>CM042836.1:21260394-22681644 GCA_023653725.1 Bungarus multicinctus | reverse complement strand
TAGAGAAGGGTAAATATTTGAGCCAGAGAGAAAGGGCTGTTGGTACTACAGCATCCTGGATTGCTGAATCTGTTTTGAGCAAAAAAATTGAACCAGATGACTGCCAAAGTTCATTCCAACTGTGATTCTATGAAAATGCACATTTATTTAAACTTTTAGTCATGACCTTTGTGTTTCACACAGAGCCTGCATCAATAACTTTAACTAGCTGAAGATTTTTGATAGAAACTGTACTCTGCCCACTGTGCATATGTGCTGCTGTTCCTGTCATTTTCTTTTAAACACTGCATAAGTGGGGCATTAGAAGCATTCCGTATCTCTTTTGAGGTCAATTTTCTTTGTCTGAATCATCATTGGATTTCAGAAGAGGGGGAAAAAATACCTTAATTGTCTGTTGGGAATATTGAGATCCTTAACATTGGTGCTATTCTTCCTGCTAAGCTCTCAGACTTATGACTTATAGGTCGTCCTTGACCTATTTGAAACCATAACAATGCTGAATGAATGGTGGTTATGAGGTTCTGGCAGTCCCAGCATTGCTGCAGTCACATGATTGTGATCTGGATGTTTGGCAACTGTTTCATGCTTATGAACCATTGCAGCATCCCACAATGACATGATCACCATTTGCAGTCTTCCTTGGTTTCCCCAGAAAGTCAGTGGATAAAGGTTGCAAATCCTTGGGGTAAGTCTCCCCCACCTGTGCATCATCTCCCAGGCCCTCTGCATTTGCACTACGCTTTTCATGTATCCTCATGCCATGCCTCTGGTGCACCCCTGCTCATCCTCCCCAAACTTGCCACACCTTTACTTATCCCCTTCACACCTCCAGCACCTCCCAAATGGCTGGAAAGAGAGCTGACCAGGGGGCATAGCGCATAGCGCATCAGAGCAGACAATGGGAAGGTGAGGTGTGAAAATGGGAAGCCCTCAGCTGCCGCTGTCTCCCTAGTGCCTGCCCCAATGCGCTCTGTGCTGTACCCACTGCTCGCTTGTGTGCCCGCCTGCCCAGTTCTCTGTCTGGCCGCCCAGAGTGAATTATCCCCATGGTGAATTGGCTGTGTGGAGTTATTCTGCAGCAAGTTGGCAGTGGCAAATTGGCAAAGGTGAGTCGGCAGTGGCAAGCTGGCTATAGCGAGGCATCCCATTCTGCAAACAGGACAGTTTATCTTGAGTTTCAGAAAATTCTGGAGGAATAATTAGAAATTGGAATGGCAAATTACTGTATGTAATTCAGTTTACATCTGTGTTACCAAATCATTAAAAATTAACTATGATCTATAGCAGGGGTTGCCACACCTCAGGGACCACCAAACTCATATTTTAGATCCCAGGGACCACTAACTGGTTCTGTGGGAATGGCCTAATTTGTGGGTGTGGCTTGGTGATCATGTAACTGGCTGGGCATGGCTTATATGTAAACATTATAAATATTTATATAAATAATTGAATTTTTAATTTTAAAAAAAGAGCAATTTTTACCCAAAATCAGGCAAAGCAGGCAGGCAGATTGAGTTGCTCACAGAATCATTCAGAAATCTATCTATCTGCCATTGGCTTAGCTCAGTCTGTTACATAACATTTGCTTGCAAGTTTGCCGGGTAAGGAGTGAGTGGGCGGGGAGGGTTCCCGCGGGCCATGTGGGCTGAGCAGCCTTGTGTTTCTGCGCAGCCTGGATTAATTGCTTTGGGGGGGTGCTCTGGGGGTGAGGTTTCTCTGCAGCCCACCAAAATTTTCTCATGCCCCACCAGTGGGCTGCGGCCCATCGATTGGCAACTGCTGATCTATAGGAACATCATGATCTGCTAAACTTATTTTGATTGATTGATATGTGCCATCAGGTTGTTTGTGCACTTATTGCCACCGTAACTGAGTCCATCCATCTTGTTGGTTGTCGTCTTTCGTTCCATCTTACATTAACTTACTGCAACTTTACTAAATTGAATTGGAAAGCAGTCCTCAATTTACAATTTGTTTAGTACTCATTCATTGTTACACTGACATTGAAAAACATGTCTTACGACTGGTTTTCACACTTACATTGCAACATCCCTGTGGTCACATGATCAAAATTTGGGCATTTGGCAACTGGCTCATATTTATAATGATTGCAGTATCCCAGGATCATGTGATTGCCTTTTGTGACCTTTCGACGAGCAAAGTCAATGGGGAAGGCAGAGTCACTTAACAACCATGTTATTAATATAACAACTGCAGGGATTCATTTAACGATTGTGTCAATAAAGGTCGTAAAATGGGGCAAAACTCACTTAACTGTCTTGCTTAACAACAGAAATGTTGGGCTCAGTTGTGATCATAAGTCGAGGACTACCTATATTGCAATTGCTGCATGTTCCATTTTAGTGGAAGTGTCAAATTATTTTTTTCCAACAGATATTTTGAAATAGGAAATATGTGCATCTTGGAGACTTGGCTTCTGACATATTTCTGGAAAAGACCACATAGTACATTATTTTCTTGACAGCATTTTTTGAAATGGTTTGCTACTGACTTTTTCCTAGGGCTGAGAGAGGGGTGACTGGCCAAAACTCAGCCAGCTGGCTAAACCTTTAAGGCAAGACTCACAACCTCCCAGTATCTAGTGCTTTACCTTTAACTGAGATGTCAAACTGGCTCTCAAATTCTATTTACTGCTTGTTTTTCCTAAAGTTATATGAATTGATGCTGTATAAGAAATTGCTTCTTGTTCACTTCTAAATTTGTTATTACAGTAAATGAAAAAAGAAAGTACATCTTTCTTTGGATAAATGGCATTCAAGAGTATAAGACACTGGTTTGACTGAACAATTAATTCAGCTTAATTTTTTTTTTTGAAGAATCCTAAAAGTAAGAGTGTCACAGAGCACAATAGCATCTAAACATCTTGCTTGATCTCAAAGCTGGTTAATATTTGGATGGAAGACCATTCATTCAGGAAATCCCAAAGCTATAGGAAGGGTATTTTTTTTAACGGAATGGCAACTGATTCCCCTATTGTTGTCAACAAAAAATTGAGGTTTGATTGCTGAATGCAAAAACATCAGTGCATCATGGAAATCAAGAATGCAGGAGTATAAATGGAACACATAGTGAATGCTTCATTGTTGAGTAGGGCATAAAACAAATATGATTGTTTAGTGTCATCATCATCATCAATCATCATCATTTTAGTCATCATCTATCCACTGCAGGATGAAGGCTGCTTCTGCATATTTCCAACCAATATGTTCCTGAGCTTTCTTTTACCAGTTGAGCCTGCAATGCTTGCTGATGTTGTCGATCCATCTCATTTACGTCTCCTTCATGGATGCTTTTTATCGTTTGTTCTGTAATCTATGTGCAAGTCTGTCTATCTTGTCTTGTAATGCCGAGATTGTATCTTTTCATGACTCTTTGCACCACTCATAGCTTTTGTATTGATTGTGAAGTTAGTGTCCATGTTTCAGCATCATATGTTAGAACAGGTAGCACACACTGATCAAAAACTTTTCTCTATAGGCATAGGGGGAGGTTGTTCTTGAAAATTATGCTTAGCTTGCCGAATTCCTGCCAACCAAATTTAACATGCCGTTCAATTTCCTTTATTGTATCACCTTCCATTGAGATTAGTTGGCCAATGTATATGTAGTGGTCTACTATGTCTAGTTCTCCAGATATATTTTTTAATTTCTTTGATGAATTTATTAAACATAATCTGGTTCTTTTTCAGGTTTATTTTTAAGCCAAATGGTTCTACTAATTGTTTGGTATATTTATGGATAAAAGAATAAGAAATGTTCGTAGTGATCTTAGTAGTGTTATGGTTGAAGATATATGTGTATTTTTATATGTAGTTGAAACACTTGCTGTCAGAACACCTGAATGACTTACAATGAAAGTTAAATGGTTTGATAGCACAAGGGAGATGAATCTAAAAATTAATTGATCAAAGAACAAATTACTTACCTACAGAAGATAGAATGAACAATTACAAATTACATATAAATGATGACAATCTAAAGCAAATGAATGAGTTTGAGTATTTGGTAAAACGTTTATAAGATGGAAAAATGGATAAAGAATTTTAAGACGTGCAAACTATGATTGAAAAGCAGTGAGTAAATTGTGTCCTCTTGCAAGGAATAAATCCCTGAACAAGTGAAAATGGATGTGTGTAAGGATATTCTTCCTCCTACTTTGTTATATGGTAGCCCTTATTGAACGTTAAGAAAAACAAAAAATAAGTTGTATGCAATGAGAAATTGAAGTGTCTGTGATGAGGAAGAAAAGATATGGTTAGGAATGAATGACTGCTGAAAGATTAAGGATTGAATACAAAAGTGAATGACCATACAAAGGAAAGATATGAAAGATATAAAGAACTTTTCCAGAAGGCTTTTGGGGACCGATGGTAGATTTACAGGGACATATATACCATGTACTTATATATTATTTATGCCAATGTGTGTATATTTGTGTGTGTATGTTTATGTTTTTTACTGCCTGATCTTTTGTTGAAAAGTAAATTGTATTTTTGTTTTATTGTTATTTTAACATCTGTAAACTATTTGGAGTTCTCAAGGATGGAGGCATAGAAAAATTGTAAATTTATTTTTAAATTATTTGGCTTGTTATTTCTTCCTCCTTTTCTATGTTGTGCACAATGTTGCTTACCTTGAAAAGGAATAATGTGGTGGCTATGTATGTTTGTAGCAACTGGCAGTTTCTCTTGGTCTTTAAAAGTGGTGGACTTCTTCCTGTATTTTTTATTTAATTAGAATTTTCAGACAGACCACCTCTCAAGTGTGGTACAAGGATGGATTTTTTGTATTATGAGGAGATTGATTTAGATCACCTTGGTAGTCCCTTTGTGATTCTGTAGATTTGCTTCTGAGTTTGTAACAAACCCAAAGAAATCCCTTCCTCTATACTTACCACAGGTATAGCTTTTGAAAGCAAGTTTAGAGTAAAATTTAGGTATTATGATATTTTAAAAATATTTTTGTCTATTTAATGTATGTCCCAGAAAAGCTTTAGCTATAGGTCAAAGAACATGTTGAAAAGGAAAGTGAAAATATACAATTTGTGTACACAGTTGTTGCCTGATTGTGTCAGATTTTCTGTGAACTGGGGATGTTTCTGAGATGTCAGCTGTATATTCTTTGGCACATAGCCAGAGGAGATTGCAGGCCTAGCTAGCTATGCAGCAGAGCTGGCAGATCCTGTGTCCCTTTGGCAGAGCTCTGCCAACAGGATTCCCGTCCTTACCATGTGAAAACCAGCACCAAGCCGAATCCTTACTGCTTCTTTTTCTTACTGTAATATACTGAGCTAGGCGGCATCTGCTATTGTTCCCAGACATTCCTGCACATGCTGCCTGGCTGCTAAGCTGCATACCAAACCGTCTTGTGCTGTAGCCCCACGATAGAGGACAATGAGAATTGCAGAGCCATGAATTTTTCTTGTAGGCTGAAGTGATGACTCCATTTTCTGTGTTTGCTGTCAGGGAACCCCTAGCATGGCAGAGCTTCATCTTGGTTTCATCAGAGGGAGGTGGAGTCTCTCTTCCTCCTCCTTCTCTTGCCTTTCCCTCCCCTCCATTGTCGGCAGCTGCTGAAGCAGCCAGCGCACCTGCTCCCATCTCTGGCGACAGAGATGCTCTAGCCGTGCTTTAGGAGGTTGCTTTTCTCACAGTCCGTCTGCCTGAGACATTTATGCCAAAGGGGGCAAGGGGAAGCAATGCCACTCGCATGCCCCAGGCACAGCAAGCTGCTTTGGAAACGACCATGACTCTGCCGGGCCGTGTCTCCTGTTCCATGCTGAACTGCTTTGTAAGTAGGTTCCCTGTTTCCCACCCTTTTCTTCTCTCCACTAACTGCATGCAAGGCTGCTTCTCAGTCTGCATTTCTCTCTGCATTTGATATTTGGGGGTGGGGGTGGAGCGGCGGAGCCAGGAAGAAAACGTACTGTCTGCCTGGAGACATCTGGCCCTTTTTACGGCTCTCTCTCATGCTTGGGGAGTGGCTCTTCTTCCCCATTCTTCTTTCTTATCTTAATTTTACGTGCTTCTTGTTGATACCCTAGTTCTGTTTTTGAATAATTCCCAGAATAGGTACCTCATCATCACCTGGACCTTAGAGGTTCCAGTTGGGGGTGCCAAATTTATTCCAGTGATCTCACTGAAGAAAACTGAGCAAAATGTACAAGGAGAAGTTTGGTTTTCATAATCTAGGGCATCGGTGTATTCCAGTATATTGATGTTGGCCTGCTGAAAACAGGTTCACATTCACCTGCAGAACCTGTGATTCCCACTTTCTAGCTGCTTTGTGTTTCATTGAATCGCAGCCACCTATTGTAGCTACCAAAAAATGGCTTAGGTTTACTGAGTAATGGGTCTTCCTATTAGAATTTCCCACTGTGTTTGCTAGCATGTATTAAATCCTTTTGTGATATAAGGGAAGATAGAAAGTATAGTTCATACCCACTTCATACCAATTGAAGCTGGCCTCATATGGTGGGCAGCATTTGGCAGCTTTTCTCAGTACAGTTACTCAGCATGGTGCTCTACTAACCTCTGGCCTTCTGAGTACATCCTGCTAGGATTCTGACTTGAACCTGCTGAGAAAAAAAAAACTTGGGGAAGAAGCATAATAAGAATAAAACTTATCTGAAAACATGAGTTTGTTGGACAAGTCATGGGAATGTTTGCTGGGAAGCATAAAGGTTCTCAAGGTTAGTTAGCTGTTTACAATGTCATACAGGTGAAAAATTATCCTGATTCTAGCTTTGTGTTGGTGCCCAAGATACACAGAACCTATCCATTGCTAGTGTGTCTGAGAAGAGGTTTAAATGGGCAAGCATAGGGAAACATTTATTCAGTGACAGAGCAGACGCAAATGTTAAAAGCACGATAGAAATTGTATGATTCACTCCGTCCAATTGTCACAATAGTAAGAGTGCTATATACACAGATTAATAAAAGGGAAAGGGTACAAAAGACTGATCTGAGCCCTGAGATTTCCCTGGAGGTGTGGTCTGGCACTTTATAGGTCTAGATCTGGTTAGTGCCTAAATGGGAGGCCAGTTTAGTTTCATTTACTATTAAGTAGTAGGGTTGAGAAGTCTAATGGAGAAATGTGAACCGCTTCACAGGGCTCTGAGGTTTAATTTAATTAAGATACGAAAACCTGTGCTATTTGTGAGGGGGAAACTACTGAGTATGTATTTAGATGAGAGAAAAGTGACATCAGGTATCTATGAAGGTGTATTTCTGTGTCTGTGTGTGTGTAGTAGCTTTGGCACAGTATACAATGTTTATATTTCCAAGACCTATATGATAAAGTATGTGTGAGCACACATAGTTGCAGATTAAGAATAGTTCCTCAGTTTCATTCTATATAACGGGATGTTTCTGAGCATATCTATCTGTCTGCCGGTCTCCTACTAGTAAAATGACATTGGGAATGATAAGAATAAAGTACTTGGCCTTTGTGTCTATCCATTTGTATATCAGGGACTTGTATTTTAAAATTACGATTAATCAAGATGTTGAGATCTAATACACAACACACACACTCCATTATGCTAATGGAGTATTTCTATCATGAGTTAAGTGCTATCATCTTGAATCACATTCATTGCAACCTGACATACTGTGTGTTTTATGTTTGCACAAGCAGCATGCAAGATATATGAAATAATTATTTGTAGGAGAAATAACTTTTGATTAGAATTATCAATTGTTTAATATATATCGCTGTCTTAAATTTTAACTAGATGTTACTGAAAGCAGCTTTCTTCCTGACTTTTGTTTTATTCAGTCGTCTGACTTTTTTCCTCAGTTTTAAATGGCTAATATTTTTTTAATAAAATGTGAATTTATTGATATTGTGAAATGTATTAATGTGAGCAAAAAAAGAAAACCTTTTGTGAAATATTTGGAATGATTGATGTACATGAATGTTTTAATGTTGAATTTCAAGGGAAGGGTTGTATCATTTTCAAGAGGTTTTTAAAAAAACATATTTAGATGAACTGATACTTTATCAGTATCTGAGGACAAAATTGATTACTGGATTAGCAGGAAGCAACTCCATATCACTAATTAATTTTACTCTCCTGGCCTTCAAGAAAGCATAAAAACACATGCTTTCTTGGGGCAAGAAAGGAGTACATAACTGCAGGGCTGATTAGTCCCTTGAAGACCACCCCCAGTTTCATTAATTGCAACTTCCTTTAACTTTTATATACTGTTTTATGCTTTTATTATTTTATTGTACACTGTCCTGAATCCGGGAGATGGGTAGTTATTAGATACGATAAATAAATATAAATAAATTTAGTTATCAACTTCAGAAATAACGTCCCCAGTTTCAAATGGAAATGTTTGTTTTATGCTAGCTCCACAAAAGTTTTACTATTTTTTACTCTGTGCACTTAACATTCTTTTAATAAAGCTGGTTTAATGCTGCTCTTAGTGATAACAGTTACTTATACCAGGCAATGAAAATCTTACATCTGGTGAAGAAAAATGGAATACATACATTAATATAGGAACATTTCAGATTACTGGATCACCTGTATCAGCATGATCTACATCAGTAACATATTTCAGGATGAAAGTTTTCATACAAAGCTATTTTATACCAGGTCAGAGTAATAATCCATCTGCTTCAATATTTCTGCTTAAGTTTTTAGGCAGATATTTGTCCTTGTCCTGCTTCCCACCCCCCACCCCCTTCTTGGAAATTGGGCCTCTTCAGTTTAGTACATGTGCACTTAAAGTTCAATGCTGGTCCTATCAACAAAATCTAGGATTAAATCCAACATTTTCTAAGAAAAAGTACTAGGCATCATAAGAAAATCCATAGAATTTAGAGCCAGGTAATATGATTTGCAAATATTCTTTTTAGAGGTGAATATTTATCCTTTAAGAGTCTACTTTTTCTTCCAAACAGTTTTAAGAGCAAAGAAATTCTTCATCTTTATCCATCATGATCATGTAAATCCTGGGGCCAGTTCTGAGAATTTGAAGTATTTTCCAATCATACTAAGCTCCTATAGCTTATTTACTTAAGAGCTTCCATACACTAAAAAAAATTGATTTGAAACAGAAAAATGCAATCTCACCTAAGAAACTGCCTGAGGGCTTTCCTGAGTAGATAAGAGCAGAGTTAAGGAAACTTTATTGTTTAGAATTTTAAAAATCTCTACTTTGCACATATCAAGATGATAAATCTCTGCCAGACTGGAAAAAGTGACAGGAACCTATCCACAAAACAAATCTAGCTCACTTTAATAACCATTTAGTCTTACCAATCTCTCTTCTATAGCCTTATGAAGCCTTTACAATCAGAGAAATTGTAATTTGTTGTTAACAGTACTGATAATTTTTACTGTCAGGGCCTATTGTGGACTTTTCAGAAATACTTGATTCATTATTATGGGAAACAGGAATATGGATTAGATGATCATTTTGAATATAATCCCAGAGGGGGCCACTTATGATTATTAAAATAACTTTTTGTGATAAATCTAGTTTTGAAAGATCCTTGGAATGGCATCATTTAAATGTGTTAATAAAGGTGTGGTTGTTGAAATTATAATAAAAATATTTTTTAAAAAATAGAATATCATTGGAAGATTGTAGTGTACTGTGTTTAGGTCAGAAACCATATTGAGATTGTGAGGGAATATCAGAAGATCCCATCCTCAAGTAGAGGTTAGACCGAAAGTTTCAATTGTAAAATAGAAATACCGAAATAGTTCCACTGTAAGCTAAAGAAATTTAGCTCTGTTTTTCCAAATTGTCGTTGTTGCTGCTGCTGTGGCTGCTGCTACTATTATTACACAATGTCATTTTTGTACATTATAAATGTTGTAAAGCTAGCACTGGGCAGTTAATTATAAGAAGGAGCTAAAGGAATACTGTTGGAATTGCTAGTTTATATTTGTTTGCCTTTCATCCCAAACTGGTTTATTGTAAAATGTTTAGTAAAAGTATTAAATTATATTTATGGATATTGGGTTCCTGGAGAATTTATATACACAAGACATGAACACTATATTTGGGTTGTGCATATGACAGTAGTGTGGATATGGTGGTAAGGTAGATGGACACAAAATAAAGAATTCTGATTAATATCCACCCTCGTTTATGTAAATTCACTGGGAAACTACAGGTAGTCCTTGACTTAGAACCACATAGCCCAACATTTCTGTTAAGTGAAACGTTAAGTGAATTTGTGCCATTTTATGAACTTTCTTGTCAAAGTTGTTATGTGAATCACTGCAATTGTTAATAACACAGTTGTTAAATGAATCTGGCATCCACGTTGACTTTGCTTGTCAAAAGTGATGACATGACCCTGAGCCACTGCAACAATCATAAATATGAGTCAGTTGCCAAGCGTCTGAATTTTGATCACATGGCCATGGGGATGCTGCAGTGGTTATAAGTGTGAAAAGTGGTCATAAGACATTTTTTTCAGCGCTGTTGTAACTTTGGATGGTCACTAAGTGAACTGTTGTAAGTCAAGGACTGCTTGTATTGATCAATTACTATCTCTAAACACAGTGTATCATACAGAATCAAAAATTCCATTAGACAGTAATATTATGACACCTTGAGTAAAAATATAGAATTCATAAAGAAATAAGCAAATGTTGCATATATTCTGACAGATAAAGTGCATCTCTAAGCATTTGTTTTTCTGTTTGGTTTTTAGGGTGAAGAAGGCCCCCCCAGTCTAGAATACATCCAAGCTAAGGATTTGTTCCCACATAAGGAACTGATTAAAGAAGAAGAGTCTTTACAGGTAAGTTACTTGGGTTTCGCTAGCAAAGGAATGGTGTATAATACAAAACCATATGTCTGAAATAGGGACAAAAGATGCAAAGAATATCTTTTTCCATACAGTTGGTATTTGAGGAGAATAAAATACACAGTGCATTCAAAAAGTATTCAGACCCCCCTTTACTTTTTGTCAATCTTGTTATGCTGCAGCCTGATTCTAAAGTTGTTGAAATTCACTTTTTTCTCATTAATCTACACTCATTACCCCATAATGACAAAGTGAAAACAGAATTTTAGAAATTTCTATAAATTTATTAAAAAGAAAAAACTGAAATATCACATTGGCATAAGTATTCAGACCCCTGACTCATACTTTGTTGAAGCAGCAATTACAGTCTTGAGTCTTTTTGGGTATAATGCGACCAGCCTTGGACACCTGGATTGGAGGATTTTCTGCCATTCTTCCTTGCAATCCCTTTCAAGTTCAGTCAGGAACGATGGCGACTGTCGGTGGACAGCCATTTTCAGGTCTGGGTTCAAGTCAGGGCTCTGGCTGGACCACTCTAGGACATTCAGAGTTGTTCCTAAACCACTCCTGTGTTGTCTTGGCCTTGTGCTTAGGATTGTTGTCATATTGGAAAGTGAGCCTTCGACCTGGTCTGGGATCCTGAGTGCTGTGGAACAGGTTTTCATTGAAGATATCCCTGTACTTTGCTCCATTCAGCTTTTCCTCAACCCTGACCAGTCTCCCAGCCCCTGCTGCTGAAAAATACCCCCACAATATGCTGCCACCACTATGCTTCACTGTTGAGTTGATATTGGTCACGTGATGAGCAGTGCCTGGTTTCCTTCAGACATAACATTTAGAACTGAGGCCAAAGAGTTCAATTTTGGTTTCATTAGACTAGATAATCTTGTTCCTGAGATTCCTTCAAGTGCTTTTTTGCAAATTCCAAGTGGAATTTCATGTGTTTTGCATTGAGGACAGGCTTCTGTCAGCTACTCTGCTTATAAAGCCCAGATTGGTGGAGAGCTGTCGTGATGGTTGTCTTTCTGGAATTCTGTCCCATCTCCATACAGGATCTCTGGAACTCAGTCAGAGTGACCATCGGGTTCTTGGTCACCTCTGTTACTAAGGCCCTTTCCTCCTCCAATTGCTCAGTTTGACTAGGTGACCAACTCTTGGAAGAGGCCTGGTTGTGTCAGACTTCTTCCACTTGAGAATTATGGAGGTCACTGAGCTCTTAGGAACCTTTACTGCAGCAGAAATTGAACTGTAGCCTTCCCCAGACCTGTGCCTTGCAATAATCCTGTCTCTGAACATTGCAGGCAGTTCCTTTGACCTTATGGCTTTTGCTCTGCTACAGTATGCATTGTCAGCTGTGATGCCTTCTATAGAGAAGTATGTGCCTTTCCAAATCATGTCCAATCAATTTAATTTACCACAGGTCACCTCCAACCAAGATGTAGAAACATGTCTGCAAAGATCAACAGAAGCGGGGGGCACCGGAGCTAAATTTCAAGTGTTGTTGCAAAAGGTCTGAATATTTATGCCAATGTGATATTTCAGTTGTTTCTTTTTAATAAATGTACTAAATTTATAGACATTTCTAAAATTCTGTTTCAACTTGGTTATTGAGTGTAGATTAATGAGCAGGCTGGGGTGAGTTAATAACATGAGGACATGTCCCTTAAAAAGTTTGATAAGTGAGATGGAGGATGAGAACTTACATTTCCCAAGATACTAGCGTGACAATCCCTCATCCCTCCAAATGGCTTTAAAGGAAATTAGAATCCAACTTTTGGTTTTCTAGGTCTTAGATGGATGCAAGTGTTGAAATTTAGCTTTCCAGATTGACTAGTATATATCCAGACATTTTTTTGTTCTTTAAATCACATTACTTTTTCAAACTGCTAATGTGCACATACTGTAGCTGTTGTATTTTGGTTTCCTTTGGTTTATAAGGATGTTTTAAGGAAATTAATTCACTTAATAGGGTTGGTTGTTTTTTTCCCCCACCTTGATTTAAAAATTGTCATATAATTGAATTCTGTATAAGCATGATACTATTGAATTTCAAACGGGTGGAGAATTTCAGTATTACCCTTACTGAGCATATATCCTCAGTGATAGTTTGGAAGGGGGGATGAATTTTGTCATGAACCCTAGGAAAAAAGGGATCATAGAGAAAATATGGTCATTGGTCATCCAGTTAAAATGAGCTTTCTTTTCCTGACAAACTTTTCTTTGAAGAGGAATCTAAGAATGGGCATTCTTGGCACAACACAATTAAAAATTTCATAGGAATGAATTTAAAACATGCATTTTTCTTTTGGTTTATATAATTTTTTAAATACATTTCATAATAAGTCCACCAGTCAGATAAAACAAAAGGTGCATGTCAGTTTGGGACTTGCTAGTTTAGGTATGAGCATACTTACACCATTGTTTCCTTTAGATTAAAAAAAGCAGTGATTTAAAAAAATACTTTATCTGCTTCCTATGAAGTACTATTGAGCTTTTCTTCCATTTTGCTATATCATTTTGGTCATAAAGAATTGTAAGAAAAAGACTTACCTCAAAGATATAAAATGAGCTGTGAAAATATTAATTAAATATGGAACTGTAGTATACTCTTGTGCAAATTTCATATCACCTATACATTTTCATACAGACCTGTGAGTTTTAATTCCAGTTAACCAGAGCAAAGAAATAAATTTCAACAAAAACTACTTGTAAATCATTAAGGAAGATACCCTTGATGCTTAAACAGAAACAGACCCTTCTACCTTTTGCACTTCCTCTCAAATGCAATGGAGATTGACAACCAGGTTGTTGTTCTCCTTAGCTTTTGTCCTGTTCAGTTATTTAGTCCGCTTCTCACCTAGTTCTTATGGTGAAGCTTATTAATGCATGATATGACAAAGGGTTTCATTTTTCACCCAGCATGTAGTGGAGCCTGATGCTGTTTGAGCAAAGAAGGAGTGGCTGACTTATGGCCACTCAGCTGATTTCCTTGCTCAGAGAAGAATCTAGGTCTCTGCTGAACCTAGTTCACCATCTTAAGCACTACGAACACTGGGTCTCATCCGATTGACAGCAAGTATATTTAGAAAATCAACTGTTGTTATCCCTCAATAATTTTTTTAAAAATCCGGATATAAGTTCTTATTTTAGAATTGAGGGAAAAGGAAACTGAAAGCTTCATTCTGGGAGGCTGGGGTGGGAGGGCAATATGGAAGAAACTATATAAAAACTAGGGCCAACTGGTGTCTCTTTGATTTACCAGTGGACATAAAGCTGAGAGCATGCCAGATGGTGATAGTGCTGTTAGACCTTGCTGTCATCTCCCGCTTGGACTATTGCAATGCTCTCTACATGGGGCTCCCCTTGAAGAGTGTCCGGAGGCTGCAGCTGGTCCAGAATGCGGCCGCGCGGGTGATCTTGGGAGCCCCTCGGAGCTCCCATGTAACACCACTTCTGCGCGTGCTGCATTGGCTTCCTGTGGCCTTCCGGATCCGATTCAAGGTGGTATTGATTGTTTTTAAAGCGCTCCATGGCTTGGGACCTGGGTACTTATGGGACCGCCTGCTGCCATCAACAGCCTCCCGCCGCCCAGTGCGCTCCCACAGGGTTGGCCTCCTCGGGGTTCTGCCGCCTGGTCGTTGCCGGTTGGCGGCCCCGGGGGTGCGGGTCTTGTCTGTGGGGGTTCCCTCCCTGTGGAACGATTTGCCCCCGGAGATACGGGCCATTACTGACATTCAGACCTTCCAGCGCGCAGTAAAGACCCTGTTTTTTCAACAGGCCGGCCTGGCCCAGTAACGATTTTTGGGGTTTCTAATAACTAGGTTTCTTAAATTTTTAAATTTTGAATTTGTATTAGTTTTATATTTTAAATTGTATTTCGGCCTCTGATGAAATTGTTTTAATTTGTTTTTAATTGTATATATTGTTTGTTTTTAGTTGGCTGTGCACTGCCCCGAGTCCCTTTTTTGGGAGAGCGGGCAGTATAGAAATTTAATAAATAATAATAATAATATCCTTTCTTTCCTATCTGATCTTTGGCAAGCAGAGGTTGTCATTCTCTGCTAATATTCTACCAAGGTGTTAGTGACAGTGTATTTGATTAGGGATTCATTTTTTTACTTATTAAAATTATATGCCACCCTTGAAAATAAAGACTTTCCCAGGGTGACTTTTCAAACATGTTTACAATCACAGCCAGATTCATTAAACCTATTTTTAAAATTGAGGTAGAAAACTATTGGAATTTGAAATGGGTGAATCTGATAGAAATCTTTGCAACAAATCTTTTTAACCCATTTCAGCAATTCATCAAGAACCGACTATGAAGATAATCCGTGTGACACTCTATTACATTATATGAATTATAATCTCTCTAAATTGTTTTGGATGAGTTTTAAGTAAATTAGTACATATTGTCTGCTTAGTCAGTCCTTCTGTTTAAAAATGTTCGAAGAATTCAGGAAAATCATCCCACAGTCTTTCCCAACATTTTTTTTATTGATTCATTTTCTAAAGCATACAAAATAATACAATTCCTTTAGCTGGCTTCCACTTTTATTATTGAAAAACATTGAAAAATTAAATTATGTATTTTATTAAATCTGTATATTCGACCATGGGTGAGATAGAACATATATAGAAAAATTGATGCATAAAAACTATGCCCTGAGGGAACAAATCTTCCAAAACTCTATGATCATTTATTAGATAGTGATAATATTTTTGTAAATATTGCTATCCTTTTGGATATATTAAACATATAATTTCTCAGTAACTCAGCATATGTATGAATATATAATGCATATATGCACTCAATGTTGTTTGGGAGGGTTTTTTTTTTATTGATTTTGTTTTTTCGCTGGGTATATTTTTTTCCAAGTCTATATATTTTTTTTAGTTTTCATCTTGTATTTTTTCAGAGTGAAGCAGTATAGCCTGAATTGCACTCCAGTCTTGCGGGAATATCCTGACCTCTGTTCAACTCTGGATGTGTTAAATTTTCTAGTTATCCAATAAAAAACAAGTAAAAAACGTGTTTAGCCAATACAGAAGGCATCTCTTTAATATTAAAGCTGGAAAAAAAGTTTGTTTTAGTTCAATTCAAATGCAGTGCAGGCCAACAGCAAAGACCTTTCAGACAATTAATTATAGATGACACTTTTTAAAATACGTCCATAGAGATTATTTAAGAACTGAGGAGAAAATGAAAGTAGTTTACTTCTTAATTTTAATTTTAGAAAGGGTGCATACATCAGAAGTTTTAACTACTGTGCATCCATTTGCACTATAAATACATAGTAGAGCTGGTATTGTTCTTCATGATATAGATTCTTTGAATTTCCTTATAGTATTTCCAAATAGATGTTGTCATTCTCTATATGCTTCCTAATAAGGTGCCAGGGACAATGCTTTCGACCTGAAATGTTATTTAAATGATATAAATGGGATACAGTATCTTTCTTCAAAATAAAAGCATTTCCAGGACAGTTCACAAAATATTTCAAAATCATAATCTAAGAAATGTAAGCTAAAAGAACAGGTTAAAGTACAAAATATTAAAGCAAAAGCCATTTCCAAAATGAAGGGCAATCTCCACTTAAGTATTAGTCCTGGGGATCAGATGAAACATCACCATGTAATTGTCTTGGTAGAAGTAGAGAAATGGTTTGCCATTCCCTTCTTCTAGGATGTTGTTCAGGTTCCAATTATAGCCTTTACAGGTAATCCTCGATTTAAAAACATTTGGTTAGTGATCGTTTGAAGTGACCATGGCATTTATGACTGTTTTTCACACTTATGACCATTGCAGCATCTCCATTATGACACGATCAAAATTCAGATGCTTGGCAACTGGCACGGACTATATTTGTGACTGTTGCAGTGTTCCGGAGTTATGTTTTTGCAACCTTTATCTTTTCCTACTTTTTGTGAACTTCTGACAAGCAATGGGAAAGCCAGATTCAGTTAACAACTAACATGTTACTAAATTAAAACTCCAGTGACTCACTTAACAACTGTGGTAAGAAAGGCCTAACAGTGGAGCAAAACTCACTTTAACAACTGTCTTGCTTAGCAGTGGAAATGTAGGAGATGAGCAGGCTAAGCCCACAGGAGGGGTTAAACATGTCATAAGCCTTGAGACCCTTTGCACCCCCAAGATATTTGAGTCCAGCCCATCTTGATTTCCATTGACTCTTCTCTGCAACCAATTTGCTTTGGCCATTACTAGTTCAGATTCTTGTAGAGAGCATAAGCTTGCAATAAACCTTTATGTTTGTTCGAACTGTCTGCACTTCTGATTTTCCTATGCTTGACAGGAAATTTTGGGCTCAATTGTGGTCGTAAATTAAGGATTACCTCTTGTCATGAAACATCCTGGTAGTGTCCCATCCAAGCATCAGGCTTGGCCTTGCTCATTTCTGAGCCCAGACATTGTTTCCCAGAGACTACCACCTATTGAAACTTCCATTTCTAGGTGGGAGTAGTTAAAAACTCAAGAATGTAATGTAGTAGAAGGCTTCGTTTGCTACATAACAAAATTAATATTAAAATATCTGAGAGAATAAAACATAATTGCTTCACACTGAAAAGAGGCCAGGGTTGAGAGATACCTGGAGTAGAATTTCTGAGAATGATATTTTAATTCAGGTAGGAACAAACTAAAACAAAAGTTTCTTCAGATAATGTATTCGCGGCATATGAAGAAATTTAATACTAGAAATTTGGGCTGGAAAACAAGTCTTTAATCTTCTCTTTCCCTGTAAATTTGACTGGTTAATTGGCAACTACTTTAAAATGTGAGTTTCCCTTTTCTAGGTTCCATTTACTGTGCTACAAGGAGAGGGTGTGGAATATCTGGGCCATGCAAGTGATGCCATCATTGCCATCTCTAACTACCGGCTCCATATCAAGTTTAAGGACTCTGTAATCAATGTAAGTCTTGTTAATATATTATGTGGTTATTTCTGGCAGAGCTGATAGACTCCTGTGTTAAATCTTTTTTTTTCCTTTGAAACAAATTATGTAGCCTATCCTTTCCTAAGCTGCAAAACAAACTTGTAGAGTCCCCTGTCCCAATGGGCCCCAACCTTTCCAGCTTCATGACCTTTGGGGGGGGGGCGGATGGTTTTGCGTGAGTGGTAGGTGTGCATGCAAGTGCGAGCACACTCCACTCATTCACCGCTTGCATGGTTTCAAAACAGGCCAAGGCCTGGGGATTGGGGATCCCTGCCCTGTCCTTTAGCTCTCTTGATCAGACAGCTTCAGATGTCCCAAGTGAAGTACCCACCATATTAGGGAATTATTTCTTTAAGGAAGAATTGCCTTCAGGAAGGCAAACTCCTAGCACAATCTTTGCTTTGTTTATGGCAAAGCTGTAGCTTCATATTGCCATGTGCTTTGGAAGGAGTAAGCTGTGTATATTCAATCATAAAACATGGCTTCTAATCACACCAAAATCCATACATTTCCAATATTCATTGTCTATTTCTTTTTTGTTTTTTATATTGGACAATTTAATCTCCCTTCCTTCCTTCCTTCCTTCCTTCCTTCCTTCCTTCCTTCCTTCCTTCCTTCCTTCCTTCCTTCCTTCCTTCCTTCCTTCCTTCCTTCCTTCCTTCCTTCCTTCCTTCCGTCCTTCCTTCCTTCCTTCCTTCCTTCTTTCCTCCCTCCCTCCCTCCCTCTCTATCAGATGACACTGTTTAATGGATAGGACCTGGAACATGTCAATCTGTCCAATCAAACAGGCCATATCAAAACCACAGAAGGCAGATAGTCCTTTAGATAACCAGCCCTTGTACTATGGATTTATAAGTAATAACCATCACATTGAGTTGTACCCAGTACTAGTTACCTTCTGGTAACTAGTCAACCATGTTACAAGGGCTCTTACGAGATGTCCCCATAATTGCCCATGCTGTTGCATTTTGGAATAGTTGACACTTTTATGCTTCATGAATGGTTTTCAAGGACAGGCCCATCTAATGGCATTACAATAATCCATGCATCATATAAGCAAATCCTGTGTGACTCTCTGATGGACCTCCCAATCCAGGTGAGGGTGCAATTGATGGACATGGTTAGTTGTTCATGAAAGTTTGTTGGACAAAGATGAAGATTTAGAAACTGCCTTGATGTCTCTTCATTACTATCCCTATATTACTAAGGAAATCTGCTACATGCCAAATTGAGTTTATTCCTGTTCCTACTATATCTTACAATTAATGTTGCTGTTTCCATAATACCATTAGAATACCAGATACTATATACGGTGAGCTTGTTGTCTGGTTGAGTGTCTACATACCTGTTCATTCATCCCTTGCCTTTGTTTTTAGGTGCCTTTGAGAATGATGGAAAGTGTGGAAAGTCGGGATATGTTCCAGCTCCATATTGTCTGCAAAGATTCCAAAGTAGTCAGGTAGAGGATGTCTATTAGCATCCTGCTCTTATAGCTTGGTGAGGGTCAGCAAATGTGATTCGCTCAAACTAGGGATGGATAACATGCGGCCTGCAGATGTTTTTGATTTCCAGCTTCTGACAACATATGCCGGCATAGTTATTGGTGGAAAATGTAAACCAGCTACAAACTGGGATGCCACATCTTTTTTTATTTCTGCTCTGAACCATGATAGCAATAGCACTTCGACTTATATACCACTTCACAGTGTTTTACAGCCCTCTCCAAGCGGTTTACAGAGTCAGCCTATTGCCTCCCAACAATCTGCTGCCAAGTTCCTGTCACTCTAAACATAGAAGCTGTCAATGTGAAGTAAAGTAAAATTCTTCAATCTGTTTGCTTTCCAGCAGTGGACAGCTAAGAATCTTGAAAAATATACATAAGCAAAGGCTCAGTTTCTGCCACAGTTGATGCCCATTAATAGATTTTCTATTGTAAAAGTCTTTTTTTTTTTGTTAGCTATCGTTGCTAAGTTTTTAAAGTGATTTAAGTAACACTGCAGCCCTTTGTGTCAGGAGTCCCTAGCATTTTCATTTTTCAATAGGTTGTTTTCCCTTCCCTTTCCCCTCAGGAGTTTACCTGAAATTCCCTTGTCAGACCATCTTTCCTAGGCACTGAATATATACATGTGTACTTCTGTTCCTGTAGGTGCCATTTCTCTACATTTAAGCAATGCCAGGAATGGCTGAAAAGGTTGAGCCGAGCCATTGCACGCCCCACCAAACTAGAAGACCTATTTGCATTTGCTTATCATGCCTGGTGCTTAGGAGTTTGTGCTGATGAAGAAGACCAGCATGCCCACCTTTGCCGCCCAGGTAAGTTCTTATAAGTTACGTCAGGTTATAAGCATCTACAGCTACAGATCCAACCCTCTTGAAGACCATTGTTCAGGGTTAGTTATGCAACCAATTCCATGAATTCCTGATCTGATATTGTAATAAGGAGATCTTTTGAGTTATTTTGTCATAATTTCTGACAGAATTGATTGTTGTTGATTATTAACTACTGTTTATTTTTCAGGTGACCATGTGAAATATCGGTTTGAAATGGAACTAGCTCGAATGGGCTTTGACTTGCAAAATGTATGGAGGGTTTCTGACATCAACAACAGCTACAAGTGAGCCTTTAAATTTACTAGATAATTGCAAAAGAAGTGTGTATGTTTGCGGGGGTGTGTGTGTGATAACAACAGCATTATAGCCAGTGATGGGATTCAAATTTTTTTACTACCGGTTCTGTGGGCGTGGCTTGGTGGGCGTGGCAGGGGAAGGGTACTGCAAAATCCCCACTCCCTCCCCACCCCACTAACCTGCTTTCCAGCTCCGTTCTCCTGTGCAAGGCAACCAAAGAAGACCCAGCCGATCAGCTGGGACTTGGGAGGCAGGGAATAGATGGGGGCGGGGCCAGGCAGAGGCGGGATTTGCCAGTTCTCCGAACTACTCAGAATTTCCACTACCGGTTCTCCAGAACTGGTCAGAACCTGCTGAATACCATCTCTGATTATAGCCTCTGTCTTGTAAATGCTAGGATGTAACAGTATAATGTTACAGCTAGACAACATGTAAAGTAGTTCAAGCTAATGTAGTATTAAAATATCTACCTTATGATAATTAAATAGCATTTATTCTTATTTTATGTGTTATTACAGTGGCCTTTTCCTACTTGTGCCTCACAAACATATCCTAAGAACTTCTTTTTATATTCCTATGCCTTCATCACATTGCATGTCCAAAAGGAGACCATTATCTATTGTTCCTTGTCATTCTATCCTTGGTGCCTTGAATCAAATTAAAATTGATGTTGCTCTTATCGTTATTATGTTTATGGGGATTCTAACCGTTTTCAGCAGTGGTGGGAGTCAAAAACTTTACTACCGGTTCTGTGGGTGTGGTGTGCGTGGCATGACTTGATGGGTGTGGCTTGGCGGGCTTGGCAGGGGAAGAATACTGTAAAATCTCCATTCTCACCCCACTCCAGGGAAAGGATACTGTGAAATCTCCATTCCCACCCCATTCCTGGGGGAAGGTTACTACTGGTTCTCCAATCTACTCAAAATTTCCTCTGCTGGTTCTCCAGAACTGGTCAGAACCTGCTGAATATCACCTCTGGTTTTCAGTTATAATATCATTGATAGTATGAATCTAGTATAAATAATCTGTTAATAATCCATCCGAAAGAACATCAGATCTGCAGTTTATACAGAATCATATTTGCTGCTTTTGTATGATTATAGATCAGTATTGAAAATGGCTGGCTGGGGAATTCTGAGAGTTGAAGTCCACCCATCTTAAAATTGCCAGGGTTGAGAAACACTATTATAGATGAACTAAGATCGTCTGTCATCTTACCTATTTATGTAAACTAAAGCAAACTTGAAAATATAAAAAATATTGATAAGTTATACATATGATCTGGCAGGTTAAAGATTTGGAATTTGATCTTGGTTTTTTATTCTCGCCCCCTGCCCCATAATCAATTTCTGATCATTTGTTTGAATTTTCCTCTTTAGGTTATGTACCAGCTACCCACAGAAACTTTTGGTTCCTGTTTGGATCACTGACAAGGAACTGGAGAATGTAGCTTCTTTTAGATCTTGGAAGAGGATTCCAGTGGTTGTATATAGGTACAAAACTTATGTCTTATAAGAAGGCCATGCAAAGACTTACGTGTCAACTGAAAGCTTATCACTAGGGTATTTTTTTCTAATACCCTAATGATAAAGTATTCTTTCTTCTAATTTTTGTTTAACTGTGTAGCCAAGCTCTTCTTTAAGATTCCATTATTGACACTATTCCATTAAATGATTCCATTATTGAAACAATAGTATCATTTTAGGATAGATCATAGAGATTTAAATGAGAATGTATCAGATAAGACATATAAAGCACAATTTGGTACCTGCCTACCTATCTCAGAGATTTTTCGTTCATTCATTCATTTGTTCGTTTGTTTGTTCATTCACCCATTTTTATTAATGTTTGTAAATAATTAGAGGTGGAAAATGTACTTAATATTCAGTTTCCTATACAGGTACTACTAGGAGGAAAGCGTATTATCCTATTTTGAGTTTAACAGTATCTCAGATTATATAGTTTCAATTTTCGAATGCACATTTGTAAGCTAATTAAATCCTTTTTATGTGCATGACTTCAAATCATTGTTTCTTGCATTTCCCTTCATAAGCCAAAAAATATTCATATTTGCTAATTGCATCTACTATTATATCTGAAATCTAGTTCAACTTGTGTCTATACCAGATCTTGAGGGTCAGAAATATTGCCTTGTCTTAAATTGGCTCACCAGTAAAAATTTCACCAAGACTCCCCTTAATCTAATTAAGGAGAATGTAGCTCATGGTTGAAATGAGGAGTCCTTGGTGTACTCTCTGAGCTTGGTTATTTTCTTACAGACATTTCATTAACCCCTAATTTGGTTAACGAAACACCTACAAGAAAACAACCAGGTTCAGGGAGCACCAAGGACCCCTCATCTCCTTAATCTATTATTATATGCATATACTCGGTGTTTCCTCTCCACTGTGAAAGGAGTATTTGGTTTTTCAATCAAATTGGGACTTGTTGAAACACTTTGCATTCCAGTACTAATGGGACTCGATTCCATTTTTAGGCATTTGCGCAATGGTGCAGTGATTGCACGCTGCAGTCAACCTGAGATTAGTTGGTGGGGCTGGCGCAATGCAGATGATGAATATCTTGTAACTTCCATTGCCAAAGCCTGTGCCTTGAACCCTGGACAGAGGCTGGCTGGGGGGACCCCACAGTCTGGGCTTAGTGATGGAAATGAGGCCTGCGATGCAGGATTTGGTAAGTAAACCAATTCTATTTCCTTTCTAATTTCCATTGCTGCACAAATGCTACGTTGCCTTCGACAGAATTTGGTGAATTTATCATGGCAATACTGAATATAATCTCATTTGTAATGCCTACCAATCTGGATAAAATTATGCCATTGATGTATCTTTGTTTAATACATACATACATACATACATACATACATACATACATACAGCTGCCTATCTTAAAAAGAACTCGGGGTGGCTTAGAAACAATGAAACAGTGTAAAACAATATAAACTAACAATAGTAAAACCAAAAAGTAAAAGTAGAAATAAAAAAACCACAACTACTCTTTTATAGTGTATTCAATCTAACTAATTCCTATGGTTATTAGAACATAGTGCTTAAGAAACTGAACATTACTTCTGCTTTTTTTTTTTCAGTGAGCCAATGAAACTCCAACAGAGCATATTATGAAAGATTGTACTTTTTGTATGAATGACAGTGTCCGTTGTAACCACCTTTTGCAACCTTCTGAATTCTGTATTGTTGATCAAACTGTACATCTGTTTAAGACATGAGAAATTCCTATTTGGCCTTTTTCAGATTCATCATTGACTGCATGTTCAAGCGTAGAGAATTCAGCAACACCTCAGAAACTGCTGATTTTGGATGCTCGGTCCTACACTGCAGCAGTTGCCAACAGAGCCAAAGGAGGAGGCTGTGAATGTGAAGGTACAAGCGTGATGTTCTTCTGGCTTTCTTAGGCAACCTATTCACTATTGTATCCTAAGGATGCATAAGCAAGCAAAATCTATTTTTGAGCGCCAAGGTTCTACTTTTACTTCCATCCCACCTTTTTGAGCTTATGATGAGCTTTTAGGAGGCTTGTTTTGACTGAAGTGGAACCATTGAATTATAAAAATCCACAGAATGTATTGGAAACTACAACTCGCTTGAAATAATAAAGTTACTGAGTTTGTATGGAATTAGAATCACAAGGTACTGTTTCCAATGCACATATCATAATCATAGTGGTGTTTCCTTATGGATAGGCCAGTGTGAACTATTTCCATTGAAGAGGAATACAGTTGAAGATATTTCATGTGATAGATAGGCTTATTTAACTTCCCACCTAATTTTCTTTTTCTGTTTGACATTTTTCAGAATATTACCCCAACTGTGAAGTGGTGTTCATGGGTATGGCTAACATCCATTCCATCCGTAATAGCTTCCAGTATCTAAGGGCTGTATGCAGTCAGATGCCAGATCCTAGCAAGTAAGTTTCAAGTAGCATTTGTCAAACAGCTGTGTTCTTTATGGAATTCTATTATTTGAGGGACTATAAAACACAGATTTTCTTTCTGCCAGAATTGAAAGAAAAGAGGAGTGGTTTGAAGATATAGCCAGTGCAGAGTGATCTCTTTGTTGCTGTATAATTCACTTCTTTTTTCATTAGGTTTATATGTGGGGATACATAATTAATCTGATAGAGAAAATTATCAAAGAGATTTGTATAACTGCAAATAATATGGGAAGTTTGGCTACAGGGGACTTTTTTTCTTTTGATCCTTCACAGCACTAGGTCATCAAGTTAAACTGATTAATGGCAGGTTCAAAACAGTCAATCAAAAATATTTTTATGTGCAGACTATCATATATAGTTAGTAACCTGTTTTAAATGTTTCAGTAGTTTAGAAACTTTTGAATTTGAAGTAAAGCTGTTTTAAACTTGGAATATTCCAGAATCGGTAAACCAACCCATTTGAGATGAAACAAGCTCATTTTGACTTTGAAATATTTTGCACATCCCTTTTCTCAGTGAAAACGTTGTATCTGGCACAAGCTGGATTTGGATTTCTTGTTTCCAGCACTTAAAAAAATATTTATATTGGCCACAATCTTTATGCATTTTTGTTCATTGATCCATTTCAGCTGGCTGTCAGCACTAGAAAGCACCAAATGGCTACAGCATCTCTCCATCATGCTGAAGGCAGCTGTGCTGGTCTCAAATGCTATTGACCGAGAAGGACGCCCTGTATTAATTCACTGCTCTGATGGTTGGGACAGGACCCCTCAGATTGTTGCCTTGGCAAAGATTCTTCTGGATCCCTATTATAGGACTATGGAGGTATTCTGCTTCAGTTGTTTTAGCAGCTCAGAAAAGGAAATAACTTTTATGAGAATTTTAACTTACATGGGAGATGCTAAAGCAAAGCAACTTTTTTCATCTTTTTCTTCTTTTTGTCTGACTGATCTGCAGTTGGAGACAATAGATGTTTGTCTTATTTTTTTCTTTGGTTTGGGATAAGCCTGAGTTTTTATTTCGGGATTCAGTCAGTCAATTGAATACATGCCATATGTGGATAAATGTACACATAGTTTTGTTATTTATATAGTGTTTGTGGTATCTTAAAAAGCAGGAATTGGCAGTTTGTAGCCTTAAAGTTAATTCCATTTAGTCATAGCCTGATTTTAAAAGTTTTTGTAAGAAATCAATTAGCAAATGCAATAGATAATGATACTAGATTGCAAAGGTAATTTAGAACTTAGTAGATTAGATCAGTATATGTTCTGTTCACAGTAAAGATACAGTTATGTCCTGGAGAACCTAGACATGATTAACCTTTGTTGATAGTTGGTAATGGAAATCATGCCTTTTAATATCAGCTGCTGGGAAATATAAATTGGAGCACTAGCATTATCTTTATGCCCCTTCTTATGTGCTCCCCATTAACATCTGGTTAGATGTCACCATGGAAAGAAAATGCTGCATTTAATAGATCTTTTAGTTGGTAGAGAAAAGTGGATTGAAAAGAGAAGTCTTGCCACATTTTGGCTTGAGCTCTTACAGTTGGTATTTAACTCACCTATCATTGGCATGCATCTCCTGACAGTTGTCTGGTAAGGAATTCTAGTTCTTGACAAAAAAGATCCCCCTGTGGCTTGATATTAAATTGGCAAAAGGAAGATAAGGGAAAGTGTCCATTCTTGAAAACGGACTGTCTGGAAATCATCTAGGCCTCCAAGACTTGGGCATCTCCAGTGGTGGGGCAAAATAGCCAGGGAGTAGCCAGCCATGCAAATACTATTGCATGCATCATGATAAAAGAATATACCTATGTTATAATTCATGGTGCATCCAGTGTCATTTAGATGTTATTATGGCTTCCAAAGTATGTCTACGGTCCGAGGGTGAGCTGTTCAATAATGGCAGGAGAGTTTTCTCCTATTCCTCCCTGCTCTTTGTGGGAAGCAACCCCTATGATTCAGTACAGAGAAAATAGTCTCCAAGGTTACAAGGCAGCCAAGCCTATTATAAAATTTTATAAATTAACATCAGCATTTGAACTGTACTCAAAACCTTACTGATAAGTCAATACAATACCCACAAAACAAATTTCACGTTACTGCATTGTCTTTTACTTATTAGCAACTAAGCAGCCACAAGTAACTGCAGTTTTTGTTGAATTTTTAAAGGGAGTCCCAAATAGACTGTGCTGCACACTGTCACCGAACTAGTACTGCCACTGTACAGGTTTAATTTCAAGGAGGTGAGGGCAAGATGTCAATCAAATACCCTGTTCCAAAAAGGGTGGCAGCTGGGCAGTAGCCAAAGCTGGGCAGAAGCTCCCCTACTGAAGCCTAGTTGATGAACTGGAGGAATGAAACACTATAGTTGACAGTATCATGAAAGCAAGGGCAGGAAAATAAGGAAGAAGAACTAAAGATGCTATGATACATCCACAAATAATTTGAGATCAGGTGAATAATGTCGGCAGCTATGGAATTACCTTTTTTTATTGCAACCTACTCAGAAAATCTATAGTACTTAAATTATCTCCTTTTATTGCTAGGGTTTCCAGGTGCTGGTTGAATCAGACTGGCTGGATTTTGGCCATAAATTTGGAGATCGATGTGGACACCAGGAAAAGGCGGAAGATCAGAATGAACAGTGTCCAGTGTTTTTACAGTGGCTGGATTCTGTTCACCAGCTGCTCAAGCAGTTTCCCTGTCTCTTTGAATTTAACGAAGCTTTCTTGGTAAGGCCAAGTGTTAGCAGAGGATATACATTTCAATACCAAGATAGATCAGTGTTCAATGACAGCTTGATGTTTTTAAAGCAAAAGTGTTCCTATGGTGTCATTTTTCCTTTTGATTGTCCGCTCTAGTTGAATTACTATGATAAATCTCTGTAGTATAGATAAAATGTGAAGCCTTTGAAAAAAATACTTACTTCCCTTTCACTGAATTATTATACAAAATTGATTTTACTGAAAGTGCTACTAAAATGCTGTGCTATAATCTGTGTGTAAACATAGTGTGTATGCTTTATTTCTCTAATAAAGAAAGTTGTTTATCAAAATGCATATATTTCATACCGAGCAAGGCAGGTAACAGGTTGTACTACCCTGGTTTTTATCTGTTTAGTTAGCGGATACAGCCCATTTAATTCCACTATGAAGAGTAAAAGAAACCATAAAAAATAGTATATTATGATTATTATTATTTTTAAGAAAGCTTTTTGTGACTAACCAAGCTAAGAGCAAAACTTATGAGTCTTGGGAACATTTAACCAAATCCAAATTGTAATTAATTTATATTTATTTTTTTGGACTTATCCATTGCAAAGGCTTGACATAGTGCACTGCATTGTTGTTAAAGTAGCACTATATCAATTAGCTGCCTCCAACATGGGCTCTTGTGAAAATTCTCTCAAATCCCTAAATTTCTTTTACTTGCAGGTAAAGTTAGTCCAACACACATATTCCTGCCTTTATGGGACCTTCCTTGGAAACAGCCCCTGTGAACGTGAGCTGCACAACATTGCCAAACGCACCTGCTCAGTTTGGTCCCTTTTGAGAGCTGGTAACAAAAATTTCCACAATCTGCTCTACATGCCTGCTAATGAGCAAGTAAGTAAAATTCCCATTTGTGCCAGGTTGGCAGGAGAGAAAAATTCTCATGCACTGGGGGACAGAAGACCAAATAGAGCTTTCTTCATGCAGGGTTAAAAGTTTTGTAACAGTTCTTACTGTGAGCACCACTTTCACTTTGAGTTCTGCCTGCTTTTGGTATGCTGGGCTTTGTGAAGCCTTTGTTTTTCTCCACTGTTTCTTTGAAAATGGAAGGGGGAAGAAGGTCCAGTGGTTGCTCTGTATCTTTCTGTTAGATAGGACAAGTGTAACCATAGCTCATATCAATTATTAGTTAGAGGTGCACCTTCATGAGCTACCAGACTCTTGGCTTATGCTGATTTTCTCCTCCTCTTCCTGAATCTGCTTTCCTCCATCTTTGATGTCAAGGTGCTGCATCCAGTGTGCCATGTGCGTGCATTGCATCTCTGGACAGCTGTATATCTTCCAACTTCATCTCCATGTCCTTTAGGAGAAGAAGGCATGGATCTTTACTTGCCTTCTGGATCTCAGACTCAAGAGTTCAGCAGTCGGTCGCTTGACAGGTAGGAGAAAAATAGTTAAGGTTCTATGAATTGTGCAATTCAGGATTTCTAATGCTACTTTGGAATCTCTGTAATTCTCTCTATTTATTTTAAGAGCCTTGCTTATCCTGATCAATTACAATGCAGTTTATGTAGAAGATTCTAGAGGGTTGGACTTAGGGTTGTGTTAATCATTTTACTTACCTGAATTCACTGAACATGTTCACTGCTTTAAAAGGGTAGTTTGATGTGATCTTTTTCATTTTATAGATTAGGAAATAAAGCTTCCCATTTACTTGGTGATTATTTATGAGTCTTTGAAACGATTTAGGGGAAAAAAGCAAGGATCTGTCCTAACTATTTATATCCAGGAAAAATACCATAAGGAACAGTTTTGTCTTTACAGCCCTGACTAAAAGAGTTTTCCTACCTTGCTTCTCACTGTAATGCTAAAAAATAATTGAAAATCTTTGAATTATAAAAGGGCTTTGTGTGTGTGTGTGTGTGTGTGTGCGCGCGCGCGCGCACATGCGCGCCTTGCATGCAGGCATGTTGGGGTGAGATGGGAGAGAACATATGTGCATGCATGTATTTCCCTCTAAGGCTCTGCAGTGGGCAACTTCTTGTAAGTGTATCTGTAGGCAATACATACATTATTCCTGTTGCCTGAATTGACTTCTGTGGTTTCAGATTACCAAAGACAAGATCCATGGATGATCTTCTCTCAGCATGTGATCCTAGCAGCCTGCTGACCCGTACATCAAGTGATCCAAATCTGAACAACCATTGTCAAGATGTCAGGGTGGGTTTGGAACCCCGACATCCCAATGCTGAAGAGACAGTGACAAGCAAAGAAACCAGAGAAGATGAGTTGCTTCAAGTACCTCAGCAGCAGCAGGAATTCTATCCCCTGCATAGTGCTAGCAGCGCCACCTCTGACAGTCACAGAATCAGTCGGCCACATAAACCACAGAAGCATGAAGTGCCTCAGCAGTTAAGTGCTGTGCCTTCTGAGGTAGAAGTAGCAAGCAGAGTGGGTTCAAAAGCAACAGAAGACACAGTCCCAGCTCCAAATTCTGGACAAACACAAGTGTTTGAAAAATTATCCTGCAATCCTGTCAAAGACACTGGCCTGATATCCAATGGCACTTGTGATCTTGTGAAAACTTCTCATCCAGAATCCTCCTCCAGCCAGACTTCAGCAGGTCACCCCAATTCAGGCCAGCCAGCTCTGACTGTTCCAAGACACAGTGCTCCAGGTTGTCAAAAAGAATTATTGGATGGAAAAATTGGCAGCGTCAAGCATGGAGAGGAGGGCAACCATACAGGGAAAATTCAGGCAGAGTTGTGGCGAAAAGGAGTTTCTCAAAGCCAGATGAGCGAATTCTCTCTTCTAGCAGCAAACTGGGACAGTTTTCAAGGGATGGGGACATCACTTCCTGGGGGTGATATGGGTCCCCGACGACTCCTGTCCTATGGCTGTTGTAACAAGAGACTGAACAGTAGGCACTTCTGGACCTCTGGACTGTGCCTCAGTGGCCAGTGGCCTTTGAAAGAAAGTGTGAAACCTCCTGGCTGCTCCATCCATTCTGGCGCACACTGCACAGGCCTTGTGGGGAGATCCAGCAAGCTGTGGCTCCCTTGCCATTTGAAGCAGGCACTTGGCTCCAAACATATGCCACCAAACAGCCCTTCTCCAGTGCCTCCCCTCTATCTAGATGATGATGGACTTCCTTTCCCCACAGATGTAATCCAGCATAGGTTGCGGCAGATCGAAGCGACCTATAAGCAGGAGGTTGAGCAGTTGCGTAGGCAAGTGCGGGAACTTCAGCATAGATTAGACATCCGTCATTGCTATCCAACTCCAGCTGAACCACAGATGGACTATGAAGATGACTTTGTAAGTGACACTGGTGGGGCTTTTTCAGTACTTTCTGCAACTTTTCCCCAAGAAGGCATGCATAGTTAGGTAAAATGAACAGATCCTCTACCATCAACATGTTTGTAGGTACTCTGTTCCCACAAACGTGTGAACACACTAATGAAGACACATGTTTTCTCTCTGCACATAAATACAAGCACGCACATTTCATTCTACCATTCTATGCTATCTCCCACATTTCTACTGTGTTGAATATAATAGTAGCATGGACATTATCAAATAGCACACTAAACAGAGAAGTCCCAGGTTTTTTCCAAATCTGTTAAAAGATCAGATATAAATTATGGTAGAATCTGAAATCACAGTAGATGATACTGAGCTAGTTGGAATAACGCCTGATGTGATAGAAAGCTATTATCTGTGATCTTGTGGTTATTTTCTGTTCATTTGGAGGGAGGCCGAAACTCTGAAGGAAGTGATCATATGTGTGATATAGATAATCTGATGGCTTTCATGGTTTTCCTTGCAGACTTGCCTCAAGGAGTCAGATGGCAGTGAAAATGAGGAGTTTTACTCTGATCATAGTGAAGACTGTCTATCTGAAGCAAGCTGGGAGCCTGTTGATAAAAGGGAAACTGAGGCATGTTTCATTTCTTTATTTGGTAGTTTGCTTTGAGATAAGTTTATGTGTTTTAACTTTGTATAATGTAAGATGAAACCATTCCCATTGCTGCTTCCTCCTCTGTATTTCCCCATTCAGCTCTCTTCTACTGAGGTATAAACATATATTTTGTATCTGATTCCCCTTAGTAAAAAAAACATTCTCCAACAGATAATTCCCTTTTTGTTGTCTACTTGTAAGAATCTTTTTTTCCTGACATTCTTTTAAGTTTTTAATAAACATTACTCTTTCTAATAGAACAACCAATATTTCACCTTTTCACTTTTTTTAACCTTTTTTTCCACCTTTTGAATTATTCTTCAGACAGTCGTTTTGAAAGTAAAGCTTAACAGGTGTTTACATATTAAAATGTGTGTGCTATGTGGCTTCTTCCCTTACAGATTTGCTATTTATAAAAAACAGAACCAAAATCATCCATGACACTTTGTTTTTAAACAGGTCACACGTTGGGTTCCAGACCACATGGCATCACACTGCTTTAACTGTGACTGTGAGTTCTGGTTGGCCAAACGCAGACACCATTGCAGGTAATGTAATTACTATGACACATCTCATTTTCCCATCTCTCTCTCTTTTTTTTTCATATTATTAAGTACGTTGCAGAATGTGTGGCAAGTATTGAGAGCAATGGAAAGGGAATAACAAGTTCTATATAGAGGATAAATGTAATATAGTAGAATAATGTCTTCTTGGGAAGTAGTAGTTCATTATATTTATTTTAGCCAAAATTTGACAAACCAATAATAATAATTATTAACTACCGTTTTCCAATCACTTGATGGCATACTTGAGGTATAAGTATTAGAAAATCATTAAGATTTTAATAACCTTTATTTTTGGAAATAGTATGTTAAGTGGCAGCATGCAATACTTTAACAGGAAAAAGTAGCTTTGTGATAATTAAGCAATTGGAAAAATATTCTTTAGTAAAAGAATAAAAAAACTTAACAAAACTTAATCCTGAGAGATTGGCCATATTGTGTAAATAGACTGAAGTTTTATGGAACAGAAATTTGCATTGTGAATGCCTTCAACAAACATGGGGTCTTAAGGCCCTGGTAAGAGCCATAACATTTTCCTCTACTATTGCTCCTGAGACAACTATAATCTCAATCTGCCACCATTGCCTACCTTCTCTAATAAAATGGATTATCTGGAAGTAGAGCAAGGAAGAACTAGGCCTCACAGTGAAAGCACAGCCATTGTCTTCCTTCTGTGCCTGAGTTTGTTGATTATTTGGGGACCTCATCTGTGAGGTTTGCCTAGAACTTTGGAAGTCCTGCATATATCCCTTCCTCCATATATCAGTCAAAATTGTAGCTGAAAGTTCCTATCACTGCCTATAACAACCCATCTTAATCTGTGCTGTACTATTTTGTGTATCTCAAAATTCAGTTATTCTGAATCAAGACTAATTGGCCCTGCCCAGGCTGTCTCAAAATTGCTAATATTTTATTCCTATCTATAAGACACGTACACAGAGAGGTGTGTGGGGGAGAGTGAAAGAGTGAGTTAGGCTTCAGGAAAGTTTTGCAAAAACACACGGCACATCAGGATATCTAAGATTCCAGATTGCATTGTCAGCTTTATTCCTTAGTTAACTGAAAGCAGGATCCTCCATATATCATCCTACCCTGGCTCCAGTATCATTGTTGCTTTTATGTGTTATTTCTTACCCAGGAATTGTGGGAATGTGTTTTGTGCCGGCTGCTGCCATCTAAAGTTGCCCATTCCTGATCAGCAGCTTTACGATCCAGTCCTTGTCTGCAATTCCTGTTACGATCACATCCAGGTATCCCGTGCCAGGGAACTTATGAGCCAGCATCTGAAGAAGCCTATTGCCACAGCTTCTAGCTGAATACCAGCAGAGGAAACCTGTGGAAGCCTGGCCTTTTCACTTGCAGACTGGAAGGAGAAGGCTGCCTCTGCTGCAGCTGAAGAGGTCGGTAGCGCAGCACTTGATCATCAAGCCTTGTATGCACTGTCGGCAATTTTCCCCACTTGGTGCCCCATGTATTGGAGATGAGGAATTTGGATTAAAGAGTGTGACACGGCCTATATTATGGTACTGTTTGTGGTTTCAAGACATAAAGCCAAGTTAGAGACCACGGTGTCTTTCTTTAGAGGGATGGCAAATGATATAGTGCAAATAATTGCCTTCCAAAAGCAATAGAAAGGCATGAACCTAATCAAAACTCCCTTCTTCCCATGTCAGAAAGCAGTCAAGTTAAATTGAGTAAGAAAGAAGAATGCAAGCCCAGAGTGTGATATCTCCGGAAGCTCTCTTTGGCTGTGTTAGTCATATTTCAGTCATATTCAGCTTGCCAACCTTTTTGGATATCCAGCCCAAGGCCAGCACTAGTACTGTACCAGGAAGAGATCTCTTATAAGGCAGAGTGTATCTCTGCATTTTCCTTGTGTTCCTTGAGGGAATAGACTTTATCCCAGCAGCTGGGCTGTTGTGTATGGAAAGCAGAATTAACTTTGGCTTGGTGCACTTCCTGCCCACTGTGGGTATTGAACAGCTGGTTCCTAACCAGTATCTTTACAGGAGCAACAGCTTAAATCTCCTCTTGAGTCACATCACAGTGTGTATTCTCTCTCCCTTATGCTGCATTTGTATCTCCATATTTCTGGTTGCTCTTTATTCCGAAAACCTGATGCTTCAAGGCAGACTATTATGTGGGTTTTCTTTACCTCCTGGAATGTGCTGTTTTGTGTGCTTGAGGGTTTCAGTCAAAATGCTGCTAATGTTACTTCTCTGCACTTAAAATTTATCTGGAGTATAAACGGCTGGGGGAAGGTGCCAATTTTATGATGGAAAACAGGGAATATTGACAAACAGGGATTCTCCCTCTTACACCCAAGAAGGTGTGAGGGACACTATAGATGTGATCATCATCACTGCAAGAATGCTTTTCTGTTCATTCTGACATCAGTAAATTTCCCTTCAAAATGACTCTTCTGATTTACGGATGCTCCATTGTGGTAGCAATATAGTAGTTATTTTACCCTGCTACTCTCACATAATCTAAACAAGAACTAAAATGTTTTAGAAAGGCAATGTTAAAGGCAATGTTACCACCATTTCCATATAACTTTATGAGCAGTGTTCATAACCATTTTACTTTGAAATGTACATCTATGTAGGACTATAGAATGAACAAGATTTTGAGGTGGCTGCTCTAGCCAGCTCAACTGTCCTTAGGCAGTCACAAAGGATGGGTGCATGAATATCTCTTTCCTCGAAAATTGGAAGATACTGACTTCACACTTGGGTTGAATTCTTAGCTACTGTTCTTGATTACTTTTTGGGAGAATTCATGGTTCAGGCTGCCACTTCTTACCTTCCTTTTCAACCTGCTTTGAGTCAAAAACCCTAGAGCCAGCATCATCTTTATACACTGGATCTATTTGAATTGCCCTCTGGCCTCTCCCAGGCAGCATGACCTCATAGGGGTAAAAGATGAAATCTGATTTTGCCATACACTGAACTTTGTACAGAGTGATGTAATTAGTAGGAGAGTTCGGGTTTGGTTCCTTTTTCAGCTCATTTGCACAGATGTAAAACAAAAATTTGAAAACAAAGAGAGAAAAAGACCCTTCAAGTTAGCCATGATTAATCAATACTGCTTTCAGCTCTCATGAATTTTGTGTCACTGTCTTCAGGCAAAACAACTCCAAAATCGGATCGATAGCTTTGTGACAAACAATGTGCTGTAAGAATTCAATACAGTTGAATAAAATCTCTATATTAGTGCTGTTTTGTTGGACCATATTATTTAATTTTCATTGAATATTTTTCTTTTCCATTGGATACTGGCTTCCACCAGGATATATTATACAGAATTACTCTATTTCTTCTAAACTCTCAAAAATGAGAATTTAAGATAACCAGAGATCTGCTTCTGGGTTTTTGGTTTCATAGCATATTATTTCTATGAGATTTTGCAAAAAACAATGAAAACAGTTCCCTTATTTGAGAAGTTTACTCCAATATTTAATAACTGAGAAGTATTTTTAAAAATTGCTTAGTAACACCTTTCATTAAAACTCACAATTTATACATAATCACTATTCACAGTGAAATCCATGATTGAATCATTTTGTAGTTCCAGACAGTTTAATTTTATCAACCGTGGCTTTTAAGCAATAGAAATTAGCTTGGCAGGCAAGGTGGTGAAAGTATATACCGCAATGTTCTTTAAAAAACCCAGTAGAATAGAGAAAGAGAGAACATGCTTTTAGTTATATACTGCACAACAATTCACCCCTCCTCAGTCTTTCTTAAATATGCGGCAATCAGTTTTCCACCATTTAGTCAAAGTATTGGACCTAATTTAATTTAATTTTGGCATCCAAATTGCCAAACCCCTATCTGTTATTTCTTTCAAGAACACAGGTTTTTCCTTTCTTCCAGTTTTGAAGTAGAGGCTAATCTTGGTAAGAGTAGGCACACAGGCTTATTACTATTTTTTATTTGTTATTATTTAAATTTGTATGCTGCCTGACTCCCAATGTCTCTTGATGATTCAAACACAAAAATATTAAAAATGGGGGGAATACAATCAAGATTAATAAAATATGACGATAGGAACAAGAAAAAACAAACATTCAGTCCAGGTGGCTTCACTCATCCTTGCCAAAGGCCTGGGTAAAGAGCCATGTCTTCAGAGCCCTTTGAAATCCCAGCAGGGTGGTGGCTAGCCAGATCTTTTAGGGAAAACTCATTCTAGAGGATGGGCTGCTACAGAAAACATAGCCCGCTGGGATTCCATAGATGGCATTGTTTAATTTAAGGAACCTTGCCAGATCAATCACGAGGACAGACAGGTTGTCCCTCAATAACTAGACCATATGTCATGAAGGATTTTTATAGATAATGGCAACACCTTGAATCATATCAGAAGTAAACTGGCAACCAGTGCCGAGCATGAAGAAGAGGTGCTACATGAGCATATCAAGGCATGCCCATCATCCATAGTACAGCATTCTGGATCAGATGCAGCTTCAAGGGCAGCCTCATTCACATTACATTGCAGCAGTTAAGCCATGAAGTGAGTGACTGAAGTAACCTTTAATCTGGAAAAAGTGCAATAGGCACACCAGATGAATCTATCCAAACATCTTTCTGGCTACATGATAATTGAGCAGAGCTGCAAGTCCAGGAAGCCTCAATAACATCACTTATAGTAAGCCGCTACAAATATTTATGTCAACTCATAAAATATTTCTATGGTCTTTTTAGAGTTGCCAACAAAGGGAGGGAAAGGGGTTTGAACAAGCAGTGCGGCAGCTTGGAAATTGAGAGTGCATTCCATACGTAGTTTTTCAGAAATAGTAACCAGGTGACTGAAGTTTCTGCGGCGCAAAAATCTAATAGGAGAACATGATTGATGACTCTTGGCTATGAATGTGTCTCATTGGAGAATATGAATTATGATACACCCAGGGTTGTCAAGGGTGACAATGAATTATGTGTCTCAGAGTTGGCTACAGCCAGGCAGTGCCGGACATGTTAACTCCCCAAAAACCCTTTGAAGTTTTGGAAGTTTGGCTTGAGACTCATGATTTAATTGAGGTAACTGCCGGAATCCTGACAATTTAACAAGGAGAGTCCATCACCTAAAGCAATCTGTGCATTTGGTAAGCAGTTCATGCCATCAGAAAGTTCTTGGACTTAAATGCTCCTTATCATTGGAATGTTCTGTTTTCTGGAATAACTGAACAAATGTGGTCATCAGCAATAATCCTATGACACAGGAAATTTGGGGAAGTGGCTTGAGATTTTTTTTTTTATTACAAGAAAATGAATAATCTATATACAGTGGTACCTCTACTTACGAAAGGCTCTGGTTACAAAAGTTTCAGGTTACGAAGCGCGTCGTCGGGAAAATATCGTCTCTAGTTACGAAATATGTTTCAAGATACGAAAGGCCAAAAATTTCAAAATTCGCACTAATTTGCTCAGTTTGATCTTGGTTTGAAAGTGGCGCGTCCGAACTGCTCTGCCATTGGTTATCTCCCAGCATCTTCCTGGCATCCCATTAGCTAGGAAGGATCTTTGTGTATGGGATGAGAGTAACGCACCGCGCCGCGTTCTCAGTCTCACGCTAGCGAAATCCAAAGAGATAGAAAGAGATAACTGGAGACACAGTAATGTAACATGTTTTTATTACAGGTATTAACGAAATATAATTTATAAAAAATTATTGTCTGAATTTGGGGGGCTTGGAACGGATTAGGACATTTATAGGGTAAAATGCGTCTCTACTTATGGAATTTTCTTGTTACGAAACGGCTTCCGGAACGAATTAATTTTGTAAGTAGGGATACCACTGTACTATATGATTGGGATGTGTATATATAAGAATTAGGTCAGGCCACAAAAAAAAGCAAGTTGCAACCCGGAATGCAGATGAGAAGGAGATTAAGAATAATGAGAGAATCCATCTAAGAAAGAATGGGGTATGTGTTAGCATCACATAGGTATTTTCTACCTTTGTGTGAAGTGACCATCTACACATCAGGGGTGTCAAAATTGCGACGACACCTCATGTGATATATTGCAATTTTTTTCCCCTTTGCTAAAATGGGGTGGGGTGGCCATGTATATAAATATATATACACATCCCACGTGACACATCTGGCCTGCGGGCTGTGAGTTTGACACCCCTGATGTACATTCAACACCTACACTACATATTTCAAACATTGTTCCTAACTTGAATATCTTCCTGCTTGCTCTGGTAGGCAAAATCCATTGTAATGATTTGCAGATTTGGGCTGAATATCTTTCCTTAAAATTACAGGGTTTTGTTATCAGGGTTTTGCTAAAAGTGCCACTAATGTAAGTGCCACTAACAACTTCTTTTACTTTCCTTCATAGTTGAGAGTATATGCTCTTTAGGCAATCACTGATAATGGGGAAAAATCACTGGAAATCCACTTGGCTAGTTCACTTACAGTCTTCCTTCCATCATCCACTGCACACATAAATTCTCAGTTGCAATTTTCCATGACTAAGAAATTGTTGGATATGAACATCCATTGGACACATAGCCTTAGTGAATGAAGGCAGATATGTGTGTCCCAGGATAATGTTGGAGGATCCAATCTGGGTTGGTCATCAAACCAGAGGACCGATCCAGATTGGGGTCCTGCAACATTGCCTTAGTCAATGACCAGGAATTTATACTAGGAATACACATACCATACCTATCAAATACCAAAATACCAATCTTTCCCATAAGATTGTAATCAGGCAAAATAATACACCACTAATGGATGAGACCACACAGAATCCCTTGCTTTATTAATTACAATATAGACTTTGCCTCAGCACACACCTATAAAACTTGATAGATTCATAAAACACCAGCAAGTAACAGATCAAGAATCTGGAGTGGGTGAAATAGATCACAATCTAGATGTTGCATGTACACATGACAATACCCTTCATCCAGATCCCTATCTCTAGCCACTTGTTAATATGTTAATAACACTCTTCACCATAGCTTCTGTCATTCCTGGGCTAAGTACAACTTGATACAACTACTAGTTGTCTCAGTGAGATAAGGGATGTGGTAGCTCATTGGTTTACAGGCACGCGGTGGCTCCATGGCTAAGACGCTGAGCTTGTCTATCAGAAAGATTGGCAGTTTGGCAGTTTGAATCCCTAGCATCATGTAACCGAGTGAGCTCCCATTACTTGTCTGCCAACCTAGCAGTTCGAAAGCATGTAAAAATGCAAGTAGAAAAATAGGGACCACTTTGGTGGGAAGGTAACAGCATTTAGCCTTTGGCGTTTAGTCATGCCAGCCACAAGACCATGGAGATGTCTTTGGACAGTGCTGACTCTTCGGCTTTGCAACGGAGATGAGCGCCGCCCCCTAGAGCCGGAAACGATTAGCACATATGTGCGAGGAGAACCTTTTACTAGTTGTCTCCATTCCAGTCTGATTTCAAACTGGGTTAATTGGTCTTTGCAGTGTCTAAGGCTGCATTAGGTTTTGTTTTTCTCAGGCCAGTGCCTACACCCCATGCTATTAAACTCGGATCAAGTCTACAAATTTTACAACACAGTCACTGCACAGGAAGATCTTTTTCTTCTTTCCAAAAGCTATCAGCTCCAGCCATCGTGACAGTAGAAGCATCAGTTATGAATTGCATCAGTCCTGGGGATGGTTTCAGTATCTCCCAATTCTCAGATTATTCTTCTCCACAGTAACAGAACAGAAAATTGGATTTAGTAGGATAGGTCCTTTTCTATAATGGATGGAGGGTATCTGTAGCATTCCCATCCAGAGAAAAATAATAATTTTATTGATTTTTTAAAAATGTTATTTTGAATGGACTTTGAAGCTCCTATTGCTTTTCAGCCCCATAACAGTTCTATCTGCCACGCCCACAAAGAATCACTGTAACTTAAAAATTCTGTCTAATGATGCAAATGAGTAGAAGTTAGAACTACTTTTTATCCAATTAGAGCAGTCTCCTCTATCTCACTTTTTAGCTTCAGAAGTTAAAAATGATGGTCTCCAATACTTGGAGGCAGCTTGTTAATGTTTTTTCAGCAAAACCTGTGACATTTTAAGTCATGACAAAAATATTGTATTTTTAAGCTCTTAAAATTATAGGACAGGCTTAATTTTTTTTTCTATTTGTTAAAATATATGTGCAACCTTTTTGTATAAAACCTTTTCTTTCATATAACGCTTCTATATGTCACAATTAGACTACTGTATATTGTTTTACATGGGACTGTCCCTGCTGACCATTTAGAAACTATAGCTAGTTTGAATGAGACTGCCCATTTAATAATGGTCAAGCTTGGATTAATAATTAGCATTATTATCACAGGAATTGTACTGGTGACAATTAGCTTCTAGGAACAATTTAAGGTGGCTATCACCTATAAAGTCCTATGTGATTTCAGACTTTGCTAGCAGGATTTGCTCCAAATTTTCTGTGATGGTCTCCCTCTTCTATAACAGATTGTCTCCAGAGACAAGGATGACTTCATCTCTTAATATTTTGGAAGATGGTTAAGACCTGGCATTTCCAGAGGGCCTTTGGGAAGGGAAAGTGAGAAAAGAATAGATATGGATGGATCTTGGTTATAGTTCAGGAGTAGCAGTTAGAATATTTATATAGCAATAGCACTTTAGACTTGTATATTACTTCCGTGTTTACAGCACTCTCTAAGTGGTTTACAGTGTCAGTATATTGCACCCAACAACCTGAGTCCTCATTTTACCGACCTTAGAAGGCTGGAAAGCTGGCTCAACCTTGAACCGGTCAGGATTGAACTCCTAGCACTGGGCAGAGTTAATCTGCAATACTGCATTCTAATCACTGCAGCCCTACAGCTTCTAAACTTTACTATATTGGGATAGAATTATTTGTTTAAAGTATCTGGCATGAACTGTAAACCCAAATGTTAAATACATTAAATTCATGATTTGGAAAGGAAGTCTTGCAGATAATACAAAACTGGATTGAATGGTTAAAACTATTAAAAAAGAAAATTAAAAGTTATATTGAAAGGTGAGAGACATGGATTGTAAATAACAGAAATTTAATCCAGAAAAATATAAAATTCTTCACTGAGGAAAAATATACCAGATGCATCGATGTACTGGGGGGGATTCTTACTATTACTTATGCATAGGCATGTATGGAAAGGATCTTGAAACTATAGCTGTGTCTTGAAAAGATCTTGAAATTGTAACTGATCATGAATTGAATGAGTTAGTTTTATGATATAGCTAATATGTTAACTTTGCAGTGCATCAAGAATAGTAGTTTTTAGTTCACAATAACATATCAGTTCAACTATATTCTGCAGACTACCCAACTGGTCAGAGAAATTAGGGTTGATCAAATCTTGGTAGGAGATCTGGAGAAAAGCCAACCAAGGGAAGGACTACAAGATCACCTAACATCCCAGAAAAAAAAAAGAATATAGAAAAATTGTCTTACATAACAGCGAGGTACATTGCAATTGAATGTTAGAAAGGATGTTGAATAGCAGTTCAACAGGGTAACAATTACAGGTAATATTTGACTTACGACAACAACTGGGACCAGAATTTCTGTTGCTAAGCTAATTTCTGGTTGTTTAGTTGCGCCTGAATTTATGACATTTTTGCAGTTGTTAAGCAAATCACTCTATTCTTAATCATGTAGTCATTAAGCAAATCCAGTTTCCCTCACCGATTATTGCTTTTTGAAAGCCGGCTGGGAAGGTCTCAAATGGTGATCACATGACCCAGGATGCTGCAACCATTGTAAATATATATCAGTTGTCAAGTGCCCAAACACATGACTGTGAGATACCGCAACAGTTGTACAGTAAGTGCAAGAATCAGTTGTCACTTTTTTTTCACAGCCACTGTAACTTCAAACAGTCACTAATACAAATGGTTGTAAGTTGAGAACTATCTGTACCAAGAGCTATGAGCTCCTGTGCTCTGGATGTCTGGCAGCCATCTGTTGGGATGCTTTAATGTGGATTCCTGCAGGGAACTTCAATGGCCCCTTCTCTACCATTCTAAGAATACTGAATGAGAATCAGCCTGATGATGATATAGCAAAGGTTCTGTCCTCTGCAAAAGTACTTTATTATTATTATATGTAATAATTATATATTATTATCATTTACATCTTTCTTAAAAGTTATTCTTCTAATCAAGGGCAAATGGGTGGATGTCAAAGGCCAAGTGTGGGTAGCATTGGGCAGCAGAACCTTCTGCTCTCCAAGATCATTGGTCAGAGAAGACCAAAAAAAAATTGCAACTATCAGGCCTGGTTGTGTTGTGTGGACCTTTTGTTTCAGCAAGAGGGGCGGTGTGGTTTAAAATGTTTCCTCAGCCTTCAAGCAAAAAGCTGAAGGGCTAAAACCGGTCAGCCGCCAGCATAGCATCTTCGCCGAGACTTCTGGCGGGAGGAGGCGGCCAGAGCGCGTGCCGCCAAGCAACCCGGTCAGCCCGCTCTGCCTCGACGGCGGCGATGATTGACGGCGGCGTCCGTTGGAAAAAAGCCGATCGGCCTCACGCGGGCCTTCCACAGTCCGTTGGACTGAGGGGGGGGAGGCAGGCAGAGAAGGCGAACGGGCGCGAGGCGGCCTCGAAAGTCTGGCGGCTCCCCGCAGACCGAGCCACCTCGATGGAGGACCCACTGCTATCGGCCGCGCCCATTAACCCCAATAACTTCCCCGCCAAGCTGTGGCGCCTGGTCAACAGTCCGCGCTTCCGCTCCATCCGCTGGGACGCCCGAGGCGAGGGACTCCTCATCGATCAGCCCTTGTTCGAAGCCGAGCTCCTGGGCGCGGGCGGCAGCGGAATGGCCATCGCAGTGGGAGGTGGCCCTGGGGGCGATGGCGCCGGCCCCACCACCGCTGGCGGCTCTTCAGTGTCTCCGTCTTCGTCGTCCACCTCCTCCTCGCCGGAGCTGTTCAAGACAACCAATTTCACTAGTTTCATCCGGCAGCTCAATCTGTACGGCTTCCGCAAAGTGGTGCTAGGTCCGCCGGGAGGCAGCGGGGGCTCTTCGTCTGGCGGCGGATCCACCGCAGGCGCCTTAACCTCCGCCTCGGCCCCCGGCGGCCCCTTGCACCATTTTCACAGCCCGCACTTTCGCCGCGATCGGCCCGATCTATTGGTGCACCTCAAACGACTAACTAGCGCGAACAAGGCCAAGCTCGCCGCAGGTCTGGAAGTCACCAGTCGGCCACCCAACCGCTTCCAGCGCCTCCTCAGCACCTCTCTTCACGGTGGCGAGGCCCTCCTCAGCCAGCAACATCAGCACCATCACAATCCCCCGCCGGCACATGCAGGGGCTGTAGCTGCCAAGACCGACAACAAGCCCGGTGAGAGAGGAAGGCGTGATTGTCATAAGCACGAACAGCACCTTCTCCCTTGTGCAATGAGAAAGTTACTAACAATAACAACAATATCGTAATGACAATAAAGGTTCAATGTTGGGCACATGGTACTGAGGAACCAGTCTGCCAGAGTTCAGCCCCAGTTCAGTGAGAAAGCATGTTCAGAAGCTCTCCCATTTCATCCTGAGCATCTAAATGTTTATAAGAAAAATAAGAGCCTTTAGTTTTAAGAACAGTGAGCTTTCTCTGTGCCCTTATGGCTGTACAGGTAGTCCTTGATTTAAAACTGTTTAGTGACCTTTCAAAGTTATGACAACTTAGGATCATTTTTCACACTTACGACCATTGGAGCATCCACATGGTCACAATGATTTACATTTGGATGGTTGACAACTGTTTCATATTTATGACGGTTGCAGTGTCCAGGGGTCACGAGATCATCCTTTGAGACCTGACAAGCAAAGTCAGTGGGAAATCCAGTTACTAATTTACTTCACGTACGTAGCAAGAAATGTCGTAAAATGGGACAAGACTCAATAAATTTCTCATTTAGCAACATAAATTCTAAGCTCAATTGTGGTCATAAGTCAAGAACTACCTGTATTTGTATATCATTTTTACCGCAACTGGACTGCTATTTGCTCAACTTAGCATTCTGGGAGCGCATATTAAAGTACAAAACAGATAGTCAAATATATATCCAGTCAAATATGATTGGCTCTTCGGTATCTCAGGAATACATTTATAACTCACTGGCTTTGTTCACAAAACACACTTAACCAGATCAATTAAAGTTCTAGTGGTTGTGTTTGCACAATATATTAAGCTTGATTGCTATTCGTTTCCGTTAGCTTTTATATGGCCTAGTATGTTATTCAAAGCCACACTGTTTGATTAGTCAATTGTTCAATGTATAATATGAATCAGAAAATGAATTTTCTGTAACCAAGTTAAGTATTGTGTGAATAAAGCCATGTAATCACTAACAAGCAATATGAATCACACAAGGGCCCTGCTTCAAATCTTTGGTTATTATCCAATGTAAATGCAGAATCCATTCACTTCTATGTTGAAGTCTGGTGATTAAGAGTCCTTTACTTTGCCATGCATATTCTATACAATTAGTCCTTGAATTACAACAGTTTGTTTAGTGATTATTTGAAGTTACAATGAAAATAATGACATGACCATTTTTCACACAACAGTTCCTGTGCAGCATCCTCTGGTCACATGATATACATTCAGATGCTGGACAATTGACTTCTATTTATAATGGTTGCAGTGTTCCAGAGTCATGTGATTACTTTTTGCATTCTGATAAGCAAAGTCAATGAGGAAATTAGATTCATTAACAACCATTACTAATTTAACAACTGAAATGATTTATTTAACTGTGGCAAGAAAAGTCATAAAATGGGATAAAACACACTTAACAAATTTCTCATTTAGCAACATAAACTTTGGGCTCAATAGCAGTCATAAGTTGAGGACTACCTGTAGTCTTTAAGTAGTTAGAAGTCTGTGGATAGAAGATTTTTAATTATAGAATCTCCACTCCTCCAATTTACTAGGTAAAGTTTTAAAGTAGATCTCATTGAAGTCAACAAAATTCTTTTGCAAGAACATAAACATTTCTTTAATGTTAAAGATATCTCCAGATAAATCTTCGCACTATGAAACAACACTCCCTATGACAAAATCTCACACAAGTTTCAATCACTATCTATTGCATCCTATTGAAGGATCGAAGGAAAATCCATTTTGAATCCACTCTGCTTGAATTTTTTTTAAAGCTAATTGTTAAGCCTAAAATACTGTTTTTTAACAATTATCTCCCACTCTGCGGATTTGAGAGGCTGATAGATTTAATGAGGAACAGGATTCACCTACTCATTTAGATAGTACACCTGCTCTATGACAAATTATTCAGAATAATTATCCCTATTTGGAACCACTCTGCCAAATTTTTATATAACCTGACCAGTTGTTGAGTTTACATCATGAAAAATCATAAAATAGGTTTGAGCTTAGCATGTTTTGTCAGTCCAGTCAATTCATTTTATAAATAATAATTAAACATGATTTAATTGCAGAATTTCTTTTCCTGGGAATTCATTTTTTAAAAAAATCTGGAAAAACTAAAAGTTTAACTGGCTGATTTGGAAAAAGAGATATGCTTTATGCATGTTCCATTTGCTCCATCTTTTGTTATAGTGTGCTTGCAGTGATTCCTTTTTTGCAGTTTTTCAGTATTTATTTTAAATAATTGTTGCTGTATGTATTTCCTATTACCACCATTCTGTTAGTTAATGCAGCTCTTTTTTCAAGTCTCCAGTAATATATGAAGAAACAGGAGGATATCACTGATAAATGAGTACCAAATTTACTAGTTGCTATGGCTATAAAGATAAAGGTTTCCCCATTCAGTTGTGTCCAACTCTAGGGGGCAGTGCTTATCTGTTTCTTAGCTGAGGGAGCCAGCATTATCAGAAAACATTTTCCATGGTCATGTGGCCAGCATAGCTAAATGCTAAGGCACACAGAATGCTGTTACCTTCCCCCTAAAGTGATATCTATTTATCTACTTGTATCTGCAAGCTTTCAAACTGCTTGATGAGCAGGAGCTGAAGCAAGTAAAGAGATCTATCTACCCCACCATGTGGCACTCAGGTCTCAAACCTGGGCTGTCACTTACAAATTCAGTATCTTTAACCGCTGAGCCAATGTGCCCCCTTTTGCTATGGATCAGTCATAGGATCAGAATGAAAATAGATTAAATTATTTATCAAGATCACTTAGAGATTACTAGTAGAATAAAATCGAAACAAAAAGAACAGGAGGGAGAGCACTGGAGCAGGCATTCTATAATATTCTCTCTATTTTTTAATAGGGTATATTACGATATTTTTCACTTAGACCCAGAATCATAGAAGGAGAAAAGGTAGAAATCTCACAAACAGCTGGAAGAAGTATTTCATAAATGGTCATTATAAGTAGTTTAGAAGAACTATACATTCTCATTTTTCATTGCATCCATTATTAGGATTGTTTCATGTAAGTTAATATTGCTACACAAATATACCCATGTAAGAAAAGCCCACATACATCACAAGAAGTAAAAAATACATGTATACCAGATTTATTGTGTGAAATCAGAGGAATACAACAAACATACATATGAAAAATATGTACACATTTTTCTTTCCTACTTCAGTGACAGTTACCAGTACATGCATGGAAACAAAAGACCAATATGATACCACTTTCATACTTTATTTGTAGTTCTATTTGTCTTCTTGTTTGGTAAAAATTTTGATAGATTTTTTTTCCTCCTAACTGTTATTTATACCTTTTTGCATTTCCTCAATCAAGCTCAAGAAAGCTAAAAATATTTTTAAAACCCCTAGTGGTGCAGTGATTACAATGCAGTATTGTAGGCTGCCCTCTGCCTGGAGTTCGTTCAGTTTGAACTTGAGGTTGACTCAGCCTTTCATCCTTCTGAGGTCAGTAAAATGAAGACCCAGATCGTTTGGGGCAATATACTGACCCTGTAAACTGCTCAGACAGTACTTATGGAGTGGTATGTATGTCTGAGTGCTACTGCTATTGCTGTTGACAAAATACTTCTTATAATTGTAAAATAATAAAATTAGGATTTGATAAAACAGAAAAAAAAACAAGTTATGTATACAGGAAATCCTTTAAATAATTCAACTGAACAGTACCTAGCAAGTTAAAGCAAAGAGAGAATAGTAATTCTTAGAATATTTGGACTGTCCAATGTAAGTCTAAAACAATGATTATAACAAATCTCATTTGGGAGGATTTAGATATTGCTACTGAAAAAGCTTTCTTTCCAGCTAAGACTACTATTGAGAGTATATTAGGATCGGGACTCTGTTGAAAATTTCCTCAGGCTGTTAAACAGCAGAAAGTAGTCTTTCGGATATCCTGGTCCAAAATGTTTTAAAGGATATAACTTGTTCTCTATATTTAGTCCAGAATAAATGAGAAGCCAATGCACTTTTTTTAAATAAGAAAATCATATACTTCCAATAGGTGACAATTCCTTAATTGCCTAAGTCTATGCTGGGTCAATTGTAGTTTCTCAGCATTTTTCAAAGATAGTTTCATATAGACTATATTGCTGTAACACACAAGCATAATATTCCTAAGGTATGTGTCATTTGATAGAGGTATGATCATCAAGAGTAGGTGTAGATGCACTAACCCACAGTAATATGTCTATAGATTAGACTACTACATTATTTATTTATAAAATTTATATAGCCATCCATCTCACCAAAGGCAACTATGGGGAGCATACAACAGTCAGAGATAGCAACAAAAATAAGTATTATTAAAAAAACCTGATATGAATGTATCCAAAAGGTACAATAGCTCAGAAATTGTAAAAAATTTTTTTAAAATCTATTGAGTCTGCACCTAAGACATTTTTAGAATACACTTAGTAGCACAGAAAACTGGACTGATTTTTGGCCCATTTCTAATCTAGGCTGCTGGTTATTATCTCACATTGTTCACAACTTGAAAATGAAGAACACTTTAATAATTTATTTGTAGATGATTATTGAGGCCTTTGTCTACTTGCCATAACTCATTTTCAGAGTTATGGCAAGTAGCAACAGAAAAAATCTTCCTTTTGCACAGTCTTTTAATTTAATTGAATATTATTATTACTGTTAAATATTATTAAAAAGGTCTCTATCATATTTGATTCTGAAATGGATAGTCTTAGTATCAAATTAAATATAGCAATCAAGGGGTGGTGACAAACCAGTACATTAGCCCAGATTATGTTATCACTCTAGACTCTTCCTAATTCTATGGCAATGTTTTAGGAATTCATTGCTATCCAATACTCACTTAAGAAATTCTATCCAGAATCATATACATATGTCAATTGATGGAAATTAACAGTTTTCCAATTCTAACTAGAAAGTTACTTCTTTGAGTACTGTTTGCTATATCGTTTGATTAAAACTAATCTAGGCAAATATGCTTAGCAGTGATTAGTGGCTTCTGACACGTTTGATAATATATCAAATTTCTCATTTTCCTCTCCATCTTCAGCACCATTGACTTTAGAACAGGTTCATCGATCTTTTCGGCGAGACAGTTTATCTCCTTATTCCTACCTGTCACCATCATCTCACAACCAAAATGCTTTTCCACTGAAAGGTTCCGATCGGACTCCTTTTCCTCCCAGAACATGGCAGAACTCCCTTGGAATGCTCCCAGGGCAGGTGGAGACATCAGCTTTTTCAGACAAAGGCGTTCCATTTCCTGTGTTGCAGAGGTTTCCAACAGAAGTAACTTATACTCTGCAGCCCAGCTCTACATCTGTGCATATTCAACAAGGGCCTCAGACAATGGCCCCATCTTCCCAGAAATATACCAGTTATGCAGCTTCAGCACCATACTCCCAAGCTTACTATCCAACAGGTAACAAGTTCCAATATTAGTTTATTTCATCAAAAGTTTAAAAGTATAAAAAATTTACGAGTCTAATGTTTAACAGCAGCAACAATCTCCAGCAAGGTTCCCATCCAATCACAAAACTATTAAATATCTGATATATAAAAGTACAGATGCAAATTTATATTAATGTATAGTATGTAGATTGTCTCATTGCTGGACTTGTGATAAGGTATCCCTGATAATATAGAAATACCATGGCAAATTTGCTTGTTGTTTAGACAAACAGAGCCCTAGGGAATATTTGGGACTTCTATGTCCTGCCACATATTGTATTACAGCTATTTTTTGGTGACCGCTAGCTGTGCCACTTGCAGCTAATAGAAGAAAACAGTAATAGTCCAACAATACCTGAATTTATAGTTTTTCTTATCTCTGGAATAGTAATCGTTTGTCTCAAAGCAATGTAATAATCCAGCCAACAGCTATCATCTAAAATAATGGTGGCAGCTCCCCACAAGTCTTTTAGCTAGAAATGTAAGGGGGGAAAAAACTAGCCTGGAATTTATAGTTTAATTTGACTTAATTTTATAACTTTAGAATTGTATTAACTATGGAATCACACAGCTACTTCTTAAATACTTGATATTTGATGTGACCTACCCAAAACATCTATACTCAAATTATTTTCAATAATGTCAGAAAATTGCAGTGTTTTGATTTATGACTTAAATCTAAAATCTATTTCATATGTATTCAGAGTCCACATCATACACTTTGATCATGGACTAATGGAGTATTTACAGTATGTCTGTTTTTTAAACTTCAAATATCCTGGAAACCTGCTGCACAGATCCATAAACTGCAATGTTTCTAGTATATGTCACCATACAAAGGAATACATTTATTTAATGTTTACATTGCACCCACTGAAGTTTTAGCAAGGACTTATGGCTCTGTCATATTAGTTTTTGCTGTTCATATTAGTTAAAACAGCCCTGGGGTTTTGCCTTAACACAACAAGCAAACAAAATGTTCAGACAGACTGTTCTATTTTAAACATCAGTGCTGTCAAAGCTGTGCTCTTCTACTGAGGTCATAAGCAGATACTTGGTTAAAAATGACTTCTGAGTAGTAGGATTATAAGCCTGTGAGGGGGAAGTGTTTAATGTCAAAGACCAGAGAAGATTTATTCAACACAATCATTTTTTTGAATGACTATCTGATCATTTACATTTGAAACTTATTTTAAAAGTTGTTCTTAACTGGTTCTATAAATTAGTTGTGTACAGTATCCAGTGAGTTTTAATATTATCACTAAATGCTAATCTTTTCTTTCCTTATACAGTATAGGTAGTTCTTGACTTATGACCATAATTGAATCCAACATTTTTATTGCTAAGCAAAACAATTGAGTTTTGCCACATTTTATGACCTTCCTTGCCACAGTTGCTAAGTGAATCACTGCAGTTGTTAAGTTATACTCAGTTGTTAAGTGAATCTGGCTTCCCCATTGACTTTGCTTGACAGAGGGTCATAAAAGGTGATCACATGATCCTAGGACACTGCAACTGTCATAAATATGAACCAGTTGTCAAGCATTTGAAGTTTGATCATATAATCATGGGGATGCTACAGTGGTAATAAGTATGAAAAGCAGTTATAATCACTTTTTTCAATGCCATTGTAACTTCAAATGGTCACTAAATTAATGGTTGTAAGTTGAGGGTGACCTGTATTGCCTTCATAAATTCCACAATACTCCTTGGTGATGCTCTGCCTTTAAAAATTTACTAAATAAATCATTGAGTGATAACTAGCTGACTTTCTATATAAATTGGGCTTAGTAATTGTGAAATACTGTACATACTTTCATGGACTCAAAAATTGCTTTATGTGAAACACATTAACGACCCAGTGGTGGGAGAAATAGAATAATCTTTGTTATGCATTCTTCTGCATTTGCCTATTTGAAGACCCAACTATTTTGATCTAACCAATCCAGGCTTAAATTTTAGGTTTAGTGAGGTTTACATTGTATCAGAGGCCTAGGTTTTAAGACAGTGTGATCTAGGCACAATTCCTTACAAAACTGTGTTTGGCAATCCAACCCTGAACTAGCTATTCACAAATTTTGGATTAATAAAGAATTTCCCTAAAGAGTCTTTTTTCATGTTTCTTGTGCTTGGGCTGCTGTATATCAACACATTCTATAGGATTCAAGGCATGCTGTTGATTTGGGAGAGGGGATGTATTAGTATATTTTACCCAGCAGAGAACTATTGTCGATTTTCCTATTATACTTAAAGAACCCTTTCAAACAATGTGTTTAAAACATATAAATCATTTACTTAGGGGAAGGAATTAGTCCTCAGATCATGTCTGCTTTTTATATAGGTCTGTAGCCCATCTCTGCTGATCCTATACTATACCATAATCCACTGCTAGATTACATTGGGAGAACTATAATAGTATTAAATGCAATTCAGAAAACCCTTTTAATTAACTGGGAATATTATTTCTGCTTTTTAATTTTTCTTCTTCCTTTCTTTCTAGCTGTATTGCAATGTTGTTCTCCACCTACCCACATGGATCCCCTAAGTGGTTGTGGTAGTCCTACAGCCTCAATCTATACACACTGCAGCTATTTTCAGGTGAACGAATTGGCTAAGTTCCAGTGAGCTATCTAAAGCATGCCCAGTGCAATATATTCTATGCTTTTCTGAATCCTGACATTGATGGCATGTCATAATATGGTGAAGTTTTGAAAATTCCCTTTGCTTTTTTAGTAATTAGGTGTATGGGCCTTAAGATTAAAAAGTAAATTTAAGAAACATCAAATTGATTCCCCCCTTGGTTACAAGTTTATTATATCTGTGCCTGAACATGTAAAATTTTTGTTCATGGTAAATTATTTCAATAAATAGAAATTTCTTGTTTACAAAAAAACAAAAATAAGTAGATGTTAGTTTTTTTCCTATATATTAGTTGTAGAATGATATATAATCTTTAAAAATTGTGTTGTATTTTCTTTTTAAGGAAAATAGTTCCTAAAATCATAAATATCTATATTTAAATGTTCTATATTGCTTTGACTCTGAAGTAATATAAATTGTTCACACAATAGACTTTCTCCCAAGATTTCTGAAGAATAACGTCAGAAAGACCAATTCAAATTCAATCTCTTCAGCAATATTGTTATATTAAATTCAAATAATATTTAGTTGCTTATTTACTTATAGCCTTTTCTTTTAACAATAAGTTACAAAGAGGATGCCAGAATTAAAATTTGTTAATGAAGACTCTGGAGTTTTTGTATTTTTTTCAAAATTATTATAGACAGCATATGCTAAAGACAGTTGTATTATTGGGTTATATAGTTTTGTTTTACTCAGCAGTGCTAAAATGCACAAATAAATGTCTGTTTCACTAGAATCCACCAATGCAATCTTCATATCCAGTTGAATTTTTGCCTTCTAATTGGTCCTGCAACACCTCTGATGAAAATAAGAAGACAGAAGTCAATCTAGAAGCCGTCTTCCAGATTGTTGATGAAATGCATTCATCCCCAAAGCTGGAAATGGTAAAAGTAGAACCAGTGGAGAACCAATGTCCAACTTCACAGTCAAATCGAAACCAGCAATTAATAGTTAATTCAGGGAATAGTGATACAGCTTCTTCAGGTCAAACCAGCCACTTAGAACCTCTAACACCTGTAGGCTCAGATATCACATCCTTTGTTGTAGAGTCTGAACAAGCTATAGCATGCTCCTTGCCACAGTCTCCAGAGTTTATCTACGCTATTCATACCACAGAACCTGTGGAAAATACCACAGCTCAAATAGTGCAACAGCCTACAGTCACACCACAAACATCAGCAAAGGTCAAGGAACAACTGAACCAGTCTTCTGCAGTGTCTCCCATGGTATTTGTTCAAGAGGAGCTTCCTTTCAGTCAGCCACAGGTAGGGAACAATGTAACAACTATGATATATTCTAGACTGATAATTTCATTTCCATGTTCTTCAGTAATAAGCAAATATTTAAATTAGAATTAAAACAATATATTTTCATGACATCATTAAATCATTGATGCTCAAAATTATAAAATACAAATATTGCTTAATGTGCATAATTAACACAACTGAATATAATATTCACTATTAAAGTTTTGTTAAAGCAAATTCACCTGCGTTCATATAACATACTTGACAGGTCAGTTAAAAAGTAGCAGCTGTGTTTACATAACTTTCTATGGTTAATATTTGGTTAATATTAACTTTGCTTAGCTTTTTTGTCACTCAGCATGTTGTGTGAACCCAGCTTCCTTAGTTATTGTTGACTGAATTGTGTAAACTCAGAAAATGGGCTAAATTAAAAAGCTGCTTAAGTTTATTGCAAGATTGCAGTTATAATATAAAGATTATTGTTGTGATCATAGGTCAAATTGTAACTAAGGAAGTCTGAATTCAAATCCTCAACCAACCATGAAAGTTTTACTTGACTGTCTTAGATCAAACACCCCTGGCTAGATATACAAGTTGCATTAAACTATATTTAATTTGGTTCATAAAGCATTCTAAACTATATTCAGTAACTCCTTACCAATTGTGAGGGTTCTGTTTCTGGAAAGCCCCTCCAATTAGGGTAAGTAAGGTTAGGGTTAACTAAGTCATGCCTCAAGGCATTAAATAATGAAAATATCTGAAAATAATTATTTCTGACATATTTTTACCAAATAATTGTTCCAAACATAATTTTGTTTCTGAAATATTTTTACCCTTATCGCTGTGATTATGCCTATTTGGATGACACTGGTAATTAAGAGATGGGGATAATTTTAAGAGTAAAATTTAATTATTCTTTGAAAGATAGCCTCCTTTTCCACAATAACCCATGCATTCTGTTGGTTGTTCTGAATGTGCCTTTGCACATGTAACCTTTTAAAAGAAATCTTGGATGATAGGCTTCCCACTTTTCTTCTTAAGTCTTTGTTATGGCATCATGTGTGGGAAACAACATAGCCTGTCCTGGGCCTCTGGAATAGTAATGAAATTAATATTATATTATGGAGAAAGGGCTTCAAGGACGTGTGCTGGTTTCCGAAATTTTTGAAATAAATGTATTGCTTATATGCGTGTTTTACTTCTTTATAAGGAGGATCCTAATATAAAGTGTGAGACAAATACATCAGAGACTGTTGCATCCTCAGAACAAATTGGTTTCCTCGTTTCAGAGGTGGGTCCTCTCAACAAATGTGCCAAAGATTCAGTTTCATCCATCCAAACCAAATGCAGAGAAAGAAGGAGCAGTTCACACAAGGGCAAATCCCCTGGTAAGAATGGTAGGCTTTCGGTGTCTTCTCATATGAATTTATTTATATTGAAATACTTGAGGCCATGCTTTTCCTCAATTTTAGAGGAATTTTGTTTCTGCTAATTCCTCAGATACCAGCATTGAGGACAGTTAACATGAATTACATTTATCTTTTGTACGAAGATTCAAATACTGGTAGTTCTCAACTTACAACCACAACTGAGCCCAAAATTTATGTTGCTAAATGAAACATATGTTAAGTGAGTTTTGCCCCATTTTAAAACCTTTCTTGCCACAATTGTTAAGTGAACCACTGCAGTTGCTAATTTAGTAACATGGTTGTTAAATGAATCTACTTTCCCCACTGACTTTGCTTGTCAAAAGGTCACAAAAAGGGCCCTGAGATGCTATGACTGTCATAAATATGAACCAATTGCCAAGCATTTGAATTTTGATCATTTGATTACAGGGATGCTACAGTGTTACAAGTGTGGAAAACGGGCATGTCCCTTTTTTCAGCACTGTTGTAATTTTGGTCACTAAATGAACTGCTGTAAGTTGTGAACTACCTGTATTATTATGGGACATGCTAATAATTCTGATTATTAATGCACTATTGACCATCCCTCATAATAAACATTGAACAGCCGTCATGCAGTTTTGTGCATGAAGAGATGTGCAGCAGAATTTATTTGTGTGTGTGTGATTTCAACTGAAGGAGAACTTGAGCATTAGAATGGAGAAAAAATAAAATGTATAATTTGTTGATGTTTATTTGATTTCTTGACCTTACAATCAAAATGATTTAGAGTATCATTTAGGCCGGCTCAGTGTAGGATTTGCAGGACAGAAAGGAACTTCACAGCCTTATATATCTCTAGCAAAACAAAAAACAAAAACCAGTAACCAGTAAAATAGGTTGCTTAAATGTTAAAATACCCTTATAACTAAATTTGAACTGTTATGCCAAAATCATTTTTTCTGCAATGATATGTCTTGGTTGTAATTGCAGTGCTTATGGTTTATGGCTTGTGTGAAGTATTTTTGGAATGTTTTAAAATCAACATCTTTGGTAGGAAGCCCCATCCTTACCTTCCATGTCATAGGTTTTATTCCTGGTGATTTTCATTCACTTTTTTTCTAATCACCATAGTATTTGCCTCTCTGAGAGCTTTCTGTTTTGCTGAGGAAATTTTGGTACTTGGACAATAGGCATCTACGTGGGAGTGCAATTGACAAAATATTGTTGTGACATCACTGTACAAACTCTGTACTTGCATACTGTTGTGATACAATATGAAAGAGTAGAGTTTATTTCATGATCTCACAATGTCTATCTAATCATTTTGGCATCATGATGGCTAGGAATGGATCTTTGTGACTTTAATAATTTCTTCCTTGATTGCACTTTATTTGGTCCAGGAATTACATTTCTCTTTGGAAACATAAATTCTTTGGCTTTTGAAATCTTGTTTTAGGAGTCTAAAAATCATGGCAGCACCTTCTGATGATGCTAATCAGATGTCTCTTCTTGAAATACATAGTATGCTGTGATTTCTTTGTGTCTGCTTGAACTGCACTAACATACATGTGTATTAAATAAAAATATTAATTGTAACACTATTAAATCTGCAAGTTCAGTCTATTACACTTCAGCTTTCAACTGTTGCCTTTCTGAGAAGGGTGTCTGCTTGACATAAACAACTGTAATTTCAACTCGCTACCTTTATGTTACAGATAACATGTTAAAGCCAATGCAGATGTGATCTTGAGCAATAGCTGTATTCCCTTGTATCTTGATATTATATCCTATATTCTTTAACTATAATTATTAACTATTCACTTATATACATAATAGAAAGAGACCACACAAATATAGTTATCTGCAGCTGTGGATTTGTAAGTAGCTATCTGTGCATTACTTCCCCTACCAATTTGTATCTGTTCAATGTAGCAAGAAAGAAAATGTCTGTCTAATTTTTCACTGAATCGCTGTTCTACCACAGCTGCTGGGGAACTTTACCTGGCAAATAGGAGTTTGGAACCCATTAGTTAAGACAGCCGGGTACATTTTCTATCTCTTAAGAGGTACTTTAAATCTTAAGAGCCAAACTAAAGAATAAATATTGGATTTTCATTTCTGTTCTTCCTAGATCTACATTTGCTAGTGGATGTGGCTTGCAAGCAAGAACATTTTCCAAAAGAAGAAGAATTAAGGGAGTGAGAATTTTGTGGAAAGTTATGTACAAATGCAGAGCGGTAGCCAGCTGGGGAAGAGCAATGGCTTTCATTCCAGGAGTATTTTGGGGACTGTTATGACAAATAAAACTCTTCCATTGCTCATTTTTGTCACATTTGTAAATAATCCCACCACTGTTTTTAATATGCCTCTTTAATAGGTTTAAATTATTTTTTAATCTGTTTCATCTAATTAATAAATTTATTTGTCCAAGTCTGTTAAAAGTGGAAAAACTGTATTTCAAACAGCTGCCACAAATGTCCCCATAGGATTGTTCAAATTTCATTTGAAGACTGTATCTCATTTTTTATTTAATTACATAAGGGTTTCTTTCTTCATTTTTCCATCTCTAATAGCTGCTGGATATTTTTATGTTAATGGTAAATTCTTGTGTTTTAAAAATTTCCTCATTTTAGGGCCAATATAAAACAAATGTTAAGGCTTATATTGTTTTATTGCTTATCTTAAATGTCTTTGCAAGCTATTTAACTTGTTCAATATAATTGTATTTATTGACAATAGATTTTAAAGAGTAATGACTTTGTACTTGAATGTATATATGTTGTAATTAGAATACATGCAAATGATGTAGCATGATGAGAATGTGTTTTAAGAGAATGTCTATTCTGATTTACCAGAACTCTGAAAAATGCATAGGGATATAATTCCCTAAAAACTCAGATCAAATAGGTCTGTAATTCCAATTGACTTTCTACAATTCCTAGATTTCTTATATCCATTATCTCTCAATGAAAGGCAGGATGAACCAAAGTCAACTACGCAAACTCAGCTATAGCCTCATATTGATTTGCAAGACAGTAGTATATTATTTCTTGCAAAGCTTCCATTGCTTTAATATACTGATTATTTTGAGATAATTCCAATCATTTTTCAGAGGCTCCATTTGTCCATCTATATACATTCAATCTAACATTAAGATAAAAAAATTAAGTGAAGAATAAAATGCTACACAAGTAGGGAGAATACTTAGCAAGGTCTCTGAATTTTTTAAAAAATGGTAAGAGGTGCTTATATATCAGTCCTGACTTAAACTAAAAATAAGGCATTTCATTCAGGTCTGTTGCAGATCCAAATAAATGTTGCAAATGAAGCTCATTCTTTATCATACCTGATTGGACTACAGGAAATATTTGTATTGTAGCATAGCTTTATTAATAATTCAAAATTATTAATAAAGAACATTTAAATGGGCCTCTATTTTTAAGGCTCAGTCTGGAAATGGTGATATTTATAACTTTACATCTGTCTGTAAACTAGCTGGAAAATGAGGCCAAGGAGCTGGATCTCCTACCATATTTATAGACTCATGTATTTGACTCCTAAGTATTTGTAGAAAAGAAAGAATATTCAAACTGGCAAAAGAGAAAATAATATTCAAACTATTTAAGAAATCTCTACAATGTTGCTTGATGTTAATACTCAGCATAACTCTATCTGGAACAACCTTCTCAGTACTTTCACAGCTTTCAGCTAAAATGTATTCTATTAATAAACAATAAAAAGGCTTACTCCAAAGAAATCCAGTGTTTGCTATAGTAATACATGAATAGGACTACCAGATTTTCTGGCAAAAATCCATAATAACTAGACAGAAGAATGATAAGTTGAATTTTCTGTATCTATATGCTATCACCTAGTGGTTAATAGGATTTTTGCTGCTTAGGTATTTGATTTTCATTTGAATAAAATTAAGTACTAAATCACTCCACTCTCAAAAGTGTACTACACCCTCAAAAGGGTACTAAAGTGAAAGGACAGTCCACATAGTCATTTCAACACTATATAGTAAGCAATTTAAAAGAAAAAAATCAGTAACAGTCTAGAAATGGGAGATCTTCATTATAATAAAAAGAACAAATCAAAACATCAAATATCCATATTTTCCTTCTTTTATTTGAAGAAAATTGACCTTTCTCCATATCTAAATAAAATTATTGCAAAACTGGTTTTTGCATGGAGTTCTGTACATTACTGAATACTTGACTTTCTAGTAACCTGAATGCTATACCCAGTGGAATTATACCACATCCTAAATTACAGTTTCAAATGGGTAATCTTCCTTTGAAGTTTCCTGTCTGGCCTGTGGTATTACTCACCCAGCTGATGTCAGAAGACAGTAATAGTTGAATTCCAGATTTCTAAAAATCAGCATTACCTAAAATCTTCCTTGCAGTGGCTATTGGGGAAAAAACAACACAACTAGGATTAAGACTTGAAGAAAAGCTATAGTAGCTGCAGACTTTAGCTATTCCATTTATAAGTCAATCCTTCAGTGATGAAATTACTGTAGATCTAATTTCAGTATAATTGAACGTGTCATACTAAAAATCTTGAAACACAGATTTGTCTTAACACATTTGATCAAATTATTTTCCATTTCTGTGTACATAATACTTTGGAAAATGCAGCAAGTGCATCTTGCTCATATAGTTAGCCAATTCATCAAAAGGAAACAAATATTAAGTGCAATTTACTACTGAATCAGGAGAGGGAGTCTAAGAACTCTGAAAATCACATTCAGGGGGTGGAGTTATTGCCTTTGGCTGCTCCACCCTCACTTTGTGTCAGCAGGTAGAAAGTGCTTGTAGTCCTAGGGGAGGGAAGCCAAGAGCACAAGCTACAAACTACTTTTGCCTTCCAGGAGCTAAGCCAGTTGTGATTTTCGGGAAAGAAGACTTTTTCAAGAGCTCTGCAGAACTTTTCAAGTTCACTTCATCCCATTGGGCCGTTTTGCCTTTGAAGAATGATTGCATTGTGTTTTTCATGCAGTCTTCTGATGGATATCTGCTGTTTCAAGCAACTGCCATCCTGCGTACTGCCTAGATATGCCTACTATGTTTGCTGAAAGAAGGGGAGACTACTCAAATTCAAAAGGAAAATTTCCTGGATTTTTAGCAAGATTTTTAGGTTGTTTTTGGAAACTAGATTTCAGCCACGCCTGACTCACAAGCCTTCAGCCGGGAGTCAATTTTTCTTTCTGATTCAGACTGAGGAATTTCACATTTACCTGTATAAAGAGTTTCTGTGAGTTTTCTATACTTCCCTTTCCTTACCTGAAATTTGTAGGTAAGATCCGGAATACATTTTGATAACTGAAATATTTTGTCCAAGATTTTTCAAAAAGCTGCTGGTATTTTGTTTCTCACGGATTTTTAGAGGCACAACTATGTAACAGGTTTGCATACCAGTTTAATTTTTTGTTTTCTTTCTCTGATCAAACAGTTTAACTGATAAATGTCTGCAGCTTTTCTACAGCTATAATCACAAGCATGCTTTTTAATGTTTAGTTGTCTTAATTTGCATTTAACTTCTAAAAGGAAACACATTCTGAGATTTGTACAGCTATGAAATAAAACACAGGTGTATCTGTAGTTGTTTTTCCTGTTTTTTTAGCTTCCAAGTTTTGGAAAACATCTGAGAAATGCCTTTTTTATTTCATAAATTTGGGGAGCCACGGACTATATTTTCTGTATTAAAAATGACAAACCGCTGGAAAATTCCAACTTAAACTTTAATTCAACAAAGTGAGTGAGGCGCAGGCATTGGAGGTATGCAATTATGAATAAAAGATCAAACAGATGACAATGAGTAAGAAAAACCAGGTTTGCATTCAAATGCCTAAATGCAAGTACATGCATGGTTATTCTGTGCTTTAATGTGTGGCATAAATAGAAGAAAAAGACAAAAGCAGTTGGCATTAACAGAGAAAAGAATATATGAAAAAATTCACTTTTCAGAAGTCAACAAGAGCTGCTAAGGTCATCTGATATCAGGTTTGATCCTGTTTGCCATCCTAGGAACTAAGCGCCTGAAAGGATTTGAGCAGTTGATATTGTCTTCCATGGGGGACTGTCTAAAATCAGGTATAGCAGTCTTCCTAGAAGAAACCAAGAGCTCTTCATACCATATGTTATTCATACCCCATTGGTTTTGCTCACTATGTCTGAATTTATCTGGAGGAGGAGGAGGAGGAGGAAGACCAGATCTGGGGTTCTTATAATCTTGTGAAGCTCAAGGATTTTACAAACACGTGGCATGAAGAAACTTTGAGAAAAGGGGGAGAGGAAAGCCTGGAAGAAGCTCCAGGTAATTTATCCTTTGCTTCTTGTTTGCCCCATTGACTGCAGTTGCACAGAGGGCTATAATCCTCAACAATTTTACCAGTTGTTGGAACCTGCTGGTGGGGTGAGGACACATTCCTGAGCAGTATGTGTGGCCAGAGCACACTGCTGCAGCTGGGAGCATGAGTGTTGGCCCCCAGCTACAGCTGGCAGTCCTCTGGCCTTGGCTGCTAATGGCTATGCTGCAGATACGACTAGGCTATTCGGGACTGGCACTGGTGGCAGCAATGGAAGCTGAGCGGACTTTGGCCCAGAAGGCAATAATTCGGGTAATTCCTTTCAAACTGGAACCCCTCACACTGGAAGGAGTCTTTGCTAGCATTGCAGAGATCACCCCTGCTGAAGGCAAACTGTTGCAGGTAAGCAAATCTTTATTCTGTTGCACTTGTTCAGTCGCATGGAAGATCTGCTGGTCCCATTGGTGTTTTATTTTGCTTTGTAACTAAAGCCATCAAGTAGAAGTGCCCACCTTATAGCTTCACAAAGCTTTCCTCATTGTATCCCTTTTTATAGCTATTCTTCAGCTAAGCAAATGTAAATGAATGGGCAGGTGCACATTGTTGTTCCCAGGGACATTGTAATTTTGTTCTGTATGAATGAAATAGAAAGGTATGAACTATCAGAGACACTTTCATTGGATGCATGATTTTGGTTTTACTTCTATGATTTTATATAAAAAAATTATGTTCCCTTGATTCTTTTTAGGCATAAGGAATATATTGAATTGGGTATTTCCACATGTTACTGATCTTACCATGCCTTTCAGAAAGTGCTTTAAGTGACAACCAAGCCTCTTCTTTCCCACAATGAGTCAGGAATGTCAGTCTTGGATTCTCACTTTGATCAGAGAGATGCTTGGAGGAACTTTCCATAGTTTGAGCAAGAACCAAATGGAAAGACTGAATGAACTTCTCTGTTGTAAAATTCAGTCTATTGTGATGAAGTGCAGTTGCTGGCCTGACTTCATGTGCCATCTTGTCTTGCAACCTGTGACTCACCTTACAGGGTCCTCACATGACTTGAATTCATTGTTCACAAGCAGAGTGGTGCAAAACTCAAGCAATGTCATATTATACAAAATGCAGATAATTAAGTAGGTGATGCCTTCAGTAGTAAGGTTCAGGGTGAAATTGAAACAGAAAGGATGTTGGAACAGTTGATTAGATTGAATCAATCAGTTTCAGGTTACTTTGCAGAGGGATGGAGAGAGAAAAGAACTTGAAGGTGTTAGGGACTGATGAATGGCCAGAGTACATTGTATCAAGGCACTGCAACTGTTCTGGTTGGTTTCTCCTGTGAAGTTAATTCAAAACACAAGGCAAACAAACACACATTGCACACTATTTTTGTATCTTATTGTTTAGGAAAGACAATTGTCCACTGATAGATCACCCAGTTTGCAAGCAAACGATCCCCAATCATGTTTCTGATATATCCAGTTCAAATGATCTCAATTGGAACTGAAAAAAGATTTCCCACCTGAGAAAGCTCCAGTAGAAAAAACTGGGGATATCCTCTGACTACAAAAGGCAACTCTGTTCATATGAACATGTGCCCTTTTTGAAATAAGCATAATTCAATGACAGGACTTTTTCCTAAGATGAGAAATTTATGAACTACAGTCTAACAAAGCCTATTAAATATATGTGAGTAACAAGGAAGGAATAATCTCTGCCTTAGATCTTGTAATCTGCTACCACCGCATAAAACAGGCTCATATGCTATTTTTGAAAATATAATCATAGTGTGTGTCAGGAAAAGTAGTCTTTCATATTTGCAATGTATATTGTGGCCTCAAGCTGACAGTGATGTCTACAATATAAGTCCTGATTCTAAATCCTTTTCTAGGCAATTCTGAGCAAATCACCATCATTCTGTTCCCAAAGTGTATCAAGTAGAAACACACTGTAACAGATCTTAACATAGGACTTCTCCAAAAAAACAAAAATCAGAATAATGTGTGTATTTTCTTGTGCATGCAGTTTCAAATTTTAAAGGGCTTGAGCCAAAAAAATTAACAGAGATGACATTTTCTGACTACCTCCATCGCTACACAATTATATTTATTCATGATTTTATATCACACTTTCCTGCCCAATCTCTTCCCAATAGTTCCATATGCTATTATTGTAAATAGTGTTCTTCTCTTTTATCTCTATAACAAACCTGTGAGGAAAGTTAGCCTGAAACAGTGACCAGTTTGAGGTCATTTTAAAATTATAATACTTCATAGTAATAGAGTACCCTCTGTGTGCACAGCAATTTACAAAGAGGAAGAGGACAATCCCTGCTTAACCAAGGCATCCAGCATATCCAAACAGAAAAACAAAAGAAGCAGAGGAAGTGACATAATACGGAATTTATCAAAATGCATTTTTGTAGGTTTAATTACAGGGTAAGGTTACAGTAAGATACAAAAAGGAGAAAACTTTATTCTTTTTAACGTTTTACATCCACATTCGGAATGCTTTTGTTTGTGATGTAATACTGTAATGGAAAGTAGAAGGAATTTAATATGTCTATAAATCAGCATCCTGAACTCAGCCAGTTAAGACTGTCAGTTTGCTACAGTCTGCTCCACCTAACTGTAAGGCAACCTGGATCTGTTTTCAGGGAACTAACATGGGCCATATTCAATGCTCTGATCAGTTTTTATGTATTTATGGCCTCAAACTGAGGTGATATCCTTTGTATAGTTTACCATGAATAATGATATTCTAAAAAAGTATCATGGTCATTGTTTAACATGTCTTCAGAGCAGTTTACAAAAGAAGATAGATTATGTATCAATCCTAAAATTACTAAAAATAACTATTAATGTATTAGCTAATAAAAAGGGAAAGTGTAATGCCTAAGGGAAAAAAAGAATTGAAAGACAAAAAAATAAAGCTTCAAGTGGGTTTTTTTTTTTTTTTTGAGAACTATTGTACAATTTTCAAAATTTTGCTTTATAGGCTGACGGTTGCATTATTCATTTGATCACAACTCAAAACCATTTTGGACTGCATTAGTGAAAGCAAGTATCTTGAATTCTATCTAGAGAAGAAACAAATAGCTCAACTAGCTAACCAGTTATTTTGTAGAAACAGATTTCCATTTCCAGATGTTTCAAAGCAAACAACTACTGTTTTTCAGGTTAAATGAAGTTTCTGAGATGTCTTTTAAGGACAGCTCCACTAAAATACTATAATATTGCATCCTGGACATTACATATTAAATTATGTTAAAATAATCCCAAAGGAGAGGGCAATTAATTTTGGTAGATGCAGTGGATGTCCTTTTGTATTAGAAGAGGAAGAAGTTGTCATGCAGGCACTTCTTCTGAGGAACCAAACCTGGTACAATTTGAAAACTGACTTGCTGAAGGTGGATAGTTCACAACTGCCAGATTGAGGGATTTTATTGTATTGACCAGCTGTTTGTGTGGAGTATTAATAGTTTAGCTTGGTGCGAAGGCAAGTGTCAATGTGGCTAAGGAAAAAGAGAGACATCTGCCATTTCATGGGCAACTGGCACCAATAGACTATATCCCAGGTCAGATGTTCCTCATGGAAAAGGTAGAAGAGTGGAATGGAAAATGCTCAAGATATGGTGCATTTAGAAACAGAAGGGATCCCAGTAGGTGATCAGCCATTAGAAGGTGAAAACTCAATAGGGGAACTGAACTGACAGTTGAGTAAGGCTAAGGGAAAAAGAATAGGGGAAAATATCTCATAGTCTCTAGATCAGTAACACAATATCTTTGAAATAAATCCCCACACACACACTTGCTAATCTGGAGACAAAAGAAATATCTGCAGAATGTAATGTCGCCATGAACCTGAGACTTGCTAAGAGTCAGTTATAGACATGGACTGTGCGGCTTATCCATCTTCATGCAATCAACATTCAGACGGTCCCCAGGAGAATCAGTAACTGACCATTAAAGGAATGAAAGTTCAAGTGTTGCTATCTGTAGAAAGGAGCACAGAACAGAAGAGGAATTGAGATAAATAAAAGGAACAGCTGAACGGAAAGACGCATAAGGGGTGGGATAGGGATTTAAACAGGCTAAATTTGAAGCCCAAATTCTCAATGTGAGTTTAAAACAATGTCCTTTTAAGTCAGGTTGGTGGTAGTCCCATGTTAGGAGAGAAGTCTACCACATAGAGAAGACTTACCACTACCACTTAGGAGAGAAGAGGGAAATCTGTAAATAATTTTTATTATACTGTACACTCATGCTGCATCACAGAAGTTGGTATGTCTTGAAACTGGATAAAAATCGACTTCTTCCAATTTTGTATTTTAAAAAAACGATATAGCTCGCAACCCAAAGCTACATTTGGATGCATACAAACTTTTAGCTAGCGATACACCTGCAGAATTGGAGGTGTGTATCCTGATGCCAAGACAACCCAAGTGTGCAATATAAACTGGACACTCAAAAGGCTGGTTTTTAACAGGGATAATAATCCAAGAGAGCTTCATCACTATAGCAACAATATAAAATGTTTTGTCATAGTTTTAACCCAATCCTTTTAACTTATATGAATTCATGTTTTTCTACCTATCTCAGTTTATACTTTCATTGCCAAGCCTTTCTTTGAACACCCCCTTCCCTTATCACTGTAGCTCATAGAATTTGAATTTTCTGTGCCATTCTTAGCTCTTCTCTCTCTCCTGTTACTTCCTGCAGATTTTCTTCTGCCTATTATACTTTTTTGTTGTTTCTACCAGCCCTGCTTTTCTCTCTTCAGCTTTGATGTCAAAGCATACAGAATTGCTACTCACCCAGCAGTTCATACTCTTCAGTAGGCTATGTTGTGTTATACCGTATAACTATCTAACCACAACAATTTGGACATTCTGGCAGTAATATTTCTAGGGAGAGGAAAAACACATCTTTCTATCCCCCTCCTGTGCAAGCCACAGATACTTCTATAAAGAGGAAGAATTATAAGTATTTTAAATTCCTTTTGGTGGCAAAAGGTTGATCTGTAGGGATCAAATGGCATAGCCCAGTTTTATAGATAATATTGAATTACATTTGTCCTAAATTCCCATTGTTCTTTTTACCTATAAGAAACATGCAATAGCATTTACATGCATTAAATATATTAGGAGAGGAGAAGAGGAGTATTACTATGTCCTTGAATGTGGCAATAGTTTTAAGATGCTTAATATCTAGCTTTCGACGTAGTGCTAGCTTGTTTTAAGCTGATGAAAAATGTGAGTAAAACAAAGTTTGATCCAGAAATGTACATTGAAGCAGTACAATCCTCATACAGTGCCATCTTAAGTTTCATATTTGAAAACTTTCTACATCTGCATGTTATAGAATATGCTGTGTGCTGAAATGTTTTGATATAACTATCAAACGCTACAAAGCCACAGAGGAGTGATTGATGCTTTCCTTTAATGTGCAGAAAGATATATTGGTTCTGTAATAAATGGGCACCATTTGATAGAGTTACTAATATGCCCTGGTTTGGAATTCCTACTGTCTGAAGATCACCTATAATTGGCACAATTCTTTACACATGGATGGATTGGTTAATTATAGTCCCTTGTCTAATTTAGCTGCTTCTAGAAGATGGGTTCCCAATATTATTATTAGGCTGCTAACGTATTTCTTAGTGAAAAGGGAAAAAGGGGTGCTATGAATGGATGAGGACCACATCTGACTCTCATAACATTCTGAGAAACATGGTGATTGAACAACAAGAGCCTCATCTGGATATATCTTAAATTCTTGGGAAACTGATACTCTGTTACAAAAGGTATGAATGAACTTGAATGTTACCCAATGTTAAACAACATCAGGGAGAAACTATCTTACATTGGCGAAGTAATTACAGGGGGCCTCAACATCACTTAAAGTATCTTTTGGAGTCTCAGGTAGAAGCTACAGTGGATGCATCCAGACTCTCCAGTCTGGTTGTAAACCACAGTTCTTTGAACAGAGCAATAAAGTAGATCCATTTCCTGAAGTCTAAATCTAGACTGCTAAGGGTCTGCAATTTTTATGCAAATTATTATTTTCATTTCAAACTGGTTTTCTATTCATCTATCTGTCTTGCCCACAAATGGTTAGCCATAACATATTTGTTTCAACACGTGGTGTAAATATACTTAGAGTTGTCTCATTCTCCCAATCCAGAGCTCTTTACTTTAGTGGTGATAATCCTTAATTAACCGATCAGTCCCTTATATTAGTTGCCATAAATTGAACTGATGATGAAGGCAAATCCGATGTCTCTAGTGAGGATTTACACTAGAGCCCCTTTTAATGATGAGACGCCATGGTTTTCATATTTGCTATAACTAATAATCTAAAGACATGCAGCAATTAATGCAATGGCGTATGCACTATGGTGCAGTGGAGCATTTTCACAATACTAGGACTATATTAAGAATTTGGAAGTTTTAAATGAGGTACATAAATTTCATTAGAAGTTATAGTTGCTGCTTTCTGTCATGGATTCTAAAACTCCACTTAGATGCAGGAATGCATAACAACTATCATCTTCCAAAACGAATGAAGTAACTCCTCATAAAATACAAATTATGGTATCTAGTTAGCTAATGAAGCTGCCAAATCTCAATTCTTATTATGATGATCCATTAGAGACATATCTCCAAACTCTTAGACCCAGTGGATTGTTCTTCCCATCAACCTATTTTGTATATATTTTATATTAATTGTCTTCATGACCTTGTTTCTTTTTCTTTCTTCACTACTTCCTCACTGTTTCAGACAAACAGCAAACATTTTTCCGTATTAGAAGCTGCCTTAAATATTCCTATAATACCAAAAAACATTCCACTGGGCACTACAAATTGCTATATTACACCACCGACTCATTAAAAAGGCAATAGGCTGAGAAAACTGCTATGCTGAGATAAAGTTGATGTGTCGTGTGAATCTTGAGTGTCATAGTACCAAGATAAAAAGCCTATGTAGATCTGGCCCAGATTTTGTATTACAGGTGTGCGTGTTTTAAATTAATATAAAGAGAAATGTTAATGATACATATGGCCATCAAAGAGGACATTTTCAAACTGTCCTCTTTGATGGCCATACGTGTCATTAACTTTAGTTTAAAGGAAGGCAAGCTCTTCATATGAAAAGCTGAACTTCTGCGGAAACCAATTTGTAGGTTTTTGATTAAGTGGTTATTTTTTAAAAAAGACATTACTGCCATATATTTTCTATTATTATAAAGAAGTATCTAATTTCACAATGGTAGCGGGATCTCACAGATAATTTGACATTTGTTGTTTTTGTAATTTCAGCTGAATTTAATATCCTTTGACTGTCCTGGACCCAGTATGGGCCATAAACTTTTTAATGGGTATCTTTAACTTCTCTTGTCCATTGACTGCATTTCCTTAGTGCTGATTTGTGTAATGATTAACCAATAAGTGGGCTTTTGGGCACAAAGTACAATTGATCTGTGGAGCCCTTTGAAATGGATGCTGTGAAGACTGACCCTCCATTCTTATGCTGAGACACAGATCTAGATCTGATGTTACATCAAAAGTGTTAATACAGTGCAGGTTCAAAAAGCTGCTTTAGCTATACAAACACTGTACAATAACCGTAGATTGACCAGTGAAATTTATAAGGGAATACAAAAATTCCTGTCTTCCTCCAAGCTTAAATGTATTTAAATTCTTAAATGTATTGAAATTTGAATTGTGAAATTGAAAAGTTTTATTAGCTTCAAGAAAAATCTATTATAGCAGAGATTTTGCAATAGAAAAGCTGAAAAGGCAAAGTAGAAAGAAAGCTACAGCAAATGTTGATTGCTTAGTATTCTGTTTAAAATTTGACAAGACAAAAGAATCCCACCTTGGAAAAGATCCTACTGGAAGAAGTTTTTGAGAAGCATCCTCATCTGGACAACTACAACTCCTCAAATCCTTAGCCATATGGATTGTCTGAGGAACACTGGATTGAGGAATGCTGATCTAGGATGAGCAGCAAATGTTAAAAGGACAGCATCACTTCTGCTACTTCTGAATAAACATGAACAGACATGCATTAATATTCCTCACATTTTTCTTCTCCCCCCTAACAATTATTTCTTTAAACACCAGCACAGGGGCTCTAAGTTAGATTTCCGTGTTCTTTTGAAGTACTTAAGGGTGCTTCTAAACTAGGTATATATTTGGAATCACAAGATCACTTAGGCATAGAAAACAAGTTACCATTTAGACAGCTGGGGAATATAAATTGAAATCTCTAGATCCACATGTTTTTTGAGAGGAAGCCCCACGGAGTCTAACAAAACTCTGCTCCCTTGAATTGTTAGGTTTTAGGGTTGCACTCTGGAGCAGAAAAAATTATGGAGAAAACATAGTGGCATGATGCTGTAGAGCACCCACCTGAACAAGCAAACGAAGAGGAAGGACTGAAGCCTTCATATTTCAATCTAGTAATCGTACCAGATTTCTCTAGCTGATCATGTTAAATAGGCATGTAGGCTGATCTTTGAAGGATCTATAGATGGTCAGATGTTATAGTTGTAGAGCCTCTAAAAAGTTCCATTCTGAACAATTAGAATAATTGTGTATACAATACCACCACTGGAGAAGTGTAAGATCATTTGTAATTCTAGCAATGGGATTTTCTGAGTTTCCAGGATATTGCATAAACCAATGGCATCAGCTTGTGCTCAGTCAAATATTAACTATTAATTATTTTCCCCAACCTGATTCTCATTAAACTCCCACAATTCTCATCAGCACCAAGTCCAGTACATTTAAAGATCCAAGATGAAAGAGAGCTAGGATAAATTAAAGATCAGGATCTTTTGTAGATTTTATGAATAGCTGCAAACTCATGTTTCATGGATCAAACTCTATTTCATCTAATGCAGAGCTGAGAATTGAGCAGCCACACAGATCTACAACTTTCAATTCTTTTGAGGAACAACCCCAAAATATAAAAGTATGAAACAATGCTAATACCATGCTGCAAACAAAAAAGCTTCTCAGATCCTGGCTCTGTTCATGATGAGATGAAGTTCCTCTGACTCTACTCCTTCTCCAAACATTGAATTTAATCTTGACCTTCAAAACACTGATTATCCTAAGAACACTTACTGGAAAGATGTGGACAATATAGCTTCATACATTTATAGCTAGCCGTCCCTTCCAATTAAAAAATGGCATTCAGGCAACCGGTTGCAAACAAAACAGCTCTTTTTAGGTCTTATGGAGGCAACTGACTTTGGAACAGGCTTCCCCTCATGAACTAATATCTTGCATTATATTTGTCTTTAAGGACTGGAGTAGCCATGTCTTCAACTTACATTAATGAGCATACACATGTAAGAGACCATAGCAGATGATTAACTATTTTTCTTGCTTGAAAGTATTTCTGTGGGAGACTGAAGCCACTATGGCTTTAAGTCCCACAATTGTTATATATTGACAATGAGTGCTGGCTGGTACATATTTTCCTGCAACCTGAGTTATCACCTGCAATTGATTGTTGGGATGAGGGTCAGAGGGAAAAAGGAGAATGGAAAAATGTAAACTTTTTGTGTAGTAAGTTTTGAGAATTTCCATTAATATCCCTCACTGGCAACATTCACACAGCCCACTTCACCTGGGTACTAATTAACTCATTTTCTGGATTTGCAAATATAATGATCCATAAGTTAACCCAATGAGCTGTGTTTTTACAAAATGCTGGGCCACAAAAACCCCTAGCCAAGGTTAAAACTAACAAAGTTTGTAATGTTTTACAAATGCTGTCCCTGCCAAGTCATTACTTAACCAGGATAAATATGCTGTGTGAACACAGCCATGATTTAAGTTATGTCAGTTTCTGTGATATCTGATTTTTCAGATATCAGTTATAAGTACTATGGGCAGATAAGGAAAGACCTTTTGGCCCCAGATGAGGCTACAATCTAAAAGAAGCTAATCCTATTCCAAATGTATACCGTATCTGTATCCCTCATCCTCTGTTAATTTGCAATGTTAGTACTACCAGTAAGTGCACTATCCAGACTGCGTGCAGCTTCACTAACAGAATGTTCCCCCAAATTATTGCTCAAGCTTCTTGGCCTAATTGCCTGTCTATCTGGGTCACTGCAAAGTGCTAGGGTTTCGGCTACCTACAACCACAGGTCAGAGAACAGATATTGCAACTATTAAACAAAAGCATGAACAGCATTTTATCCAGGTTTGTACTTGGTTGATAATATTTTTTCTCCGGGTATCCAGAAAACATCTCATAGCCCTTCAGAGTTACTGGTATTCAACCTTTATTATTCCCAAACCAGCAAGGTCAAAAACTTCTTGGAAACTATGGTACTTGAAGTTCCAGAGATCTAGAGAGACTTCAGTAGAAGGCAGTATGACCTTTTAGCTTAATCTACGAATGAAAATGTATTAGATTTGGTCCAGTCTCAAGGTTACTAATGGAAGTCTGTGCCTCTCCGTCTGCATTGAGTAAGATTTGGGATTAATGCCATAGAATTTCAGCATGAAGACTGTGATTGATATTGTTACAACAATCTTAGATCACAATCCATGACCGAGATGGGTGATGATATTTTACATTGGAATTCTATATTTAGGGGTAAGCTTTCTCTCCCTTCTTATGGGCTTTTAGAGGACATGTAATTTATCACTTTGGGAAACAGGATGCTGGGTGGGATCCAACAGGATTCTTCCAACTTTCAGATCATCTTATGTCTCAGTACTTATCACTGCAGAGACCACAACTCCATGCCTTGTCTCTTCCAGGGTGTGTGTTGAGCCCTTCTTCCTTCATCAGAGTTGAGGAGACATTCCAATCCCTCCTTTGCCCATAAAACGATTTCTTTTGTCAGTGGGAAATTTTTGCAGGGTGTGATCACTAAGGCAAAATAAAGAGCTTCTTTGAAGTGCAGGAGAGTTACTTAGCAAGCCCCTGGGGGTGAGAATCAAATTCCTCCCTCTCTTAGCAGGACAGGCCTGCCTGAACAAGCTGGGGAGCTGGAGGAGCCAGCAAATGGCTCCTAGTGACACGGGATGCAGGAGATCGAAACCTGCCAACAGCAAGCTCCCAGGCTTTCCAGCAGGAGCACATTAACTCAGCCCAGAGTTCCAAGCTGCATACTTGTTTACAGACCTCCCTGCCCACTCAGCTCCTCTCAGGCTTCCCTGCCTGAGCCCAGGCTCCCCATCTGCCAATGTCTTGTTTAAGTTGCTAAGAACACTGGAAGTGCTTTATTTAAATGTGGATTCTGAACATAATGGTGGTAGGGAAAACTCTACAAAAAGAAAGTTGCATCAGTTTATGAGCAGTCATAGTTGCTAAGATTTCTAGCACAATTTAGGTAATGTGCTGTATCAAAATTCCATTACAATGGTGCTAATTGATCTGGGGCACAATCATTGAATTATGTCTCTCTGGTTGGCCTCTCTATTTGCTCTCTACAGTAGATGGGTAGGGCTTCAACCCACGGCTTGTTGGGGAACTCTGAGAAATGAAATCCAACCCACCTGAAGGGTAACAGATAAAAAAACAGCTGCTGTGCCTGAATGGGGGGGAGTGAGCCCTTCAAAGCACACACTGGCTTTCTCAAGCCTGCATTTATAGAGGCTGGAGTGCAGCCAAAAGCAGTCTGCCCCTTCAGAAGTAGTGGAAGCAAAGAGCCTTGGGGGAAAATGTTACAGCACTCAGCACGACAATCCTAATGTACTTCTGCTACTACAACCACAGTTAAAAAAATATCACCCACTGAAATGATCTGCAATAAACAAAATAGGGTCTCTTCAGAAAGACGCAGTTCCTTGGTTATGTGGTTTGGGAATACAGGTAGTCCTCGACTTACAACCACAATTGAATTAAATTTTCTATGGCTAAGTCACAGTTGTTAGGTGAACTTTGCCACATTTTATGACCTTTCTTGACACTGTTGTTAAGTGAATCACTGCAGTTGTTTAGGAACACAATTGTTAAGTGAATGTGATTTCCCCATTGGCTTTGTCAGAAGCACACAAAAGGTGATCACACGACCTTGGGACACTGCAACTGTCATAAACATGAATCAGTTGCCAAGCATCTGAATTTTGATCACATAACCATGGGGATGCTGCAATGGTTCTAAGTGTGAAAAATGGTCAGTAACATTTTTCAGTGCCGTTGTAACTTTGAGAAGACAATAAATGAACTGTTATAAATCAAGGACTATCTGTATCTTGAAAAGATCTGGAACACTGATTGATGCAGGTCATTAATGAACTGGTGACCCAAAACCAAAAGAAGAGCAATTCTGAGATGAGGATCTTTTCTGTTACTATTGAGCAATGACAATAAATTGCTCATTATGTAACATTTAGAGATGTTTAATTAGCTTTAAAAATATAATGCTTCTCGTTTCTTTTACCCCAAAAATGGTGTATTACAATGAGTATATATTTGCTTTGTACTGAAGGAAAGACATTCTGTATATGCTCCAAGAAGTCTCTGTCTTGATTCATACTATCTAGGACTCACATTGGCAGACTATGTTCCAGAACTAAGCCAGCAAGTTCTTTGAAAATACAATACATTGGAGAAAATGGAGGTGACACCCAAAATACCACAAAACTACTGTCATCTATCTTGAGCTTGGTGGTTTTAATAGAAATGTCTTTCAAACTCATCTAGTCTCTAAAATGAAGATAATACTGATTGGGTTTTCCCCCAGCCACTAGATCACACTGGTTCTCATAATTCATTAATAATAGTTGAACTAGGTTTTTTATTAAGCTAATTTGGGTCAATGCAGGGGCAAAAGAACTATCAGTTGCATTTGACAGGGTGAGCCACAGAGTGGTTGAATTGGTTTTCCCGAATCCATCTATGGTAGTTTAAAAACCACGGTTTATGACTGAGTGAATTCTCTACATCCAACCAGTTCTGATTTATTTCACAATTATGGCCACTGATAAATTGCCATTTAGTCAGTACTTGTGCCACAGGTCACCTAAATAGAAAAAAAAAGGCTCTCAACCGTGAGCCATAATTGTTATAAGTTGCCCTATTTAATAAAACGCACAGCCCCCCCCGCTCCCCTCCCGGAAATAGCTGGGTCACAATAAGCCGCCCAGAGACACCCATTCAACTCTACAATCGCCTGCAGATGCGGGTCCGGCAGTTTAAGATCGCATTTGCCTTGCCCAGGGAACTGGGGTGAGGGGGTGCTCTTAGGCTCTATGCCCACCCTGGGGCTTTTTCCGTGTCTACCAAGCCTGACTCTCCCTGTTTTCTTCTCCCTTTGACTCGCCGCCGCGAGCCAGCCAAATCCCCCTCCCCGCCTTCCCGGGGCCGAGACCGTGATTCTTGTTTGGGCCTCGGGAACAAGAGTGCCAACCAAAGGCTCCGCCTGGAGTGTCGGCAACTCTCTGAGGTGTGTTGGAAGAACTCCAGGCGAGCATCGAAAGGGTTGTTTAATAATATCTGACGGGCGCGGAAGAATTCGGGCAGGCGGCCAAGATACACACGGCCTGTAATAGTTAACTCGATCTGTAAACAGTTCAAACGGCACTGGGGAGGCCACCGGCTCTTACATTAGCGGCCTGCCTTTCATCTCGCCGCGCCACAGGCAGCCTCACAGGCCCCGTTGGCCGCTCCCGCTGGCAGTGGGGAGAGTTGGAGACAAGGGCCTGCAGGCAAGCCGCAAGGGACACGGGCAGGCCCGGCCAGTCCAGACAAAGGGCCTCGCTGCGAAGGGCTGACCTTCAAACCTACCGCGCTGGAGCGAACTGAGGAGGTTTCCTTTGCTCCGCACGTGGTCGAAATCCATGAGGGCCGCCGCTGGCGGAAGCGCGTCTTTCGTGGCCGCTTTCTCAGCCCTCGGTTTGGCCGGCCCGGCCGGCTCGGTTGAGCCTCTGGCTTTCAAGGCCAGCGGGGTGGAGCGGGCTTCTCCTGCCTAGCGCCCCCTCGATGGTTGTGTTTACACGACATGCTTAAAAAGGTTAGATAAACGCAGCCGCCTGTGTTTCCGCAGCTCGCTAATCCTGGTTATGCTGCACCCAGGTTTGGTGTGTTGTGGGAGCCCCGAACGTTTGCTCAGTTTGTAGTGCATTGTACTGGGGAAGCACAGAAAATGGATTTTATTCCGCATCTAGGCTAAGCATGTTGGACGAATTGGGACAGCATCTAACTGGAAATTCTGAAAGTCTCGATCTTAAAACATCTGGAAATTAGGGTGGGGAAGTCTTCAGTATATGGTAGATCGCCCATACTGTATTTCATCAGTGAAGTCAAGGGCAAGCTTGCAATATACAGTGCTAGCACTGAGCTGGGGAAGGCTCTGCCCAATGTTCCTTTACCAGCTATTTGCAGATCTTCCACCTCTCCACCAGATACGTTCTCTTTCAGTCTGAGTAATTGCCATTGGGTGTCTCCAGTTATGGGGAAATCACACATGCTTTTCCAGGGAATTTCTGTCTTTCCTTTTCTGCTTTCCTGTCTTCTGATTGCTTTCTATTGCAGTCACTTATTAAACAAAAAACAAAAGAACTCCAACCTTCTCCCCTGCCTTCCAGTAATGTAGAAGTCAGGAGGGTGTTTGTTTTTCTCATTAAATATAGGCTACAAAGTCTCATTGTCCCACAGTAGGTTATTAGGAGTTCAAAATACACCTTGGCAACAGTGAGGGCACAAAAACGGCGGTCTCTGTGGCATATAGTTCCCTAGCCTCTGATAATAATCTTGTACATCAGCAATGGGTGTGCAATTAGGGCAGGATTCTGGACTATTAATTTAGGGTCTGCTTAGTTAAATCAGATTATTAAATCCAGAATCTAATTTTATCTACAGTGTATGACATCAGTGCTGAAAGAGAAGAGGCATTTCCCTCGGCATTCTGAGAGTTAATGTCTACATGTGTGTTGTACATTAAAATAACTTCAACAAAAGATAAAGAATCTATAGCCTTCCAGATTTTTCTGAATTACTAGTAGCCCAACCTGCATGGCTGATGCTGAAGAATTCTAGTTGTAATTCAACAGCATCTGCAGGACCACAGATCCCTCAACTCTAAATAGCCACAATATCTCTAAAATTTTGAATAGAATTACATGTGCAGTGATGAAGATTTCTGGAAATACAGCAGCAAAGAGATTGCAATTTTCAGTTTATTAAGACTAGTGAACCATACCATGATGGCTAGAAGGTGAAGAACCAAATCTTTGAGATGCAGCACTCCTTGCTTTGATCCATCAGACATACTGTTGGCCCCACACAGAGAAGCTGCTGTGTAAAACAGGCGTGCCAGCTTTCTTTTAACCAGTGTGTATGGGGGGGGGAGAGATGCTATCAGACTTTCAATGAAATTCTCCCTTGATCCTTTGCCAAAGCTGGCAGCAGGTGTGAGCTCACCTTTGGTCTATCAGACAACAGATGCAACAGCGCAGATGGCCATTCTTTCTTCAGAAGAACAGGCATTACATTAGCCATAAACTTTTCCCCTGACCAGCTGAATAAGGTTTGACGCCAGTTGACAAAACAACCCCCTCCAGACTCTAGTGGATGGTCATTTTTGTTAGTTGAATTGCCCTTTATTATCCAGTTGCAAAGGTTTTCTTAAAGTAATTTCACTTCACTTGAAGTTGATTGATCAACTGCTCCCTTTATTTTTATTTTTTTAAGCTCAGTTTTATGATTGAAACATTCTACCCCTATCCCCATCCTAGCCATTAGACATGGCTATTTTTAAGTAGCCATGGAAGCAACCAAATGGTATTGGAGATGGAGCAACTTCCCAATAACACACTCTTTCTTTCTATGGCCAGATTCTAAGCAATTCCTCCATTTGATGTCCACAATGGTAACAGCTCTGGCTTTGTGGAGAAACTTGCCAGTTCATAACAATACAGTACAAGTGAAATAGCTACCATACTTCAAAAAGCATTGTAGAACTGAAAACAGGACCAAAAAGGTGGAAAAGGGGTGTATCCTTAGATTGTATGTTTCCTAAAACAATCTGACCAGCCACTGAATGACTTGGAATGCTGGTGAACATTGCATTGATTGAGCAAGGCTCTCTAGATTTTTTATGGAATAATTTTCTATTAAAATTTCAAAAGGAAATTCTTGTGAATGAAAGTAAATTATTTTTCTTACACTTATATGCATGTATGTTGTATTTATAAATGTTTTTGTGATTCAAGATCGCATGAACAAAGCTTGAGGGCATTTTGAATTCAAAGGAAACACCTCTCTGTGTTTATGGAGCAACTGTAATCTTGCAAGAATAATCCTTTCCTTGATGCCAGCTTTTTATTATTCTAAACAGGAATGGTTCCTTCTTTCAGTCTTGTTTGTTTTCCTTAGAATTTTTGACTAATTATGAAGGTATCTTTAAAGTGGAACTTGCTAAATGAAAGCTAAGATTTAAACTTAGACAAACAGTCTAGAGACCGTGTCTTTGCAATTGACTAATTCATACCCAATTTTAGCCAGGACCTTTGCTAGATAATCTTTAATTGGGTTAAGAAGCAAACTGACTAGTGGTGCAATGAAAGAAGAAAAGTCCCATGCATTCCTGGAAACCTTCTACTATATTAACAAATAATGCAGCAACATTTTTGTATTGGTGGCAGCTATCTTCAAGAGTAACTGTATGTAGAGCACAGGTTTTTTTTTTAACCTTTTAATCAAATATCTGACTGTGCAATGCAGAGCACCTTATAATCTGTGCTCATTGGATCTACTGAGTAAACAGATCCTCAGAATTCCCAACAAATATGGTAGCTGAGTTGTAATGCAAGCTTATCTGAAAGATACCATTTGGATAGATTGTGAATTATGATGGATTATGAGTTAGATAGGCCATTTAGTCATCCAGAAGATATTTTAATATTTTTTCTTAAGTTTGTGTCTAAGAAATGGAAACATGCCTAAACTCAATGATAATGAAAAAGTGTAAATGTTTGTCTGAAACTGATAAAAGTTTACTGTAGCACTTTAGCCTGTAGCTTACTTGCACATTGTGTTGATCCACAGTCCTTCCTCAATAATGCAGAGTCCATCTTCTGTATTACAAGATTATATTATATCACCATCATTATACCACCATTATATCACAGTACAAAAATGATATTGAGACTGGAAAGTGTGTAGAGAAGAGCAACAAAAATGATAAAGGATTTGGAGACTAAACAGCTGAGGGAGCTAGATATAACTAACCAATTGAAGAGAAGGATTATGGGGACATGATAGCTGTCTTCCATTACTTGAGGGGCTATCACAAAGAAGAGAGGATTGACTTATTTGCTAGGATGCCAGAGGGCAAGACAAGAAGCAATAGGTGAGAGCTTATCAAAGAGATTCAATCTAGAAGAAAGGGGGAATTTTCTGACAGCGAGAGCAATTAATCAATGGAATAACTTGCCTCCGGGGTTGTGGGTACTCAATCACTGGAGGTTTTCAAGAACAGACTGGACAATCATTTGACTGGGATGTATAAGGCGCCTGCTTTGAGCAGAAAATTGTACTAAAAGATCTCTGACGTGTCTTCCGGCCCTATGATTCTATAATTGTCCTATGACATATCAGTAGTAACTTTCCCTTCCTTTCTCTTCACAGTTCCACCCCCTGTCTTTGTGTAATACCAGTGAGGATGAACATACAGTTCCAGGATTTGTCTCCATTGTCAAACTGGAAAGGCCTGAGCGGGATCTCCGGCCATGCCTGTCATTGGCCAATAAGGTATATGTGCTGAGAATAGACTTAATCAGACAACATTTTGATCAGATCATTAGTTGATTGCATTGCAAATTAAGCTCCTGGGTATCTTTATATTCAAAGTAGGGTAAGGCCCAAACTAGATGGGCAGAACTACGGTCTCTCATACATTCTAGTTTCTCTTCCTTACACTCTTTTCCATTGAGAACAATGAAGCATGAACAATACTTTTCAGAAATTATCATTCCAGATCATTTCAATTGAACTGGTATTGCTTTCCATTAGCAAAGACACTAGGTGAGGAGACCCTTTGGGAACTGGTATTTAAAGATTCCATATACACAATAAATGTGCGCATAAGTCAGATTTCCATGTGTCTGTCTGGCTTTCTTCACCTACTTGCCTATCAATCCATCTGCCAGAAATGCATTTACCATATTTTAACTTAATGCAAAGAGAGGCAGTTTGGTATAGAGGTTAAAGCATCAGACTAGAAACCAGGAGATTATGAGTTCTAGTCCTGCCTGGGCACAAAGCCAGCTGGGTGATCTTGGATTAGTCTCTTTCTCTTAGCTTTAGAAAGGAGGCGGTGAAAAACCACTTCTGAAAAACCTTGCCACGAACACAAACTAGCAGTTTGCAGGGACTTTTCCTGACAGTTTCCAAAAACTGGACACAATTGAACGGAATAAAAAAAAAACATGTTATTGTTAAATTTGGTTGTGAAAATGTTGATTTTATCTCAGTTGTTGCTTCCCCAAAATACTCAGCATGATATAAGGGAATACTGGATTTCTTAAAGTGGGGAGGGAATACTGATTAACCTGTGTGAATTCAGCTTAGAACTGCTGCCTGACTTCGACAGCGGGATGGGACTCCTTGCTAGCCATCCCTGTTAACCATGATTTCATATACAATTTCTGCTATATTTCTTAGATTCCATGTTTGGGAAATGAGCAAATTTGCGCAATGCTCTTTGTTTGAGAGCTACATTTCCTTTAGTGAATTCATATCTCAGACCAAAGAATCTTGAAAAGCTTTGTAGAACTTGTGGTGCTATGAAGCCCATAGTTATTGGATCTGAATATTAAGGTTTTTATCATTTTGTCTTTTACATTCTGTTAGGATAAATTCATTTAGGGTGAAATGAATTCATCCCAAATGTGCGTGCAAACCACAGTTCAATTGCGGGAAAGGTTTAAAGAAAGTGTAACCAGTCTCCCAGTTTGAGAAGTACCTTTACAGCAAAACTTAAGCTCTCTCAGTTCCCAATCTCCCAGGGCAATCCTGGAGCCTGAGTTCTGCAATGCCTTTGATCTTACAGCTGAGAAGTTGTGCTGCTAACCTCTGACCTCCCTGTTCAAGGCAGGCTTGGCAATTGCGAAGCCAGCCTGCTGGAGCAATTCTGGCGGATACCTGCTCACACACGCTTTCCAAGGACGCTGAGATCAAAGGCAGCTGCTGAGAGTGTGTTCCAGCCTCTGCACTTTGCTCATCAGACTTCCTCTTTTCCTTCCTTCCAAAAAGAGGCAGGTGTTAACCATTTCCATGCCAGAGTTGTCCACAACTGTGATTCTTCAGTGCTAGAGGTACTAGGGACTATACAGAAATAGTGGCAAGTCTTCCCCCACTCAACATTCAAAGGGACCTATAGTCTACTCCAGTGTTTCTCAGTTTTGCAACTTTTAAGAGACAGGGACTCCAACTCCTAGAATTCCCTAGCCATCAGGAATTCTGGGAGTTGTAGGCCATGCCTCTTAAAATTGCCAAGGATGAGGAATACTGATCTATTCCACAGGCCTGAGTGTGTCCTTCCAAACCCAGGACCTCAAGCTTTTGGAGAAGACACCTTTAATTTTCCTGCCTAGTTTGGAGTGATTCTAACGGAGCAGTACTAGGCTAAATGGATATTTGATCTCATCCAGGAGGCGGTTTTGTTTCTTACCCATAAGAATTATCAATGGAGACTCTATCTTCAGAGGCAACAGACTCCAGAGTATCAGATTTTGAGGGAAAGAAGAGTCTTGCTAGTGGTTTTTCTTCTGAGGTAGGGAGGATGGACCCAATTGCTTCAGTGGGGCGAACATGGGCAATAATAGTTAGTCCAAAAGTACATCAATAGCAGGCAGGTGAAGTGGGGGAGGGGGGGGGGGCTGAACTGGAACTTGCTGTTGGAGAAGTGTGCTGGTGCTTGCGCTCCAAAGCAAGAATAGGACTAGGGTGGAAATGGCATTGAAGTTCATTTAAATGTATCTTAATTAGAGTTAGTTAATTAGATTTTATACTATGAATTTAGGGTTACGGTTAGCATTGCATGCTTCAGAAATAATTTAGCCGAAATGTTTCAGATCTTGTGCAAGGGCAGCTCTTCTCTGCTGTTCATTAAAGCTCACACATTTCTTTTCAAGGCCTGAGCCTGGAAAAAAAAAATGCCACTGCTTTGAGAGTTTTATTAAATGTACCTTGCTTTAATGATTTGATTCCTTAAAACATCAGCATCTTTCAGAAAACCTGAAGAAAATTATACGCTTTAAGTACAATGAGGAGCAAAAAGGTGCTGTGTTCATGTGAGGTGTGAATCTCTTCCTCTGAATCATTTTTAAAGCATATGCAGCTCAAATATTTAGTATTTCCCTCTTCTATCATATAATTTAATAATAGACTTTAGAAGAACAGCATACAAAGCCTTAAAAGGTTATATGTAGCATGGATATCATAAAGTTCTGATGAACATGTTCAGATCAATCCTAGGAACTTGTTCTATGTTTTCTTAAATTGCATGAACAATAGAGGAGCTACAAATCTAATAGTACAGGTATTCCTCAACTTACAACAGTTCATTTAGTGACCGAAGTTACAATAGCACCGAAAAAGTGACTTATGACCACTTTTCCACACTTATGACTGTTGTAGCAGCCCATAATGACGTGATCAAAATTCAGACACTTGGCAACTGACTCATATTTATGACGGTTGCTGTGTCCTGGGGTCATGTGATCACCTTTTGTGACCTTTTGGCAAGCAAATTCAATGGGGAAGCCAGATCCACTTAACAACCGTGTTATTAACTTAACAACTGCAGTGATTCACTTAACAACTGTGGCAAGAAAGATCATAAAATGTGGCACAATTCGCTAGGAACAAAAATTTGGGGCTTGTAAGTCAAGGACTACTTGTATAGTGGCCTGTTTAAATCATCATGTAGATTACAGAGGCCAGCATATAAACAAGCCAAGAAATAGATTGCAGATAAGACTAGCTGAGGGCCTTTGCTTTTGCTCTTGGCATTTGCAAGACAGTAACATACAAATGTCACCTGAAGGTCTAGGGCTACAATGTTCAGTCCCTATTTTCCTAAATTCTGGGGATTGGGTTTATTAAAATAACACAGAGCTTATTGGATTCTTAATGCACCTTTCTGATGATTTCCTGTTTTTGCAAAGCAGATGTTGCCCTCTGTGATTTGGTGGTTGACCATTGCATAGGGTCTCGTGGAATTTGGGACCATAGATAGTGGCTGTGGACATTTTGTGTCCCAAAGGTTACCCACTTCCTAGTGTAATGTAAGAAACCAGATGGTTACAAAGATCAAGGGCAGCAGAGACCATTTTGCTACCCCAAATGTTAAGTGACCAATCTCTGGATTCCGAGCAACATTGCAAGGGATTTTGGAGACATGATTTTTGGATACCACACCTCTAACTATCAGATGTTAAAGGACAGGTTGGCTTTTATACCAACTTGAAAAATGTCACCTTCCAAAGGAACAGGTTGCAAAATCATCAAAGGTACATTTTTTCTGGCATTGCATCAATCCTGATAGCCAGTCAGTTTCTGAGAACAGAGTGAGGAAGGAGGGAAAGATATTGCAATCTTGACTCCAGCGAACATGTAAGAAGTTGGTCTTCCAGGACTTGTGTATAATTACAAATGGGAGTGGGTGGAGTGGGATTGACAAAGAAGGGAAGGAGGAAATAAAAAGAGCCAAGAAGTCACTATTGGCTTAGCTTGGCTAAGGAGAGGCTCACTCTGCCAGCATTTCTTGACAAAAAGGCTTTGGCCTTACTGCCCAAACCCACCCATTGCATCATCAGGGCAGGGTTAAACTTCTCTGTCTGAGTAATAGGGGAAAAAGAAAAAGAGTCATTGTATGTCCTTTAGGGAAGAAGTTCCCTGCTTAGACCATCCAGTTGTCTTAAATATAGGCAGTCCTCGACTTACAACAGTTCATTTAGTGACCGTTCAAAGTTACAACGGCACTGGAAAAAGTGACCCATGACCATTTTTCACAGTTACGACCTTTGCAGCATCCCTGTGATCAAAATTCAGGTGCTTGGCAGCTGGTTCATACTTAATGATCGTTGCCATGTCTTGAAGTCGTGTGATCATCTTTTGCAACCTTTTGACAAGCAAAGTCAATGGGGAAGCCAGATTCACTAAAGAACTGGGTTACTAACTTAACAACTGCAGTGATTCACTTAGCAACTGTGGCAGGAATGGTTGTTAAACAGAGCCAAACTCACTTAACAAATAAAATTGTGGGCTCAATTGTGGTAATAGGCCGAGGACTACCAGTAGGCAGGCACTCTTAATGCACTTGGAGCATGCCTGTCCCCTTTACATTCTGAGCATAAATGAACCCTGCCTGCTTCATTGAGGTCTTTGGCCATAAACAGAGTGCCCTGATGATGGTATTGCTTTCCCCATGGATATGTTAATTGTAAGAACATGCTAGGGCTCAGCCTTAGATCTTAAGAGTGATAAGGAAGCGGAGTTCTTTCAAGTGTCTGCCTGTGTCCTTTGCTCACCTCAGATGTTAAAGGACAGGTTAGGTCTTCTGAGGGACTTAATTCCCAAATTCCTGTTTCAGGGAGAGGCTGAGCCTGGCAGTGCCCACTGCCCCTTTGTTTGTCTTTTTCATGTGCCTGCCCGAAGGCTGCCTGCACTAAAGCTCAAAGCTCAGAACTGGCGAAAAGCCCCTGCTGAATGGCTCATACAGCCCCAGGCTTTGGTGAGGCAGGGCTGCGGTTCACATCCTAGGCTTTGAAGCAGAGCCAGCGGGTGGCTTTGGGGCCTGCTGGGCCTGGCAGGGATCCAGTGCCAATAGGATGTGGGGGAGGGAAGCAGGTGAGCCAGCTAGCTGGGGCGAAGGGGTGGGGAAGGGAATTTAAGGTAGACCAGGGAGAAGTGGGAGCAGGCGTGTGCATTGCGGTGCTTGGGTGGCAGGGCTGCTTTCAGTGTGGGGCAGGAACAGAGGAGAGCTTTGTTCCTCCAAGTAGGGCTGGGCTGGGCTGGGCTGGAGAGGAGGGGAATGGAAAGTCAAAGTCCTGGATGGCTCCTGAATTTTTCCAAAGAGAGGCAAGATCACACCTTGCTGACCCAGAGTGGGCCTGTCTTTTGTTGGTGGCTGCAGCATTGTCCTCTTTTGAGCTGAAACCAGGAATCAGCATCTGTGTGCATATGAAGGTTTTACATTCACACACATACACGCAGAAGTCTCCAATCACATTTTTGGTTACTTTTCAGTTTGGATGCAATTCTCGGCTTTGCAGCAGATAAAAGGTTGGAGAGGAGCTATCCTTTCAGAGCCATATGTCTTTCCTCCAGTTCCAGTTTAAGAAAGTCTTTAATGGGAGATGCCAAGGATTGAAGCAAAAAGCAGTCTCAATGTGCCAGTGTTGTGGCCCATCCCTAGTCCTAATTATAGTCTGGACCTACTCTGAAAGCAGGCTGACTCATTTTAACATTTGCATTTCATGATATTGCTCCACTGCTCATGACCACTGATTTATGTGGTTTCTGTATTTTAATATATTGGTACGTTTCTATTTTTAAGCTGAATAAAAGCTGTTTTAAAGCTGTACATTGCTTAGAAAAACTTACTATGATAGCTGATAGAGGCCTGGTTTTTGTTTTTTAAATGGAGGTACCGGATCACTCCTTCAAGCAGAGAGCATCAACCAAGGATTCAGATCAGCTATTATAAGGAATGGGCTGCGCCAATCTAGTTTCATTATGAGTGTCTGTGAGCATGGCAGAGGGGGCACAATCTACTGGGAACATTTTCCGGGCTCAGAGAGGAAGATTGTTATTTCTAAATGTTCTAAATATCTGAACAACTGGGCTGGGCTGGCAATAAAATTTATTTTGTGAAAATATGTGTAAATAAATAAATGCATTGTTTAGAAGTGAAGAATCAACTTTGTATGAAGTGTGGGTCTTCTGAGTTCAGTAGCTTGCTTTCCAATAGCCTGCTTTCCAGTTATTTCAGTTTGTACTGAGTTACACAGGTAACTCAGTACAAACCAGGCCTTCTTTTCCCACAGATGGGGACCACAGAATAAACGTGCAATCTAATAGTGCAATCAACACTAGAAGTTTTTAAAGAGATGTTGGATAACCATTTGTCTGAAGTGGTGTAGAGACTAGGCAGGGAGTTGGACTAGAAGACCTCCAAGGTCCCTTTCAACTCTGTTATTCTATTCTATTCTACTCCCAAAGGTACTTTTTCAAGAGGCAACTGAACTTTCCGGTTTTTCTTTAAAGACATTTCCCTTCTCATCAAAGAAGTTTCTTCAGCTCTGACTGGATGGTGGGGATTGGAAGGATTTACACTCCTTGAAGACAGCTGGTCATTTGCATTCTTTTAGAGAGTAGTTAAGATTGGAGGTTTATCTGTGTCATCAGGGTCACCAGTGGTGCAGATGAGTGAGGAGCCTTCTTGGAACTGTTGAAAGGATTGTTGTAGACTGGACATAAATGATGTCCTATCCGTCCCACTGTGTTGAGAGAAGGCTGTTCAGTTTTGACATAGATGACCTCTTTGACCCCTCTTTCAAACCAGTGGTCCTCTCTGTCCAAATTGTGGACTTGGCTGTCTTCAAAATAGTGCTCTTTGTCTTTTAAATGCAGCTGGATTACTGAATCTAGTCCTGATGGGTTTGTTCTCCTATGTTGTGCCTTGTGTTTATGAAGCAATTGTTTTGTTTCCCCAATGTAGAGATCTGCACTTGGCTCACTGCATTGTACTGCATATATCAGGTTGCTCAGTTTGTATCTGGTATTTTATCCTTGGGGTGGACAAGTTTCTGCCTTAGTGTATTTTTAGATGTGAAGTGTGCACGTATGTTGTTTTATATACGTATGTATGTTGTTTTATGTATGTATGTTGTGTTGTCCATCCAGTCAGAGCTGAAGAAGCTTCTTGGATGAGAAGCAAAACATCTTCAAAGAAAAACCAGAAAGTCCAGTTGCCTCTTGGGGAAAAAAAAGCACCTTTGGGACAACCATGACCAGGATGACTGAGAATCTCCATAGATGTCCAATCTAGTAATTGAGGTGGATAACAAAGAACGAGAAGTGCTAAGTGGTCACGATGGTACAGTTACTCACATATATTCTCTTGAATTCTTTCCTCTCTTTGCAGGCAAAACTGGCAGGGGAGAGGGGAGCTCGGGCTGTTCTTTTTGACATTACAGATGACCAGAGTGCTGCTGACCAGGTAAGGAGATTCTGAAGAAAAGAGGAAATGTTCCTTTCCTGTTTTAACAGATTTGCTTTTAAAAAATAGTGAGGCCAGCACTTCCTTCTCTCACTCCCCTCTTAAAATATTTCTAATTTTTTTTATCAATTTGCTAGTTAGAGGACTTGACAAGAGCAGTGACCTTCAGATGTGCTGTTATGAATTGGGACAGTTGATAAGTAGATGGGCAAACAGAAATCCCAGAGTCTCATTTGAGCTGACTATGCACAGCCTGATTTTCTTGTCTCTTCATCCCTGGTAGTCCTGTTTCCTCAGACTGTATGCCCCTGTTGTGTTTCCCTCCAGAGGGAATTGTCAGGTCCATTTCTTTTCATACATGGGAAGCATGTTGGTCACCAGCATAGAAACGGATATGAGAAGAGGGCAACTAAGCTTCTTGGGGAAAAGACAGCACTGTTAATATCCCCTTATTTTGGCTTTTAGATGACTCCCTTTCCTCCTGTGTCAAGTGAACTGTAAAAACAAAAATATTGTAGCTGTCCTTTCATGTGATCTACCGATTTTCCCATCTAGGCCAGGTAGCCTCATATTTCCTCATGTTAGACCTACCATTCTGCCATAATGAAACATGGAAAAGTGGAGTTAAGCAATGCTTGGTTTTTTTTTTAAGTGAAAGTAGATGTGATCCAAGTATTCTTTGGAATTCAATTCTATCACTCCACATCCACAAATATTTCACCACTGAAATTGAATACTAGGAAAACAGGAAAACAGGGATTTCTTGTGGTACCTCTTGATGGTGTAGATTTCAATGTGTCTTCTAATCTCGGAGCTAGAAACGACCTAATTGTTGATAACCAAGGACATTTTGCAATCCTGTTCAAAAAAAAGGAACAGCCTGTCTTTACAGTGAAGCTAATCAGATTTAATTATTTATCAAATTCATAAGATGACTGGGTAACACACAATAATAGTACAGCTTCTGATTGCTTTCTCAGAGTCTCTAAGGACCTATTCCCTGCTTGGAGTTAAACATGGCACAAACTTGTTGTGGTAATGTCTTTTTATTGTCCCCATGACATTGTCTTCATCTCATCCCTGGCCCATGAAAGAGAATGCCTTAAGTCATACAATCATGGTGTTTAAGTGTTGGAAGAGATTTTTGTAGATTATCTGATCCAACACTTTTCCTTGTCTTGTAGTTTTGAAGACTGAATATTTGCATCCACAAATACAATTTTAAATCCACATATTTTGTGATGATGCTTGCTTTTGTTCTTGCCTCCCTAATTCATACTGGGTTAACAAGATAGGAACTGCCACTAAGTGTGATTACAGTAGTTGGCATGGCAAAAAAGCACCCATGCTTTAGAATTAATATGTGCAGGAAAACCGAAAGACAAAGAGCAAGACTTAATACAGATAAGGAGTGCCTTGTGGCAATAAGAGTGGTGAAATGTGCTTATTTCTTCATCCTTATTTTGCCTGCAGTTTACTGACCAGCAACCCTGTTTTAAGTGATTCAGTCCTTTTTGGATGAGATGAAGTTGGGGATCCAATTCATTGTGAGAATTACATTGAGCATCGGGTGGACAAAGTTGCTTGAATCTTCTTAGAATTGTCCTGATTTGAGTTGTGCTGCCCAGTTATCTGGGCTGAGTTTGATTCAATCACTTCTAAAGAAATGGACAGGGTCCTTGAAATGTTACCTGTGTGTTAGACCCATGCCCCCTCCTGGCTGGTTAAAGCCTCCTAAGAGGTGACATGTAATTGGACTCAAGCAATGGTAAATATCTCCTTGTAGGAGGCAATGATTCCACCTGCCTTAAAAGAGGTAGTAGTCTGCCCCTCGTTAAGAAAGCATCACTGTACTCAGCTGTACTGGACAATTTTCATCCAATATCTAAACAGGGAAGGTTTATTTATTTATTTAAAAAGTTTATATACCGGTAGCTGCCTATCTTCTTACAAATTCTGCCCAATTCCCAATCAAGGTTGTTAAGGAAGTAGTAGAGATACAGCTTCAAATGTCTTTGGAGGAAGTAGATTTAGAAGAACTGGTCACATTGAAGTTGAGGTTCAAGCTATATGTAGCACTGAGATGGCATTGATCATGTTTGCAGATGGCCTCTGGTGGGCTTGGGATTGGGGTAATGTGTCCATGTTGGCCCATCCTGATCTTTCAGTAACTTTTGATATCATCAGTTGTGATATGCTGGGAAGTAGGAGGCATTGTAAACAGTGGTTCTCCTTTCCCCAATTCCAGTTGGGGTTGATAGGAGGGAAAGGTCCAGCCCTAGGCCACCTGCTTTTCTGCTGCCACAGGGCTTGATTCACTCCTGGGCCCTATTTCATGTCTATATGAAACCACTGCATATGGTTTGGTATAGGGTGGAGTTTCATCAGTATGCCGATGCCACTCAGTTGTACATTTATGCCTCAGGCTGTCCAAGTGATGCGATTGAGGCGCTTGCGTTTTCCCAATGCCTGGAGGCTGTGTAGGTCTGAATGGAGAAGAACCAGCTTCATTTCAACCTTGACAACCCTGAGTGGCTGTGTGTTCTAGAGCTCCCCATACCTGGCAGTTTTCCACTGCTAACTCTGAATGGGATTACATTTCCTCAATCAGAGTTGATTTGCAATCTCAGAGTCTTCATGGTCTGGCAGCTTATAAATAAGGAACAGATGGCCAGGAGGGCTTTCACACAAAATGTTCTTGTGCACCAGTTGCACCCATTCCTGGATTGGAGGCACTTCTCATTATCATATTAATTACCCTCGCATATTGACTGTTGTGACACCTTCTTCATGGAGCTGCCTTCAGAAGTATTTAGAAGCATTAGCTGGTCCAGAATGCAGTGGCACGTGCAGAATTGCATGATACACCCACATAACGCACAGCTATGTGCTCTGCAGTGACTCCAGCAGGCTTTTGGTTGCACTTCAAGAGGCTAGTTATCTCTTTTAATGTGATGCATGGCATGAGGCCAGAGTAATTGAGGGACGAGCTCTCCCCAACCGTTTCTGCCTGGCCTACTAGATCTGCTAGAATGGGCACATTCCTGGCCCTTCAGTGAGGCAATTTCACCTGGTGGATCTTTGGAAGCATGTCTTCTCTGTTATGGTGCCTGCCATATAGAACATCTTTGCCCCAATATATGGATGACCCATAATCTTACTAACTCTTCCTTCAGGCATTTGGGCTGTTAGTTCTGAAGATCCAGTGTCAATGTATAGGATGGGTATCCTAAGATATTAATGAGGAAACATTGACCAGGGGTGTGTGTGGGGGGGGGGGGTTTGATATTTTGCATTTTATATTTGCTGTCCAGAGTTTCATTGGATAGATGGGCGGCCTTATAAATTCATTAAACAAACTCAGTGTATGAAGGCTCAGTAGCTAAATCAGAAAGGAGTACCATTTGGATTTCAAGGCAGCTTGATGGTCTCACCTGGTCATTAGGATTGTCGTCTTTATGTTAAGCAAGCAGGTTTCTGGACTCAATGAGATTTTACTCAATGAGATTTTAAGATAGTCATCACCCCAATAGTGATGAGACTTGAATCCAATCTTTGCTGAAACATGCTAAAGAAATGATTTCCAGGTTTCCCCCAAGCCAAATGAGTGTTTTGTAGAATGGTCCAGAGAGCCTTATTCATATTCCATCTTTCCACAGTTGAGGAAGCCTCAAGAGCTGAGTCATCCTGTTGTTCTGATCTGGGGCCACAATGCTGAACTTCTCATGAGAGTGGTGAACAATAACCGTGAAGCCCATGTGAAGATTGAGGTGAAGGAAATGCCAGTTTGGGTAAGTAAGCACCTGAGTTTTTTCTTCCCTGGATTCTTATTGAAAATCTGAAGTCACAATAATGTTGATTGCGTACCTATAATTTAACTAGCCCCAGTTTTTTCCATTTTATCATAGACAACTTACAGCAATTAGCCATGGTTCTATCTCTGCTGCATTTTTTGTCTCCTCTTTAGCCTAATACAGCTTTTCCCAAATTGATTCCCCTTCCAGATGTGTTTGGCTATAACACAATCCCTCTCCAGCCAACTTAGATGTAAGGAACTGCTGACTGGGGAAATTTAGCCAAGGGATATTTGTGATATTTATGCTGCTGATTTTCATATTTTTCTATTCATCCTTTCTTCATGCCTTGGCTAAATTTAGTTGTTCTCAAGGAAGTTTCTATTTATTTTATCTATCTATGATCTTCTTTACCTGCACCTCGGTTATTTCCAACTTAAGCTATTTTTTGGTTTTCACTTTCAAAGCTGCCAAAAGATGCCACTAATCCTATCACTGTGCAGATTTGCATTGTGAAGAAGTTTGATCCATTCTTCCTCCTTTTTTCCTGTTGCTTTCAGCTATTATTTTGCTTCTTTGGCTAATGGTCCTGGATTTTCCTCAGGCCACTTGTTGAATGCCTTTATTCTCTGCTTTGGCCATTTATTTTTGAAGCAAAACAGAAATGTAACAGAAATTGTTTCTTGCTCTTTTTCTTGGAAATATCAATTTTGTGTATTTATTTTTTTAAAAAAATTAGTTTTTGCCAAATTTGCACATCTCTATGGTTTTTGTATCGACAGACCTCAACTTAGGATCACAATTGAGCCCCAGAATTTATGTTTCTAAGTGAGAAATATGTTAAATACGAGTTTTGCCCCATTTTACTACTATTCTTGCCACATAAGTGAATCACTGCAGTTATTTAATTAGTAACACAGTTGTTAAGTGACTTTGGCTTCTCCATTGACTTTGCTTGTCAGAATGTCGCAAAAGATAATCACGTGACCCCAGGACAATGCAACCGTCATAAATATGAACCAGTTGCCAAGCATCCGAACATAAATGGGGATGCTGCAATGGTCGTTAAGTAGGACAAATAGTCATAGATCACGTTTTTCAATGCTGTTGTAACTTCGAACAGACACTGAACAAACTGTTGCAAGTCAACGACTACCTGTATTATCCTCATGTTTTTTTCAATCCCAGATTTGGTGATTTTTTTTTTCTTGCTGTTATATCAGAAATGTTTCTTTTGATTAATTCTTCTCAATTTTTCTTACCACTTTTAAGTGAGCTAAAACCCTAAACTTTCATTCCTCCACTTAATGTAATAATTCCACCTACCCAGTCTAGCTCAATAACATATTTGTTGCAATCATCTTTTTGCCTCATGTCCTGTTCTCTGTATGTGTATGTACATTAGTTGTCTTTCATCTTTGACGCCTATCAGTCTAGCTTTAAAGCTTCTTACTCTGGAGAACCACTCAGTCCTATCTTAATAGTCTTTTCTTTGTTAATGTGTGAGCTTTTATAGCATTCTTGTTTAGTTATAATACTATCAGATTTTTTCCCCTGTAGTAAATCTGTTGAATTTGTTCTTAATAGTTTTCATTCCTATTTCCTTATTTGCTCCTTTTGTACTCAGATTTCTCATTCTTTATCCTTTCTTTTCTCTGCTGATATCCTTCATATTTCTAGCCTTAATCCCTCTTTATATTTTTATAATTCCTTCTCAGGTAGTTTTTCTTCCTATATCTGGAATTTAAGTATTATTTTTATGTTGATGATATGTATCCATATTTGATATTTCTACATATTTCTGTTATTTTCTGCCTAATCATCACCATCTGAAACTTAATATTCTAATGTGGAATTTCTAGTTATTCCAGCTTAATCTAACCTTTTCTCCTTTACTTCTTTTTGCATTAGCAATATTTATGTCTCTTACTTTTCTCCTGCATGTTACCATGATATCATTTGATTTCCTGCTCAAACAAATTATATCATTTAATCAAATTATTGACTAAATTATAGAATAATGTAATATAAACCAGTGAATGACAAGGGTGTATAGAGATTTGAATCGACACTTAATCACCATACTATTCTGATTTGCTTTGGCATATAATGTGAGGTTGCCTATTGGAATGAATGGCAGAGCTCTAATCTCTTGGGTCTTCCCAACAGCCAGATTATGATGTTTGGATACTCCTCACCGTTGTGAGTACCGTAGTGGTCATTGTTGTAATCTTCTTCGTGCGCACTCGTTGTCAGCCAAGCAGAAATCAGGTAAGAATTGTGTAGTAGTACTCCATCTGATATCGAGTGTTCTCAATCCTTCCAGAAAATGTTCCTCTCTCTGATAACATGATTTTAATTAATATTTCCTGGTGATCCATGAAAATCACGAGAGTCTTTGTATCCAACCTAAGTCCTCATGAAATTTGAACTATAAATTTTGGATGTCAGACATATGTTTTACAGTGGCACCAAAAACTCACAAAGCACAAGAACTGGGTATTGTATCACTCCAAACCTGTAATAGTACAGGTAGTCCTCAACTTACAATCACAATTGAGTCCCAAATTTATGGTGCTAAGTGAGAAATTTGTTAAATGGGTTTTGCCCCATTTTACGAGTTTTCTTGCCACATTAGTTAAGTGAACTGCTGCAGTTGTTAAATTAGTAACACGGTTGTTAAGTGAATCTGGTTTGCCAATTGACTTTGCTTGTCAGAAGGTCGCAAAAGAGGATCCCGTAACTCCGGGTTGCTGCAACCGTCATAAATGTGAGTCAATTGTCAAGCATCCAAATGTAAATTATGTGGGGATGTTGAAACCGTCATAAGTGTGAAAAATAGTCATAAGTCACTTTTTTCAGTAGTGTTGTAACTTTAAACAGTCACTAAGTGAGCCATTGTAAGTTGAGAACTACCTGTACTTTATTTAATATTGTACTTAAACTTGTATCATTCCATTTTTGGAAACTCTGAGCAGCAGGTTGCTTTGTATCAGGCTTTTGGTACAGATGGATACAATTAAATTTTGGTCTGATATAATCAAGATATATTAAAGAAGGATTTTATGAGAATTTTGAAGAAGTAGCTGCCTAGTGAGTTTAGCTATTTATTTATGCATGTATATGCCATCCAACTCCCAACAACTCTGTAATATTCATTTACAGTACAAGGAAAGCTAGATATGCCTCCTAATCTGACTCAGCCTAGCTTCCCAGTAGCAGATCAAAGAGTCGGGGGTTTTTTGTCTGCAACCTCCTAACTATATCTGCCATATATTGTGCTGCTACAAGAGGATTCTCCTGAAATTCTCATGACTTTGTATAGGTGAGTTTCCATTGCCATTGCCCTAGCAATGGTTTAGCAGCACACTGTAAGAAGATATGGCTTCCTAAAAAATTTCCTGTATTAACAAGAGTGGTTTGATTGAACTAGGTTGACCCAAACCCCTTTAACTTGGTCGTCTATTCAAACTGCAAGGAAATGCTGACTGTTGTGACCCATGTCAGCTGTGCAGGAGGTGAGGCCTTTGAAGATTTTCTCCCTCTATATTCTTATCCTTCCTCAGACCAATGTGCAGGAAGCAACCATGCAAGCAATCAACCGGATGGCCATACGGAGGTATCAAACCCCCCATCGGCATGCCCCAACGGGGGACTCCGTTAGCACCTGCAGTTCTCCTCCCATATGTGCAATCTGCTTGGAAGAATTTTGTGAGGGGCAGGTAAGCCTACATTTCTGGGTTTGGGAGTTCTCAGGTCAAATAAGCAGAGAATGGTGAGTGAGAAGAATGCCAAAGCCTCCTGTTTTTAGAGCAAGGGGAAAACCAAGTCTAGCCAATCTGTGATGAAGTGATTAAAACATGGCTCTTTACTTGTGCATTCAATATTCTAGAGTCCCTTAGTGTGCACTGTGGAATGTCTTGGATATTTTGTGGGATCTAATTACTATTTTGAACTTCGTTGTACTCCACCCAGAATCATGTTTTATTATATTGATGGCTATATAAACTTGAAAAATAAATCTAAAATGCATTTTAGTGCATTTTTCACGTGGTTAAAACAACATCACACTGCAAGTTCTGTCCCCTTTGGGTAGTATGATGATATAATGCATGTAGAAAACAGGCATATGTGTGCTATAAGGCTGGTTGGATCACCCTAGCCCCATCTGTGAACAGGAGAAGGAGCAATGTCAAAAAAAAAAAAACCTTTGTAACTATGAATTAATGCCTTTTTTAATTCTTCCCAATCATTCAACTATCTTATTTTAGTCTTTATAAATCATCATTTTGTAATTTTTTTTACCCAAACTAGACTAGATTAAAAACACACTAAACCTCAAATGAGTAGTAAGGTTTGAGAGACAGAGACATGTTTTCGCAAGACGTTGATTCCTAAACCTCATTACTTGTTTGAAGCTCAGGGATTTAATCACATTCCCACCAGACCTTTCCAGTGAGATAGGCCACAAGGTAACAGGAGACTGACCCACCCATATCAAGACTCTTCCTTCCTTTGAATCTAGAACACTGCCTTCCCATCCCATTGCCTTTTCCTATTTTGCAGGAACTACGGATCATCACCTGTTCCCATGAGTTCCATCGGCAGTGTGTGGACCCTTGGCTCCAGCAGCACCAAACATGTCCATTATGCATGTTCAACATTGTTGGTAAGAGTGAGCAGAAACATCTCTGAGAGTAGTAGTTAAAATCAGGCATGCTGGATCAGTCCTAAGACTACACAGTGTATACTATTGGCAATCAAAAGCCTCTGGGAATTCCACAAACAGATGAAGGGCACAATACTCTTCTTCTACAGTTGTTCTCGAGACTCAGACATCAGAATTCAGAGGTGCTCTTCCCAAGAGCATAACGATTTTGAATTTTTTCACAAGAGATCTGTAGCCATTAACTCAGCTGTATTTGGTTGAATGAATCTCTAATTTCTTGGACTAGAAAGTGTAGAAGTAACTAAATGGGGCTGCTGTTGCAGATAATTTGGAGGCAACAGTTGGCACAGAATACAACAGTAGTCTGGCTGCTATTGAGAGAAATACCAAATGTGATTTCTGTATTGATAGCCAGTCAGGTTTGGATCCAATTCAAAGTGTCGGATATGACTTAGAAACCCTGCGTGGCTTGGCAGTGGGTTATCTTAGGGACTATATTATGCAAAATATGTATACTGTTAGGACTTCTGAAGAAAATTGAAGATGCAGTCTCTGCAAGATCAGAGAAAACCATAAAACCAGAAAACGAAGCAGGTCGTTTTTTTAAAAAAAGTTTTATTAGAACTTTTGAATAGAATAAAAGTATATACATTTGAAAGAAAAATAAGGGGGGAAAATAAAATATGAAAAAGAGAAAATCAAAGCAGATCTTCTGTATGGCTGCCCTCGAATTGTAGAACGTATTGTCCCCCAGAAAGACTCTGCTTGGCATTCCTGTTTGGCATTCCGGAAAGCAAAAAAACTTCTTTTTTTAAAAAAAAAAGGACGTTCTATACTTAGTTAATGCCTTAACTAAAAGACTGAAAGGGCATCCTTAGTAAATTCCATGAGACACTTTTTTTTTCTGCTGCCAAACAAGCTGTATTAAATGGTCTATGTTCCTGAAGAGTTTGTGGAGGCAACTTCAAAAATATTAGCACCTTTGTGTACCATTCCAAAAATCCTGTTTGCCAAGGTAAAGACAGGATATGACCTCATATCATAGACTATAAACTGCCCCCTTCTCTTCGAAGTTGCCTTGGATTCTGGACTAACAAAATACTGAATAGGTGACTTTAAATTCCTGAGCTTTGTAATCCAGTCATCAGGAAAATGAAACACCCACATTTTGCAATACTCACATTGTTCTATTTTGACAGTCTTCTTGTATGGCAGAGGAAGATGGTATTTCCCAGCAGCATTCAGATTATTTGAAGCCAAAGTATTTTCACTTAGCTTCTGTGTGAACTGTGGTGTAAACTACTGTTAAATTATAGTGGTTTTAATCTCTATATCTAAACTTCTCTATAAAACTACTATAGACTGATCTTCTTGAGTATTATATTTAAAAACTGTAAATTATTTCTATGAAGGAGATCCTGTAAATGGGTTATGTTATCTAGAATATTTATTTCAATGCTGTTTCAATGGCCATGGTATTTATCATATTTCTCAAACTGCCTACTTCTTTTTTTACATATTAATCAACATGTAGGGTTTTCATTTTCTGATATAAAGAATTCTCTGTCTTATGCTCAAAAAGTTGTTTCACCTCATCCTCTGCAATTTTTACCTGCACAAACTCAGTCTTTCTGAAAGTGGTAAATCCTGAGAAAGGGTTTTTAAATAGATAAGCAACTTCATGTAGCTTCCTATTACTTTTTACGAGCTCTCTCTTGTGGGTCAGAAATAATTCTGGCCTTTAGCTGTACTTGGACCTTAGACCTTTGACCATTTAGATGAGAGGATAATTCTTGCTTTCCTTGCCTTGATTTCAAACCCATAATCAACTGAAGAAAGGCCAAAAGAGGTTCCATTTTCCAGTTAAGCATTAAAGCAGTCAAAAGATGGTAGAAGATTGAGACTGCAAATTTAGCATCTCTCCATACCAAATGGGAAGTCAGTTTAACATAACATTCCAATCGCTAGATACAAGATCAGCATAGTACTAGCATGGTTCTGCAAAAACCTTTCTCTTGTTATACCATATTTGTTTTGGTTCTGAATCCCTCATGAATGTGTAGAAAAGACAGAAAAGGGACAGGATAAACCTAGATTGGGCTGCTCCAGATTTTTTTAAAAATTCTTTTCTAAAACTAAAAAAAAGAAGGAAACAGCCGTCCAGCTTCCACAAAGGAAGCTGAAAAACTAGTAAAATTAAATTTGTTCCCAATTTGATGGAACAGTTTTGTTCTTTGCCGATTTGTCTGCTACCGCTTTATCAGGTATTTATTCAGGCACTGCTGCAGATTAACAGTGTTGTGGCATTTCCTGGTAGGGCTGGGAGAGACCCCTGACTGAAATTGTGTGAGGCACTGCATGTCAGTGCAGAATCATATTAAGATTGATGACCTAATGGTCCGACAGTATAAACTTTCATTTGTTTATATTGCTATAGTGTTGAGTTCATACTGGAGGCTCCAGACACATTGCGGTCAAACTGCTGCAATAGTTAGTTCATCAAGAAACAGATTGGCTGAAGAGAATCTGGCTGCCCAAGTTGAAGATGTTGGTCATTACCTGAACACAGTGAGGCCCTGCAATTTGCTTCCAAATGAGACATTGCAAACTCATTTAGATAAAAAGATGGCTGCTAGTCCCAGAGAAGAATTTTTTAAAATTACCATACTGCATGATTAGGATTCACGAAGGCTTATGTCTCTGCTCAAAATTTTCTTTTCCAGATCGGATTCCCCCTACTTTACCCCGGCAATCTCGTGAGGACCGACACAATTCTGGATCTAGACAGAGGCCTCATTTATTCCGGCAACGACCAGGGCATGCCTTGTACCACTTCTCACGAACTGTCCCTCAAATGCCCTCCAGGAACTGCTCTTCAGTGAGCTCCCGTGGCCACCCTTTTTTCCATTCTCCTGAACTTTCCCAGTTGGATTTTGGAACTATGCATTATTTGCCCTATAGGCCAATTGGCCTTGAGCCTTGGTGTAGCCACCAAGCTCCTCTCAGCAGAAGCCTGTTACGTTCTCAGCCTTACCTGGAGTCCCCAGTGTGTGAGCCAGCCCTGACCCCTCATAGGCTGTGTCTGCTTCAACACCAGCCATCTTGCCAAGGTCTCAGGGCTCCCCTTGCAGCTCAGATAAATCATGCTGTTTCTTTACATCGAGGAATTCGCCATGGGAGGCATCACCATCACCACAGTAGTGGTTCTGGGGAGAGTTATCTTACAGAACCCAGTGGATACCTTCCTGATGGCCCTGGTAGTGACTCCAGTTCAGGTCCTTGCCATGGCAGCTCCAGTGACTCCATATTGAATTGCACTGACATCAGTCTTCAGGCTATCCATGGCAGTTGCTCTACTTTTCATAGCTCCCTGAGCAGTGATTATGATCCGTTCACCTTCTGTGGCTCAGAGAAGTTGACCACAGAAAACAAACAAGATTCTTCTTCATCTGGGAAGGATTCGCAACTTCAGTCGGTAGACTCAACGGTAACAAGTAGAGCACAACTAGCCAGTAAACATGTCCACTATCATCACCATCACCATAGGCATCACCATTATGGACAGAAACCTTCCAACTGTCCAAGTGGCAAATCAAACCAAGAGTCTAACTCACGCAAGATGAAATATTCCAGGACAAAGGTGGGATCACAAAACATCTCAGTACCAAAAAGGAGAGAGAAAATGCAAATGCTAGATCTTTCTAGGCAAGGACACCCTGAAATGTATTTGGCAGATGGGTCTGACATTAGCATGACAGCCAGTAGCCAAGCTGGAACTATTGGACTGTGGGGTACTCAGAAACACCATGCACAAATCCATCCAGGTAGAAGGAGATGGAAGTGTCCTCTTGAGACATCACCTGAGGACTCCAGCACAACCCTGGAATGCAGAATTGCTAGCCATCCTGGTGGTTCTTCTAGAAACCAGGGTTCCTCAGAAATTCAACCTCTTTTAGTAGGTGGTCCTCCTGCACATAATTTTGCAGCCTTGCCGGAGATATCAAAATGCCGAACTCCATGTTTTACCATGGAGACCCAGGAAAAGAGGGACACGCTGGGACAATTGGATTGTGAACACATGTTTCCAGAAGAATGTTCAGACATGGATGCAACAAGAAGCAGCACAAGCTCTTACCTCAATAATAGAATTCTGCAAAATCTTCAGGGTAAGTCTCATATATCTTTATTTTCCAGGGTCATTTCATCTCTATTTTCCATCTGCAGTATGTAGATTCAGTACTTCTGAACATCTTGTAATGTCTGTCTCTAAAAGCTTCCCTCATAGAATTCTGGGAATAGAAGTTAGTTTGTTAGTGAGCTTGAATACAATCCTGGTTTTAGAGGATTGTATTCAATATAATACGAATGGGATGGGAGCTTTTGATCAAAGATGCCAACACCTTCAGTTTATGGGAACTCAAGCATGACGTGTTTACTCATTCTGCACCTTCTCTCTAGAAATCAGCACTTAAACTTCCTCTCCAATGACAATTGTAAAAGTATTGCAAAATGGAAAGCTTATTATTAAAGCATTATTTGGTAAAGGAAGCATACTCTGGTGATATGGTTATAGAAGTCTCATCTATATTGGTTGGGCATTGGACTAAATGATTTACAAAGTAGCTTCCAACTGAATTGTGCTATTTCATCTGAAATTTTGCCCCTGCTGTGAATTTACTGTTTGCATAAAATTTATCTTGTATGTTTATCTTTTTGTATAAAGTAGCTTGCAATAAAGGTAATGCCTGATTTACATCTAGTCTAATCATCATTCACAATCACAGCACCCTCAGAACATCCAACTATTGTAAAACATTGCATTGCCTCTCTTCCCAGTCACATGATTACATTTGGGGCATTTGGCAAACAGTTGGCATTCATGAGCTGATGCCAAGTGCCCTGGAATCATGTAGTTGCTATTTGCACTCTCCTCTGCTAGTTTCCTCAGAACATCAATGAGGAAGCCGGGAGGAAACATTGCAAGTGGAGGGGAGATTGGATTGGAGCTCAATTTCCCCAGCATGTCAAGGGAATTCCCCTCCTCGGTGCACTGGAGGAATGGACTTCAAAGCTGGTGAAAATGCTATTGATTGCCAGTATTCTGAAAAGCTCAGAACGCTGCCATTTGATAGTATTTTAGCAAACACCATTGTCTCCATCCCTCCAAAGGGAACAATGCTAGCAAACACCAGGATTCTGAGCCTTTCAGAATATTATTTCCTAGCACTTTAGTGAACACTATTGTCTCTTCCCCTCTGGAGGGAAAAAATGTTAGTGAACATTAGAATTCTGAATCTTCCAGAGCAGTAATATTGGCTAGGGTTTTCTTTTTGCCAGATTTGAGGCCATTCGTTCAGTGTGCTGAGAGGTTACCTCTTCTGGCTCTGATTAACAACTCCCACAGTCGCTTAAATACTGCAACTGGGAGAGCTGGGATTGCAGTCACTAAACAAAATGATCACCTGCATCTTGCTTAATGATTCCAATAAAGGGAGAACTCAGGGTTGAAACAAGGGGTCCTTGATGCTCTTTGAGCTTGCTTGTTTTCTTGCAAATGTTTCATTACCCTAACTATTCACTAACAATGATGATGTTACCTAGTTAGGGTAATGAAATGTTTGCAAGAAAACAAGCAAACTCAAAAAGCACCAAGGACCCCTGTTTAATGATTGCCTGACTCAGGGACCGAGATTCTGGGCTCAATTGTGGTCATAAGTGGAGAACTACCTGTTTATTATAAATATATAACAAAGAAGAAAACATATATCCAGTATGCAATATAAATTTAAATATCAACATTTGATAGGTCTAGCTATCTGTCAAAAGCAATGACAAAAGTGTTATAATTTGTGGGTGGTTTCACAGTAATTAGAGATATTCAGAAACAAGGAATTTGTCAAAACAGTTTTAAATACTGTGTATAATTTACTGCTGTCTCAAAAATGGGTGGATAGATTTGAAACTGAATGACTAGGAATGGCCCTAAAGCTTGGAAACCATGACAAACAAACTTTATGGCTATTCAGAATCCAACTTACCTCTGATAATGATGACAGCTTTACAATTGGAAAGAAAAGGAATAACCCTAATATTCTCAGTTTCAAAAAGTTTATGACTTTGAATTGTGCCTGAAAATGTATTAGAATATGCCATAAATGCATTATCTTTAATTTTCTATTTATAAAATGAGAACAGTCTTGACATTACTGTAATGTCATGTCTTCAGTGTCTGTTTTATCTGTTTTGCAACTTCTTTGTAAGAAAAAATCTAATGAAGGTGTAATGTCATTTAAAGGTTTATTTAAGTCTCAGTATCAGTTTAGGTTGCAGTTGATCAACATAAAAGGAGATCTATTTTCTCAATCTAGTTGCTTGGTTTTTTTTTTAATTACAGGATCTACAGAAGATATCCCCAATGTGTATGAACATTCAGTTTGATGTGAGGTGAACTTTTATCAGACAGCCTAAGAGAAGAGACCAGAAACTCAGTGAGAATGTGCTTTCTTACAAACTCTTCATGCCTCTTTTGTTGGCATTGCAGTACTTAAAATCTTACTAAATTTTCTGTCCAGACAATTCAACCCACAAGTGGTCACCTGCCTGTCAGAACTATAAGCTGCCAATGTCACTTGCATTGTTTTGGGAAGCTGCCATCTTGAAGACTTTTTCATTTAGGAGGATCTTTACTGTTCATATTGTTCCTTAAGGAGAATGGAGTGAAATCATTTAAAATTTCCACCATAAAGTTCACTTACATTTGCTTTTTATCTGCAAAATAGAATGCAGGAACAACCCTACACTTTCACCCCATTCCAAGAGCATGTATGATATGCAGGTTGAAATTAGACAGAGAAATCATTCCATTCTTATCCTGCTATTTTTTTCTTCTGATGTGCCTATTAGTCTTGGTTCAAGAGGAATGTAGTTTGCAAGATCCAAATTCTCTTCCCCATCCTCAGCAACATAGGAATGTTGTTAATGCTCAATTTGCCAAAATGTCTAGAAGGGGCGTATCTCCTTCCCTTCTGAATACTGTCTGCTACATCAGATAATAGCATGGGAGAATTCCAAATCTGCTTCATATGAATTACAGCTATTGGTTAGAAATGAAATGCCTGATCCTTGAAGAGCAAAAAGACCAAATAGCACTAATTGATTGTTATTTGATTTCTACCATTTAGAAAACTGAATTGAAATATGGCAGATAGGAATATTTCATGATGCCATAAGCTAACAACATCTGTTAACTATAGTACAAAACCCAGTTCTCTACACAACTTTCAGCCCTAGATTGATACTGATATGGAGGGGAGAGATTTTCAGAGGCTGGATTTGGACCAAGAATCTCTGTGCCTAGCTTTTTAAAATTGTCAAAAAATAAACTACCCCCCTCCCACAAGCCCCAAAAGGGATGCTCAGACATTTCCGGGTGTCTTTGCCATGATAGGGCCAAGATTTCCATTTTTCTCAGAGTAGACCTGATCAAAGATTTAAAGCCTTCACTTTCATCCTCACATCTAGCACTCTCCACAACATATCCCACGATATTATTTTCTCTTCTTCCTCCTTCCTCCTCCTCCTCAGTATCCAATTGTGAATAGGTAACAATTCCAATCTGAAGACAGTCATGCTGCACTTTACATGTGGAAGAAAAAGAGCTGAAGTTTGTGAAATTAGAGTTAATATGTCCAGGTATATTTTTTTCTGTTTGCTCTGAGTCAATACAGGCAAGTGGTTTGGTAACTGGTACGTCTAAAACACCTCATCCTGAGGCATAATTGAATAGCAATACTGTGATAAGTTGCTAATTGATAAATGTAATCTGTAATCAAACATCAAGCTTTGAGGTACTAATACGGTACTGTTGTGAATGTGGCAAATTAGAGATGTAGCTATGGATATTTTTCTGATTTAAAATATTCTTGCATTTTAGGTACATCCATGCACTGATTTAAATCAGACTGAGAATAATCAGCATGCTTACCAAACTAATAGTACTGGATTCTCTGGGGAGAAACTGTTATCAGTTGAACTGGCATAAAGAGTGATATAAATCTTTACTTTAGATATACTCAGAATCTCACTGATTATATAAGACCATTAACTCCTGAAGCATTGCAAACATTCACCCTTAGGGTAAGATTTTGAACAGGACATAAAATGAAAATGATTTATGATTAAAATGATTCCTTTCTAAAGAACCCACCAAAGGTTAAACAGAGATTACAGGCTTTTTGTGATGTGAGCAAGGAAACCAAGAGGCGTGTACTTATTACTGTCAATTTCCTCATAATGCATTGCAACTAATGAAAGAGGACCAAGTTCGCCAGGGATGTATCTTTAAAATGTTTTTAGGATTAATGGAAATGCAAAATATATATTTGGAATTTATTATTTTTATTCATTTCATATTTGATAAAATAATGTAAGGAAAGTGTTGATCAGGCTATGTGCATCTGTGATATTAATGAATTGGAGGTAGAAAGAGGGAGGAGATGGAGTGCTTATTTGGCATGCAAAAAGTAGCAAATTCAAACCATAGCATTTCCAGGATGAGCTGGGTAGGGTCCTTGATGTATAGTGCTTTCCAAGATTTAAATCAGAATTGCTGAGCTACCTGGGCTTGATAGTATGGTAGTGTTTCTAGAAATTCTGGTGATTATAATCCTACGCCATCTGGAGAATATTAGGTTGAGGAACTATTATAAGTAATATTGATGAGATAGATCAGTGATTAATGCAGTGATTAAAAAAAAGCCTGAAAATTCACAGAAATTGCTGACGGATACATCCTTTGATGAATAGTCATCCAAAAATTGGATGTGAACTTAGAAACATATTTATGGATAAAGAAGGTTTATGGCATGTAGGTGTTAGAAAGCTGTAAAATGCAAGAAAACAACATATTTTATGCAAAATAGGGAATTCGATCCTAAAATGTATTAAAAAGCACCACAGGTACGAAAGCATTGTATCATAGGATAAAGACTTACATTATGTTCCCCTTGGGTACAGAACAAGAACAGAGTGACCAGAAGATCTTTTCATAAAGGAGTGCCCCAAGTCACAGGTTGTGTGTTCTATGGAGCTACCACTGCCTTATTGGTGAGATTCAATGGGATGTTTTCCACCATACTGCACAACAGGAAGAACATCCTACATTCACAGTCATTCTTTTTTCCCAGTCCTCCCCCCCCAAACCAAAAGCCAAGAAAATTACATAGAAAAAAGCCCTGTCCCATTATCTCATTCTCACTGACTTTAAGACATGGACCCAACCCCTCTCTCACACTTCAAAGTTACATATTTGGGGGAAAGTACTAGTCTTTTCAGGTCAATATACAATTTCTTGTATGCTGGGAGTACCTCAAATGGAGCAATTTTGTGGCAACTATAAGAAAGACTAGAAAAACTGGAATTAACCTTGCTGTATTTTTAGACTTAAGCACTGGAAAATGTTTCAGGAGCAAAAATAGCACTCATTTAGATGTTCCGAAACCTGTCAAAAAACATCTGAAGACTAGGCACCAGTTTGGCTGTAGTTCTGTTTCAGTTGGAGTCAAAGCACAAGCCATAGAAAGGATGAAAAAACTTATTCCACAGGGAAACAGTGAGTCAGTGAGAACACGTTGAATAGTTCTTTTCCTTTCAGCACCTTTGCCTTCAAATTTCGTCTGCTGCAGTTGTTCTGCTCCTTCCTCCTGGCAACCTCAGACCCTTTGAAATGTGAATAAGGAATTTATTTTTATACTTTGTAATTAATTTTTTGAATCTACTTTTCAGGCACTTGGGTACTTTTATAAACCAAAAGGGAAAAATTATGTTTATGTACATACATATGCAAAACCAAATATTTATGTCTAAGAGAGAGAGAGATTGTTTGAATATGGGGACATGCTCAAATCTATTTATTTTGCTAATATATTTATCCACGTGTAAAGCTGTTCATGTGGCTGTTATTTTTTTTTTCTGTATAAAATCATGGGTGCCTATGTTCAAGAGATGCCTCTTCCTGTTTATTTGTCAAAAATAAATTTTTTTAAAATATCTACCAGTATATGTTGGCTTGTAATGTACATAAGAAATAATACTGGAAGGAATTTTGGGTATGATTTGGATGGGTTTCCTTTAGTACTTCCTAGATTGTACAGGAATAGTTCTAGCCTATGCTTGTTTCTTGAAAAACAAGTTTGTGACAGGAGGAGGCAGCAGCAAAACAGCATAATCCATGAGGCTGCCCCATTCCTATCATCAAGATATATATGAAGTTTCCCATACATTGCATAGACTTAAAACTCATTGGTGAAAATATGAACACTAGTCCTCTTTATTGCACTCATAAAAGGACTTAGGACAAACCATTACTACAGAGCAAAAACAGGCAACTTATTTTCAAAAAGGGGACAAATAGCATGCACCATATACTATAATGCTATACGGTAGATGAATGATGTCAACGTTCCAAGTAATACAGTACATCCCTAGCAACGAGAATTCTGAGGCAAGTCAGTTTGACAAATGGATTATCTGGGCCTTCTAAGTCAGGATTCCGGCCTGGACATGGGACAAGAGAAAATTTAGCAGATGATCTCCATTGACAACACTTCTTTTAATCCTTTTAGATTTCTTAGTTTCCAATAGCATTGATTATTATACTCTGGATTGATTCTCAAAGAGTTTGGGATTGGGGACACTATTTTGGAATGGCTTCTTCCTCAGATGGTAGTAGTAGAAGAGTGGTTGGCTCAGTGGCTGTTGCCTTCAGGTGTACTGCATAGGTTGGTTCTCTCCATTCTACTTACAAAACAACTGAGTGAGGTTATCCATTAGCTCAGGATCTCTGGAGATTCTTAGTCATCCAGGTCATGATTGTCTCAAAAGTGTTTTTTGAAAAGGCAACTCAACTTTCTTTGTTTTCTTCTTGGAAGATGTTTCATTTCTCATCGAAGAAGCTTCATTGGATTATCTTGGATGGGAAACAAAACGTCTTCAAGGAAAAACAAAGTCCAGTTGCCTTTTGAAAAAGCACCTTTGAGACATCAGTTCAGGATGCAGTATCATCCATCTGTACATAATATTCAGTTTTACATCTCTATCCTGGGCTTAACTGGCTAGGCTACTGAAGTCTTGTCTTGGTGTCTAGTCTAGAGGCTGAAGGTCTGGATGAGACAAAATCCATCAAGACAGTGTTTACTATTTGTACATTAAGATGCCTGGATGGCTCTAATGTTGTCTCGTGGTGGACAAGTACTACCCTCAAAGGCTGACAGCACGACTTGGAGTTGCTGCTGCTTCTTCAACAGCAGGTGGGAGGTGTGGCAAGAGACTTTACTGTGTTGCACATAATTCACTAGTTGGCCCTATGTATCATGAGAGGGTTTTGCTGGTTACTCATGCCTTCATCATCAACTATTACTGAAATGCACTCTACAAAGGGGCTACCTTTAAAGCCACATTGGTTCAAATTGCATTGGTCTGTGTATGTTCATCAATGGGAGCCCATTACTCTTGTGCTATGAGCCCTGGACTGGCTTCATGGAGACTTTGGAATGCTGGCGTTAAATCAACACTTTTATGCAAGACCCTATCTGGGGCAGTCATTGAGACCCGAGCTTTTGGACTCATGCTGGAGCCCATCCTCAGGGAACTTCTTTCTACCAGAACTTCTTTCTACGTGCTTTGGGTTATTCTATGATCTTAAAACTCTTACAACTTGGCACCAATTTTTCTTCACAACTGCAATCATACAATAGAATCGGTCAAACCTACTTGATCTTATCATGAAAAACAACTGAAGGTTTGCCACTTTGGAGAGGTAGGGATATTGAAGCACAGATGTCTCTTTTCTATATTAGTCCCAGTTCTCTGGAATGGCCTCCCACTTGAAGTTATTTTAGTCTGAGTTTAGCTGCTTTCTGGAAGACAGACTTTTCCAGAGGATATTTGATATTTGACATTTTTAAAATGTTCTACTTTATGATTTTTGAATTCTATTAGATCATGGATATTTCAATATATGCATTCCAATGAAATTACTTGTGAAGTAAATGTAATAGAAAAAATCAACATGCACATACAGCATATATTTAGTGCTATGGTACTATTGCAACCTGTGCAATTTTATAAATCCCAGAGGATGTTACCCTGAGCGATGATTGAAAGAAATGCAACTGTAAGCCACATATAAAAAGCAAAAAATTACAGCAAAGTGCTTATTAAGGATGAGGAAAAATGATATGCAAATGCTGCAAAAGTTAATGGTGTATGTTGCAAGGAATGAAGGACACAATTTCCAATGTGAAAACGGCTCTTTACTCATGGTACAAGAGAAGACATGCTAACTGCTCCACATCCAATATTTGAAGGGCTGCCATAGGGAGAGGGCACCGATTTATTCTCCATAGCACCGAAAGGTAGGACAAGAAGCATTTGGGTAGAAGCTTGTCAGAGCAAGATCCAATGTGGAAAGTAAGGACAGTTCTGATAGTAAGCAATGGGACAGCTTGCTTCCTGGAGTTATGGGTGCTCCATCCCTGGAAGTTTTAAAGAAAGAATTTGAACAACCATTGTCCAAGACGGTATGCCTTGGGCTGTGGGGTTGGACTCGGAAGACTTTAGAGGTCTCTTTCATCCCTATTATTCTCACTTTAGGAGGAAGGATTCTTAGCAGGACTTGATTTTTTTTACAGGATTTAACCAGGGTAAAGTGATATTTAACGTACCTTGATGGCACCAATTGCCATCAAATATTTTTCAGAATCGCATATTTTTAGGGGGAAAAAACCCTTAATTTCGAATAATTTAAGTGACACACGAAATAGAATTAATAAAATATTTAGAATAGAACAGAGCTGGAAGGGACCTTGGAGGTCTTCTAGTCCAGCCCCCTGCTCAAGCAGGAGAACCTGTCCTATACCATTTCAGAACAATTTAATCCTTGTGTACACTCGCCGGAGGCAAAAAGAATTAGACTATTTCGTAAATAACTGTAAGGGGAGGTTCGATTTTGGCGCCAAGATCTTTTCCCTTCTCCAAACCTCGCGTGACTACACTCTCTAAACCCATCGCCCGGTTTCTAGAGGCGAAGTTCATGCGCCATTTAGGCGCTTGCGTACAAAACAGCATCGAATAAGGCAACGCGCCATTGCTGAATGACGCCAGTTCATCGCAGACATGTTGCGCGCATGCGCCTCTCAGGGGTGCAACGAGAGGACTCCCAGAGCGGCACAGAGTACTATAGTGGAAAGCCTTTCGGCGAGGGAAGTGACGTGTGTTTGGCGGTCTGCTTTCTTCCCTTAGGTGTATGCTGCCGGTTGGTGGTGATCATGGCGTTGGAAACGGTACCCAAGGATCTGCGGCACTTGAGGGCTTGCTTGCTGTGCTCATTGGTCAAGGTGTGCCTTCCGTTTAGCGAAGCGGGAATTCCTCTCTCCTTTTTTTTTATCCTAGTTGGAATAGTACTGCGTCCAATGTATTTCTAGGTTGTGTGTCGGGTACGGGTTTCCTAGTCCAGGGGTCTCCAACCTTGGCAACTTTAAGCTTGGAAGACTTCAACTCCCGGAATTCCCCAGCCAGCTTTGCTTTAATACTGGGCTTTGCTGGCTGGGGAATTCTGGGAGTTGAAGTCTCCAGGCTTAAAGTTGCCAAGGTTGGCGACCCCTGTAAGTCCAACATTTTGTTTGTCTCTATGGTGTTGTCTCTTGAAATATCCGATTGTGAGAAGGAGGCTGTCCCTGGAGTGAATAGTCGGTGACATAGTCCCACCCAACAAACCAGGAATTTCTTGTTCCTTTTCTCTCAGTTCCAGCAGTCAATTATGAGCCATCAAGTGGTTTTTGACAACCCAGTGGCAGATTTTCTCCATGATGATCTGTCCCTAACCTGGTCATTAAATGGCACACCCATCGCCACTGTTTACTGACTCCATCCACCTTGCTGTTGGTCTTCCTCTTCTCTTGCCTTTCATCCTTCCCTAGAGCCTTTTTGTCTTTGTATAACGTGTCCGAGGTAGTTCCAGCAATATTTGGCCATATATGGCAGCCTTCCCAAACTTCAGACCTTATCTCTCATACAGGTTCACAAACAAGAGTTCTCTTTTTTTCTTCTTCCCTTTCTCCCATTCAGTAAATACTTTCTAAAATTATTTCCTAGAATTTTAGCTTGCTTACTTTTAATACTGTTGAATGTGTTTAGCTTTGTAATTGACCTTGTTGCTCTTTGTTACTTGCAAATATGTGTAATTGTGTTTTTACTGATATTTGTCATTTGGGATAATATATGTAACAAATTGGATTGTAAGCTGAAATGATTTTAAAAAGCACCCTGAGTTCCACCGAACAAGCCAGATTTGTGTTTGGGAGTCTTCATAAAGCCTTCTTCTAATAAATGTTCTATACAACAATTATTTATGTAGAAGGCATACTTTGTTCAACCAATTTGAACATAGATCTGAATAGATAAAGGTAACTCCCACCGTGTTAAACTTTTCTTAGCAACAATGTAGAAATGGTTTGCCATTGCCTTTTTATAGAAAAAAATTAAACTAGCCTTTAATGCTGGGGTATCCTGGTGGTCTCCCAGCCAAGAGTTAACTAGTTCAGCTTTTTCCAATTCAAGCTAATATTGATTAAGTGCTGCTACCTACTTGAATGGACACATGTAAATCTAATAAACCACATGTTAAAGAGTGGTAGACATACTCGAAATACTACTATTCAGACATAATTTGCTTTTGAGGTTTCATAGAACCACCATGGTTAAGAACCACCATGGTTAAGTTACACATCCTTCATGGGCTGTTTTTATCCTTACATGCTGTATTTACTCTTATCCATCTCAAACTTCAGTACATGGCTTAAGTCCCAGTATTAAGCGTGAAGAAGGAAACAACTTCAATTTCTTTGTATCATGTTTCATTTTAAAAGCCATTTTTATATGTGTCCACTAGTAATAGTAAATCTTTTTCTCTTTTAATTTAAAAAGCCTTAAATTTTTGCCATGAACACAAACTTTGACTTCAGATTTTTACTTATTTGTTGTACTAATTGACTAGTCATTATTTTTAGTCTCTCCCAACAACTATGTTTATTCAAAATGAAAATGGAAGGAAGTTGTTTACTAGTATCTGAGAGGAAAGTTAGGAAACGAATGTAACAACTGTACTGAAAAAATCTCTGTGGCAACTTATTGTATTGTTGACTTAGTTATAAAACAGGAAAAGCATGCTGAAGGGTTAAATGTAAGGAGAAGTTGGAGGTATGCTTTTAATATAAATATGAAAATTCTAATTAAGTTTATTTGTGGAAAGCAAGTTTTGCAATTAATTGCAGCAAATGTATTTCCCATTATTGAGCTAAGAATTGTAAAAAAAAAAAGATTCTTTGGAACCTTAGGAGATGCTCCCAATTTAAATTTGCTTGTCCTTTAGTAGCAGTACTTCTGATTTTTCTGTTATAACTTTTTTCTTCTTCATCAGACTATAGACCAGTTTGAGTTTGATGGTTGTGACAACTGTGACTCCTATCTCCAGATGAAGGGGAACCGTGAGATGGTTTACGATTGTACCAGTTCTTCTTTCGATGGGTAAGTAACCTTGCATCAGTTCCCCACATAACAGTCAGGATTGTTTTCAGATAAGTCTTGAGAGTGAGATATATACTGAAATCCAGCATTCTTTTGCTGTTGCTAGTTATAATTATCATTCGATAAATTGGTGAGATAATAATCTTTAGCAGAACTTTTCCTTTTCAAAAAAATACACAACTGATATATTTTTTTAAAAGCTTGTTTATTGATCTTCCAACCTGATGTTATAATAAAGTAAAAGATAAGTACTCAGAAACCAAGTTTTTTCGATTTGCATGGTTTGGTCCACCCATTTCATAGCTGTCAACCACCATAACAAAATTTAAAACCCTTGACTGCTAAAAAGATGTACACATATAATCTTTACTAGGCAAAATTAAATAGGGTATTGTTTAATTCTCCAGCAATGGAAGGTTACTAAAAAATGATTTTAGATTATGTGCCAGTAATATTCTGCAAGTTATTCATCTTGTCACTGGCTATACCTTTGCAAATATAATATCCCTTGAATCTTATTTGTATAATTTTAAATTAGTTGTGACTTAAATACAGCAGCTAGGAAATGCAGAATTGCTCTTCCCCAAGCTACGTTTTGACTATAGTTTCTAGCACTCAAATGCAAATTAAATACTCTTCATTTAGTGACTGAATTTGCAATTGTGCAGAGTCCTCAATGGGATAGTTAATCTTTCACATTCAGTGTTTTGTGTATTATTATAACAGAGAATCTTCATTTAGCAACTGCCTTATAGTTAACAATGGTGATGAAAAAGTAACTTTGCAACCATCCTCATCCTCCTTGTGACCTTTGCAGGTCTGCAGAGGAAAGGAAAGGTAAAGAAAGATTATCAGCAAAGTTGTAGTTTCACTTAACTGCTTCATTTAACTACCAGGTTGTTGGTCCCAATTGTCGGTTGGTAAATGAACACTATATTATTAGACTCCTTATTTGGAAGTAAGTAAGAATTCAAAAAATGATAACACTGGCAGTTTGTCACCAAATTTCAGAAGCATGATCTTATGTGAAGGAAGGGGGTTCAGACCTTAAAAAGAGTGATGATGTCTGCAGTTTGTAAGTTATCCATTCTTGGCCTACAGGAAAAGTGTGACTGGATTCATGAGAATTATATAGAGGCAGTTATTTACATAGATTTTGAATTAATACAACCATTATGTAGCATGATGATACCAGTAAGAAAGCAAATCCTTGATAAGATGTATAACTTAAATATTACATTTATTTATTCCATTAAAACCCACTGCAATCAATTTCTGGCAGTTCACACAATAAACAGAAATACTTTAAATATTAATACTAGCAGTAAAATCAGCATAAAATTAAAAAAAATACAGCAGTACAGTAAAATAACAAAAGAATAAAACCCTAAAAAAATAAACCAGATGGCTCTTTTTGCAAAACAATAATTCCTGGAGACTGAGCCATTTATACCGGTAGTAAAAATTGAGTAAGCTTCAATCCAGATAAGTATAAACAGTTAGTCCAATGCACTCCCATTTCTTTTTCTTCCATTCAATTGTGTCTGAGGCTTCCTGGATAAGTCTATGCACTTTTCTTGCAAAGGTATGCAGAAATAGTTTGCTATTGCCTCTTTTCTAGGACTGAGACAAAGTGACTAACCCAAGGCCACCCAGCTGGCTTTATGCTTAGAGTGGGACTCTCTCAGTCTCCTGTTTCTAGCCTGATGCCTTAATAACTATAAGTGGTACCTCAGCACTCATCATTAATTGGTTCCTCAAGGCAGGACGAGGACTAAATATGACCTGTGCCAAACAAGCCATATGACTTTTCACATGACCCTTTGTTTCCTATGCTGACTTCCTGTCCATTCTCCATGACCGTCCCCTTTTTCCTATTGCAGCACTTCTAGTACCAACCAATGACTACTGGGACAACATTTTCGCACCAAGTATCAAATCTGACAAGCTTTGAAGCAGTCGAGTACTGCGGTATTACTGTAAACCAAATTACCATTTAACACATCCTCATACACCTTTTGGAAAACCATATTTTGTAGTTCTCCAAACATTCAGGAAAGAACATATAGTCTGGATATCCAGGCGTAAAGGAGAGTTTCCAAATAATTGATTTTGTACAGAATCTTTTGTAGCTGCTTCCTTAATATTTCCTTGTAATCTTTACTGGGAAGAGAAAGTAGGAAACTGCACCCCCACTTCTTTTAAAGCATGTATTAGTATATGCTTTCTCAGAGAACCATTGATTTTCTCAGGAAGCCAGCTATTGTGCCTTGTCTAGCTATGCGAGGACTCCAAAAGGACAGACAGGTGACAGAGTTCAGACTACTACAGAAGACTCAACCATCACTCCGTAAGATCAAAATAATTCCAGATTACAACAAAAACATTACTTTGCTTATTACAGTAGGCAACAAATACACGAGATGTTGTTTGCCGTGGAATATTTGGTTGGCTCACTCATCGTGCATCTCTGCAGGTGTTCAATTGCACCCATTTTTTCTCTAAAAGGCTTCCACATAATTTTTAACATGTCTGTTCTACAAGAATTTGTAGACACAATAAGTACAGAGAATAATTGTCACCAATAGTCCCATTGTAAATTCATTTGTGAACTCTTACTCCAATACACAGTTGTGTCTGCTTTGTTTGGGAGTTTTCCTTCTGGTAGCTCCTCAGTTAACTGAGAAGTATCTTAGGATTGGCAATTGGTCAAAGGTCCTGATCCAGCATCCAGGATCTTCCGCTTACTCTTGTCTCGTTTCTCCTGTCACCCTGTCACTTCCATTCACTCTTCCCGACCTCCATTCTAGTTCTTGCAGTGCCTCAAATTCCATCTTTTGTTGTCCATCCTCCATTTTTATTTTGTAAATTTTGAACTGACTTCATATTTCCCAGAGGGATTGAAATCTTATTACTGCTGTTTTGGCAGTAATAAGATTTCTTTCTTTTTACTTTTTAGTGACTTTTTTCAGTTTTCTGACTTTCCTTGTCTTCTTGCAGCATTATTGCAATGATGAGTCCCGAGGACAGTTGGGTCTCCAAATGGCAACGGATCAGTAAGTTTTCATTTACCTTATATTCAATTATATAATTAAGTTGTATTAGACAAATGAGAAAGATTGATGAATAAAATAAAGACAAATAGTAGATTACTGAAAAGGAAATTTCGGTCTACAGGAACATGTAGGTCACCTTATTGATGTTTTTCAGTGTTAGAAGCTTTCTGCAAGAGGGGTTCCTCCCATGCTAACATCAGAGACAAAAACTTCAGGAGCTGAAATTTGCTAGCAATTTTGTCTTGTAAGAATTTCTTCACAACAACGTAACAGTTAACAAAACATCATTATGGCCCAAGAGTGAAGCATCATCCCTTGGTATATGTTTCACCCTGTCAGTGTTCCAGCAATCCTCCATTCCACCCAATAACTCCGAGACAGACATTTTCTCAAAGGTTCCTTTTATTTTGGATAGTAACTGGCACAACTGTGGAATCCCGAATCTGAAATTTCCGGGCTTCCTTACAATAAGTAAAAACTACAAAATCCATCCCCTGCACCCATCATCACATCACATGGCCCAATCACCATCCGCCCCAAGTTAATATTGCCTCTTAGTTATACGCAACACAACCTGACCTTAAATCAGAAAAATAATGTTATTATGTCTAACTAAACATACTCCAATAAATTCCCCCCTCCCATTTTCCCAGGCTCAGATGTGACAGCATGGGAGCATCTGATCTCAATATGGCTTCCAAAGCTGACATACCCGTGAGAAAAAAATTCAAAATGTGGGGAGATTCATAGTTACATTTTGGAAAGGACATTGCTAGTGTTACTCAAATTGATTTCTTTGAACTTGGCACTATCAGCTCAAAAGTTTTAATTGAACATTTGAAGCTTAAATGTCCATTGGGAAATATAGTGATGAAATTATTTGAAAAAGAGATAGTAGACACATTATTTGCATATTTATTTGTTCTGGGGAGCTCAGGATGATTCAGATACTAGTTAATTGATATTATTTTCAGTCTCTGAATTGTATTTATACCCGAAACAATCCTGAAATGTTTTTTAAGTTAAACATCAAATCTGAAGTTTAACACCCCTGTTCAATTTTGAACTTTTTTATGGCTTTATTTAATATTCAATTCTGTACAAGGAATGTAATTTAATGACATGCACACAACAGCCAGAATAAATATTGCTCAATACTTAAAAGAAAAATATAATTCCGATAATAGCTGTGGTAATTGGGAACTTAAACTTGGAGAATATACAGCAATGGAATAATTAACAGTATGTATACACAATAGAAGTTTAACCGTATTTGAGTGAAAATGGTTTCCCCACATATATCATGCAGCATGGCGAATATAAGCATTTGTAATGTGACTTTTAAGAATGCCAATTGTTTACAAATATGTTAATTAGCAGATGCACAAAAAGTAAGTTAGAAATTGAATAGTTTCGTTTTTAACATTCTGCTATTTCTGTCATTTTCAAGCTTGCTTTTTTCCTTATCAACATGCACCAAAACATTAAGTAACAACACAGTGGTAACCTTAATGCTAACTAAACAGTTTACGTCCACAATTTGTTCTGTTTTACTGTTCAGCAAATACTTTGAACATTTTGAAGCAGTTTTTAAATGTTAATAATCAGTTCCGAATGAAATAGGCAAATAATTTTATGTTCATTAATATTGATATTTCAATTTGTAATCAGTATTGGTATATTATTTGTTTTTTATCCTCAGTTGTCTACATTTATATAAACATTAAAGTGTTAATTATGTTCAGTCAATACTGTGCTCTACAAATATCAAAATAATACAGTGCATTTTACAACAACACAAAAAATATTTTAAAAAGCTTTTCTGACAACTGATTAAAATAACTGAGACTGGGAAAGTGAGCGCATGACATGGATATCCTTCCTGAAAGTTACATTATTTAAGCCATATTATTAAGAGAAGACCCTGAGTTCAAATCCTGATACAACTATAAAAGCCAGCGAGGTGACTTTGGGCCAGTCACTCTCTCATAACCCAACCCACCTCCCAGGGTTGTTATGGGGAAAATAGGAGGAAGAAGATGTGTTGGATATATTCTCTGTCTTGAATTATTTGTAAAAATAATAAAGGAGGGATACAAACAAATAAAAGTATTATTTCTCACTGCAATCCTCAGTGGTCATAATTTGCATTTGTTTCTGTTTTCTTAGGTAATTTCAAGCCAGGCGTGTATGCTGTGTCAGTGACTGGCCGTCTGCCCCAAGGTAATCAATAGCAGTGATCCCCAACCTGTATGGCTTGGCAGACTAGGGGGGGTGGGAGAGGAACTGGGCTATGCAAGCTGTGGGCTGGCAGGTGTGCGTGGGTGTGCACTGGCCCACCACTCAATGCAAGTTGAGCTGCGCCCAAGTGTGTGCCTGCCCACTACTTGTGCAAATTGAGCAGCGTGTGCGTGCGCCAGCCTACTGTTTGCGCAAGTCAAACTGCCCATGCACGTATGCTGGACTGCTATTGATGCAGCCTGGTTCCAAATGGGCCACAGCCCGGTTCCAAACAGGCCACAGGCCTGATGGTTGGGGACCTCTGATCTACAGGATCCTCTTCAGGAGGACTAGGATTTGGAGATCTTTTCTCATTTCTAAAAATCCAACAATTGCAATAGAAATTTGTGCCCTGTTTACTGTTGAGCCAAGGACACTGCGAGCACTGCAGCTTCAAGGACCAATCATGGGTCTCTTTTTTTAGCACCATTGTAATTTTGAATGGTCACTGAGCAAGTGGGTGGTAAGCAAGGCTTAGCTGTACTTCATCCAAGTCCATTAAATTAATAAATATTTTTGTTTTTGTTATTGCAGGCATCGTACGGGAGTTGAAGAGCCGTGGAGTGGTCTACAAATCTCGGGATACAGCCATAAAGACCTAAAAATATCCGGTTCCTCAAATATTACGTCTTTCCAGCTTCCTTTTCTTGAAGATGCTGCCATATGGACGATTCTAAAGATATGGAGGACGATTTCTACATAGATCGGATTTTTATTAAGGACTCAGGGGCTGCCTATTTGTGGCTCCATTTTTCTAGCTTTGAGCTAGATATGAAGAAGGGGGGGTGTTCCTGAAAGACTTAAGGAAGAGGTGGCAGTAATTCCCAAGTGTTTCTGATTTCTCTTAGCTCTTTTTAATAAATTTGGTCATAGCATCAGAAATCTGAGCTCTGGCTTTTGCTGTTAAAAGTTTTTTGTCTTCCTGTAATAGATGATGCATTCTAGCCTGCCTGGTCTCAATTTGTAGGATTTTCTCTGAGAGGAGTACTACATATACCATGAAAGACAGGTAAGATTTTTTTTCTATCTTTCATGGAACATGTAGTATTTTTGATTCAAGACTTCCATGTTAGTTAAATTTTTAAACAGCCTTTTCCTCACTTGGCCATATTTTTGCATAAGGAAGCTTTTTCCACAAGAACATTTCTGAATCAACTTATTTTTTTTAATGCACTGAACTGTAAATTAACCAAATGGCTTGGGTTCAGTCAACATACTGAGCCATTAAAAATTGGTCTGTCTATAGAGCAACTAAGTGTGTCATAGACCTGTGTAAACGTAACAAAAATTGGTCAGATTCAGGATCAGCTCCCAATTCACTGGGGCCTTGGCATACCAAACCGCTTTCCCCTTCAATTCTTGCTGGGACAATAATGTAAGGAGACCTTCTGATGGGGATCATTTGTCCATAGGCTGATTCTTGTTAGAGTTCCATGTATATCTTTCCCGTTCTACCCCTAGCAGCCCACTGTGGATCATTAGTTTCTTGTTGCTCTGAGCAGCAGGACACCAATATTTTCAACAGGACCCCAGCAGGCTGGCAGAGATCAGATTGCAGATTGTCTGCTGCCATTTGTGTGGCATGATGACCATCACAGGGAACGTCATGTAGAAAAGAGGAGGAGGAAGAAGAATGAGATATGTTCACTGCCTTGAATTACTTATAAAGTAGGGCTGTCAAACTCCTGACCCGCGGGCTGGATGCGTCATGCGCTGGTCACGCCCACACCCATTTTAGCGAAGGGGGGAAGTCCCAATACGTCATGTAATGCCACCATGACGACATGAGTTTGACACCCCTGTTATAAAGTAATAAAGATGGGATAAAAACCTGGTAAATAAATAGATAAATAATACAAGAAGATAACATTTTCCATGATGAGCATTGCACTAGGGCTGAGGTTTATGAGTTATAATTTGCTTGCCTATATCTTAAAACAGGTGTAAAACGTCTTGTCAATGCTGTGCACAGTCTCTGAAAGCTTCCAGAATCTTAAGTTGCTATTGGACTGTAATATTTGGTGTGAAAGAAGAAAAAAGTAAATGTCTTGGGAAAAATAATATTAAAGGCAATGTAATTTGCATTACATAAAATTAAAAATATTTTTCCCCTCCATTTCGTGTGTCTTTATCTCGTTTGTTCATTGAAATTTGCTCACTAGCACGTTATTCAACAGCCAGAGTCGACATTTTTTTTTTTTTAATATATAGTGATAACTTCCTACAGATAATAAAACATAAGATAATTGGCTACTTGGCATATATTGATGAAATAATTTTAACTGCTTTTTTTTCTTATCCCCCCCTTCCAAATATTATGTGGAATATCCAACTAAAATGTTATTTTAGATTAGATCAGAATCAGACTGCTCGCTGGAAACTATAATGAAGCAAAAGATTAGCTACCTTGGACACGAAGGCACAAATCACTACAAGAAGACTCCAGTAGTTTGAAAAACTGAAGACGGTTGACAGGAGACAAGATGCCTAATGTCATCACTGGTGGAGACAAACAAGCATGGGCTTAAAGCCTCAGGGAAGCAGCTATTGACAATCTGGAAAAATGATGTTCATTGTGTCATGAAGAAGCCACTGAACAATAGGAAGAGGACATGAGTGACAAAGCCTCAAAGCCACGAGTCTTTCTCTTCTACATTTATACGTTCACACCCACTCTTCAAATTATTTTGGGAATCAGCAACATTATAAAATAAGAGTAAGAACAGTAACCCCCCAAAATTAACGTCTGAGATAAGTTTGGACTGGTGATTAAGGCACCAGGCTAGAAAGTGGGAGAAAGTCCTGCTTTAACCATGACAGCCATTTAGGTGATTCTCAGCCTAACTCACCTCCCAAGGTTATTGTGGGGAAAATAGGAGGAGGAAGGCATGTTGGATATGTTTGTCACCATAAGGTATTTGTAAAAATGATAAAGACAGGATATAAATCAAATGAAAAACACTATCCCTCTCCCTATTTTTCTATCTGCAAATCCTCACCTTCACCATTTCCATACACAGTTTTTTCCTCTAAACATTTTTTTAAACAAAAATTTATTAAGTAAATTATTAAAAACTTTGGACGTGGTATAATAATCCCGACAATCCTTGTTGTCACACATATAGAATAGAATTCTTTATTGGCCAAGTGTGATTGGACATACAAGGAATTTGTCTTGGTGCAAATGCTCTCAGTGTACATAAAAGAAAAGAGTCAAGAATCAACAGGAGTAAAGAATCATCAGGTACAACACTTAAAATAGTCATAGAGTACAATAAGCAATCAAATCATACTAGGAAACAGTATACATCGTAAGGATACAAGTGACAACTTACAGTCACAAGTGGGAGGGGATGGGTGATAAGGAGTGATGGGAAGATTAATAGTAATAGTAGTGCAGACTAAATAGTTGGACAATGTTGAGGGAATTATTTAGCACAGTGATGACTTTCGGGAAAAATCTTGTGTCTAGTTGTTTATTGTGTCTTATGGCATGAAATAATACTTTAAATACATTTATACAGCTATACATTTCTATGGTATTTCCCAGTTTTAGTCATCCGTTCTGCCATCCCTATTTTCTTTTGATTTTAGATCCTTTTTTCCCACCGTTGATAAAATTTATCCCATATTTTATAGTATTCTATCTCGACCTTGTCTTTCATTTCATCTCTCTAAACATCTTTTTGATGATCTTACCACCTCCATCTAGCCACTTTTTCCGTCTTCTTTGCTTTCATTTTTCTTTCCATTTTCATTATATGATCAAACCAACTTAATATACAGCAGCCTTTCATAGTTGTTTGTTGGTCCCTTTTGGTTTCAATTCATAATTTTTTTATTTCTATCCTGCCTTTATTATTTTCAGAAATCAGGTGTCAAATATTCAAATACCCTGCCTTTTTTTTTTGGTGCTCATATTGTCACATGGTATACGAAGGCATTGTCACGTGATAGGCATAACCTCTGAATTTCAAATATGGAAAGATGATCAATGCTTAGGGACAGTGGAAGAGATGCATGAATAGTAGCAACTGATGGGAACAGAGCTGTAAAATAATGGGACTCAAAAGATTGGTGCTTCCCTTTAGATGTTTTTTCCTGCCACTTGGAGGCAGTGCCAGCCTGCTTTTTTAGCATAGCTTGCTAACTGCATGTCTCCAAGAGACTTCCAACCTTCAATACGGTAAATCAATGAGATACATTGAAGATTTCTATAATTTGTGCTAATTTCTAAAAGTGATGTATGACTGACCATCTATATGGTATCTGTTGGGGATCACTGGGACAGCCACTTTTCCAGAATCTAAGAAATCCTTGGCAAAGAACATACAGAGATGGACATTTACACACACATACATACCTGCAGTGCCATATTACTGTTTATTTGGGAGAGAGGAACTCCAGTTTGCAGGGCAATATTGCAATATTGCATCAGAAAAGCATCATTTATTTTGGTAGGATTTTGATTATTTGGGGGAATAGTAGATTGGAAAGGAGATACTTTCTGTCCATTAGTATATGCATCATTTCTCCTTTTATTTAATATATATTCTGGAGTTATTTTCAAAACTTTTTTAGAAAAATGCCAAGAAAGTATAAACATCTATGGTGTAATAATAAATAATTATGTTACACTAATAACACTGTTCTGTTAGCAAATATTATGCCTCTAGGAAGACAAGTGCAAAAGATACAAATATATATATATATATATACTGCATATTGAATGATAGATGGGATTGTAGCACGGACAGAAAGAGCAGGATGAACAAGTGAGATTAGCTTTTCAAGAATGAGTAAACTTGTTTTCTCTGGGACTGGAGCTTCGCTAGTCAGAAGTTGTTGTCATGTATGGCAAATTCTTTCATATGGAATGGAAGATGAATAATGACTCAAATGACAATTAGTACAGATGCCTTTGAAATGCAAATTTACAGAATACTTAAAATATCATGAGTCAAACATCTATGAAATGAGAGAAAGAATATACTTGTGAATACCAACAAGAAAAGGAAATTAGAATGCTTATGACACATGCTATCCAACAAGAAACACCTACTACAGTTAATTATGCAAGGAAAAATTCAAGAAAAATGTAGAACGTGTGTGGGAGAAAGAAACAAAACACATCCTTGCTGAAAAAACATGTTTGTGTTTTGACAGAAAGGCAATGGCTTGGAGAGAAACATCAAAAGAACATACAGCATTATTGGATACAGCATTATCTTTGTAGAAGAAGGCATTAAAAGAAGAAAGTGTGGGACTCAGTATTTGAAACGTGTCAGATCTATTCTAAAGATGAGACAATTAATTTACCTTAGACACAAGTTCTTATTTCTGTTTAAAATGAATAAAAATTGGAGATATTCTCTGGTGTATACAGATAGTCCTCGACTTATGATGACAATTGAACCCATTATTTTTGTTGCTAAATGATAAGAATCTCCTGCTTGAGCAGTGGGTTGGACTAGATGACTTCCAAGGTCTCTTCCAATTCTGTTATTCTGTTAATAAGACAGTTGCTAAATGAGTTTTGTCCCATTTAATGACTTTGCTTGCCACAGTTGTTGTGAATTCCTTAGAGTTATTAAAGTAGCAATATGGCTGTAAAGTCAAAATGGCCTCCCTATTGACTTTGCTCATCCTAAGGTTGCAAAATGTGATCACATGACCCCGGGACACTGCAACCGTCATAAATATGAATCAAAGGTCTTAGTTTTGAGCATATGACCATGGGGATGCTGCAACGGCCCTAAATGTGAAAAATGGTCATAAGTCACATTTTTCAGGGCTGTTGTAACTCTGAATAGTCACTAAATGGAACTGTTGTAAATTGAGGACTACTCGTACACAGGAAATACGATTTTGCATTTAAAATCCTTTGAACGGACAATTCTGTTTACTTGCAGCTGCAAGAGTAGTAGATGCATGCAAATAATGAATGTTGTATTTATTCTGATATAGTTGTGAACCTCTCTATGCAACTTGATTATTTTATGCTGGGTTATTGTTGGCTGCCTCAAGCATGAGCTGCAGTGGAAAAACAAGATATTAAATTAAAGATGTCTCTTCTTGACATCCAGCTAGCATGCCAGAAATCTAGGGAGCAGGTTTCTCCCACAGTCAGGATTTTGATCATTAGCTAGGTAGTTACCAAGAAAAATGCAATATAAATAGCAATACCTTTTTTATTCTTTCCAAACTGACAGAATGTGGAGGGAAAGGGAACATCAGGACTCAGTCTGTCTGCAGAATAACTCTTTGAAAAATTGACAAAGTGGGGCCAAATCTGGTGTTGGGGGAGAGGCTGGCACAAGAAGATGCTTCCTCATTTTCAGAAGGGGGAGAAGGAAACCGCTTGGTTTTCATGAGTGTATCATAAAGCAAGGTTGGTCTGCACTGTTTTATGTCTCTGCTAATAACAGGGCTCAGCCTCTTCAGCATCTGGATTTTTGGCTCATCTGTGCTTCCTTTAATGGAGTTATATTTGCTCACAGTGGGAGCCATCTTGTCCCGCTCTTCCTTGCTTTGCTGCTCGGTTCCTTTCCTTTGAGATGACATGGGGTGGGAAATGTAATTACTGGGTATACTTTTTCTTTCTGGGCCAGAGTGTGTCTTTTAATTTGCAGTGTTGGAGAAGGGTTTGCTTCTGAACCGCTGCTATTCTGTTTTAACCCTTTTTTCCTCTGACAAGGCCTGCCTTAGGGGATCTGTCATGTTGGTGTTTTCACGCTGTGCTCATGTCTGCTCCCCAGGTGTCAATTCACATTTGACTTTTTGACTTCCAGATCTTAATTTGTTTAAGCTCTCTGGGTGATGGCTTGAGCTGAAAAATCAGGACTTTCTAATTAGGAAAAGGTGGCAGGTAGGTCAGCATGAATCTCCCCTGAAGTCCTTAGTTGATCAGGGACTTTGCCTGCTTCCTGTCACCTAGGGTTTAAATCCTCTTTTTTAATTCTTTTTAAAATAGAGATGTTTGAGGATTCTCAGAAACATGGATAAGGCCTTTATCCCTCTGTTGCCAATGCTCCCTCCTTGGGACTTAGATTATACACTCAGATAAAGATTATACACATCATCTATAAAGATGATCTATGGCCCTTAAACATTTAACACATCTTCTAATACAAGTGTACACATATGAACAGTACAAAACTAAATGATCTAGTTTCAGAACTTGGAACTGAAGAGGTTTTTCTCTCTTAGTCATTATCCTAAATTATTTTTAGGATTTTTAAAAGTCTGTTCTGAGCAGAGGCGTGACACATTTATTTAATGATTATGTTTCGCATTTCTTTACAAAGGATTTGGAGAAAGGAGAAGTTCAGAGAAGGGCAGCATAACTGGATAGGAAGAGAGGTTGAAGTAATTGGGAATGTCTGTCTTCTTGAAACAGAGGGAGGATAAGACAGAACTCATCTCGTACTTGAAAGGATATCAATCAGAAGCTCTGTTTTCTATCAGTTCAGAGCTCAAGACATGAAATAATGGATTTAAGTTTCTGAAAAGCAGAAATATTCGAGGTGCTGAACAACTTCCTAATTTAGGAGACATTTATTTACAATAAGAGCTGGTCAGCAGTCAAATCAGTTACTAAACACCTATTAGACCAGAGGTCTCCAAACTTGGCAACTTTAAGAATTCTGGAAGTTGAAGTCCACAAGTCTTAAAGTTGCCAAGTTTAGGGACCCCTGTGACTTTTTGAATTGATCACGTCCATCATGTCAGTGACACATAGACATGCCGGTATTTTCTCTATGATGAACCTTGAATGAAGACAAATATATGTGTTCCAGGATAATATTGCAAGATCCAATCTGGGTCAATCACTGGGACCAGAGGTTTTGCCTTCCGAGATTTCAGATTCGTGCTGGAGCCCATCCTCAGGTGACTTCTCTCTAGCAGAATGAACCATCCCTACCTTGGTCCTTCATGTTCTCCAATGCTGTACGCATGGCCACTATAACTGAGTCCATCTGCACGTTTATTTCCCTTGATATTTGGGGGGCTTAATTCTGCATCTGAGCTGCCTTCCATATTTTAGAACACATGACGTCAAAGGGCCTATTTTGTTGCAGAAATTGGTTAAAAAAGGGAGGCAGATAATGTTAAGCTTTGTTAATACTGCCAGGCATGTGGTAGGAGTTTGACAGGCCCGAATTAAGTCCTAGATTTTTCTTTTCCTCTTGTGCAGCCCAGCCTTTCTCATCTTTCAAATTTGCTGGCACTCCTTTGTATGCTGAATTTCAGAGACATGATTCATCTTGTCTGATGGCTCTTGCTCTGTTGTCAAAATAATGTGCATGTTGTCCTCTTTTTATTAATGCAATCTTTGTATTGAGGGTATGAGTGCTCTCCTTTTGACAGCAACGATACTAAATCCATAGCATGCCACATTTGGGATTAAAATGTGTCCTTCCCCCCACTCTGAACTTTGAATAGGAGTGAGGTAAGGAAGTGTGACACTTTAAATGTGCCTCCTCTGCCTATGCATTTGGAAATAGTACTGACCTATTTTAAGTGCAATGTTGAATCACAGGCATTTCTGCTTAGCCTGGTAATATTTGCAGCTTAACTCTTAAGCATTTCCAAGTTGCTACCTTAAGATTTAGAACGAATGAATGAGCTGGAAGGGACCTTGGAGGTCTTCTAGTTCAGCCCCCTGAACAGGAAAAATGTATACTATTTTAGATAGTATAGATTCGACCATGGGTGTCAAACTCGTCACGTCACATTGATGTTACATAACATAGTGCAACTTTTTTTTTTTTTGCCTTCACGGAGCTGGGGTAGGTTTTGACACCCCTGGTCTAGACTCTTCTTAAAAACTCCAGTGATGAAGTGCCCATGATTTCTAGAGGCAAGCTGTTCCACTGGTGAATTGTCCTCACTGTTAGGAAGTCTCCTTACTTCCAGGTTGCTTCTCTCCTTGATTAGTTTCCATCCATTGTTTCTTGTCTTGCCCTCCGGTGATTTGGAGAATAATTTGACCTCCTCTTCTTTGTGGCAGTCCCTCAAGTACTGGAATATTGCTATCATGTCCCCCTAATCCTTCTTTTCTTTTGACTAGCCAAACCCAAATAATAACAATAACAACAACAACAACAATAACAACAACAACAATATTTATATACCGCTCCTCTCCCGAAGGATTCGGAGCGGTGCACAGCCATACAATTAAAACATTAAATATATAAAAGTTAAAACTAAATCCTGCAGCCATTCGTATGTTTTAGTCTTCAGGCCTTTGATCATCTTTTCTGAACTTTTTCCAAAGTCTCAACATCTTTTCTATAGTATGATGACCAAAATTGGTTGCAGTATTCCAGGTATGGTCTTACTAGGGTTTTATAGAGCTTTGAACATTGTCCCACTGACTGAACATGTGCCAACTGTTTCCTCTTCCATTGCGGCAAATCGTCGTGCATAAGGAGTTGTGAGAAGGGGAAAGCAGTCCAATATTTTAAAATGGTTGCACCAAGTAGACCACCAACTATCCCACCATTTAGCAGATAAAGTTTCCCATCACTCTTGTCTCCATGTTAGAAGGAAATGAAAAAAGGGACATGCTTGGTGGGGGGGGGTGTTGAAACACTCAAGATAGCAACTACACAATTGAAGCCGACCCCCCCCCCCTTTTTTTTAATGTGTGTCCCTTACATGGCCTAAAAAAAGGGACAGGGCCTTAATTATTGGCTTGTGGCTGCCACCTTGAGGGTTTTATTTTGTCACCCTTCTGCTCCATGGGCAGCCTTGATATACTGTATTAAGATTCCTATGCCAGACGGCTGTTAAAAGTTTGTTCGTTATTTCCTGCCATTATTATTTTTACAAATAATTCCAGGTGGCAGACATATCCTTTTTCCTCCTCCTATTTTCCCCACAACAACAACCCTGTGGAGTGAGATGAGTTGAGAGAAACTAATTGGCCCAAAGTCACCCAGTCGGCTTTCGTGGCTAAGGTGGGACTAGAATTTATGGTCTTCTCGTTTCTAGCCTGATGTCTTAATGCACGGGTGTCAAACTCATGGCGTCACGTTGCCATCACATGATGTTTCACAACATTTTTTTCCTTTATGGAGCTGGGATGGGTATGAGGGAAGAATGATTATCATTCTTCAGACATCTGTAGAAGATGCTTCTAAACAGATGGATATGGATATGGTTTTTCACGTGCATGTATGTAATTGCAAACACCCTGCATTGTGTAGCCTTTCACTTCGCAAATGATGTATGTAGATTTCATTCTGTTGTTAAGCAAGCAGGAGGACAATCAGCATTCAAAATTAGGCAGGAGCTGTTGTTGCAAAACCAAGTCACACATCTGGCGGAGGAGAATCTTCTGCCAGCTTATTGTGGGGAAAACATGAACACTCTGCCCTCTTAAGATGAAACTTGCTGTTATGGGCATATCATTGTTTTTCATCTGAGAGATTTGGGGTGAATTGCCAACTCCCTCTAGTTTTATACCAATGCAGTCAGAGTGTTGTTGGGTTATTGTGATTTAGAGGCTGAATGTTCAGATCACCCATTTAATGTTTTAGTATTTGGAGGTCCAGAAACTGCAATGCAAAAAGCAGCAAATCTATTGCTCACAGCTAGAATTTTTAGATGATGTCATCCAAAGCTTCTATAAAAGGCCAAACATCAATAAGTGAACATTTCAGTTCTTTGGCAATGACCTCAGGCTGGTCTGTAAGAAGGAATAAAGGAACTGCAGACAAAGACTGATTTCATCATGAAATAGGTGAGTTGGAACTTACAATTGTATAGAATAAGTTAGACAAAGCTTAAGTATTTTTAATATTTATTTATTTATTTTATTTATTTATAAAATTTCTATACCGCCCTTCTCCCTAGGGACTCAGGGCGGTGTACAGCCAATCTAGACCCCAACAGTAATACAAAAGTTAAAAAGGAATTAAATTAAATATTGGCCGAATAAGAGAAACCCACCCCACACCCTTAAAACCCCAATTTAAAATTACAGAACAAATGGAGACAAATTAAAACCATCTCAGCCCAGGCCGGCCTGCTCAAAAAGCCAGGTCTTCAGCGCGCGCCTGAAGGCCCTCAGGTCCGTGCCGGTACGCAGTTCCGGCGGCAGAGTATTCCAGAGGGCAGGGGCCGCCACAGAGAAGGCCCTACCCCTCGGGGCCGCCAGGCGACACATGGCGGCCGACGGGACCCGGAGAAGGCCCTCCCTGTGTGAACGCACCGGCCTGCTGGAGATCACCGGTAGGATGCGGTCCTGCAGGTAACCTGGCCCAGTGCCATGATATCACGATCAAATGTCACTGGTTTTTATGATAAATCCTTCAAGATAGTGTTTTAGTCCAGTTCAAGTTGAGAATGCGAAACCATTCTGCTGGAGGATCAGCATGTGAATGGAAATCACAAGTTGGGCTGAAGTCAAATGCAAGGGATATTATTACAGCAAGGATGAGCTTCACAGATCAGTTTTGTTCCAGTTGCTTTGTCATACCCAAGTTGTTCCCCAATCATCAGAAATATCTGATCTCACTGCTAGCCTTGATCAAGTCTAATTATACTTGGCAGGTTAACTTGGAGGGGCGTTATTTGATTCAGCTGATCATCAATAAAGGTGAGGATTCTACAGCTTTCCATCTTGTGCTTTTATGTCTTTAGAAGATGAAGGTGCCTTCAGAACAGGGTAGAAAAGACACTCTGCATAATCTAGATCAGGTCCTTGGTCCAAGCAAAGACAGTGGGATCTTTTGCTGGCTTTAGCATAATTGCTAAAGCTTGCAAGTATAGTATCTGGCTGTTGGGATGTTTTCTCCTGATGGTCTTCTTCATTTAAGAATGACTCTTAAGACAGAACCATGAGAGATTAATAGACAAGTGAAGTAAGTTGGATTGAGAAAAAGAGAAAGGATAGGCCCAACTCATCCTGTGAATTCTATGTCCATTGGAGATCTGAATCTGAATTTCACCAGTCCAACTCCAATACGTTAATCACAACACTACAAAGTGTTGTGTGTAGTGCTGTTAATGCTGTTACTGCTGTTAATTCATTCAACAATGCCTAATTGATTCATCAATTAGTATGACAGCTAGCAACTGTTTTGTTAATAGCCACAATTTAAAGGAAGTAATTTTTACTATGAGCACCTCCAGTATACCACCTCCTTCAGATGTTCAGCCTTGTCTTTCAATAGCCAAATTCTTCAATCTGGATAAATAGCCATAACAGACTGATTAATACACTACTGAATCATATTATGAGCATCATATAGGACACAATAAGATCTATCCCCAGCTTCTGGTTACCAGTTTTGAGCTATATTCCTCCATCACACCTCTGAAGGGAAAACACTATATTGCAAAAGTATAAGAAAAATAATTACCGGTAGTAATATTCACCTGCCAATCAATGCAGATATCACTGATGTTATAACCAACAGGCTATTCTCCAGACCTGTTAGGACTGTCAGAAACTGACTGGATAACAACTTCAATCTGCTTCAGGCCTAGATGCAAAAAATGACCCTTTATTGCTTCTTCAGTGTATTACAACATTGCCTGCTTTACAGCTGGACCAAAAAGATTCAATCTACCTCGTAAGATCTGGGCAATCCTCAATAGGATTAGGACTCAACATGGCAGGTGCACCAGCCTCCTCTATAAGTGGGGAAAGCTCTCTTCTTCAGAATAGTAGTTGCGGTGTGAAGTAGTGCCCTCCAAGCACGTATCAGGGAAACCCCAGAGACTTTCTGTATGCAAATCCATCACGTATTGACTGTATAAATAGTCTACCTTTGAATTTGTAAATAGAGTTTCATGTTTGCTCATTGAGAATGTAATTGTGATATGCTTTTTAACATTTTTGTCATATGCTACATACAGTAAATAATCACCTCCTTCAGACTGCTTCTTGCTCTAAAACAGGGATTTTAAACTTTTTTTGTGCCCTGGATGCAGAGGTGTTATTCAGCAGGTTCCGACCAGTTCTGGAGAACTGGTAGCGGAAATTTTTAGTAGTTTGGAGAACCAGCAAATACCACCTCTGACTGGCCCTGCTCCCATCTATTCTCTGCCTCCTGAATCCCAGCTGATTGGCTGGGTCTTCTTTTGTTGCCTTGCACAGAAGAAGGGAGCTGGAAAGTAGGTTAGTGGGACAGAGGAGGGAATAGGGATTTAGTACTAACCTTCCCCTGCCACGCCACCAACCCACGCCCACAGAACCAGTAGTAAAAAAATTTGAATCCCACCACTGTCTGGATGCCCCTGAAAGTTTGGGGAAACCTCAGAAAAAATTTAAATGGGTAATATGTCATCCAAAAATGCATAGCTATGGGTTGTATTAGAAACGAAACCATACTGTTCAAATATGGTTAACAAAATGTTTAAAAAAACCAACTGAATAGTAATATGTGTGCTTTTTTTACTCATCCCTTAAATCAATAACAAGATAATATATACTGTTTTAAGGGCATAAGAATTTTAGACAGTGAGATTGATTAATATTAACATACATTTTTGGAGTCTGCAGACCATAAATCACTTTGCCAACATACACTGTTGTATTAAAAGCTAAAATTCAGTTAGAGGTTAGGGAAAATAAATTGTAATATTTTTTAAATCCGTGTTCACAGATCCCCTAACACGATTCACAGACCCACCCCCAAAGGATCCATGGACCCCCAATTAAAGACTTTGATTTTAATTTGTCCCCTTTCCAATGGTATGAACCAGGGGTGGGATTCTACCAGTTCGCACCTATTCGCTAGAACCGGTTGTTAACATTCTAAGCAGTTTGGAGAACCAGTTGTTAGAAGAAATTACTGGCCTAATCCTGTAAGGCAGGCAGGAAAGAAACATTCTGGTGTTGCTTACAGAAACTGCCTCTCCGTTAACCCTTTTTACATTCTTGGCAGGATTAGAGTTCCTGTCTCAGGAACTTCTCTGGAGTTTTTTTCCCCTCCTTTGCTGGTACTTTGCTTGTGTGGAGTGACCATTTAAAGTTACAATGGCACTGAAAAAGTGACTTATGACTGTTTTTCACACGACTGTTGCAGTATCCCCACAGTCATGAGGCCAGGCGAGGAGATGCGTGCTTCGATGTGAGTGATGTTGAGTTGGCCACGCCCAGCCAGTCACATGACCACCAAACCATGCCCACCAACTAAGCCACGCCCACAGAACCAGTTGTTTAAAAATTTGAATCCCACCCCTGGTATGAACTCAGCTTAAGCAAAACACACTATTTGGAGAATAGAACTTCTCTTTGATCCTGCTGCTCTAAGGTGGTCTGGCATTTTTCCAGGAGTTATTCTTCTGAACTGAAAACAGTTTGTGGTATACAGGGAGTGGTGCCCATTCTGAAACAGGCTTGTCTCATCTGGAATACCATCTTGAACACCACAATTTTCTGATTTGGTGAACTAACTTACAAAATCACTGGACCCTTGACAGAATAATATAGTCCAGAAAAGGAACATAACCTATACAAATAACCTTTGTACATCCACATTTCTGCATAATACTAACAATTGTGTTCCCATAACCTCTGACTGTGATTTGGAGATGCAACTGGGTGCAGCTGTGGGTTACAGGTGCAACTGGATGAAGCAGAGCATCATAGGGCAATGGGTTTGAACCAAGATACTCAAATGGGCTGCCTTGCAAAATGCATCCAAAATCTGGGACCATAATTCCTGTAGAATTGAAATTTGGCAAATTTCATAAAACATTTTACGACATGAAAATTATCATAAAACAGTTTATGATAGAATGCGGAATGCCATAAAACATTTCCTTTGCTGATGTTTCACTGTGCTATACAGTTCAACATGGCCTATTTTCAAGGAGATACGTCTCTGAAGATATTCCAACTTTTCAAGTGCTTTGGAAACTCTGCCATTATTGAAGCATTGAGGAATAGATGATATATATGTGAGTCCTTAAGGTGCTTTACTTCTGCCTGGGATATCCTGTAGTTAAGACACCACATACTGTAACCTGAAATGCTCACAAATTTCTCCCAAGTGATTCTGAAAATTCTTTCATTCTCAAGGGCTGGATACACACAACGCCCCAAACATTAAACTTAGATTATCAAAATATAATGACTATGTTCTACCGGTATGCCAAAACTATATATGTCTTATGATAATGACCTGGTCCATACCACATACCAAGGTAATGATTGTATTCATATATGAATATATGGAGTTCCATTTCAAATCTAGTGGCTGAATTTACAGGGCATGTTTTAGGAGATAGCAACTTTCCAGTTTATTGATCAATCACTACTGACTGTTTGTACATCACATGGTGTCATGATTTACTTATTCTCATAAGTGCAGGATTCACTTTTAAAGGGTTTTTTTTTTTAATCAATTGAATGTGGATCTATTGGTTGCAACAGGAATTGATTGAAGGGCTTTTCATCCAAGTCATCATGGGTGACACAGAGTGACTGGCCCAAAGTCATCCAACCAGCTTTCATATCTAAAGCATGACTAGAACTCAATCTCCTAATTACTAGCCTGGTGCCTTAACTATTTAACCAAACCTGACAACAAGATTGAGAAAGGTGAATGCTAAGCAGTGACCCGAATTATCTTTTTAGGAAGAGGCTGTTCATAGGAGAAATCCCAAGGTTCAAATCCTTAAACCTCCAATAAAAAGAAAACAATCGAACAAAAAACAACTATAGTATAGGGGATGGAGATACCTTCTTGAAAGCTGCCAACAGAGTCAACAATATTGTCCAAAATGGATTTGCAGTGTATTTCAATTTAATTGATTAGATATATACCCTGAAGTTCATATTGATCAAGGCAAAGTACATAATCCTCTATTATTTTCCTCACAACAACAGAGACTGACCTTAAGAACCTTAAGATATGGCAGCTTATTTTGGTTGTAGGATGAAAATTGTCCTTTTGTAGTTTGTGGTTATAGTATAGTGTGTGCGTGTGTGTGTGTGTGTGTGATATTTTCGTAACATCCCTTTGTCAAGGGCAGCCAATTGCCTGAGCCAGTGTCCAGAGTCCTGAAAATACATGCCTTTATAATCAGCTGGTTACACTTGGGTCAAATAATTATTATCTGTTAAATTTGTTTGCCTCAAGGCAGTTCTGGATAGCTTACAACATTAAGCTCATGTTTTTGCCCACAAGCTCATGGCCATCCTAGCCTGCTTTCTCCAACGAATTAGACTGCGGCTGGACTCAGCCGCGGTAGAAAGCTAAGATTTTGTTAATCACGATTCTTGAGCAACCTCCCGTTGACTAGGTTCACGCTTCCTTCAAATGCAAGCTCAAAGCCAACTACATCAGAGGCTACCTTGTGGTGCAAAAGCACCACTTCGCTTCGTCCTTTAGGTAAGACCAAAGACAGACCGGTTTAACAAGGGATCGGAGCCCAGCCAAGGGATTGTGGCCTGGGTTGCAAAGGGCTCTCGGAGACCCTGAGATTGGAGGGGACCGTTTTGGGTCGCAGCCTCCCCGCTTCGTCCCCGCTGTCAGGTTCCTTCCTCGCCCGGCGGCGGCGCTTTGCTGCAGTCCCGGAACCTTGAATCAATAACCAACCCGCGCTCCCCCCCCCCCCCCCCCACTCTTGCCACCATTTCCATGGAAACCGCCTGAGCCACTTCTTATTGGAGGGCTCGCAAGAACCCGGGCCGGGCACTCCTGCCTCGGCGGCGGCTTCTCGTTTCCAAGCCTGAGGAAATTCGCTCCAGCGGTTGGGAAGCCAAGGCGCCCGGTTGGCCCCGAAGCCGGTCCCCGGGGGGCGACTGAGCATGAGGCAGCCATCCGGCCGGACGAAACCTCCGTAGTCCCACAGCACACGGGAGAACGAGGCGGCGGCGGCGGCGGCCCGGAGCTCAAGGAGCGAGCGCCGTGGATGCGCGGAGCGAGCAGCCGAGAGAGCCCGCCGAGAAGTGCCGTCAAAGGGCGCCGAAGAGCCGCCTGCCAAGGGAGAGCATGTAAGCGGGTTGGAGACCTGGACCTTTTGTATAGCGGACCGCGAGGGACGCCGCCGCCGCTGCCGCCGGCTCCTCCTCCTCCTGCTGCCAAACCACTGACAGCTCAGCAGGCGGAGGGCGCGCGAGCTGAGGAGCCGCCGCTGCCGCCAGGTCCTTCCAGTCAGGCGGGGAAGCAGCTGCAGCTCCGCTCTTTTCCCTCAAACGCTGCCTTTAGCTGGCGCTGGGATGCCAGCGCGGGTCCCCGAGTCCCGTGGCAGCGACAGCTCGCGCGCCCCCAACCCCGCCGCTCTCGCTGCGGTAACCGCTCCCGCCTCCTCCTCCTCCTCCAAGCCGAGTCCGACGGGAACGTCGCCCCCGCTGCTCCGCGCCGAGAGATGAAGAGGCAGGGCTGGGGGAAGCCCAATGCGGAGCTCCTCCAGGATTGGGCGCGGAGCAAGACCGGCGAGGGCGCAGCCGAGCGCGGAGGGCACATCTTGGTGGGAGCGATGCCGGAAAGTGCCGGGAGCCCTGGCGGAGCCGAAGGGACCCAGACAGCCCTGGAGTTAGAAGTCCCGTCTCGGGGAAGCTCTCCATGCTCGGAGCAAATGCCTGGGAGCACTGAAGTGTATCCCGCCGAAGGATTAGAAGGCTGTCCCGGGGAGGCACCGGTGCAGGTAAGGAAGTGGGTCGACTCGTCTAGTATTGTGCTCCGTACGGGAAAGGGACGGTTGTGTGCGATTCCCTGAGGAAGACCTTCCATGTTCAGAGACAGTCTATCCTTGAAAGTGTAGGAGGATGCCAGATTCGTGACATTTCAGAAGCGCTTGGTTGTCTTCAGATAGGAACCGGTAGGTTTGTTTCTGCCTGCGGAGTTTTCCTGCCTTCCTGCCTATCTGTGCAAGATAGTCCAGCTCCAGATAGGTGAAATATCTTACAACATTAAAGGCTGGTAGTGGTAGGTAATTTAGAGCATCTTTTGAGATGTGTGAGATGCAAAAGTTCATTATTTTTTTAGAGCGCAGAGCATTAGTTCACTGATTGCCTCTCTATTGCTAAGGATAATTTATTTTAATTGCAAGTGCTGAAGCCAAAAATAGGACCTGGAAGCCTTTGGATCTTAACTAGGAGTAGGAGGCAAAGGATTGCTGTTGGTTGCTGCTGGAAACAGAATGCTGAGGATGGAGTAGATGGACCCTTTCGTCTGATCCTGTGTAAGCTCCTCCTAGCTTGCTCTTACTTTACTCTGGATTTTCTGCCCTTGGTAACCAATGCAAAATTGTAACCATCTTCTTTTTCATGGGAAGTGGGGTGTCTTCTCGTTTCGAATCAATGACTGCAAGAAAGGAGGTAGCAAACCTTATAGGCAGACACCAAGGAGGAACCATATTTCCCACATGGCATACCAGCTGCAGCACCCTTGCCATTTAAAAAAAACCCATTGGAAGGACCTCCGAAAGCTAGAAGAAGCCTCTTTATTTTCTGGAGAAAGCATGGCAAAGATGCAACTATTATGGCTACATGCAGCTGAGCTGTTCTGAAGCAATGTACTTAATGGATGGGAAGCAGCAGTAGGAAGGAATAGGAAGGAGAATCTGCCTTGATGCCTTGCTGCTGGACCTCCTTGCAAGCATCTAGAGGCTACACTTGGTTGGGTTTACTAATTTGTTTATTAATATTTATAGCTAGCACATTGTCCTTAGGATGGGGTAGGATGCAATAGATAAAATAAGTGAGGTAAAACACAGCAATTACCTTACTAACATAACCAAGAGACACAGATGTGGACAAGAATCAACAGGGCATTACCAGACTGAGGTTAAATTCCAAATGACAGAATGAAAAGTCTTTACTTGTCATAAAAATGTAAGCAAAGTGACTATCAGTCTGGTCTCCAAGAAGGGACATTTGTTCTGGGGTTGGACAACAGAAAAGGTCCTTTTCTCTGCCCCACATCATGCACTTTTCCTAACCTTGAGGTGCCAAGAAGAAACCACCCTGTAGGTCTTAATTTTCAGGCTTGCATATACTGGGACAAATTCTCCCTCTCAATAGAGGGTTCCTAAGCTGTTTAGGGTTTAAATATCATTAGGAAAATGTTGAACATATGACCAGTAGCATGTGAGCAGTCAGGGCAGTTTGCTTTGAACTGCTAGTATTATTCAACATGCTAAACCCAAAAGCCAGGTTAATAAAATGCAAATTCTCTGCATTTTCTCTGCTATGCTCAAATAAATACATCACATTATGATTTAATATAATGAATTGAATTCATTCAATGTGCTAAACCCCAATCTATAAGCCCCCCCCCCTCCCCAATTTTGGTCTAATTTGTGCAGACTCAGCTATTGAGAAACAAGGAGCTGGATCAGATGAAGAAAAAAACATTTTGATCGGATGCAGCCAAGTTCCTCTTACATTCTTCTGCCCTAATCATATTTTGCATTTATGTGCTTTTATGTGCTCCACCAGCAGACTAGCCGGAAACACCTATGAATGATCCATTTTAAGTGAATGAGATCAGTAAAATGGATAGGGGTGTTTCCATCTACTGCTACCTTCTACTTGCTGAAATGAAGGTGTGGGAGGGTGCCTCAGCACAACCCACCTCACAGGATTGTTGTTCTGGAGAAAAATAAACAGGAAATATGCTATGTATTCCACTGTGGCTCCTGTAAGAAAGGAGGATATAAATGCAATACTTCATTTCACATGTGGTGTTTGAATACATGTGTGTATTTTAAGGACTAGTAAATTTTGTAAGGTATATATGCAAATCTGCCTTCAAAAATGTTCTTTTTATTATCTCAGTTGTTTCAAAGTGCCATTGAGTAAGCTGTTGTTACCATTGCAGAAGGTATGTAGAAGCATCAAAGCTTGGTGAAGAATGGCTAGGTGAAATCAGGGCTTCTCCTTAGTCATTATATTATCTCACTTATTGGCGAGAGTGGGTGGGGGGTGGGAGCTATGTTTGCTTTAAGAGAGAAGGAAGGGTGAATTTCAAAGTCCTAAATCAAACTTACTGCTTCCCCCCCCCCCCCTCTTCTGAATCAGAAACCACAAAACAAAACTCAACAGACCCAATGGATCTAAAACAAATTGCACACATCTATGCTTTATACTGCCTACTTTTGGGAGTGGCTCTACTTCAGTTTACAGGAAGAACTTTCTAAGCCCAAGCATCCTGGATTTAGCTCCAACCCTTTTGTAAAAATGATGATCCAGATCCACCAAAAAATGCAAGATGTTTTGCTATTTATGTGATTTGGACCATTATGAGGAGAGCAAAAGCTATTTTTATATTCCCGAGAAGCTTACTGCATTGGACGCTGTTTAATGGGGGGAAATAGTCTGGATTCCTTGCAGTTACAATGGTGACACATAAAAGAGGCGGGGTCCTTGAGTGATCCCTGCATTGGATCAAAGCACCCTGGTTTTTAATGAACCTCTTACCCCTTGATTTTAATCTAACTCCGTGCTTTTCTATAAATCAAGGCTTTTTTTTTTAATTGCTGAGAATGCTTCCTTGGTTTTCTGGAAAATGGTTGCATACTGAGAGTATCTATGCCAGTTGGGTCTAATTTCCTGATAGGTTTTGAATCCCCAACATGTTCAATTTTAGAAATCTAGTACCATGAAAAATCTGGGATAAATAAGGAGAATTTAGATTCCTGAAATAGGGACTTTCTGATCTGTGTTGTCAAGCATGATTCCTTTGACATCTAGTACTTTACATTTTACATCAAGTAACATGTTGCATGGTGCTTACCAATAGATCAACTGATACCCCACCCATCTCTCACACATATAGTTGATCTGGCAAGACCTGGGAAGCTGGCTTTTTTGGTCACTGTTCCTGCCCTGTGGAGCAACATCCCACCCTCACCCCCAAAGTCTGTATGGTCCTGAGCTGGCTGAGTCTCTTAATTTTGGGGGCGTGGAAGTGTTCTGGATTTTAAAAAAATCTTTGCCATTTTTAATGCTGTTAGATACCTTTAGACATTTGTGAGTGGGCAGCCATAGTGATTGAATAAAATAAAATAAAAATCTCTGGGTTTCAGGTTTTTTTTACTTATATTGTATATTCTGGCTTCCATGAGAGAGCAAAATTTGTTTGCAAGCTAAGAAGCCATCAGATACTTTTTTTAGCAGCCCAGAAGGACAGAAGGAATGAAAGGGATACTTAGTAGTGCTTGAGGGCAACAGAAACCCTGCTCTTACAGGTGCATCCTAGTCTCCCTTTGAACAGGTTTTAGAGAAGCTTCCTTTGAATTCATAGGTGTGGCAATGGGAGATGTTTCTGCAGGGAAAAGCTACTCATAGGGGTTAGAGAACTGGATGCTGAAGGAGACAGTGGCATGATGGCTGTATCCATGGGTGTGGGTCAGATCAACTTGCTTTCTCAACTCTGCTCCTGAAAGGTCCAACTCTACAAGTTAGAATGCTTCCCAATAGAGAGTTTTTTTTAATTGCTTCTCTTGATATTTGCTGTTTTTAATTTATTTACTTATTTGAATCCCACCTTTATTATTTTTATAAATAACTCACAGCAGCTAACACAACCAACATACCTCCCTCCTATTTTCCCCACAACAACAACAACCCTGAGTTGTGCATTGGGCTTAAGAGAGAGTGATTGTTAAGGTCACCCAGTCGGCTTTCATTGCTAAGATGGGATTTGAACCCACGGTCTTCTGCTCTCTAGCCTGGTGCCTTAACTACTAGATCAAACTGACTTACGGCCTTAATCCCACCTTTATTAATTTTATAGAAACTTAAGGTGGTGAATGGATGTAATGCTCCTTTCTCCTCCTATTTTTCCCATAACCCAGTGAGGTGGGTTGAGCTGAGAGAGTTTTTGCTTTTTCCTCTTAAATGCTTTATTTTCTGGTTGAAAAGAATAAAAAGGGGGAAAGTGATGGCAAAATATGGAAGGGTTATAAATCCAAGGCATAACTTCTGCTCTGAAGTTATTGCTTGATTTGTGCAATCTAGGTGACAAAGTTAAAATGTAATTTGTAGTTCAGTATGTTATGGAGACCCAGCCATTGTGTTGGCATGTTGTGTGAACAGCCTGGGAGAATATGGCAAGATGATTAAAGCTGTTTAGGGTTATTTACACAACATGCTTAAGCTGGATATTGAAGTCTCCCATTTTCTACATTTGAACAAACCACTGAGCCACAAAACCAAACCAAGTTCCAAAGTAAGTGAGTTTAACATTTTTAATGGATGGTGTTGCTGGGTGTTTATCTGATCTGGTTCAAGTGTGACTTTGCATGCAAATATGTGCCACAAACAAAGGAAGAGTTTGAGCACTAGAACATAACTCAGGTTGTTGCAGTCAAATCATTGGATGGATCAAACTGAACAGAGGATCTCATGGATTGGCTTTTATGGAGTGGTCCCATCATGAGAAAAACATGATGGGACAAGGCTTTCATCCCCCTTCTTCCTAGGTCAGTTCAAAGAGTCCAGGACAAAAGCTAGCTCAGATAAAATCTAAGCTTAATTAAAAAGATGAAATGCTCTGCACATATTTACATTTTTTTTTGCCAAATTATGAATCACTGACAATTTTGGGAAGAGTTACCGGGGTCATACCAAGCTTTGGGAGAAGCCCATGTGGTGAACATGTGCTGTGTATCATTGTGCCCTTAAAACTTAAGATATTTTTTATCCCGCCTTTATTAATTTTATAAATAATTTAAGGTGGAAAACTAGATGCATTTGAAATGTGGATTTACAAGTGGGTCTTATGTATAAGTTTGGTTGACAAAATCAGAAATGAGGAGGTGATAAGCCGCCTGGGAAAGCCAAAGGAAATCATCAAAACCATAAAAAAGCAAAAGTTAGAATATTTTGGGCATGTAATGTGAAACCTTCACTTAATCCTCCAAGGAAAGATTGAAAGCAAGCAGAAAGACAGAAAGATTGAGGTCTAGGCAGAAGAACATCTCAGCTTCAAAATTAAGGGACCAGTTTGGACAAAACTCAGCAGCACTTTTTCATGCAGCTGTTGATAAAAATATGATTGCTAACATGATCAATAACATCTAATGATGGATATGGAAGAAGAAGGAGAAGGAGAAGGAGAAGGAGAAGGAGAAGAAGAAGAAGAAGAAGAAGAAGAAGAAGAAGAAGAAGAAGAAGAAGAAGAAGAAGAAGAAGAAGAAGAAGAAGAAGAAGAAGAAGAAGAAGAAGAAGAAGAAGAAGAAGAAGAAGAAGAAGAAGAAGAAGAAGAAGAAGAAGAAGAAGAAGAAGAAATCTAATACTCTATTTTTCTTCCTATTTTCCCTACAACGTAGGACTGAGAGAGTGACTAACCCAAAGTCATCCAGGTCAGGTTGCATGCTTAAGACAGGATTAGACCTCACAGGGTTCTAGCCTAGTGCCTTCACCATGAGACCAAACTGGCTCTCTTCATTGTTTTCTGGTGGAAGAAGGAAGACTAACAGGAGTACTGAAAAAACTGAACAGTGAAGTAGTAACTTCTTTTTAAGATGTTCGCTTTGCCTTAAGATGGGCCAATTATGAACGTAGAGAATCTATTTTCAACTATCTCGGGTAGGTATGCAGTAAAGTTGAAGATGGTCCAACTACCTGTTTCTTCTTGTGATCAACCAGGTGGCTTCAGGAAGTTCACAAGGAGTGGTTGAGAGCCACATGTTTCCCATATTAATTGCTCATCTTGTTTTTGTCTTTGCCATTTAAACTGTACTCAGTTCCTTGTATTACAAAATCTGTATTGACTTGGCAGCAAGAAAGGCACCGCCAAAAATGGAGCTGTGTCACAGAATAACATCCACAGTTATAACAATGATCTCCCAGCATCCCCCATTGTGCTAGATTCTATGCTTCCACGCTGGAATTACATAGCCACCTCCATGTCAAAGATGAACAGCAAAGCAGTGTTGCCTTCAAACCTAAAGAATTATCTATATTAGGTAAAACCAGAAAAAAGCATTGTTCCAATAACCAAATTAATTGTATGATGTGAATGCCACCTGCGTATTCAGTACGATATTATGCAATGAGGACAAAAGGAAGTTGAGCTTAATAATTTCACTAATGAGATATTCAGATATTTAATAACTACCTTGTTGATGAATTCAATAATGAAAAATAGTGAGTCAGCCTTTCAGACTTTTGAAGAATAATCTATGGACACAAGTCTACCCCTGGAGTGTATAAACCAGTGTTTTTCAACCTTAGATTAAAGCTGCTGAAGTCGAGAAACACCGGCTTAAACAGAGGTTCGATGGTCATCTGGAGGAATGTAATAGTAGTGGATTCCTGCCCAAGTTGTACTAGATGATCTCCAAAATCCTGCCCAAACTGATGTTTGATTATTCTTTGATTCCAATAGGCTTACCCTCCCCAATAAAAATCCAATATTACTTGGAGTATGAGCAGACAGTGCTGCAGAGAGAAAAAAACAATGAACTTTGCTCTTACAAAATATGTATTGAAACTAAACTCCCATACATATCAGCTAGTATGACCAAATCCTGACTGGGAATTACACATCTAGAAGCATGTGAGAGGCCCATTTGTTCCTTTCTCAGTAACTTCTGTTTACTTGCTTTGGGGCAATGCCAACATCCCAAACCAGAACTTTGGAACCGATCCAATAAGACTCTTCGTATGAGTAAATGTTATTGAACTATAATCTCTCCTTAATAGCATGACTCTGATGTTGATTTATATAGAAGAGAGGAACTTAAAGATCTTTAATGTGGGAGTGAGCCTGTGGTCCAACTCAATATCCATTGATATATTTCTTCTCTTACAATATCTAATAATCTTTTTACAATATAGTATCATTTGATCAGTACAGCAATTTGTGATTATTGATTCTACAGATTGATACAGGACTGGACAATCTGTTTTCCCTCACATTTTCCCAGACATATACATTGGAGGCTGCATGCAAATAGTGAGGGATGGTCCCAGCTCAATAGCAAAGGGGAAATGAGATTGAAGACTCAGGAAAGGAGTTGCAGGATCCAATTGGGTTGCTCACTGGGACCAGAGGTTTTGACTTTCGGACTTGTGCTGGAGCCCATCCTCAGGGAACTTCTCAGTGTGCTTTGGACTGTTCTCTATGTCATAGTTATGTGGTGCCTGTTGTGTGTAGCTTTTTAGAAGTAGATTGGGGTGTTAATGGCTGAATATTATGTGGTTGGCTGTTGTTTTCTTGTGCTGCCAAGCCCTCACCTCCTAAGTACTTGATAAACTAGTAGTAAATCAGTACTCCTGTTGATAGAACAGGGACCTGTTTCCCAGGCTTCAATCATTTCCTTGGCTGTTTTTATGCTTCTTGTCCAACAATCTTAGTAGCTGCAAAACTGAATGTATGTCCTTGTTTATTTCAATGTGAGGTTACCAATGAGTTTGAGTTCCTTGTCTAACCTCTCACTTGTGTTCTTGCAATCTGGTGGTTTGCTTCCTCCCTAGCTGTCTTACCTAGTCACAGGGGCAATACATGCTGGGGATCTGGTAGATTACAATGGAAACATCTCCCACCTCCAAATGATCTTTACAGTGCACAATTTGGCCTTTTGTGGTAACTTCTGGTCACAGAATAGCCCAAACCAAACAGAGAAGTTCCTTGAGGATGAGTTCGGAAGACAAAATCTCTGGTCCCATTGACTGACCCAGATTGGATCCTGCAACATTGTCCTAGGACACGTATATTCACCTTCATTTGTCAGGAATGAAGTACTTAAAAGCCACCAGACTTGAAATTCTAGACCTAGACAACCTAAGAACTATGTCGTCTTCGGTCCGATCTAAGTATAGTACATAAAATCATACATTGCAATGTCCTATCTGTCAATGAATACTTCAGCTTCAACCATAACAATACAAGAGCACATAATAGATACAAACTCAAGGTAAACCGCACCAAACTTGATTGCAGGAAATACGACTTCAGCAACAGAGTGGTCAATGTCTGGAATACTCTACTTGACTCTGTGGTTTCTTCCCCAAACCGCAAAAACTTTAACCTTAGACTGTCTACTATTGACCTCACCCCTTTCCTAAGAGGTCTGTAGGGGACCTGCATAAGCGCACCAATGTGCCTACCGTCCCTGTCCTATTGTTTCTTTTTATTTTTCTTATATGTATCCATTTCATGTATTCATAACCATGCTTATACTTATACCTGTTATCTTATAATCTCTTGACAAAATAAAATAAATAAAAACAAATAAATAAAGACATTTGCATAATGGTGAGGAGATGGGGGAGGGGAGGAAAAGCTTGGAGAAATGTTTTAGAATCCCAGGTCCTAGGTGAGGAGTGAGGAGACCTCAAGGAGCAGGTAAAGAAATCTTGTGGGTCCCAGGCTTCTCTCAGGGAACAGCAACCCTCCGTAAATCTGAAGGCCAGGGTGAAGGATCCACAATTCATCATCATTTTCATCCTGCACAGATCTGCCATACGGTAAAGGAGGCTGCTCGGCTATGTGCCCCAGATTTGTAGTCTTAATATGTCAGCTTGATTCATTCTCTTTGGGATGTCACCACTTTCCAGAATCAAATGACCTATCTTCTCAGAGAAGCCAATTATTTCTCATTCTGTGAGATTCAACCTTGAATGCATAGCAGTTTTTTAAAGTCCTTAGTCGATTGGCTCATACAAAAAGAACTCAAACAGACGGGTGGCTAAGGGAGGATTGAAAGTGCAACTGGCTGCCTTAAATGCACCACGCTTTGCTGGAACGGCATGAATTTAATTATATCTGAGTACTTTAAAGATTTTGCAAGGGGTAATTCCTGCTAGGCTGCAAAACGATAGTATTTGGTATGCTGTTGAATCACAGAGAGATTGCCTAAGGCAGAAGAGCACAACCCAGAGCCTGAGGGCTGCTTATGACCTCCAAGAAGCTTATGTATACCTTTTACCCCACATGTATCTAGATGCTCCTTTTCTTTACTCACTTTATGACTCCTACTGAAAGAATAAAAATCATACATGTCAAATGTTTGCACACGATGAGTATTATAGTTTTGTTTACACAACTAGCGTAAACTGGCCATTGAATTAATTAATGCACTTTCATAATATATGGAATCATAGCTTAATATGTTGGCTGGGCTTCTAAAAGATGCTAAACTATAAATAAAACTAGCTGATTAGTGACAAGCAAACTTAGAATTCTCTGAGAATAGATTTGCTAAGCCTTGATCTGACCTGGTTATTATTTATTTAGCATATATGGCATATCATACACAGACCAGCAGTATAAATTAACATTTCAACTAGATTAGTAGAACCCAATAAAATATAAATGTCAAAAAGATCTATGTTCAAATACCGATGTCTAGGCCATCTAATCATTGAAGTACAGCATTGTTTATATTTAAAAAATCAGATAAATGCCCTCAGTTTAAAGCTAGTCACAATGTGATCTACAATTTGACGTGGCATCCAGCAATCATATTAAGGGGAGGATGCTATGCCCCATTTATACAGAGAGTCCCAGCAGACACCATGTGAGATACGAATTCTATTCAGGTTGTCCATTGCTGATGTAGAAATTAAAATCCTGGCACCTTTTTTGTGGGGTCCCAAAGATGCTTTTTCAAGAGGCAACTGGACTTTGTGGTTTTTCTTTGAAGATGTTTCGCTTCAGCTCTGCTGAAGAAGCTTCTTGGATGAGAAGCGAAATGTCTTCAAAAAAAACCCACAACATCCAGTTGCCTCTTGAAAAAGCACCTATGGGACAACCATGACCTGAAGCCTGAGAATCTCCATAGACATGTTTGTGGGATCATTTATATCTCTTCCTATAGCTGGATGTTCAGCGACTCATTTAGCTTTCCATTGGGAATGGATATTAAAGTTCTTGGGCAGATGTTGTGCAAGTGCCAGTGGGGGCTTCCTGGATTTGAGTCTTCAGGCTGATACTGTAAGTGAGGAAGGTTGACATGCTAGGAGTGACCTGGTAAAATGTATTGTGTGATTACATACCATGGTTAAGGGTGGCAGTGCAACGTCCCATTTAAGAGCTAGCTCCTCTAAATTTGGACAGCTGTCAATCTCCTTAACCTGCTTGCTGGGGTCTTATAAGAGGTAAAGTGCTACATCCCTGCAGGCTACAGACTGAGAAAATGTTTCTTCATGTATACTTCCAAATTTGAAGGGAAAATGCTGTTACTATGAGTTTTCGAACATTTCACACATATAGTACCTTTGTACTCAAACATGGACATGGGAATGGGATCTAGTGAAGTCAGTGTAGGGATGGCTGCTGCTTTCTTCTAAAAGGCTGACACGAGGTTGCTATTTTTCAGGGAAAGACACTCAGCACATGCCTCAAAGGCTTGCTTTATATAACAGCAATAGAAACATTAAAAATATGATTCTTCCACATTGGGGAGATCTATCACCCTTTACAGTATTAAGATGAACGCATCTAAGATTTTTTTTAAAATTATTTCATCTTTGATTTTTATATCTGTTTTATTTACTGAGCCCTGCAGCTGTAAGACTGGGAAGGAAGGACAAAAAGCTCTGTGGGAATACATTTTGTAGATGCCTGGAAGTTATTTCATAGCTTCAGTGCATCTGCCATCATAAGTGAAGGCTCAGAGGTGTGGAGAAGCAGCTAGATTAACTACAGTCGCTTTGGGAGAATCAAAAGTTCCCAAATCCTCTTTCCCTAAACAAACAGTCAGGAAAAAAAAAGCCAGAGGATGTTTGAGTAATGTTTTTGAAAAAGGATTTGTCTATTACCCCAAAGACAGGAAAACCAGTTATAATATAATGATGTGTAAAATCAAGAGCAAAGGAGACAGTATTCACCAGAACTGGATTTTTTACTGCACATGGCTGTTACTGAGAGATGATGAGGATGTTACATATACATATGAAATCCTAGCTTGCATTCACGCAACATCCTTGACCATGTTATTGGATTCCCTCAAACTAATGGAAGTACTGAATATGTTCTGCCAACCATAGAATTGTAAGGGGCCATTTAAGTCCTCAAGGCCTATCTGTGTACAGATTTCCAAATTAAAGCATCCTAGACAGATGGGCTGTTCAGCCTGTGCTTGGACACATTGTCTGAAAAGAGATCCACTATCTCTTTGGGTCATTGACTCTGTTGACAAATTATTGTTGCTATCAGGAGTTTTGTCTAATATTAAGCTAGATCTTCATCTCTGCCACAGTGACTTGTTCACACAACCTGTCTAACCAGATCAGTTAGAGACCCGGCAGATGTAAGACTGCCTAAATGCTGTTCAGAGTTAATATTCTTTAGACTATTTTTAGCTTAGCCTTTTGTATTAATTCTCCCTACTTCTTTGGTTTGTCATTCAATAGATTAGGGATAACCAGGTTAAAAATGTTGAAAGAAAGTGGTTTAGGATTCCATATCATAGGATTCCACCACCATCATCATCATCATCATCATCTATATTTTCGTATTTGTTTTATTTCACACTTCTTAAGCACCCATCTGTATCAGAGAGAGGTTCATCTTTATCCTGTATAATGATTCTGGCAAGAAGCCTTGATCAAAGATTTTTTAAAAAAATTCTGAGCAATATCCTTCCCAGAGAAGCTATTCTCACTACCTGAAGATTGCATTGCTTAGGAAGGGAAGCATCACACATTTCCTCATAGAAGTCAGTGGGAGCCATTCTCTAAAAGGGGAGAAAAACTACCAGAATGACACTGACATAGTGGTGTATGTTGTTATTTTCCCATGATAACTATTAAGAATTTGGTTCCATTCTTCCTTGCAAGCATAGCCCTCTCCATCCTAGTCCAATCAAGATGAATTGATGTTCAAACATATAAATGTTGGGAGCTATTATTAACACATCTAAACAAAAGTGGAATAGGAAAATCTTCCTGGAAATGTTTGGAATTAATGGTGTTATTAGTAAAGAATGAGCTATTACTAGTAATATCCTCCCCTTTTCCTCCCTTTTCTGTGTTTTCTTTAACTCCTCCTTCTGCTTTACAGTATGGTGTGAGTTATCCTTGTCTTCTGCGTCAAAACCAAGTGCTTCTGACAGCCCTAGAGGAGTTGCAGATGCGCTGTGCCAGCCTGAAGAAGGAAAACAGTCTGCTGGTAAGGGGCATGCAAGAGCTGAATACACTGTACCCAAATGTTGTTTAGCCAAGGAGGATTGACCAGTCTATGGCTCTCTAGATTTCGCTGGGCTTCAAGTCTTATCAACCTTGGTCATTAGCCAAGGCTGATGGTGGTGGAAATTGAAGTGCAACACTATCTGTAGATCTGTAATTGACAATCCTGAATTACTGTATTGGGCAGCAAAGATGGTTTATTTAATTTCAAAGATGTTTCTTTGCAATGACATTTGAGGGAATTAAAAAAAGGGTGCTTGAAACTCTTAGTTCCAAATGATGCAGACCAATGCTTTCAGCACAGGGCTGAACAAACTGTTTTGGCACTTGAAATAGAATATCTAAGCCACGCTCCACTTCTGCTAATTAAAACAGGGTACTACTTAGCAAGCCTTTGTCCTGCCAAACTTCCACTGAGTGAAAGGGCAAGGTTTCCATAGTTTTATAATTGCAGTTAGAATTTCTTGCTGTCTGCTTGGTTCAGATCTTTCTCCATCAATCTTAAAAACATTTTGAAAGTATTGCTTTAAGAGGCTGATGAACCTTGGATTGTAAGGAGCTGTCTTATCTTAAGCTAGGCTGTTGAAGCTGGAGGACTGGATTCAACTGCTGACTGAAATGATGGGAACCAGACTACAAAATGTAGATGGGGTCAGGATGAAGAAATGGACAAAGCCAATGCAACAAGGACACTCTTTTTAAATTAATACAATTAATTAAGCAGTATTTTGGGAAGGGTACTGCAGGCTGCTCCTAAGACTTAGAGCACATGAGGCCTTGGGGCCTCAGATTCTACATGCGTGCTCTACCTAGTGCAAATTTCTCCAACCTAGTGCCCCTCCAGATATCTCTATTGTAACTAGGGAAGATGGCAGTTGCAATCCCACATATCTGGAGGTCATCACAATGGATAAGGCTGAAGTTGTCAGCTTTGATTTGAAAACTTTGTCCAAGATCTCAGACACTGAAAGAAGTCCTGCTCACAGAGAAGTCTTCTCCAGTTTTTGTGCTTATTACTTTTTCAGGATTTTTTGGTGACCTTTTGCATACCAATATGGGCCACTCACTGCTTCCTGAATGCAGGAATACATAATGTCAGCCTCCATCCACCTCTCAGTCTATTGCAAGTGCATCCCACTGCTTTTTGACCTGAGACGTCTTAAGCCCTTCAGAGTAGACGGTTTCCACTGCTTTTTTCAGATCTAGTAGCAGTCCCAGTTCTCATTGGCTGCAGTGCCTAACATACCTCTTTTCCCTCCAGCGATTAGTTGCTACCCATCTCAAGCTAGGCTGTCAAACTATAGTGTTCTCTGCTGGTCAGCTGTCGGTTTGTTTATTTTTAATAATCTTGCAGTTGATCCAAAATGACCTATTAAATCAATGAACCATCTTCCACTCCAGAAGCTGATGCTCCATTCAACCTTTACATCTGTGTATCTCCCAGTATTAACCCTTTCAGATTCTGCTCAGGCTAGGTGAAGCCTGCTACCTTGTTTTCCCATCCCCTACTCAGATGTATAGCCTCAAGAGCCAGGGTGGCACAGTAGTTAGCATGCAGTATTGCAGGCTACTTCTGCTGACTGCTGCTTGCCAGCAGTTTGGTCGTTTGAGTCTCACCGGCTCAAGGTTGACTCAGCCTTCCATCCTTCCAAGGTTGGTAAAGTGAGGACCCAGATTGGTGGGGGCAATATGCTGACTCTGTAAAAACATTTAGAGAGGGCTGTAAAGCACTGTGAAGTGGTATATAAGTCTAAGTACTATTGCTATTGCTCATAAGATACCATGAAGAAAACAACTCTCTATGGATATCAAAGGAGATAATGTGAGAAAATGGTAGAGGTGGGGGTAAAGAAATCCGTGTATATAAATATCTGAGAAAACGAAGGAAGGATACAGGGACAATTAAAGAGGGAACAACCCCTAAAAGAAAAAGGCAGGCACTGGTAGACCAGTCTAGGCAGAAGCAAGCCAGTAAGGCTTGACTTTCCTTCTTGGATGGGAAGGACAAGAAGCATAGGAACAGTCAATCTGTTCTTGTGGTGACCATAATCCAGATTGAGCATATGCCCAGATCCTTGATCAACCAATGGCAATCTTAAAATACATTAAGAACTGCCTCATTCCAGTTACATTGACCCATCCCACCTGGTCAAGCAGGGAGGATGTTCTGCATATCCCACCAGTCAAGATATTTCAGCTGGCAGGATCTAGCAGGAGGAGCTTCTGTGCTGTTGCCCCCACCCTTTTGAACATCTTACTCTCAGAGACGAAGAAGCTCCCACCCTTCTGGCTTTCTGGAAGAGTATAAAGACTTGTCTCTGCCAATTAGCATGGGATCTAAGATGTAACTCTGGGGATGGCTGAAGGCTTGAGAATATTCCTCATGCCTTGTCAACCTTTTAGCCGTCTGAATTTTTTACTTTGAATTTCACTTTTACATTGTAGATATTAATTTTGTTCTTAATTCTGTTTTTGTGCTTTTGTGTGTTTATGTTGTTGTAAATGGCACAGAGTCACTTAGGTGGGATGGGCACTGTAGAAATTTAATGAATAAATTTAAAAAAATCTAGAGTGGAATTTCTGAAATTGCTTTAAGCTTAATGAACAGCTGGGAGATTTTAAATTTTAACCTAAAATGCATCATCCAAGTTGCTTTCTATCCAATTAGATTGCCTTCATCTCAGGTTATGACTCATGTTCTAATTTAAGAAACCATCGGCGGACCATACCATACCTGGGGGAGAAAAAGGTGATTATTACTGCCCTCCTTGCTGAATGAACTTATTTTCCCAAAATGGATCCCTCTCCAAAAGTAAAACTGGGTCAAAAAGGCAGTTCAGATCTTTCTCTCTTATTTTCTCTTTCCCAGCGTAAGACCTGCTTCCCGGAGACTCAGGAGAAGGTGAGGCATTTGAAGAGGAAGAATGCAGAGCTGGCGGTCATTGCAAAACGTCTGGAGGAGAGAGCCAGGAAGCTGCAAGAGGCCAACCTCAGAGTGGTAAGTGAGCCAAGCCTGGGTGGCAGACAAGCCCAGTCAAGCTGCCCATATTGTTGGGCTTGGCACTCAAGAAAGGTGATCAAAGTCACAGTTTACTACAATCTTTTTGATATTAAAAAGCAAACTTTTTTCCAAAGCAATGAATTTTTATTTTGCTTGACTATCAGAATTATGAAGCCCTACATTAAGTCTGTTATAACTGGCCTACAGAGACTGGAATTCTGATCTCTTGCTCAACTATGATAATCACTGATTGATTTAGAGTTCTCATCTTTCACCCTCATTCACCTTTCATATGCAACTACCCACATATTCTTTATAGTTTATTAATGGTCATTCCCCAAATGTGTTGTCATTTTTGTATGGAAGAATCTGTAGGAATCATGCTTTGTTTGCAAGAAAATTCCAATTTAATTCCCGGTGTGGCCAAATGTGGTTAGGAAAATCCCAACCAGAACCTTTAGAGAAGAAATAAACTGTAATGCCCATCAACCTTAGTCAGCATGATCAATAGTAAGGCATGATGGGAATTGCAGTCCATATCTGGTGGGCCTTACGTTGCCTGCCGTTGCCTTAGAAATAAGTTTCTAGTTAAGTTAGATAGAATGGAGCCAGATAGACCAATGGTTTGACTCTTAAGTCAGCTTATCTTCTTAGTCATTTATTTATTTGTCCCAAACATTGGTCTGTTAGACAACGGTCAGTCTTTTCTTGCTGTAGGTGAATGCACCAATAAATGTGAAGAGCTCCTGTGCAGGACTGTGCAAAAGAGCGCTGGCACGACAACGAGCTACAGATCTCCAAGAACAAGCCAATGCACTCCTGATGAAAGACAAACAGATCAATGCTCTGCAGAGGGAATGTCAAGAACTTCAAGCTAAAATCATGGGTGGAAAGGTGAATGTTTACCACTGAATACACTCAGGCTGATGTTGTCCAGATGTGGTAAACCTCCATCCATTGTGAGTGAGCACTAGGATTTGGATCCAGGCCCATCTGGACCAGGATTATCACATTTTTCTGTCTCTGCTCCTAGTGTGTCAGTACAGAAAAGTTGTCTCTTTATCATCATGCTCAAAAAAGCCTCATGGATTTTAGTTACCGTGACCAGAAAGCCATCTTCCATCAGGGCACTGGCTGAGTATCTCTGATATCAAAGGATTTTCATTTAATATTCCAACTTTTAAGGGAGATTTCCCACCCACCCCCCAGATAATGAATACTGCTACATCATTCTCTGAGGAAAGTGAACTTTTAGTTTGGGGAAAAGAATTTTGGGATAAGGAAAAATATTCACTGCCAATAGGCAGTGCAGTTGTAGAGGGAGAGCTAGGTAGGAGGAACAATTAAGTGCCAGAATAGATAATTGTGAATAAGTATCCATAAGCCAAACAAAAGATTGGGAAGCAAGGTTTGTAAGAATGACTGGAAGAAGATGCTGCTAACATATAAAAGGTGGGAAAAATTTTATCAAGAATTAAAGGAAGTAGGACTTCATGCTCTGGACTAGGGTTTCTCAGTCTTGGCAACTTTAAGATAGCTGGACTTCAATAGGAGTTGAAGTCCACCTATCTTAAAGTTGCCAAGGTTAAATGTTTGAAAGGGAAGGAGAGGATGTAGGAACCTATGAGGTAGAAAGATCAAAGAGACAAAGTGAGGCCCAGATCACTGGTGATTTGAATGAGCCAGTTTAACTGTATGCTGCAGGTTTTCATGTCTGTTAAATTTTCTTTTCAGACTACTAGAATGTTATGAAATGTGCTTGAAATCTGAAATATGCCTTTTTTCACTGTTAATATTATTAGGGGTGCTGGGTTAATCAGTTAAATAATTCAGACTTCCCACTGCTGCCCTTCAGATTTTTTGGGTTTCAGCTCTCATAATCCCCAGCCAGCACAGTTAAAGGGAGTCGAAGTCTCACAATTCTGGAGGGCGACAGCTTGGTGAAATCTGGATTAGATTTGTCATTGAAAAGGCATTTTTGGTTAATAGCAGAGATTTATCAACATAGGTATTTTCTTTTTAAAAGCTTTTGTTGAAGTGCACGCAACAAGTGTTATCTGAGAAGAGGGATCCTATCCTCTATGTGGAAGGAAGATAAATCGCTCTTCTAAGATGTTGCTTTGAAGACACAATGGCATAGACATTTACCATCTAAGACGAAACAAACAGTAGTTGGTCATTTGCTGTGTAATGTATTTCTCATATGTAAATATAAGCAGTTTTCTCTGATTTTTAAGCCACCTAAGATTTATTTAATCTGGTAAGTGATAATTTCTGTTTTTCTAGGAAGGTCCTCCATGTCTGCCTCTTCTAGATTTCCAGCATTTACTCCGAGAATCTCAGAAGGAAGTGCTGCGGTTACAGAGACAGATTGCTCTGAAGAATTTTAAGGCAGCCCTGGAGCCCTGTGGCCAGGGATCAGGAGATTTTTCTGTAGCTTTTGCAATGGACTTGGGGCTCATCACCTCAGACAGGACTATCTGCTCAAATGGTTTTTCTCCTACAAGGGTATCACAGCCATGGGAGGAACTGTGCATAGCAGTGGAGGAGACTAGCCAGGTAAATCCTTTGAACTCTTTCCAGTTTATAATCATGTATCTTGTTTACCTTTTAATTATCCACATGCCGGACAATCTAGAACAAAATCCACCATTCTTAGAATACCAGATTCCCAAGCCCATCTTTGCTATCTAACATGGGTTTGCTGTTTTACTATTCCATTGGTCCGCTGCAGTTCTGAAATAGTGAAGACATTCAACTTGTCATTCAACTTGTCTTCACTATTTGTCTGAAATAGTGAAGACATTCAAATTGTCATTACTCCTGCAGTTCTTTTCTCAAATATTCTCCAATATTTGAGAAAAGAACTGCAGGAGTAATGACAATTAAATATGTCATTCTCTTATGTAATGCTCTGCATTTCCTGTTTTTTTTAATCTACTGCTTGTTTCATCTAGGTTGAAAGCAAAGAAAAAGAATCAAGTGAAGCTTACAAGCATTGCCATAAACATTATATCTATTTATAACACTTTGTCCCATTGCTAAAAAGACCTCCAGTATGGCTTACATATATTAGCGAGGAGATCCTAAAAATATGACATACACATTCTGTATTCGGAGAACATGCCTAACCAGGGGTGGGCTTCAAAAATTTTATCAAAGGGTTCTCTGCCCAGTTGTTGGGTGGGCGTGGCCCAGTCAACTTCCTGCACCATGGCGGGAGGGGGCGTTTTTGCCCTCAAGCCTCCAGGAGGGTGAAAACGGCCTCCCTGGGCTCCGTAGACTCTCTGGAAGCTGGAAATGGGCCCATTTCCGCCTTTCCTGAACTTCCGGGAGGCCCACTGTTCACCTTCCCAGAGCCTCTGCATGTGCCCTACACTTACCAAAATGGGCCGTGTGGGGACTCCTGGGAAGGGAGAGATGGGGTGGGTGGGCCCAGCTAGGAGTGGGATTTGGGGGTTCTCTGAATTGCACAGTATCTTAGCTAGGGGCTCCCTTGAACCCCTGCGAACCCCCAGCAGCCCACCCCTGGCAATTAATCCTATTCTTCTGGGTGCTCACAATCTAGTGAGCTGGATTCACGCAATGCTTTGGACCATTAAAAAAAAACCTCAGTCATTTAGTTTGTTGTACAGATGTAGCTGCTAGGCTTTTATCTGATTTGGTTAAATACGCTGAGTGAACACAGACCAACGAAGGGAGAGGGGAAAAGTCAAGCACGTTCGTGACATGTTCTTAAAAGGAACAACTGTTATCATGCCTATCTGGAATGAAAAGAGATCAGGCAACAGGATGGAATGCCTGCCAGGTAGATAATCTTCTGGAGAGCCAAAGGTTCTTTGCAATTGGTAACAGGGGTGAAGAGCCACCAGCATCAAGAGGGCTGTTGGAGTGTACACCTCTTTTGTAGTGTCAATATCACATGCATGCCCCATCAATCATTGCTGATTCTGATCTCTCCTCCCCATGCCACCCCCACCAGATGCTGCTATGAATAGCCCCACATTTCTCTTGTTCCTCTATACCTTGTCCAGACGGAACAGCTTAAAAACGGGTCTTCAGAATGCTGCTGAAGGAGGAGGAAGAGGAGCCAGCAATGCAGCTTCAGGCCTGGGTGGAGCTGAGCTATTTGCCTAAAGAACAGAGCTGAGCTCTCCCTGGGTGTATTAGACATCCTTTGATTACTAATAAATTGTTTACTAATACGTCTTTTGCAGACTTCCTGAACAAATGATGTTATTTCATATCTACATAAGCACTCTTTTCAGATAATGCGGGGTAGAGAACAAGGGAAAATAGGCTAAAAAGGCTGAAATGAAAAAAAAAAACAACCCGCAGAAAATTTCTTCTGATTTTGACTTTGTACCATCAACCATAAGTGTTTTTTTTTTTTAAATAGACTTTATAGCACTGCAAAGAGTGCTTTAATTTCTATGGGAAGCATACAGGGCAACCCCCAACGTTGTGTGGGACTGAAGAAGAGCTTCAAGGGAAAGGGAAATGACACGAGATGACAAATGAGATTTGTATCTTGATCAGACCTGGTAGTGCTTGGAAGATCAAAGGCTAAGGCTGTGGGGTGTACCGGGAAGTGGGGAAAATGTCCCAGAAGAAGTGGTAAATTATGCACTGTTGCCAAGGGAACTGCACAGGTGCGAATATGTCACCAAAGTTGAGCTGAACTCAAGAGAGTTTTTATTTTAGCATGTGGCCAGGATTGCTGAGAGATAAGCTTTTTGATTCCAGTAACTGGCTCAGCGATTTGAGCTTGTCTCTCATGTGCTGCTGCATTTCTCTCATCACTAGACCATATTGTTGCCTCTTTCCTCTGCCCTATTGACCCATTAAATTATAGTGCCAATAGGTATAATACTCTGATTGCCAGCTGCACCAGATCAGGAATTCCCGACTTATCTCACCCCAGCTATAAATACTTAGGTATAGCCTGGTGAGTCACTGTTCTCTTCTTTCTTCCTGTTCTCTATTCCTTACATGCAAAGAAACAAAAATATAAACATACTTTTATCACACTTGAACCTTCCTTGAAAATGTTGACTGTATGGAGAATCCGGGGAGATTTGAAACTGCACCGTGTTTGCACCTCTTCCGGATCCTAGTTCAGATCCTGGAAGTTTGGATGGTCAAGTCTGGGAATTCCCACTGTGCACTCAAGGGGTCCTTCCTCGCGCCGCAGCTTGGAGCTTTTCCCTGCCCCGTGCCGAGCTGCGGATATTCCTCCCTCTTCCGGACGGCAAAGTGGTTCAGCCCACCGGGCAATCCACCGGGCTGGAGCTGTGCCAGCGTGGAGCTGTCCCTGGTACTGAAGCGGAAGGCGCAGCTGGCAGATAGGAAAACGCCGGCCAGACGGGTTTTGTGCAGGCCGCGCCGCCTTTGGGGTGGCAAAGGGTGGAGACAAATTTGGCTGAAAAGTGGATCGGGAGTTGAACCAGCTTTCCTGACGTTGCATTGGTGAGAAACCTAATGTTGTGTTGCCTGCTTTGAGAGGGGCTCCATATCAGAGTTCCATAAATTTAAAGAGGGGTAGGTTTTAATTCCCTATTGAGTGCATTACAAAGTATTCCTGAATTTGTATAAAATTCTTGTTCCTTAAGAGTGCAAATCATCTTAGGAAGCTGGAGGTTGGAGAGAGCATATTTCAGGAACATTATCTCCAAATTAATGTAAATATGGTAGAATAAAAATCTACATCTGAGAAGCTTGTTAGTAAGGGCTTTGGCTTCTTCTTCTACCAGTTCCCTAACAGAGCCTGTTTTTGTTTTTGTTTTTTAGTTTTTTTTCTAGAACAGAGAAGTGGCCAATGTATTTCACCTTGTAGGCAGATTACCTTTCCCAGGGCAGTTCCTGAAACCTCCAGCTGAAACTATCCTGCATTTCTGGACAGTGAAAGGTGGATTTTGAAGAACCATTTCAATCCAAAGTAGAAATACTAGCCTAATTATTATTTCACACAAGGCAGTTTCCATTTGCTCATTCAGTGTTACAGTGGAAAGAGGCACCTCCTGATCAGAATGCAAACCTTCCGTTGATTCAGGACCTTCCATAAGTTCCTTGTTTATTTTTTTTAAATATCAAATTTAGAGACCACCCAACTCACAGAGCTACTCAGAATATGTCAATGCTAGGAAAACAGAACTGTTGCAACTCAGGATGAGACAGCTTCCTTAGATTTTAATCAACGGAAAACATAATATTAAACAATATTTCCTCCCACAGTTTTTCAGTATTGACAGATTAGTAAGGATTACAATCATAAACATTAATGTATACTTAAAACAGAACAGCCTGACTCCCAGCCATCTTAGACTATATTTTCTATAAACCCCAGTTAGCACTAGCTTTGATTTTCCTGGCTGGAGATGATAGAAGATGAATCCCACTACTTAAAAGGTGCTAGAATAGGAAAAAGAGTCTTAAAATCTCTGAATCTTCTTGCTCATTAATCATGATTCATAGATTGAAGCTAAGAAGTGATATTCTGGGTTTACTATCAGAGTTTCCTGACATTAGTGGCTTGGGTCTTGATTGAAGTCAAACCCTTGAGACACCTAAAATATAGTAGTACTTTAGCTTTTATATGGTTTTAATAAAAAGTAATGATTAATATATAGAGAGGGAGCTTAGATTGTCAATTCATATTTATATCAATTTATATATATATATATATATATATATATATATATATATATATATATATATATATATATATATATTTGTTTTCGGAGATTATATATATATATATATATATATATATATATATACTTTGTGCTACAACACCCTGTTAAGCCCCAATTAAGGGAGAAAGCATACTGCTTTCTTTTCTGTCTTTCGGCTCATCACCAGAGACCATACTGACAGAAAGCTATTTGTTTCATTGTCTTTTTGTTTATATGTGTGTAAGGTTTTGAGCTGATAATTTAAATAATAAATAAGGGAGACTAGGATAGATCTATTTCGAGCTAGTTAGCTCTCTTCAGTTAGCCATACCCTTACTGGTTCGAATCCCAGTAAGGGTATGGCTAGCTGAAGAGAGCTAACTAGCTCGAAATAGATCTATCCTAGTCTCCCTTATTTATTATTTAAATTATCAGCTTAAAAACCCTACACACACACACACACACACACACACACACATATATATGTGTAAGGTTTTTAAGCTGATAATTTTTAAGCTGATAATACAAAGTATATATATATATCCATATATATTTGTTTTCTGAGGTTTTCGCTGGTATTTGTATGTGGTTCTTTGATAATTCGGGTTTTCTCCCGCATAAAATTGGAAGTATCTAGGCGACGTTTCGATGAAGTCTCATTCATCATCTTCAGGCTTGTGTCTTCGGCTTTGTGCTTCTCGTAGTAATGTGAGCTTGCAGCTGTTTCTTCATTTTAACTGTCAGTGGGGGTTAACCAATATATATATATATATATATATATATATATATATATATATATATATATATATTATCAGCTTAAAAACCTTACACACACACATATATATATATATATCCCAATATATATATATATATCCCAATATATATATATATATCCCAGTTCTGGAAAATAAATAATGTATGGGTATGGACATGTACCCACTTCCATTCTATTGTGTTCACTTCTTGGAGACTGACTGGACAAGTCCCTGCAGTTTCCTTGGCATGTTTTTCGAAAGTGGCTTTCCATTGCATCCTTTCTAGGGCTGAGAGAAAGTGACTGGCCCAAGGTCACCCAGCTGTCTGTGCCTAATGTAGGAATAGAACTCAAGGTCACCTGGTTTCTATATATCAGCCCAGAATGCTTCTTTGAGAGAGATGGGCAATTCAGAAATATGATTGATAGATATACAAACAAACAAATAAGAAATAGATACATAGCCTTAAACCAGGTTATTTGAAGGACCATCTTTTCCCAGTCACATCTATCCACAAGCAGTTGTGATGGAAGGTGGACACCCAGAAAGGATAGGATATATTCCAAAGAAGTAAGATAACTCGATCTGGATGTTACATGTGAGAGTAAAAGGGTGAAGACAACCCTTCCTTGATAGTTTACAAAGTCTATTGTAAATGCAGATAGTAGAGTCTACAGTCTGGCAAGATTTTTGTCTGTAGATGTGAAAACAATAAAGAACTCAGCTGGGAAGAATATCTACTTTGTGATTCTTGGATTTGGACTCACAGCAGTGCTGTGTTCTGATTATATGTTGTGCCTAAACAAATCATATGATGGTTTAATGTGAAATCCTGGCCCCCATAATTTGCACAGCTAAATAGCCTGGTTCTCTTGGTGTGCTGAATAACAAAGCCACCAAACTTTATTTTAGCCTGGTATAGCTTATTGTGTGAATTCAACCACACCAAAGTCCACATTCCTGCCTAACCTCAGAGATGACATCCTAGACCCAGAGCAGTTCACAGCAGCAAACACATTTTCAGGACTGAAACTTGGTCTTAAGACTGGGTGTTTTAAACTGCTCAGTGTTGTAAACCATCCAGAGCCGCTTAGGTAAGATGGACAGAGTAAAAAATTAAGAAATGTATACATTTAGTCAACTTGCTAACTCCTATCAGTAAATAAAGACTGAATCACAAAATGAACAGGGCCATTTGCTCTTCAATTTGGCTGAAATTTGTCTCCTTTGCAGTCAGAGACGGGACTGTTTCCTTTCGGAAGAGTGCAAAGAAGAGAAGACACATTGATTTCTGCCCCTGAAGTCAAAGAGCACGTGAAGCATTTGGTGAGTTTTTTTTTTAAAAAAAATCTTTATCACAGCATATGGCAATATCTAGCACAACTAAGGAAGGTGCCCTAGTTAGTCCTTGGATGGGACATTAACAGGAAATTCTAGAACTACTCAACTAGACTGGAGTGCTGAGTTAAATTTGCAAAAGACAATGACAAAAATTATTTTATGATCTGTACAATATTTAGGGAGTCTTGATCTTTATCTTTTGGAAACATTATCCTCAAAAGTAACTATAGGTAGTCCTCAACTTAAAATGTGTTTAGTGACCATTCAAAGTTACAATGGCGCTGAAAAAAGTAACTAACGACCATTGCAACATTTATTTATTTATTTATTTAAACTTTTATACTGCCCCCTCTCCCAAATAGGGACTCGGGGCGGTGTACAGCCACAATAAAGTACAATCGATATAAATTTTAAAAATCATCTGATCAAAATTTGGATGCTCGGAAACTGATTCATATTTATGACAGTTGCAGTGTCCTGGGAGCATGTGATCCCCTTTTGTGACCTTCTAACAAGCGAAGTCAATGGGAAAGCCAGATTCACTTAACAACTTAACAACTGCAATGATTCACTTAACAAATGTGGCAGGAAAGTTCATAAAATGGGACAAAATTCATTTCACAAATTTCTCACTTAGCAATAGAAATTTTGGGCTTAATTGTGGTCATACATCAAGGATTACCCATATGCTTTTGCAACATAGTTCTGGAAAAGAAGACCTGAGAGTGCCAAGCTGCTAAATCTAGAGCACTTGGGGCTTCAGTATCCTTAAAAATTATGCCATCTCGTTTGAAATAGGTAAGCGTTGTTTGACCATTTGCCTTTTAGTTTGATTATCTGCTTTCCTCTTCTGGTAGGACTCTGAGCTCACCAAGAAAAGGAAGCAATGTGAACATCTAGAGCATGAAGTAAAGAAGAAGCACAAGAGATGTGTAGAGCTTGTAAGTGAGTCCCCACCCCCATTGTTGACCTCGTGCTGCTTGCTTGCCTGCAGACTCCTAGAGCTACTTTCAATAGACTGAAGATGGATGCCTACAAACTCCCTAGGAACTGAAGGTTCAATAGCGATAACTGGCTAATAATAGCAAATCACAGATGCAGTAATACAGCAAGAACAAGGGATTACAAAGAACAGCAATAGTTGATACAAAGGCTAGCAATTCCTCCCCTCCCCACCAAAAGTTACACATTAAGAACTGTGTCTGCTGGGTGGGGAGGGGAAATCCAAGAACTCAGATAGTAACTATGATTCTGTGATTGATATCCTACCTCTTTTTTACATGTGTTAGTATTTAGTATTTATTTGATTTGTCAATCGCTTACAAGATACAGGTATAAGAATAAATATAATTTTGAGTACATGAGATAGATACTTATGAGAAAAATAAAAAATAGGACAGGGATGGTAGGCACAATTGGTGCGCTTATGCACGCCCCCTACAGGCCTCTTAGGAAGGGGGTGAGGTCAATAGTAGACAGTCTAAGGTTAAAGCTTTTGGGGTTTGGAGAAGAAACCACAGAGTCAGGTAGAGTATTCCAGACATTGACCACTCTGTTGCCGAAGTCGTATTTTCTGCAGTCAAGTTTGGTGCGGTTAACCTTGAGTTTGTATCTATTGTGTGCTCTTGTATTGTTATGATTAAAGCTAAAGTATTCATTTGCAGGTAGGACATTGCAATGTATGATTTTATATACTATATTTAGATCGGACTGGAGTCGGCATAGTTCTAGGTTTTCTAGATCTAGAGTTTCAAGTCTGGTGGCATAAGGTATTCTGCAATGAGTAGAGGAGCAGAGAACTCTTCTTGTGAAATATTTCTGGACTTTTTCAATTGTGTTAATATCAGATATATGATATGGATTCCAGACTGATGAGCTGTATTCAAGTATAGGTCTAGCAAATGTTTTGTATGCTCTAGTTAGTAGTGTGATATTACCTGAGAAGAAGCTACGTAGGATTAGATTAACAACTCTTAATGCCTTTTTGGCTATGTAGTTACAGTGGGCTCTAGCACTTAGATCATTTGAGATGAGTACTCCAAGATCCTTGACAAAGTTTGGATCCTCAATAAGGTCTTGACTATTTAGCTTGCATTTTATTTTCTGATTTTTTCTGCCAATATGTAAGACAAAGCATTTATTTGTTGAGATTTGAAGTTGCCATTTGATTAACCATTCTGATACATAGTCAAGGTCTTTTTGAAGGGTAGTAGTATTGTCTGTGGTGTTGAATAGCTTTACATCATCAGCGAGGACAACACAGTTCCTCTTAATATGATCACAGAAGTCATTTATGTAGAGTATGAAGAGAGTTAGTCCTAAAACACTGTCTTGGGAAACAGGTACAGAATTTGATAGAATGTGATAGTTTTATATATAAAAAATTGGGTTTTTATTGCATAGCCAGACCATCATTTTGCCCCTTTAAAAAAAAGTCATACTTATACACCATGGATGTGCCATTAAAAAAAATCTAGCATTGGTAATGTTTGAGTTTTCTGTTTTAAAAAATGAGTTTCTTTATCTACACACATGTTAAACATGTCATTGGATCCTTCAGAGAGAAAGCTTTCTGTTACTTACAGTCTCTTCTGCAGGTTTTTAAGTTCCTAAACCAACATTAAGGTGAAATGTTTAGAGTAGAATGAAATATCGTTATTGCTGTTCGAATTGACGTGGCAGTAAGCTTTCTTAGAACTGCTGAGTTTTATGCCTAAATGCCTAAATCCAAGGTTGCAGAAAGAACAGCCTGCGGAATCACATAGTGCCTATCAGGACTCTTACTGTATGTCATGCCAGAGTACTCTGAGTCAGTGGAGCTAAGTATTTTTCCCCTTTCAGTATTTCTGGAATTTGAGGAAGATTTTACAGAGCGCAGTTGGTATTTTAAGCTTTGTCATAGCGGGGAGGTATTATTTTATTCCCAGAAAATCCATGCTTGATTTTTCCCCACACAGGAGATCGAACTTCAGGAAGTGCGGAGTGATAATGCCCGACTCTCTGAGGAGAACGCCGCGTTACAGGGGCAAGTCGAGTGGACAGAGAAGGTAATCATGAGACCTTCTCTTATATCCACCATCTAAAGTAGTGTAAACTGATGACTGTAGATCATGGCTTTAATCCTTTTCCTGGGGGATAAATATTATTTCATTGTAAACCAAGTTCATTCATCTTTCATGTGTTGGCTATGGAAGTTGGAATATCAATACACACATGCATACATTTCTATAAAAAGACCCAACATCAGTTATGATCAGGCTTACAGTTCCATCAAACGTATGGAACAAATTAATCAGACCCTAAAGCAGAAGAGATTGTAATGCTCGTTTTGTCAAAGAGAGCACCTCCTCCTCCTCCTCCTCCTCCTCCTCCTCCTCCTCCTCCTCCTCCTCTTCCTCCTGTTAACCAACTGCTCCTCCTATTGCAGGTTGAATCTGAAAATGCTGACTTAAGGCTGCAGGTTTCTGTAGTGACTGAGGAACGGGATTCGGCTCTTCAGAAAACCCAAGAACTCCAGGACAGGCTGGAGAGTCTCGGGCAGGCACTTAAGGTTTGTAGAAAAAGACTCTCTCAGAGCAGCTACCTTCTATTGGATATCCTTCATTTTGGAAAGTTGACTAGCAGAAATGGCAGATTTGGAATCAGGTTGTAATAGATTCCAGGTTTTCTAATTAAAAGGTGATTTCAGGATGTGGATAAATGCAAATGTCACTTCTTTATTTGTGTTATTCATACTCTTATGATGAATTAAGAGCTTGAAATCAGGAACTGGCATCAACCCGAGACATTTTATAAAATAATTAAAAATAGCCTTAGGAATGCTTGACAGATTTGTCCATTTTATGCACAGGCTCAGCAAAGTCCTCAGCACTATTTTCTGTTAAATGCTAATGAAATTCAATAATGAAGACAGTGAGCTACAAGTCAGAAATAATTGTCCAGTTAAGGCAAAGGTAAAGATGTTCAATTTATGCTTAGCTCCTGGAGACTATAATATGCAATCATATTGTTCTTTGACAACCGGTCTAAGAAAGGGAAAAAAACACAAACTGGTCCAGGACTATCTGGAGTTCCAAAAACTTTGAGATAACTGCCAGTATGACAAGGAGAAAACTATGCTATCATTTACATTTAAATACACATTTAATCAAATTAAATGAAGACTTTGACCCTCTTCTGCCATTTCTTCCAAAACATCTTTTAGACATAGTCTATCCATAGAAGCATAGAAGGAAACATCATTATTGATATTGTTGATATTATTGATCAGAAGTTAACATCAACTAGGTTCTATGAATGTCCTGATTTGCATAGATCAAGATGAAAAAAAGGGTCTATGGGAAAATCATTCTACTTTCTTATGTTTAGAATCTATTTACTTGTTAAAATGTACCACCTGCCTCAATGGACTCTTCCGGATCTTTTTTTCCAGCACATGAGAGATGTTGCAGAACGAAGGCAGCAACTGGAGCATCAACATGAGAAGGCCGTGCAGGCCTTACAGAAGAAAAAAGATGAAGTCCAACAGCTGCAGCAGGTGAGTTCTATCAAAAGGAGGCTTCTTTCTTCCAGGTTTATTCACATAAGCCTGATTCTTCCATCAGCCGAAGGCTCACATACTGTATGAATGTGTAAACCAGGGGTCTTCAAATTTGACAGCTTTAAGACTTGTGGACTTCAATTCCCAGAATTCCTCCTCCAGTCATGTTAGCTCAGGAATTCTGGGAGTTGAAGTCCACAGGTCTTAAAGTTGCCAAGTTTGAAGACCCTTGGTGTAAACAGACCCCCACTGGCAGGAATTGACGTGCTTTGGAGGTGAAGAGAAAATTCTAATTGTGGGATTTGTTCTCTGATGAGCCATTCAGCCCATAGCAATGCCTGGTGCTGCACTGATGTGAGCAATTGCAATATGCTGAAGGCTGGGGAAATACCTCCCCACCATTGGGCAAGGAGAAATTGCTCATGCTTTCTTCAATTAACAATTTGATTCTACCCTATTGATACTTAACACATTTTATTTATCATTCATTCACTTATTGAGTCTGACCCCATCTCAATTAGCAGGATTGTCAACATCCTGCAAATTGAGTTGAGGTTTAATAGTGATTTAATGAAAAGGAGTAGGGGTGACATGATTGCAGTTTTGCAATATTTGAGAGGCTGCCACAAAGAAGAGGAAGTCAATCTATTCTCCAAAGCCCCCAAGGAAGGATAAGAAGCAATGGATGGAATCTAATCAAGAAGAGAAGCAACTTACAACTAAGGAGAGTTTTCCTGACAGTTAGAACAATTAATCAGTGGGATGACTTGCCTCCAGAAGTTGTAGATGCTCCAATACTGGAGGTTTTTAAGAAGAGATTTCAAACCATTTGTTTGAAATATTATAGGATTTCCTGCCTGAGCAGGATATTGGCACTAGAAGACCTCCAAGGTCCCTTCCAACTCTTTGATTCTATTAAACAGTCTGCAAATGACGTACAATTGTATAATAAAATATATGTAGTAAGAAAAAGTAAAATTCTAATAAGTGCATCAATTAATACACAATGTTCTTTCATTCACTGGCATCACTCAATTGTTGTAAGCCTTCTGAAATATCTGTCTTTAATAGAATCCAGATGGGTCATAATGTGGAGGCCAACTCAGTATCAGCTGTGGGGGCTGTTCCATGATTGGGGTGCAACGGTGGCAAGTACCCACATTTCCTCTCACCTTGTAGCACTTGTCAACCAAGTAGTGTCTCCTTGGATTAAATTCCACGTATTCGGAATACCAAGATATTGTTGGTCGTGCAAAGCACTTTTTAAAAGTATAGACCAAATTTACCCATTACAGTATAGCTTGATTATGGTTTACATTATTATGTGTATTCACCTGTTACAAGCTATGGCTTAACATAAACTTAATCAGTACACCAAATGCTAATACATAATGGCTAGGCAGAATTTGTAAATTCAATCAAGTCTACTACAAGCAAATCACCCACTTCTATGTCAATGAAGATAAATATTCCTGGGACAGCCAGCTTCCTTAACCTTTCTTTTCTCTTGGATTTAGGCTCAGGCTGAAGCTAGGAAAGAACACGAAGGAGCAGTGCAGCTTTTAGAGGTAAGAAGAGGAGAAAATAAAAGAAAGGGAGGTAAAAACCAAGAAAAAAAACCATTTAAATTATAGTCAAATATAATTTAGTTTATTTAAAATACACAAGAAATGTTCACATCGAACACTGCCAGTTCTATGTGTAGTATGTGCTTGTCTTTAGAGAAGAAGACCCAATTAAATGTGTCACCGTGGAAAATACTAAGAGACTTCCCACTGTAGTTCATTGGTTAGAAGGCAATGTCTCATCCGGTAATGGGCTGTGAGAATAACCTTGGAAGACAGGAGAAAGAGGGTTTGAGATATCTTTTATCTGAGTGTTGCCCTGGCTACAGCTCTTTCTCTTGTCTCCCAAGGCTAATCTCTCAATCCATTATACTTCCAGATGTGGGTTTTCAATTGATTTATCCAGTTCTGCAATCAATCACTGGATTTGTACTTAAGGAAGATGGTGATGTGCAATTAACCACTTTTTTTTCTTCTGCTGCTGTTTCTTGCCTTGTCAGAATTCCTTGGATTCTATGCAGGTACTAAATGGTTTCAGATGTGACGAAAATGTCCTTTCCTCTAACAAATCTTGATCATTTCAGAGGTGTTTGGAACAGAGAAATACTATGTTTTATATGTATTATGGAGACTAGGCAATGAAAGAATGGGAGAAAAATTGAAATGTATTTGAGAAGCAATAATGTATATTTCTCATTTCCAAACTTGCACATAATTTGTGTTGCATCTGTATTAGCCCAGCAGAACAAGAGCAAGGTTTCAATTGCACAAGGCTGTTCTTTCTGGTGACTGTCAGAGGAAGGGAAGAAATGTCCAAGCACTAATGAGGGTATGGGAGAATATGTAAATGTGACACTCTTAATGTGTCCTTCACTACAGATAGTCCTTGACTTATAACTGCAATTGAGATCAGAATTTCCATTGCTAAGCAAGGCAGTTGTTTAATGAGTTGCACCCAATTTTATGATCATTTCTGCCACAGTTATAAAAAATAAATTACTGCAGTTCTTAAGTGAATCATGTGGTTGTTAAGCAAATCCCACTTCCCCCCACTCACTTTGTTCGTTGGTGGATTACTTGACCCTGGGACACTGTAATCATCATAAATACATGCCAATGGCAAGTGCCCAGATATGGGGAGTTGAACTCAAGTCACCCATTCCCATTCTATACACTAATCAAGCCTGACTATAAATTGCTGATTCTCCATACCTTACTCTTCTTTGTTACTGGGCTATAATTTTTCTATCCTAAGTGTTAAGCTTCACCGGTGGGATTTCTCCAGTCTGAAGGGACTCTTGCTGAAAAGTTAGCTAACGAGAAAAAAAACCTGTTGTTCCTTTGAAGTCAGAAAATGGTTTTGTCTCCTGTTTCACTTGTCTTGCTGATTCACACACACACACACACACACACACACGCACACTAATCCTTAAATAGAGTTCATGTACATTTCTTACACTATATCCATTAATTAGCCATTAATATTTGGCTGGAAGAAGATTCCTTGCCCTTGTTCTTTGTGGCATACAGAGGAGGAGATGGTGTGCATGTATTATGTAGAATAACTAGTAATGTAGATGTGATTAACATAGAAACGTTGTGGGGGCCCCCAAATGTATGATGGTGTGTGTCTTCTATTCATTATCGTTAATAACATGTTCAGTCTGCAATTGGGCTCTTATGTTTGGTAACCATAAAAGCAACAACCCACCCAATCTCTTTTTACTGATGTTCTTTCATTCTTTCAGAGGCTTTTGCAGAAAGGAAAGAAAAACTAGGTGTTTTTTTCCCCTCATTCTAGTCTCTTTGCCATCACAATTCTTCTCCCTCTGTCAGGGTTTTAACGTTTCACACTGTTTCCTCTTGTGATGAGCTGCGATGGCTGATCTTTGCACATGAAGGTTTATCCTACAGTTCAGCACAGGGCTGCCTTTTAAAACTGATCCCTTTATCCTCCCAAAAAATTACTGAAAGCTTTCCTCTACAAAGGTAGTGCTGAAAACCTTTACAAAAACAACTACAAACTATGTAATAAAAATACAGTATGTAGCACGCAGAATAAGAAAGCAACCCCTTCTAAAGTTTATGTTGCTTATGAAGAGAATGCCTTGTCCCAAAATGACAAGGTATTCACTATCAGAGAAGATGCCAACCAGATTTCCTGAAGATGCAAATTCCAGAATTTAGATCTGGTCCCAGAGAAAGCCCTTTGACATGTCCCATCCTTTCCACCTTTGCCACTGTTGGGAAATGGAGAAGGTGTCTCCATTGATCTTAACGAGCAGGCAAACTCATATAGAAGGGAATAGTTGCTTAGATACCACCAACGCTTTAAACTGTGTCCAAAAACAAACAAAAAACTAATGCCCACATTTGCAGGAGCTGCAATATAATTTTGCTATGCTATGCCAAGCAGATGCATCATGAAATTAAATCTTTCAAAGATCTAGGATCTACTGTTGGGAAATGTAATGTAAGCCACCCAAAATGCAGTACCCAGAAACAAATCAGTCAGTCAGTCAATCAGTCAATCAATCAATCAATCAATCAATCAATCAATCAATCAATGTTCTTAGGTGAACTTTAAGCCAACTTCTTCCGTCTTGGCAGTTTCTAGTCATGCAATTGCAACTTCCATAGTTATCCAGCCAGAACTGAGTAATGCTGAGAATTCTGCTTGAAGTCCACTTAAGATATGGTGTGTGTGTGTGTGTGTGTGTGTGTTTGTGTGTGTGTGTGTGTCAGTGGATACTAACCTGCAAGATGGACCATCTTCCTCTGTTCCCTTAAAACCTCTTTCTGTTGCTAAAATCTGCCTTCAGCTGTAGCTAATGGTTTTTCTTTTGCAATGCAGGCCCGTGTGAGAGAGTTGGAAAACCAATGTCGCAGCCACACAGAACAGTTTAACTTCCTCTCTCAGGAACTCAATCGATTTCGCCTCCAAACTGGGAAATTAGGTCTTCCATCCACCACCTCCTTCTGTTCTTCCCTGGTGACTTCAGAGATTGTCTTTGCTACTTGCCAGAGTTCTTCACAGCTCCCTAATGGCTTCAAGCAGAAAGGTGATAGTATACAAGAGAACCCTTGCGAGTTTCTTTGATTTTCTTGTCAACAAAAGAATAATTCAGAAAGGGAAGTACCAAGTCATCTAAAAATTTTCAACATATCTCTAACTACATACTATTAGCCCTCGACTTACAACAGTTCATTTAGTGACCATTTGAAGCAGTGGTGAGATTCAAATATTTTTACCACTGGTTCGGCGGGCGTGGCTTGGTGGGCGCGCTTTGGCCGCAGCCACACACTTTGCATGCATATGCATGCCAAATGTGCACTTTGCACAGGCGCAGAGGCGTTTGTACAGGCACAGAGGTGGTCTAACTTGCCTCCTGCAAGCCTGCACGATCCTGGTTGCTTCAGCAGCTGCCACGCAGTACTCTTCTGTGCCACGCAAAACGGCTGTGCTTCAAATTCAGCGGATAATAGTGAGTATGGGAGCTCGGGTGGGTGGGTGAGCCCAACAGCAGAGCAGCGGAGAGAACCAGTTCTGTCTCCGCTGCTCATCGCCGCTACCGGCTCGGCAGAACCAGACCGAACCGGTAGAATACCACCACTGATTTGAAGTTACAACTTCAAACAGCAGTGAAAAGGTGGCTTATGAGCATTTTTCATACTAATGGCTGTTGCAGCACCCTCTTGGTCACATGATCAAAATTCGGATGCTTGGCAACTGGCTCCCGGGGTCACCCTTTGCGACTTTCTGGCAAGCAAAGTCAATGGGGAAGCCAGATTCACTTAACACAACCGTGTTAGTAACTTAACAATGGCAGTGATTCACTTAACAACTGTGGCAAGAAAGGTTGTAAAATGGGATAAAATTCACTTAATAAATACCTCACTTAGCAACATAAATTTTGGGCTCAATTGTGGTCATAAGTCGAGGACTATCTGTATTCTATAGGGTGCCTGATGTAACGCTTGTTTTTCTCACCCTGGTGTCTTCTAAATGTGTTGGATTGTGATTCTCAGAATTTCTTATCAATAACGCACTGCTGGCTTGGAATCCTGGGAGTTATAGTCAGGGTTCCATAGTAGGGAAAGGCATTTTAATTATTTTAGGATGATCTCAGTCATAACCTGAAGTAGAAGCTGTAGCCCACACTGAACCACGGTGTTGTAGACAAAAGATCCTCCATTCAATCTACAACGTCTCTAAATAGACTCAAGAAAAGGTTTTGTCTAAAAACTGAAAAACTACTGCTGGTCAGTTTAGATCACCGGGGGTGTCAAACTGGTTTTCTTCGAGGGCTGGATCAGCACTGTAGTTCTCCTCTGTGGGCCGGGGGGTGAGGGGTGGGGAGAGATGAGACGGATACCTCCTGCAGTACCCCTGCCTGCCAAAATGGGACACGGAGTAGCATGAAGCCCACCCCCCTGAGGCCCATTTCCAGCCTCCCTGGCCTCCTGCAGTGCTCTGCCGGCCTTTGATATTTCCAGGCCAACCCTACAGGCCAGAACTAAGCTGGCCAGATCCAGCCCACGGGCCTTGAGTTTGACATCTCTAGTTTAGATGGTACAAAACTAGAATAACCAGTAATCCAATTACGGCCATCAGTTTTGCCCTCGCCAAGCCATCAGCATATTTTCAGTGCTCTGCAGTGCTCCAGGACTGTCCTAAATCAGTCAGCATTCCCTTCCAAGCAGCCAGAGGGGGAATAATAAAAACTGGCAGACTTGATCTCCCAACCCCCTTCTGTTCTTCCTTCAGCATGCTTGCTTTTCTGTGGCAAGGAAGAAAATAGGGGGAAACTCCTGCAAGCTACTGTTGAGAATGTAGCAAAAGTATCCCTCAGAGCAGCCAGAAAGCAATTAACAAATTAAAAAAAGAAACAAACCAGGGATGAGCCATGATACAACTTGAAAAAAATCCAGAAGCCTAGGAGTTCCTCCCAGTACAGAAACACTGCCAGTAGCTGTGAAATTATTGATCGATTAAATTTATTTACTGCCCCTCTTGTATCCAGCAGCTTGAATGAAACAGCAAAGTTCTCTTTACTTCCTTTGCATCAGAGCAGCAGCTGAAGCAATTAATTTCAGAATGAAAAGCTCTGGATGGAAGGACCCATAGCATAATGGGGTTATGCAAGGCTGGTGATGTTGATCACTGATGTTGATTTGGCAAAAAAAAAAAAATTAGTAAAGAAAAATGCACAGTAACAAATAGTTTTCTTCTGTGTGAGGACTGCAGAAAACACACGAGGCTGCCAGCTCTAAAGTGGACTGTTTCCCTATGAACAAACTTGGTTAAGATTGTTTTTCCCAACCTGATGGAGACTGAGTGGGAAAGGGGACAGCCCAGGTCATTGGAGGAGTGCCTAATGCTGCTTCGTCTTGGCAGTGAGTGTGATCAGTTCCCTCTCCAGCACTGGAACATCTCCACCCGGTGGAAGCTGCTTGGAAGAAAAAACACCCAGAACTGTGACTCATTCGGACATGGAACAGGAGATCTTTGCTAAAGGCATTTCATATGGACTCAAGAAGAGCTTTAAATAGCTCTGTTTCTTGTTCCACACTGAAAGTTTTCTCTGTGTTTACCCCATGCTGGTAATTTCTCAAGCACTGCAGTATTTTAAAGGTCATGGAATTGATTTTTCTTTTTTCTTAACCAAAAATTTTAGTAGCCATGAAGTCCTTGGATTGTTTATGAAGGATGGCCTGGGTAAATTGGAGAGTCTACAGTTTTTCAAAACATTCAGCCTCTGTGGTTATACAGTAGATTTAAATCCGTGCAGTAAATTTAAGATTTTTTTTTCAGATAGAAACTTCTGAAGAGGAATAAAATTACTTCTTTCTTCTGAGATATGTGTGTATATGTGTGTATTGGGGGGGGAGGGGGGAAGAAAGGTGGTTCAAATTTTATTCAGGTAATCCTTGACTTATGACCACAGTTGAGCCCAAAATTTCCATTGCTAAGCAAGAAAGGCCATTTTATGACCTTTCCTGCCATAGTTGTTAAAAGAATCACTGCAGTTATTAAGTTGGTAACACAATTGTTAAGTGAATCTGGCTTCCCCATTTACCTTGCTTGTCACAAAGTCACAAAAACTTATCACACAATCCTAGGCCTAGGACATTACAACCATCATAAATACTGTACATGCTAGTTGCCAAGTGTCCATTTTGCTCATGTGACTATGGGATGGTTCAAGGGCCATATGAGAAGTAGTCAGAAATCACTTTTTTCAGTGCCGTTGTAACTTTGAGAGGTCATTAAACAAATGGTTGTAAGTCAAGGACTACCTGTATTTCAAAAAGAGAAAGTTGGTTTGTATACCAGCTTTGTGGTTCTTTTATGTAATTAGACCTGAATGTTCTGTGAACTTTATGGCTTTGCTTGTCCTCCATGCCTAGTGTGATGTACAATGTTTGGTTTCAGATCCAGAAATTGTCCCTGTATCTCCACGGAGCAGTAGAAAAGTTCAAGATGAAGAGGTGGAAAGGTTCTCCCCCGTGGCATTCCGGCTCATGGATCCTGTGGTGTCTCCTGTGGCCCGAAGTCCAGATACAAGCAGTCCCCCAGTTGCCTCAAAAAAAACAATCAAGAAATTGGAAGCCCAGTCCAGCTCTTCCAGATCTGAGTCCATGCACAACAACAGCCCCAAATCCTGCCCCACTCCTGAGGTCAGTCATGGATGTGTGAGGAGATGGCCACCTTTTGATTTATGAACACAAAAGATGGTTGGGCCATCTCTCAACGCTTTCCCAATACAAAATGCACATGAGGTTTTTCTGTGCTGTTTGGACCATTTGCAAACCTATATCCTATATCCCAACATATAAGCTCAGATAAGTGAATAAGAGTTAACCTAGCCAAAACTAATTAACCACAAGATCTAACCTTCGGTTTCCTTCTGTGCAGATTAGAGAGAGAAATCTTCATTCTCTTCTGAAGGGGTTCATTGACATAACAAAACTGTCAAACATTGGGATGTATTTTCCCCATTGTCAGTGGCTTGTCTTTTTGCACTTTTACTCAAAGAGCTAGTGACTAGATCGGTGTCTCTCAGGGGTGGGCTTCAAAAATTTTAGCAACAGGTTCCCTGCCCAGTTGCTGGGTGGGCGTGGCCTAGTCAGCCTCCTGCACCATGGTGGGTGGTGGGGAGAGACGTTTTTGCCCTCCCTGGGCTCCAGAGACTTTCCTCAAGCCTCCAGGAGGGCGAAAATGACCTCCACGGGCTCCGGAGGCTCTCTGGAAGCCAGAAATGGGCCCATTTCCGGCCTTCCTGAACTTCTGGAAAGCCTATTTTTTGCCTTCCCTGAGCCTCCGTATGTGCTCTGCGCTTACCTGCATCCAAAACGGGCTGCATGGGGACTCCTGGGAGGGGCGGGGTCAGCCAGGAGTGGGATTTGGGGGTTCTCCAAACTGCACAGAATCTCTCCCGAACCACTGCGACCTTCCAGCAGCCCACCCCTGGTGTCTCTCATCTTGGCTTTTTTAAGATGAATGGACTTGAACTTCTAGAATTCTGGAAATTGAAGTCCACACATCTTCAAGTGCCCAGGATTGAGAAACACCGATCTCAACAAATATATGTAGTCCTCAACTTATGAATGTAATGGAGCCTGGTGTTTGGTATGTGGTAAATCATGATGATTATAAGTTGAGGCCCCCATGTGACTGTCCTGATCTTATGATCTTTTTTGAGGTGGTTGTCAATGCTATGGTCAATGCATTTTTTGCTGGAAACATTATAAATCAGGCTGCGTGACCCCAGAATGTATTATAAAGTGAAGCAGTTGCCAAGGGCCTGAAGTGCGATTATGTGACCACAGGGGGACACACGGCCATTAGAACTCCAGAACCAGATCATTTGGGGGGGGGGTATCATAATGTCAAATAGTCACTAAGTGAGCATTTGTTAATCAAGGACTACTTGTAAAGTCCTCCTCTTTTGCAAGTCATGCAAAGCCCCAGTGCTTATTTGTTCCTCTTCCTTGCTTTTTTGCCATGGAGAGAACATCTGCTAGGAAACGGAAATTCCCCATCCATGGAAACAGCAGAGTTGGAAGCCCTGATCACAATGATCACCGGGGGCTCAACTTGCACCAAAATCAGGAGTGTTCTTTCAGCCAGTAACATTATTAATCAAGTGCTAGAAAGGGAAAATAATTAAGAGGGCAGTGACTAAACAAACAACATCCAACTGGAATATTCTGAGAGTTATATTAGACTGGAGAAAATATGGCATGAGATGGATCAATTAGTTTATTATAATGTATGTATTACTGTTTATTTATTCCATGTCTATGGTCTACCTTACCAACCTAATAAATGGTATCTTCAGCAATAATGACAAAGATTGTTGTGAGCCACTTAGAGTTGATTTGGAGTTGGGCAGCACCTAAATCGAATAAAATTAAAATATAGAAAAATAAAAAGTCTAATTAAAAAGCAACTTTAAAAATTTACAGCCTAATTAAAATACTTTTTTTAAAAAAGTATCATGCAACTCAGCAGCAAATCTTCAGAAAAGAGGCAGTTTGAAGAAGAAAGATTTTGCTTACAGGTGGAAAAATATCACAAGTGAAATTGGCCTGATTTAGAAAAAATGGATAGGGGTGTTTCTGGAAATGAGGCAGAAGGTTGCATCCAATTAGGCCAACGGCCAGATGTTAACCTGTTTTGGTTACTGTAAATGGGTCAAGAAAGATGCAATTCTATCAAGTCTCAGCTGCCCTTTAATTCCAGAATGGAACCAGAGCTTCAGCAGCACCATAAAGAAAAGGCCCCAGGATATCCCCTCTAAAACCCATTAGGGTCCATCAGTAGATAGCTTAAATGTGCCAGCCTCCCTGCAGAAGCGGGAGGCATAAGCAATCTCAAGGGCCCTTATTTACTTATTTATCATATTTAAGAATTGCCCATCTCCCTCACAAAAGGATTCTGAGCAATGCACAAATAAAATATAAAAAATATTAAAAGCATAAAAACAATGTATAAAATTTGATAACTAATAAATTTCAATTTAAAAGGGGCAAGGAATATTAAATTAAGAGGCATGGTGGTGCAGTGGTTAGAATGCAGTATATAATGCAGACTAAATCTGCTGACTGCCAGCAGTTCGATTCTCACCAGCTCAAGTCCATCCTTCTGAGGTTGGTAAAATGAGGACATAGATTGTTGGGGGCAATGTGCTGACTCTGTAAACTGCTTAGAGAGGGCTGTCAAGCAGTGGCCCCCAACTGCCTGCATCCCGTGGGTAGGACTTTGCTTGTTCGCGTGTCCCTTTTGCAGGCATGCTGTGAACCAGTGCCAGTCCATGGACCAGGGGTTAGCAACCCCTGTTGTAAAGCACTATGAAGCAGTATATAAGTCTAAGTTTTTATAAGTACTATTGCTATTAAAATTAATTGAAATGTGGGGTGAGAGCATTTACACTACTAACCAGCCCCCTGGCTACGTGCTCCTTTGTGCATCCTAAGTAAAGCTGCAAAGCTGTGTTTTCACACTTTCCCAGAAGGCCAGGAGAGTGGGGGCCCATCTCACTTTCGTGGGTGGGAAAGTGTTCCACAGGGCAGAAGGCTCTTTTCCTGGACCTGGCCAGTCAGAATTCTTTAATTGATGGGGTCTGTAACATACCTTTCCTGCCTGATTGGTTGGGACAGGCTGATGTAAAGGGATAAAAATAGTTTGATAGGTAACCAGGCCTCTTGCCATGTAGGACTTTAAAGGTCATAACCAATATCTTGGAGTGGACTGAATTGGGATGTGCTAAATTTGGTTCCTGAATTAGACTATATTCTACGTTTGCATAATACACTGAGCTGTAAAATAACCAAGTGGGTTGAATTTTTACAACATGCTGAATCATTAAAATGAACAGTTCAAGGTTAAAATGAAGTTTGCCATTAAGCCTTTATTTGCCTTAATTAAGCATCTTCTGCAAATACAGCTGTTTCATCATTTTCTGCCTGTCCTTAGATGGATACAGCTAGTGAAATGGAAGAATTGGACACTGACAGCATCTCATTGGTACCTGAGCAGGAGAACCATGATCCAGTAAAACTTCAGGTCTTCTTGGCTCGATATAGGTAAGGTTGTACAAACAAACCAACTGTGACATTAGATATTAAGAATGCAAATGATTTGTAGCAAATGTTAGATTTTAATATGATGCAACGGGCAAAGTATTGCATCTAGAGACTGTTGGAGTTGCATTTGGTAAGGAAAGGCAATGAACAATGGCAAGTTATCAATGGAAAGAGAAATATACGACTAAGTGGATGAGTTTGTGTATCTTGATAGAATGTCTTCAAAAATGGATGGAGAAGATGTGTTAATTAAGCACTATGTGTGATAAAACATGCACAGGGTCCAAATAGCTGTTGAATCAGTATGGGCTGAATATAAAAATGATCTAATCATTTAATATGGAATGCTGTTATATAGAGAGGTGGCTTAGTCATATCAAGAGAATGAAAAGTGAATTGCAAAATAAATATATGAAGAAAGTGAAGAATGGAAAGTGGATGATGTCATAGTTAATGGAATTGATGATATCCTCAAAAACAGAAAGAAGACAGATTTACAGGGAAAAAACCAATATATGGAAATGATGGAGATAATAATAATAATAATAATAATAATAATAATAATAATAATAATAATAATAATAATTTGAGTATAGTAACAACTACTGGGTTGAGAAAGTTCTGGAGAATGAAAAAGTCAAGATCTTGTGGGACTTCAGAATTCAGATGGTCAGGCACTTATTTATTCATTCATTCATTCATTCATTCATTCATTTATTTATTTATTTATTATTTATTTATTAAATTTTTATACCGCTCCCTCTCCCAAAAAGGGACTTGGGGTGGTGTACAGCCCTGATAAAACAACACAATTAGTAGAAAATTTAAAACAGATTAAAAAGAATTAAACTAGTGGCTGGAAATATAAAATTACAGTAACGCAATAAAAGCAAGGTAAAAAAGTTAAAAATTACCAAAAATTTAAAACCCTAGTAATTAATACTAGGCCAGATCGGCCTGTTGGAAAAAGTGGGTCTTTAATGCGCGCCGAAAGGCCCTCAGGTCAGTAATGGCCCGCATCTCCGGGGGTAATTCATTCCAGAGGGAGGGTGCCCCCGCAGAAAAGGCCCGCACCCTCGGGGCCACCAGCCGGCATCGTCCAGCTGACGGCACCCCAAGGAGGCCAACCCTGTGGGAGCGCACTGGCCGGTGGGAGGCCGATGGTGGCCACTTGGCCCACAACACACCTGACATAACAATAGTTGAAAAGAATAGTTGGTTCATTGACATTGCAATACCTGGTGATGCACGAATTATAGACACGCAGCAAAAAAAAAATCACAAAGTATTGGGATTTACAAATTGAACTTGAGCGACTTTGGAAAAAGAAATCGTGTGTTATCCCAATTGTAATTGGAGGTCTTGGAGAAATACCTCAAGGGCTACCTCGCTATTTCAAAATTCTGAATTTATCAGACTTGAATACCCTGATTCTACAAAAAACCACACTACTTGGAACAGCTTATATCCTCTGAAGCTACCTTAACTGTTCCTAGGTCCTTGATTAGGACTCAAGCTATTGAGCTACCAACCAGCCTCAAAGGCTGTGAATGTCACTAAAGATTAACTAATTATCATCATCATCATCATCATCATTTAATGACCCCATAATCCCATGAGGGGTGGAGTCTGGGCAACTGAATGGAGCTGAGTGGCCAGATGCCCTTCCTGTCGCCAATGCGGAGTTATATTCAGCAGATATATTCTCATTGTGCCCAGAGAGAGAAATATCTGCCTCTACCTAGGATCAAACTCACAGCCTCCTGATTGTGAGGTGAGAGCTTCACCCTAGGCCACTGCACCACTCATGATGGAGACAAGAATGGTTTGCAAAATAGAAAAAAAAAATAGGGATGTGACATGAATATTATAGTATAGATTTAGTTAGACTTCCTTTCTTTTTCTCTTACATCCTCTCTTTAAGCTCTTATTTATTCTTTCTTCCTTTTTATCTGCATTATGTGTAATATTTTACCCTTAAAGAGGGTAGCCTGGGGGAAGGGATATGCATGCATGGTTTTTCTCAAGGTTTTCCTATTCACCAGGTTTATTTCAAAGCAGGAATGAATGTCATCCAGATCATATTGGTCAATGATTATGAGAACGTCATCCATTCAGTTCAAAATATCATTCAGTTTACCTTCTAATGACAGCTGGCATATTTGATCTGCAGATACGTATTGGCAGACTTCAGCTTGGATTGTAGAAATTGAAATATGTAGGAGATTAGCAGATAAGATCTATCCTCATGCAGCAGATAATAGCTGCTCTTTTTCATTCTTCACTTAGATCTCTTTTGTTTTGTTTTGAGCCGGAGCACTGTGGCCACTCTGTGAATAATAGACAGACTAGAAAATGTTTCAGAATAAATGTTCATATCTGCTGCTTTCTAACTCAAAAGATATGTATAGGAATTTGGTATTAATCTGGCAATCATAAGGTGGCCAAGCTTTTGGACATCTGATCTTCTTTCTGAACTGTAGTCAGTTCTCCTTTGGTTCCCATTTTTATTTTCATCTTTTATGCAAAACTCTTCCATGCAGCTTGTCTTAAATTTCAGTTTTGTCACTTCGTGTTTTTTTCTCCTCTTTTGCAGCATCAAAACTCTCATCAATAATGTAGCACGAAAAAGCAGGCTAGATTCCTAACCAGTAACCTTTTGATCAGTTTATTAAATCCTGAACAAAATCCTGCACAAAAATAATCTTAGGCATGCATACATACATATACATATATATATATATATATCTCCACCAAGTCTGCTTTTTTTAATTTAGGTGCAGCATTTTTTAATATATAGCTATACAGAAGTAATTATGAAAGGAGAAAAAGGGGAGATAATTGTGAAAGGAGAAAAAATACAAACAAGTTGCAGTGGAACTGTAATGCAATCTGCACAAACTATTGTTTTTTAAATTAATGTTAGATATTCCCTTAATTTAAAATGAACGTTACAAGAGAGATCCAAAGATGCTTTTTCAAAAGGCAACTGGACCTTCTTTGTTATTGCTTGAAGACATTTCACTTCTCATCCAGGAAGCTTCTTCAGTTCTTCCTCAGTTCTTCAAGCAAAAACAAAAAGTCCAGTTGCCTTTTGAAAAAGCACCTTTGGGACATTCATGACCTGGATGCCTGGAAATCTCCATAGACAATTACAAGAGAGACTGCATAGAATGGAAAATCCAAAGCCATACCACAGGATCATATGGAAAAGATTCTTCATCTTTGGCACTGAATTTTGCATGTCCTCTTTGCCTCTGCTAATATATCTTTGTAGATGCTGCCTTCCTCACTTAAGAAGCAGATTCAGTTCATGGCCAGATTCCTTCTGGGCCTGTTAGACTTCAAAACGTTCTCCTTTCATTCATTTCAGTTATAATCCTTTTGATGGCCCCAATGAGAATCCTGAGGCTGAACTACCACTTACAGCTGGCGAGTATATTTATGTTTATGGAGAAATGGATGAAGATGGCTTTTTTGAAGGTACGCTGTAAGATGCATGAAAAAACGGAGATGTAAAGGAGGCGAAGTATAGAATAACTCATCAAAATAGTCTTGTCTATGGGAATGGGTGGCTGTAATAAAGTATTGTTAATATTATTACTATTAATAAAAGACCCGGGAGAAGTTGGGTGCTTTTAATAGGAATTTAGCCATGAGCAAGATAGTGGTGGGATTCAAATATTTTTACCACCGGTTCGGTGGGACTGGCTTGGTGGGCACATTTTGCGTGTATGCACATACTTTGCGTGCGTGTGCCAAATGGCACTTTGCGCAGGCGCAGAGACGTTCCAACTCACCTTCTGCAAGCCTGCACTCTCCTGGTTGCTTCAGCAGCTGCCGCACAACACTCTACTGTGCCGCGCAAAGCAGCTGCACTTCAAATTCAGAGGATAAAAGTGAGTATGGGAGCCCGGGCAAGCAGGTGGGCCCAACAGCAGAGCAGCGGAGAGAACCAGTTCGGTCTCTGCTGCTCATCGCCGCTACCGGCTCGGCAGAACCGGGTAGAACCGGTAGATTATTACCACTGCAGCAGGAGATAGGCTAATCCAAAGAACAGGAGAGGATCATATAACTGATGATTTTCATATTCCCTTTGTAAGAACCTTGAATGTAAAAAAATAAGAAAACTGACTTTTCAAAATTAGTTAAAGTTATAATTTTTAAAGAATAATTTAAAGTTAAATTATTCAATTTTACTGTTCAGATCAGTTTTACAGTTCAGTTCAGTTCAATTCAATTCAATTCAATGTTACTATTAATGTTTTTCAATTATTCTTACTGTAACGAAAGTTTTTAAGTGTCAATTTTACCCTGCTGTAGGCCTCAGCTGCATCTGAGCTGTTTACAGTAATAAAATCAGCACAGTAAAAGAGAGCTGATGTGGTATAGTGATTAAGATATCCCTTGGGGCAGGGAGGTCCACCTTGTAGTCCAACTACAGTCATGGAAGTCACGGGATAATTTTGGGCCTGTCACTCTCAGCCCAACGGTATTTACCAATCATATACTTTTAATATCTCTATATGCTGGGCTACCATTTGTGGCTACTTTGGGGCAGCCAGGAACATAAGAAAATCTGGTTAGATGCCCTTAAAGATCCAGCCTTCCTGTTTTTCCAATCATAAACAGAGTGGAGATACAGTGTTTTATCTAAATCAGGGGAAACGTTTTGGAAATATATTTCAAATCGTCTGTGTTAAGTTAGGCTAGGATAGGATAGAACAAAATAGAACTTTATTGTCAGTTTGACTGTACACTAATCAGCATACATTAAAATGAAATTTCATTGCATTCAGCTCTCAAAGGGTCACCACCTCCAGGGGTGGGTTTCTACCGGTTCTGTCCACCTCCGTAGAACCGGTAGCTCTGAAGAGCAGCAGACATAGAATCAGTTCTATGTCTGCTGATGTTTTTGCCCACCCACCCACCTGGGCTCTTATCTGATCTTTATTTTCTGATTTTTCAACTTCAGCTGCCGAACGAGGCACAGCTGCAGTTAAAAAAGCAGGAAAATAGGGCTGTTTCAAAGGCTGCTTCTCTGCACACAGCGTGCTGATGACGATTTACAGGTGATGATTTACAGGCGCCCACTTTGCAGTGTGTAGGAAAGCACATCATAAATCACTGAACCTTGTAAATCCTGAACCGGTAGTTAACTCTGTCGTATCCCACCCCTGACCACCTCCAAATATACACTATATCAAGGGTTTTTATACTTGACAAGTTTAAGACTTGTGGACTTCAACTCCCAGAATTCCTGAGCTAACATGACTGGAGGAGGAATTCTGGGAATTGAAGTCCACCAGTCTTAAAGCTGTCAAGTTTGAAGACCCCTGCACTACATAAACAGGATGCTGGGGGGGAGTGTTAAGAGTTATTTCACCTAAGGCCACAGGATCTTCTGATCTCTCATGTTGTTAAATTCATCTTCAGGGGAGCTGATGGATGGCCGGAGAGGCCTTGTCCCTTCCAACTTTGTGGAGCAACTTGCAGATGATGACCTGGTTACTTTCTTGCCTCAGGAACTCCATGATCTCTCCCAAAGCTCCCCTCTTGAGCGGAGTTTTCTCAGCATAAGCATCAGCAGTGGAGAGAGAAGTGATTATTCATCGGAGGAGCTCAATGCCAGCACAGCTCCCTCTAGGCTAGAAGGGGACCAAGGAGAAAGAGGTATTTCCATTGCAGTGCCTTATCCCAGAAAGGTGACTCTAATCAAACAGTTTGCCTCTAGCCTCTTGGTGACATGGGATCCACCACTGGTGCCTAGTGGAAGCTGCTTGGATATCCAGAGCTACAATGTCTATGTGGACACTGAGCTCCGAGAAAATGTGAAGGCTGGTTCCCAGATGAAGGCCATGATCGACAAACTGGACTTGAAAACAAAAGCCTATCGCATCTCCATACAGAGTGTTTCAGAGAAAGGGAGCTCAGACAGACTGCAGTGCACGTTCCTGGTGGGGTGTGGTTTTGTCTTGGCTCCAAGTCAGCTTCAGGTGCGGAGTGTCAAGGCCACTTCCGTGGAACTCTCCTGGATGTCGAGCAACAGCAATTTCCCACATACTATATACCTCAATGGGGGAGCGTGTGATATAGTGAAGGCTGGAATATATTGGTACACGTTTCGCAACCTGAACCCAAGCACTTCCTACATTGCCACAGTCGAAATCCAGCCTCAACAGACTTTCTGGAAACCATTCCCAGAAGTGGAAGAGCAGGCCTTGTCCACAGAGATCCAGTTCACTACATCTTCAGCAGGTAAGTAAAGTGTTTAGAGATTCTGGAGAATTGGACAGCGTATTCCAACTGTGGCCTCACTAATGCAATATAAATAGGTATTATTCAGAGGTGGTATTCAGCATGTTCTGACCAGTTCTGGAGAATCAGTAGTGGAAATTTTGAGTAGTTCGGTGAACTGGTGGTAACCTTCCCCCAGGAGTGGGGAGGGAATGGAGATTTTGCAGTATCATTCTCCAGCCACGCCCACCAAGCCACACCCACCAAGCCATGCCCACAAACCGGTAGTAAAAATGTTTGAATCCCACCACTGGTATTATCACTGTTCAATAGTTCTGAGATCACATCTGCCAGCTCTTCTTCAGAATCCTGCAATGTAAACATCTGATCCTGGCAATTTCAACTCATCTAGATTGGGTAGGTGTTTTCTTATCAGTTTCTTGCCTATTTTGATCTGCATTCCAACTTTGTCTCCCATGGTGTTCCTTTTGGTAGGTTGGACTAACAACAACAACAAGACAATTCTAAAGGAGAGGACCCATAAAAGCACCCCATTGATGACCTCAGTTTTGTGCTATTCATAGATCAAGCAGTTTTCTTGTGTTCTATTGATGTGCTGGATATTTTTGCAAATCTGCTTTCTGGCTCTAACTACAGTCCTGTTTATGGCTTTTGCTACAAGGATACTGAGGGTCTGTGATGTGGCACAAAGGGATGTGGCACAAAGGCAACACAGTCAGATAATCAGTAGGAGTCTCTTTATTAGCCCTAACTTTGCCCCCAATGTCCTGGTTATCTTCTGGCTGGAGAAGAACTCTCCCAGGAACAGCCTTTGGCTGCAGAGAATCAAGTCCAAAACGTGATCAACAAAAACTGTAACTGTAAGTCCAATCAAGGCAAAATGAGGTAATTAGTCTGACAGGGAAGGAACAAGAATTCCAGATGTGAAGACATGGCAATAACTCAGTTGGGAAGACGCCAGGAACACAGATAAGCAAAGTCAACACAAGATAAACTCACGTTTGCTCCCAATAGCTGCCGCACTCAGTGGCACTCTCTTCCCAGCTGTGGCTAATGAAGGAAATCAGGGCCCTTTCCTCCTCCGTAAGCCACACAACCCACTTTGCTCTCTTCTCCGTTCCTCCCTGCATGCCCTAGGATAAAGAGTGGGTAGGCCTGGGTCTTCCTCTGAACTCCCTCTCCCTTGTTCTACCTCTTCCCTGCTCTGCCCAGCCAGTCTTTTCCCTCCCCCAGTTTCCTCCACAGCCAACGGAGCCACACTCCCACTCCCTGTCAGCTGTTTGTCTTCCTCCTCAGATTCAGACTCCGACATTGCTTAGAAGTACTGATTCCTGAGATACGGGCACTACTTATAATTAACAAGTGATTAGAGGGAGATGCTTTATTAGAAGGAAATATTTTGTTTAAAGCTCTAAAAACTACTTCGAGGGCTGCAGTCTATTACTTGAAAGACTTTACTGAGAACACCCTTGTTTCCATCCCTTCAATATCCTCCTCGTAAGCCTCCTTTTCTTCAGCCTCCATTTTCCCTCCTTCCACACGGAGCTCTGCTTGAGCAGGGGGTTAGACTAGAAGACCTCAGAGGTCTCTTCCAATTCTATTATTCTGCTATTCTGTTATTCTGTTACTCCTTTGGGACCTCTGAATTGTATTTTTTTTCCCTTAGCCCTTCAGTTTTAGGGACCTCAGATTAAGCTTCCTATACACTTTTTGGGCCAAATCGATTTTGCCATGCTGGTGTTTTTGCAGAAGAAACAGCCAATGATTCTTTCTTCAGGATCTCCAGATGCTCCGCTGGATGTCCGAGTGGATCCTGGCCCCACATCTGGTATTCTGGTCATCAGTTGGTTGCCAGTCACCATTGATGCTGAAGGATCATCCAATGGAGTGCGTGTCACTGGCTATGCAGTGTATGCTGATGGACAAAAGGTACCAAGTTGTTTTGGGCATGGCTGGAAGAAAATTAGGACAGTATCATTACCACCCAGGGTAAGATAGCAACACTGAACACGGAGGAATAGAATCCAACATTGAATTTGAGTTTGGTTTTTTTTTTTTAATGCTGTGAGATTTAAAACATTTATCTCCCCGCCTTGCACTTCAATCCATCATTCTTTATCTATTAGATTTGATTCTGAATATAGGTAGTCCTTAACTTACAACCACAATTGGAACCATCGCTAAGCAAGGCAGTCATTAAGTGAGTCATCACATGACCATGACTGCTTTTATGATCTTTCCCCTCACAGTTATTAAGAGAATCACATGATTGTTAAGTGAATCTGGCTGGCCCAGCTGACTTTGCTTGTCATAAGTTGTCTGGGATGATCATAAATGACAATTAATCAATCAGAATCAATCTATCAGAGTAGAGCTGGAAGGAATCATGTAACCCTGGGATGCTGCAACCATCCTAATACATGCTAGTATCCATGCCTGTATTGCAATTGTGACTATGGGGATGCTGTAATCGTGTGTGAGGACTGGTTGTAAGAAACTTTTTTCAGCAGAATCATTAACTTCAAACAGTCACTAAATGAATGGTTGTAAGTCAAGGATTGTAGAGTTCTTCATTGTAGATTATTTTAGCACCCATAATAGACAGTTCTGCTGGTTTGTCTTATAACTTAATGCTTTATTAAAAGGCTTACTGTGTGGCTTAAATATCTTTGTATTATTGCTTTTGGGAGTTAGAGAAATTATGTAAAGTGCAACTTACCCAGAGAAGTACTGAGCAGAAATAATTGAAGGCAGGAGATTAAAAAAGGGGAAAAATTAAATTTAGTTTTCACCAACATCACTGACTAAACCTCTCCAAACTTCATCCTTATATTCATTGCATGCACCCATTTATACTCTGCCCTACTACATCCCCCATCTTTCTACTTAAGAGACCTTACTTGTTCATCACTAAGAATGAGCAATCCTACCCTTCTTTTTTGTAGAAGGTGCCTCAGCCTTTATCTATCTTCCTACTTATTCAACTTAATTCCTCTTATTTCAGGTGATGGAAGTTACCTCCCCAACAGCTGGTAGTGTCCTGATTGAGATTTCCCAGCTGCAGATCCTCCAGCTCTGTCAGGAAGTGACTGTAAGAACTGTGTCTCTTTATGGAGAATCAGTGGATTCTGTGCCAGCTCAGATCCCCTCAGCATTGTTGGAAGAAGTAGACCGCTCTTCTGAATCTCAATTTCATGGTCACCCCTCCCGGCTTCTGGGTGGGGAAGCACAGGCTCTTGCCACACGAACTTCTCAGGTTCCAGGGAAAGAACTGCCTTCTGCCACTAAGAACTCAGTTGCCAAACTCACCTTGCAGCCCACTATTACCAGTGAAAAATCTAGGGATCATGTGCATTCAGAGACATCCTCCAATGTCAAGGCTCCCTTGACACCAACGGTGCAAGCCTGTGTCACCAGAACTTGGAACTCTTCCAGGAGAAGAAGAGAATTATCTTCTGCCCTCTGCAGGCAGTATGGTGAAGGAAGATCTGACTGTGCTCAAGAAGGAGGAATCTGGAGAAGACAACCAGGTAAATGTGAAATTCCTTCCTTCCTAGTAGATAAGTAGCGGATGGGGAAGAACCAGTGGTGCTATTCTACTGGTTTGGCCCGGTTCTGGCGTACCAAAGATCAGCTGGCAGAGAACCGATTCGCTCTGAGTCTCTCCAATGCTCTGCAGTTGGGCCCACCCGCCCACCTGAGCTCCCTTTATTTCCTGCTTTTGAAGCGCAGCTGCTCTTGCGTGTCACAGCAGATTGCTGCGCGTCAGCTGTTGAAGCTACAGGGAGAGTGCAGGATCGCAGGAGGTGAATAGGAAAGCCTCTGCGCATGCGCAAAGTGCATGTTTGGCATACACGCACGCGCAAAGTGTGTGCGAGCACACAAAGCGCGCTCACCAAGCCATGCCCACCGAACTGGTGGTAAACCACTTTGAAACCCACCACTGGGAGGAATACATGAACACTGAAATAAACGTCTTTCTAGCCATGGTTTGCTATAATACAGGGGTGTCAAACTGGCAGCCCATAGACTGGATCCAGGGGTGGGATTCAAATTTTTGAACAACTGGTTCTGTGGGCGTGCTTTAGTTGGTGGGCGTGGCTTGGTGGTCATGTTATTGGCTGGGCGTGGCCAACTCAATATCACTCACGTCGAGGCACACATCTCCTCACCTGGCCTCTCATGACTGTGGGGATGCTGCAACAATTGTAAGTGTGAAAAATGGTCATAAGTCACTTTTTTCAGTGCCACTGTAACTTTGAATGGTCACTCTCCACAAGCAAAGTACCAACAAAGGAAGGAAAAAAAAAAACTCCAGAGAAGTTCCTGAGACAGGAAGTCTAGTCCTGCCAAGAATGTAATAAGAGTTAACGGAGAGGCAGTTTCTGTAAGCAACATCAGAATGTTTCCTTCCTGCCTTCCTTACAGGATTAGGCCAGTAATTTCTTCTAACAGCCGGTTCTCCAAACTGCTTAGAATGTTAACAACCGGTTCTAGTGAATAGGTGCGAACTGGTAGAATCCCACCCCTGGCTGGATCCATCATGCACAGGCCACGCCCACCGCAGCTCCACAAATGGGAAAAATGTCATGAAATGTTGCATGACATATCTGAAATTAAGTTTTATTCAACCATGAAGCTGGTGCGGAATCTTGGGCCAGTCATTAACTCAGTTCATAGATTGCACTAAGCCACAATTTCATCATGCTTTATCTTAACCCACATAAGCCATAATTTACAAAGCAGCAAAACTTGATATATAAGTATCTGATTTCCCAAGGCAAGGAATTAATTTTTTTAGCAGTTTTAATGTTTTTTTGTATGCCACTCCAGGTCTGTTGGAATTGGGTGGCCAATACATTTAAATAAACAATAATAAATCCAAACATAGTTTAGAATCATATGTGAATCCAGCCAGTAACCATCAGTCCTATTTAGATAAACCAGACCAGGAAACCAGATCCACAGGAAGGCTGAAACTACTTGTATTAAGTTTAGCTATAATAATAAAATCTTACAAATTTGATTGTGCTCTTTCTTCCCTTGCTTATATTCCAGTGAATCAGGCAGGGGTCTGCCTAAGTTGTCTTTAAATATTACCTCATTTGTTAGGATTAAAAAAAAAATGTTGCAGACCTCTTTTGCCTAGTCTTGATTACGTCTTGTATTGAACGGAGTAATAAAGCTATATATCTTGTTCCATCAACACCCGTTGAAGTCACAATTCATAATGAAGCAACAGCAATCAGTTTAACTTCTTCAGCAAAACCACAGTTAAGCAGAAGACACAGAAAAGTCTGTTAGTATGAATCTTAGGGGATTTTTATGCTCAATTGTGATTCCATTTTCATTCACTCTGTGTTTTCCTCTAATAACCAACCCATAGTGCAGCATCAACTCTTACCAAGCCCAGGCCTAGATGAAATATGTACTCATAACTTTACAGGAATCTCTCTCCCTCCCTCTTCCTAATTAGAAAAATAACATAACTGCTAATTTCACATTTAATATTGTTAGGTTTTGTGCAGCTCAGAATCTGAATTAATCCAATGAAACTCTGAACACGAGGCTACTGATAGTCAGCTTTTTTTATTGATCAAGACTAAAGCCGGGTGTCTATAATCTCCTGCCTCAAGCATCAAGGCAAAGAGAGAAAAAGCAGGCATACAAAAAACCCTTTTTCCTTCTTATATTCTACACAGTTTGCATAGATTGTCATTGTGTTAGAAACATAATTTCATATCCATTACTTCATGCAAAAGCTCATGATTTTCTCAGCGCTCTGAAACAATGGCCCTCAGAAAGGGGAAACGAATACATTTTCTAGCATATAGCCCAGAATTTGTTAGAATAAGCTCACATTAGGTTGCTGAGAATACACATTTTAAGTTACAAGCGAGGCTAAGCTTGGCAATTAGCCTGGAGGCTTTATCTCCTCAGTTGGCACATTAGATTACAACGGAACTTCTCTCAGCAGCAATAACAAAAATTGAGTTAGGTTACACTCTGTGTATGTTCTAATCCTTTCAATATCTATATTATTTTAATATTAAGAGATACTAATAATTAAGAGATGCTAATACAATATCTCTCTGCAACGATGTGCTCCCAGGAACTGCTGCTCACCGTGACCAAGCAGGAGCCGCGCATTTCAGTCAGTGGTGCTATTAGCCTGGAGACCTGTGGAAGCTGCCCTGAAGAACAGGGGACAAATGCCCTACCAGAAAGAGAGCCAGAGAACAACCAGAGCTCCCTGGAACCAAAGATACCACCCATGGACAAACTTTCCACACAAGAAGACGACAGCGCCAGGGAGGTGGGCCAAAGCGAAGGACAAACTCCAGAGTCTTTAGTTGAGACTTCAGGGAGGATGAAGCCACTGAAAGAAGGCTCCAGAGATGACTCCTCTCAGCTGGTGGCCAGGAGCAGAAGAGAGGTCGGTATTCATTGATCAAAGGCCTCTTCGGTTTGGAAAACCTAATGATCCGTAACTTCATACAAACCGCAAAGACTTTTGGTCTTCATGCAAGGATGTGAATGTGCACACGTAATGATTGTTTATATTAAAAGTTTGTAATATTTCCTGTCTGAGGCCTGCTAGAAACCAAATTAGTCAGGATTTAAGAAGTGCCTTTTTCTGACTTCTGGGGAAACATTTGGCTAAAAGACAAAATAAAATTGCTTTAAATAATACATTCCAAAACATCAAAGGCTATACCCAGAGGCTATACTGGCCTATACTGAAAAAAAAAAAAATCAAAATGCATTCCAAAACTCTATTGTGCTGTTACGGCTACCATCTTGGCTTTTTTGACCATACCTTGCTGACACTTCCAAAAACATCCAGATCAGTTTTAAAATTGACATCACCCAAAGGGTAAATGCAATTTCATATTTGAAGATATATATTCAGTATGAAAGTGGTGATTTGGGAAGAGGTTCAGTTATTCATTCCAATGATACAACATTCAATTTTTCATTAATAAACTTTTCCTCCTGAATTTCTCTAGCAAGCAGAGAAAAGGTCAGATTCAGGAAATCGACCACTAAATCTTTTAACTGACCACAATCGTGGTTCTGACCTTTCTGATATTACGGAGGAGGAGGAGGAGGAGAAGGAGGAGGAAGAAGAGAAACCAGTTTCTGGTAGGCCAGGGGAGATGAAATGGAATCCAAGTGAATATTGCAGCAGAGAAAATGGAGACAAGGTATTCTTATTTTTGCTGTCTTTATGAAGCCCTTAAGGAGCAGTTGCCAATTTGCTCAACTCTTTCAAACATCTTCATGAGATTATTTTCTTATTTCTGATACTCCCCAAATTCAGGGCATCTCCAAAAATTGCTGCAAATATTAATATAATATTTAATATTAAATAAAAATAACATTAAAGAGCCATGATGGCGCAGTGGTTAGAATGCAGTACTGCAGGCTACTTTTGCTGCCTGCTGGCTGCTTGCAATTTGGTAGTTCGAATCCCACCAGGCTCAAGGTTGACTCGGCTTTCCATCCTTCCGTGGTCAGTAAAATGAGGACCCAAGTTGTTGGGGGCAATAGGCTGACTCTGTAAACTCCTTAGAGAGGGATGCCCATGGTGCCTTTTCCCTGGCAGAGAGTTGCAGGAGGCCGTTGCAGCCGGAAACAGAGCTCAGGAGCCTGTTTTCACTGGCAGAGCGCTCTGGCTGCCACAGGCACCCCCTCCCCAACATGAGTGACTTTGAGCTGGCCATGCCCATTCCCTCCCCCTGAGGGCAACACAAGCCTGATGTGGCCCTCAATGAAATCAAGATTGACACCTCTGACTTAGATCAACTCTGTTTTCCTTTCATGCCCTGCCAGACTATATCCCCACCATTGCTACTCTCCATTTTGCTATATCTCTTTCCCAGTTTTCCTGTATTTCTGTCCACTCATAGTTCTTTAGGAGGAGATGTGCTCCATCATCTAGCTCTGTTAATCTAGCACTCTCCGTACTGATGGTGCCATAATGACAGAGCCCATCTGGCTTTTCTAAGAATGTTAGCAATTCCAGAAAATTTATATAGGATTTGTAAGTTATACCTGAGCTTTGAACAGCTGATGCCACCATATCAAACTCTTTGTTCTGCACAGAGCAATCTACAATTTTAACCTATACCCTGACTTTCCCCTGAGAGTTCATGACATCATGGTCCCCTTCTTATCTTTATGAAGAAAATCTTTTTTACCTTCTTACCTGCAGCTGTGGTAGCACACAGTCACAACACCTAGACCAAAAATCATCACTGTGGGAATACATGGACCCAATTACTTTCTTTGGGAAAAGCATGATACCCTAGATAACTCTTGTACAAGGAGAGCGTGCTGTCAGTATTGCCAAGATATATCAGTGCTGAGGTTGGGAGGTTCGTGTTCTGTGCTGCCAGCCTCCCTAGCACTATTTTAGCTCCTCCTCTCCAATTTCCTAGAGAACTACATATGCAAAATAAGGATGAACTGAGCTGCAGAAATCCCCATGACTTTTAGATAGCAGGAAAAAGTTAGAGATTCTCTTTGCTGCCATCTGATGGCCATGTAGATTATTGCATTCCAGAACTGGTAATCTTACTCTTTGCTAGGTTGAGGAATAACTAAAAGGGGAGTTTCTTGAATGTGTAAATGAAAATGACACATGTAAATGAAAATGATCTAGTTTTGTACTTTTGATGATGGTGGAGAACCCTGACTGGATGGACTTTTCCTACATCAGGAAGAGACAGAGCAGTAGAACGGTGACTGTCATTGGGTGACTACTCTTATCTGAAGAATTCCTGGTTGGGTTTCATGATCTTTGAGAGGAGGCTGACCAGACAAATGCCATTATGGAAAAAGCTATAAAAAGCCAAACAACAGGAAATAACAGGCATCATTTCCTCATGTACTAAATTCATTAGAATATTAAAAGATTTTCTCTTACAATCTTTAAATGTTTTGGACTATATTTCCTATAATTCCTAACCAGCTACTGTCAGCATGGCTATTACCTAATATAAGTGTAAGTTATGTAGATGGGGAAAACTGTCCTACATCTTTCTGTGGGAGGAAGAATGGTATATAAATACTGATGATCATGATAATCATAATCTATTTCGTGTAGATTGGAGTAACCATGTGATATGTAATACACCAAGAGATACTCCAGTTCCAGCTGGATTGCTGGAGGTTCAACCATTTATTTGCCCATTTCCATTTTCCACATTTTTTTCTATATAAAGGAATGGCTTCTTTAAGCTTTGTAACAGTTCTTGGTGCTGGATTCTAGAAGGGTTCAACATTGAAAGAACCCTGCTGGAGCCAGCTGAAAATTGATTAATCAAAACTAGAATCTTGCTTTCGATACGGAAGCCCACATTCATGAAATAAAAACCCATGCTTCAGCAATAAGTTTGAAGAGTTGTTCTGCCTCTGAGTATCACTCTTCCATTAAATTACCTTCATTCATTGCCATTGATTGACGTTTCACTTTGTGAATTTGTCTAGTCCTTATTTAATGCCATCTACAGGAGTGATGGTAAGTGTTGTTTAATGCCTAATTCCTCTTTCTCTCTTTGCTTCTTCCTTGATGGTCTGGTTTCTGGGTCTGGAGCACAGTTGGATCTTGGCGATACTGACAGCGATGAAGAAATCTTGGAACGGATTCTGGAAATGCCATTGCAAAAAAAATGCAGCAAGGCTCTGTTTAGTATTCCTGAAGTGACTGAAGAGGAAGAGGAGCAAGAACAGGAAGATGTTGATGATGATGACGATGAAGGCTGGGACCCCGTCCTAAACCAACCTATTTCCATCCCTCTGGAAAAGAAGACTGTGGAAAGCTTCCAGAATAAGCTTTCTAATCATACCAGAAGAACTCAAAGTCCTCTCTGTTCTTGGTCTAAAAGAAACCACAATCTTTCAGAGCTGATCTTACCTGAAAGGACCCTTCTACAGAAGTTTAGAGGGGAGTGTATGAATGAAATGTCCAGTTGCTCTGGAAGATGGGATGTTGAAGATATGACCTATCAGTGGGATGATAGAAAGAAACCATCAAGATCTCCTCTTTTAGAATGGAGAAGATCCAGTCATTGCAAGGAGAAGACCCGTGTCCCACCCCAGGGACATAGGAAGCGAAAGGGAGACATCCGAGAGCCCAGTGTTTCTCTGCGGAGCAATTCCTACTACACTGGAGGTGGTCTTTACAGAGCACAGAGCCTCACAGAGAATTTGGATGTGATCACCAACCTTGAGATGGAGGATGATTTGAAGCTGTGCAGCTGGGCAGGACAAAGGCCTGATCAAGTTCCTTCAAGGAGAATGATGCCCCAAGAGAAAAGGGAGAAAGCTGTGCAAGGCCTCCCCCGCTGCCTCAGCCCAGAGAATTTGGAGATTGACATTGAGTATGATTCAAATGAGGAAGAGGATTTAACTATCACTTCCACACCAGTGAGCCTGTTGAGTTCAGATGGGAGGGCTGACGGATCACCAACAGATTGTGAGGAGGAATGGAGCGACTGCTCCAGCCAGTCAGGATCAATCCAATCCAGTGAGCGACGAGAACTGAAGCGATCCAGTAGTTGGGAGGGAGAGAGCACGGATTGGAGCACATCTCCCAGCCATTCACCTGGACGTTGTGGATGGAGGAAGAAGGCCAGTGGTGTTCCAGAAGAATGGAACAGGACTCGGGAGAAAAGCCCTTCTGTCTTGGGAGCCAGGACAGAGCAGGCTTGGAAGGAGGACCCACTTGTGCAAACATGGGTCTGTGAGACACTTCATTCATCAGCTGGTGTTGTCACAGCAGCTTGCCACAATTCTGACTGTGCTTTTGACCCTTTGCTCCTATGCTTGCTTGCATTCTGCTTATTGTGTTGAGTGCTTTACAAAATAGAGGCTTCTGTTTTTATTTGAAACTTACAGCCCATTTGTGTGACTACTCCTTATTGGCTTTTCTCATATTTTGCTTTGGGATTGGCTACCAATCAGACATCACTGGCTGAAAATATCTAATGCAGTATTCCTTTTCCCCATTAATTTTTAAGGAAAGTCTGCAAACTTAAATACCCTTTATTTTAAATCGTGAATCTCATATTCTTTTTATTTGCAAAGCCTTCCACAAAGAGGCTGCCATCTGATCAGTGTGGTCTATGAATAATTTATATCAATGTAACCTTGATCAATAAGATCCAGTGGTTCACAAGGTGTATAGAAAACTCAAAGGAAATGAGAATTTCTCAGTTTCACGGCAAACGCCAGCTCTGACAATGAATGGAGGAATGTATATTAGGGCGTCAAAATGACAGATTCCGTTTGACTGAAAAACTGAGCCTATGCAATTTGCTTTGCTTTTGGTCAGTGTTTTGTGGAAACGCTCGCAAAAGAGGAATGCTGCATTCTAGCCCTTTGCATTTTGTGCTTTTGCTGCAGGGTGTAGCCGAAATGTCAGTGAATAAACACAGAACTGATTCTACCAAGGGTTTCTCTTTCAGATGACAGGTAGTCCCGAGTTGTTGGACTCAACATCTTATCAGTCCCCTGTCCAGAGAGACAGAAGATCTCAGAGAAAAAGTCAAAAAGACACCCTATCTCCCAGTGGAACTATTGGTGAGTTAGTTGTAGTTTCCATTAGGGCTGTTTTAAAATGGGAGGGAACAATTTTAGCAAGAGTTGAACAAGAATGGCTCCAAACCTCCTTACAAGATCAGGTACATGAAGGTGTTAAAATTGCAGTATCAAGCCCATCCTTCCAAATTCACAACCGCCACACCAGGGCTAGGAATTCTGTCCTGATAGACAGACTCGGTCCAATTATGATTTGCTTTTGTTTCCTGGTTAGGAACTTGGAGGAATCCTTCCCTTGAATCAGCAGATGATAAGGGCTCAGCACGTCTGTTTGTGGCTCTTTTTGACTATGACCCTGTTTCAATGTCCCCTAATCGGGATGCTGCCGAAGAGGAGCTCCCATTTCAAGAGGGCCAGATTTTGAAGGTATGAGCGACACCAAGAAGAGACGTATTGGCAGGGCTCAATTCTCTCAGAGTAGGTGAATCTAGAACTCTCTGATTTATATATATATATATATATACACTCTGATGTATATATATATATACACACACACAAAGTTTACAGCTTGGCAGAATGCCTTAGTGTAGCCAATGGTACAGCTGCATAGTGTTCTGCTCAGAAATAATTTTACTGGAATAACTATAAATAACTGAAGAAGCCTTGCAGTTCTCCAAGATGGTTCATCCAACTTGGATGCACAGAATGCTAGAGAATACGTGCAAAAGTGAGCTTCGGTTTATTTTTATTATTATTATCTACCTTTATCTTTACTACAGAGAGGGAAGTGGAGGGTGGGAGAGATATACCTACTGAGTCTATCTCCCCCTTCCCCAACAATCCTGAGGTTTTCTTTCACAGGCCACTTAACCCAATCATGGCTTTATTCTCAAAACAGATGAGATTGAAAGAATTGTCCTCTTAAGGTTTTCAGCAGATGTCATTAAAGGAGGAAGCAATGATGATTGCTGGATCTTCCTGGGCTGAACCAGAAGGTTTGAAAAGAGGCAGTCATGTCGTATTTCAGTGCAGTTATAGGCAGTCCTTAACTTATGACCACAATTGAGTCCAGAGATTTGGTTGTAGGTTGTTGTAAAGTTTAAGCGTGTCACTGTGTGATCTGATTCAATTTGATGACCATTTTTATGACAGCCCGAGCCAGGGTATAAATTAGGTGGTGGTTAAATGAACTATGTAATTATTAAGCAAATGCAACATATTTAGTGCTGAGGAATGACAAAAAATGTTGAATCACAATCATGTGATCTTAGGACACTGCAACGGGTGTGTTCCATCTGCCATGTGCCCGAAATGTAATCCTGCGATCATAGGGAGGGATTGTTGGAGATGGTCATAACTTTGAGGATAAATGGTAGGCTTTTAAAGTCTGTCATAACATGAAAAGTTGTTAAGTAACCAAGAGCTACTTGTAGTGTGCTTTGTGGAATTGTGTAAGATCTTTGATTAAATGGAGCATTGTGAATGCATCCAACGAAACAGAGATGCAGCCTGTCTTAAAATTTTCCCTGCCCATGCTATGGGGAGGTACCGGTTGTTTCATCTCCATTTTCCAAATATTCCAGATAGTTAAGAAAGGTTAGTATGATTTTCCCAATGTCACCACATGAAGCATCATGGCGGAAGTAGACATTTGAATCCTGATGCCTCTTCTCTAACCCTTAGACCACTAATCACTACCTCCTACTGGCTCTGCAAAATTCCCAACGTGCTATTGATTTATAAAGAATCCCCACATATTATCTTCAGCTCATAACAACCTCTAGCTTTAATTTCATATTTTCTCCTAGTTGTCATATTGAGCTCCATACCATGACCCTGAGGTCTCTTTTCTTAGGGTTGATGGATAATTGGAATTGGAATGGAATATTCTGTGCATATCCCAATGTTTCTCAACTTCGGCGTCTTGAGCACGTGTGGACTTCAACTTCCAGAATTCCCCAGTCATCTTCAGGTTGTGGGATGGCAATAATGGATAGCTTGGCTGGCTGGGGAATTCTGTGTCCCCACATCTTTAAGCTGCCAAGGTTGAGAAACATTGGGATGTCTTATTATTGCAAACCTCTTGGGGATAAATTTAGTAATGGGTGGAAAGAAGTAAATGGACATAAGCAAATATTCTTTTGGCACTGTTGCGATTGATTGCCTGCCTCCCGCTTTCACAGGTCCATGGGCATAAAGATGCAGATGGTTTCTACAGAGGGGAATGTGCAGGAAGAACAGGGTTCATACCCTGCAACATGGTGTCTGAGCTCCGGGTGGACAGTGACAGTGCAAGAAAACAGCTGATAGAAGAAGGCCACATTTCTACTGATATGCTGATGGAAAGTCTAGGTACTCTGCCCAAATCTAATTAGATTCTTGAACTTTGCCAGGCCAGGATTGGGAATCTTTTTGAATGGAAAATCATGCCAGTTGCTATGTTCCAATAGAAAAAATAATGGATAAAGTTATGATGACACAACCCTCTCAGATACACATGCAAAACTATTCACAAAATATCTCATGTTCACCCATATCACTGTGATTTGTCAGGGGAGACAAATTAAAACTTGAATTAACAAGGATCTTGCTCAAGGTAACGTCAGTCTAATAATTGAACAGTTGGGCCTTGGGGAACCAGACATTCTTTTGGATCTATATGAGTAGAAGTGTATTCTATAGGAGTAGGACTATTCTATAGGAGTAGTCAAGGGATTGTGTATAATTCATGGATTTGGATTATAAGTGTCCACTTACCTGTTAAAGAATGTATAGTTAATTTGCTTGAGTCCTGTTGTTTCTCTGTCTCAAAGGTGCCCATATAATGAATTAAATACTAAATAGTCAAATGCCAGGACAATGTTTAGATCGTTAGAAGAAGAAAATTCTCCATACAACATAGTGGAATCATGTTCAATCTATAGTGTATATATATATATATATATATATATGTGTAAGGTTTTTAAGCTGATAATTTTTAAATAATAAATAAGGGAGACTAGTATAGGCTACTATTTCGAGCTAGTTAGCTCTCTTCAGCTAGCCATACCCTTACTGGGATTCGACCCAGGGAAGTATTACATGTGAGGCAGTTGTAATTGCCTCTACACCACTGGCTCTCTCCTTATCAGCTCTCTCCTTATCATATATATATATATCATATACTGGCTCTCTCCTTATCATATATATATATATACTTTGTGTTACAACACCCTGTTAAGCCCCATTAAGGGAGAAAGCATACTGCTTTCTTTTCTGTCTTTCGGCTCATCACCAGGAACCATACCGACAGAAAGCTATTTGTTTCGTTGTCTTTTCTTTACATGTGTGTAAGGTTTTTGAGCTGATAATTTTAAATAATAAATAAGGGAGACTAGGATAGATCTATTTCGAGCTAGTTAGATCTATCCTAGTCTCCCTTATTTATTATTTAAAATTATCAGCTCAAAAAACCTTACACACACACACACACACACACACACACACACACACATATATATATATAAATGTCGCTACAACTTTAAAAGCACAATTATAATGATGGGGAAAATACCCGAACAAAGCTGAATACCATTGTATTATATGTATGTATATATGTATGTATGTATGTATTCGTAGATTTTCATGGGTACAGGTATGCAGGTCTTGGTGTATTCGGGTCTTTTCCCGTGTAAGATTGAGAGTATCTTGGCAACATTTTGACAAGATCTCATCGAAACGTTGGCAAGATACTCTCAATCTTACACGGGAAAAGACCCGAACATGCCAAGACCTGCACAGATAGATAGATAGGTAGGTAGATAGGTAGATAGATATAGATATAGTATATAAAATCATACATTGCAATGTCCTACCTGTCAATGAATACTTCAGCTTCAACCATAACAACACAAGAACACACAATAGATACAAACTCAAGATTAATCTCACCAAACTTGATTGCAGGAAATACGACTTCAGCAACAGAGTGGTCAATGTCTGGAATACTCTACCTGACTCTGTGGTTTCTTTCCCAAGCCCCAAAACTTTAACCTTAGACTGTCTACTATTGACCTCACCCCTTTCCTAAGAGGTCTGTAGGGGGCCTGCATAAGTACATCAATTGTGCCTACCGTCCCTGTCCTCTTGTTTCTTTTTATTTTTCTTATATGTATACATTTCATGTATTCATAACTATGTTTATACTTATACCTATTATCTTGTAAGCGATTGACAAATCAAATCAAATAAATAAATAGCAAAATAACAGATTCTGCTTACATTTGGGAATAACATTGTAGGGCTTTTCAGCTCAGAATCTTTCACTGTAGTGGCTTTGTCGTACCATGTGGTTCTGCCAGTTAGCTGAACGATATAATATTTCAAAGTCTGTGGAGAGGTTTCGGGTGCTTAGTGATACCAGGAACATTTATCTTCTTTGGGCACTTTAATGGTTCATCAGGTTCCCCAACCAGTTCATTCTGAACAACAATACTAAAAAAAATGTTTTGAGAGATAATTATGGATAGCGATGGATCTCCCAACCCATGGTCTACATCATACTAATCCAGAAATAAGCCTAGCAGTTTATTAAGAACCACAGGTGAATGAGAGAATAGTTTACTAAGTTGTTGGTTTGTATTGCATGTTAATTTAATTGTGTTTTGTTTTGTTTAATTGTAGGGAATGATGCATTTTCTCCACCTCCACCGCACCCATCAAATCACCCTTCAAAACCTCGACGGTCTAAGAAAGGTCAGTGCAGCATTTCCTGATAGCAGCTGTTGATATCTTGTAGCTATCAGGATAACAGAATTATCTTTCTTCGTATAATTTGTATTTATTGTCTATTTTATTTATTTATTTATAATATTTATTAAAGATTTGTAAAGAGATAAAAGATGAAAAGGTAGATTAAAGAAAAGAAAAAGAAGAAATGTGAAGTGAAAAGGTAAGCAAAGTATGAAAAGAAATACAAGTAGAAAAAAGAAAAGAAAAATAATTTCCAATCGTTTTTCAAGCAGATACAAACTTATCCTCTCATCTCTCTCATTAACATTATATCATAATTCTTCTCATATTCTACTCTTTTAAATCAGTAAATCCATAAATCATTTGTCTATTTTTATTTTTTCTTCATTTTCAGCAAAAAGTCCATAAAAGTTTTCCCATCTTCAGTAATAGCAGAGGTGGGATTCTACCAGTTTGCACCTATTTGCTAGAACCAGTTGTTAACATTCTAAGCAATTTGGAGAACCGGTTGTTAGAAGAAATTACTGGCCTAATCCTGTAAGGAAGGCAGGAAGGAAACATTTTGGTGTTGCTTACAGAAACTGTCTCTCCGTTAACCCTTATTACATTCTTGGCAGGACTAGACTTCCTGTCTCAGGAACGTCTCTGGAGTTTTTTTCCCCTCCTTTGCTGGTAGTTTGCTTGTGTGGAGTGACCATTCAAAGTTACAATGGCACTGAAAAAAGTGACTTATGTCCATTTTTCAGACTTACGACTGTTGCAGCCTCCCCACAGTCATGAGAGGCCAGGCGAGGAGATGTGTGCCTTGATGTGAGTGATATTGAGTTGGCCACATCCAGCCAATAACATGACCACCAAGCCATGTCCACCCAGTCACATGACCATCAAGCCACACCCACCACCTAAGCCACGCCCACAGAACCGGTTGTTAAAAGATTTGAATCCCACCCCTGAGTAATAGTGCTTATTGGACAAGCAGCATGGTGGCCTAGGGGTGAAAACTCTCACCTCCTACTTGGAAAGTTGAGAGTTCCATCCTAGGTAGCAGCAGATGTTTCTCCCTGAGGGCATAAAGAAAAAAATATATCTGCTGTGAATTTTGCATGAAATAGAATACAAAGGCATCTAGCCAATAAATGCTCAGCTGCATCTAGTCATCCTGACTCTACCCCGAATTGAGGAACTACAACAGGGGTGTCAAAACTCAATTTCATTGAGGGCACTTCCTGTTTTTCCAAAAATACCAGAAGTGATGAAACGGGGCTAGATTTCAGCCTACAAAGCTTGTAGAAGCCTGCAGAAGCCTTCCTCAAGCCTTTGGGCGGCCTAAAAAGGCCTCAAACTGCCAAAAATCAGCTGTGAAGTACGCACATACGCAGTGAAGTAAGTTGGTGCCATAGGTTCGCCATCACGGACTTAGGCTGTCAAATGTATCCTTCTGCTCATAGCAGAAATCCAAGTTAAGACATTTCTGTCAAATAGCTGTTTAGCGTCTCCTTGAATGTATAGGTAGTCCTTGACATATGACCATAACTGAGCCCAAAACTTATGTTGCCATGTGAGACATTTGTTAAGTGAATTTTGCCCCATTTTCTTGCCATAGCGGTTAAGTGAAACACTGCAGTTGTTAAGTGAATCTGGCTTTCCCTTTGACTTTGCTTGCCAGAAGGTCACAAAAGCTGTTCACGTCATCCAGGAACACTGCAATGGTCATAAATATGAACTGGTTGCCAAGCATCCAAATTTTGGTCACATGACATGAGGATGCTGCAGTGGTCGAAAGTGTGAAAAATAGTCATAAGTCACTTTTTTTTACATGACGTTGTAACTTTCAATAGTCACTAAATGAACTGTTGCAAGTCGAGGACTACCTGTTTTAAATAAAGAGGAACACAGTCCTGTCATAGTCATGCTATTGTGTCATATTCTCATTTCCTGTCCCATGCATTTGGTTTTTGTTTCCTGTCTGAATAGGAAATGATCCTTGCTAGAATTGGAAGGTGTAGAATATTGTCTCAGTCTTAGAATCCAGAAGAAGGAAACTGGATTTCCAGCAGCCAAAGTCAAGCCTCTGTAAACCATCCTGACCTTTCTTATATCTAGCAAATCTAGACTAAATTATGGAGTGCATTTTGAAACTTGCAGCATAAATGATATAAAACAAAACATTTCATATAAATTTTGTCAATGTTTTGAACATGTCTGAAATTTATGTCTGGCAGAGAAGGATTTTTTTTTCGTGGTAGAAGGTTGTATCGGCTCTTGGGTATGGAAGAGCATACATTCACAATTAGATCCCAATGAACAGCTAGAGCTTTGTTATATAAACTATTAAGAGAGACTCTGCTTTAAAGGAACAAATGCAACTTCCCATTCTGATCTGCTAGTTGTACATTTCCTTTCTGGTTTAGAAGCACCTGGAAAGCAAAATCCGAGTTCTGAGGATCCTGCAAGAACAATGGTGGCCATTTTTGACTACAATCCCCAAGAAAATTCTCCTAATCCAGACACCGAGGTAAGTAGAGGCATACCTCTACTTTGCTTAATCTTTGAAGCACTGTTAGAGGGTAGAGGTATGAACTGCTTAGCTTTGTATATCATTTAAGGAATTGCCATGGGTGAAATAAATTCTGGAGATTGTCTTGTTCCTTTCTGGGTCTCCAAAATTGCTAGTTTCAATGTATAAACTGAAAATGAGACTAATCCCTTCCTTCTCAGTTGCTTCTGTACTGGTTTTCTACTATTGTGTGTGTGCATGAATTGAAAGAAAAAAGAACAGAAGAAAGGCTAAAGTAATAATATAATAAATAATATATAGTTTATGTCAATGATGAGACAGGCGGTGTATAAATTTTATCTATGTGTGTTTATGACAGAGAGGGGGAGAGAGAGAGAGAGAGGGAGGGAGACAGAGAGAGAAACTTCCAACCTTTATCACAAGTATAAACAAATTTAGTAATTCTTTATCCACTCTAAAATCACAAACATCTCTTCATCCTATATCTCATCTCTTATCTATAAGCAAATCCATAAACTATCATCTTTTCAGTGATTTTCTACTATTGTTCTTAATGTTTTTCTCTAGGTTGAGCTCAGATTTTGTGCTGGGGACATTGTGACTGTGCTCAGTTCCATGGATGACGATGGGTTCTATTACGTACGTATCGTGCCTCTTTTAAAAAAATTCAAAAGGTCCAAACAGTGCTATAGCTGATAAATCAGAGGGCTGCATTGCTATGAATGGAACTGCGGTTGTGATTGTCCCAAAGGTGTCTTTTCAAGAGGCTTTTTGGTTTATCTTTGAAAGAGGTTTCGCTTCTCATCCAAGAAGCTTCTTCAGCTCTAGGACAATCATGACCTGGATAACTGAGAATCTCCATAGACACGGGGCTGTGATTGTTTGTATTTTAAGAGCTTGTGGAATATACTGATTATGCCTAAAGCCTCATGTGTGATGGTAGCCTTCAGTTGGGTGAAATGGTGCATCACATGACAACAATTTTTGAATCAAAAAATCTCAAACGGGCTTACTTACAGAATGCATCTAAAATTTGGGATCCATGACTCCCACATGACTGAAATTTTGGCAAAGTTGTGGCCATTTGAATGCTGTCATGCTGCTATGTCGCTGCATGGCCACAGTCAACCTCATCATGTAATTGTCATCTCCATGACATTTCCCTACAAGCTTCCTACAAAGAAAGTCAATGGGAAAGCCAATTGAAAATCATTCCCACTGTCATTTTGGCCTCTCTTTGAGTAAGGAAATATTTTTTAAATGATGATCCAACCGGTTGTAGGTTGCCTGGCTGAAGAATTCTACAGTAATGTTTGCCTTCCAGAAAGCATTGCTGATATCAGCAAAAGTGAGGGATCTGAGTGTTCCAGATCCCTCACTTTTTAAGTTTGGAAATTAAAGCATCTGTTTTTGTTCTGAAAGGACTCCTGATCTTTTGACAAGTACATAGAGTAATAAGCAGAGATCCAAGATATGAGATATATATCACTTTGCTTGGAAATAGAACGTGGACAAGAGCTTGATGGTAGGAAAAAAGGAAGACCATCCCTTTCTCTGTATGCTTTTGAATCATCAAGAGATCTCCAACCAAACATTTCCCTTCTTTATCTGCAGGGGGAGGTAAATGGACAGAAAGGTCTTGTCCCATCTAATTTCCTGGAAGCTTTGCCATCAGATGGAGCATTGGCAAGTGAGCCAAGCCTTGGAAGGCAGGTGAGGGAGACATGGTGCCTGATTGGGACCCAGATGTGAGGTTTTTATCACAGAACTGGAATGTCAGGAAATATGTGTCTCTTCCTCCATTCATGAATTCCATCAGCCCGGATAACTGAGCTATCTTTGTTTCATTTATCTATTCTTCTATGCCTGTGGCATCCCTCAGCGAGTTAGAAAAAGAAGAATCCAGTGATGCGTGTGAGAAAGTCAAGAGGAAGAGAGAAAGGCAGAGAACAATCACGTAAGTCCCAGATTGAATCCTTCTGGAATGCTTTTTGCCAGTTAGTAAATCTTTTATAACACTGGACATATTGGCATCAGGATGAGAGCAGAAATGAAACTTTCCTTCCCGTTCTGCAAATCAAGGGGCCTACTTCAAACAGATGCTTAAGACTGTCAAGGTAGATTCTTTGAATCTCCCCTCAATTATTGTCCTCCACTCAGAGCCAGTGCTTGCCTACAGCTGGTGTGAACTTGGTATAAAACTGGCTCTTTATACTAAGTTGTCAGACATAATTATAATTTCCAATGCTTCCTGCCAGTTTCCTACAAAGAAAGTCAATAGGGATGCTGATAGGAAGTTGGAAGTCATTCCCACTGATTTTTCTAACCTCTGTTTAGGCAAGGAAATATTTCTGAAATGAATATTGGATCACAGGTTGCCTAGCCGAATTCTACAACAATTACTGCATTCCAGAAAGTGTCACTGATGTCAGGAAATACAGGAATCTAAGTGTTCCAGCTTGTAAAAAAAGTATCTACTTTTCTACACAAAAAACTCCTGTCCCTTTGACAAGTGCATGGGCAGGACCCCTCTGCAAACATAATTTGTACTACTCCCAGATCTGTTTTGTACCCATATGATCACCTGCCGTAACCTTCATTCTGTAGTGCAAGGGTTGTTGTTGCAAAACTAGATCTACTGTAATATGTTTTCCTGGAGTTGCTAGATAGACAGTTTTCTGCTGGTTGGAATTCCAAGTTCATTCCACCCTGGAAAAACACATGCACGCGCGCGCGCGCGCACGCACACACACACACACACACCATGTATTGTTATAGTCCAGGAATGGTTTCTAGTTAAAACTTAATGTGGATATTTATTTGTAAAGTTTGAACTTATTTTGGATCTAGAATTATTTATTGTTGAGGTTTGAGACAGTGATATGCATGCAATATTTTGTTTCTCATATTCACTATCTTTTTATTTCACAGTGGTATCCAGTAGATCATCTGATACATCTTTCATTTTTGCTTAGCACCTGGACCGCCTACTGCCTCAGAGTCTCAGGGTTGGGTGCCTCTTAGGCCTCTCAATCCTGAGACCTGCTCTTTGGGATAAGAAGAAGAACATATATTTTCCCTCCCGAAGAGAGGGAAAATTCACCCCAGGTCAAGCAAGAAGAATGGTGCTGAGCTCAGCTGCCATAGAACGTTGCAGTAAAAAAGGAATGAATCACGATGTAATCCACAATGGCATTTTATTTCCATGGATTGCAAGATGTGTCAAGTGGTTTGGGAAGCAAGTATGATCTCCAGAAAGGGGTTCTGTAAAGACCCGTTGCTCACAATCTCTTCTCCGGTGTGTGGTATTGGCTGTAATGTAGTTCAGTGGCTGTTCCCTATATTACCTTTCTTCTAGAAAGTATTTCCCTTGTTTTGGAAATCAAAGCTGCTTTCTTGGGCCTTTTCTCTCAGCATATCATTTCTCTCAATCCAGAATTTTCTTTGATCGCCTCTCCTCAACCTGCTGCAAGTGGACATTTTTCCTCCTGGGAATTGTTCTTCCCAGAAAGAATCAGTCAAGGATCTAATTTGGCTGGGGTGGCTGAAGGGTGGTTGGATATATATTACCTGGGAGTTCCTGCCCAAGAGCCTTCATGTTTGTCAGTGGAAGACTCACACGACTGTCTTCGTATGGATTCTTGTTTTGATGCAGCAATTTCTCTTTTTGTGGTACTCTAATGCTAATTTAGGTATCTTGCACATTTCTGTCCTTGAGTAGAAATTAGGGCATTTACCATTTTTGATGGTAAGTTAAGGACTTATTGATTGCCTTGAGGTACATAATTCTGTAAGTACCATGTGATAAATAATTTACTGTAATAGTACCGCTAATCATTCCTTGGACATAAAATGTGACCAGCAAGCATTAGTGCACTGCATAATACCAGACATGTCATTAGAAGGAAAAAAAAATCACAAAATTGTGTCACGCTTACTTTGGCCATGTGATGTGGGGAACTTCACTGGAGAAAGCAATTATGTTGGGAGGAGTTAGCGGTAAAAGGAAACCAGACCACTGAAGAACATGGTTGCTGGATACCATCAAACTAACACTAACCAGAGCATAGAAAAACTCAAAGAAGTTGTGCAATTTTGGAAGATGTGGAGAAGTCTGGCCGATAGACTCGCTAAGATTTGGGTACAATTGAATCATCATCATCGCTAATCAGCTGATGGAATTTTACTTATCTATTCTTACCTTTCTCACACTTTTTCCTGGAATACATTCAAACAGTTTGAAGCCTCTGGATATAAAATCTCATTAATATATTGTGTCATGCGACTGCTCCTATAAAATACCATCTATGGGGAAAACATTACTTCTGCTCCAGGTATGTCTTGGGAGCTCCCACAATGCCAACTGAGATGTGGGGGGCATCATCTCATAAGCATCCAAATTACCCAGCTACCCAAGATCTAGGAAGGAGATTCTCCCCCCCCACCCTACATCCCTGCTTCCAATCTTTGCATTTTCATTAGTGAGACTTTGGCATGCCCACTGTCTTTTGGTCCACAGATTGTTACTGGCTAAAGATGAGAGAATCAGAAAATCAGGCTCACCCTCAATTAGGGACTACTGTATGTAACATGTCCAGACTCTAGATCATAACATTTACCTGATACTTGGGGGAAAAATCCTCCCAAATTCTACCATCTAGTAAAGCATGGAGATGGTGTTTAGATAGATTTCTGGCTACAGATCTGTAGAATTTATACAGCTCAAGAAGAGTTCTAACATCTCATTTAGATCTTCTGTGCTAGATATACAATTAGGTAAGCTTTCTGTTTTCCATAGTTAGACTCCACTCAGAATCTAAAGGTAATAAGTCTCTTTGGCTATTGCCTTCAGCTATTCGTATTCACAGGTACACTACACCTGAAAAGGAGATGTTTTATTTCATCTAATTTCATAGGATCTTTTATTTCTGTTCCATGAAGTTAACTAGTTTCTCCTTTAATACCATCTAAGCCTATGAGCATTAACACATTGTGCAATATAAATTATATATTTTGGGAAGGTCTCTGTCTTGAATTTATACTCTGTCAACAGCATTGATGGATTCCCAATGTTGAAATTTTGAGTTTGGAAAAAAAGACTGTTTCAACCTTCACTAATTCACCAGCTTCCAGATTCATTGGGACTACAGCTTCCATTCCCAACTTTGAACATCGTGGGTGAAAATCCTAAGAATTGCAATCCTAACAACTCTGGAAAGTATCTGTTTTATGGAAAGCTACTCTTTCTCTTGTATACCCCATGTATAATTTATAATCCTCTGGAGTTTCTGCTTCACAGTTGCCTAGAACAATTCTTGATCACTGCCTATTATTGACATTGAGATTGCCGGTTGACCTTGACTTAAATGGACCATCAATTGGGTTGCATTTACTTCATTTCATAAAAGATATTCAACTCACCCTTAGCCTATGTCCAAGAATATATCAAAATGCAGACTGTACTGTATTATGGAAACATATGCTTTCTTTAAAATAGCTCTGAATGGAATCTTGATTCTTTTCTTGATAGAAGACGTCTTTGCCTGGATCAAAGTTGGACCTAAAATTGGAACCATGTTCTTATGAAGTGAAATTCTGAGGCAAATGTCCACTACTGAAGAAACACTTAGAGGGGGGGTGGGGAGGGACAGGAAGAGAGGGAGAGAGGGGTGGGGAGAGAGAGAGAGAAAGAGAATGGCTAAGTTGGATTAAGTTGTTGATATGTACAAGTATGAGAGTTTATCCTTTATCCCTGGTTACTGGCATTGTCCTTCTCCTGTGGTCTGCCTTTTGTAAGATTTCCAGCTGCTGAACTAAGCAGCTGTAATGGTGAGGATCAGTGGACACTGTGCCAGCCCATGTGCCTAGCCTGTGGGAAGGGGAACCACTTATTCAGAGGTTACTCCTATTTCATGACTGAGAGATTTGTGTGTGCGTGTTTTAATAAATGTGTCCCCCATTCTTGCAGCCAATGTACCTCTGCATGTTTGTTGGGAGAAGGAATCATCTTGTTTTGTTCAGTATGGATTATTGAGAGGGGATGTTGGATGAGCTATGTTTTTATTTAAAAAATAATAATTTATTATATTAAAGTCTATTTTCACAAAAAAAAATCAAGTGTTCCTATCGGAAATTTGCTTCTTTTCGGAAGAGGTTGATGGGGGCTGAATGCAATTATTCAGTTGCCCTGATGGTGATGGTAGATTCACACCCCACCTTTCCTCTAGTTCCCCTTGGCAACTTTACAGGACTTTACAGGACTTCAACTCCCAGAATTCCTTACCAGCTTTACTGGTCTTTGGGCACTTGGATTAGAAGAGGAAACTAACAGAACGGTTTTTAATTTCTTTGCAGCTTCCAAATACCTGAAATCTTTAAGTGCTATGAGAAAATACTGGCAGAAAGTGGTAACGGGGTTCAGAAATATCCTATGGAGCGTAATATAGGAGAATTGGCAGTGCTTCATAACATTTACATGGCATATTTTTCTGTGGGACACAAACAAAGACAAGCAGGTGAAAGCGATTACCACTTTCTCTATTCACACAGGCTGAAATTTTTGAGCTACTTAGTAGTATGCTGTTCATCTTTCCCATACTGGTAGTTGTCTATTTACTTGACAGACCTCCCCAGAGCTACTTATGACCTGTTTTCAGAATTATGGCAGCCAAACATTATACACATCCCATGGTCACGTGATCGCTTTTTGAATATTTGGCAATCAGCTCACTTTTATGGCATTTGCAGCATCCTGCAGTTGCTTGACCACAATTTGCAATATGTTTCACCAGCTTCCAACATTTACTTCTGGTTTTTGGCAAAAAACAAACGAACCCAGAGGCTAACATCAGAATAGATCTGGAGTAGTGATTCAGAGGGGAGTGACCTGATGAACCCTTAGTTACTGACCTTAATTGTGTCCATGTTACTTGCAGCATTCCTTGCTAATGGTATTAATACTGGATAATTTGGAACAATGTCCAAAATTCAACAAGTGCCTTCAATTCTGTGCCCTGTTTTCTATTCTATTATGTAATACATTAAAATGAATTCTGAATTTACCAGTTCTCTGGGTTTGCAAACTAGGGTCCTTAATTTAGAAACTCTTGTCTGCATCTCACTATTTCAGAAATACAATACATGCAGGTGCTGAAGGACATCGGTGAGCCCAATAGCTACATTCATAGAGCATGTCATGGTTGGCAATTCTTTACTTTTTTTTATGTAATTAAATACTTTATATGCATCTGGCCCATTTTGTTAATTTGTAATAAAATGTATTTTGCAAATCTCAAAAGCAGATACATTTTAAATCAATTTCAATGGATTGTGCAAACCTAGGGACGGGTTGGGGATCAATGCCTCAAAAGTTTGGTGGCACATTTATTGTGGTCAAAGAACTTCTTGTGTAGAGGTGGGGAAGTTGCATTGCAGCATTTTCAACTGAAGCTGCAATTTCTCACATGGCCATATTAACCGTTGCTTTCAAAGGAAATGTGTTGTAATTGCTTTGAATGTTGATATTTTTAATTGCCCCAAATTGACTCTTAAACTCATCTAATCCAGCCGCAGATCTCCAGAATTTCAAGCAGGGATATTTCCCAATTGTATCTGAGATGTCACCAAGATGAATTTGGAACCAATAGTGCACATATAAGTTATCTGTGAACAAAACATTTGTTTGCTTATAGAATGTACAGGTAATCCTTGACTTACAACAGTCCATTTAGTGACCATTCAATGTTAGTGAAAAAAGTGATGTATGACCATTTTTCACGCTTACGACAGTTGCAGCATCTCCATGGTCATATAATCAAAATTCAGGTAACTTGGCTCATATTTATGATGGTTGCAGTGTCCTGGGGTCACATGCTCAGCTTTTGCAATCTTCTGACAAGCAAATTCAATGGGGAAGCCAGGTTCATTTAACAATCATGTTACTAACTTAACAGCTGCAATGACAACTGAGACAAGAAGTTTGTAAAATGAGGCAAAACTTACAGATAACAGATAATCAGAGTTGGAAGGGACCTTATAGGTCATCTAGTGCAATCCCCCGCCCAAGCGGGTGATCCTACACCATTTCTGACAAATGGCAGTCCAATCTCTTCTTGAAGGTCTCAACTGATGGTGTTCCCACAACTTCCGAGGGCAAGCTGTTCCATTGGTTGATTGTTTTCACTGTCAGAAAGTTTCTCCTTATTTCCAGGTTAAATCTCTCCTTGTTCAGTTTCCATTCATTATTCCTTGTCTGATCTACAGGTGCCTTGGAAAATAGCTTGACACCTTCCTCCCTGTGGCAGCCCCTCAGATATTGGAAGACTGCTATCCTGTCTCCCTTGGTCCTTCTCTTCACTAGACTAGCCAGCCCCAGTTCCTGCAATCGTTCTTCGTATGTTTTAGTCTCCAATCCCCTAATCATCCTGGTTGCTCTTCTCTGTACTTTTTCTAGGGTCTCAATATCTTTTTTATAATGTGGTGTCCAAAACTGGATGCAGTACTCTAACTGTGGTCTTACTAAGGCTCACTTAACAAATCCCTTTTTCAAGAGGTAACTGGACTTTCTTCTTTTTCTTTTAAGATGTTTTGCTTCTCATCCAAAAAGCTTCTTCAGCTCTGATTCCTCAGCTACTTGGATGAGCAGTGAAATGTTTTCGAAGAAAAACAAGAAAGTCCAGTTGTCTTTTGAAAAAAGTACCTTTGGGAAAATCATGAGCTAGATGAGAATCTCCATAGTCACTTAACAAATGTTTCATTTAAATTCTGGGCTCAGTTGTGGTCATAGGTTGAGGACAACCAGGATATAGCCACCAAACTTAGTGCAGTGATTCTGAGTGGCTTACAATATAAGAATTGATTTTAAGAAATCAATTTGAAAAAAAAAACAGCATTGAAGCAAAACTGAGGATCCTAAAATCTAATGAAACCCATACATGTGAGCCTGGACCTGTGGAAAAAGCCAAGGCTTTCCAGAAAACTAACAAGGTGTTTTGCATCTTAATGAAGATGCTGTTCTATAAGGAATGTGACTGAAAAAGCAGATATACTAGATCCCATTAGATGGTACTCTTCCGGAGAAGAGACCTGGAGTGTGTCCACTCTGTTGCACCTCATGTTGTGGCTATAAATAACTGGAACAGGCAATCCTGCACATAATCTGGCCCTATGCCATCTGGAGCTTTTCAGTGACCACCAGCAGCACAATTAGGTCCAGATATGGCCTTCATCTGAATAGCGAGCCTTTGCATTCACTTCCTACTAAGTGAAATCATTAATCCAGGGACAGACAATATTTTTATGGCAGCAACATCAGAAGAGAAGGTAGGGCAGGTTTCTACATGTCTATGGAAGTTCTCAGTCATACAGGCCATGGTTGTACCAAAGGTGCTTTTTCAAAAGACATCTGGGCTTTTTTTGGTTTTCCTTGAAGACATTTTGCTTCTCATCCAAGAAGCTTCCTCAGATCTGGCTGAGGAAGGATTTATGACTATGTCTTCAAGGACAAACAAAGAAAGTCCAGTTGCCTTTTGAAAAAACATCTTTGGGACTTGGTTTTCATCTACCGATTCTGCCTCCCATTTTGGGGGAATGACTTCATTATTATTTTATTTAAAATAAGTGCATTAAGATTACTGCCTGATTTATTTGTTAATTTTTGTTATAAGGAAAAGAAAAAATCCCTCCATTATTCAACAATTGGTACCAATTTGCTCCATCAACAAACTTTCAAGCAATAAAAATAGCACATGCTTCAAGGCATTGCATGATTTCATCAGCACCTTCTTGATTACTCTGAGAGATGCCCATTCCTGCAATGATCCATTCAGTTCAGTGTTGTTTGATTTGATTGGCTCCTTAAGATTGATTCCATTCAAAATCCTTTCTTTGGGAACTGATTCACAAATCAATTGCTAGCAATTGTCCCAGGCCTTGGAGTGCTAAGCTCTTGTAAGTTATATATTATATGTGCATTTTCTTCTGGACATACTTGATCTAAGTTATTATGTTTTGCATTTAATGTTGTCAGCTGCACAGAATCTTGCAGATTCAGATGGTCTCTATGTAGTATAATTTTTTTAAACGTTTCCAAATCCAGATTTGCAACTTTTCTTTTCTACAGTCCAATGAAATGAAAAGGTATTTGCAAATAGATTTAAATTAGGGAACAAAAGGTTATTTTTGAAATAGCAAAGCAGGATGTAACATTATTACTGTGCTTTTAAGATTGCATGGAGCAATGTTTTTCCACCATAACAATTTTAAGAAGAGTGGACCTCAACTACCAAAGCCCCCAGCCAGCTGTGCATATAATTTCTCAGTAATTGTTGTAATGATGTGTTTGGTTAAAAAAAAAATTCTGAAGTTTTTTGAAAGTATTCTTCTGCATAAGAATAGTCATTATTTGGGGGTTGAGGTCCATTTATCTTAAAGTTGCTAAAGTTGTGAAAACATTGCTTCATATAAACTTAAAAGCGCAGGAACAATGCTAAGTCCTACTTTGCTATTTCAAAAATAATGGTTTCCCTAATTTAAATCTATTTGCAAATACCTTGTCATTTAGATTGTAGAAAAGTAGAAAAGTAGTTTTATACTTGGAAATAAGGAATTCTGGGAATTGAAGTCCACTATCTTAAAGTTGCTGAGGGTGAGGAATGCTGATCTAGGGCAGACTAGAAAATGGGAGCAAATTAAATTCTTTCTGAGAAACATGGCATGCTTTCTGTGCATAAAGAGCCACACATGTATTGCTCACATAGATTTCCTGAACATTAGAGATGGCAGTTGAACTAAAAAAAAATCAAATAATTTAAAATTAAATATCCTGAAACCAATCTGCAACTCAAGGGACAGTTGTCAGGATTACAGCAATGGCTCTAATTAAATCATGGTTCTCGAACCAAACTTCAAAAAACTTCAAAGGATTTATTAGAAGCAACATACTGGCACTGCCCTGTATGAAGCCAACTCTGGCATAGGTAATTTATAGTCACCTGTGACTCTGTTTCCCCCCTTCCCCCTGGCGGTCTCATAAACCAGATTTTCCAATTGAGCGTTCATGGGCTGGGTGTCATCATTCACATTTTCCAATTAAATATATTTGCTTGGGGAAAAGCTCTGGTATTTTAGTTACAATCTTTTAAAGATAAGACTTGGAATATACTTTCGTTTTCAAACTGCTGCACTGCTCTTCCAGATTTCCTTCCTCCCCCCCACCTTTTTTTTTATGGCAACTACTAAAACAGGCATAGGAATGTTTTATGAGTTGACAATAAGGGTAGAATGATGAGAAATAACAAATGGGTGAAGAAATATATAATCTAAGCCATGGAGTTCAATGTCTATGGCTCCAGCAATGTTTTAAAATCTCTTTATACTGCATAGTTGGAATCTCCTTTGGCACATAAGTAACATCTGAGGGTAACACTCAGGATATGGTCAAAAAGGCCAAGATGGCAGCCCTAAGTTCTCCACTTTTTAAAAATGTGTCTTCACTTTTTTTTTTTTCACTTGGATTATGCACTGACCACCAACATCTGCCAGCCAGTCACTCTGGTCACATTGAGGTCTCTGACTTGCTAAAACCTAATATTAGAAACTGCATGAGGCAGCTCTCAGCTTGCGAAAATCCTCCATCAACGAACTTTCATGCAATAAAAATAACCCATGCTGCAAGGCATTGCAATGATTGCATGATCTGGTTTGATGGAGAAATACTGTTAACTTTTTTTGTTCCTGGTTTGGATTATGCCATCTTTTTAAATCAATTTCACGTGCAGAGTGGAAAGAAGAGAATTGCTTAGAAAGGTGATCGCCTGCTTCTCCTGCCTCGTGTCACAGGATGAGTCTGCAACAATCCTGGGTACAAATTCTTGCTCAGCCACAATTCTGTCTAACTACTACAGATACTCCTCGACTTACAACCACACCTGAGCCCCAAATTTCTGTTCTGAAGTATGACATTTGTTAAGTCAGTTTTGCCTCATATTATGACCTTTCTTGCCACAGTGTTAAATACTCACTGCAGTTATTAAGTTAGTAACATCGTTGTTAAGTAAATCTGGCTTCCCCTTTGATTCTGATCTTCAGAATGTTGCAAAAAGTGACCACATGATCCTGGGACATTGCAGTGGTCATAAATGCGAATCAGTTGCCATGCATCAAATTTTCATCACATGGGGATGCTGCAATGGTCGTAAATGTGAAAAGCAGTCATAAGTCATTTTTTTCAATGCCACTGTGATTTCTAACAATCACTAAATGAACTGTTGTAAGTCAAGGACTAATCCAGAATTGTGAGTGCTGGTGGGATTTGCCTAGCACCTCTATGAAAAGTGACAATCATTTCATGGCTAGTGCATATAATAAATTGCAACTAGCAATATAAATATCTGGTGCTCAAGTTCAGAATAAAAGACGTTTTCTTGATGGCAATCTATAAGGAAAGAAATGGGTTGATTTTAATAGACTCATTTCTGCAAGTAGCAGTGCCTTGCTAGGTTTGGTCATTAAGTAGATATTCTGGAGAAATATTGTACATCTTGAGAGGACAGTCATCATGTGCAACAAGACATTTGAGAGCAGGCACCGGGGTGAGATTCTACCAGTTCGCACCTATTTGCTAGAACCGGTTGTTAACATTCTAAGCAATTTGGAGAACCGGTTGTTAGAAGAAATTACTGGCCTAATCCTGTAAGAAAGGCAGAAAGGAAACATTCTGGTGTTGCTTACAGAAACTGCCTCTCCATTAACCCTTATTACATTCTTGGCAGGACTAGACTTCCTGTCTCAGGAACTTCTCTGGATTATTTTTCCCTCCTTTGCTGGTACTTTGCTTGTGTGGAGGGACCATTCAAAGTTACAAGGGCACTGAAAAAAATGACTTATGACCGTTTTTCACACGACTGTTGCAGCATCCCCACAGTCTTGAAAGGCCAGACGAGGAGATGTGTGCCTCAATGTGAGTGATAGTGAGTTGGCCACATCCAGCCAATAACATGACCACCAAGCCATGTCCACCCAGTCACATGACCACCAAGCCACGCCTACCACCTAAGCCACACCCACAGAACCAGTTGTTAAAAAATTTGAATCCCACCCCTGGCAGGTACTGATGCAATGCCTGTGGCTCCTTAAGTTTTAAGAAAAACATGGGTTGGTTTTTTTTCTACGCACGCCTGGGAAAAGATCACGATGGCATGCATGCATGCCCAGCCCAACCCCAAAACATCTTTTTGGCTTCAAACTATTCACCAGCCAGGAGGTCCATGTCATGCTTGGAGCACCTGTTTAAAATTTAATTCTCAGACTGAGAAGCTTCATCCTCAATATTTTGTGTCTAAGTATGAAATCAGAAATCTGTAACTTGTGGGTAGCTGCACCTTACATTTCAGGGAATATTGATACTGAAATAAATAGGGATTGCTTTTGAGCAAAGCAGTTCAGCATTCTGAATAATTGGGATCTGGAGAAAAATGTTATCTGTTAAGTGATATGAATGCATTTGGGGAATAAGGCAAGATAGTAGAGAGAATACTGAATATAAATAGGTCACTGAAAGGCCCAAGAATGAATGAGAATGACGTTTGGTGAGTATCTATTTACCAAATACCAAGTCAAAGTCTGTGTACTGCAATGGTATTGGGAAAAACCTTGGCAAGACAGGTGCAATGAAAGGAATGGTCAGATAAGAAGCAGATGAGCCCGCAACAGGAATGTGGTCAGACAAGGAGCTCAGAAGAGACCGTCTCTAATTCAGGGGCTGTAAAGAGGATGATGTGGGGGCTCAGTGAGCTTGTCAATTAGAAAGATTGACAGTTCAGCGGTTCGAATCCCTAGCGCCGTGTAATGGAGTGAGCTCCCATGACTTGTCCCAGCTTCTGCCAACCTAGCAGTTCGAAAGCATGTAAAAATGCAAGTAGAAAAATAGTATGTATCTAAAACTATTATTGTCTTTACTGCTTATGAAGAAAAATCAAGGGAATGCATAGAAGATGGTATGGTAATCTGATTTAGGGCAGAACATTTAATTGGTGGGGCTAAGATTGGGTTCAAAGTAAAAATTGAAAGAAAAGGAAAGAAGTGAAAAAAGCTGGAGTGAATATAGAATGACCTGAGGAAAAGAAAACAAGAGTGGCACATGAAAAAGTAGGGCATAGGAAACAAGGATGTTTAAGTGTTTGGAACAGTTTATTATTATAGCGTACCAAAGAAATGAATTGAGAGAGATATTAATTGGAAGTCTGAAAGAGTTCAATCTGTAGAACTAGAATGCTAATGTGAAAGAAGCTGTGGATGAGAAAAATGCATAAAAAGTATGAGAAAGATACTGTGAGAAGTTTTCTATCCAAATATATATTTATTCTTTATACTGTTTCCCTTAAATTATTAACATAATCCACAGTGGTCTGAGAATCAGCATCTCCACTAGTGTCATTGACAGTCCAGTTGAAACCAATGAAGTAAAAATAGCAAATGGGGGAAATCCTTTACTCAAACTTCCTCAAACTTTCAAATAATTTACCCAGATCTAATCCACGTTTCAAAGGATAAGGTCTGCAAACACAATAGAGTTAATTAAATTAGGTTTCCCAGTGGAACTGCATGTTCGCAAGAATACATACCTACACACACACACACACACGTCCTTCAAGTGTCATCCTTGAATCAGCACATAGACACTTCTACCCTCCCTGGACAAGCTCCCACTATAAAATTCTGCTGCTGCCCTTAATGGCAAACTGTTTGTTTTTAGGAATAAATATTTCTTCTTTCCTCACAGCTGTCATTTTTATTCATTCTTACATGACCCCGGCTGTAGTTGGAACCCCAAATTATTCTTCTGACAATACTATACAATGTTTATATGAAGAAAATAATAATAATAATTCCAAAACCAGTAATCAAAGAGATAAGAACCAGTTAAAATTAAGAGAAACAAAGAAAATCTAGCATCTTTTTTATGCTGGACAAGGTGCAAAGGCTGCCTCCATGATTAGCAACTGGAAGAATGCCGTTATTGAGGTATTCAAAGAGAAAGAAAAAGTGATTCCTGCAGAATCTGGAGATTGTTTTCAAAACTATTAGCAGGCATTGGGATGTCCCAGGGGTGGGATTCAAATTTTTTAACAACCGGTTCTGTGGGTGTGGCTTAGTCGGTGGGCGTGGCTTAGTGGTCATGTGACTGGGTGGACATGACTTGGTGGTCATGTTATTGGCTGGATGTGGCCAACTCAATATCACTCACATCGAGGCATGCATCTCACAGGAAATAAAATTAACTGTTTATTAGTCACCTTTGGTGAGATGGGTGGCAAAATTTTAATCATAAATAAATAAATAAAAATAAAATAAACTGTACAAAGAGGTGGAAGAGCTCAGCTATAATAACAAAGGTGTGGCCAGGAGTTAATTGCAGAAGACAAACTGCTTGGGCGCAAGTTCAAGTCAAGCTTAAGCAGAACAAAGACAACCAGATTCCATAATAAATTCTTGACCATACGTATCCCTAATTTTCAAGGAGAACATCAGAAATCTGTTCTGAACCTTATTGAAAGGGAGCCAGAGAGAATGTCATGCATATGCCATGCAAATTAATGCATCATAAAACTAATAAATTCAGAGTTCTCATTTGAGGCACAAAAGACCAGGCTCAATGTTTTGGACACGTTATGTAAAGACCAGATTTTTTGACATGCTCATAACGGTAGTCTATGGAGATTCTCAGTCATCAGGTCATGGCTGACCCAAATATGCTTTTTCAAGAGGCAACTGGACTTTCTAGTTTTTCTGTGAAGATGTTTTGCTTCTCATCCAAGAAAAGCTGAGGAAGCTTCCTGGATGAGAAGAAAAACCAGAAAGTCCAGTTGCCTCTTGAAAAAAACACCTTTCATAATGGTAAGAAAGTGGAACAAAAGAGAATGACTAGCAGCTGAGAAAAATTGACTCACTTACAGCATGCACCATTGGGAGACCTGAAGGGTCAGATTGGTGACAAATCATTTTAGAAAAAGTCTACGTGGTTGCTAGGAATCAACACTGATTTAATAGCACATAATCAATCTATAATCAATAAAGGATTGTGAGTATAAATGGAATGGAATGGAATAAGAGGGGTGAATAACAGGGACTGAGACAACTATGTAAGAAGCTGCTTTGTTATTTTACATATTTATGGACAAATGAAGAAGGTATTTTTGCAATAACTTTGGTTGGGGCTGTGACTGTGTGTGCTTTTATATGCAGGTTATGCTGCATTGTTGACTGAGAAGCTGAATTATTTGCTGCAGATATAAAGCATGTAACAAGGAATATGGATCTGAAAGTTAATGTATCAAAGACCAGGGTTGACTGGGGTGGGGGGAAATAGATGGAGAAATACTATGACATGCAAATGCCAGCAGAACCGTAATGGATATTCTGTAGCCCATTACAAAGAATAAATTATGGAGCTAAGCATAACTGTGTCCTTTTTGTCCTAAGGAAGTGAAAGTTATACATGTCAAAAGAAACATAATGGTAACTTGAATAAATACTCCCAAAACTGTATGTCATAAAGGGGTCAACGTTAGAATGTATATCTGATAAATAAATGTGGATAGAATTTTTTTTAAAAAGAAATATTTTACATAGAGATGGCTTGGTCAGAAAGAGTGTTAATAAGGATCAAAATGTAAAACAAATGTATGAAGAAAGAGGAAATGAGTTGAGAGAAAAAGGAAAAGGGGTTGCATGTGATGGACATGATACTGAAAAAGAGGTGAGATGTTTAAAGAACAGATGTTAATGTGGGGAGTGATCCATAGAAATTGGTGGAAACAATGATAGAAAGGTATGAAGAAGAACAGTGAATGGTGTTTGCATGAATTGGATTTAGGTTTCCATTTCTTTCATCTCCTGCCTATATTTTATTTGTCCATTATATATTATTACCCTTTTTCTAAGATTTGCATAAAGTTGCTTCCCCAAAAGGGACTAATGTGAGAAGTATGGAAGAATCAATGTATTTTTAAACATAAAATATCATGTTACACATGTAAAGCTTGTTTTTCTGTTAATGTTCCTGACGGGGTTCCTCCAGCAAAGGAAGTACACACAGCATCCTTCTCTTGACCTTGCAGAACAATTGATTTTTGCTTTTGATAGCTCAAGCCCAACTTCCCAATGTGTCCTATGCTCTGCTGTGACTTGATACTCAACCAGATTCTTGCTGCTCTTCAGGACAAAGTATCTTGAGTTGAACGGAGTTGTTGCTCTGTTCCCCCAAAAGGCTACCAGATACTTTCCAGAAACACTTGGGTTGCAGCCAAGGGTGGGATTCAAATTTTTTAACAACCGGTTCTGTGGACGTGGCTAAGTTGGTGGGCATGGCTTGGTGGTCATGTTATTGGCTGGGCGTGACCAACTCAATATCACTCACATCGAGGCACGCATCTTCTTGCCTGGCTTCTCATGACTGTGGGGATGCTGCAACAGTCGTAAGTGTGAAAAATGGTCATAGGTCACTTCTTTCAGTGCCATTGTAACTTTGCATGGTCACTCCACACAAGCAAAGTACCAGCAAATGAGGGAAAATAATCCAGAGAAGTTCCTGAGACTGGAAGTCTAGTCCTGCCAAGAATGTAATAAGGGTTAACAGAGAGGCAGTTTCTGTAAGCAACACCAGAATGTTTCATTCCTGCCTTCCTTACAGGATTAGGCCAGTAATTTCTTCTAACAACCGGTTCTCCGAACTGCTTAGAATGTTAACAACCGGTTCTAGCAAATAGGTGCGAACCTGTAGAATCCCACCCCTGGTTGCAGCACATGAAAAGTATGCTAGGTTGGGGGAAAGTAGGACACCAAATCTGGCCTGCAAAATTCTGGATCACCGTAATAGCAAAAAGGAAGAGGTAGAGAACTTTCTTTCTTCCACTAGTCCTATGGACTTTTGCAGACAAGATCTAAAACCCTAGAAAAGCAGCTGTGTGACTCTTTTACATTTTCAGAGCATTATCAATAGGATGTGTCTTAAAAAAGGAGGGAAAAAGAAAAGGGGTGTGACTTTTCTTCTGTAAATGGTCCCTCCCATCTTCCAAAAAATAGTTGATTTCCAGGCATCTAAGATCAGAACTGGAGAAGATGGCAAGTAAGTGATTTCGAAATGCTTCTTAAAATTAATTATCTTAGTGCATTGCTCAGGACTTATGGACTTGACTGATTTCCATTTCTTCCATTAGATCTCCTTGATTAGGAAAATTCCCTATTTCAGCCTTCCTCAACTGGAGGACTACTAGATATGTTAGATTACAGCTCCTATTCAGATAGATAAGAAATAGTACGTATTGTAATTCAATGTATCTGGAGAGCATCACATTGGATGAAATCATTCTGTTTTGACTAGGAAAATTACAGTGGGAAGCAGAACCACTGCTTCTTTAAGTGACAGTGTAAAAAAGTCTTTTTTTTCTGCATCAGCTTTGCTCAATCAGAGCTGATTGCAGGCATTTGAGTTTTAGGTAAGTTTAACAAATAGGATAGAAGCAAAGTATCTACATGCCAATAAGGCTAAATTTCCTTATATTTCAGGCTTTTGTGAATATTGATGGGATGATCATAGGTACAAAGTGTTAATATTTTAAATATTTCCAGAGTGAAGTTTCTAGTGTATAACAAAAAAACTTTCTATATTTAACTTTTCCTTTGGCACGGATTAGCAAATAAAATTATTTATTAAAATTTTATAGCCTTGGGAACTTCTGTTCTTAAAGAACAATGTAACCTTCCTTGACATTTTTATGGCTAAATAACCTGACTCACTCTTTTGCCTAATAGCAATTTATAGTGCCAGCTGCAGTCATGGGTTCTATTTATTGATTTTTTAAGCTGTCCATTTCCCCCTACAAGGTCATTCCACCTACCATCATTGGTAATCATCCTATCATACTTGGTTCGCAATAATTGTAACTGTGGACAGAGCTTTACTTGACTTCAACCATGGTTGGGTGATGCTATGAAAATGTTCTACACCAGGGGTGTCAAATTTGCAGCCCGCAGGCCAGGTGCGTCACCTGCTGGCCCCCCGTTAAATCTCCATTTTAACAAGGGGGGCGGGAAATTGTGATACATCATGTGACAACAACGTGACGCTGCCGGTTTGACACCCCTGTTCTACATCATGAATGCAGAAATTATCTAGAACGAAGAAACTGCATATACAACATGCTCTTTTGGATGTGATTGTGGCTGTGATTGACAGCTGTGGTCCCCAAAATGACTCTCTCACAGCTTTCCTCTATTTTGCCAAATGCATTTACTCTGAATCCTTTAGGGCCACTAAACATCCACCAGCTTTAGGATTTTCCTCTTCTTTTTGAGTTGCTGTGATCTGTGTCATTCTGTGGGAATTCAAGGTTTAGTTCCCGTGGTGGGGATTTCAACAACTTTGGGTATTTCCTCTGTCATATGTCTGGGACAAAGAGGAAAAGAGAAATAGAGTCACTCAAGGATGCACTTTAATGCCAATACATTTATTTTCCCACCCCCGTTATTGTATGCAGAAACAATGGAGAAGAAAGAAAGAAAGAAAGACAGAAGGGAAGGATACAATATATTTGTGCTTTTATAAAGGGGGTTTGGGATTTTTATTTCAATTTGTATTTTTCAAAAGGGATATAATTACACTATCTGGGCTGGAGAAAATAGGGTGACTGCCCCATTTACTACCACCCATGGATGATTCAGATTTTTCCTGCCCAGTTGTGGTAGCCCTAGAATAGTGGAAGGAAAGGAAATTCCAGATATAGGACAAGCATTTTTATACTCACACATTGTCCTGTCCAAGTTTGTGGATAACTGGCTTCTAACATTCTAAATCCATTCCGACATTCTAAATCCATATTAAAATTCAGTTTGACAATTACAGATTACTTTCCCAAATGATTTGCAAGTAACTCATATCAAACCTCTCCTTTCTTCAAGGCCTACGGCTGGTCTTTGTTCTTCTGGGTATTCTTATAGCAGTAAAGCCTAGAGAAGCAGATAACATTTCTCTAAAAGGTAAGGCCTTTCACTTTAGAACCCCTTTTTAAAACTGAGTTGAAGTGTCTGTAGAGATCTGCACGTGTCCCCATTTCTTGTAAAAATGCAGCCTAAATGTGTCATAATTTAAGAACGAACAAATGCAGTTTCCGAGTGTTTTTGATTGCCTCAGTGTGAACAACTCACTACAGCAGGAACCGGTTGTTAACTTTCTAAGCAGTTCAGAGAACTGGTTGTTAGAAGAAATTACTGGCCTAATCTTGTAAGGAAGGCAGGAAGGAAACATTCTGGTGTCGCTTACAGAAACTGCCTCTCCGTTAACCCTTTTTACATTCTTGGCAGGACTGGACTTCCTGTCTCAGGAACTTCTCTGGAGTTTTTTCCCCTCCTTTGCTGGTACTTTGCTTGTATGGAGTGACCATTCAAAGTTACAATGGCACTGAAAAAAATGACTTATGACCATTTTTCACATTTACGACTGTTGCAACATCCCCACAGTCATGAGAGGCCAGGCAAGGAGATGCATGCCTCGATGTGAGTGATATTGAATTGGCCACGCCCAGCCAATAACATGACCACCAAGCCATGTCCACCCAGTCACATGACCACCAAGCAACGCCTACCACCTAAGGCACGCCCACAGAACTGGTTGTTAAAAAATTTGAATCTCACCTCTGTCCCTAAGGCAGTATTTCTGAACTTTGGTGGCTGTAAGACCTGTAGATTTCAACTCCAAATCGTGTGGCTGCTATCTTGATTATTTTGATCTCCCTTACAGACAACTCTCATTGGAAGCAGGTGTTTCTAATAGTTGCCAAGATGATGTCTGTGCATAAGAGCATCTCTGTGAAAATGATGGAATTGATACATGCCATATCACGTGAATGCTGTATATAATTTGCATCACTGGCATGAAAGCATATGACACATGGGCCATCGCACATTCCCTCCATCAACACTCATATTTACAAGTCTGTTCCAAATCTTTGGTGGTACCACAGTATAGAGAATGGCCGCCAAGAGATATGTACCCTAAACCAGGGTTCGCCAATCTTGGCAGCTTTAAGCCTGGCGGATTTCAACTCCCAGAATTCCCCAGCCAACTGGCTGGGGAATTCTGGGAATTGAAGTCCTCCAGGCTTAAAGTTACCAAGGTTGGCGAGGCCTGCTCTAAACAATCTCTTATACAGGCATGACCTGTGTAAGCGTTTCCTAGTAGATCTCAAGATACCCATCCATGTCATTAGTAACTAACAAAGTTTAAAGTACTGTGTGAGCACAAGTCAATTGTAATAGGCGATTACTTAATGAAATATACTACTGATATTAAAACAGTCTTCTCTAAGCTGCTGGCTTCTAGATATGGTAGAATGTAACTGTTGGAATTCAGATTAGGGACCAGGTTAGGGAAGCTATATTCTCATTGGTTTGTTTTTGTGGGGTTTGATTGAAGTGTCTCCTTCAACAAAATCTAAACCAAGTGTCTCTTTTAGACATTGCAAAGAAACTGGAACTTCGATTCCTTCTGCAGAATGTGGAAGAAGCCAAGAAATTAGTTGATGCTGCCTATGAATACACTCAGAAATGGTAAGATTTTTCACAAAGGTTCCAGAAGCCAGATTCATTTTGCTTTTTTCTGTCTGCTCTGTTTGATGAAGATTTGCTACATTGTTTGCTAGATGACTTCTCTGTATGAATGTTCAGACAAAAAATTCAGGCAACATGTCATGTTGTTTCATTTGGAAACATGGATATTTCTGCCGGTTACAAACTGATTCAATATTTCAGCTATTCCTGTTTTCATTTCATCCCATATCTTTACTGTGCATGTTTTGCTGTAGCTTTTGAATTGTGGATATTTTTTTTTTCATTATGATTGAAAATCTTGCAGCATGGAATTGTGGCAGTATATAATTGGAATCAAAATACCAAGAGGCATACCGTTTGCCTGCCTGCGGGTCATTAAAGGCACAGAAGCCTTACAAAATCAAGATGATAATATTCATTTTAGCCAATGGGATGAAATCAAAGGACGAATGATTAACACAAAGAAATGTAAAGTATTAGATTAGGATTATGGAGCCTTAATCAGGGGTGGGATTCCACCAGTTCGCATCTATTTGCTAGAACTAGTTGTTAACATTCTAAGCAGTTCAGAGAACCGGTTGTTAGAAGAAATTACTGGCCTAATCCTGTAAGGAAGGCAGGAAGGAAACATTCTGGTGTTGCTTACAGAAACTGCCTCTCTGTTAACCCTTATTACATTCTTGGCAGGACTAGACTTCCTGACTCTGGAACTTCTCTGGAGTTTTTTTTCCCTCCTTTGCTGGTACTTTGCTTGTGTAGAGTGACCATTCAAAGTTACAACGGCACTGAAAGAAGTGACTTATGACCATTTTTCATACTTACAACTGTTGCAGCATCCCCACAGTCATGAAAAGCCAGGCGAGGAGATGCGTGCCTCAATGTGAGTGATATTGAGTTGGCCAGCCCAGCCAATAACATGACCACCAAGCCATGTCCACCCAGTCACATGACCACCAAGCCATGCCCATCACCTAAGCCACACCCACAGAACCGGTTGTTAAAAAAATTGAATCCCATCTCTGGCCTTAGTTCATCCTTAGATTTCATTAGATAACATAAAACAGTCTCTGCCTCTCAAGTTAGCATCCTTGGCTGCATCAGGTATTTATAGGTATTTTCTGATTCACCAGGTTAGAAAAAAAACTAAAGAAAGAGACAATAAGCCCTTCAGAGCTCCTAGTGTCTTTCAAACAACCTATAGGAAAAACTCGGTTGCATGTGAAAGCTGCTCATTATATGGTGGTGACCTTGGACCTCTTGAAAGAGAAGCTACAGGATGTATTTCCTCAGGAATTCAATATCACAGGTATTTTGCATCTTTGAACTAACACACTAACTAAAAGTATAAGATAATGTTTTCCTTGTCAGTCATGTTCAACTCTAGAGCACAATGCTCATTTCCGTTTCTTGGCTGAGGCAGCCAGCGTAGTCCGAAGGCATTTTCTGTGGTCATGTAGCCAGCATGGCTATATGCCAAAAGTGGATGAAATGCTGTTACCTTCCTACCAAAGTGATGCCTATTAATCTACTTCCATTTGCATGCTTTCAAACTGCTAGGTGGGCAGGAAAAAGTAACCAAAAAATAACCCAAAGTCAGGGAAATAAAATGCTGGGTTTTCTTCCATGCTTAATTTACATTTTTTGCTATTTGAACATCGTAACTTATGCAATAACTTAGCTTGTCACAGACAGATCAAAATTAATGCCAGGGCTGAGTGTTTCAGTTTGAAAACTCCAACCCAAATGTTTACAATATAAGCTTTTAAAACATCAAATGGTGCTCATAAGTATGCAGCCTCATACATTATTAACTTACAGAAATTAGGTTGTGGAATTTGTCCTTCTCTACTACTTGCAATACAATTTCCCTCGTGGAAAACAAATCTTTATGAAAATATACCTGTTCCTGGAAAGATAGATATAGAGGTGCACTACAAATTTATTATGAGAAGCTTTGCAAAAACGATGTGCTTTTGTCAAAATTGTAGACAAAAACTGTATGGTTTGGAAAAATGTGCAAAAAATGAATTAAAAGATGCCTGCAATCTTTTTTTTTTTTTTTAAATCTCAAACTTGTAAGAAGCATAAGCTGAACTAAATATGAGGAACTGGGAAGAAACTGAATTGACAGATTTACCCATTCATTTTGACCACAGAGTTCATGTACACTTCTTGTCTAATCATTTTCAAAGAGGAAGTAAAAGAGATTTTTTTTTTAATCTAAGAATTTAATCATTTTATGTTAGATGTCAGTTGATGGTTGGGTGTGGCAACAAAAAAAAGACATGGATAATAATTGTTTGTAAGAAGCTAATATTTTTATATGGAAGCATCTGTCTTCATGAGAATTTCATGGGAAATCTTTTCAGATAATGCTTTTGACTGTCTTCTTTTCTCAAATCTCCTCCTATGCATCAGGAAGACCCTTTTGTTTTCTTTATCATTTTCAACACCTTTTATAATGTGTTAAATAGATTCAGTTGCATAATAATGCATGAGGCTGAATTAAAACACTGCCCAGAGCTCTCTTTAAGAGAGATGGGCAAGTTTAGAAATATGAAATATAAACAAATAATAATAATAAACAATAAATATCTGCAAGGTATGGCAGAAAGAAACCTTAATGCTGATATACCTATAATTATGTCAAGATTACTTTTATAACCGTTTGCCAAAGCCTATAAGAGCATTAAATGTTAAGAACATTGGTAAACAGGAGATGATCCAGAGAAGAATGGCTAAAATGGTAGGAAGTTAGAAATTAATTCCTATTTGTTAATATTATCCAAGGGGTGGAATATCTTTAAGTTTAGAGAAAAGAAGATCTTCAAATTGGTAGGAGAAGCTAGATTACAGTGTTCTTAATTGTTCCTAAGGTGGAATTCAGATCAATGGATGGAAATTAAAGAGAAAGAGATTGGGGGCTGACAAAACAAAACAAAACAAAACCCCAATCCTATAAGAGCTGCTAATCACTGGAACATCAAGTGATGGGAAGTGGTGGTCTCTTCTACCTTGAAGTCATTTAAGGACCATCCAAGCAGTCATGCTTCAAAGATGCTATACTTGTATTTTTCTTTGCGCAACAGATTGATTCGAAGACTTCAAGATGGCTGCTATTGAACAGCATGCTTAACTTGGCTATTACTTAACCCATTTTCTGAATTTGCATAATACCTTGACTCCTAAAGCGGCCACATAACCTGCTAAGTTTCACACACTGGCAAAAAATGAATCAGTTAAAATTAAGCAAGGAATGTTTTAGGAATGCAAGTTGCAACCACTAAGTAAGTTACTGATTACTGTAGAGTAATTGGTTGGAGCTACTATGAGTGGTATTTAATAGCTATCCAACATCTCTGAAAAAGGAAAATGTTTCACCTTTTGACCCAAAGGTGCTTTTTCAAAAGGCAACTGGACATTGTTTTTTTCTTGAAGTTGTTTTGCTTCTCACCCAAGAAGCTTCTTCAGTTCTGTTCTTCACTTCAAAAGTGAAGAAGCTCCTTGGATGAGAAGCAAAACATCTTCAAGAAAAAAACAATGTCCAGTGAAAAAGCACCTTTGGGACAATCATGACGTGGATGACTGAGAATCTCCATAGACTTTCACCTTTTGAATTTCCTCATCCTTACAAAGCATAAATCCTGCTTTCAGTTTTTAAAATATAATTCAGAAGACAAGTGATTCTAGTCTTGCATTCTTCTGTTATTTTTGCAGCCCTGAAGTCTAAATCCCTTTATTTTCCTACAGATGTTCTGTCCCCTTCCCAGATGCAAACTATCTACAAGGCAAGCGGATGTGCTTCCCAAGAGATCAATACAAAGCCATGTGATGAGAAGAGCCCTTACCGGACCATTACAGGCGAATGCAATAATCTGTATGTTTTGGTGGCTAAGACCCTAGTCTAATTGTTTTTAAGTGCTAATGGCTGCTAAGTGAAGAGGGTCATATCTTAAGTTTTGTGGAAAGTATTATGGGTTCCTTTAAAAAAACACTGTGATGTTTAGTTTAAGACTTACATTAGTTTTCATCCGTTACTCATCTTCAATTCATTCATTCAATTCATTCATCTCAAAATGGCCAGAAAATATAGCATCAATTTCTGACCATTGACCAAGCATTGGTCATAAGAGGCTTCAAATACTGCCAGGGTCACAAGTTATCTTCCCACTCTTTCAGTATTGCAGGGATGTCAAACTGACAGCCCACAGTTCATGCCCACCCCAGCTCCACGAAGGGGGAAATCATCACGAAATGTCACGTGATGGCAAGGTGACGTGGCAAGTTTGACACCCATCGTCTATTGCACATGCAAAAGTATATGCTTTGCATTTTGAAATTTACTGGTTTGGTCCTAACCTATTGTGCTTAATAATCTCCTTATGATGGAAAGTCACAAGAAAGTTATCAGGCTGCCCCAGGGAAAATTGCACTCCAGCGGTGAAGTCATTGAGCACTCTTTAATCTTTTCGGATTAGCAGCAGAATTGGGACTTGAGTCATTTGACCATGACTAGAATGGCATGAACCACTCCCTTTTGCTGGGAGATTTATTCCTGGAAGACAATAGGGCTGCCCTCACCTGATGAGAATGATATGGTTTGGCAAAGAATAAAATATTCTGAAATTCTCCAGAATGTGCCATCTCTGAAGTTGGCACTTACAAAGTAGATGTGTTCTCTCAACTCAATCAGTTGAATTTTATCCCACAAACTATGGTTACATTAACTAAAGTTTAGCATGATGAATAAAATCAGTTACTCAATCAGGAACAAGCTCTCTTCAGGCATGGAATGTCAGTCTATCTGGCTCTCTCTTCCTGTTCTAAGCTATTATTGTTCAGTTAAATACAACCAGTTAAATATGAGCCAGCAGTGTGCAACAGCAGCCAAAAAAGCCAACGCAATCCTAGATTGCATTAACAGAGGGATACAATCGAGATCAAGTGAGGTACTAATAATACTCTTTAAAGCTTTAGTAAGACCACACCTAGAATACTGCATCCAGTTTTGGTCACCACATTATAAAAAAGATGTTTAGAAAAAATACAGAGAAGAGCAACCAGGATGATTAGGGGACTGGAGACTAAAACATAGGAAGAATGGTTACAGGAACTGGGCATGGCTAGTCTAGTGAAGAGAAGGACCAGGGGAGGTCGCAGTGTTCCAATATTTGAGTGGCTGCCACAGGGAGGAAGGGGTCAAGCTGTTTTCCAAAGCACCTGAAGGCCAGACAAGGAATAACGGATGGAAACTGATCAAGGAGAAATTCAACCTAGAAATAAGGAGAAACCTTCTGACAGTGAAAACAATCAACCCATGGAACAGCTTGCCCTCGGAAGTTGTGGGAGCTTCATCACTGGAGGCTTTCAAGAAGAGATAGGACTGCCATTTATCAAAATTGGTGTAGGGTCTCCTACTTGGGCAGAGATTGGACTAGATGACCTATAAGGTTGCTTCAACTCTGTTAATCTGTAAAGTTAGATTTACAGTAGAATGGAGTTGGCAATAGATGTCAATACCTACCAACCTTGCGTGACTTTGGACCTGTTTAAGGTAGAATACAGGATGGTTGGCTAGATAGGGAAGTTTAAGAAGACCCCTGGAAATTGAGAGTCAAATCACTTTTATGACATGCCCATTGCCAAGAAGTCTGCTTGCATGCCATCCTTAGGAAAAAGGTGGTTACCTTGGCATCTTTTTTATCTCAGTTTGTAATTCAACACATGAGAATCCAAATACAGGTAGTCCTCAACTTACAACAGTTTGTTTAGCAGTCATTCAAAGTTACAACGGCCCTGAAAAAAGTGACTTATGACCGTTTTCCCCATTTACGCCCATTGCAGCATCCACATGATCACGTAATTAAAATTCAGATGTTTGGCAACCAACTCTTACTTATGACAGTCACAATGTCCAGGATCATGTGACATACTTTTTGTGGCCTTCTGACAAGGAAAGCCAGTGTGGAAGCCAGATTCACCTAACAACTGCAGTGATTCACTTTACAATGGTGGTAAGAAAAGTCCTAAAATGAGGCAAAACTTGCTTAACAAATTTCTCACTTAGCAACAGAAATGTTGGCCTCAATTGTGGTTGTAAGTTGAAGACTACCTGTACTGGACTTTGTTCTGGAGCTAAACCTCAACGTTTAATCAGAATATGGATGATTTATTTGCGTGAAGATTATTTTATTACTGGATTTTAAGGGTTAGCGTTGTGTGTAAACCAAGACTTATCGCTTTTAAGAACTCTCTTTTAAATGCCTTTTTGGGTTGAATGAAATATTGCAGGAGAATTCCTACTCTGGGAGCTAACAACCGTCCATATGTCAGATGGCTGCCTCAAGAATATGAAGATGGCATCTCTCTCCCGCGTGGCTGGAATGAAACAAGGCAGTATTTTGGATTTCGTCTGCCCTCAGTAAGATATAACCCCTATTTCTCTCTAATTTCAGGATGCTCGGTTTGAGCAGAGGAAAGGATTTTAAGGGAGAAAAACAATTGGAAGGGGAGGAAAGAAACAAAGGGTTAAGGCAGGGGGATTAGATAAATGGAATAATTGATGTAATTGAAGTATTGTAGCCAGAAATGTACGAAGGAGTCCTAAATTTGTCTGCCAAAGCAGAAGTGATCCAGCTAGAGTTTAAGGCCTATAAATGATCTGTTGCTTTTATACACTAGTTACAGCAATAGAGAACAGGAATAGAGTGGGATTTTCATGAAAGTGGCAAGAATCGTATCTTATAATTTTGCAGATGAAAAGATAGAGATTTTGTTGTGGCTAAATCCTGACTCACTTAAATAAACTTTGAAGATATAACATAAATATATCAAGTATGCAAACAACTACAATGCACATTGGGCTTCCAACTTGCTGAGCATCCGTGAACAAAATCACAACCACAGCTTAGGCCTTTGTCTATTTATTATATTTCAAAGACAAGACCAATTAAGAGGGAGGCACAGTGTCATTTATGGCGTGGCATTGGTATGTTCTTTGAAAAACCAATCTGGATGCCTTTATTATGATCACTTCCTACAAGGTCAGCATGCTAGCTGTGTTGTCTTTAAAATGCAGTTAGTTCTCAACTTACAATCATTCATTTATCGACTGTTTGAAGTTACAACACTTATGACTGTTGCAGCATCCCATGGGCATGTGATCAAAAATCAAGTGCTTGGCAACTGAATTGCTAATCCAGCATAAGACTAGAAATCTGGAGGTTGAATGCATCATTGGCACCATGCGCATAAAAATATTTTGTAAGACCTATCCTAGGAGAGAAACAGCAATAAAGTTAAGGGAGGAATAAACAAGAGGGCACAAATAAACATCCAGACAATCTCATGATGATTTAATCCGCTCAGCATCTACAGGGTATTGAAGTTTTCTCAAAACAGATGGAAAGATCCAAGCACCCTGAAAAAAGACTTGACTATTTGACTGGATGCTGAGCAGAAGGACTTCAGATCCCATATATAAAGCCTTTGAAATTCTAATAAATAGTAATAATTAGCACATAATATATTTGATATAATAACAAAACATAATATAATAAGATTAGATAATAGTTAATTAGATTAAAAGCATTTATTTGTTCCAGGATGCCAACCATTTGTATTTAATTCTTCTGCCTGAAGACCTTGTGAAGTCATTCCTCTCTCATTTCATCAAGAAGGAGACTCCTAGATCAGTCATTCACAAACTTTTCTTTACCATGCACCCCCTTTAAATACCTTTTGTGGTCACAGACCCCAAGACTAAACTCAAGATTTAAATCATAACATTTCTTTGAGCCTTCATGGACCCCCGATGACGACCTCGTGGCCCCACAGTGGTCCATGGACTACAGGTTTAGGACCACTGTCCTAGATGATTTCATTGGCAGTTTGTGCAAGTATATCTTTACATTCTTTCTCCTAAATTAGCATGTAGCAATTTGTAGTTGTTATCGGGTGAGGTTTCATAAACCCCTTTCCTTTCCTTCTGTCTCTGCCACTCTTGATAATAATTTCTTGGTAACAGGTCCGGGCTGTATCCAATGACATCGTCTTCTTTCCTAATATGAACCTCACGGATGATGCTTCCCGCTCAGCCATATTTATGCAGTGGGGGCAATTTTTAGATCATGATTTGGATTTTGGACCTTCCACAACAGCCTTCCTCACCTTCATGAAAGGGATAGATTGTGCTAACAGCTGTGAGAAAGAGTCACCGTGTTTTCCAATCAAGGTATGATAAATTCTGTATCTAATTCTGCATAGATTAGCAACTACCAAGAGACATTTAGGACCAATGTCCCAAAGGTGCTTTTTCAAGAGGCAATTGGATTTCCTTTGTTTTTCCTTGAAGATGTTTCACTTCTCCTCCAAGAAGCTTTTTCAGTTCTGACCGATAAACCTCCAAGTGACCTCAAGGACTCTCAGAAGGAGTGCTAATAACCAGACGACTGCACGGAATATAAATCTTTCCATTCTTTACCCTCCAGTCAGAACTGAAGAAGCTTCTTGGGTGAGAAGCAAAATGTCTTCAAAAACAAAGAACATCCAGTTGTCTCTTGAAAAAGCACCTTTGGGACAACCATGACCTGGATGACTGAGAATCTCCATAGACATTTAGGATGAGTAGAAAGCTCATTAGCAGGGAACTCCTGGGTCTTCATACTTTCAGGGCTTCTACTGACAACCACTTACATTTGTCAGCCTCTATTCTTCATCTTCCCAATACTTCCTAGTTCTGCTTTTCCATTTTTATCTCCCTGTCCACTTCCTTGGTGTCTATTCTAAGCATGTGCAAATGAAGAGATAGAACATAACTTTCTGGTCTTCTTGATAGACTTGATAGATTCATAAGAATTTGGGCTCCCTAATGACATTTGGGGCAAGAGTTTTCTCCTCTTATTATTAACCACTTTTTCTCTCTCTTAGCTCAGTCAACCTTAAAAATGAAGAGGGAGCTGTATATAAGTCTCTAGAACAAAAAGAGAGAGAATATCTAATGATAAATGACTATTTTGTCTAAAGTCATTAAAATACAGGAGTCATTAAATCCTCAACTTTTTATTTATAGAGGGGTTTCTCCCAAAAAATCAAGACTGGATTTCTTATTCATATAGTTATCCCCTTTCCTGGACATGTTACAGCCCACTCCTCAGTTATGCCCTTTCCTGGACCAACAATATCTGCTCATTGTTAACTGCACCCTAGTTATCTTCCATCTTGATTATTGCAATGCGCTCTACATTGCGCTGCCCTTGACAAGTATCCAGAAGCTTCAATTGGTTCAAAATCTGGTAGCCTACATGGTTTTGTGCAAGCCTAGATTTGCACCTGTGACACCTCTCTTGCGGGAGCTGCATTGGCTGCCAGTTTGCTTCCAGTTGCATTTCAGGGTGCTGGTTGTTCTCTTCAAAGCCCTGCGTGGCCTAGAATCAGGTTAATTGAAGGACAGCCTTTTCTCTGTCGTATCTACCTGACCCACTGGAGCAGGGAGGCAGGGAATATTACGAGTCCCTTCTCTTAAGGAAGTCCATCTAGTGGGACCAAGAAGAGGCATTTTCTGCCCAATGGCTCCCTCCCTGTGGAACATCATTCCTGTGGAGATTAGGTTGGCTCCCATTATGACAGTCTTTCACAAGGCTCTGTGTCACAGCGCCATTGGAGTCTGGATCCGAGGAGGATGACGAGACAGAGCTAGGGCCAATGGAGGAATGACTGGAGGAGCAGGATGAGACAATCCTGGGTCCCTTGGGCCTGGGGAGGGTTGTCACCAAAGGCAAGTGGGCACAGGATAACCAAGCGAAGGGGGAGAAGAGGGCAGGCAGCAGAGTAGAGGAGCAATGGAGCTCTGGTGATGAGCAATTATTTCTCCCTCCCCCCATCCTCCCCATCCCTGAGCACAGAGAATGGAGAGGAGGCAGGATCAGCACAGGACAATCTGATGACTTGGGAGGAGGGCGTCCCGCCCCTCTTCACAAGGCTCACTGGGGAACGAGATTTCAAGAGACGCCGACGTTGGGAGGGGTGCTTGTCTGGAACAAGCATGCCTCTGTTGTGTCGTATGTTCCTGTTAAACATTAATGGGAGAAAGGGGGAAAGCATGAGGATTAGAGGTGGTATTCAGCAGGTTCTGACCAGTTCTAGAGAACCAGTAGCAGAAATTTTGAGTAGTTCAGAGAACCGGCAAATCCCACCTCTGACTGGAGATTTTGCAGTATCCTTCCCCTGCCATGCCCACCAAGCCACACCCACAGAACCGGTAGTAAAACAAATTGAATCCCACCCCTGATTTGAGAATAATGGCGGCTACCTGTGTAAAACTGCAGAGTGTTGGATATTCCTCTACTTGGCAGAATAAAGGAAATACGTTTTTTGGACCTGAGAATTTAAGCTCCTCTTCATCTTTTTGCTCTAGATCCCACCCAATGATCCTACAAAAAAGCAGTTTATGTGCATCCCCTTTACCCGGGCAGCTCCTGCGTGCAACGGTGGCTATGCCATTCGCAATCAGATCAATGCAATCACATCCTTTATTGATACCAGTATGGTATATGCCAGTGAAGATGAGTGGGCAATGCAGCTAAGAAATCGCACAAGCAACCTAGGACTGCTGGCTGTGAATGACAGGTTCAACGATCGAGGCCTTGCCTTACTCCCCTTTGGCAACCCTACAGGCTTTCCGGAAACTTGCAATATAACCAATAAAACTCTCAAAATCCCCTGTTTTTTGGCAGGTAAGTTATTTGAAAGGTGCATCATTTCTTCGGGGCTGCTCTTGCAAACTGAAGCGACACCTAGTGAAAGGGATAGCAGGAAGAGATCAAAGGAATAGATGGCTGCAACAAAGATGATTAGGGGATTGGAAGCTAACACATAAAGAAGGGTTGCTGGAATTGTTTAATTTAATTAAAAGAAGGACTAGGGATGACATGATGGCCCTGTTCCAGTATCTCAGGGGCTGCCTCAAAGAAGAAGTAGTCAAGCTATTCTCCAAAGCATCGGAACACACGAGTAGAAGCAAAGATGGAAACTAATCAAGGAGAAAACCAACCTAAGCTAAATAGAAATTTCCTGACAGAACAATTAATTGCTGGAACAGGTGCCTCCTGAAGTTGTGGGTGCTCCATCAATGGAGGTTTTTAAGAATTTTAATTTGTCTGAAATGATATCAGGTTTCCTGCTTGAGCAGGGGATTGGACTAGAAGGCCCCCAAGGTCCTTTCCAACTCTGTTATTGTGGAAAAAGCTGATCTGAATACTGGAGACACTTGGAGAGCTGCTGTAACTCCTTTAAGAGTTTTCAGTTCTCAATTCTTTATCATTAGTAGTCTCTGGCGAAATGAAACTTTTGGGAAAAGCTGGAGGAAGGTGTCCTTGTGTGAAGAACATAACACCTGAGTTTAGATATCTGACCAGGGTTGTGTGAGGCCTTTGAAAGTGATACTTGTAGATCTGCAAACGAAGCCATATGCTTTGCACCTTCAAAGAAGCTGTGGTGTCTTCTGCCCAAGTATGAAACCCATTAAAGAGGGCTTGCTGACTTTGAGAGAAGCGTTTTGCACATGGCTCTGTCAGCAAGCCACTATGTGATAGCACCAGACTTTCAGAATGGACTTCCAATGGACCTGAGATAAACTCTTCAATTTAGATTTTTAGAGAACAGCTACAGACTTGCCTGTTCACTGGGGCATCCCTGAAACCTGGATGGTTTCACAGTATACAAAGGATATTTTGCCAATATTTTCAAGAGTGGTTTGCCATTGCTAGTGGTTTACAAAAGTTGAGAGAGACTGGCTGATCCAAAGTCACCCATCTGGCTTCATGCCTCAAGCAGGAGTAGAACTCACTGTTTCCCAATTTCTTGTCTGTCTGTCTGTCCATCCATCAATCCATCCATTTATCTTTTGTTTCTCACTGGAGAAAGCAATTATGTTTGAAAAAGTTAGGGGTTAAGGATAACAGGCTGTCAAAGAAAATAGTGACTGGACACCATCAAAGCTGACACCAGCCAGAACATAGAAAAACTCAAAGAAATAGTGCAAAATCAGAAGATGTGGAGAGACCTGGCCCATAGAGCTGCCAAGAGTCAGACTCAACTGAATGGACATCATCATCTTCACCTTTTGCTTCACACTCTCTGTCTCCTCCCTCTGGATGGGGACGTAATAGTAAAATGGAGTCAGGGAGCCTAGAGAAGTCTGGATTTTGGGTAACCAGTCTCTACCATAGTCCAAGAGAATAATTATTCTTATTCCTTCCATTTAGAACAGTGTTTTTCAACCTTATCAACCTAAAGATATGTGGACTTCAATTCCCAGAATTCCTCAGCCAGCCTTACTGGTGGGAGAATTCTGGGAGTTGAAGTCCATACATCTTAAAGTTTCTAGAGTGGAGAAACACTGATCTAAGACAGTGCGGATGATCTGTGGAGGTTAGCTTGGCTTCACATAGCCTTACAGAAGCTAAAATTAACTTCCTCTAAATTGCATGCTGGCTGGGATTATTTGCATGACATATTAACCCTTTTCCTTCACTCACTTAACTGAATCACTGGAGAAGATTTACACAAGATGTCTTTTTTTGGCAACGTCCCTTCCCCTCCAAATGTCTGCTTCTTGTTCAAATTTCTCACCTGGAACAAAATATTGATTTATGACATCTCTGTTGCAATGATGCTTTCTTATTTTGACTTTTAAAGGTGACAACCGAGTTAATGAAATGCCAGGGTTGATGGCATTGCAAACCATTTTTATGCGGGAGCACAACCGTCTGGCCACTGAGCTGAAGAGGATGAACCCACAAATGAGAGGAGAAGAACTCTACCAGGAGTCCCGGAAAATCTTGGGAGCGATGATGCAGGTGGGGGATGAATAGTTCCATGGCTGTTTTCCGTAAAACAAAGGCACAGTTCTGTTTAAGTGACTTAATCCCTCTGAGCAGCCCAGAGTAACCAGTTCTATAGAGCAGGGGTCGCCAACCTTTTGGACCTCAGGGACTACCAAACTCATAATTTTAGATCCCAGGGACCACTAACTGGTTCTGTGAGCATGGCCTAATTTGTGGGTATGACTTGGTGGTCATGTGACTGGCTGGGTATGGCTTGTATGTAAATATGATAAATATTTATATAAATATTGAATTTTTTATTAAAAAAGAGCAACTTTTACCCAAAAATCAGGCAAAGCAAGCAGGCAAATTGCTCACAGAATTACAGATTCATTCAGAAATCTATCTATCTGCCATTGGCTAGCTCAGTCTGTCACATAAAATTTGCTAGCAAGCAAACTCACAAAATTAACTCACAACACACCATGCATGTAAACATTGAATTTTTTATTTAAAAAAAAGAGCAACTTTTATCCAAAATCAGGCAAAGCAGGCAGGCAGATTGAGTTGCTCACAGAATAATTCAGTGATCTATCTATCTGCCATCAGCTAGCTCAGTCTCTCAAACTTGCTTGCCGTGAGTCTGCACTGAATTTGCTTGCAAGCAAACCTTCAGTCCTAAGGGAGGTTCGGCTGTGCTTAGCTAGAAAGCAACAAAGGAAAAATAGCAACTTAGCAGACAAGTTTGCCGGGTAAGGAGTGAGTAGGTGGGGAGGGTTCCCGCGGGTCATGTGGGCTGAGCAGCCTTGTGTTTCTCCGCAGCCTTGATTACTTGCTTTGTGGTGATGCTCTGGGGATAAGATTTCTCTGCGGCCCACCGGTTGGCGACCGCTACTATAGAGCAGGGGTGAGGGGAACTATGGCCCCTTTGTGAGCTATGGACTTCAACTCCCAGAATTCCTGAGTCTGGTTGCTCCCCTCCCTTTCTATAGAGTAAGACCATGAGGGTGGAACACCGATTTGAGCATGACACCTGTCATCTAAATTTAGTTATTTATCTACAGGAAGTTCTTGACTTAACAACCATAGTTGGAATCAGAATGTTTGTTGCTAACAAGGTGGTTAAGTGAGTCATGCAACCTTTTTTTACTACCATTGTAGTAAATCACTGCAGTTGTTATGTGACTCACATGATCGTTAAGTAAATTTTGACTTCCCCCATTGAGTTGGCTTGTCAGAAGCTGGTGGGGAAGGCTGCAAAAGGTGGTCACGAGACCCTGGGAATGCGCAATCATCGTAAATACATGCTGGTTGCCAAGCATCTCAGTTTGATCATGGATGCTGCAATGGTTGTAAGTATGAGGACCAATCATAAGTCACTTTCTTCAGTGAACTTTGAACTGTCAGTAAACGATTGGTTATAAGTCGAGGACTATCTGTATTCATCTCTTAAATTTCTATCTCATTTTTCCTCTAGGACAGGGGTGTCAAACTCAAGGCCTGCTGGCTGGATCCAGACCACGGGGTGCTTACAACTGGTCCATGAGGCTGCCCTGGGAACAGTGAAGGACCAGCCTGCAGTGCCTCTGGCAGCAAAAATGGAGCTCATGAGGGCCACGTGAGGCCCTCTCAGGCTCCATTTTCAGCTGTGATGGCCTCCTGCAATCCTGTACTAGAGAAAATGGAGCTTGGGAGGGCCGCATGTGGCTCTCCTGAGCTCCGTTTTCACTGGCAGAGGGCTGCAGGATATTGAGCTGGCTATGCCCACCCTGGCCACATCCACTTGGCTCCCCCAAGGTCAAACACAAGCCTGATGCGGCCCTCAATGAAATCGAGTTTGACACCCCTGCTCTAGGAGCTCAAAATAACATATGAAATACTCATTCCATGATGTGCCCCCTCCCAGAGGTGGTATTCAGCAGGTTCTGACCAGTTCTGGAGAACCGATAGCAGAAATTTTGAGTAGTTTGGAGAACCAGCAAATACCACCTCTGACTGGAGATTTTACAGTATCCTTCCCCTGCCACGCCCACAGAACCAGCAGTAAAAAATGCACCACTGCCCCCTCCCAAACAACAACTCTGTGAAGTTGAAATACATCTTAAAATAGCTGAGATTGAGAAACTTTGCTTCAAAACTATCTTTACTAACACAGTGTTCTATGGGTGGCCTTCAGCCATCAAATGTTAGGCCTAATCTTAACTGTAAAGATGTTTCGAAGCAGTCTTTAATTTAATGTATGCGTTCCACTCCTTGTAGGTCTGAATGAGGCTTTCTCAGCTAACAAGTCTCTCTCTTAGGAATGGCTTTCCCCTTTTGTGGAAAAAGGAGTTGCCAAAAAGAAAGCTTCAATGGCAGCTTGCCTTGCCAGGATTTGATCATTGAGGTGCACAATCACTGGAAACTTAATGTCGGCATTCCCATGAAACAACATATGTGAAACAAGATTCATGTGCAATTTCAAAAAGCTGGGTTAATCATGTTCAGGAAGATTGGTCTTCTGCTTCTAATATTCAAAGATTGTTAGTCCAAATGACTATTTTTTGTCCTTTTGCTCCAGAAAATCACCTTTACAGAATATTTACCTGCTGTCCTGGGGGATCCTAGTGGTCTGCCTTCTTACAGGGGCTACAATGACTCTGTGGATCCCCGAATTTCCAGCTCCTTTACCAATGCTTTCCGTTTTGGGCATACTTTGGTGCGGCCCACTGTCCCTCGTTTAGACAGCCGTTACCGGGTTCTGAGTCAAACACCCTTAGAAAATGAGTTCTTTGCTACATGGAGAGTTATCTATGAAGGTAAGTCCTAGCAAGCGGCCAATTTTGGATTATCTCAAAAAAATAAGCTGAAATGGACCTGGTTAGTTCTTGGATAGCACGATCTGGGAGTTGTCCTGAAAGTGCTGCTTAGAGTAGATAGTAGCTGTATCCACAAGAGCCCTTGTGTAGTTTTGTGTTGTGCTGGTTGTGTTGGTTGTGTACCTTCCTGGACTAAGAGGCCCAGCTCAGAATAATTCATGCCTTAGTCATCTCTTGTTTGGGTTACTGCAACATGTTCCACATGGGACTGACCATGAAAAGAAGCTTAATCTGCTGCAAATTGCAATGGCACAGACAATTGTGGATGTTAATTGTTTGGCATGAGAGACACAATTGTTTTGGGAGATGTATTAGCTACTGGTATGCTTCTGGGAGAATTCAAGGGGTTAGTAGCTAACCTTTAAAGCCCTTCATAACTTAAAGCTGGATTATTTACTCTCTCCTCTGGTGTCTAGTACCCATCTTGTTATGTCCAACAGGAGTAACATGTTCTGGGTCCCATCCAGAAGTGGTATTCAGCAGATTCTGACCAGTTCTGGAGAACCGATAGTAGAAATTTTGAGTAGTTTGGAGAACTGACAAATATCACCTCTGACTGGCCCCGCCCCCATCTATTCTCTGCCTCCCGAGTCCCAGCTGATTGGCTGGGTCTTCTTTAGTTGCCCTGCACAGCAGAAAGCAGGTTAGTGGGGTGGGGAGGGAATGTAGGTTTTCAGTAACCTTCCCCCAGGAGTGGGGAGGGAATGGAGATTTTACAGTATCCTTCTCCTTATATACCCACCAAGCCACGCTAACCAAGCCACACCTACAGAACCGGTAGTAAAAAAAATTGAATCCTACCACTGGTCCCATCCACAGGAGAGTTTCATCTGACCCAGAAACCCAGCCTTTTCTGCCATTGTGCCCATCCTCTGGAATATCCTCCTTCTTGAGATTAGATTGCCCTAACTGTTGGTCTTTCATCAGACATTAAAAGCTTGGCTTTGCCATTTAGCCTGGTGCCCTGGCTGTATCGGTGAATTGGCTTCATAGTTTATTTGAATGTGGGATGCTGTAAATGTTCTCAGCTGCTCTTTTATGCTATTGATATTGTTTTTAAAATGTTGGTGTTTTACTATTTATTTTGTTGTTATTTTTGTTATAACTACCCAGAGTCATATCTATGAGGTGGGTGGACATATAAATCAATTAAGTCAATCTTCTAAGATTAAATAATGTTTAAACTTAACTAAGGTTAAAAAAATAACTGGGAATAAGTCTTGACTGATAGCCAAATCAGCTGGTCAAAATATTGCTTCTTCCTCATCTCAGTTTCACACTGCAATAAGGACAGTATTTAGTGTGTGTTTCCTACTAGCAAGTAATGTTTGATGGGTGTGCTGTCCAGCCAGTGTATGGAAATTGGATAGTTAGGTAGCAGTTGTGAGCTGTCCTCTTAACGGAATGCATCATGCTAAATGTAGTTAAGGTATCCTGGGAAATGTAGTCCATGTCACGTGACCACATCTGTAATCCTAATTGGTCACTAAATTGACCCTTGAGGGGTTGGAGGAGGTTTCCTCACTCTTGGCTGAACTCATGGACTCGTGATAATTGTTTTACATCTATCGTTACAAGATGGGAGAAATAGGATAGAAGATAAACCATCTTTTTACTTACAAGACAGATATGCAAAGGATTGGATCATTAAAGAACTTCATCACAAATGTGAGTTATGAGGATACCTGATGAACCAATAAAAGTACTTCGTTATGGATGTTCTGTGGAGTTTATCTATCTGCATCTGTACAGAAGACAAATCTACCACTGTACAGGATACAGAACAGTAAAAAGATGATTAATTTGAAGTGCTGAAGTCCATCAGTATAAAGACAGTTAATTTGGATTTGTGATAAAGCAAAGTAATATTGAAGCCAGGAGTGAATATGCAATGTTAAATCTAAGCTGGCATTTCTCATCCTCTCTCTCTCTCTCTCTCTCTCTCTCTCTCTCTCTCTCTCTGTGAGCAATGGAACCCTTTACATGCTGTTTGGATCATGGGAGGGGCTGGAATTTCCCCACATGCTAGAAAAAAAGAAAACTTTGTAACCATAGAGTTGAAACCAGTAACCTTCCCTCCCACTCTTCTCTGCTCAATTTGTCTTCCTGCTATCTCAAAGACTCAATTTATATGACAAGAAGTAGAGCCAGAAACCAAACTTTGTCTCCAGTGTTTGCTGGATTCCTTTGTCTTCGTATCAAGGCAGGAAGGAGTAAATCCCCCCCCTTCTCTCTTCAGCGAAAGACGTGTTGTGTCTCATGTTACATTGCTGTTATCTAAAGAGGAGTTCATGTGCAAGCAGGGGGAAGGGCCAAGCATTCCATTTGTCTTTGAATTCCTACAGTTACCAACTACTTTTGTGGGCTATAAGCTAGAAACTAAACGCATTTACAGCAGATAAAAGAGAGTTTGGCTTCTTGTTTTCTCTTTCCTTCTGAGAAAAGCCTATATTTTCACGACCCATTCCATCCAACAGTTGTTACCAGATGCTAGTAATTAAAATACCTTGTTACCATAGAAACGGCCTGCCAGAACAATGGGAGAAGTAAGAAATTCAGAGGAATCCACCAATTTTTGTCCTTAATATGCCCTATCATCAGGTTGGAGTTGCCCAAAAATCAGCAAATTTTATACCTATTGAGTTTTCTGCTGGCTGAAGAACTTTCAGGTTAATTGCACCAAACTTGATTGCAGGAAATACGACTTCAGCAACAGAGTGATCAATGTCTGGAATACTCTACCTGACTCTGTGATTTCTTCCCCAAACCCCAAAAACTTTAACCTTAGACTGTCTACTATTGACCTCAGCCCTTTCCTAAGAGGTCTGTAGGGGGCATGCATAAGTGCACCAATGTGCCTACCATCCCTGTCCTATTGTTTCTTTTATTTTTCTTATATGTATCCATATATTCATAACTATGTTTTTACTTATACCTATTATCTTGTAAGTGATTGACAAATCAAATAAAATAAAAAATAAAGGAGGGTTTTTCAGTTCAGCTTTGTGAAGACCTCTAACGCTATCCACTTACTTGCTGAGATTTCTCCTTATGTTTGGTTGAGAAGTACAAGATGGGCATTGCTTTTGAAAGTTATTTCCTGTCTCTTCCAGGAGGCATTGATCCCCTTCTACGAGGCCTAATAGGTACACCAGCCAAACAGCTGAGACAAGATCAGATAGTAGTAGAGAGTATCCGAGACCGACTCTTTCAACAAGTTGCAAAATTTGGATTGGATTTGCCATCATTCAACATGCAGCGTGGCCGAGATCATGGCCTCTCAGGTAACAAGAGTAGAGTGTTCCCATTTTGCAGGAAACATCAGAGATTGTGGATTGCTGCCACATAGCCAAAACTAATGTAGAAAATTACAGCTCAGTCTTAAAAATGTTTTGAGATTGCAACATAAAATGATACTAGAGAGAACATCATTTTTCAACTGAGCAGAACTTTTGACCGCTATTCTTGTTCTATAGGTTATAATGCCTGGAGGCAATTTTGTGGCCTCTCACAACCTCGCAATGAAAATGACCTGGCTCGAGTCCTCCAGAATCCTCAACTGGCCAAGAAGTTCATTAAACATTATGGGACACCCAAGAATATCGACCTCTGGATTGGGGGAGTGGCTGAGCCCCTCCTCCGGAATGCCAGGGTTGGGCCTCTCTTTGCGTGTATTTTTCGGAAACAGTTCCAAAACCTTCGTGATGGGGACAGGTGAGTAAATACTATTTTACTGTAGCCACTTGATCTACTACATAGCAAATGAACCTCAATTGTTTTCACTACAGAAAAGAAAATAGAAAGTTGTGCTGCTACTGAGGTATAGAAGACATGTTTTGAATGAATAAGGTTCAGTTCCCAGCATTTCCAAATACTATATTAACCTGAAAGGAAAATGATCCCTTAAAAAAATTATATACACAATAAACGCAGACAAAATCTGTTTTGCTCAGTTTCCCATAATATCAACTTAGAATTACCAACTCCAGCTGAAACCACCCCTGGAGTTCGCCCCACCCTGTAGCCACCCCCCATAAAAAAATGATTACTGATTAAAACTGATGTAAACATTTAAAAAGAAAAATATAATCATAGGGCTGGAAGGGAGTTTTATAGTCCAACCCTCTATTCAAAGTTGGAGTCTTGTGTCTGTGGAGAATAAAGTTAATGTGTGTCTTATGGTCCAGAGTGTCTTATAGAGCAAAAAATACTGTAAAATCAAATGATAAGATATCAATTTATTTTTAAAAGTAATTTTAAATGACTTTTTAATGGAGGAAAAAGCCATTTTTAAAAAAGACTGCATTAAGTAATCCCATTTGTACGTTAAAAATTAAATGCCCCAAATTAAGGACAAGTGGGGTTTTGAAAAATACGAGGACAGTTTTCTGAAATAAAGGGCTGCCCTCTGAAACAATGGGCACTTTAATGGCTTCAGCAATGGATGGAAAATAACCAAGGGAAAAAGCATCCTGGGACTAAGCAGAAGTTTCCTTACAGAACAATTTATCAGTGGAATGGCTTGTGAGTTATTGTGGGTGCTCCAACACTGGAGGTTTTTAAGAAGAGATTGATCAACCATTTGTCTGAAATGGTATAGGGTTTTCCGCCTGAGCAGGAGGTTGGACAATGGCCTCCCAGGTCCCTTCCAACCACGGGTGAGATTCTACAGGTTCACACCTAATCGCTAGAACTGGTTGTTAACATTCTAAGCAGTTTGGAGAACTGGTTGTTGGAAGAAATTACTGACCTAATCCTGTAAGAAAGGCAGGAAGGAAACATTCTGGTGTTGCTTACAGAAACTGCCTCGCCATTAACTCTTATTACATGTTTTTTTTTTTTCATTATGATTGAAAATCTCGCAGCATGGAATTGTGGCAGTGTATAATTGGAATCAAAATACCAACAGGCATACCGTTTGCCTGCCTGCAGGTCATTAAAGGCACAGAAGCCTTACAAAATCAAGATGATAATATTCATTTTAGCCAATGGGATGAAATCAAAAGATGAATGATTAACACCAAGAAATGCAAAGTATTAGATTAGGATTATGGAGCCTTAGTCAGGGATGGGATTCTACCAGTTCGCATCTATTCGCTAGAACTAGTTGTTAATATTCTAAGCAGTTCGGAGAACTGGTTGTTAGAAGAAATTACTGGCCTAATCCTGTAAGGAAGGCAGGAAGGAAACATTCTGGTGTTGCTTACAGAAACTGCCTTTCCTTTAACCCTTATTACATTCTTGGCAGGACTAGACTTCCTGTCTCAAGAACGTCTCTGGAGTTTTTTTTCCCTCCTTTGCTGGTACTTTGCTTGTGTAGAGTGACCATTCAAAGTTACAATGGCACTGAAAGAAGTGACTTATGACCGTTTTTCACGCTTACGACTGTTGCAGCATCCCCACAGTCATGAGAGGCCATGCGAGGAGAGGCGTGCTTCAATGTGAGTGATGTTGAGTTGGCCATGCCCAGCCAGTCACATGACCACCAAGCCATGCCCACCAACTAAGCCACGCCCATAGAACCAGTTGTTAAAAAATTTGAATCCCACCCCTGCTTCCAACTCTTTTATTCTGTACTGCTTCATTCCAGCAAGAAAGTTTCTGTAAATTTGGGAGGCTGCTCTTCATGTGACAAGTTTTCTGGTTTCCTTCCACCCAGGTTCTGGTGGGAGAACCCTGGTGTCTTCACCCAAGCCCAGAAACAGGCTCTTAGGCAAGCCTCATTGCCACGCATCATCTGTGACAATACCTACATCCGCGAGGTACCTAGGTTCATTTTCCGAGCCAACCGGTATCCACGTAATTTTGTCAACTGCAATGCTATCCCAAGGCTCAGCCTCTTCCCATGGAAAAAGTCTCCTAAATAGATCAGTGAAGGTAAGATGCATTTAGTTTCAGACACAACTATGCAATCTTTACATTTGTATTCATGAGCTTTTCCTTGGGGTATCATTTTAGCCTTAGTTATAAAACAATATTCCCCAGAAGAGAATGCAAACATGTGTGCATGCATGTGTATGTTCGTGTGAGTGGGGTGTGTATGTGTGTGTCCTAGAGGATATGTGCAGTCTTTTCTGAGCCCTCTCCTCCCTGCCATAACTATTCCTAGTGCCTCATCCTCTGTCCCCTCTCAGTACTTTTCAACCTCAGCAACTTTATGTGTGGATTTCAATTCCGAGAATTAATGTAAAGCTATTCAACACCACAGACAATACTGCTACCCTTCAAAAAGACCTCGACTATGTATTAGAATGGTCAAACAAATGGCAACTTCAAATCTCAACAAATAAATGTTCTGTCTTACATATTGGCAAAAAAAATCAGAAAATAAAATACAAGCTGAATAGTCAAGGCCTTGTTGATGATCCAAACTCTGTCAAGGACCTTGGAGTTTTCATCTCTAATGATCTAATTGCTAGAGCCCACTGTAACTACATAGCCAAGAAGGCATTAAGAATTGTTAACCTAATCCTATGTAGCTTTTTCTCTGGTAATATCACACTACTAATGAGAGCATACAAAACATTTGCTAGACCAATACTTGAATACAGCTCATCAGTCTGGAACCCGCGTTACGTATCTGATATTAACACAGTTGAGAAAGTCCAGAAATATTTCACATGAAGAGTTCTCCACTCCTCTACTCATTATAGAATACCTTATGCCACCAGACTCAAAATTCTAGACCTAGAAAATCTAGAACTACGCCACCTTCAGTCCGATCTAAGTATAGTATATAAAATTATACATTGCAATGTCCTACCTGTCAATGAATACTTCAGCTTCAATACAAGAGCACACAATAGACACAAACTCAAGGTAAACTGCACCAAACTTGATTGCAGGAAATACGACTTCAGTAACAGAGTGGTAAATGTCTGGAATACTCTACCTGACTCTGTGGTTTCTTCCCCAAACCCCAAAAGCTTTAACCTTAGACTGTCTACTATTGACCTCACCCCTTTCCTAAGAGGTCTGTAGGGGGGGGGCGTGCATAAGCGCATCAATGTGCCTACCGTCCCTGTCCTATTGTTTCTTTTTTATTTTTATTTCTTTTATTTTTCTTATATGTATCCATTTCATGTATCCATAATTATGTTTATACTTATAGCTGTTATCTTATAATTGCTTGATAAAATAAATAATTAAACAAACAAACAAATAAATAAATAAATTCCCCAGCCAGCAAGTTTCCTGGCTAGTGAATTCTGGGAGTTGAAGTCTACACATTGTAAAGTTGCTTAGAATGAGAAACATTACCCTTGCTTTCTCTGAGATCGGAGGGGTGGGAGAGGAAGCCCATGCAACAACATGTTTTTAGTAGGCTGTACACCGCCCCGAGTCCCTTTTTGGGAGAGGGAGCGGTATAAAAGTTTAATTAAATAAAAATAAATAAATAAAACAATAGAAACAACTGGAGCTGCAAAGGAAAAGGCAAGCAAGTAGAGCCATATCTGTGCACGCATACATACATACACACACAAACACACGTACAATCTTATTTCACACAACTTGCTAAATCATAATACAACAACTGTTTCCAAAATATGCTAATATCAAACAAAGAACCTTTTACAACTTAATGTGGTTTCCTGTAACATTCTGAACTATAAGCCAACCAATCCAAATTAGCCTTGTCACGCCTGATGCTCATACATACAGTACAACATGCGATATTGCAAAGCCCCAATGGCATGCCAATCTTGCTAGATGGGAAAAGCCGATTTTGTTAGAAGTCACTTTCTAATCTGATGTGCTGTTGGGGTTGGCACCAAGTGCAGATTCTATGACCTGCTTCTAAACCAACCTCAAATTCATTACTGCGCACAATTTGTAAAGCAAAATTAACAAAAACCCTATCTTACCCTCTTCATCTTCCCTCACTTAGAAATCCTCTTCTCCAGAGGATAGGTTTATTCAGTTTATTCTAATAAAGCACCATTTTGCTCTGCAAGCAGCAATTCAGTTTTGCCACTTCCTATTTGAGGAAACAGAACAATTTTCAACATTTTGTTTAAAAAAGAGAGAATTTTGGTGAAATATAATGGATAGAGTGGGGTGGAAGACATGACAGAATAGCTATTGGTCTTATTGAGCTTGGTTGTTTTGTTCTTATAATAGGTTAATAATTATTTTTCTGTTTTTTTTCTCTCTCTCTCCTCTATAGAAGAACATCCCAGCAAGTTCTGCCAGCAACCTGGAATTTTTGGTTTTGAGAAAGCGTTCTTTAACCTGCTTTAGCTGTTTCCCCTCGCTGCCACTGCTTATGCTTAATCTGGAGCAATGAGAAAGGAATACCAAATTAAAATAGCCGTCTGCAATGTTTGAGATGCCCGCTTTTTCAAATCATACAAGGCAATCAAATTATAGAAGGATCTCTATTTGTGGAGTGCATGAAATACTGTTGTGATTTCCTTCTTGAGACAGAATAGAACAGAATTGGTGGAATGTACAACGTTATTTAAAAGGCTCTGTGCCTTTTCTATACTGTAATCTATACTGTGCCTTTTCTGTACTGTAATCCCCTGCATTTAAAAAAATGCTTTAAATTTGCCCCAGGAAACTTTAGAAGTTAACACCTTATGAGCTGATGCATTTCACTTTTTGTCCAACATATACAAAAATATATGCTCATCTGCACATTTCTAATCCAGAAAGCTTGAATCTGGAGAGAAATGAGGATGGATGCATACTTATTTTGCTTTAGAAAGATCTATTTCACAGAAAACCAGAAGAATAAACCAGACAATATTGTGCCACATAAAACAGCAGCCTATAAGCATAATTATCTTTTTATATTTCTGAATTCAAAAAGTATTGACACAGCTCTTTGTATCCATCCATTTTTATTAATGAGTTTTCTTTAAAAAATAATCAGATTAATGAGTTCTCTTTAAAAAATAACCAGATTTTTCTGCCAGCTATGCCTAAGCAATTATTAGAATACAAAACTGATTTTAGGCAACAGGCTGTTAATCCACATACATTATATACCCACACTCATACCCAGAGTTTATAAGTGACAGTGCTAGATGCCCAACTAATACCAGTTCTTTGTGTACATAACTGAAGAGAAGAATTTAAATCCAGCTTCGTGTCTGTAAATTTTTCAGAGCCCCGTTAAAAACCTTATTCTAAAGAGAATGCAAACGTCTACTCCCAATTTAGGGTCAAAGTTAACACAATGCACCTTATCCAAAGTTTTTAATGTTGGCTAACAAAATAGCATTGATAGCAGAAGCTCAAGAAAGTGATTAGATTACTGGAATGCCCTTTACATGGTACTACCATGGAAGACTACTCAAAAACAACTGTTGTTTCAAAATGAAGTAGCCTGTTTGTTGGTAGATGAAAATCACTACTCACACATAACATTGATACTGGTTCTGTAATGGTTCCCAGTAGGTTCTGGCTACAAATCACAGTGCTAGTTTTGGTCTGTAGAATCCTATAGGATGTAGCATGAATTTCAGATTGATTCAACTTCTCCAGTACAAACTTAGTTATGTTGAAGGTTCGTTTCCTGTGGGAGACTTGATGGACAACATGGGGCTCCCCTTGAAGAGCATCCGGAGGCTTCAGCTGGTGCAGAATGCGGCCGCGCGGATGATCTTGAGGGCTTCTCGGAGCTCCCATGTTACACTGCTCCTGCGCAAGCTGCATTGGCTTCCGGTGGCCTTCCAGGTGCGATTCAAGGTATTGGTGATCACCTTTAAAGCGCTCCATGACTTGGGACCCGGGTACTTATGGGACCACCTACTGCCAACATCGGCCTCCCGCCGGTCAGTGCGCTCCCACAGGTGGGCCTCCTTGGGGTGCCGCCGGCTGGGCGATGCTGGCTGGCGGCTCCGAGGGTACGAGCCTTCTCTGCGGGGGCACCCTCCCTCTGGAATGAGCTTCCTAAAGAGATACGGGCCATCACTGACTTATGGGCCTTCCAGCGCATACTGAAGACCCACGCAGGCCGGTCTGGCCTAGTCCCATTAGTAGGGTTTTAATTAATTTTTAAATCTTCATTTTTAACGGGGTTTTATTGGTCTTACTTTTTAATTTCAGCCGTTTATTTAATTCTCTTTTAACTCATTTTAAAATTTATATTGATTGTATTTTATTATGGCTGTTCACCGCCCCGAGTCCCTATTTGGGAGAGAGGGCGGTATAAAAGTTTTAATAATAAATAAATAAACAACATAATAGTGCTCAGTTATGGCACCAACTCTCTACAAGAATCTCCCAATAGGACATCCTTGGGGGAGGAGATCAAAAAAATCAAGAGGACACCTACAACTGTGTGGTCAAAACCTTACCCTTTTCTTCCATATTTTATTTATTTAACTTCCTACTTTTATTACTTTTACAAATAACTCAAGGTGGTGAACATATCCAACACACTTCCTCCTCCTATTTTCCCCACAACAACATCCTTGTGAGGTGAGTTGGGCTGAGAATTTTGCACATTTGATGTATTAAAAAAAGATTCAGGGCTTTGGCTGCATGGTTATCCTGATCTCCCCCCCACCCCCACCCCCAATGAATCTGGAAATACTCAGTAGAACTGATTCAAATGTTTTTCACTTCAGGAAAATATGGAAGTTGGGAACTGAATCAGGATTCTGACAAATATGCAATACTGTGCAGGGAGGCCACAACTTCCTTATGTATTTATTTATAGGGTTTGTTAATTGCCCAATTTTATTTGATTCCCAGTGTCTGGTTTATAGTACACCTAAAGTGAACTGTCCTTGACAGTAGAAGCTGGTTAGCACCATTCTGTTTCATGTTTTAGAGTATGAGCAAAATGGGCTATATGTCCCCTTGGTTCCAGGTCCTGCATGCAGATTCAAAGTCCTGTTCCACACTTCCTGTCTCATTCTTCTGCTCTGATTTTGATTCTAATCTTTCCAAGCTGACAAATCCAGACTCTTGATTTCATAGCAGCTCACAAAATCTCTTGGATAGCGGTTCACTCTGAAAATGTCTCTGGACACTTTTTTGATGTGTGTGTTGTCACAAATGACACGGGAAAATGACTCACTTCTCAGAGCACGGCGCTGCCATGAGGTAAAAACTTCACGGTTCTCCCACCAATATCTGCCAAAAAAAAAAAGGGGGGGGGGTGAAAAGTTGCAATAGGTGAACAATAATGATAGGAATCATAATAGAAATAATAATAAAATTGACTTGAGGAAGTAAAAATAGTACTTTAGAGAGCCAAGAGCTGAAGGGGAAACCATTTCTTTTGGTGAGCTTCTCTGGACATTGGTCATAGCAGGGAAAAGCAACTAATCATCTTGGCTGATCTGAAAAAGCTAAGCTGAGCTGTACCTGGAAGTATTTCTATGGGAGACCACCAGAAACCCTCAGTGTTAGTAATTTGGTGACTGCCTTGGCAGTGTGCCTAGAGAATAGTTAGCAGCTTTAGTACAGAACTGTTGCTCACACAGCAAATACTGTTTCACTTTCCAAACAGCCCTCACCTCTCTCACACACTGGCAGCACGCTATCCAGAAGAATGCCAAGGGATACTGATAGGCAGAATGTTTTCCCCTTATTTTCCTCCCCAAAAACTAAGCCCAACCACATAGTTTCATAGCAAAGTAATGATCAAAGTGAAATAAATGATAATTAAAACTACCATATCACACAATCACTTAAAATCAAAAACAATTATAGCTATGAAACCAATGGCAACATCTGGATTTGGCATACAGATTTCTCTTGATATATAAACGATTTGAAAAGCACCCACCTGTCTCCATCTCGGAGTTTTCTAAACTGAGTTCCGATGAGACAGGCCATGAGAGGTCCCACTCTTCCATTTGGGACAAAGGGCTCAGCTATGGCTCCAATCCAGATGTCAATATTTTCAGGTGTCCCATAAAGGTTGATGAACTGCTTTGCCAGTTTACGATTGCGAAGGACTGCAGAAAGCTGGCCTTCGTTGCTTGGAGCAGACAGGCCACAAAAACGTCTCCAGGCATTGTACCCTGCAAGAAGGAACAATCATCAGGGACATTCCTATATTTAAAAGGGGATGGGGCTGTATCACAGCGACCATCTTGAGTTTTCTCCCCTTCCCCAAGTATCCCTAGTTGCAAGTAATCCAACTTGTGTTGCTGGATTTGTTTAAAACAGGAAACAAATCTGATGTATGTTTTAAGAATGTAAAGAAAAAGGTGACTTTCCCACACAAATTATTTATAGAATGCTGTAGGATCCGCAAGCAGGTGTTACATAATAGGCATAATTTTAGTGTCTCTGTCAGGCTGGGATTCATTTTGGGTCTATTTTAAATACTAGTGAAATCATGCATATCAATAGAGTCTGGGCAGGGCAGGGCAGGGCAGGACAAGGGTAGGGTAACAGAAAAGAAAAAATGCCCATAAAGTGTAGAACAGTCTTCTCCTACTTCAGTTATGTTGGGACTGCAAATCCCAGAATTCATCAGTCAGCCCACTTAGACAGTGGTGGGATTCAAATTTTTTTAATATTGGTTCTGTGGGCGTGGCTTGATGGGCATGGCAGGGGAAGGATACTGTAAAATCTCCAGTCAGAGGTGGGATTTGCCGGTTTCCAAACTACTCAAAATTTCTGTTACCGGTTCTCCAGAACTGGTCAGAACCTGCTGAATACTCTGCTCTTAGAACTCTGGGAATTATGGTCCCACCAGATCTGAAAGCTGTTGGAAAGGAAGACAAGAATCAGTACCTCAATTGAATTACATCTACATAGAGGGAAGTAAGCAGTGGGGTACCTCAAGGTTCTATTTTAGGCCCAGCACATCTTCATAAATGATTTAGATAAGGGAACAGAAGGACACATCAACTCTGCAGACGATACTAAACTGGCAGGAATAGCCAACACCCCAAAAGATAGGCTCAAGATCCAGATGAATCTTGAAAGACTTGAGCATTGGGACCTATCTAACAAAATGAAATTCAGTGTAGAGAAAAGTTTCACACTTAGGCAAGAAAAATCAAATGTACAGGTAGAGATTAAGTGAAACCTGGCTCAATAGCAGTAACTAGGGATCTTGGATTGCATTGGCTTTTTTGGCGGCTGCTGCATACTGCTGGCTCATATTTAAGTGTTTGTCCACTAAGACTCCAAGATTAATGGAGGGACCAGATCAAGATCACGTGAAGAATTAGTACCGCTTTATAAAGCCTTAGTAAGGCCATACTTAGAATACTGCATTCAGTTTTGATCAGACGTGGTATTCAGCAAGTTCTCACCAGTTCTGGAGAACTGGTAGCGGACATTTTGAGTAGTTCAGAGAACCGGCAAATACCACCTCTGACTGGAGATTTTAAAGTATCCTTCCCCTGCCATGCCCACCAAGACCCACCTACAGAACCAATAGTAAAAAAATTGAATCCCACCACTGGGTTTTGATCACATATTACAAAAAAGATGTAGAGATTCTAAAAAGAGCAACAAAGATGATTAGGGGACTAGGGGCTAAAACGCATGAAGAACAGGGGAATTGGGTATGTCTGGTTTAGCAAAAAGAAAGACTAGGGTTGAGGTGATAGCAGTGTTCCAATATTTGCCAAAAAGAAAAGATGAGGTCAGTCTATTCTCCAAAGCACCAGAAGGCAAGATAAGAAACAATGGATGGAAACTCATCAAGGAGAAAAGCAAACTAGAACTAAGGAGAAATTTCCTAACAGTGAGAACAATTAAACCAGTGGAACAGCTTGCCTTCCGAATTTGTGGGTGCTTCATCACTGGAGGTTTTAAAAGAGAAATTGGCCGGACATTTAACTGGAATGGTATATCTCCTGCTTGAGCAATGGATTGGACTAGATCTAGAACACCTCCAAGGTCCCTTCCAACTCTGTTATTCTGTTAATTTGGACAGCCTTTCTTAAGTTGCTATTCAAAGGACAATGATAAATCTGCCTTTACAATAGGTTACTGTACCTGGCAAACCATGGTCTCGTCCCCTCTGCAGGTTCAGAGCTGATAGATCAAGACCAATATGTTTCAATTGTGCAAAGAGCCGTTCTTGAAGCTCCTCAACCATCATCTGGTCCTGCCTCATCAGCTTGGAATGGTCTGTCATGAAGCCACGGACGACGGGATCAATGCCACCTAAAAGAGAAAAACAACTATAGTCTCTGAAAGAAAAGTATCTTCTAACCAAGGCTTCCAGAACTTTAGGTCTTTTTTTAATTAGTAGCTTGCGTTCTACATTTAAATTCAAGAGATAACTCTCTTGATACAAGGTATATTCATTTGAGGAGAGTCAGTTAGGTGTTGGTGAGTTCTATTTCCATTCTATTGTAGGCCCAAAGCCAGCTGGGTGACTTTGTGCTGATCACTCTTTCAATTCTAGGAAGAAGAAGGCAAAAATATTCTAAAAAATGTCTCCAAGAAAAGTACAGTAACTAATGCAGCAGTCAACACTGACTTAAAGGAGAAAAAGAAAACAAGAAAGAAAGAAGGAAGGAAGGAAGGAAGGAAGGAAGGAAGGAAGGAAGGAAGGAAGGAAGGAAGGCAGGCAGGCAGGCAGGCAGGCAGGAAGGAAGGAAAGGGGAAGGGGAAGGGGAAGGGGAAGGGGAAGGGGAAGGGGAAGGGGAAGGGGAAGGGGAGAGAGGGTGGAAATAAAAAAGGAGGGAAGGAAGGAAAGAAAGAAAAAAAAGAAATCTGATACAGGTTTTAACAGTTTTAAAGCTGCCTTATGATTTATTATTATACTGGCACAATTAAACTGGTAATGTTTAACCCATGGAAGGTCAAAATATATCTATCTTTGTGTTTAGACTGCAATTTCAATCTTTCCTCTCATTATTGGCCATGTTGACATAACTAAACAGGATTAATTGATAATTTGTCCACATCAAAAGTTCATAATCTGTGACCCCATGGTCCTAGCGAGCTTCCCAAATCTTTGAGACTCAGAGCCATTGCAGAAGTAGCTGTTAATTTATCAAGTATAATGTGAAACTGGTGACATTTACATAATATGTGCAGCATAATCATCAGATTAAGTATATGAACATAATTTAAATTAATCCATACTAATATACATTTTAATTAAATGAACGCAAATCACAGTTTGGAATGAGCAGCCAGCAAGACATGAAAATGAGGACCTCAACTTAGAAAATGTTGCCTATTCTAACCCCCAGGCAGCCCACCAAGACCCATTGCCTGAAAGAGGCGTTTTCCCAGGTCCCAGTATCTCAGTTATTCTTCATACTTCTTCCCTGGTGGCAGAAGCTCCCAAAGTCCCTCTGGGTGGCAGTTGGTCCCCTGCTTTAGAAATGTCAGTCTCCTTGAAATGTCTTTGTAGGACAGCCCTATGCTTCAGCGAGCCAATGTTGGCAGGAGGTGGAGAGAGCCGTGGTGGCACAGTGGTTGGAGTGCAGTACTGCAGGCTACTTCTGCTGACTGCCAGCTGCCTGCAATTTGACAGTTGGAACCTCACCAGGCTCAAGGTTGACTCAGCCTTCCATCCTTCTGAGGTTGGAAAAATGAGGACCCAGATTGTTGGGGGCAATAGGCTGACTCTGTAAACGGCTTAGAGAGGGCTGTCAAAGCACTGTGAAGCGGTATAGAAGTCCAAGTACTATTGCTATTGTTATTTCTCCATTATGCAGTAGGGATGAGCAGCATTTAAGGGCTCAAGGCTGCATTGACATTGCTTTAGAGAATGTCATATAGGCAAATCAAACTGATGGGTGGCCCCAGGATTTTTTTTTAAGGTTCTGTATTGGTGGAGGGGGAAGAGCCTGGGCAGGGTGTTGCTTTTTTTAAAGACAATGATACTATTTGCATAACAATGATTGTGTACTTCCTGGATCAAAGCTGCAGAATTACATCAGACAGATTTTGGGCATGTTCACGTTGCATTCTAGGAGGCTCTAGATTAGAACACCTTAGTGAAGTTTACTACAGTATCTTGTGAGAAGAAAGTATTAGATATCTGTGATAGGTTGGTAACACTTTACCCTACAGTAAAGATTAGACATATTGATAGCAATGAGCTATGCAATAGCACAGGAAAGGAAACTTTAAGACAGGAAAAGCTACATTAAAAGATCAGCATGACCCATATTCCATGAATACATTTTTACAATATTTTAACACTTAGGAAAAACAACATCAAGCCTGAGATTTAGAGTTGCTCATTCCTGTTCTTCAAAAATTGTTGTTTCTAGGAGCATTGAATAGTTCCTAGCCCTATAAGGCTGTGCTTTGAACGGGCTTGGTTTAAGTTCTCAACAAATGGGCAGGATCTTAGGGAAACCCAGCTCTAGAGGGAGTCAGAGACCTAACTCACCTTCCGCCACAATCCTCCATGGAGCCATAAAAGTGAGATGAAGTGGGGTCCTGGAATAGGGAAGCGAGTTCTGGAATTTCTCATCCAGGCGGGGTACAAAGGGTGGGACAGAACCATGCCCAAATCGGAAGGCCAAGGAGAAAACATTTGAAATGGAGGGGTCCACATTCTTATTGTAGCCTCTGTACATAGGTAACCGTTTATAGAAATCGTTGCCCAGCAGCAGAGGTAGATAATCTCTGTATGTGAATATCTGCAATGATACAAAGACAATGTAAGCCCCAAGGGCCTCAGCCTACCTATTTATTTTCTTTATTTACTCCTACCTGATGACTTAATACCAAGAGTATATTAAGCATTCAGAAAATAAGGACAAATTATAAACTAACTTCAGAAACCGTGGTAGGTCGTTTGATCTGATTCAATGGCAACCTTGTGTAATTCTTTTGCTTTTTGGAAATAGTGTAGCCAACTATCCAGTTCCATATCCTGCATTACTCCCAGCAAATCTGGCTGGTTTACAAATTGTTTAAAATATTAAGAATAAACAACCCAAAAGAAAAAGAAGAGTAAAGATGGCAAAACCAAAAAAAAACACCATTAAAAGGAGGTATAAATCATTCTCACCAAAGGCCCAGGTGAAGAGCCAGATCTATAAAACTTTTGACATACCAGTTGGGGTGGCGGAAATGGGGGTTTTGAAGGGAGTCTCATTGTAAAGGGCAGGCACTGTTGTACAGGAAATACCAGCTTATCCAGATTTTTTTGTTAAGTGTGCCCTCCGTTACCCTCCCTCCTCTAGAACAGGGGTATCAACTCACGTCATCATGGCATTGTCACATGACGTATCGTGATTTTTTTCCCCTTCACTAAATCGGGTGTGGGCCAGTACATAACGCCTCTGGCCTGCAGGCCATGAGTTTGACAGCCTTACTCTAGAAGAGTCGCTTTTCTGCCTGCCATCTGGCTTGCAAAATTCCCTACAGTTCAACTGCTACAATGTTTCCTAACCTTAGCAACTTTAAGATTGGACTTCAACTCCCAGAATTCCCCAGCCAAAATACTAGTCCTGGTCTCCTGACAACTTAGGGGACTAGTTGTGAAGGAAGTAATGCTTAATAGCAACCTGCAGAAATTTGCATGTAACCTTACTCAACACTGCCTTCATTTATAAAATCCTCTCCAGAGGATTTACTCAGTCCTACAGATGAGGGGGAAAAACTCTCTCTTACATCTCTTACATCACACTGGTTTGTTTTCACTTGGAGGTAAAGAATCAGACTTGAGGCAATTTCCTCACTCTTGATAGATAGCATCAACCAGCCATAGCTAAAGCACAAAATGGCTTCCCTTCACTACTGCACAGTGGCGATTAGTGGCTCCAGTATGACAACGCCTCTCCTAAACTATTTATTTTTATTTATTTATTTATTTGATTTGTCAATTGCTTACAAGATAATAGGTATAAGAATAAACATGAGTAAGAATACAGGAAATAGGTACGAATAAATGGGGACAATAGGACAGGGATGGTAGGCATGATTGGGCACTTATGCATGCCCCTTGCAGACCTCTTAGGAATGGGGTGAAGTCAATAGTGGATGGTTTAAGGTTAAAGGAGTGGGGGTTTGAGGATGTAACAACAGAGTCAGGTAGTGCATTCCAGGCATTGACCACTCTGTTGCTGAAGTTGTACTTTCTGCAATCAAGTTTGGAGCGGTTTACATTGAGTTTGTATCTGTTGTGTGCTCTTGTATTGTTGTGGCTGAAGCTGAAGTAGTAATTGACTGGTAGGACATAGATAGTTTTGTGTACTATGCTTAAGTCCAGCCATAGGCGGCGTAGTTCTATGGGTCAGAGGAATAGGGTAAAATGGAGAACAGTAAGAAAAGCACCATTCTGACATCTTGAGATATCAGCATTAAGAAGCAGTCGATGAAATCCTTTAAAGGAAAGGAAAATCTTATTTTCAGACACCGGTGCCTTTATTTCTATCTTGCTCTTTGCCCTCTCTGACCAAATCAGTAATAAAATTACCTTAATAAATAAGCTGATCTTCTGGCATTATATTCCATTCTTGACAATTGAAACCATTAAAAAGGGAATGCCCGTTTCTTCTTCTGAAGATCCAATTTTTTGTGGCTTGAATTCATCTATAATCTATTCATCATCTCCTTTTAATGACCCCATAATCCCTTGTGGGTGGAGTCTGGGCAACTGAATAGAGCTGAATGTTTACTGGCCGGATGCCCTTCTGTCGCCAATGTGGGATTTTATTCAGCAGATATATTCTCATTGTGCCCAGAGAGAAATATCTGCCTCTACCTAGGATCAAACTCACAGCTTCCTGATTGTGAGGCGAGAGCTCCACCTCTAGGCCACTGCACTACTTCATCTACCATCTGTTGTCCAGTGGGATTTGTTTCAGTAAGGTAAAGCTCAATTAACAGATAATCAGAGTTGGAAGGGACCTTGTAGGTCATCTAGTCCAACCCCCCACCCAAGCGGGAGACCCTACACCATTTCTGACAAATGACTGTCCAATCTCTTCTTGAAAGCATTCAGTATATTTACCCTATGTTTTAAAATTCCATGTGTTATTTGAGGTATTAGTTATAGAGTAACTAGCCATCTTCTGAAATGTGCTAACTTAAACAGCAGAAGAGACATATGCATGTTGTCCTTAATGATGGAAAGTGTTTTGAATGTTGAGAACAAGCCATGCAAGAGAAAAGTTTGGACAAGACTTTTTCCCCCTTTTATTCATTTGTTTTCTATCTAAAAAGACATCTATTTTGGACACAATATTCAGTCCTGTGTGTGAACAAAACATTATTTAAAAGCAGCAAAAGCTGTGAGATAAACATGAGAACATTCAATACCTGACTGAGAGCACCAATGATCTTCCGCGTTTCTTGATAGAGTCTCTCTCCATTCCAATGGGGATTCAACTTCTTCAGTTCCCTGACTATCCGGTTGTGCTCCCGAAGAAAGAGGGTGTGAATAGTTATCAGTCCCAGGTTTTCATTGACCCTTGCATCTCCTGCAAAGTTAAACCATGACACGTTCTGTTTGATTTTAGCAATGAAAACAAATGAACAGAAATAACTATTCTAAACATTTCAGAAAGGAAGCTGGAAAATATTAACTTGCAGGATACCCTCTGCAATCTAGAGGTTATATGGATTCTTGCAGCCTAAATCTGGTACCCCTAAATAAGGGGATTTGGCTGGAACATGTTGGTTATGAAATGAGGCATCTGTCCCAGGGATGTTCACAGGAGAAGGTGTAAAAACTGGTGTCCATAACAGTGCAAATTAAATCCCACTCCTTTTTATGTGCAACTCTCCAGCAGTAGCTTTCCAGAATTTTAAGAGAGCCTTTTCTTATTCCTCCTGGCTATGTTGGAGATGTAACCTGGGGATGTTCTGACTGGAAGACAGACTCTTATACTACCAAACTCTAATTCCTCTCTGCCTCTTCCTATATCATCAGAGTGTTACCTATTTTAGATAGCAAGAAGGTGTCCAGCTCAGGCCTTGTCCCTAGTGTGTGCCCCTAATTAACTAGAGATGTTAAAGCTGGGCTATGGATCTTTACCAAAGCAGGATATTAGGGGACACTATCCAGTGTTATCTATTTTGCATATTTTATCCCGCTATTCACATATAACCTGCATGCAATGCCCCAGAACTGAATACACAATATGCCTGGTTTATTAATTTTTTAAAATAAAGTTTTATAAAAGTTCTTTAAAATGTGACTCTTCCTCCAGGCCTTGGTCAGCTTGGACAGTGAGTCCTGGGGGTTGTGCTACTTTTTAAAACAAACAGTTTGTTAGCCTCCAGGAATCCTTCTTCTGCTTGTCTTTCCGGCTGCCTGTTCTGACCCAAACCCTTTTCTAATAAAACAAACACGAATCAAAGGGAACAGAAACCTTTTAATGATTCTTATGAATCCCCGGTTAAAAGGCTGCTGCAAAGTAATTAACTTTGATAAGCACAAGCCTCACTAAAACTGTGCGAGGTTGCCAAGAATAACAGATAAGGTTACCTAGAGATTTTTTACAACACAAGAGTCTTCAAAAACCAACTTAAAATACTGCAATGTCCACAAGGCTCGAGTTTCAAACCGTCTTTGCTTCCTACAAAGAACCTCCACTTCACAGCTAGCTTTTATCTTCTTGAAGGAGAGGCCATTACCTTGCAGCCTTATTCCCAAGTCGCCTGTGCTGTTGCAGCTGCTCTTTCCTGTGAGCAGCCCTGCGCGCACGCGCACTTGGCACAGGCTCCTCGGGAACCTCCTCATCACTGCTGCCAGTTCCCACAATCTCTGAAGGCAGCAGTCCACTCCCTAATGGTCCTGGCCCCTCATTTGAGTCCTCACTCTCCTCAGCCATCTGCACCTGCTACCTGCTAACCACAATACTACCATAAAAATGGGGGGAGGGAAGAATAATTGGGCTTTGTGGGGGGAAGTGTGCTTGAGGTTTAAGTTGGTGAAATGTAAAAGTTGGGATGTTTCTTTACTATGCTTACTTGCTTACTGCGCAGATGTAGCCTCTTATCTGTTCAGGCCAAGGTCAACTCCTTGGCATACCAAATGTCTGAAACATCACCTGAAGATGCCCCACATGACATTATAAACATCTCAGATTGGATGGCCAGTTTGAACCCTTGGGGGTGGGAACATGAAATAACTTTCTGTATGTGATTTTCGCCCCTATTGCCTCAAAGCTTGTATTTTCCTGATACTACCACTTCAATTTTCAATAAAAGTCCTTTTCTCTATAACAATGGAGTCTAAGGTTTTCTTACTTGGATTTTGAATGGAGCTTCACCTGACACAGTTCTTCTTTCTCCAAATGCCTGTTATTATTTGTACTTATTAGTACAGGTAGTCCTCAACTTATGACCACAATTGAGCCCGAAATTTCTTTTAAGTAAGACATTTGTTAAATAAGTTTTGCCCCATTTTACGACCTTTCTTGCCACAGCTGTTAAGTGAATCACGGCAGTTGATAAATTAGTAGCACAGTTGTTAAGTGAATCTGGCTTCCCCAATGACTTTGCTTGTCAAAAGTTTGCAAAAGGTGATCCCATGACCTTGGGACACAGCAAAGGTCATAAGTATGAAGCAGTTGCCAAGCATTTGAATTTTGGTCACATAACCATAAGGATGGCTATAAAGCAGGAGTGTCAAACTCAATTTCATTGAGGGCCACATCAGAGTTGTGCTTGACCTGGGGGAAGCAGGGGGCGTGGCCAGGGTGGGCGTGGCCAGCTCAACATCACTCGTGTCAGGGGCGCCTGTGGTGGCCCAAGCACTCTGCCAGTTTGCCGGCAGAGGCACGGCAGCCCAGTCCTTTGCTATTTCCAGGGCAGCCCCATGGGCCAGATCTAAGCACCCCACAGGCCGAATCCAGCCCTCGGGCCTTGAGTTTGACACCCCTGTTATAAAAATTGTAATTGTGAAAAATGGTCATAAATCGCTTTTTTCACTGCCATTGTAACTTTGAACAGCCACTAAATGGGCTGTTGTAAGTCAAGGACTACCTGTAATATTCTTATTACTGAACCCCCTCACAGAGTCGCTTTGATGCTGGGTGCTTTTATAAATCAAATACATTAATTAAACAAATAAATACCTGCTTTAAAACATGGGATTTTGGCAGTTTTATTTGTATGAAGACAGAGGCTATTGGAATTTATCTCAAAAGGCAGAAGGGCCAACCCGGCATCGCTGAAATTCTGATTGATTGCCATGAGACCAAGTGAGTTGCTTTGGTTCCTCAAACTCCTTGCTAGAGGCTCTTCGCTCCCATACACACTACTGGCATCCATGAATGAGGTGATTGAATTGAGCTGCTGACGGACAAATGTTGTGGGGTTGCACACTGCAGCTGACCTAATGAACGGCAGGCAGATGCCCGGAGTCTTAATCCGTGGATCTCCAGGGGGGATCTGTATAAAAAGGTCACAAAGTCAAAACATCTTTCTGATCCCAGTCTAATCAGCATCATGCCTGAACTCTTTCTTAATTTTTTTATTAATGTTATCACGATATTAAATGAAAACGAAAATGAAGGTGATAGGAAAATAGGAAAGAGAGAAAAGGGAGGGGGGAAAGGTATAAATACAACGGAAAAAGAGAAAAAGCATTTGACTTCTGAATTTTTTCAGCACAGTAAAGCACAGAATACAATAACGGCCTCAACCTTTTTACTTTACCAACTTAAAACATTATACCTGAACTCTTAATAAAATAAAATAATTAATTATTTTATTTTATTTTAAGAGTTCTGGTATAATGCTTTAAGGGGATAAAGGAAAAGTTTGAGATTTAATTCATTCATTCATTGAAAAGAAAACAAAAGTACAAACATCTCAAAGGACAGACTTGATGGACCATTGGGTCTTTTTCTGCTGTCTTTTTTCTATTTTTCTATATTTTTCAGGTTCCGGCACTTAAATACTTTGATTTTTCAGTTGATTTTTAATAAAAGGGGTGTTTTTTTTAAAGTGGTTTTAAAATTATTTTTAAATCTCATGAGATTTCAAGACTAATAAGAGGCCAGCAGGTTGGTGAAAGAGCTTGTATTTCAGCATAATTTGTCAACCAACCTATTTGATTCACTTCTAATCAATGAATTATGTGGGTCCAGAAAATAAGATAATTGACTAAAAAAGTGAAATGTGTTGTGTAAGCCCCGTTTCATTAGAAATACATAGCAGGACATTCACTAAATTAGTCTTCATCATCACCCTTTTCCCTTGACTTTACAAAGGAGCCAAATGAAATTTAAATCTATCTATCTATCTATCTATCTATCTATCTATCTATCTATCTATCTATCTATCTATCTATCTATCTATCTATTTATCTATCTATCTTTCCTTCTTTCTTTCTATCATCTATCATCTTTTTATCTATCATCTATCTTTCTATTATCTATTTATCATCTATTTTTCTATCATCTATATCTATCTATCTATCTATCTATCTATCTATCTATCTATCTATCTATCTATCTATCTATCTATCTATCTATCTATCTATCTATCACATTTATATAGCCACACATCACTCTGAGCTATGTAAACTATCAATAAAAAAAATCATTAAAAAAATATAAAACAGCCATGGTGGTGGAGTGGTTAGAATGCAGTATTGCAGGTTAACTCTCTACTGCCAGCAATTTGATTCTGATTGGCTCCAGGTTGACTCAGCCTTCCATCTTTCTGAGGTTGGTAAAATGAGAACCCAGATTGTTAGGGACAATATGCTGACTCTGTAAACCACTTAGAGAGTGCTGTAAAGCACTATAGTGGTATATAAGTCTAAGTGCTATAAAAAGTCATTATTATGCCCAGAGGTTGCATAACTATTGTCAATTATTTTAAAGAGATACTACTGTATTTTAAAGTTATTATTTTAAACTATTTTAAAGAGACACAATTTTTATGTTTTATTACCTTATCAAAACCATGAGAAAAGTCTCCTCAGAAGGAGTATCTCTCAAAGCGAAAATTAATCTGTGGATATACAATGCTATCCCCATTTTTTCCCAGAGCAGAGTTTTCTATTACCTTAATTGGAAAGGAAGGAGGTGCATAATTGCAACAAGATTCACAATGGACATTCTTATTATCTACGTTGGTTGGGCTATCAGGAGCTAAATCCAAGTCATGATCAACCCATTGCCCAAAATGCATGAATACAAGAGAGCGTTGGCCATCAGGTGTCACATTCTCGTTGGAAGTTGTGATGATCTCATTAGACACTTGCCGTACCTGCAAGGAAACCCCCAAAGAAGGTCAGATAAGCAATTGTAATCTGTTTGGATTGAAACTCCTCAGTTTCCTAAGTGTTCTTTCCTTGGAATCCAGGTTATACAAAGGGAATTAAAACTATTATTTATTTATTTTTATTTATTTATAAAATTTATCGGCCGCCCATAGGGTAACTCTGGGTACTTATAGTTACCTATAAATTTGAACATAAAAAGTTAAAATTAGGCATTAAAACCAAAGACACATGGGGAGGGCAGGGGAAGAGTAGTAGGTGAGTGGGATCTGTTATTACTCAACCAATCACCCCCATTATGCTGTTCCCCCACTGGGGCCTCAAGCCAACTGGCAGAGCCACATCTTTAGGCTCTTACAAAAAGATAGGACAGTTGGGGGCACACAGCTCACACTGAGGGAGGGAAAGATGTTCCAGAGGGCAAGAGCAACAGCACAGGAGGCCCTCCTCCTGAACCCCACCAGCTGGAATAATCGGGCTAACAGGACCCTGCAGCATGCCTCCTCTGCCGGCATGAGTGGGCCAATCCCAGTGGGGTGAGATGATCCCTCCAATAACCTGTACCCATGCCATGAAGGGCTTTAAAGATGATCATCAACACCTTGAATTGCACCCAGAAGCAGACTGGTTACCAATGCAGCTCGCAGAGCAATGGTGTTACAGGGGCCATTCTTGGGATTCCCAAAACTACCCGCTCTAGCTTTTGAATGCTCTTCAAGGGAAACCCCAGGCAGCATGCCAGCCTAGGGAATTCTGGGAGTTGAAGTCCACAAATCTTCAAGCCAAAGATTGAGAATTATTTTTCTTATATGTATCATATATGTATTCATAACTATGTTTTTACTTATACCTATTATCTTGTAAGCAATTGACAAACCAAATAAAATAAATAAATAAATTCTGTTTTAAGGTAAACAATACACAATGGCAACTGGGGGGTATGATCTAATCCACTTCATTAACCATGTTATTGGTGGTAAAGTCAGGTGATTTGGAGAGGAATGGGATGATGAAATGGACCAATTGCTATTGGTCACTTTAGACTGGTATAGGTATTGCTCTACAAGGATCATCTCATCTTACGCTAAAGCCCACAATGGTTTTACCACTGTCTCCTGACAATTCCACAACTATAGGCCTGACCCAAACAGGTAGTTGACTTCCCACCACTTACCAGAGGGAGAGGATGTCCATGATAAAGTTGCCCCCCAATCAGTCCTCTTGGAAGGGATATGCCATCTTCATATTCTGCTGGAAGCCAGCGTGCATAGGCATGATTGGTTACTCCAAAATGTGGGTGCTCTCTAGAATGGGAAAATAATGTAATGCATGGGAGGTTTTTTAGGGATGTGTCCATCATTAAATCAAATATGCCGGAACAATAATCTCTAAACAAAAATTATCTCCTTTGCCTCCCTGAAGGTTGAAGTTTATCTAATGGGCAGGTTTTGTTCTTCCCTGAATGTTGAACATGAAACCTCTGTGTAAATATCTGTTTTGAGAAACTACAACTGATTCAATGTGCCTTTTGAAAGCTTGTTTTAGAACTCCTCCTTAAGATTAACTATCAAATGAAATGAAGTCTAAAACTTAAAATGGCTAGAAATAAAACAATTCCATAAAACCATTCCTGGTGCTGATTGCTATTAACACTGATGACCCAGTGGTGCCTGGTATTTTTAAAAGAAGACTGCCTCCTGAGTCCCAGCTGATCAGCTGGATCTTCTTTTGTTGCTCTGCACAGGAGAACAGAGCTGGAAAGCAGGTTGGTGGGGTGGGGAGGGAATGGGGATTTTACAGTATCCTTCCCCTGGAATGGGGTGGAAAATGGGGATTTTACACTATCCTTCCCCTGCCATGCCCACCAAGCCACGCCCACCAAGCCCATCAAGCCACGCCCACAGAACTGGTAGTAAAAAAAATTGAATACCAACACTGACAAGATGGTATGTTTGAGGGGCTGCCACAAAGAAGAGGGGGGTCAACGTATTCTCAAAAGCTCTAGAAGGCTAAATAAGAATCAATGGATGGAGGCTAATCAAGGAGAGAAGCAACCTGTAACTAAGGAGAAATTTCCTGACAGTGAGAACCAGCTTGCTTTCAGAACTTGTGGAGGCTCATCTCTGGAATCTTTTAAAAAGAGACTGGACAGTCATTTGTCTGAAGTGGTACAGAGTCTTCTGCTTGAGAAGTGAGTTGGACTACAAGACCTCCAAAGTCCCTTCCATACTGTTATTCTGTCATTCTGTCTGCTAAAATTGTTTTTTTCTCATAGAACCTGTTTATTTTTCAGACAAATAGCTCAGCATACAAAGATGCTTTACAGCCAGTCAGACCATATTTCCATCTAAGTGGATAATTCAGCAAGAGGTAAAGAAGGGGAAAGCTTAGGATTCTCACTGCACCCTTTAAAATCCTCCCAATCAGCTTTCCCACATCTTAGAGGGCTTCTAAGCTGCAGAAGAGATGCCTTGAAAGGCTCCAGGCATCAGTTAACTTTTGCTCCTTCAACAGCTCTAATGCTTTGCACAGAAAGTAAGCCTAAACTTTTCAGCTCTATCAATTCTGATTCCACAAAATCACCATATCCTAAAAAGACCTGACTTAAGACCTGAGTTTCAGCAGGAGTTGTGTACCTATTGTTGCATTCGCCAGTGATGGTCCGGTAAGGACTCTTCAGTGGACAACGGATTGGCCGTGTCACATAATTGCAACCAGTTGTTCTGAAGAGTGTCTCTTTCTGCTGTCTGTTTAATATGTCTAAACCGGAAAAAAAATCAATTAGAAATCAAGGATTTAATATAATATTAATTTAATTAATGTTAATTTAATTGCTAACTATCAATATAGGTAGTCCATGATTTATGACTACAATTGGACCTAGAATTTCCCTTGCTAAGCCAGTTGGTTGTTGAGTCAATCATATCCAGTTTTAACACCTTTTTTTGCACAGTTGTGAATCACTGCAGTTGTTAAGTGAATTATGTAGTTGTTAAGCACATCCAGCTTACCGCATTGACTTTGCTTGTTGGAAGCTGGCTGGGAAGATCACAAATGATGATCACATGATCCTGGGATGCTGCAACCATTGTAAATACCATACATGCTGGTTGCCAAACACCCAAATTTGGATCATATGATCATGGGGTTGCTGTGAAGGTCATAAGTGTAGGATTGTAAGTCTTTTTTTTCAGTGCCTTTGTAACTTTGAATAGTTGCTAAATAAATGGTGGTGAGTTGAGGACTATAATTTTAAATCCACTGACCAAAGGGCCAGTCTTGTGACTACTGCAGCTCTGGAAAATGGGACCGACTTTCCCACCAATGTCAGCAAGCCACTCCGGAGCGGATTTCCCTCCACCTCTGTTGGTCTTACCTTCCAGTTCCAGCTCTCATGACTCTACTCAAGGTAAGGTTTGCGCTGAGCCAAAGGGTGGGGGCCAGCAGGTGGGCAGGCCATGTGGGCGGTGCAGCCTTGTGTTCCCGCACAGCCTGGATTAATTGCTTTGGGGGCGGTGTTTTGGGGGGGGACATTTCTTTGCGGACCACCAACATTTTCACGTGGATCACCAGTGGTCCCTGGCCCACTGGTTGGTGACCACTGACCTACACTTTAAAATTATAAATTAGACGTAAAGGACAGTGTTCAATTGCTTTCATTCTGGAAAGAAGAATTTTTCTGGAGTCTAAGCTGTAGTATTCATGACCTAACATGTGGGATTTTCTGTTTTTTGTCCACTTCTCATCCCGTTGCATTACCTATTTAAGTAAAAGTTCTGGAGCACTCCAGAAGTGGGACATTCTTTAAAGGCACTGTGATCAGGTCTTGTTTTCATTGATCCTCATAGGTATCTCTGGTTTTTCATCCTACCTGTAATATTGAATGGTCTCAGATGCTTATTTTGTATTTTCTTCTCTAAGATATCCAAAGCAGTTTCCATATAACTTGCAGCTCGGATTGCAGTCCTGGTTCCTGCCACGGGTGCTTTTAAATATTTCAGAAAATCAGAAGGGTTGAGATCATCCTTGTTCAAACTTTCTTTTATTCTGGAAAAAGAAGTAGAGTTGACAGCAACCACAATAGAAAATACCATGCGAAATACAGTTGTGTGTACACAATGCTGTTTTTAAAATAGAAGCAAGGAAGTTGCACCACAAATAGAGAAATAGACCAAGAGGTGGTATTCAGCCAATTCTGACAGGTTCTGGAGAACAAGTAGTAGAAATTTTGAGTGGTTCGGAGAACTGGCAAATACCACCTCTGGTTGGCCCCATCCCTGCCTATTCCCCATTTATTTAATAATTTTCTATCCGCCTCAATATAACATTTATAATTTAGTGGCAATTTTGAGAAGGTCCCCATAAACTTGTTCTCTTAAGCTTCTAGAAGTCTCAGGCCCACACAAGCTTGTCCATGTATGTGTGTGTATGTGTTTGTACATGTGTGTGTGTGTGTGTGTGTGTGTATTATTGCTATTTAGATTAAACTTTTTTTTCTCCCATCTGTTTCCTAGGCATATTTCTAAATGTTCATCATGAAAAATTGAGGCTTAGAGTCCATGATGAAACATGACAGAATAGAATAACAGAGTTGGAAGGGACCTTGGAGGTCTTCTAGTCCAACCCCCTGCTTAGGCAGAAAACCCTACACCACAAAAGAAGTTGTCTATAGTTTTACACAAAAGAAGCTCACCTTTCCCGGGATAATTTAAATGCCAGATCCACCTTCTGCTTGGCTTCATTAATGCTGTTGAAAAACTCTCTACCAGTCAGCTCTTCAGAAAAATCATCATGAACTTTGGAAGAATAAAACAATGTTAGAAGAAAAATAAGATTCTGGCTTTTTTTCCCCGTTAACCAGGAGCAGGAGAGATGAAAAGGATGGCTGCCTACAGCATCACAGGTAGCTATAAACACTTTAAAAAAACAAGGTGGGCATCTGCTTCCCTGTCCATCTTTATTTCTTGCCTATAATATCATTTAATTGTTAAGCCTGAAGGCAAATACTGCCCTGCTACTTATATCTTAAAATTTTAAATCTAAAATCCTATATCTAAAAATGTTCTTGGCTGAGAAGCAAAATAAGAAATTGAATAATAAGCAAACAACACTGAATATGTTTTGTAACATCTTTTATAAGCCCAACTACCCCAAGTCACTGTGAGTTATCCATACAAATTTTCTTAATAAATAAATAAGATGTAGCAAAAAATGATTGTTACCAGCAGTGACTATCAGGATTCTCTAGCCAGAAGTAAGGAATAAAGACTGACTCAACTATTTCATGGCATTCTGCCCTAAATCAGAGGTGTCTACATTGCATGTGTGCCAAACAACTCAAGACAATGGTATGATTCATTTTGCCATTTTTGACCTTGTCCTGAATACTGTAGGAAGTTACACGTACGTTAGCAGTTCCAACAGTTGCTAATAATATAAAGGTTCCCTTCCCATAAATTTCTTCCCTTATTTTTAAACATCTGTAAGTCTTCTCTCATTTTTTTTAATGAGCTCAACTTAATGACACACCTTCAGATTAAATTATTAGTGGCACACTAGAGAGGAACAGCTATGATTCTAGGTTATTTTAAAAAGAACCTTCTTGGGCATTTTGATAATAGTCTCAACTAGCTTGATACCCGTGCTTCACTATGAAACTATGTGGTCGGGCTTAGTTTTTGGGGAGGAAAATAAGGGGGGGGGGGGAATTCTGCCTCTGCCTACCAGTATCCATCAGTATTCATCTGGCTAGCGTCCTGTCAGTGTGTGAGAGAGTTGAGGACTGTTTGGAAACTGAAACAGTATTTGCTGTGTGAGCAGGAAGGAAACAGCAAGGAGCCTGGGTGTGGCTTAGCTCAACTGTTCTGTGCTAAAGCTGCTTGGTGCTCTGAAACTGAAACTCCTCTCCTCTGTTTGTGTTTTGCATTTGGAACAGATTTCTTTTCAGGTGGGGAGGGGCAGTAGAACTGCTTAGCATCAGAGCGTGTTAATAATAAGATATAAAATAGTAATGCTCTGATGATCATTTTGAAAAATCCTTTTTTAGTGAGCACTTAAAAGCCAAGAGGAACATACATGCCAAATTTCAAGTTTGTAGGCTTTCCGGTTCTGGAGATTTTGTGATGATGCGTGAGTGGTATTTCGCTTTTATACAGATAGATAGATTAGCCATTGAACTCTATAGTTTACTTCCCTATCTTGCTTCTTATGGACTTTTGCCCAATTACTGAAATCATCCCTATATTTCCTCCAGGATGACAAAACCAAACATATTTCACATGGCAAGACTGTCATTGAACATTTAAGGGACAGAATACAACTTTAATAGCAATAGATTAAGATAAATTAAGATAAATTAAGCCTGCCTTCACTCATGGCAGATCTGGGGTGAAATGGAGGAAAAAATTATGAAATGAAGAAAGTATTTTAATTGTGAGTTCTTGTCATATGCTGACTCTGTCAGCTGTCCCAAGCTTCTTCTAATTTTCTATCCAAGCAGGGATCTCCCCCTTCCTTCCTTCCTTCCTTCCTTCCTTCCTTCCTTCCTTCCTTCCTTCCTTCCTTCCTTCCTTCCTTCCTTCCTTCCTTCCCTGAAATAATAGTTTGTCTACCACAAAATCAAAGATATTTTTTTGAAAATTAATGCCACACCTAGGGTTAATTCCCTAAACTACCCTCTGGCGAAAGGACTACAAGGTCCTCCTTTTTGTCCTCATGTCCTTCACCCTGCAGACATAGCCTTAAAATCAAATATTTAAGGCATAGCCTGAAAATAAAATATTGCCTTTTTAGAATAGCTACAAGCTATTGCTTCCTGAGCAGCTTTTTGAGACCAGTGCTTCCCTAAACTACCCTCAAACTTTAATTAATTGTTATGAACTCAGGGGCTGGCAATTGCTGCCTGAAAGTGACAAAAGTTAATGGAATGGGATAGGATGGGATGGGATGGGATGGGATAGGGATAGGATAGGAATGGAATGGAATGGAATAATGGCCAAGTGGCATTGGACACATAAGGAATTTATCTCCAGTGCATTAGCACTCAGTGTACATACAAGGAACAAAGTGATCAGATGCATCCTGAAAGCTTTTGCCTTTTAACTTTCTCCAGTACATTCCTGCCACTGGGGAAAAAAACAATCTTTCTGATGCTGGAAGTTGTAATCTTATATTTTTCAGAAGAAATTTGGGTCCAGTTCTGAGAAGGTCACAAAAGAAATGCACTGGACAAACTGCTTGAAAAGGAGGGTGGCTTCTTTGATAACATGGGATACAGCAATCAAGGTAGCTACCATTTGGGAAGTTTGAGGCTACTGTAGTAATTAGTAATATTTACAGTGTGTGAATGTGTCAGTCAAAGTGTTTGTTCTGATGGATGAATGGTTATAAGTCAAGGACCTGTACTTTTTCCGTCACCTTCCCTATAAGAATCTGTTAGCCCTATCCATGCCCCATAAATATATTTTTAAAAGAAAATCCCGTGTTCATTTCTTGAATCCCACCATTTAATACAAGCTGTGTTCTGATGCAGAGGTCTCCAACCTTGGCAACTTTAAGACTTGTGGACATTGAAGACATTGAAAGTTGCCAAGGTTGGAGACCCCTGTTCTGATGGATCAGCCCCCTGGCCCATCTAGTCCTGCAATCAGTTCTCACACTGACTAACCAAGTGCATAAGCAAGTTCTCTAGCCTCTCAAGATGGCCTCCAAGATTAATAGCCCATGTTAAACAAGGCTAATAGCTCTTGATCTTCATTTCTGTTTTATTTATAAATCCCTCAAGAGGCCATTAAAAGCTGCATTTCTCTCTTCCAGGAAGAATTATGCTGGTGAAAAAGTTTCCAGGAGCAAAGCAATATTTATAATTTTACCTTTCACGTAAGATTCAGATACCATCAAGAGGTTGAATGTTATCAAAAGACTGAGCAAAACAACTGTTCTCCCCATCTCTGAAAAAGAAGAGACAAGGTACAAGTTGATCAATTTAGGGAAATATATTTTTAGAACCCTACAAAAGTAAACACAGATGCAGCATGTTCTTTAATTTATCTGTGACTTTCTAATTTTGTCCCAAACTAATTTGTGTTCCTAAGTCTTCATTTTTTAATGAGTTTATTAGCATCTGAGGTAACCTTTATAAAGCCTTTAGAACTTCTTAGAGCAAAGGAATTAAAGTGATTCTGGGCGGCTTATAATTTAGCTCACAGTTGTTTGTAGGTGTCAAGGTAGTTTCTAAGATTAGTTTCTAATAGAATAACAGAGTTGGAAAGTACCTTGCAGGTCTTCTAGTCCAATCACCTGCTCAAACAGGAAATCCTATACCATTTTAGACAAATGGCTGTCTAATTTCTTCTTTAAAATCTCCAAGTGTTGGAATATTGAATTCTGTTCTAATTCTTTTTCCTGATTTTCTTGGACATAATTTCCACATATCATGCCATGAGTGAAATATTTGCCATTGAAGTGTGAATACCATAAACCTATCCTAAGATGCAGAATATGATCTGAAAATTTTGATCACCACTACTACAAAAAAGATATTGGAAAAAGTTCAGAGAAGAGCAACTAAGACCTGGAGACTAAAACATATGAAGAACAGCTGCAGGATCTGGATTTGGCTAGTCTAAAGAAAAGAAGAATTAGGGGTGACATGTTACCGGTAGCAGTATTCCAGTATTTGAGGGGCTACCACAAAGAAGAGGAGCTCAAATTATTCTCCAAAGTACCAGAGGGCACGGCAAGAAACAATGGATAGAAACTAATCAAGGAGAGAAACAACCTGGAATTAAAGAAAAACTTCCTAATAGTGAAGACAATTAAGCAGTGGAACAGCTTGTCTTCAGAAATCTTGGGGAAGTCCATCACTAGAGGGTTTTAAGGAGAGACAATCACTTATCTGAAATTGTATAGGTTCTCCTGCTTCAGCAGGGGGCTGGACTAGAAGACCTCCAAGGTCCCTTCCAGCTCTAATCTATTCTGAATTCTAAATAGCATTGAATTTAAGAAGAAGCAATGGGACATCAGAAATACAGCCACAAGAAAATTTCCTGACAATTAGGATCTCCAAGTCAACTTTTTACATAATAAGACATAATCTCCATGGCAAACGAATATTTTTTTAAAGCCCTATGTTCAATTTCTAACAATTGCAATTCAATATTTCCAATTAACAGGATTAGGATATCTATCTGTTGACCTTTGAGCATCATTTTAAAGGAATTTGTGGTCTGGCTCTGCAGACTTCTCAAGCTAGGGTCTTCCAGATATGTGGACCAAATCAGGAAAAATCAGGAAAAAGAATTAGAACAGAATTCAATATTCCAACACTGGAGATTTTAAAGAAGAAATTAGACAGCTATTTGTCTAAAATGGTATAGGATTTCCAAGAACTTCCAACTGATTTAGAAGTTTGCAATGTTATGATTCTCACATATCTGGAGGACATCGAGGTTATGGGAAAGTGCTGTTAAAATGGACAGATTTCCTTCATTTGAAAATGAAAGACATCAGATTCATTATCCTGGATCAGAGGAAAACAAGGCAAAGGTGAGAATCAGGGATTTTTCCCTCCTGAAAGATTTGAGAGATGTTATTAGTCAGAGAAGACCGTATGGAGAGATTAGAAATCTGAGTTCAGATAGTCCTTCGACTTACAACCACAATTGAGCCCAAAATTTCTGTTGCTAAGCGAGACAGTTGTTAAGTGAGTTTTGCCCCATTTTACAACATTTCTTACTATAATTGTTAAGGGAATCACAGCAATTGTTAAGTTAGTAACACAGTTGTTGTGTTACTAACTTGACTTCTCTCATCAAAAGGTTGGAAAAGGGGATCACGTGACCCAGGGACACCGCAACCGTCATAAATATGAGTCAGTTGTCAAGCATCTGAATTTTGATCATGTGACCATGAGGATGCTGCAATGGTTGTGTGAAAAATAGTCATAAGTCACTTTTTTCAGTTCCATTGTAACTTTGAATAGTCACTGGATGAATCGTTGTAAGTCGAGGACTATCCATATAAAGTCAAATCTCTATCAGGTAGAGAAGAGAATAACTTTAACTTTATTTGTCACTTTGAATGTACACTAATCAACATACATTAAAATGAAATTTCATTGCATACAGATCTCAAAAAGTCACCACCTCTGGGGAAAGTCAGAAGGTCATCAGGAAAAGTTTTTCCCAGATGGGCACCATTACAACTGCACTGGAGGATGCAGGTTTGCCCTACCACATCCTGCAACTGAATTTCAGAATTATTCCAAAAACAAATCCCAATAAATCCTAATAACAAAAACTTATTAGCTTGTTTAACTAAATTGTCCTGGATTAAATGGGAGAGCCAACATGGTGAATTAAATAAATTAACAGAACCAAAGAGTCCTTGTTGCAGTGTTAACATTGATCATTCTGGATTAAATGGTCCAAAAACAGTAGGGGTGACATAATAGCAGTCTTCCAATATCTAAGAGGCTGCCACAAAAGAAGTCAACCTATTCTCCAAAGCATCTGAAGCAATGGATGGAAATAACAGATAACAGATAATCAGAGTTGGAAGGGACCTTGTAGGTCATCTAGTCCAACCCCTCCTGTCCAAGCAGGAGACCCTACACCATTTCTGACAAATGGCAGTCCAATCTCTTCTTGAAAGTCTCAAGTAATGGCGCTCCCACAACTTCTGAGGGCAAGCTGTTCCATTGGTTGATTGTTCTCACTGTCAGAAAGTTTCTCCTTATTTCCAGGTTAAATCTCTCTTTGTTCAGTTTCCATCCATTATTCCTTGTCTGGCTTACAGGCGCTTTAGAAAATAGATTGACCCCTTCCTCTCTGTGGCAGCCCCTCAAATATTGGAAGACCGCTATCATGTCTCCCCTGGTCCTTCTCTTTACTAGATTAGCCAAACCCAGTTCCTGTAACCGTTCTTTGTATGTTTTAGTCTCCAGTCCCCTGATCATCCTGGTTGCTCTTCTCTGTACTTTTTCTAGAGTCTCAACATCTTTTTTATAATGAGGTGAACAAAACTGGATGCAGTACTCTAGGTGTGGTCTTACTAAGGCTTTATAGAGTGGCATTACATCAATGAGAGATCCAAACTAGAAATAAGGAAAAATTTCCTGACAGAACAATTAATCAATGGAAGAGTTTGCCTTCAGAAATTGTGGATGTTCCATCACTGGAGGTTTTTAAAAGAGATTGGACAGCCATTTGTCTGAAATGGAATAGAGTATCCTGGTTGAATAGGAGATTGGACTGGAAAGACCTCTAAGATCTTCCAACTCTGTTATTCTGTTCTGTTCAAATATCATTTTTCACTTTCCTAACCCCATAAAGAACCCAAAATGGTGTTGAGAAACAGATCAACAATCAACTGGAAAGAGAAAGGGGAGATCAAGATTAACAATCAACTAGAAAGAGAAAGGGAGATCAATTCCTCATTGGCAAATCCATCGCCTTCCCATCAGCCACAAGATAAGTGCTAAGGATAGCAATCCTCACCTGCTCTGTTCTTCTTCAGATGATTCTCCACTCTGTTTTGCTAGATGATCTAAGTTTTTATACTCTTGGGATCAATGGGTGTGGACATGAATGAATAAGATGGGATTTTTTATAAAAACTTTGTTTGATTTGGACCAAGAGAAAATATTTAGTGGGCTATTCCAAGATGAAATTTAGAAAGCCCACTTCCTTGTTCTGGAAACTGAAACATATTCATTCAGATTAGCAAAGAAAAGATCTGACATCATTAACTAACACTGTGCTTGCCAATAATTTTGGACTATAACCCACATCATTCCCAGCAGATTAATATTTGTGCAGTATGGGAGGAGTTTTAAACTAAGTCCACAGGAAAACAAAAGAATAATAATTTCTAGGGAATCATAAAGGACTGAAGGAATTTTGAAATAGAAGAGGTGATGTGATGATTCAGTGGTTAAGACTCACTAGAAAGCTCACAGCCCAGGGTTCGAGACCCAAGCGCCACAAGATGGGGTGAGCTCCCATTCTCATCCCAGTTTCTACCAACCTAGCAGCTTGAAAGCATGCAAATGCAAGTGGATAAATGGGTACCACTTTGGAGGGAAGGTAATAGAATTTTGTTGCTGCCCACATGACCACGGAAACATCTTCAAACAGTGCTGGCTCAATGGCCTCGAAATAGAGATGAGCACCTCTCCCTATAGCCAGCAATAGCTAGTGGAGTAAAATCTGCAGGAATTCCTTTCTCTGGGGAATCAAAGAGGACTGAAGGAACTTTGAAATAGTTTCACAGCGATGCCAACCATGTTAGAAAAAATACCATAAAAACAAAATCCTACTTCCTTTAGTAGTAAATGAAACCAAAGAATCTCTTATTTTAATATTGGCAGTTATATAAATGTTTTAAATAAATAAGTACATAAGGTTTATTGAAAAGACCATAATAACAATACCAAAGCAGATGGAATCCTTCTCTTCAATTATCCTGGCCAAAAACTTCTTACGTTCTCAATTGAGGCAGCTGATACGCCTTTCTGTTTGCTTTTCAAATTAGATAGATGATAGATAGATATATAGATAGATAGATAGATAGATAGATAGATAGATAGATAGATAGATAGATAGATAGATGATAGACAGACAGACAGACAGACAGATAGACAGTGTCATGCTCCTGGTGGAGACTGACTCTGAGGGAGAGGAGGAACAGCCAACAGGGAATGGAAATGTGGCTCCGGAGGTTGTGGAGGAGGCTGGGGAAGGGCAGAGGCCGGCTGGGCAGTCAGAAGGGGACCCAGGCCCATCCCTTCTCCATCCTAGGGCATGCAGGGAGGAGAGGATAAGGGAGAGACATGGTCTACTTGGGAGGAGAGGACCTTGATCCTCTTCATGGGCTACAGCTGTGACAACTGGATAAGAGGACGGACATGCCTACAAGCGAGTGCTGGAAACAAAGCATGGAAATATCTCTAGTTTATGGTTCCTCTCTGAGTTTGGCGTCCTTCCCAGTGTGTGTTCTGATATCTGTGGACATCTTCCAGCCCGTATCTTGCCTGGTTTGTGTTGTTTTTTACTCTTTATAATTTAAATGGCATTTCCTCCTTCTTGTAACTGCTTGTGTGGGAGTTTTTTGTCTCCAGTCAAGAATATTTGGAGCTTGGAAGCAAAGTGAAGGAATAAAAGGGGATTCATCTGTTTTTTTGTGACTGTGTTTATTTTATATCTCATCCTGGGTCATCACAGATAGATAGTTAGATAGATGAATGGGTGGGTGGGTGAGTGGGTGGGTGGGTGGATGGATGGATGGATGGATGGATAGATAAATAGATAGATAGATAGATAGATAGATAGATAGATAGATAGATAGATAGATAGATAGATAGATAGATAATCATCTATCATCTATTCCTATCTCTTTTTATGATAGATGACAGAGAGATGAGAGATGAGAGAAAGAGGGGGGAGGGAGAGAGAGAGTGCACCAGTTTGGACTATAAAGTGGGAGACTGTGAGTGTTGGGCTTCCTTTGCATGGAAATAGCTGGGTGACTTAGGGCCAGTCTGTCTCAGCCTCAACCAATTTTCCTGGATTGTTGTCCTAGGGAAAATAGAAGAAAAATAAATGCCATACAAAACCATGGTAGGATACAAATAAATATGTAAATATAGGTGTCTGTGCACATAGTACTCCCCAGTACCTAGTAGATTAAGATAGAAACAAGGCATTTCCCCCCTGAAGGCTGTTTAAATTGTTACACAATAAAGATATACAACACCCTCAGTTAGAAATATCATTTGCAGACTGCAAAACTCTGGATGACCACTCAATGGCAGTAGAAACCTAGGATTTCTTATACATCTCTGTTGCCCTCTAATGGCCATCTGAGCATTTGCAAATTAGATTTGGTAGCCCTATTGTGAACCATACTTCAGAGAGTCTCTGCAAGCTCTTTAAACCCCAACCTTATAACCATGAAAACACTGTAGGGATATACTGTGTGCAAAAGGCCTATAAAAGCCCAGCACTGCTTTGATTTGCTTAGATGCTTCCTCTAATGAGCTATTTGTTGCCTTCTGGGGATAAGGGGGTGGTGTTCAGCATTGTCAGGGAACCTTTGATTACACCATTTAATTTTGTTTTAGGGCAGTTTTGTGACTTGGTGGGTTGTGGAAACTCAGCCTATTAAGTTAATTTATATTTCAAAGTCCTAGTCTGGGGGTATCATATCACGTCACAGTGGCATCACGTGATGTATCGGGACTATTTCCTCCTTTGCTAAACTGGGCATGGGAATGGCCAGCACATGACGCATCTGGTCCATGGGCCAGAGTTTGACAGCCCTGCCCTAAGCCAATTCAGAAAATGAGTTCATTCAGTAGCCATGTGAATTCAGTCAGCAGGTAAAGTAGGTTGTGTAAATACAGCCAGCTGTTAGTGATTGTTCAAAAAAAAAAATCTTGCCTTGCGCATGAATATCTCAGCAGGCAAATCTCACATTTTCCTCTGCCAGGATAGCTACTCTATCAAGTGGCCAACTATTTTTGGACTGATGGACTCCTGTAGAATGTTGTAAACTTCCTTAAATGGGAACCACAAGTGAAGGTATGTATTAATTCTCAAGATGGATAGATGCAACATTGGACATGCCCAGTCACAAAACCCACCTTGAAAAGGCAAACTGGTAAGCTTATACTCTGCTCCCCCTCCCTTCCCCCACAACTATTGTGGGATGTTCCTAATCATATCAATTTTGTCTTTTTCAAGACAGTGGGAGATCTTCAAACCCACTGGGCTATAGTCACCCTATCCATGCAGGCACTTCTGCATTTACTGTAGAATCCTAGAAGTGTGTGATTGCAAGAGTGCACAATATCTAGTCCAACCTCTGTGTAGGAAAACCAGTAAAAATATCAGAGAGAAGTGCAGGGGTGGGATTCAACCGGTGTTACTATCGGTTCGGTAACTACGTTTTGCGGGTGCATACTGTGCTGCTTGGACTGCTGAAAAGCGCTGCGCGCGGGTGCACAGCGTTTGAAAAGCCTCTTTTTTCATGTTTTTTCAACCTCAGGTGTGCCATGCCAAGCTTGAAAAGGCAGAAAATAAAGGACAGGTAAGAGACCGGGTGGGTGGGTGGGCCAAATAGCAGCAAACACAGAACTGGTTCAGTGTCTGCTGTTCTTCAGAGCTACTGGTTCTTTAGAACTGGGCAGAACCTAGTAGCATCCCACCCCTGGAGAGGTGATGTCCAGCTTCTTAAGAATAACCAATGTTGAAGAACCCACAACCAGCATAGGTAGATTGTTCCACTGTGGTACAGATCTTATTTACTAATGAAGAGTTTTTCCCTATGTTTAAATGAAATGATGGTAGCTGCAAATCATACATATTATTTTTGGTTCTATTTTCTTGGCCCATGAAAAATTGCTGCTGACTCTCTATTCTACACCTTCTTTAATGTAGCTGAATATAGCTAACATGTATTCCTTTGGTCTTTTTCCAAACTAAGTTGATATTCCATATTTTCTTAGGGACCTCAAGATGACATTTGTCAGAGAAAGAGGAGACTATTTGTAGCTCAGAGTTGAAATGAAGGGAACTGGTCTCTCTGAGTTGGGTTGTTTTCTTGGAGACGTTTCATTGCCCAAACTAGGTAACATCATCAGTGCTTGTAGGAAGTGATGGTTCCCTTTTATCACTGATGCTGTTACCTAGTTTGGGTAATGAAACATCTGCAAGAAAATTAGCAAGCTTAGAAAGCACCAAGGACTGCTACATGTCAAATGTCTTTTCATTTTGCCTCTACAAAAAGAAACTTGAGTTGCTTGAGCCAAAACAACGTATGGTAACTTTAAGTTATCTAATGTGCTTCCTGGTTGGATGAGGACTTGAAGCTGGGTTTTCCCATGCAAAATCCAGCAATTGAATCATTCAATGGTGTTTGTGAGGCTTCTGTATTACAGATTAATAATTTTCTTAGCCATGTCTGTTTCCCTTTCATTTCTAAATATTATTCTAATAGTAAAAAATAAAGTAAGTGTAGTCCACAGATGATGTCTTTGCCCAATCCCTCTAGCAACAAGCTCTCCAGAATTCTAAATAGTTCCGGTTTTTTAAATGCCAAAATTGCTATTATTATTATTATTATTTTGCTCAATCATAATCTTTGCTCAATTGGTGAATTCTATTCTGAATCAAAAGTTAATATTAACCCTAGAATTGCCACTACAGTACCAGGAAGTTTATATCTATGTTTGCTGAGTTTCCCCAATGGACCTACTAGTGCTGTTTTAGGGTGGAGTAATGAAAAAAGCCATCTTCCAGAAATCTGGTGGCCAAATATGCAAATCAGTCAAACTCCCAGGCCAGAATCCAAGTAGTTCTAGTTTAATTATGTATATTTTATTATTTTATGCATTGCTGGGGTAATACCATGATAATTATTTATTTATTTATTTATTAAATTTCTATAACGCCCCCTCTCCCAAAAAAGGGACTCGGGGCGGTGTACAGCCAACTAAAAACAAAAACAATATATACAATTAAAAACAAATTAAAAACAATTACATTAGAGGCCGAATATACAATTTAAAAATATAAAACTAATAAAAATTTGAAATTTAAAAAAATTAAGATACCAAGTTTTAAAAACCCTAAAAATCGTTACTGGGCCAGGCCAGCCTGTTGAAAAAACAGTGTCTTTACTGCGCACCGGAAGGTCTGAATGTCGGTAATGGCCCGTATCTCCGGGGGCAAATCGTTCCAAAGGAGGGAGCCCCCACAGAGAAGGCCCGCACCCTCGGGGCCGCCAACCAGCAATGACCAGGTGGCGGAACCACGAGGAGGCCAATCCTGTGGAAGCGCACTGGGCGGCGGGAGGCTGTTGATTGGAGCAGGCGGTCCCATAAGTATCCAGGTCCCAAGCCATGGAGTGCTTTAAAAACGATCAATACCACCTTGAATCGGATCCGGAAGGCCACAGGAAGCCAATGCAGCATGCGCAGAAGCGGTGTTACATGGGAGCTCCGAGGGGCTCCCAAGATCACCCGCGCAGCCGCATTCTGGACCAACTGCAGCCTCCGGACACTCTTCAAGGGGAGCCCCATGTAGAGAGCATTGCAATAGTCCAAACGGGAGATGACGAGGGCAGAAGTGACTGTGCGAAGTGCGTCCAGATCCAGAAAGGGCCGCAACTGGTAAATCAGACGAATCTGACAAAAGGCCCCCGTGGCGATGGCCGTAATGTGATCTTCTAAAGACAGCTGTACGTCCAGGAGGACACCCAGATTGCGAGCCCTTTCCATGGAGGTCAAAATTTCTCCCACCACGGCCAGCGAGGGAGTAAGCTGGCTGTATCTGAGTGCAGGAAACCACAGCCACTCGGTTTTGGTCGGGTTGAGACGAAGCCTGTTAAGACCCATCCAACTCTGCATGGCCTCCAGGCACCGGGTCATCACTTCGAGGGCTTCATCGGAGTGGCCCGGGGTAGAGATGTACAGCTGAGTATCATCAGCATACTGATGGAACTCCACCCCGAAACACGGATGATCTCACCCAGCGGCTTCACATAAATGTTGAACAGCAGGGGCGAGAGCACAGACCCCTGAGGCACCCCACAAAACAAGGGCCTCGGGGTCGACCTCCGCCCCCCTGTCAACACAAATTGCGAGCGGTCAGAGAGGAAGGAGGAGAACCACCGTAAAATGGTGCCTCCCACTCCCAACCCCCCCAACCGCCGCAATAGGATACTGTGGTCGACAGTATCAAAAGCCGCTGAGAGATCTAACAGGACCAGGACAGAGGAACAACCCCTGTCCCGGGCCCTCCAGAGACCATCCACCAACGCGACCAACGCTGTCTCCGTGCTGTGCCCGGGCCTGAAACCCAATTGGAGGAGGTCTAGATATACCGCTTCATCCAGGTACTGAGGGAGCTGACGTGCCACCAGACTCTCAACAACCTTCGCAACAAAGCGAAGGTTGGAGACCGGACGATAATTCGACAATAATGCTGGATCCAGGGACGGTTTCTTGAGGAGGGGCCGGGGTAATACCCATGATAATATTTAATTGTGTTGTGGTTCTATATAGTTATTTGAGTTACTTGTGTGATTAGCAAGACCTCAGTTTATAAAATAATCTCCTGCTTTTCTATTTTTTTAAGGATCCAATTCAGAATCCAATGTGATTTTTTAAATTATATTGCTCTTCTATTAATTTAACAAGAAGATTACTTTTATTGATCATAGGATTCAACAAAAGGAGAGATTCTGCAATATATGTGGAAATAAAATAGTTTAAAATCCAAGTACAATTAGCCTGATAACGTATTTACCACTAAGTAAATATTAGGCCTTATTCTGAAAATTAAAAGTTTATAATTGTCCAGTCACCTATGTTGAGTCACCTGTGCTGAGTTCCAATGTTTATTTTAAAAGAAGTCAAATAGTTTCTGGAGAATCTACTAGATGGACTTCAGTTTTTGATCTGGAAAAATGGGCTGACAGGCTGTGTGGTTTTTAATAGTATTTTTATTAAAAATTACAATCAAAATGATAAAAACTAACACAAACTACAAATACAAAAAATAAATAGCACAGAAAGGGAAAAAATAAGAAGAAAAATAGAAAAAGAAAAGAATGTAATAAAGAAAAGAAACATATAAAGAAATTATTTCTCCCTTCATCACATCAGATTCAGGTATAAATATTTCCATAATATATCATCTTTTAAAATACAAGAAATGATCTCTTCTTCCAATATCCCCTTCTAGAAAGTTAGCACCCACTTCTCATCCTAGAAGAATGAAATATTCTAGAACAGTGGTTCTTAACCTGGGTGATATTGCCTTTTGAATGTACTATAGGTTGCGATTTCCGATGTCCCAAAGAGATAGAACTTGCAGCACAAATGTCTCCTGGCACCCATGAGTAAATATTGTGTGAATCTGTCATAGCAACGTATCATTCCTCCTCAACGATAAATAAGGTATAAGGAAGCATCCTCACTATTTTTTCCAGCTTGGTAAAATCTTCTTCCCTTTCATTCTTTTGCTCACGTACATAATGAAAGAAAAACAGAGCAATGTGCAATGAGTTAATAGTTGTTTATCTAAAGCAAACTGGGTGAAAGATAAACATCATTATTAATATGTACAATAAAGTTATTAACGTCAATATGATAGTGAAACATTGCTTCTTGAAAAAAAAATATTCTTCCTTTTATTTTACATTGGCACAGTTAAGTGGAATCTTTAAAAGGCCTTACAGGAATGAACTTTACACATACTTTTCCTATACCAAGGTTTGCTTTACATTCCAATGGTGGAAATGGTAGACAGAGATCCATTTTCTTCTTGAGAATCTCTCTCTCTCTCTCTCTCTCCCCCTCCCTCCCCCATCCCCATATGATACAAAGCTATAGTGTGATTACTTATGGTTTATTGAATAATCCACTAACAACATGATTAGTGGAATATGGAATATATATTCCAAACCTGGAATACAAAGAATAATTTCTTGGTTTATACAACTCATATTGACATAGTATTCTTAGCAGGGGTAACTTATACAGAGTGCACAAAAAAGGATAAGAAATAGCAAGCCAAAGAGACTGTCTATCTATGGATTCATTCTTTGCCTTGGAGTCTTTTAAACACCTCATCTTTTTCAATATCTCATCAATTCCATCCAGCCACTGCTTTTTCAGTCTGCTCCCTTTTCACTTCATACACTCTTCCTTTGTCCCAGGGGCACGGTCTCATTGAATTGAATTCTCTTACTCAATTATTTCATGCATTATTTCGTGCTCTTTGCTATTTATTCCTCTTATATTCTAGGTTACAATCTTTCATATAGCTTGGCCCATAGGATGTAGCTTAGATTATTATCATCCTTGTGGCATGTTAATCAGCATTACTACAGCATTACTGGCAACTAAACCCAGTTTTGCCTCTGCTAGGCAACTAGGATCTCATACAGATGTAATAGGAAGGATCATACATTCCTATGGCAACCATTTTGAGAGTGCACACATCACTTGCTATCAAAATGCAGCAGTGTCCATCCCCCCCCAAAAAAGTGGAAACTTCTATTGAAGTGATTGTACCTCAGTAGTTGTCAAAATTACCTCACGGCATCCTCCCCAAAACCCTTTTAATTTTCTGTGGTTTAATCTTCCCCAAGCACACTAGATAACTTAAAGTTACCATAGGTTGTTTTGGCTCGAGCAACTCCAGTTTCTTTTTGTAGGGGCAAAATGAAAAGACATCTGACATGTAGCAGTCCTTGGTAATTTCTAAGCTTGGTAATTTTCTTGCAGATGTTTCATTAGCCAAACTAGGTAACAGCATCAGTGATAATCAGGAACCATCACTTCCTACAAGCAGGGGGCGATTTCATTTTTCAGGGGGGCGATGGAATGAAATGGCCAATGCGGGGGCGAAGGAACGGAAGTGGGGCGATATGGGGGCGATGGAGCGAGAAGTTTTTGTACAGTGAACTGCTGTATATCTGTTGTACAAAAACATCAGATTGCTCGCTATTAGTGGATTGAACTGTGTTTTAAAATTCCTCCAGCTACCATAGGTCTTCTTCTTTTTTGAGCCCCGAAAGGACAGCTAGGCTGTCATTTTAGGGGTGACATAATTCCCCCCCTTGCATCCTCGCATAGAGCGCCTGCGGGCAGCCATGCCTCACTACCAGCTGCTCCTAATGAGCGATTGTGGTGGAGCAGGGAGAGCTCCCTACTCCCGACAAGCACCTTTGCTGCAGACCTGAAACCTTCAGTGCCCACCACTGTTGCTTTCCCTTCTGCCCGTGCTACGACCACATTTGGAGCTGCCGCTTCCACGTTTGGAGCGCTGCTGCCATTTGGAGCACTGCTGCTGCTTCAAACACGCTCCAAATGTGGCTGCGGAGAAGAGGCAACGGAGAAGAATGATAATTCATTTGACTTTCCCCAATATGATCACACTGCAAAATTTCCAACCCTGCACGTAATTTCATAGCCCAGTTCAATGCTCGGAAAAGCAGCTGGTGTTTTATTTTATCTCCTCCATTTTAGATATTCTGATATTTTAGACTTCTGGGAGTTGTAATCTCTACTCATTTGGAGCACACAACTTCATAAGCTCTTAATCGTTTAAAAAAAAAAGTTGATCTTTAATTTCCAGTGCAGTTACATACTAAGAACAAAACAGCAGCGGCGCTCCAAATGGGGAAGCAGCAGCTCCAAATGCAGCGGCGGTATAGGCAGAAGGGAAAGCAACAGCGGCAGGCGCCGAAGGCCTCGATTTTGCAGCAAAGATGCTTGGCAGGAGTAGGAAGCTCTCCGCATTCTGCCACGATCACCTGTTAGGAGTGGCTGGGGGCAAGGAATGGCTGCCCACAGGCACTCCTAATGGCAAGTCCCCCCCGCCCTTTCGCCCATTTCACAAAAATTGAAGAATTATTTCCCTGTGTTGTGATTGAGAGATTATGCTGGGGGAGAGGGGGCGATGATAACTTCCTCAATGGCTCAAGGGGGCGATTCTTTCAAAAAGGTTAAGAACCACTGTTCTAGAACAATATTAAAAAGGACAGACTATTTCCGGAGCCCTCCTCGCTGATGGACGGTACATCGCGATCAGTCCGCAGCTATAATTTTGACAGCTAAACAGGGCTTCGAACCAAGAAAGGAAGAAGCCGGAACAAGATACCTAATTAAATTGGATTACAACAAATAGGCATAAATTAAAGCTGGATTTAAGATTGCAAAAAATAATAATGATAAGGAGAGATAAATATGCAAACTGGAGATTGGATTATTGGAATACTGAGACTCAAAAAGCCCTGAATAACAAAGCAGGAGGAAAAGGTGAAAAATTTGTATAACGGAGAGTGCGATCTTGTGGACAAAAATTAAATTTAAACAAGAGGAGAAAATATCCTGTTTCTCTGTGAACTTGGGATGATACAATGTTAAAGAAAAATTGAAACAATAAAGCAAGAATCCCAGAAAGTGAAAGTTGAAGTAGGATAAAAGAAGAAGTAAAGATTGACTGCAGGACTAATTGGTGATCTTGGTATAGACCCTGGACTGGAATAATTAAAACCGGAAGAAGTAAGAAGGAAAATAAAAGTTTTTGTGGATTTAATGATTACAAGATATAAGAGTATGCAATGATGATATCTCTTCGGGAACTAAAAATGGAACTTAAAAATTTGAAAGAATCACTACAGGAAGGGGGTGAATCACTTAGTTCTGTCTTAGAAGATATGGAAATGGCGATTGAAGAAGAAGAAGAAAGAACCTTAGAAGAGGAGGAGTTAGTTCAAGGAGAAGCCATCTTAAAGACACAATTAATAAAAAGAAGGGGGAAAAGAAGGGAGATTAAAAATTTGAGATTCAAGAAGGTAATTAAAAAGGGGAATACCTGTGAAATTAGGAAAGATAGAAAGGGGCAGCAGAAAAGGGGAAAGGAAGATATAAAGAGAGAGTGGGATACAAACTGGAAAGAGAAAAAATATGGGAAAATGAAGGAGAAGAGAGGCAATAAGAAACGGAAGCAGGAAATAAAGAATTATAAAATGATGAAAGGGAACGGCTTTTATAGAGATAATGGTTAAGGAACTAAAAAGGGGGATTTCGCATGGAGATGAGTGGTAATAAGAATATTTAAGCAATCATAAAATAGAAAATAGGGTAATATAGAACATTAAAGAAGGGGTGGACACTGATACTCTTTATTAGATGAATCTATATTTTTATTCTTATAAGAAATATTAAGGTTTAAATACATTGAATTAATGGAAATGAAATGTGAAGATGATCAAAAAAGAGATTAATATCAGTGACCAGAATTAGTTATGTTTTATTACTTACTTCTGTTCTGAAATTATAAATAAGTTTTATAATCAAAGTGGTAAAATACATTCCGAAATCCGATTAAAAAGATATATAATGTTATGTAGCTTTTTTTTTTAAGGGAATGTTTATTATTATTTTAATCACTGATGTGATACAGTCAAATTAGAAGGGAGGGAAACTTATAGGGTTTTTTTCCTTTTCTTCTCTTGTGTAAAAGCTTGTATTAATTTAGAATTATGGAAAGAATATGTGATGAAATGGCAAATTTGACAGATAAAAGAACTACTTAAATGAGAAAATAATATTAATAAGTTAAGATAGATTACTAAGAGGAAAGAAAGATATTGATTTTTTTTTCTATTTGGTAAATACATATTATTTCTGTTCTTAAAAGAAATATTAGCGTTTAAGAACTATAGTTGAAATAATTGAAATGAAATGAGAGGATGTTTAGATTGAGATTAATCTAGTGATCAGAATGAATTTGTTTGTTCTTCTTTTCTGTAAAAGTGGGAATGGAAAAGGTAATAATAAAGTATTAATCTAAAATTATGGAAAGAATATATGATGAAATGGCTATCTGATGGATAAAATAACTATTCAAATGAGAAAAAAGTACTAATAAGTTAAGATAGACTATTAAGAGGAAGGAAAGATATTGGTAATTTTTTTTTAATTAGGTAAACACATATTGTTATCCTTATTCTTAAAAGAAATACCAATGTTTAAGAATTATATTTGAAACAATTGAAATGAAATGAGAGAAAGTTTAGATTGAGATTAATATTAGAGATCAGGATTAATTTGTTTGAACTTCTTTTCTGTAAAAGTCTGAATGGAAAAGGTAATAATAGAATTAAGTTAAAATTGGATAAGACAGGAAGTTGAATATAAAAAAATGAATATATAACTATTGTCATATTTGCAATGTAAAAGTGATGACCAGAAATATGTTGTCCACTGAAAAGAGCCTTTTACTATTCGTAATGTGAAAAATTGAATAAAACTTGTTTTAAAAAAAAGGCAGACTATTTCCCCTAAAAGAGAAATAAAAATCTTAAAGGACACAGAAACTCAGACCCAGCAAATATTTTGGTGCCAGCTTATCTACAAGACAAAAGACCTTCAGCTCCAGGATAACATGATTAGTCCTCACTCAAGATCCAAACCAGGACAAAGCCATTAAACCACAGTAGGAGTTGCCCAAAGCCCCTTCATTACATCTCCCAGTAAGATTCAACCAAGCCCGGGACTCAAGACAACCTACAAATTTACCCCTGCATTGCCCTATGGGAGCCTGACAACCAAGGATACATTTTTTGCCACAGGAACAGGAAGCAAGTCCAAAACCCAATAGAGGGTATAAATCTCTCTCCCTCTCTCAAACATGTGCTCAATTTTGCCCAGGACCTCAAACCATGTGGTCCTGTCCACCATTAAACTATCTTTCCAAACAGCTGCCATGTTTCCAGTGTCTTTCTTCCCACTTGGAACTGAACCCAGATGGACATTTCTTCCAAAACCTTCTCTTATTTACAAACAAATCCTTAAAGCCTTATTCTTCAGTCCTCATCAGCAAAACTTCATTAAGGATTAGCGTATCTATTTTAACCTTGATCAACTAAATCAACTTTATACAGGTAGTTCTTGACTTACAACCATTCATTTAGTGACAGTTCGAAGTTACAATGGCACTGAAAAAAATGACTTATCATTTAGCACTTACAACCATCGCAGCAGCCCCATGGTCATGTGATCAAAATTTGGGCACTTGACAACCAGCATGTCTTTATGATAGTTGCAACATTCTAGTGTCATGTGATCACCTTTTGTGATCTTCCCAACCTGCGTCAGATAAGGAAAAGTCAACAAAGGAAGTCAGATTTCCTTAAGGACTACATGATTTGCATAAGAACTGCAGTGTTTTACTATTGTTAACAATTTAACAACAGCTTAATGATTCACTTGATTCATGATTCACTTCACACCCGGAGTGTTTCATTGTTGTTAGTTCCACTGGGGCAAATAAAGGTTGTAAAATCAGATGGACTCATTTAATAACCACTTTACTTAGCAATATAAATTTGGCCCCAGTTGTGGTTGTAAGTTGAGGACTACCAGTTTTCCTTCCTTTTACTTTTAACAGTCTTGATCTTTAGTCCCTTCGAGTAATGTCTTAAAACTTGATTTTTTTAAAAAAAATTATTTGTCCTTTCTCACAAAATTCTTCCAAGCTTCAACAAATTTCTTTTGTTAATCCAATATAGGAAAATGATTCAAACCATTCTTTTATTGTGTTTTGCTTTATTTTTAAAAAATTAAGGTATCTGTCAGTTTCATTGGACAATTGAGTGTAGCATCTTTTTCCATATCATTCTTGCAGGCTGTCATTTTTAAATCCACTTTCAGATTCGTCTCAGTTTTTCTTAGGTATAATTTGTTCCGCTCCCATAACATCTTCTAAACACAATATGCCTATAAAGGCAAATATTCTTAAAATTAGCTTCTGGGTCCATTTTTCAAAAATATTCTTCAGCATATCCAATATTAAAATAGTTTGCTCCATTCTGTACTAGTAAGTCATTTTTTTCTCCTTTAATTGAATCTTTAGTTCCTTCTGATATCCAACCTTCAAAATCTTATCATTTTTAAACAGCATTCAAAATGAAAGCATTTTCCCAAAGGGAAGATTCTTATAATTCATTCCACAATGCTATTTCAAATTTATCTAGACCCTTAGTTTGTTTGTAACTTTCTAATGTTTAAGTTATAATCACCCTTTTGTATTTATTCTGAGGGGAAGGGAGATAAAATTCTTAAACTTGTGTTTAATATTTCTTTCATTAAGGATTGAGGGAAACTTGCCTGATGCTGTAACACATATCAATTTAAAGATTCCTAACAGCTGAAAAGCAGTTAACAAGCAATTTTCAAAAATGATTAGAAAAGGACGCGTATGTAAACTTAGTACCCTTTTAAAGGCACCAACTATAGTTTGAGCAAGATGGCTATTTTAATGGAGCTATCTTCAGTTCATCATTTTTTCCATGGAAGCTGGCTGGCAAGTTGGGTTGAGACCAGAGGTGGTATTCAGCAGGTTCTGACCAGTTCTGCAGAACTGGTAGCAGAAATATTCAGTAGTTCGGAGAACCAGCAAATACCACCTCTGACTGGCCCCGCCCCCATCGATTCTCTGCCTCCCGAGTCCCAGCTGATCGGCTGGGTCTTCTTTTGTTGCCCTGCACAGGAGAATGGAGCTGGAAAGCAGGTTAGTGGGGTTGGGAGGGAATGGGGATTTTGCAGTATCCTTCCCTTACCATGACCACAAAGACATGCCCACCAAGCCACGTCAAGCCATGTCCATAGAACCAGTAGTAAAAAATTTTGAATCCTTCTACTGGTTGAGACAATATGATCAAGAACTTATTTCTTGAGTTCACACAATAAATTGAGTAATAAACCAGCCAACAGACTGCATTTAAACACCACATTATGACAACAAAATAAAAACTAGATGAATGCAGAGGGATAAGAGTCCAATGTCTATAGCTATGATTGAAACTGACCAAGCTTTGTATATTGTGCAAGTAAAGTCATGTCAGAAGAATAATTTGGGGGTCCAACTCGAGCTAGGCCTCCCCAAGAATAAATAAAAACGAGATCCAGACAGGTGTGAGGAAAGAAGAAATATTTATTCCCCAAAGCATAACAGTTTGCCTTTAGGGGCAGCTGCAGAGAAATGAGGTGCAGTAGTAGATTTTTATAGGGGGAGTTTGTCCGGGGTGAAGTGTCTACATGCTCTCTAGGGTGACACTTGAAGGGCATATGTTTATGGAGGAAGGTACGTTTGTTCTTGTGAACATGCAGTTCCTCTGGGAGACCTAATTTAATTAACTCTGTATTTGCAGACCTTATCCTTTGATTTGTGGATTAGGTCTGGGTAACTTATTTGGGGGAATAAGTAAGTTTCCTCGTTTTAGTTGATTAGCTTAGTTTCAGCTTGACTGTTAATTATCTAGTGGATAATTATGGATTCTGTTTATATTTTAAGAGAAGACAGAAACAGTATAAAAAATAAAATATATTTGGATATAAAACTTCTCACAGCCACTACATCTTTCACTGATCTGATTAAGCAAACATAGGAATAGAACCCAGATGTTGGTATTGTTCCTATTTTCCATGTTGGAAATACTAATCTTAATGAGGTCACAATAGTCATGTAAATATTGTCCAGCCCAATCTTATACTCCAGATTTTATGTTGTATTTAAAATTTAGGTGAGGCTATACTTACGCACAGTCCTACATTGTTGGCTATGCCAAACACTCTAGACTAGTTCAAGACAGAGTTCTCTAACTGGTTATTCAATATAAAAACCCTTATTATGTAGTCTTTTCTTGTTATAAGAAAACCCATCACATTAAACTATAACCAGCCCATTTGATTGTTAATCTGAGTATTTAAATAAGCCCCAGTGAAGATCCAGGGCAGTGGTGGGATTCAAATTTTTTTACTACTGGTTCTTTGGGCGTAGTTTGGTGGGTGTGGCAGAGGAAGGATACTGCAAAATCTCCAGTCAGAGGTGGTATTTGCTGGTTCTCTGAACTACACAAAATTTCCACTACCGGTTCTCCAGAATAGGTCAGAACCTGCTGAATACCACCTCTGAGCCGGGGATAGGTGGGTGGACCTCACCAGTGCAGGAGGCGGCAACAGTGTGGGAGTAGACGGTGTACGGCAGCAGCCATAGGCTGCATAGCACCGGTGAGCCCCAGCATTGCGACCACTAGCTCCAAGCAGAGGTGTGGGGGAGAAGGCAGGTAATTCTAATGTGCAGCAGCACTGGCAGCAGGCAGAGGCATGGGGGAAGAGGGGATGGGGGAAGAGGGGAAGAGGGCAGGCAATCCTGACGTGACGCGTGGCCTTCTACTCCGTTGTGGCCATGGGCAAGCTGAGAGATGGTGGGATGGATTGACACACGATTTAATGGAGGCAGGCTTTTTCAACGTACAGCAGGACCGGCAGCGTCCATCCCACCATATCTCGACTTGCCCATGGCCGCGATGAGATAGAAGGCTGCGTGGCACGTTGCGATCACCTGCCCCCCATGCCTCTGCCTGCTGCCAATGCCACCACACATTAGAATGGACTACCCCATTAAATCATGTCAATCCATTCCACTGTTTCTCAGCTTGCCCATGTTGTCCATGTTCTCCCCAAAATAAGCCCTAATGCATCTTTTGGGACTCCAAAAATAAATGTAAGACTGCATCTGATTTTCAGGGAAACACAGTATGAAACCTCATAGAAAAACTGTGCTATAACATACAAGAAAATACAATTCTTGTCAGAAATAAAGGCACCGGTATGGCAATATATCACACATGTTCCTTGACAGGCAACATAGTAGTTTTTGATCTATGATTTAAATTGACAACATTTACACCAGCAACATTCTAAGAACCTATTCTTAGATTGTTTACAAAAGAAAGTGATAAGAAGGCATAGCAACATGCATACAATATTGACTTGAGGCATTTATGCTAAAATCAAATGGAAACTGACAGACACATGCTGGCAAAGCAAGAAATTCCAGATGCTACATAAGAGATTTCCAAAAATACACCTGAATACTTTTTTTCTATAGGTAGTCCTTAGCTTATGACCACAATTGTGAGTGGAACTTCCATCGTTAAGCAATGCAGTCATAAAGAGAGTCATGCCAGGTTTTATCTTTCTGCCAGGGTCATTAAGCAAAGCACTCAGTTGTTAAACCTTGACACTGATTGTCTCTGCAGTGCTCGCTAGCTTTCCTCCAGAATGATCAAAACCTGATTTTATACACTTTGATGGTCTTGTAATGTTGTTGGCATAAGACAGGGCTGATAAACTCGCGGCCCGTGGGCCAGATTCGTCACATGCTGGCCAGGCCCATGCCCAGTTTAGCACAGGGGGGGGGGAGTTGTGATATGTCACATGATGATACTGTGACGACACCCGTAGCATAAAGAGAAAATTGCTACTTTTTCATTGGTGGAAGGACAAGTTAAACTGGCCTCAGTTATAGGCTGAGACAAGCTGGAAATAAGGTCAAAGGCACATGGCCAAAAATGGGCCTGTTAAGGCAAGGGAGAAGAATGATAATTCATTTGACTTTCCCCAATATGATCACACTGCAAAATTTCCAAACCTGCACATAATTTCATAGCCCAGTTCAATGCTCGGAAAAGCAGCTGGTGTTTTATTTTATCTCCTCCATTTTAGATATTCTGATATTTTAGACTTCTGGGAGTTATAATCCCTACTCATTTGGAGCACACAACTTCATAAGCTCTTAATCGTTTAAAAAAAAAAGTTGATTTTTAATTTCCAGTGCAGTTACATACTAAGAACAAAACAGCAACGGCGCTCCAAACGCGGAAGCGGCAGCTCCAAATGTGGTCGTAGCACGGGCAGAAGGGAAAGCAACAGTGGTGGGCACTGAAGGTTTCAGGTCTGCAGCAAAGGTGCTTGTTGGGAGTAGGGAGCTCTCCCTGCTCCACCACAATCGCTCATTAGGAGCGGCTGGTAGTGAGGCATGGCTGCCCGCAGGCGCTCTATGCGAGGATGCAAGGGGGGGAAGTAAGTCACCCCTGAAATGACAGCCTAGCTGTTCTTTTGGGGCTCAAAAAAGAAAAAGACCTATGGTAGCTGGAGGAATTTTAAAACACAGTTCAATCCACTAATAACGAGTGATCTGATGTTTTTGTACAACAGATATACAGCAGTTCACTGTACAAAAACTTCTCGCTCCATTGCCCCCATATCGCCCCCCTTCCGTTCCTTCGCCCCCGCGTTGGTCCTTTCATTCCATCGCCCCCCTAAAAAATGAAATCGCCCCCTGCTTGTAGGAAGTGATGGTTCCCGATTATCACTGATGCTGTTACCTAGTTTGGCTAATGAAACATCTGCAAGAAAATTACCAAGCTTAGAAAGCACCAAGGACTGCTACATATCAGATGTCTTTTCATTTTGCCCCTACAAAAAGAAACTTGAGTTGCTCGAGCCAAAACAACCTATAGTAACTTTAAGTTATCTAGTGTGCTTGGGGAAGATTAAACCACAGAAGATTAAAAGGGTTTTGGGGAGGATGCCGTGAGGTAATTTTGACAACTACTGAGGTACAATCACTTCAATAGAAAGTTTCCACTTTTTGGCGTGGGGATGGACACTGCTGCATTTTGATAGCAAGTGATGTGTGCACTCTCAAAATGGTTGCCATAGGAATGTATGATCCTTCCTATTACATCTGTATGAGATCCTAGTTGCCTAGCAGAGGCAAAACTGGGTTTAGTTGCCAGTAATGCTGTAGTAATGCTGATTAACATGCCACAAGGATGATAATAATCTAAGCTACATCCTATGGGCCAAGCTATATGAAAGATTGTAACCTAGAATGTAAGAGGAATAAATAGCAAAAAGCACGAAATAATGCATGAAATAATTGAGTAAGAGAATTCAATTCAATGAGACCGTGCCCCTGGGACGAAGGAAGAGTGTATGAAGTGAAAAAGGGAGCAGACTGAAAAAGCAGTGGCTGGATGGAATTGATGAGATATTGAAAAAGATGAGGTGTTTAAAAGACTCCAAGGCAAAGAATGAATCCATAGATAGACAGTCTCTTTGGCTTGCTATTTCTTATCCTTTTTTGTGCACTCTGTATAAGTTACCCCTGCTAAGAATACTATGTCAATATGAGTTGTATAAACCAAGAAATTATTATTTGTATTCCAGGTTTGGAATATATATTCCATATTCCACTAATCATGTTGTTAGTGGATTATTCAATAAACCATAAGTAATCACACTATAGCTTTATATCATATGGGGAGGGGGGAGGGAGGGGGAGAGAGAGAGAGAGAGAGATTCTCAAGAAGAAAATGGATCTCTGTCTACCATTTCCACATGTCATTTGATCACCTTTTGTGATCTTCCCAACCTGCGTCAGATAAGGAAAAGTCAACAGAGGAAGTCAGATTTCCTTAAGGACTACATGATTTGCATAAGAACTGCAGTGTTTTACTATTGTTAACAATTTAACAACAGCTTAATGATTCACTTTATTCATGATTCACTTCACACCCAGAGTGTTTCACTGTTGTTAGTTCCACTGGGGCAAATAAAGGTTATAAAATCAGATGGACTCATTTAATAACCACTTTACTTAGCAATATAAATTTGGCCCCATCTTGAAATCCGATTAAAAAGATATATAATGTTATGTAGCTTTTTTTTTTTAGGGAATGTTTATTATTATTTTAATCACTGAGGTGATACGCTCAAATTAGTAGTGGGGGAAACTTATGGGTTTTTTTTCTTTTCTTCTCTTGTGTAAAAGCTTGTATTAATTTAGAATTATGGAAAGAATATGTGATGAAATGGTGAATTCGACCGATAAAGAACTACTTAAATGAGAAAATAATATTAATAAGATAGATTACTAAGAGGAAAGAAAGATATTGATTTTTTTTTCTTTGAGTCTTTTAAACACCTCATCTTTTTCAATATCTCATCAATTCCATCCAGCCACTGCTTTTTCAGTCTGCTCCCTTTTTCACTTCATACACTCTTCCTTCGTCCCAGGGGCCCGGTCTCATTGAATTGAATTCTCTTACTCAATTATTTCATGCATTATTTCGTGCTCTTTGCTATTGATTCCTCTTACATTCTAGGTTACAGTCTTTCATATAGCTTGGTCCATAGGATGTAGCTTAGATTATTATCATCCTTGTGGCATGTTAATCAGCATTACTACAGCATTACTGGCAACTAAACCCAGTTTTGCCTCTGCTAGGCAACTAGGATTTCATACAGATATAATAGGAAGGATCATACATCCTATGGCAACCATTTTGAGAGTGCACACACCATTTGCTATCAAAATACAGCAGTGTCTATCCGTCACCCCCAAAAATGTGGAAACCCTCTATTGAAGTGATTGTACCTCAGTAGTTGTCAAAATTACCTCACAGCATTCTCCCCAAAATCCTTTTAATCTTCTGTGGTTTAATCTTCCCCAAACAGGAGGAAATGAAGCCTTTCCTTTTAATCTTCTACTGGGAGAGGGAATATGAAACCCTCTCAGCATGTTCTTGCTGGATGGGCAAATAAAGAATAAATACTGAATTGTATTTAGCCTAAGATAGGGACTGAAACTGTTAATTGCTCTGTGTAATAACTTTGGGCAGAAGAGAGACAAAGGGGCACACTATGATTTATTTATTTTTTTCAGATTCTCGCTGGCTGTTGAAACCACTAACCAAACCAACTTTGGAGTCTACCTGAATAGACTACTCTTTCCCCAGAGATGTCCATTGAGCCCTATTAACTCACTGTTTGAGATCTTGAACTGGATTACTTGGAGCAGAGCACAAACATATCTTCATTTAAATCCCCCACATAGCTGACCCAACAGACAACGTGTCTCCATTAATATCCCCCAAACAATTTCCCTGCAGCCACATTGGACTGCTGGCAGGGAAAAACAAGGAGAGAGGATAGGGAGACCGTTTTTTTTTTCAGTCCTTTCTTGATCAGAGTCAGCTGCGTGTTTTGCTCTTATTTCAGTGGAATGCTCTCCCTGAATTACTTTCTCTCTCTGAGCCAAAAATTTTCTTTAAAATTCAAAGAGACGGGGCCATCGATCACCTCCCCTCCAGCATCTTTGCATCTTTACTATCTCAAACAATCAATCTACATAACAACGGCTTTCCCCCGGCTGCCCCTCCCTCCTTCTTCCCTCAGCACCAAATTGCTAATCAGGACTTCCTCTTTAAAAAGAACAGTAACTTTGGATTTTCAATAAGTAGAGGAGTATTGTTATATCTCCTGTAAAGATTGGAAGCAATTTTATTTCCTGTGATAGAAGCAGAAGTATATTGAAGCCTGGAGTGAATACTCAATACAAATCTGAGTCTACAAAGTAAAAATATAAACTGTTCAAATTGCCAGTGCAAGGCTATCTACATGCCTCTCTCTCTTAAAAGCAACAAACTTTGAAAGTGTATTTAAACTAATTAGGAGGGGGCCACAAAGAAATCCCATTCATCAAGGGAAAACAAATATAAACTGCAAACAGCCCAGGAAAAGAGACCTCCTGCCAGTTTATCAACAGTTATAAACCTATTCTCAGATTACTTCATACTACTTCATTACTTTCATTATCTCAAATAAACAATTTCTTTAAAATAATTAATTTTATTAAATGATCAATTGATTTATTTTTTTTATTGCTTAGTATGATTGACTGTTTAGTGCATATAGTGTAATTACTGAATATCTGATTAGTAAAATCAGTGATTTAGTTAATTTAATTGACCAGTGTGTTTAGTAATTACTGTAATAAATTAGGCTGTTTGTTGCTTAGCAAAATTATTTGATTAGAGAGATTTGAATAACCAATTGATTGATTGATTGATTTTTAGTAAAACCTTACTTTTGATTTGTTCTTTAATATATTAATTAACATTTATTAATTACCAACATTCATTAAGTAACTGTCTACCTATCACATTAACCAATTATTGTAATTGATTACTGTATAATTGCCTTCAACCATGCCAGCCAAAAACTCCAAACCAAAACAAAACAAAAATAATTCTACAAATGACCTCCCAGACTCCTGCACATGTTTCAAATGTCTTAAAATCATCAATGAAAGTGAAATTTACATCAAATGTTGCCTATGCGATAGTCTAGCCCACCCTGCCTGCTTAAATGCAAACAAAAACCTGGCTGATATGGTTAAAAATTCAGATACATTCTTTTTTCTATGTCCATCATGTTCTCCTAAGCTAAACAAACTGAGTACCCTACTGGACAGAGTTGACAGCATAGAAATACTCATTGACTCAATACAAGAACGCTTAGCAACACGCTTTGAAACAACTATACAAGCAAGCCTAATTTCTCTTGAAAAAAAAAAATACAGCACATGTAAGTGAGTACCTATCAGCTCAAAATCTAATCCCACAACAACCACAACCACTACCTCAACTACAATCACCACTACAACCAAAAATAAATACCAAACCACGGCCACAAACAATTACTATCCCTTCAAATAATTCCACGAATAATATCTCCTTACTCATCAGAGACACCATGGAACGTGAACAGAAACGTCCAAATGCCATCTTATTTGGTCTCGAAGACACCAATGAATCAGATGACATTACCAAAGTTCGTGATATCATAACAACGCAAATACAACAAACATCTCTCCTGAAGATATCATTGAAATAACCAGAGATGGTCCTGAGTTCAGATACAATGTTGGCTCTGTGGCCCCAAGATTTTGTAGAGTTGTATGCAAAAATGAGTCCAGCAAACGCATATTCATTCATACAATAAATACCATTGTAAAAATCAATCCCAACCACAAAAAACTTCGCTCAAGACCAGACTTATCCATACTGCAAAGAATCCTCTCCCATGAACTCTGCGCTGAACTCAAAGACCATCTAGACAATGGAGAAAAGGACCTATACATTGACTACAGAGCTGATTGCATCAAAAGAAAGCCACACAACCCACAACTCCGCATCCAACCCCATCCCATCCAATCCATCATCACTCAGAACTAGGCATGCACGCCTCAAACTACCTCTATCTCAACTACAACTGGTCTTAAATGCAAGCTACTCAATGCAAGAAGCCTTGTAAATAAAATACCTGAATATCTCCTCTTACTAAGTACGGCTAAATTCGACATCATGCTCAACGCATCTCTCCCTGACTCCATTACCACAGTAAGAGACTATCATGTTTACCGATCAGATCATGAAAACCGTAGAGAAGGTGGTGTTGCTATCTTCTATAAAAAGTCCCTACATCTAAAAAGCATCCAAGTTACCCAGGAGCTTGCTCTTCCTGAGACCATCGTCTGTGAACTGTCCTTAAATATCACATTTCGGTTCTTACTATGTTACAGAGCCCTGATTATGACATCAAACATGCAAACAAGCTAAATACACTACTAACATGGGCAGCAGCCTGCCCACACGCTTTCATCTTTCTTGGTGACTTCAATCTACCTCATATTAACTGGACTCTTAACAAATGTACAACTGAACCCACACGTGCAATCTTCTACAATGCAGTAACAAATCTGGGACTAGAACAACTAGTTGCCAACAACACTAGACTTAACAACTGCCTTGATCTCATCTTCTGCAATAGTTTGAATTCAATTTATGGAATACAAATTAAAGAACCCTTTTCCAACAATGACCACAACATGATTGACTTTTGTCTCAACATACGTCCACACAAAAATCATCAAAATGACGGAATCCCCAATTATAACTTCAAAAAAGGCAACTATGATCTTATAAACAATGATCTCTCATCCCTTGATTGGCAATTTCTATTCTCTGGATGCAATACTATAGAAGACCATTACAACATATTTTTACTCGAAGTCACAAGAGTCATCAAACTACATATACCATTAACAACTCCCAAAACTAGAAAAAACAAATTACCCAAAATAATAAGGAAGCTTCAATCCAAAAAGAAATCACTTTGGCAAAAAAACAAATCTGGTCATGTTGCCCACTTCAAAAGCCGATACAAAAATTTATGCCACCAGATAAAAACTGAATGCACCAATTATCACATTAAACAAGAAGAAAACCTTCTACGCACCAATTCCACACGTGCTTTCTACAGTTTTATAAACAACAAACTAAAAGACTCAAGGTCCATCCCACCCCTGAAAGGACCTAATGGTAAAGACAGCAATGACGACACTATTAAAGCCAACCTCTTTAACACATTCTTTGGCTCAGTATTTGTAAACAGCAATGGATCATGCCCAGTATTTCCTAGTCGAACCACAGACAACTACAATGATCTAATACATATCGATTTTACAGAAGACAATGTTGAAAAAGCACTACGCAATCTAAAACCATCTCTATCTATTGGACCGGATGGAATATGTGCCTACTTCTTAAAAAAGCAATCCACTGCCATAGCAGAACCTCTAAGCATAATCTTTGAAAAATCTTTCAGGACCAGCTCCTTGCCAAAACTATGGTCACAAGCCACAGTCATCCCCATCTTCAAAAAGGGAGACCCCAGCCTAGTTGAAAATTACAGACCAATCTCTTTATACTGTGTCACCTGTAAAGTCATGGAATCAATTATCAACCAATCCATCATCCTCCACTTAGAAACAAACAACCTACTCTCTAATAAACAATTTGGTTTTAGGAAAAAAATATCATGTAATCTGCAACTCTTACATTGCAAAAACATATGGACTACACAACTCGATCAGGGCAAAGCAATAGACGCAATCTACATAGACTTCTGCAAAGCCTTTGATTCAGTGGTACATGACGAACTACTCCTAAAACTAAAATCTTATGGTATCTCTGGACACCTGCATAACTGGATATAAGCATTTCTATCAAACAGACAACAAATGGTCAAAATTGGGAGAGTCCTATCTAATTCTATACCTGTCAACAGTGGTGTCCCCCAAGGCAATATTCTAGGACCAACTCTTTTCATACTCTACATAAATGACCTCTGTGATCATATCAAGAGCAACTGCATTCTCTTCGCTGATGATGTAAAGCAATTCAGCACCACAGAAAATACCGCTACCCTTCAAAAAGACCTTGACTACGTATCAGAATGGTCAAACAAATGGCAACTTCAGATCTCAACAAATAAATGCTCTGTCCTACATATTGGCAAAAAAAATCAGAAAATAAAATACAGGTTGAATAGTCAAGACCTTGTTGATGACCCAAACTCTGTAAAGGATCTTGGAGTACTCATCTCAAATGACCTAAGTGCTAGAGCCCACTGTAACTACATAGCCAAAAAGGCGCTAAGAGTTGTTAACCTAATCTTACGTAGCTTTTTCTCTGGTAATATTACACTAATAACTAGAGCATACAAAACATTTGCTAGACCAATACTTGAATACAGCTCATCAGTCTGGAACCCACATTACATATCTGATATTAACACAGTTGAGAAAGTCCAGAAATATTTTACAAGAAGAGTTCTTCACTCTCTACTTGTTGCAGAATACCTTATGCCACCAGACTCGAAATTCTAGACCTAGAAAACCTTGAACTACGCCGCCTTCTTTCCGATCTAAGTATAATATATAAAATCATACATTGCAATGTCCTACCTGTCAATGAATACTTCAGCTTCAACCATAACAACACAAGAGCAAACAATAGATATAAACTCAAGGTTAATCGCACCAAACTTGATTGCAGGAAATACGACTTCAGCAACAGAGTGGTCAATGCCTGGAATACTCTACCTGACTCTGTGATTTCTTCTCCAAACCTCAAAAACTTTAACCTTAGACTGTCTACTATTGACCTCACCCCTTTCCTAAGAGGTCTGTAGGGGGCGTGCATAAGCGCACCAATGTGCCTACCGTCCTTGTCCTATTGTTTCTTTTATATATTTTTTCTCATATGTATCCATGTATTCATAACTATGTTTTACTTATACCTATTATCTTGTAAGCAATTGACAAATAAATAAATAAATAAATTTAAAAAAAAATGAATTAAGCATGGCCAATTCATCCTTGGGACTCTTCTGATCATACCTGGATACATATGTCCAGATGTTCCTGGGATAGGGGTGGGGGATGTCTCATCAATCTCCCAAAATCCAGTTGCACAAATCTTGAAGTTGCCAAGTTTGAAAAATACTGGTCTAGATTATGACTTCACTTTTGAAGGCATGTGGGTACATTTTGAATCTAAAGACAGATAGTCTCATAAAGGGACTTCTGCAGTGGGTTTATGGATCACAGTCACCCATTCAATAGAAGCAAAATACACCTGGTCCTTAATTTATGATCACATATAGGATCAGAACAGAGATGGTATTCAGCAAGTTCTCACCAGTTCTGGAGAACTGCAAGGCAGTTGTTAAGTTGAGTCTGGTTTTATGAGCTTTTTTATGAGCTTTTCTGTGACGATTGAGTGAATCACTGCAGTTATTAAATGAATCACATTAAGAAAATCCAGCTCCTCTGATCAACTTTGCTTGTCGGAAGCCATCTGAGAAGGTCACAATGACAGTCACAAGACCCTGGAATGCTGCAACCTTTGTAAATACAAGCCAGTTGTGTCAAGCACTCAAATTTTGATAATAGGACCATGGGGATGTTGCAATGGTCATAAGCCCAAGGACTAGTCATAAGTCACCTTTTTCAGTGCCCTTGTTAACATTAAATTATTTCTAAATGAGTGGTTGTTTGTTGAGGACTATCTGTAGGTGGGCTTGCTCCTACATCCACTTTAACCTCTTTAGAATATTTTCTACAACTTCAGCAACCATTTGGGAGCTGAGGAAAGAGGCATACTTCCAAAAACAAAACCAAAAAACCCAATGAGCAGCTGTTTCCTAGTGTTTTAATTTCTGAGAAAATATCAGCGAATCCATGAGTAGAAATAATTTCTGAGAATCCATTATTAGAAATAAATATTTTGCTGAAGACTGGAACTGTTATTCTTCAGCAAAATATTCCCATTTATTACTTGTAATTAAAAATAATCTTCAAAACTAAGATAAAATCTGGTGGGACACAGAACTTGGTAGGAACCAAGGGAGATGCCATGGGGATATCAGTGCCCACAAGCACCACATTGACATCCCAGAATTTGCCTTGTGGTTTTCTTCATAGTTCTATCTTAATCTTTGCATGAAATAACTACATGAAAGTTTATTCGTGTCAGAAGCATCACAATTAAAATAAGCCATACGATACAACATAAAATTTAAAATACAAGATAAAAATATGTACAAATTAAACAGATCTTGCCCAGAAACTAGCAACATTAATTGCATTCTATAGCGGTGCCATAAGGTCCTCAAATGCTCAGGACGCACAAGGCAGGTATACCAGTGGTGGTATTCAAATTTTTTTACTACCGGTACTATGGGCGTAGTGTGGCTTGGTGGGCATGGCTTGGTGGGCGTGGCAGGGGAAGGATACTGCAAAATCTCCATTCCCTCCCCACTCCAGGGGAAGGATACTGTAAAATACCCATTCCTTCCCCACCCCACTTTCTGGCTTTCCAGCTCCGTTCTCTTGTGCAGGGCAACAAATGAAGACCCAGCTGATCAGCTGGGATTCTGGAGGCAGTGAATAGATGGGAGTGGGGCCAACCAGAGGTAGCATTTACCAGTTCTCCGAACTATTCAAAATTTCCACTACCGGTTCTCCGGAACCTTGTCAGAACTGGCTGAATACCACCTCTGAGGTATACATACCTTACTTTATGTGCTGTTATCTGCATGTCACCCCAATTACAAAGGGCAGAAACCACTGGATAGCCTCATTGTTCAGAGTGTCTCTGGATCTTCTTGTACCCGTGCACATATTCGACGATTTCCATACTTCTCAGCTTTCACCAGACCCAGGGGCCAGCTTCTCCATTGGTTTACCATTTACTACATCAAAATATTTAGATATTTTATTCTTTAGTCTCATTGGGATGCTGAAAATAAGCACCCCTGCCTCTTCCATAAAATCCAGGGAAATACTGGAAGTATTTATTTAGGATCTTATTATAGTATCAGATTGCCTTCAGAAGTTATGGGTGTTCCAACACTGGACATTTTTAACAAGAGATTGGACAACTATTTGTCTGAAATGGTATAGCATTTCCTGCCTGAGCAGGGAGTTGGACTATAAGATCTCCAAGGTCCCTTCCAACTCTGCCTATGGTCTCAACTCAGTCCAGACATGCGGCAAATCTATTAGTTGAGGTTTGTCTGTCTAGATTAGCATTGGCCAACCTCTTCTGGAAAATGTTTCCTCTTCGGAAGAGTTCAATCTGGATGCTAATGATAGAGGTGTCCTCAATCAATTAGTAAATCAATCAGACTAGAGCTGGAAGGGACCTTGGAGGTCTTCTAGTCCAACCCCAAGCTCAAGCAAGAAACCCTTTACCCAGGGGTGGGATTCTACCAGTTTGCACCTATTCGCTAGAACCGGTTGTTAACATTCTAAGCAGTTCAGAGAACCAGTTGTTAGAAGAAATTACTGGCCTAATCCTGTAAGGAAGGCAGGAAGGAAACATTCTGGTGTTGCTTACAGAAACTGCCTCTCCGTTAACCCTTATTACATTCTTGGCAGGACTAGACTTCCTGTCTCAGGAATATCTCTGGAGTTTTTTTTCCCCCTCCTTTGCTGGTACTTTGCTTTTGTGGAGTGACTATTCAAAGTTTCAATGGCACTGAAAAAAGTGACTTATGACCATTGTTCACACTTACGACTATTGCAGCATCCCCATAGTCATGAGAGGCCAGGTAAGGAGATGCGTGCCGTGATGTGAGTGATATTGAGTTGGCCATGCCCAGCCAATAACATGACCACCAAGCCACGCCCACCAACTAAGCCATGCACACAGAACCAGTTGTTAAAAAATTTGAATCCCACCCCTGCCTTTACCGTTTCAAACAGATGTTTGTCCAGCCTTTTTTAAAAGATTTTAAAAGGGCATTCAAAATCTTTGCTAGACCAATACGTGAATTCAGCTCTGCTGTCTGGAATCTGCATTGCATTTCAGACATAAATAAAATTGAGTGAGTCCATAAGTATTTTACGAGAAGAGTACTACATTCCTCTGTTCGCAACAGAATACCCTACAGCACCAGACTTGAGATTCTAGGCTTAGACAACCTTAAACTACACCAACTAAGATTGGACTTAAGCATAGTACATACTACATAAAATCATATGTTACAACTTCTTACCAGTTAATGAATATGTCAGCTTTAACCACAACAACACGTGGCAACATTTATTTGTACCTATGTCCTGTATTCTTACTCATGTTTATACTTATACCTATTATCTTGTAAGCGATTGACAAATAAAATAAAATAAATAAAATAAAATAAAATTAATAATACCGGTAGTACTAGTGCTGTTGGAAATAACTCAAAGCCGACAAAAAAAACTTGGATCATTGAAAACAAAGAGGATTTATTAACAAGAGATATTAGACGGTTTGCAAAGTTCTGGTGGTCTTTAGAACCTCAAGAAACAGGTTCAAATCAAAAGCCACACCTTTAGAACCTCAAAACATACTTTCATCTCGTCACCCAAGTTCCCTCCTTCTTGAGACTCATTCCCTCCCAACTTCAAACTCATTGGATTTGGCCTCAGGTGTTGCAGCTAATCCCAGGATCTCTCCAGGGAGAATTGTCTCCTTCCGTTAGGTTCTCATCCGTACCCCTGCATACCTCTTACTTTGGCTGCCCATGTGGCATCTTTCCTTAGCGTTAAGGAATGTAGCATCCCCTCATCAGGGCCTCTTTATAAGCTCATCATATACTACCATTTTTCCAAAGAGATGATAACAACAACCCCTCAAACATAATTATAAAAGGCATATACATAAAATAAAAATATAAAAAGGCTTAACAATGGAGCATGTCAAAAGTATAAAAGCAAAGCATGTATATATTTATTTATTTATTTATTAAATTTTTATACTGCCCCCTCTCCCAAAATGGGACTTTGGGCAGTGTACAGCCAAGATAAAAGGACACAATTAATAAAAAATTTAAAAGAGATTTAAAAGAGATTAAACGAGTGGCTGGAATAACAGTATAAAAACAAGGTAAAAAAGTTAAAAATACCAAAAATTAAAACCCTAGTAATTGATACTAAGCCAGACCGGCCTGTTGGAAAAGGTGGGTCTTTAGTGCACGCCGGAAGATCCGCAGGTCAGTAATGGCCCACATCTCCGGGGGTAATTCATTCCAGAGGGAGGGTGCCCCCGCAGAGAAGGCCTGCACCCTCGGGGCCACCAGCCAGCATTGTCCGGCTGCCGGCACCCCAAGGAGGCCTACCCTGTGGGAGTGTACTGGCCGGCGGGAGGCCGATGGTGTACGACAGCCGTACATCCAGGAGGACACCCAGATTGAGCGCCCTCTCCGTGGGGGTCAGAATTCCCCCCCCCCATGGCCTGTGATGGAGTAAGCTGGCTGTATCTGGGCGCAGGAAACCACAGCCACTCAGTTTTGGTTGGGTTGAGACGAAGCCTGTTAAGACCCATCCAACTCTGCATGACCTCCAGGCACCGGGTCATCACTTCAACGGCTTTGTTGGGGTGGCCTGGGGTAGAAATGTAGGAACTCTACCCCCAAACCATGGATGATCTCACCCAGCGGCTTCACATAAATGTTGAACAGCAGGGGCAAGAGCACAGACCCCTGAGGCACCCCACAAAACAAGGGCCTCGGGGTCGACCTCTGCCCCCCTGCCAACACAAATTGCAAGCGGTCGGAGAGGAAGGAGGAGAACCACCGTAACACGGTGCTTCCCACTCCCAACCTCTCCAACTGCCGCAATAAGATACTGTGGTCGACAGTATCAAAAGCCGCTGAGAAATCTAACAGGACCAGGACAGAAGAACAACCCCTGTCCCAGGCCTTCCAGAGATCATCCACCAACGCGACCAACGCCGTCTCTGGGCTGTGCCCGGGCCTAAAACCCGATTGGAGATATACCGTTTCATCCAGGTGCTGAGGGAGCTGTCGTGCCACTACACTCTCAACAACCTTCGCCACAAAGCGAAGTTTGGAGACCGGACGATAATTCGACAATAATGTTGGATCCAGGGACGGTTTCTTGAGGAGGGGCCTCACCACCGCCTCTTTCAACGCGGCAGGTAAAAGCCCCTCTCTCAAGGAAGCATTAATAATCCCCTGGAACCAACCTCGTGTCACCTCCCGAGTAGCCAAAACCAGCAAGGAGGGACACGGATCCAATAAACATGTGGTGGCATTAAGCCCACCCAGTAACCTGTCCATGTCTTCCAGGGTCACAGGATCGAACTCAACCCTCAAGTGACCTCACCGCAATCCGCCCCCGCCCTCCTGCCCAGACATGCCCAGTCAGAGTCCAACCCGTCCTGGATTTGAGTGATTTTGTCCTGCAGATACCTAGAAAAATCCTCAGGGAGATATATTTCATTTGATAACAGATTAATAGAATTGGAAGGGACTCTGCAAGGTCCAACCCCCAGTCCAACCCCCATTTGTGAAACCTTTAAGCATCTTATACACCATTTTATTTTTGAATTTACTTATTTCTAACAGTGCTGATATTGTGCCTTCAAGACAGTCTTTTAATTTTTTGTATGAAATAAAAAAAATCTAAGAAAAAAGAATGCCCAAAATTATAAACGAGAAAAATCGGGGAGTGGGGGGGAAGAATCAGAAACATGCTAAAAGTACATTTTGAGATAGAGCAAATCAGAACACCGAAGTTATGAATATTAAAACTTTTATTATAGGGTTGCTGTAACTAAATCTTGCAACTCTGAATCTACCCCGCCCCCACCCCAATCCCTGTCTTTAGTTTAAAGAGAACTAAGGAGGGTAAAGTAAAGTCTGACACCTATTCTCAAATTTCATTCCTGCTTTGCGGTTCTTTCTCTAGTTCCTCAAAGTTATTCTCATAACTCATTACAATATACTGATAATTTGAAGACATGGTTCTTTGCACTGATTGCAGTCATCCATGGTTGGTCTGTATTACCCAATCCTGCATAATGCTGAACAGCTGGAGCCGAATGTTTTTGTGTTTCTAAGGCTGAATAATGCATCTTTTGATTTTGTGTTTATTTTCTCTTTTGTGTGTTTATTTTCTCCATCTAAAAATCGACTCCTTTGGCCCTCTCTCCTTTCCTTCTTCCTTTTCAAGTTAGTCTCGATTCCTGGTAACCGCCTAGACTAGTCCCTGCAGTTTTCTTGGCAACGTTTTCAGAAATGGCTTACTATTTCCTTCTGCCTAAGACCAACGGTGTACTCCAATTCACAGAGAATTGTGTCTCCTGGTTTCTAGCCTCTTGCTTTTTACTGCAATACACAGTTGGCTCCACAGTAAGAGTAGTAGGTCCACAAGCCTAAAATAGCCTCCTCAGAGAAGTTGCCTGGCACTATTTACAATCCTTTCAGAGATAGGCAAATACCTTTTAGTTGAACTAAGTAGAAACGTTTAACTGGCTTTGGCTGATCTCATAAAGCTAAGCTAAGCCCCAACTTGATTTGTAGCACTTCAGTCAACCGTAACTAAGAAATACTAGGCTAAGTGGGGAGAGAGGAATTCCCCAAAAGTAAACCAGATCCATTTTATGGCCAAGAAAACTACAACCAGGTCACAGGCAACAGGCTTCATTTTCCTGTAAATGTTTGTACAGCATTCTCCTATAAAGTCACTTGATGTTTGACTTAAATCTTCATGCTGTAATAAAAGCCAACGAACTATTCAGTTTCCATTGTTTCAATCATTTTGATTTGAATTGTTTTAAAGTGCATTTTAAGCTGTTCTATTGTTATAGTTTCTTGTTAACGGGTGGCATAGCATGAATGGTATTTTTCAAAGAAAAATAAGATTAGAACAAAATTTAAATATTCATGTATTTATAAGCAATGCTTCAGCAGGATCCGCAGTATTGTCTGGGACACTACACATCCTCTCTATGACCACTTGTCTTTGTTACCTTCCAGGACAAGGCTTTGTGGTATCTGAAGCAGAACAAAGTAGATTATATAACAGCTTTAGACCATATAGCATCAACTTTGTTAACTCTCCCTTTTTCCTGCTATATATTCAAAATGGACTGATTATGTATGTATGTATGTATGTATGTATATGTATATGTGTGTGTGAGAGGACTTCCAGTTTGTTCCTTGTCGGTGTCGGTATGGAATCCGTAATTGTGTGCGGTTTCGCCCGCACTCACTTGCTGGAGGGTCCCGATTGGGACCGGAGTCATCTGGTGGGGTGGTGAAGAAGGGGGAAATCGCCTGGAGGATTGAGGGGAGCCGCAACTCCCCTCCCTGACAGGAAAATCCCTCCCAAAGGCAAGCTGCAGTGGTGGTCTTAAAATGGCCACCACAAAGACAAAGAATACCCCGGGAAACTAAGTTTTGTGCTGGAGAGAGAAGTAGTGAGCAGAGTGTGAACCAGGCAAAGGACATTGCTTTTGAGGTACCCCGGTATCAAATTAAAGGGCTATTTTGGAGGAAAGTGTATGGAAGCAGCGACCAGAGAAAGTGAGAAAGAAAGTGGGCTTTTAAATTTGGATTTGATTATTCTATTGGATTAATCTGGAGGAGAAATTTAAAGGAAAATACATTAACACAACAAAGGTTTAAAAATTAAATTTGACAGATATTGAACTGTGGGCACTTAAAGGACATAACTAAATGCTGGAATTGAGTGTGTTGAAAAGAATAATTAATGATTGAAATTAGCAAGCTTTAATAATATTATATTCAACAAAGAAAGTTAAAAAGAAAAAGATTCAAGACCGCCACCTGATGGTACAAGAAAACTTTAGTATGTTTTAAAATGAGTGTCTGGTCTTTTTGAGACTTTGGATTTTGGAACTTGAAAGAAAATAAAAGGAACTTTACTATTGTCAGTAATTTGGGAAACAGTTGAGAGGCCAATTAGAGGATTCGGAATAAAGACTCAAGAGTATGAACTGTTGAAAATAAACTCAAAGATATTGGCTGATATAATATACTGGACTTTGGGATTGATTGATTATATCTACTAAAGAAGAGAATTTCAGCTATTAAGGAAGAGGAAAGAAAAAGAAAAAAGGAGAAGATATAATGGAGGAGCTACTTGTTGATATAAGACTGGACTCACAAGATATAAGATCGGATATGCAAGATACAAGGGATATGTTAAAAATTAAACTTGAAATGTGTAATTATGTACTACAGAAATTAGAAATGGTGACTCAGTATACACAAGAACATAATAAGCCAGAGGGGGAAGAGTTCTATAAAGAAGAAGCCAACTCAGAAGGACAAAACCAACAATTATTTAAGCAGGGCGGGGGGGAAGGAATCAGAATTAAAAATTTGTGGTCTGATGGGATGATAAAAGGGAGAATGGTTCAGAAAATGGCTAAAGAGAGAAGGAAAAAGCGGAAAAAGGAAGTGCAAAAGAAAAATCAAAAGAGGGAGAGAGAAAAGTTTAATAACTGGAATGAGAAAAGAAGGGGAATAAGAATGGGGGGAAAGGGCATCAAGAGAAAGGACCAGAAAATAAAGAGGAACAGGAAACAAACAAGGATGAAAAGAAGGTACATTGTTCAAAGAGTGAGAGATAATGGGTGGAAAAAAAAGGGATAAGGAAGGGGATTCCGTAAGGCAATGTGTTGGAATATATTGAAAATAGCATTTTGTAATGTATAGATTATTTATAGAGAAAATATGTGTGTGTGTATGTGTGTGCGTGCACACATATATGAGTATGGTTATGGGGATATATATATATTCTTTTGAGAGTGGACATCAGAATTTCATTTTTTAATGTGTGACTGTGCACAGAAAAAAGTGGCAATAAAGGTTATCTTATTTAAATTATATAGACGTGTGTGTTTGTGAATCCTATATATATATGTATCGATGTAATATATATAATGTTCCTAATTATTTTTTGCATTTCATAACCTGGATCATCTTTCATAAGCAGGGGACTTCAAAAGAAAAGCCTAGATTTTCTTCAAAATATACACCTATTTCTTTTCTAATAATAAAGATGGCTTCTTGAGAGAATACATGGGGGCATGAACCATCAGGGTGCATCATCTGATGGGACGTGAATCATCAGGGTGCATCAGGAAATGGTACCTAATGTCATTGCATTATTTTGTCTGTTGAACTTCCAGAATGGTTATCACATTACCATAGCAACCAAGATATGAGTGTCTTGTGATGTTTGATTTACTGCGCATGTGTGCAGGAGAAGAATTTTACTTTAGTTTTTTTTACTTTCTTTTGCTTCTTAGAATGTACTGCTTTTTCTTTTGTTCTTCCTGGTTATATGTAAACAAAGTATACTGGCAACAGAAAAACACGATTCATTTCCTCTAATTTATGAAGCTGAATTTTTTCGCTTTGACAGCTAATTTATAAAACTTGGTACTTAATTTATAAAACTTGATGAGCCAGTAATTAATCATATAAAAAAAAGATATTCAACTGAAAAATAGGAAAAGACATAGCAGAGTGGCAAACAGGTAACCCTTAGTTTAATTAATTAATTTAATTAATCAGGAGGCCTAGTCAAGAGTTAAGGTGGCAGGCTCAAGGAAGTGCCCATATAAAACAAAAGTTTTGATCATGCAATCAAAGGCGTTAAACTGACTTTTTGTTTTATGTATATACAAACATAGTCATGCCCCTGTCAGAGTCTGAATCCGAGGAGAGGAAGACGAATAGCTGACAGGAAGTGGGAGTGTGGCTGTTGGCTGTGGAGGAAACTGGGGAAGGGCAAAGTCCGGCTGGGCAGAGCCGGGGAGAGGTAAAACAAGGGAGAGGAAGTTCAGAGGAAGACCTAGGCCCACCCCCTCTTCATCCTAGGGCACGCAGGGAGGAACGGAGACACAATGCAAAACCAGAGGAGATCGATCTAAAATGGTATAGGGTTTCCTGCTTGAGCAGGGCGTTGGACTAGAACAGAGGCCCCAGGGACTGGTTCCGTGGAGAGGTTTTCCCATGGACCGGAGGAGGCATGGTTTTGTATGCTGCTTGCATCCCATGGATAGGGCTTTGCTTGTTTGCATGGCCCAGTTTCTGGCATGCCGTGGCCCAGTTACCGGTCCATGGACTGGGGGTTGGGGACCCCTGGACTAAAAGGACTTCCAAAATCCCTTCCAGTTCTATTCTGATTGATTGAATTCTTATGCCCGTGTCCTCGGCAGAAGTCGTTGTACCAGAATTTGGTGAATGTGCAAAAAAGCTAGCAAATTCTGGATTCAGAAATATACAGGTAGTCCTTGACTTACAGCCACTTGTTTAGCGACCATTCAAAGTTATAACACCACTGGAAAAAAACAACGTACAAGTGGTCCTCTTCACACTTAATGGGCCCTCACAACATCCCTGCAGTCCAGCATTTGGGTGCTTGGCAACTAGCAGCTATTTACAATGGTTGCCGCATCCCGGGATGTTGTGATTGCCATTTGTGACCTACCCAGCATCCAGGATGTGATTGTGAGCTTCCTAGCAAAGTCAACAGGGGAAGTCAGATTTGCTTAACAATCAATGCAGTGATTCGCTTAACAACCATGGCAAAAATCATAAAATCAGGCACATCTCACTTAACAACAGCTTTGTATAGTAACAGAAATTCTGGTCCCAATTTGAGTTGTAAATTGAGAACTACTTATATACTGATTCAGAGGGTGCTTTAAATATACAGTTAAGACCCGGTGTTTTAGTTTTGGGATGATGTACAGTTAGAAACAAAGTTATGGAACTTTGCTTTTGTATATGATAGCTGCAGTGAGATTGTGGAAAGATTTGGCAATATCTTCAAAAGAATTGTTAGTGAAGACGATGGAACTTGCTGAGGTGGCCGAATTGACTTACATTTACTGCTGACTTGAAACCCCTTAAAGGCTTTTTGGGAGGCAAAAAATGCCTCATGATTCCTAACTTTTGAAGATTAAACAGGAAAGCATATAGAAAAAAGAGTTATGTGTTGTAAGCATAGATAAATTTATAACAACTTATAAATGCTGTAAATGCACATTGGAAGCGACTTCTTTGTAACTTTTTTAAAACTTTCCTTGAACTTTTAATTTTCTTTTATTTTTATTTTTTTTTACTTTGTATTAGTTTTTAAACTTCCTTTTTAAAAATCTTTAATATGGAAGAATTGCAATTTATTGGTGCCAAGTAGTGACTTAGGTCTAATTGCAATGAGTAACTTCAGATGAGGAATTTTCCCCAGCTACCACTGGGGAGAAAGGAAAACAAACAAACTGTTCCTTCTGTGTAACTTCCTTCCAGATATTAAAAAGGGCCATTATATGATTCTCTATTCTTGGCTTGTTGTCCTGATGTTTCTCCTAAAGCATAGTCAACCCTAATTTGTTTCTTTTCCTCTGATGGCTTCTTAAAATCTGGTGCCCACAGCTGGCCACAGAAATTGTGCACAGATAGTCCTCAACTTACAACCATTTGTTTAGTGACTGAAGTTACAATAACACTGAAAAAAGTGACCATTTTTCCCATGATGGTTGAACATCTCCATGGTCATGTAACAAAATTTGGATACTTGATAACTGGCATGTATTTATGACGGTTGCAGTGTTGCAAAGTCACTGCAGTGTCGCAAGGTCATGTGATCACCTTTTGTGACCTTCTGACAAGCAAAGTTCAATGGGGAAGCCAGCTTCATTTAACAACCATGTTAGTAACTTAATAACTGCAGCAATTCACTTAATAACTGTGGCCAAACAGATCATCAAATGGGACAAAGCACACTTAACTGTTTTGCTTAGCAATGGAAATTTGGAGCTCAATTGTCATAAGTTGAGGACTACCTGTATGGAGTTGATCTTGAATCTGGAGGTTTCTGAACAACACATCCAGTGCCCAAAGATATTACAGTATATTATCAATAATCTTCTAGACATTTTTTTGGCCATAAGAAATGGAATGTTAATGTTTTATTTTAATTAAATCAAATATTCTGAGAAAGTTGGATTCGATAATTACAAGTTGTACTTTTTCTTTCTTTCAGAGTACACAGTTCCAACAACTCATTAAACAAAGCAGAATGAGAATAAGATGTGGAAAGGTATGGATTAAAAAGTATACAAAGTTGTTAAGGCTCTTTAACAATGAACGAAGTCCAGAATGCAACCTCAGTTTGGCTTAAGGTTATAAAGAGTTAATTTCAGTGTAGAAACTTGAATATATAGTCCAGAGGTGTCAAACTTAATTTTATTGAGGGCCACATCAGGATTATGTTTGACCTTGGGGGGTGGGCATAGCCAGCTTGACTTCACTCATATCAGAGGCACCTGTGGTGGCAGAGGCTCTGCCAGTGAAAACGGGCTCCCAGTCTCTGTTTTCGGCTGGGACAGCCTCCTGCAACCCTCTGCCAGTGAAAATGGAGCTTTCAGCTCCGTTTTTACTGGCAGAGGGTTGCAGGAGGCCGTCCCAGCTGAAAACGGAGATTGGGAGCCCGTTTTCATTAGCAGAGGCACCGTGGGTCAGTCCTTCACTGTTTCCAAGGCAGCCCTGAGGGCCAGATCTAAGCACCCCACAGTCTGGTTGCGGCCCATGGGCCTTGAGTTTGACACCCCTGACATAGTCTATAAGAAGGACACATGTGATTTCTTATAAGTTAGTAGTTTACAATACAAGCTTATATGGAGTCAGTTCAATATGGATTTTAAGAGCTTATTAAAAAGCATTCAAAAGTCCATCCTTCAAATGTTTCCAGATTAATACTATTTGAAGTGATTATCAGCCCAGCTGCTGCAGGTCCACCGTATTCTCCTTGCCTGCCTACGAAAGGACTGAGCCAGGCTCCCCGACTGCAATTGCACCGCCTGAATATTCTGTGCCATGATTTCATAATAGTGTAGGATTGCCTGATCTCTGCAAACAAGAAGAAACAACTGTTACCACCAAGGAATGTTGGTCAAGAAAGTATCGAAGGACATACATTGCCTCTCCTTCCTCAGAAAAAGCCCATGATGGATAAGTCTCTGGCCCACGAAGTTGACAGTGTAAATTTTGATAGCCTGAAGGAAACATTTGTGAAAAGGCATTAGAAAAACAAATTGATAAGGATAATGCAGGGGTCTCCAACCTTGGCAGCTTTAAGACTCTGGGAGTTGAAGTCCACAAGTCTTAAAGCTGCCAAGGTTGGAGGCCCCTGCTTTAGAACACCATTTTTTGAACATATTTTAAAATATGTGGACGTCATTCCAAGAATTCCCCAGCCAGCATGTTGCTTGCCAGGTTTTAAAAAAACTGCTATAGAATTATTATGAATCCAAATTCTAATATTTCTAGAAATTTGAGTCTGGATCTCATCTGTAAATTTCTTCTATTGAACAATGAAATAGACATCCTTTCTAGAAAAATAACTGAATGATAAGAGACTGAAACCTCAGACATTTTATGTGAGTACATCCTATTCTGTCTCCATCCGGTGGTTTAACTGCTATGCAATTATAGCATATGTGTTCAGCTTGAGAGGATGAATAACAAACAAATAGGCCATTGTGTGAAGAATGTTTGCACAATATTCTGTGTTTGGACAAATATTTAAATGCACTCAAGTTACTAACTGAGTAATTCATTACAATTGCATAGAAATTTTATTAGTGCAAATAACCAGGAAATCCAGAAATGGCATGAACTAAGATTTATTTACTGATCGAGTTATATATTTGTGATCATAGTTTTTAGCATCAAATAGCAAACTCTATCCTGTTCTTGTAAGTTCAACCATATTATTTACTTAAACTCCACTCAAGAGTAGACATAACATTTAGAAAAACAACTTACAGAAGAGTGTTACACTGAGAGGTAGCATAGAACTACCATTGATATCATGCTCTTTATTTTGAGTTAGCCAAGACACTGTAGAGTTAGTAGATAAAATCAGGGGTGTCAGAAACAAACAATTGACTGCTGAAGTCCAGTTTTCAAGCTACACTCTAACAGTCAACCTAATTAAAGGTTCTTCCAATACTCAATTCACCCATAATGTTAATCCAGCATCTGATATACTTTTAGGTGGTTTATTGTGCAGAACCAGCCATGACAGCTTGGTTAACAAACCTATTTTGTTAACATCATCAGGGCATCCATAAAATCTCTAAAAGATGTCTAAAAACTCCAAAACTAAGTATTCCAAAGTATACATATTTTAAACATGCATTGAAATTTCATAAGACACTAGGCAAGAATTCTGAATTTTCTCCACAATTTCATAATATATCCTTGCAAATAACACCATGGAGGTACAGTTCCTATAGGAAGATCAAACCAAATATGGTTTAACATGATGCAAAATCAACCTACAAGGGTATTCTCCAACCCGGTACTCCCAAGAGGCAATTTCCAGCCATGATGATTGGAGAATTATGTATGTCAAGTCCAGATATGGTATCTAGCTGGCACCAGATTGAGGCTGACTGCCCGGTAAACATCATTAATAGCAAGGAAGCTTGTCCAAATTTCAAGAAAGCCCAATGTTCATAAGGGAAACTTAAGATGATCGAGGGATGGGAGATGGAAAGATTTTTTTTCCTCTTCTCTTTGCCCAAGAAAATGCCCTAGGAAATGCCAACAGTTAGAAGTAAGAACATCTGGGAAAAGTGGACCAAGAGTCTGCCATGTTTTGCAATTTGGTGGGCAATGCAATGTTGGGCAAATAAGTCAAGCAGCATCCCTAAATGAGCAAGGCCCTATGTGTTTTTCAGTACAATCCAAAGGAAATCTGGTCAGTCCACACATTTTGTTTCTCCTGCAGTGCTGCGATCACAGAAAACAAGAGATAAGACAACTTTTGCATGCATATTAATTAAACCTGTTAAAGAGCTGGGTTGTTCCATGCAGGCAATCTCTCTGTGTGTTAATGAACTCCAAGCAGATCAGACAAAAAAAAAAACAAGACAAGTTTTACCTTGATGGTTTTTATCTTCAGTTACAAATCAGAGCAACTGTCATATCACTAGTAGATGGAAAGAACATTAGGAATAAAGGGTTTATAAGATGAAATGATAATGATATTGAAACTACTTCAGAGGGACCACTGAGCTGACAGTTAGGCCCTTGTTAACATGTAGCTGTCCTTGAAAACACAAGACTGGGAAACACCGTCTCACAATTATTTCCGTTAAATACATTTCAAATAAGATTTACTTCTCCAACCGCACTCCTCTTATACAGGTAATCCTCGACTTACAACTGATTTACAACCATTCATTCATTTAGCAACCATTTAAAGTTACAAATATCCTAAAAAAAGTGACTTATACCCGGTCCTCCCACATAGGACCATTGCAGCATTTTTGTGGTCATGTGATCAAGCTTCTGGAGCTTCACTGCCAGCATATGGATTTATGGCAGTTACAACATCCTTCAGACCTGCGATTGCCAGCTGATTGTTGGAGGGCCAGCTGATCATGAGGAGCAGAGAGCTGGGTGTGCCATGCCGGACTGGGCATGGCCAGACAGCAGCAGCCATATTGGCAGCGAGCAGTTGGTGGGAGGGACAGCGTAACACATGGGGACCCTGATGGTGGTGGAGCATGATATAAGGGTGGGAAATTGGGAATGGACAACAAAGTTTCCTCCTTTTTTTGAGATAGCACAACAAAAAGTCTAGCCTACATTCTTACCCACACAGTATGGACAGCGGGATGAGAATGGGAAGACCATTTCTAGAACTCACCTCTCCTCTTGAACAATGATGTCGTTGAAAGCATGAGAGAGGCGTTTCAGTTGGCGAATGCCCCTTGAGACCAGTTCCAAATCACAATCCAGCTGCCTGCCAGGATAAAAAGAGATGAAAAGTGAATTGGGCCACCAATGGATAGCAATTTTTTTCTGTCTCCAGTTCATCCCTCCTCTTTTCCAAAGAGGACAATAATGCCAAACATATTCTCACGATTCATTTGCGGACTACATTACCACAAAATACAGGCATTGCCATTGGATTTCATGAGGAATTCAGCTTTTTTTCTAAGTTAAGGCTGTTATTTATTTACATTTTAAAACTGGATTTCAAATCAGAATAAATTCTTTTGTGTGTTTTTAGTGTCAGTTGTCTTGAGTGCCTGAGGGTGGGAAAAGGGACTATAAACAAAGGAGAAGATGCATTTCCACAGGCAAGATGAACCTTTGTGGCTAAATGGAACAAAAATAGCGTATTTTGAAATATATGCATTGAGAAGCCAGAGTAGCAAAAATGTATTCACTCTGGACCTGGGATTTGCTTGTAGCAAATTGGGAACATACTTCTTTCTTTTCTTTCATTTTTGGGTAACTAGCAAAAGTCATACAAGGTGACAGCATCTAACTAACTTTGTCTGACTCAGAAAAGTTTAATCAAGGACAGACCTAGTTAAAATAATCTCAAATTAGACTGCCCTGGGGAGTCAAAAACAAACAAACGAACACATCTCAGGAGGAGAAAGTGGCAAGTCACCTCTTAGCTTAGCAAATGTCCTACTTACCTTCTCACAGCAAGAGAAATTGGAGAACCATATGGGCTTCTCAAGGCTGCAGCCCTCGTGGATCTCCGTAGAGGCAGGAGGCTTTTCTTACGCTGACAGGACCTAGACTTCTTGCTGGATGGGGACACAATCTTCGTGCTGGATGTTGGGGTTGAGATGGAAGCCAGCTTCTTGTTTTGGCGAGGGGTCCGAGGAGAGACGTTTGAAGGTTTGGTGGAACTTCTGCGTTTTCCTCTGGGGTCCTTGGCCAACGAAGCTGCTATAGCACGAGAGGGAACTTGGCAACTTCTTTGCATTTTCTGAAACACAAAGGCAGTTTTTACTGATACTAAGAGATAATGGGGATATATTCCAGATTGCAACCTAGCAGCTTGATGAAATCTGAAAAATATATAATATAAAATCTATATTATCATTAATTATTTTATCAAAATCAGTTAGGTCAGATGGGCAGTGTATAAGTTGTATAAACAAATAAATAAAATTATAATCATTCTATGCACACTCACTGGGGGTGTAAGTCTGAGGTTTACTCCAGAGAACAGGGCTTCAGTTGCATGATTATGGCTGCCCTCTTGATTTTTTTGTCTCTCCCCCTGTGGATATCTTTGGCCAGGGGGAATAGATTAGGAAGAAGATCTGTACCAGCTGTGACTTTTAATTCAGAAAGCCATAATGCCTTCCCATTCAGAGGTCCCTGCCAGGTGTATCTCTATTTTGATTTTGTTTAAAAAACAGTTTCCTATCAAAATAATCCTTGATGAGCCAAAATATGTGAAGGTTAATAATGTCTGAGAATTTCAGAACAAAGTTCAGTCAGCTTTCTAGTCCGTAGATCAGGGGTGTCAAACTCAAGGCCTGCGGGTGCCTAGATCTGGCCCGTGGGACCTCCCTTGGAAACAGTGAAGGACCAGCCCGCGGCACCTCTGCCAGCGAAAATGGAGCTCTGGAGGGCCACATGCGACCTCACGAGCTGTTTTCACTGGCAGAGGGTTGCAGGAGGCCATGGCAGCCTAAAACGGAGCTCAAGAGCCCATTTTAGCTGGCAGAGTCCTCGGGCCACCACAGGCACCCCTGACACAAATGATGTCGAGCTGGCCATGCACACCCTGGCCACACACACACAGGTCAAACACAATCGTGATGTGGCCCTCAATGAAAACAAGTTTGATACCCCTGCCATAGATGCATATCTACTTAATTCATTAATTTCTCATGAATTGAACTATATCTGTACCTGTGACATTGTTCCAAATACATTTTTGGCTGTTTTTGCAAGCATCTGGAGGTTTGAGCTTTTCTCCTTAGCCTCCAAGCTCTCCCAAGTTGGATTCTCATCAAAATTCATTTTTACTTCTTTTAAAGGCATTCTTTTCCGGAGGGTCATCCTAACACTATTCATGTTCACCAAAGACCTTTTCTTAAATCGATCTGGCACGGGACTCTCCTCAAAGTCAGACAGGATCTGATGGCTCCGCCAGCCGATGCTTGATCCCACAGTTTGGAACATAGATGCCATCCTTCCCCAGGGCTGGATTCTTCAAAAGCCTTAAAAGAAAAAAAATACTTAAGTTTCTAGTCCACAAGTTCACAATATGGGGAGAAAAATACCTCCCGTTGCTAGTGTCATTAATATTATTTAATAGATGCTGGGCAATCTCCTACAAAGAACTATGATAACATCTTAACTGTCTATCTTTCTGGAGAGCAGGGATATTTAACTTGTCAGAGGCATGCCTGCAAAACGATTGTCTTAGAGTGGCCAGTCAGTAATGACTCATTAATTAGAAAGAAATTGAGATTTCTTTCCACAATCTTCTTTATCTACTATCCTCCAATGTATTCCCCAACACCTCAACAACCACCCAAGATTTTTCCTAAAAATTCTCTAGGGTTTATTAATATATTTTACCTCATCTTTTGTGTTTGTGTACATGTGTGTGATCTCAAGGAAGTAAACATATTTAATATTCCTTCTTCCTCCATTTTTCCTCACAAAAACCCTGTGAGGTGACTTGGGCCAAGAAAGAGGGACTGGCCCAAAGTCACGCAGTAACTTCCATGGCTAAGGGAGGCTTGGGACTCACATTCTTCTAGTTTCTAACCCAGCACCTTCACCAAACTGGCTCTTGATGGAGATTCTTACAAATAAAGTTAATGCTGAAGGCTGGGATTGCTTTTGCAACAGGCTAGATATCCCACCTCTCTCTCTCTTTTAATTATAGGACATTTACAAAAAGAAACTTGCCACTTTTGAAATATGTGAAGGGCTGCCATTTGCAAAATGAGTTGGCCAAAACAACTGAGATAAAGTATCATTAAAACAGCAGTTTTTCAATACGCCAAATTCTAAATTTTTCAGTTTGAAAACATTCTGACATTATAGCAATAGCACTTAGACTTATATACCACTTTATAGTGCTCTCCAGCCCTCTCAAAGCGGTTTACAGAGTTAGCATATTGCCCCCAACAATCTGGGTCCTCATTTTACCCAACTCGGAAGGATGAAAGGCTGAGTCAACCTTGAGCCTGGTGGGATTCGATCTGTCAAATTGAAGTAGGAATAGCTTGCAGTACTGCACTCTAACCACTGATCTCAGGTTTGTCCAAAGTCCAATATAATAATCATAACTGATTGTTTTCTTGGAGACATGTCATTATCATTTATAACTCTGGTTGCATAAGAGGCATAGAATCAAAATCACGTGAAGTATTGTATCAGTACCCCTCTATAAAGCCTTAGTAAGACCACTCCTGGAATGCTGCATCCCATCTTGGTCACAATATTAAAAAAAAAGATGTTAAGACTTTGGAAAAAGTGCAAAGACGACCAACTAAGATGATTAAGGGCCTGGAGACAAAAACATATGAAGAATGGTTGCAGGAATTAGGTATGGCTAGTCTAGAGAAAAGAAGGGCTAGGGAGGACATAGCAGTATTCCAGTATTTGAGGGGCTGCCACAAAGAGGAGAGGGTCAACTTATTTTCCAAATCACCAGAAGGTAAGACAAGAAACAATGGATAAAACTAATCAAGGAGAGAAGCAACCTTGAATTAAGGAAAAATTTCCTAACAGTGAGAATAATTAACCAATGGAACAGCTTGCCTTCAGAAGTTGTAGGTGCTTCATCACTGAAGGTTTTTAAGAAATGACTACTCAACAGTCATCTGTCTGAAATGGTATCTCCTGCTTGAGCAGGGGGTTGGACTAGATAGAAGACCTCCATGGTCCTTTCCAGCTCTATTCTGATTGATTCATCCAATTAGGTAACAAAACATCAGCAGAAAAAAAAAAAACCAACCTTCAGCACCAACAATTACAAAGTTCAATCCTGTGCTACAAATATTTTTTTCCTAGTAACAAAAGTTATTTATCAACTGGAGTATACCTTAAAAATCCCACACCTCCCCAGTGTGGGATTTGTGGCAAATCTGATATTTGTCTAAGGTATTCCCTGATTAATTCAAGATTTCAGAAAAGAATATTTGATTGTGGTTTCCTTTAAATACCAAACCAAAGAGATCAGTATAGGTCAGTAAAAAGGTGTGTGTAAAAAGGTTCATTATGTTGATGGTGAGAAATGCTGGACTAGTAACAGAGACTTCAGATTCTAGTTTTTCCTTAGACACAGAAACCAGATGAGAAACCTCTCTCTCTCTCTATCTCCCTCCTTCCCTCTGCCCCTCTTTCCAAATCAGCATTACCCTCTTCACTGTGCACCATTGAGTGCAGTGCAAAAGCAAACAGATGCTGAACCCATCAGCTAAGAAAAACATCATCAGGGACTTGGCTAATCACTTCTTGTTGTGTTCAGTCACTAAATTGTGTCCAACTCTTCCCAGTCCCATGGGAAGCCATCCCCTCTCCCCCAATCCTTCACTTCTTCCTGGAGTTTACCCCAACTCATGTTCGTTGCCTCATGTTCATTGCCTCGCTAACACTATCCAACCACCTCATCCTGTGCAGTTGCTTTCAATCTTTCTTAACATCAGGGTCTTTTTCCATAAGTCTCTTCTCATTTGGTGGCCAAAGCATCTGAGCTTCAGCTTCAGGATCTGTCCTTCCAAGAAAAAAAAAAAACCCAGTTGGGACTGATTTCCTTTAGGGTTGACTTGATTTGATCTCTTTGTAGTTCGAAGGACTCTCAAGATTTTCTCCAACACCACAAACCAATCTAATCACTGCTATGATTATAATGGAGCTGATAGGACGGAAAAAGGTCAATCTCGCATTTTTTTTTCCCCTTCGCTCCAACTCACCTTTACCGCTTGCTATTTAGCTACGCCACCCCTGCCTTCTTCGGCAAGCTTTCTTCTGTAAGATTTCAAATGAGGCGCCGGCTCTTTCTCGGCCACCGGATTGGCTGGCGTCTAGTGCTCCTCCTTTTCCCCTCCCCGACTCCACGGAAAAAAGTGGGAGGAAGAAGCGATGGAAGAAGCAACTGATGTGTAGGGGAACGCTCCTCCGTGCCCGCTGGGAATCTTATCCCACCGATCTCCATCTGCATTACTTTTCAAATGCTTGCTTGTGCACCCGAGGAAGGAGCGCACTTTATCGGAGACTTCGGAGCAGCAAACATTGGGCAAGATACAGTTTAAAAGTTCTTACAAGTTGGCCTTATTATTTTACAAATGCGTGCATTGCTGCTGCCCGATTCATCAGATTCTAAACAGCTTAGGTAGATCGTTGCTGTAAAATAATAATTGGTAATATTTTAAAAAAGAAAACACAAATTCAGTCTCCATTAAAACTCCTTCTCAGGAAGTGGTGTTTTTCCCTGAATTTGTAAAGGAAAGCAGAATGGGGGCTTTAAGGTAGTCCGTTAATCCCAGCGACTTTAATGGGTGATGGCACAGATCCAACGTGTTCAGGAATAGACTGATAGGAGGGACTTTAATTGTGTAAGATGAAAATTCTGAAAACAACAGCAGCTCAGGATCTGCAAGACTTTTAGTGTCAACTAGGGCCCACGATCCAAAAATAGCTCCCCAAAGTTGTGTTAGTGTCACTGCTAAGTTAACTGACCCTAGGCTTGGATTGTGCCCTAAGAAATGATGGATAGAACCAAGGCAATAGCTTTTAATATTAATTTCATTGATTTGATGTGCATGTTAGCTGGAGAATTCTGGGAGCTGAAGTTCACAGATCTTAAAGTTGCTAAGGTTGAGAAACACTATTATATAAAACCAATACAGTACTGTTCTTGTTTTGAGCCTTTTTTTTCCTTGTTGGATATATGTAGCACCCTCTAAAGCAGTAGAGGCCACCTAATGAGACATCTATCTCTAAGAGGCATCTGTCTTTTTAGTGAAAAGCAGGCCAATGAGACGTCAGCAATGTTTAATGTAGAACATAAGTTCAGAGTGTTTCTTGTTATGGAAATATTCAAAGACAATATGGAAATATAGCACCAATCCACTCTGGTTTGACTTGAAAGAAGTTATTGCAAAGTTATTATGATGTTTTAAACTGCCAAGTCACTTAGGTGAGAGGAGAAATGCAGAAATTTAATAAATGCATTTTTAAAAGTTTAGGATCCTTGACTATACCTTACATCCCAATTATAATAGCTAGTGAAGGAATTAGGTAGGCACAAAAGAGGATGTTATATTGTGATTAATATATATGTTGTGTGTGTGTGTAGCTTATGTGTATGTGCATGTATGTGTATGGGTATATACGTATATTTTGAGAGCGAACATCAGAATTTCATTTATAATGTGTCTGTGTTCACAGAAAAGTGACAATAAAGCTTATCATCTTATCTTAAATTATGTTAAGATAACTACCAAATAAAATATTTCATGAGAATTCTTTAAAATTACAAGTTCAAACTGGTCTGAATAGTATAATCACAAAAACCAAATGAGGAAAAAGCATAAAGTAAAAGAGCTGCTAAAATTTCTTTCTATTTCCTTCTTTAGCCAGTTGTTATAAAGGAGGCAATTATAAGGGAGGATGAATTATACTGGATTGGGCTTGTATTTTTCCATATAACTAGATGACATTAGGGCATTAGGTTAATCAAGAGTCAAAGGCTTATTTGTGAGCATTTACTGCAGGTGACCTTCTGGTGACCTTCCCAAGTATTGGTTTATAACACCCATAATCAGTAGGTATCATTGCCAAAAATGTAATTCCCCTTCCATCATGCCAAAAGAAACCTGAACTGTGGTGATTCTTAAGCTAAATATCAAAACAGCATTAAACCTTATTGTAGAAAATAACTCTGTTCAACATATGACATTTTATGTGAGATGGCTTAGGCTGAGAGAAGGACTGGTCCAAAATCACACAGCCTGTTTCCATGCCTAAAGTGGTACTAGAACTTAGTCCGAGTCTCCTGGTTTCTAATCTGATGCCTTAACTGCTAGACCAAACTGGTCCTATGGATTGAATGGTTGTCCTGCACACTGCAAACTCAGGAAAAGATATTTTTAGTTTAAAGCAGTGATATCAAACTCAAGGCCAGATCCAGCCTGCGGAGTGCTTAGATCGGAGTTTTCCCGATTTCTGCACGACAAAATCGCTCAGATTCGGGAGGGGCTGGACTCCAATTGGATGGTCCTGGGGGAGGTGTCCGGGGCAGATCTTGTGAATGTTATCTGGAGGGAGTTCGACCCTGTGACCGCCGAGGGTGTGGACAGGTTGCTGGGGGGTCTGAATGCCACCACCTGTTTATTGGACCCGTGCCTTTCCTGGCTGGTCTCGGCCGCCAGGGAGACGACACGAGGCTGGCTCCAGGGGATTATCAATGCGTCCTTGAGAGAGGGGTCACTTCCTACCGCCTTGAAGATGGCGGTGGTGCGGCCCCTCCTCAAGAAGCCTTCCCTGGATCCAGCTGTTTTAAACAACTATCGTCCAGTCTCCAACCTTCCCTTTATAGCGAAGGTTGTTGAGAACGTGGTGGCACGTCAGCACCCTCAGTATCTGGAGGAAACGACTTACCTCGATCCGTTCCAATCGGGTTTCAGACCTGGGCATAGTACCGAAACAGCATTGGTCGCATTGGTTGATGATCTCTGGAGGGCCCGTGACAGAGGATTTTCCTCTGTCCTGGTCCTATTAGATCTCTCGGCAGCTTTTGATACTATCGGCCATAGTATCCTATTGCGATGGTTGGAGGGGTTGGGGATTGGGGGAACTGTCCTTCGATGGTTCTCCTCCTTCCTCTCCGACCGGTCGCAATTTGTGTTGGCGGGAGGAGAGAGGTCCACCTCTAGGCCCCTGGTTTGTGGGGTGCCTCAGGGGTCGGTCCTCTCCCCTCTCTTGTTCAACATTTATGTGAAGCCGCTGGGCGAGATCATCCGTGGTCTTGGGGTGCAGTGTCATCTGTACGCAGATGACACCCAACTGTACATCTCCACCCCAGACTACCCAACGATGCTGTGGAGGCTATGTCCCGGTGCCTGGAGGCCGTGCGGGACTGGATGGGCGGGAACAGGCTCCGGCTCAACCCATCCAAGACCGAGTGGCTGTGGTTCCCGGCGCCCCGATATAGCCAGCTGACACCTTCGCTGGCTATCGGGGGGGAAATTTTGCCCCCCACAGAGAGGGCTCGCAATCTGGGCGTCCTCCTGGATGTACGGCTGTCGCTTGAACATCATATTGCGGCCGTCTCCAGGGGGGCGTTTTACCAGATCCGTCGGATCTTCCGGTTGCGGCCTTTTCTGGATCGGGACGCCCTGCGCACGGTCACTCAGGCCCTTGTCACCTCTCGCCTGGACTATTGTAATGCTCTCTACATGGGGCTCCCTGCGGGGAGCACTCGGAGACTCCAACTGGTGCAAAATGCGGCCGCGCGGGTGATCATGGGGGCGTCACGTAACTCCCATGTGACGCCTCTCCTGCGCGAGCTGCATTGGCTGCCGGTGGCTCTCCGGGTTCGCTTTAAGGTTCTAGTTTTGACCTTTAAGGCGATCCATGGCATAGGGCCAGGTTATCTGCAGGACCGCATTCTGCCGGTGATCTGCAGCAGGCCGGTGCGTTCTCACAGGGAGGGCCTTCTCCGGGTGCCGTCGGCCGCCATGTGTCGTCTGGCGGCCCCGAGGAGTAGGGCCTTCTCTGTGGGGGCCCCTGCCCTCTGGAATACTCTGCCACCTGAACTACGCACCAGCACGGACCTGAGGGCCTTCAGGCGCACGTTGAAGACCTGGCTCTTTGAGCAGGCTGGCCTGGGCTGAGGTAGTTTTAAATTGTCTCCTAAATTTGGTTTTAATTGGGTTTTAAAGTTGGGGGGTGGGTTCTATTGATAATCAGCCACTATTTAATGTCTTTTTAATTTTTGTACTATGTCTGGGATTGGATCTGGCTGTACACCGCCCTGAGTCCCTAGGGAGAAGGGCGGTATAGAAATTCTAATAATAAATAAATAAATAAATCTGGCCTGGGGGCCCACCCTGGAAAAAGTGAAGGACCAGCCTACAATGCCTCTGCCAGCGAAAATAGAGCTCAGGAGGGCCCTCCCAAGCTCCATTTTCACTGGCAGAGCGCTCATGCTACCACAGATGTCCTCAACACGATTGACTTCGAGCTGGCCACGCCCACCCTGATCACACACATCCAGCCCTCCAAGGTCAAACACAACCATGATGTGGCCCTCCATAAAATCGAGTTTGACACCTCTAGTTTAAGGGATCACAGAGAAGTTACTTGCACTCCCTCTGCACCGACAAATCTTAAACTTCAAATCCAAACACATGCAGTCCCACCATTTTCCTTTTGTTCTATTTTTTTCTATTGCCTTTACTATTAAATGGTCCTTAAAAATCAATTGTTACTTTCCTTTTCATAAGTTGCTGATAAGTGTTCTCGGAAACTCAGAGCTTGAACTCTTACTGTAAATATACTTTGTTTTTCCTCATAGTTAACATAACTACTTTGGCTTTCAATATAAGATACGTTTTCTTCTTTTGTCATGAAAAAATAATCATGTGATTTCAAGCACAATGGGCAGGTTTCTAATTTTGAGATATTTGTGCTTTGTTGTAGATCAGCTACTGCTGAATGTCCTGGGTTTTTTTAACATAATAATTGCTGTGGTCTCCCAAGGTTATAAAATCCTTTTTTGACTAAACAGGGGAGGTGAAAAAGATACCAGCAGATGCTAAATGGCCATGTCTTAAAGTATTTGCAGAAATGGGATTGTCACTTCTTATACCAGCCTTTCCCAGTCTGGTACCGTCCAAGTGTTCCCCAACGACTGCCAAGGAATTCTGGGAGTTGTAATTTCAACAAATTTGGTGGACACCACCTGGGGAAGGATGTCTTATCCCATCAGTAAAAAGACAGACTTTATGTACCCTCAGGCAAGAACCCCAGTCAATCTGAATTATTTCATGTGCTGCCACCATTCTATAAATAATACAAAAAAGTAATAAAATGGATTAGCGTTTTACTTGAGTCACAAAGGTAGGTATGAAATTCAGATTTTTATTCTGCTTGCTTTCAAAAATGTAACTATTTTTAAAGCAGGTATCAAAAGGTATATATAAATTCGAGAAAAATTAATTACTGTAGGGCAGACATTATTAAGGAAAAGAATGTTAGTTACATTTGAAAATGCAAACAATTTTAACAAAACAACCCAGAAATTGATGAATCCGCAAGAAACACTGAAAAAAATATAGATACAGGCTTTAATCCTCGACTGCTATATTCATAGTTGGGAGAAAAAAATATCCACACACCAAGAGATGGGATACTTGTTTTTAATTTATTGAGCTAAATTTCTAGCAATGAGCAAATGTATTTCAATTTAATATAGCCTTAACCACACATACAACATTGGGCCACAGTGGCTGCATGTCTTTTCAAACATTTTTAGATGGCCAATTCAGGCTGGGTGTGCCGCACATAAGGATTGTTGCAACAGATATTCAGAGAAACAGGAGAAACACCCTTCACACTCCAGTATTGCATGATTTAACAATCTTTTCAGATACTTTTATGGAAAAAAATAAAAATAGTTTTGTCTACAGTCCACAGGTACAACTCAAGATACCTCGCTGATTTCAAGGAAACCTTTAATTAAGAAAACAGGACTTTTTATTTTTTATTTTGCGGGGAGGTGGCTTGAAGGGCGCACAGATGATGATGCCACATGAATAGGCAAAAATAGGTCACAAAATGTGGGCCATGACCATTCTGGGTGCTGTGAGGACTGCAAAAATTGTGGACCTGAAAGGGCACAGCTGTCCACTTCTGGATTAGAATGAGAAATGGAAAAATAAGGAGGATGCATATGGGTAGAAAATGAAATTACACTTAACCTGTTGCTTAGCAACTGTTCAAAGTTACGACAGAAGTAATTCCTGGCTCAATTATGATCATAAGTCAAGGACTACCTGTATCTCTCTCTCACTGAGAGATATGGGAAGGATAAATTCATAGCATCTACCTGCCTTTTAAAAAAACATGTAACTTACCGTTTTCCTCTGGGTAAAATAAAAGAAAAAAAAAACCCACTTTGGATAGTCCCAAAAGAAATAGAAGTCTCAAATTTTATGCGACTCTTTCTGATATTAGTGTAAAAACCAAAAATTCTGATTGTATCGTCCGATTTTAAAGTTGTCAGCATCCAGAGATGTCCTTTATTTTGTTTTTTCGTTGAAATCTTGTGTCCACTGGGTCAAAGCCTCTTTCCTTAGCTCCAAACACTGCCCAAGGAGGAGTCAGTGCTACATAGTCAGCAGAAGTGAATGTTTTAATTCCTCCACTCTGTTCGTATTCATGGACCAATTCTTGAAAACGATCATAGTCAATCCAGGTGTGCCATTTCCCTTGGATCTTGAACTAAAGGAAAAAGCAGATATATAATTGTCATAATAGAGGGGAGGTTGATGTTTTTTTATAGGCGGCTTGCTCTAAAGATGTTTATTATAATATACTGATTTAGAAAAACTGTGAAACAACACACTCAAGCCAGTTTTCTCCAAGCTGGTCACTCTCCATATGTAGAGATTTCAATCCCCAGAATTCCCCAGCTAGCATGACCACTGCTAAGAATACTAGGAGCTAAAATCCACACATCTGGAAGACCGAAAGACTGGAGAAAGCTGTACTGAAAAATAATACTGTTTCTTGTTTGGATTAGTGTGCTATTATGAGCCCCGCCATTTTTTTTCTTCAAAAAACCCATAATTAAACAAACCTTTCTTTAGTTTGATGTGTGATCTAACCAAGTTTATTGAAGGTCTCTTAAGTATGACAGACAGCCGTAAAGCAATGCTGTGGGTACTAAGACTTCTACTGAATCAATCTCCCCCCAAAGGTGCTTTTTCAAGAAGCAACTGGATTTTGTTTTTCTTTGAAGATGTTTTCACTTCTCATCCAAGAAGCTCCTTCAGTTCAGTTGAAGTTGAAACTTCTTGGATGAGAAGTGAAAACGTCTTCAAAGAAAAACAAAGTCCAGTTCCTTCTTGAAAAAGCATCTTTGGGACAACCATGACCTGGATGACTGAGAATCTCCACAGACATCAATCTCTCCCTCTTCACTCCACTTGGACACATCCTAATATCAAATCTACTGTCAGACAAGTATTTTGCATCTCAATTATATACAAGTTCCCTGACCCTGCTCTCTGTTCAGATATTACAATTTATTTAGTACAGCCTGCTCCACCAAAGAGATTTTTTTATTGCCATGGATTGTTCCAGAAGTGCCCCAAAAGACTGGGAATATCTCTTCTCATTTGGAGAACAGGAGCATGGCACATTTTCCTTGGTTGGATTAGATTTCCAATTTTTGTGTGGCTTTCCTGAGCTCTATTTTCACTGGCAGAAGCACTGTGGGCCAGACTTTAGCTGTTTCCAGGGTGGCCTCCGGGGCCAGATCCAGTCCCTGGGCCTTGAGTTTGACACCCCCGTTTTACAACAATCAATCATGTGGCCTGAATCCCAAAGAGGCCTGTGACTCAAAAATGCTAGCACCCTTATTTTTAAAATGTTTTATTTATTTATTTAGTTAATTAATTTATATTGCTGCCTATTCGCCCATGGCGATTCGAGGCAGCATTATATTATACAATATATATAATATATATATATATAATATTATAATATAATATATTATATTTTATATTATATTATACAATATAAAACCATATTTAAAACAAAAAATAAAAATAAAAACAATAAAAAGAATCAAATAAATTAGTAAAGTACAATAGAACAAAATTTGGGGGGGAAATGGTTTATGATTGTCATAAAGCACCTTCGAGATCATTAGAGGTAGTCCTCGATTTACAACTACAGTTGAGGTCAGAATTTCCAAGGCTAAACAAGGCAATTGTTAAGTGAGTCACATTCAAATTTATGATCTTTCTTGCCAGAGTTGTTAAATGAATCATTGGAAGTTGTTAAGTGAACCATGCAGTTGTTAAAGTGATCCTGGCTTCCCCCATTGACTGTGATTGTTGAAAGCCGGCCAGGAAGGTTGCAAATGATGATCAAATGACCCCAGGATGCTGCAAACATTATAAATACATGCCGGTTGCCAAGCACCTTAATTTTAATCACAAGATCGTGAGGATGCTACAATGGTCATAAAAGGCAAGGACTGGTCATGAGTTACACTTTTTTTGAATGGTCACACTTTGAATGGTCGCTAAACAACTACAGATAGTCCTCGTGTCAGCTCTGAGATTCAGCTACCAAGGTTGTTATAAGGAATGCAAAGGGGGGTGGAGGAGTTGGGTTTGGAAATTCAATAGAAGTACCAGAGCTGATCCTAATAAATCAATTGGAGATTATACTTGTCTCGGAATGATTGATTATCATGGACAATTCTTGATGCCCAACACCCTGACTTACAACCACAACTGAGCCCACAATTTTTGTTGTTAAGTGAAGCATTTGTTAGGTGAATTTTGCCCCCTTTTATGACCTTTGCTGCCACCATTGTTAAATGGATCACTGCAGTTGCTAAGTTAGTAATCCGGTTGTTAAGTGAATCTGGCTTCCCCATTGACTTTGCTTGTCAGAAGGTCTCAAAAAGGAGATCACACGATCTTGGGACACAGCAATGGTCCTAAATATGAACCAGGTGCCAAGCACCTGAATTTTGATCGCATATTATGATGATGGGGATGCTGCAAAGGTCATTAAGTGTGAAAAATGATCCTAAGTCACTTTTTTTTCAATGCCATAACTTTGAATGGTCACTAAATGAACTGTTGTAAGTCCAGGACTACCTGTAGTTGTAAATCAAAGACTACCTGTGGAGCTGAAAAAAAGAGTCTGCAATGCTAATAATACATATTTCATCCTTCCTAATTGTAAGTTTCGGGAAAAGACTTGAAGAGACTTAGAATTACCTTCTTGTGCGCAATGAGGAGACAGTTGGAGTGCTCGTGTTCGCTGGCAATTTCATAGTCTGGGAGGAGGTCAGCCAGGTCTTGCACAAAGTGCGTCACTTCTTCATGCCAAGGGACGTTGGCCATGGTGAGGTTGCTGGCTGAACTTTCCCCACAGTATGTCACGCCCTGTTAAAGAAACATTTATTTAAGATTAGAGCCCCAGACGTCTCTCAAATTCATTTTGGGGAATTTTTCTTTTCGAAAGAATATATTGGCATGGAGTTAGGAAATGCTAGTGCAGTAACATTACAAATTACTCAAAGAGAAGAATTTTCATAGCAAAACCAGAAAGTAGGATTGCTTTATCTTTGCCAGAACAAGATAGACCATAAACGGCCACAAGAATAGCAGCTGCTGGAAAACAACATTGAACACTGCTGTTTCTAATGGGGACCAACAATCTGATGGCTGCAACAACAATGGATAGTGTAGTGTAGTGTAGTGTAGAGTAGAGTAGAGTAGAGTAGAGTAGAGTAGAGTAGAGTAGAGTAGAGTAGAGTAGAGTAGAGTAGAGTAGAATAGATAATAGGAATAGAATTCTTTATTGGCCAAGTGTGACGACACAGGAGGCATTTATCTTCAGTGTGTAAGCTCTCATGTACATAAAAGCTGTGTGATAAATCATGATCATGGTCATAAAAATACATTCATAGTGGTAGTCATAGGATTTTAAATAAGCAATCAACATAAATCATATTAGGAAAACTAAATAAAACAATATAAATCATAAAGATACAAGGAACAGCCCATAAGTCAATGTAACCCGGAACTATCTCTTCCAGCATTCCACAATCATAGGAGGCTTAGAAATCTGCTGTTTCTGTTCCTATAGGGATCCTTCTATTCTTTGAATTAATTAATTTTAGGTAAAGATAAAGAGTTATTTATCTCAGCCTTACAGCCAATAAATACATGATAAAATAAAGGGAGGGGGGAGGGCTGGAGAAGAAAAAGGTGAATAGCAATGAGGATAATCCTTGACTTATGGGACTGAAGTTACAACAGATTCTAAAAAAGTTACTTACAATCTGGATTCAAAGTTCTGCTGGCCAGGCCCTCCTGCAGTCAAGTTACCATATTTTAGGAAGTCAGCAACTAGCCCACATTTATGGGCATTTGCAGTGGCTCCCAGTCACATGATTGTGATTTATGTTGTTGCTGTAAAGAGGCATCTACTTCTGGTTTCCAGCAAAAAAACCCACCCACAGTGAACAATGGGTTTTCTTTATGACCACCACATTCACTTAGCAACCACCACAAAAAAGGCCATAAAACCAGGCAGAGTCATATGATGACCCACTTAAAGACCTTCACAACTTACGACCATAATTGGGGGCTCAATTACAATCGTAAGTCAAGGACTACCTGTATCAAAATATCACATCTTCAATATGACCCTGGTCTAAGAATGGTTGTTCAGCTCAACACGGGAAGGACTTCAAACTGGAGAGAAAATGAATGTGCAGGTTGGCCCTGCTCTTTTTCTTCTTGGTCTCCATAGATTAAGTTGGAAGCCAGGAAAGGTCCAAGCAGATATTCCCAAGAACCTTACAAGCAAGGCATGAAAGCAATAAGCCTTCACATTGTCTGTCCTCAGCAAATAGTGATGTCTCTGAATATGAATGTTCTCTATCATGGTGGCTAACATTCTTTCCGCCATGGATTCACAGCTACTCAGCAAAGCCTCTTTTAATTCAGTTAGTCACGTAGAATGTGTTCTGACCAAGGCTTCCTGAGACCGAAATTAAGCACACACTTAGTCCAAATTTATTTCAACATTGGGAATTATGTTCATTCCCAGCCCGTAATGAGTCCCAGTCTTTCGAGATAAGCACCCATCTTTATCTCCTTTGAATTGCTGCCAACAACTAAAAGTGCCAAATTAACTGTAAAAAGCCAAACGAAGTATAAAATCCACACAGAGCTTCAAGGTTCAATCCGAACAGAGCAAACAACATTGTTTCCTGCAAAGGTTCCTGTCCCTTTGCACTTCCTTTATATCTTATGGGCGGGGCAATCACCTCCAAGCCTTACTCCCGAGTTGCCCCTTTTGTCTTAACTGCTCTTGCCTTCTGGCAGCTCTGCGCACACACGCACTGGGAGCAGGCTCCCCTTGTTCCTCTGCCTCGCTGCTGTCAGATTCTGGAGGCTCCAGAGTCAGCACATAACTCTCAGATGGCCCTGCCCCCATCTTTGTATCAGACGCAGGACCCTTGTCCCAAGTCCTCCCCAGAATCCCAGACTGGCCCATGTTCTTCCCCACTGTCTGATTCTACTGCCATCTTTGCAGGCTGCCGGCAGATCACAACAGAATGTAGAACAAGGGTAAAAGGTACAGACCGAGTCATTCAGAATGTAGAATAAGGGGGCAGGGTATAGACTGAAAAGCAAAGTATGCCCAAAAATATTTGTGGAAGTAGTTGGAACCAGGCCTAGATAAATTTGCCATTTATCACACATAAAACACATGCCTGAAAAACAAACTCACACGAAAGGAGAAGTGTGGGAGGCAAGAAGGGCCCACCCTAACAATCAACAGCTCACCTTAATTTCTATGAAATCCGGCTTGCCAAGAGACACCAAGTCTGAATAAGCTTTCAGCTCCTCCACATTCCAAGCTTTCACCAATGTTAACCTGTAGACGGTGCGTTGTCGCTAAAAATGTTGGGAGAGAGCAGTTTTAAATTACAACATGCAATAGTAAATACAAATAAAAGGATGTGAGTAGGACTATATCTGGATACACAGGGTGAGATAGAAATCCATAACTGGTGCTGAATTTAGCATTTAGTTTTCAACTGAAAAGAGCACTAAGCCAACCAGTCAGAATATATTTTAGCTATGACAGTTCACTGTAATTGAACTTTTGACTCAAAGAATGTAATTCATAAAGGTTTTGATGATGTTATGATAGCAATAGCACTTAGTCTTATATACTGCTTTACAGTGCTTTACAGCCCTCTCTAAGCGGTTTAGAGAGTCAGCATATTGCCCCCAACAATCTGGGTCCTCATTTTACCCACCTCGGAAGAATGGAAGGCTGAGTCAACCTTGAGCCTGGTGAGATTCGAACTGCCAAATTACAGGCAGTCGGCAGGCAGCAGAAGTAGCCTGCAGTACCGTACTCCAACCACTGCTCCACTGTGGCTCAGTGATCCACAACTTATTATTTCAGTGTCAAGGGGAAACCAAACATAAGTTGAATGCCATACCTTTTTAGCTAAGGCTTGCAAACTATCTAGGAACCGCTGCCAAAAGTCTTTAAAAAGAGGTCGATCAATCTTCTTCAGACTATCTTTGGTGCTGGCATCCACACTGACATACAGCTGTGTGACAGGCTGGAGATTCCTGTATGGGAGGCAACAGTGAAAGCTCTGAAACTGGAATGTTGCTATTAAAAATTTTTTTAGGGAAAAGAAGTTAACCTTCAATACATCTTGGGTGGCAGCTGCTCTGGATTCCAGATTATTTCCAAGAGCATGTGTGACACTGAGGTCCAAAGTGGGATAATGTGAATGTAGAAAGCAGTTCTTATCTAACTGTGGGCATCTAGCATAATAGAGACTAAATTAGAAACATTAATCTTAAGCCCATTTGTACTTTCCAAAATCCTTATTGCGCTCCTCGGTGTCTCCAAACACAACTATCAATTTACAATTTTCAGAGAGACCGATGGGTGAAATTATTAATTAAGGAAATAATCATGCCAACTGTATTTAATTGATTTAATTAAATCACTCAAAATCAATTATTGTCCAAGCTCTAGCCATTACTGTATCTCTGGCCTGCCTACTTTTCACAATGAATCTCTCCGCACACTATCCCAATTGTAGGCTGAAGTAACAGGATAACAGAGCTGGAGGGGATCTTGCGGGAGGGGGGGGTGTCTCTTTTAGCCCAAGCCCCTCAGGCAGGAAACCCAACATGATTTCAGATAAATACTATCCAATCTCTTTGCAGCACCAACAAACGGGAAGGAAGAGATACCATTTCTTAGGATTTATCACCTAATTTCCTCTGGAAACTGCGCATTTGTAACCAAAAAACTTGAAATGTTGCGATGATGCAGCAGCTTTAGGAACTGGTTGATCTGGGGGTACATGATTGGCTCCCCAACAAGGGACAGTGCACAATGCTTGGCCTCCATCCCTTCTCTGAAGCGATCATCTCTCACGCCGGGGACTCCTAAAAACAAAATAAAGTCATTTCCAACCAGACTGGTGAGAATAGTTTGCAGCAGAGAGAAACAATTCAGGGCCAGAAGATGGCAGGCAAACCATCTCCCCCTCTCTGTATTCCTTTTGTGACTCCAGAGCTTCTGAAGTACATGTAGTCCTCGACATACGACCACAATTGAACCCCAAATTTCTGTAGCCAAGTGAGACAGCTGTTAAGGGAATTTTGCCCCATTTTATGACCTTTCTTGCCACAGTTGTAAAGTAAATAACTGCAGCTGCTGTTAGTAGCATGGTTATTAAGTGAATTTGGCTTCCCTACTAATTTTGCTAGGTCACAAAAGGTGATCATGTGACCCCGGGACACTGCGACCATCATAAATATGAACCAGTTGTCAGGAGTCTGAATTTTGGTCATGAGACCAATGGTCATAAATGTGAAAAATGATCATAAGCCACTTTTTTCAGTACCTTTGTAACTTAGCATTATCACTAAATGAATTGTTGTAACTCGGGGACTACCTAGAAAACAATATTTTTAATCTTTTCTATGGTGATGTTTGAAAGTTAAAGGATAATCTAAATGCCTTAAGCTTTTCAGATGCTTAAGGAACCATTAAACCTCCCCAAACAGGCCCAAACATTTAGTTCCTCCCGTGAGCTACTCTCTCTGCAGCTCTTGGAAGTCAGATATGTTACAACAGCAATTTCTGGCTGCAAGAAAGCTGTTCATTCTTAGTTTACCAGCTTACGTATATATCACAATGTTATGATTATATAATATTCTAATCTCCATTGGTGAGGCCTACCTCAAAGAATACATAAAGAAATATTAGGAACTGAATTAGTTACATTAAATAACTACATTTCTTTTCATTGAAGTAGAAATAGTATTTTTTTTTTAAAAAAAACTGCAATTAAAGAAGGTTTAAAAGAATTAATGTAAAGGTGCGTGTCATGATTTAAAAATACATTATAGATTTTCTGTTAATTCTGACAAATATTTTGGATGCCAGCCCACATTTACAGCTGTTTGCAGCATCCCACAATCATATCACCATGAAATTGGCTTTTTCTTCTGGTTTCCTAAAAGACCGCCCATTGAGAGCAATGGGTTTGCTTAAAGGTTACAGTGTTGGCTTAATGACCATGGCACTCACTTTACACTGCTGCCAACGATGTAAAATTGGATCAGTCATGTGGGCGCCTCAACTTACAACCTTCATGACATGCAATGGAAATTCCGGACTCCACTGCAGTCTAAAGTTGAGGACTATCTGTATATAACTAAATCTAGTTTAAACCTAGAATGTTTCTCCTCTTCTCAGAACAGCTTCTATAAACAAACCTTGTTAACCCAATTAAAATTCACATTCAAGAGTCTTTTGACAAAAGAGGAGCAGCAAAAGCTTATGTTTTTTCTTATTACACTCTCTTTCCATCTGATGTCATCCAAATGGCCTCCTATTGTAATTCCAAGAATTCTCCAAATGTGTAGCTATTATAATTTCCAGAAACAAAAGAACCTAGGGTCCAATTTAATCATTTATACCTAGGATGAAAGAAAAACCATCTGATGTAACAGAAATATACTTAAAAAGACTCTCTTCTCCCACGTATATTCAAGATCCACTTTCTAAAAAAAAAAATCACACATATAGGATCTTCACCTACCTTTAAACTGTTTGATCAAATTCTGATGGTTTTCAATGGCCTCCTTCAAGATCATCTCTGGCTGGTCCATCTTCCATCGCCACTCTGTGCCAACAGGATTTGTGTGATGTCTGAAAAATAATGTATAATTAAGAAACAATGCTATGTATCTGAGAATTAATCTGGCAGTTTAGGACTATCAAAATTAAAGCAGCACTTTTAAAAAAACCATTTTGGCCCTTGGTGGAATCGATCGCAGAGAGGAAGTCTGGTGTAGTGGTTAAGGTAGAGGTCCCCAAACTTGGCAACTGTAAGACTTGTGGACTTTAATTCCCAGAATTCTGAGAGTTGAACTCCACAAGTCTTAAAGTTGCCAAGTTTGGGTTAAGACATCAGGCTAGAGACTGGGAGACTGGGAGTTGTAGTCCTTCCTTAGGCATGTGAAGCCAGTTGGGTGACCTTGGTCCAGTTGCACTCCGTCAGCTCTAAGGAAGCAAGCGATGGCAACCCACTTCCAAAATCTTGCCAAAAAAAACTGCAGGGACTTGTCCAGGCAGTCATCAGAGTTCTTACACTGATTTGGAGGCACAAACATTTGAACATTTTTGCTAAAAAAAAATTCAGTCCCAGATCTTTACCTCCAACAGAAGACACATTTATTAGCACAAGCCAAGCTCGGTGTGGTCTCCATACAGCGATGGCTTTCAATGCCATAAAAAGTGTGCTTGTAACAGCCTCCTCTCCCACGAAGCATTGACTGTCAAACAAATGTGAACAATGACAAAATAAATAACGGTAGCCTCAAGAAGGTGCTGCTATTACAAGCATTTACCTTATACAGTCATATTTTATTTTTTTACCAAATTATTCTACAACTATAATACAGTATATTACATACTATTTTGGAATGAGAAGAAAGGCAGAATATAAACCAAATTTAAAAATGATAAATAAATTCTTGCTGGCATTAAGTGTTAAACAGTATGTTCTCCTGAAGAAAAAAAGCATTCTGCAATATTCACTAAATAAAGTGAAGGAAACCCACAGAAGCTGAATGCAGCTCCTCCTAATCTCAAAAGCTGTATCATTAAATTATTTTTTTTTTACAGCTTTTATGGCACATCCTGATCGAAAGATAATGGGTGAGCTGAAATGCATTAAAAATATGCAAAATAAAAATAGGTACTGCACTGCAATGAACATCACTAACACTTACCGTATTTTTCAGAGTATAAGACACTCCAAAGATGCACCTAGCTTTTTGGGAGGAAAACAAGGGGAAAAAAATCTACCTCTGCCTCCCAGCAATTTGCCTCTGTGCAGCAAACAGCCTGTTTCAGTTTCAGCACAGCCTTATTAGCACAAGCAGCTGACTGTCGGTTGGATCGGCCTCCCGAGGATCAGCTGTTTCAGGCTGCAGGGATTGCCATTGCCTATTGCTGTCTCTGCACACCCCATTTTCCGCCTGTTCTGATCCCGCCGCCCAGAACAGAAATGGGGCACACAAAGGCCGAAAGAAAGCGAGATTGGAACGGCGGAAAACAGGATGTGGAGGCCAAAAATGGGACGCATGGAGGCAGCAATAGGCAATCTCTGCAGCCTGAAACAGCTGATGGTCGGGAGGCCGACAATCAGCTGCTTGTGCTAATCAGACTGTGCTGAAGCTGAAACACGCTGTTTGCTGTAAGGAGGCAAATTGCTGGGAGGCAGAAGCCAAAGGGTGGGGGCTGGTGGGTGGGCGGGACTATATTTGGTGTATAATAGCATCCAAATTTTTATCCTCTTTTGGGGGAGGGGAGGAAAGTAAGTCTTATACTCTGAAAAATACGTAATTAGTAATGGCTGGGTGAAATAAAATCATGAAGTCACCCAGGAGTGGGAGGACATCACAAATCTAATAAATTCAACTGAACTAAAAATCTACAATTATCTTAATGGCATAAAGGAGGGAGCATTGTGATAATTAATATAAATTTATTTCTGCATTTTCTTTTTATTGCCATTAATTTATTTAAAGCATTTTCAGCTTTTCCTCTGTTGCATTGTGATGAATGTAAAACCCACCATAGATAAGTTGAACCTCTGATGAGCCAGATTCACTTATTTTAGTTGCCCTCCAAACTCACCTGGAGGTCATGAGTTTGGGGAAGATCTTTTATTATTATACACAGTCCTATATGATTTTGTATTAAACACTATTGTTATCACCATCATGATTAGATTACTTGAGAGACCATCTCACCCCACTGGGATTGGCCTCTCTCACACATGCTGGGAGAGGAGGCAGAGGTGGTATTCAGCAGGTTCTGACCAGTTCTGGAGAACCGGTAGCAGAAATTTTAAGTAGTTCGGAGAACCGGCAAATACCACCTCTGACTGGAGATTTTACAGTATCCTTCCCCTGCCCTGCCCATCAAGCTACACCCATAGAACCAGTAGTAAAAAAAATTGAATCCCACATGCTGCAGGTTCCATAAGCCCTATTATTCCGGCTGGCGGGGTCCAAGAACAGGGCCTGCTCTGCTGTTGCTCCAGCCCTCTGGGACATCTTGTTCCCCCCTCCCATGTGAGATTGGCCCCAACCCTCCTATCCTTTTGTAAGGACCTAAAAACCTGGCTCTAGTAGTTGGCTTGGGGCCCCAGTGGGAGAGCAGCACAGTAGAGGTGATTGATTTAGTAATAACAGATCCCACCTCCCCCATTCTGCCCACATCCTCTCCATGTGTCCTTAGGTTTTAATGTTTGATTTTAATTATTTATGTTTTAACTGTATATGTATAGATACATCTTTATGACTGTAAGCTGCCCAGAGTTACCCTATGGTAAGATGGCTGGCCAATAAATTCTATAGATAAATTAATATAAATACTGATTAGAAAAGCAGCACCTTTGTCCAACGGCAAAGCTTCACTCCAGAATGGCTCCCAATTAATCTATAACCTGAATGAAAAAAAGAAGTTTTTGTTTTAGTTTGAATGATATAGCAGAAAGAAATGGTCATAAAATACTTATTATGGGCTGTCAAATATAAGCACTTTAACCCAAGCAAACTTTTGTTCAAAATCAACTCCAGTAAGTATATGGAGAACAATGTAAACCACAAGGTGGTTTATTTGGATTTGACTATTTACTGTATTTTTCAGAATATACGACACACTTTTTCCACCCCCAAAAGTGGGTGGAAATGTGTGTGTGTGTCTAGACAATGAATGTTGCTGAAGCCCCACCCACCTGCCAGACCCCACCCTTTGGCCTTTGCTTCCCAGCAATTTGTCTCCTTGCAGCAAACAGCCTGGTTAGCTTCAGCACAGCTTGATTTAGCACGAGCAGCTGATTGTCGGTAGGATCAGCCTCCTGACTTTCAGCTGTTTCAGGCTGCAGAGATTGCCATAGCCTATTGCCGCCTCCGCACACCCCATTTTCAGCCTCCGCATCCCATATTTGGCCTCTGTGCTCCCCACTTTCAGCCTCTGTGCGCCCCATTTTCCATCCGTTCCATCCCCTTTGCCCGGAATGGGCCAAAAATGGGGCATGCAGAGGCTGAAAATGGGATGTGGAAGCTGAAAATGAGGTACGCGGAGGTGGCAATAGACTATGGCAATCCCTGAGTCTGAAACAGCTGATTGTCAGGAGGCCGATCCTACCAACAATCAGCTGCTTGTGCTAATCAGGCTGTGCTGAAGCTGATCAGGCTGTTTGCTGCAAGGAGACAAATTGTCGGGAGGCAGAAGCAGATTTTTTTTCTTGTTTTCCTCCCCAAAAGCTACAGTAGTTGCTTCTTATACTTCAGAGCATCTTATACTCCAAAAAATACAGTACGTGATTATATTGTTTTCCATACTGTAGAAACCATGATTTATGTCTCAGTGCATACCTTATTCAATAAACTATGGTCAAGTAAATTATGGCTTAGCATGATATATGAGAGAGCCATTTTGATGTAGAGGTGAAGGCACTGGGTTAGAAAGTGGGGAGAGTGAATTCTAATCCAGACTTAGGCACAAAATCAGCTAAGTAACCTTGGATCAGTCAGTTTCTCTTGGCCCTAGGAAGAAGGAAACGGCAATTACTTCCAGCCGGGCTGCCAAGAAAACTGCAGGGACTTGTCCAAAGAGTTGTCAAGAATCCAAATTGACTTGAAGACAAAAACAAAACAAGCAAAACAAACAAAAGAATATAAACCTAGCCATTTAATTGGTCTGTCTCCACCTGACTACTCTTACAACAAAGCAGTGTTTCTCAACCTTGGCAACTTTAAAATGTGTTGATGCTGGCTGGGGAATTCTAGGAGTTGGAAGTCCACACATCTTAAAGTTTGCAAAGTTAAGAAATACTGCAGTAAAGTGAGTTTTTAATTTAGTTTCATTAACAGGAATGGGTCTCAATCCTTGATGGCAAACCTGTGGCAAGCGTGCCACAGGTGGCACACAGAGCCATTTGTGCAGCACGCGAGCCCCAGCCAAATTTACCTGCACTGCGCACGCATGTACCTCCCGGTTCATTTTTGGCCCATTTGTGGCTGTTTTTGCCCTCCCGGAGGCTCGAGGGAAGCCTCTGCCGCCTCAGGAAGCTGAAAAACAGGCCTTCCGGAAATACCAGAAATGCCCGTTTTCAGCCTCCAATGGGCCTCTGGAGTCAGGGGACGCCGTTTTTGCCCTCCCAGAGACTCGAGAAAAGCCTCTGCAGCCTCGGGAGGCCAAAAAACGGGCCTTCCGGAAATACCGGAAGTGCCGAAACGGGCCTGTTTTTCAGCCTCCCGAGGCTGCAGAGGCTTCCCTCGAGCCTCCGGGAAAGCAAAAACGGCCTCAAACGGGTCGAAATCCTGCTGGGAAGCGCACGCATGCTCAGTACAGGTAAGGGGGCGGGGGAGAGGTGTTGCGCACGCATGCGCAGGGGGCGGGGCGCATTGCATTGTGGGCGCCGGCACACGCACGTTTTCGGCACACAACAAAAAGGTTCGCCATCACTGACTTACATGGTTCTCCCAATTATTTTATCCTCAGGGCAGCCCTGCAAACTAGACCAGGAGAAAGAACAGTTCCAATAGAACATATATAGCTCAGGGTTCAACGGTGGAGGCCTTTATAGTGCCTGAGCTTCTGGTTTGCTTGCAGAAAACAAGTTTAGAGTCATTACCTGACTAGGTAAGGTCATCAGTGTGAATGAGTGTGGGGTCTGCTGCTTAATTATATGCAGAAGTTTGTCTTGCCAGTTGAGGTTCCCCACTAAAGAATAGTTTCACAGTCGAAGTTATTCAGTGAGCTTCATAAAAAGTGGGAGACTGAGCCTCAGGCTTCCTCATAACTAGCTCTAACTGCACCACTACACCAACTCCAAAAAATTCTTGCAATATCAAAGCTTGTGTTCCTGTAACTGCTCAATTTCTGAACATAACATATAAAGAAATAATGGCTAGCTTTGAAAAGAAGTCTGGACAATATTATGAAATATGTTGCTGGTTTAAGCTCCGAGCTTGGAGGTTTGGTTACAAATGTTTCGTCCCCATTCCAGGAGACTTCTTCAGTGTACTTTGGATTGTGTATGTTTGGGGGAGCACTGAAATCAGACTCAGAAAGGTATTTAAAAATCAGTGCTCCCCCAGACAAGCACAATCCAAAGTGCACTGATGATGTCTCCTTGAAAGGGGATGAAACGTTTGCAACCAAATCACCCAGCTCGGAGCTCAAACCAACAACATAACTACCAACCCGAGCTACTAATATTCAATTATATTATGAAATATGGCTGCAAATGTTGTGCCCCTTTCCCCTGCTTACATTTGGGTCTGCCTGTTGATCTTTAAAAAGACTTACATGGCCACCCATTTCAATAGACAACGTGAGTGGCTAACAATAGCCTAGAACATTTAAATTGTGTTCACCTGCAACATTTGGAATTATACATTTCAATTACCTATTTGAATACAGCATAGCCTTTTTGAAAGCCAGATTAAATGGGTTGTCGTCAAATATGCTATATGGTAGATTTTTTAAAAATCCCCATCTCTCAAGGGTTTTGCCCCTTAATGGAACTTTAAAACCAGCGGATTATATTTTTACTGCATTGTGAATTTTATAAAAGTTTGAAAGGAAGTTATCTGGACTATTTTAAAATCTATGCCAAGAAGAGATTCTTCTGAATATGCAAAAACTGGGGTCTTCAGTTCTACTATGTAGTATTTATTAAATATTCTACTTGTTATATCCATTTGATCTAATGCCAAGTTTAGATTATGTTTGTAACTTGTCTTGGGCCTTTTGGCTGTAAATAAAATTGACTGCCTGCATTTAAAATATCAATAATAACTACAATAAATCCCGATTATAATGACAATCAACTGAGGTTGCCCCTGCACTGCAACCCCATCACCTTGCTTTGTGAGTGCATCTCGAAGAGCAGGGGTGATCATCTCTCTTCTCTCATCCTCCCCTCTGCCATGTTGAGTTCCAACTCCAACGGGAACCTCTCCGTTAGTCTGATGCTCTTTCTGTGCAAGAACAACAGATTCTTTTTAAAGAAAAAAAGGAAGGTGATTTGTTCTGCTCCCTGTTCTTCATGGTTGGAAAAATCCTTCCATTAAAATGCTATGAAATTGCTACAGCTTTGACCAGCTTTCATAGGATGGCATTTTTACAATGGATTGGCTGACAATTATAATTGTACTAGCAACTGAGACTTTCAGCAGCAGAAAGAAGTGTGACTTCTACTGCTATCGCTTCCAGGAGATAGCAGCGCAACAACAGGGCAAGTTGGGCGGTGATAGAAGTGACGTCTAGCAGCATATTTTTTTTCTGATCCTAAAAATACAAGTAGTTCTCAACTTACAAAAGGAACTGTAAGTTCAGTTGCTATGCAATAAGTTGCAAAGCGTAACCTTATTGTTTAGCAATGGAAATTCCTGCAGTCCCAGTGCCCTTTGTTAACCAAATCCCATCGTCATTAGGCAAGACAACTTCCTGCCAGCTTCCCAACAACTAAGTCAGTGGGGAAGACAGCAAGAAGTTGCAAGTCTAAATGGGTTACAAACAGGTCAAAAGGCTGGCTGCTGCCAGTTTGGGGAGGGCATGAAGAGGTGCATGAGGCTGTGAGAGGGGGTTGGAGAGGATCTGTGGGTGGCATGAGAAGGGTTGAGGAGGATGTGAGAGAGGCCTGACAAGGCTTGAGGAGGATGCAAATGGCCTGTACAGGGCAAGAGCAAAGGAGCTGGGAGAGGATGCACAACTGGGAGAGATTTCGCCCAGCAACTTCCAAACTTCGCTGCCGGCTTCCCCACTTTCTGCAGGGAAAGTTGCAAATGGCAATCATGTGAACATAGGACTCTGTAACTGGTTGTAATTGCAAGCTGGTTGCCAAGCACCCAGATCATGCTGCTGTGGAGCTCCGAGGACCAATCATAACCACTATTCATTCAACACTGTTGTAACTTTGAATGATGACTGGTCAAAAATCAAGAAATACATGTGCAATCAGAAAGGTCTTTGGATCAAGGGCAAAGTTCTCCTTACCTGGGATTTCTTCATTTGGTCCATCACTTTGCCCAAATCTTCAACATCCACAACCTGATCTGCACCTCTACCATTCTCTATATCAGATTCCTCCTCACTTGTGGTTTCAAAGAAATCCTCTTCCTAACATGCAGAACAAGGAAAGAGAAAGCACAAGCCACATTTCCAATCTATTCCATTCTCTAATTAATGAGTTATCAACTGAGTTGTCTGTATGTCCAGCACTGATACTCTTTTACACCTTCTCCAAAATTGGTCAGAAGTCTGTCTAGCAACAACCAGCATAAACCAACTCATAAAGAACTAGACCTGCAAGAGACAGATTCAAAATCTGCCTTTTCCATGGGTCATGCCTATAAAACTCAGAAAATTTTAAAAAAATCTTAAAGGATCTCTAAGGTATAATGTGGTTTGTGTCTGATTTTTGACTTTGAAAACTATATGAATCAATCATAATGGTTGGTAAACAATGATTTCTGTCTTAGCATGAATAGGAGCCCAACCAATTCTCATTTAGCATGCAAAGTCTATAGCGTGCAGTAAACGCAGATACGATGAAGCACTTACAAAGGTGCCAATTTCTAAAGTGAACTATTTCTAAAGTGAACTATCAGCATGACTGGCAGGAAAAACATAGAGAGTCTAAGCAGTAAAAGAAATTGTTGACTATGGGACAGGAACAAAGGCATGGAGAGAGACTGGTAAAATGAGTAAGAACATCAGGTATCTGTTAGAGGCTCTTTCAGCAGAATTCCTGTATTGAGCAGGATTGGAATCAGCCCCTAAATAATCCTTTTTTTAGGAAATTTGATTCTACAGCAGTAAAACAGAAGAAATAATAAGAAACAGAATTATTGGAACAAGTGAATGAAGAAAATAAATCTGAAGCACAAAGGAAATGGAGGAAGTGTGAATAGCAAAAAAAAGAAAAGGCGGAGAACATTCTCAGAGTTATGGACCATTGTGCTGTCCAAAGAAGGGTGAAAAAAAGACCCCAGTTTGTTCTGTAATACATATAGATGAAGTTCATCACATAAAAGAAGCAACAGAGCCAAAATCATTGAGTTCTATCACTCCTCTCCACTTACGTCTTTCTCCACATGCTCTGAGGTCTCTTGTTCTTTTGCTTCTTGGCTCACTTTTGATTTGGATCTACATTGCCCCTTTTTGCATCTCCCACTACAGGCCTTCTGTTCCCCTTTGGCAAGAGCTTGAAGCCTCGTGAGCAACTTGGCCTTCCAAGCCTCAAAATCAGCCTCAATGCTTCCATGCTGGCTCTTCACCACATTGCAGTCCCCTCGAGCACATGATAAAATGCGTCGAGCACCCAGCATCCACAGCCACTTGTCAACATTCCTGCTCACCTGCAGAGAAAGCAAGAGGCAGAAAGGCAATGTTTGGGTCATAAAAAGCAAACGATGCTAATTATAATGGACATATTTGGAAAGTTCCAAGTTTAAAGGAGTCTGTCCCACCTTCTTCCTGTTGTATCACTTCCATTACCTTTTGTCTCTAAGCCCACAAAAAGAGCCTCCATATTAAATAGCAGACTCAGGAAAGGTATTAGAGGAAGTAACTAGAATAAGTGTGTTCAAACTTAGCAAACTTAAGACTTGGGACTTCAACTCCCAGAATTCCTGGGCTAACATGAGGAGGAATTCTGGGAGTTGAAGTCCACAAGTCTTAAAGCTGTCAAGTTTGAAGATCCCTGAACTAGAGAATCAAAGAGAACATACACATTTTTCTATCTGTTAAATGTAAAGATGCCACTAATCCAACATGTAAGACAGTCACTACTAGGTATCTCATAGTCAGAGCGACGGAATAGTGAAAAAAAATACTCTTCTGGCAACATAACATTTTTTCAGCTGTCCCTCTAACTTGCAATTTCACCACATGTTCTTTAAAGTGAAAATAATGTTCATGCTCCACTATTGTATTTCATGGCTTTCCACTGATTCCATATAATTGATTACATTTGTCACTTGTTGCAAAGGAAAAGACGTTGAAATATCACCTGGTTTGCTTTACGACCGTTGTAGAAATGGTTGTAAAAATGACACTGGTGTTTTGACTTATGACCACAATGACTTACAATTACAATTCTGAGCTCCACGGCAGTTGTAAGTTGAGAACAACTGTATCAATAACATGCACAGATATGATTTTTTTTAAAGGAAAGCCACACTCACAGTGTTGAAGTGGTCAGCATACACTGAATTTCCCAAACCGAAGACAGCGTATCGCAAGCCCTTCAGATAGGCTTTGCCAACTCTGAAGTCATTGGCCGCCTCTTCCAGCCACTTGCAGAACCATGCAGCATTCTCCGTTGCTTTGCCGTCAGTGTAAGTGGCAACTAAGAACACGCAGATATTCTGGCTGCTTATCTGAAGAGTTAAAGGAAAGCAGGTTTGTTTGTTTTTTGGGTCTGTCACAACATTTAAATCAACCAGTTATTTACTGTTCATAGTAAAAAAAGAGAAATGCCGAATTTCATTCAAAGTAACTCATCTCTGAAAAGCTTGGCCCTAACATTAGATGAAAGGAATTCTTCCCACTTCTGCATGCCACTAAAGCAGGGGTCTTCAAACTTGACAGCTTTAAGACTTGTGGACTTCAATTCCCAGAATTCCTCCTTATTAGCTCAGGAATACTGGAAGTTGAAGTCCACAAGTGTTACACTTGCCAAATTTGAAGACCCCTTGCACTAAAGGATATGAAACTATTAACTGTTCAATATATTAGTAGTATGACATTTTTCATGCAAAAGAGATGTTTTGTAGCCTTTTTCTCCTCAAATTCTCCCAAATAACTTCACTACTTGGGATATTATTCTCTTTTGATGGAGGACAGACCATTCTGGAGAAGGTCTATCGAGTCACTAAGAGTTGACACTTACTTGAGGACATAGTGGAACAATTAAAATGCTATTTTGTTATTGTTGTCAACCATCAGGATATTGATTCTGTCTGTCTACCTAACCGGTCCATCTGAAATCAACCACACTTTAGGCAATTTAAAGAATTTATACAGTAAAAACAGAATACAGGTTTAGAATAAAATTAAAATAGCAACTAGAGATAAAAGGCTACATTTATAGAACTATGGAAAATTGCACTACTGCATGCAGTTAATCAAAAAGATCCTTTAGATCAGCAGTTGCCAACCGGTGGGCCACAGCCTACTGATGGGCCGGGAGAAAATTTTGGTGGGCCGCAGAGAAATCTCACCCCCAGAGCGCCCCCCCAAAGTAATTAATCCAGTTTGTGCAGAAACACAAGGCTGTGCCGCCCACATGGCCTGTGGGAACCCTCCCTGCCCACTCAATCCTTATCTGGCAAACTTGCCTGCTAAATTGCTATTTTTCTGACCATCAGGTGTTCTGCTGTGCCAGGAGATTTAGATTAGCCAGGAAGCAGGAAATGGTTGGATTTCTTGCTTTCTAGCTAGTCTTTAGATCTTCGGCCGAACCTCCCTTAGGACTGAAGGTTCTATTATTCAGTGCAGATTCACCGCAAGCAAATTTGAGAGACTGAGCTAGCCGATGGCAGATAGATAGATCAGTGAATGATTCTGTGAGCAACTCAATCTGCCTGCCTGCTTTGCCTGATTTTGGGTAAAGGTTGTTCTTTTTTTATAAAAAATTAATATTTATATAAATATTTATAATATTTACATACAAGCCATGCCCAGCCAGTCACATGACCACCAAGGCACACCCACAAATTAGGCCATGCCCACAGAACCGGTTAGTGGTCCCTGGGATTTAAAATTATGAGTTGGTCCCTGAGATCCAAAAGGTTGGCGACCCCTGCTTTAGATTAAACTATTTTTTTCTTCTGTTTCTGGAAGACCCTTAGGCTGGAGGTAATAGTTGTTTCAGGGACATGTTATAACAAAAGTAGGATATTGCTATAAAAATGTCACTATTGCCCACCACGATATTTCTTGAGAGATTCTTAATAGACTTCTTAATAGACTACTTAATGTCCAGGTAGTATGGACAGAAACTAATATGGAAAAACAGAACCATATATGGCTTTAGTAATTAGCACTTTAAATTGCACTTATAAATCCACTGATAATTCTACAGCTCCCAGAGCAGAGGTATAATATACCAATAATGTAACTGAGTCTTTATGTCGATGCCTTTTGAATCACATGAAATTTTGGTGTGGTTTCAAGGCAACCTCACACAGAGCACATTGCAGTAATCTAATAGAGAGGCTCAGTTTGGTTTAAAGGCATTGGGCTAAAAAATTAAGAGATTTAAAGTTCTAATTCTGCCTTAGGCACAAACTCAGTGGGATGACTTTGGGCTGGTCATTTCTTTTTCAACCCTAAGAAGAAAGCAATGGAAACCATTTCTGAAAAATTTGCCAAGAAAACTGCATGGACTTGTCCAGACAATTGCCAGGAGTCAAAATTGACTTGAAAACAAACAAGCAAACAAAAAGATGATAAAGGCATAAACAACCATCCTCAGTTCACCCAATTCCAAGCAAGGTCTCAGGTGATGCACCACCCACAGCTCTCCTGGCCACAATTTTTACTTGCTCTTAAAGCAGGCGCCATCAAGCCATGAGGCCCCACAGATGGCATTCCGGCTAAAAGAGATGAAGTACAAACCTCATCTATGAGAGAGTCATCTGGATCATAATCTTGCATGTCAATAATTTCTGCTGGCAAATTAATGGAGGCAACAGCTTCAGTAAGTACCAGTGCAAACCGCTAGAGAGAAAGGGGAAAAAAAACAGTGAAGATCTGTTTCATACAAGAAAGCCACAGTAGGTGATTCTGTGAGTGAGAAATTGCTTTAGTCTTATATCTTGCAATTTTTCAGAGGTTCTTGGGTGCAAGACAGGGAGATGCTAAGGTTTAGCACTGAAACAACAGCTTAGTTTCACACATAATCCCCACCACTATTTAAGAACTGCAGGCATCAGGAGAAACTCAAGACCAAAACCTTAGAGGCTGCTTCCAGTATTTGACAGTGGGAAAGCCCTGAAATGGATGGATTCCAGCAATTCTTGTGATTGGAAGATGCCCATACATAAAAATTAATATAACTAAACTGGAAGGAAACATCTCTACTCTGAATTGGACTCAGAAGTGGGAGCTCATAAAAGCAGAGATGGGCAACCTGCCACACACAACCTCTCAAATCTTTGGGCACAATTCTTTCTTATCAAAAATCAAGAATAATGGCTTTCAAGTGGAAAAATTCTAAGACTATAGTGTACCCCAATGATGGTATTCTACCGGTTCGGCCCGGTTCTGGTGAGCCGGTAGCAGCGATGAGCAGTGAAGACCAAACTGGTTCTCTCCGCCGCTCTGCTGTTGGGCCCACCTGCCTGCCCAGGCTCCCATATTCACCTTTATCTGCTGAATTTGAAGTGCAGCTGCTTTGCATGGCACAGAAGAGTGCCGTGCGGCAGCTGCTGAAGCGACCAGGATCATGCAGGCTTGCAGGTGAGTTAGAACGCCTCTGTGCCTGTGCAAACGCCTCGCTGTGCCTGCGCAAAGTGCGCATATGGCGCGCGCGTGCATGCAAAGTGTGTGCACGCACGCACGCAAAGCACCAAGCCAAGCCCACTGAACCGGTGGCAAAAATATTTGAATCCCACCACTGGTGTACTACCTCTAAAAATAGGCTTACCAGAACAGAAACAAAACACCAATCTCTCCACAACCCTCAAATGCCATTTGTTCTCTATGATCAGCCACACCCACACACACTTCGCTTATCAATCTTATACTGCAGTCCTTGTCTTCATACTCTTGGTATAAAGAGACAGAAATGTGGCTCTCCAAGAGGACCTTAAAAATTCTGTGCACCACCACGCTGCTTTGCTGAATAGTTTGGGATACTGTTCTCTGGTCTGATACTGCACAATTACTACAAATGCCCCAAAGGCACTTTATTCCTCAATCATAACCCCAGTGAGTTTGGATGGAAAAAGAGTTATTGGCTGAAAATTATCTGGACAATAGGAGTATTGAATGAGGATTTGAACTGTAATCTCTGTATTGCAAATCTAATACCAGAAATGCTACATGACACTTGCAACTTCAAGGCAGGAGTTATGGATGTAGTAGCCAAGAAGCCTCTAATTTTGATCCAGTTGTTGAGTATAACTATTCACTACTTAAGGAAAGATTGAACAGCACTTAAATTCCCTTTCTTATGTCTTTTCTCCACTATCACTACCACTTTACTACACCCTAAAATAACCTCGTATTCAAATTATTTATTTATAAGTAACAGATTTTCAGGCCTTAAATTAGGATTAAAAAGGGCCAAGCTCTGAAGATAGGAATTAACCAAAAACGTATCTGAGTGCTTTTTTTTTTTCTCCTGAAAATGGTCAACTATCTCTATTCAACAAAAGGAGAAAAAAGGCATGGGTGCAAGATAAATTAATTCACCTCTTGCTGGATTAATGAACTATTTACCTTTGCTGTTCCAGTCTGGGAACCATAGAATACCTTCACTCCAGCTACATGGACTTTTTCAAAGCTTGGATCTTGCTGTTCTTTTTCAGCAGCTGTGATTTTAGAAAGGTTTAATTCTGCAAGGTGGTTTTTGTTCTACAAAATAAATATTTAAACAACAATATTTAAATATTTAAACAAAGAGTCCCAGAAATAAACTTAGTCTCTTTTTTCGTGGTGCCATTAAATAATCATTTTACCCCTCAATGCAGATGATGTGTACAAGTTAGAGAGAAAGTCAGTTTTGTCTAAGCAAGTTTTCTCTTATAGAGGAATACATGCTGTTATATGTGAAAACAACATATTGCAAGTTACACCTGGGAAAATGAAGAACAGAAGGGAATCCATGTTTATCCAATACATGAACTATGCAACTATTAACTATATCTAACAACACATTATGTTTTGTAACTTGTTATGTTCTAAAGTAATGGCAGGTCTGCACTTTTTGGCATAAGGATATGAGAAGGAGATACTAGGTTATCGTGACCCGAAAGAAACTGGTTAATGATCTATTGTATTTCAGAAGGTCATAACAGGACCATAACAGGAAGAAGGAGCCATGAAAACAAGGGTTTCCATGAGATGGGATTTTGAATGGTGTATTTACCAAGAGAAAAACAGGACAAGGAAACAAGTGTTACACTATAATAATATGGGTGTGGCGTAGGGAGATACGTAGCTTGGATAGATTGTGAACCCAGGAAAGGAGCTGTATATTTGAACCTGTATATAAACCCCAGTGTATAAACCTGTATATAAACCCCAGCCCTCCTGGGGAAAATGTCTTCTGCCATGAGCAGAATTCCCTTTTGCAAAAGCTTAATAATAAAATTCTTTTATATTGTTCATGTGTCTCCAAATTTCAGTTGTTTTGTGATTATTATCACATATGCTGTACCTGAACAATAGAAATTAAGTAGCCAGGCAGGAAATATCATCCACTAATATTAAAATGACAACATACCAATTTGTCAATTATTGAAGATCCATCCCAAGTATTGCTCAGAATTTGTATTTTACTCTAATCATAGCTCTATGGTTGCCAAAATGTCATATCATTCCAGATGTTCTACGTACCAGATATTATATCATATATAATACCCTGGTGTTATAATAATATATTATACTCCGGTGTGCACATGTATCACTTCTACATTGGTTGCCGATTTGCTTCCGAGTGCAATTCAAGCTGCTGGTTGTCACCTTTAAAGCCCTTCATGGCTTGGGACCAGATTATCTGAGGGACCATCTCTTGCCGATCTCATCTACCCAACCCATCAGAGCGAGGAGGCAGGGAATGTTGCAGTTCTCACCCCTGAGGGAGATACACCTGGTGGGACCCAGAAGAAGGGCCTTCTCCGTAATGGCTCCCTCTCTCTGGAACATCAACCCCCCAGAGATTAGAACGGCCCCCACTCTAATACTCTTCCAGAAGGCGCTGAAGACCTGGTTCTGCCAATGGGTCTGGGGAACCCAGAGCAGGATGAAGCCCATTAAATGGTTCATGTGATCTGCTGTTGCCGGGGCGGGAGGGTGGGAGTTGGGGAGTGATTTTGTTATATTGTACTATATGAATTTATTTGACACTTTTTATTAGTTTTTCTTTTAAATGTGGTTTTATATTTTATAAGCTGCCTTGAGTCGCCATGGGCGAATAGTTGGCAACAGAAATTCAATAAATAAATAAATATACTAGTCTAAGAATATATAAACAATAAACTACAATTATACTTGTGTAGTTTGCTTCAAAGAGTTAAATTTCTGAATAAACCTGCAGAAGATAGTACTACATTTTTGGTGGAAAGAATTTGCCCTCTTTGGGATGCAAATTCTTTCTGGGTTTTTTGCTACTGAATGTTCCTTAGTCTCTCAATTGCTTGAGCATTCAAGAGGCCACAACCACAGAGATTCCATCATCTTTCCTCGAGGTTAAATTGACCAGAATTGAAAATATTAAACACAATGAGAATAAAATTACCTGCTCTTTGGCTTTGTTGAGGAACTGGAAGCAAAACCAAAGGCTGATTCCAAAAGCTGCACATGAATAGAGGTAAAATCGATTCAGCCACAGGAAAGTTAAGTGAGCATGGAGATTGTCCCAGGTGTCTGCAGGAGTATCTGAAACACAACAGAACAAAATGCTACTATTTATAAAAGCCAGATATCATGATAAATGAAGATTTTCTCTCTGGTAAGCATGCTTCAGACCAAATTAAAGGTGGCAGAATCATTGTATAATCTTAGAATTGTACTGTTTGACAGGGACCATTAAGGACATCAAATCCAACAAGCTGCTCAACTCAGGAACCAAATTAAAGTATCTGAGATACATGGTACTGAAACATCAATTGCCATTCCTTCAATCTTTCTTTACAGAGCTTAATTTCTAGTCTCCTGATCATCTTTCTTGACATTCTCAGAACCTGCTCAAAGTTCTCTGAATCCTTCTCAAAGTGTAATACCCAGAGCCTTTTACAGTATTTAGACCAAAGCAGAAAAGACTGGAAGAATTATTTACTATGATTTAGATTAGAAATTCAGTTTCTGTTGATACAGTCCTAAAATTGTATGTCTTGTCAGCAATCTCATCTTCCTTGCTCATATTCCATTTGCACTCAGTTACTATACCCAGACTTTTTTTCCACCATCTGATATCCTCTGTAAATCATGTCCTCAGTGGGATCAAAAGAAGAAAGAGGCTTGCAGCTTTGTCAAAACCCCATTATTTTTATATTATACAGATGTCAAATGCACATACAAAGCATAGGGGCTTCAATTATACTGCCTCTTGAATTTTTCATTTTTGTTTCCTAAGTAATTAGCATTAATCGTGGGCCCTGCTATGTATTTGACATCAACAGTTAATTCAGCTTTTGTTGGTATAGGATCCATGCTGTGCTGATCGGTTTATTATAATATGTTTATATATTTGAGATAGGCAGCCATATAAACTGAATAAATATGAAATAAAATGCTACGAGTTCAAACAAGGTCTGCCACAATGTACTTACAGTAAGTTTGACCATACTGTTTGATTTTCTTGTGTTTTATATTTTAGTTAAGTCTTACTGATATTTTACTGTACTTTTGTAAGCCATCCAGAGCCATTACAGGAGTAAGAAAAATATAAATTTTATAAACTAATACCGTATTTCCTAATCAATGAAGAGCCAATAAATTTTGAGATGGGGGAGTATAAGCTCTATGCAATCACGAGTGAATACTTGCGCATAAATGTCACTAATTACTTTTTCTTAAATTTCACGTAATATTTAAGTAAACCTTGCAAAATCGTCCTATTTATTTTCACAGGAAACTTTCGACCGCTGCCCTTGCCCAACCCAGTAAGTAAACCGTATTTATTTTTTATGGAAATGATACAAACTCGTGACTGTTTAGATCCCGAATCTTCAGCGAGCTACAGGACTTCCGTGTGAATAAATCGCTTGTCAAAAACCTTTGCATGCTTTCTGGATCTGGAGAATAAACCGCATAAAGCTCAGTAAGACTTCCTTCACAATGAGTAAGTTTATTCGCCTCCAAGTACTTACCCATGTCTTCCCTTCCAAGCAGCAATTCCTGATCCTACCAAACGATGTTTTTCTGGTTCTTTCGGGATCGCAGGAAGGGGGTTATTCCCAAGAAGCCCCATTACTCGCCCCACGAGCTCGCAGGCGCAGCCATTTTGCACTTTCCACCCCCGGCATGCTGGGAAGAGGACATTAACCTCTCAGTGGCTGAAAAGAAAGTTTCCCCCTCCAGGGTGCAAAACGCTCTTCCTCCAAAGTGTGCATGATTTTAATCAAGAAAGAAGCATCTTCCGTCTCCAGAATCGAGTGTATCGGAGAGATTCGAAAATCCATGTGTTGGAAGAAATATCCATCTGGTTCCCTTTTAATATTTCTCAAAACGTTTTATTCATCTAGAAGAGGGGTGGATGCTAACTTTCTACACATGCATTTAAACAATACGGATCCTAAATGCTTCGCGTTGGAATAGAGAGGGGAGAGATTGAGCCATGGATAGTTTTAAAGGCATGGTTGGTTTAGAGTTCGTTAATGTCAATCAAGCATCCACTGAAGTGATTAAACAGCCTTCTGGGTCTGTGTGATATTAACAAACCACAACTGGCTAGTACATCGAGACAATTTAAACTGGAATGCAGGCAAATATACCTGTCCCAGGATAATGTTTCAGGATCCAATCTGGGTCGATCACCCGGACCAAAGGTTTAGTTTTGTAAGCTTTCGGACTCGTGCTGAAACTTCTCTCTAGCAGAGTGTGAGCCTTCTGCAGGAAAACTAAACCCCTAGTCCCGGTGTCCGACCCAGATTCTGCACAATTTTAAGCAAAAACGTGTTTAAATACATTTATATGAATCTGCACATCGACAAGTCCAAGATCATCAGTTCAAGGATTTGAAGACAGTTCTTCCTAAGCAACCGTACTGGCTATTTATTTATTTTTTAAACCCAAAACAATTGTGCTGCTTGCATTTTTTTTTATCAAACCTCTGCAAAAAAGGAATCAAAACTGTTAAATCTCGGTTTGGTTTGGTTTTTAGCGGTCCCTTCTGGTAAGCCCTCTCAGCCCCCAGGGGTCACTTTTGAACGAGGAATCATTCATCCTCAGGATTGGTTTTCCACCCGAGTGAGTTAAAGAACGGACTGTTGGAGAGATGGTTCTCGCGAGATTTTGGGCACGTGTGTCGTCACAAGGGAGCGGCGGAAGGGGCTCAGCTGTTGGCTTGTGTCCTGTCCAGCGGCGGCGGCCGATAGTTGGAGCGTCATGGCGATCTTCACGCCGACTAACCAGATTCGCCTGACCAATGTGGCCGTCGTGCGAATCCGACGGGCGGGGAAACGTTTTGAGATTGCCTGTTACCGGAACAAAGTCATGGGCTGGCGGAGCGGCGCGTGAGTGGGGCTGGGGCCGCAGGGGGAGGAAAGGAAACTCCTGTCGCGTCCGCTGACATTGGATGAAGCCAGAGTTTGCGTGTTTACATGCAAGACTAACCTAAATAAATAATCAGTCAATAAATCCAGGGTTGATCTTTTCTTTTCAATTTTGCAACTCCTAAGTTAACAACTTGCCTTAAAATGTTTACTTTTAAGCATGTGCAAATCGCAGGGCTTAAACTCTGAATCGTGTTGCTGTTATAAATCAACTACAGTATTTACACTTCTGTATTCATTTTATTTATTTAACTATTGTCTAACCGCAGTTCCTGGAACAATATAAACACAGAGTAGTGCGATAAAGAATAAGCAAACAGGTCTGAAGGGCATAATGTAGAATAAAATCAAGGTTAAGTATTATTTCAATTTATATAGCTGCCCATCTCACTGATACAAGAAAAATGCATCTAAAGCTTGAGATAAATTTATATCCTATTTCCTTTGGCAGTGACCAAGGAGTTTACAGAATCAGCATATTGCCTCCAACAGTTTGATTCCTCATTTTACTGACCATAAAGGATGGAAGGCTGAGTCAACCTTGAGCCAGTCAGGATCAAACTGCTGGCAGTTGGCAGCCTGCAATGTTGCATTCTGACCACTGTGCCACCTTAGCTCAGTGGTTAGAATGCAGTGGTTAGAATGGAAACCAGCAACCAGTACAGTGACCTTAAAATGCTATGGTATACTGACAAGGTAGTCTCACAATTTGCAGCTTTGAATTTATTCCCAAGGGCAGGTCCACATAACCCAATGATCAGGACATAAGATACTGCCTTCAGAGCAATTTGTTTATGTAGAAGCTGCAATACTAACCAAATTTGGGTGAAGCAATAGCATTTAGCAATAGCATTTAGACTTATGTATTGCTTCACAGTGCTTTATAGTCCTCTCTAAACGGTTTACAGAGTCAACATATTGCCCTCAACAATCTGGCTTCTCATTTTACTGACCTTGGAAGGATGAAAGGTTGAGTCAATCTTGAGCCTGGTGAGATTTGAACTGGCCTAGTGAGATTTGGCAATAAGCAGAAGTAGCCTGCAGTACTGCATTCTAACCGCTGCACCACCACAGCTCTTAAAGCCACTCAAGGATGGCTACCTGCTTACTGGTAAATAGAAGATAGGACTTTGCCTTTGGACTAGTATTGCTTTCTTTAACATTTTAACTGATTAAGATGTTTCCTAATCATTTGTATATTTTTAACCAAATTATAAGTTTGTTGCTTGAAAATATGTCGTTGCCAGTTGCGATAGAACTCTGCAATTATTCACTACAGTATCCTGCTTGTGGAATGTAGCAGTTTAATTTGATTCCCCTGCCATAATAATAAAATCAAAGGCAGTTTTAAAGAGCAGTAATCAGTATGGATTAGACAAGACGGTCCAAATACATTGGTTGTTTGCATGCATTATTTAGAATGTGATTAACAAGTAAAATTAATTTTCTAGTGAAAAGGACCTTGATGAAGTATTGCAGACACACACGGTGTTTGTGAATGTCTCCAAAGGTCAAGTGGCAAAGAAGGAAGATCTCGTCAAAGCATTTGGCACAGATGATCAGACGGAAATCTGCAAAACAGTAGGTATTGAAATTGTGCAAAAATAATGTTTTTTTTGTCTCATTTTATCTTTCCTCAACTTTTAAAAAGCACTTCAAACAATTTATCAGAAACAATAGATAGTAGAAGTATAAGCCCTTTATGTGTTTAGGTCAACCTGGGATCAGTGTTTAGGGTATTTGAGACCACTAAGGTATTTAAGGTGATTTGGGCTGAAGTATAATAAGATCTGGCCCAAAATCAGCCTGGGAGTTTTCATGGTTGAGAATGGACTTATCTGGCTCTTCAGTTCTAGTCCAATGCTATATTCCACTGACTCTCTTTTAAATATTTCAGAAATTGAACTCAGACAAAAACAATTCTTTCATGGTTTCATCCCATATTGCTTGTTCTGTGAGAAGGTTAAAATATTATGCAATTTATGCTCTGATTTACAGATTCAGCCTTGTTGATATTATTAATTAAATTGTTTGCCGCCCATCTGCAAAGCAGTTCTTATGGTTAACAATCAATGCTCATTTTACATGTATTGTTAATAGCAGTGCTTACTCAGCCTTGGATCATTGTCAGAAGAGTATCAGGAAGAGTTTCAGATTGTAAGGTAGACTGGGAAGACAAAATTCTGAAAGAAGGACAAGCCCCTGCAGTTTTCTTGACAAGGCTTTTCAAAAGTGATTTGCCATTGTCTCCTTCCTAGGACTGAAAGAAAATGACTGGCCCAAGGTCTTCTGTATTGCTGCCCCCAAAACTATACAGACATCTCCATGTAATAACCAAGGGTGAAACTTAATTTGAGAAAGTCAGTATTTCTACTTTGTAATTTGCAGAGATTCTTTAGGACAGCCATTCTCAGGGGTGTGATTTGGCCTGGTTCTCCCAAACTGATAGCTCCAAACAGCAGCTGAGACCGAACTGGTTCGCTGTAACGATCTTCTGTTTGGCCCACTCGGGCTCTAGGCTGTGCTTTATTCCCTGATTTTTCCACCTCAGCTGCTTTGCATGGCACAGCTGAGTTCTGCGCGTCAGCAGGAGAAGGTGAATGCTGGCAAGAGCCGGTGATTTGGAAATAGTGCCCATGAGCATGCAGTGTGCGTTTGGCGCGTGCAAAACACATGCTCACCAAACCAGTTGTTATGCTGGTAGGATCCTACCCCTGGACATTCTTCTAAGGTTCTTAAATAGTCTAGAAAGCTGAATCGGAATTCAGATGACAGTGGATGATGTACTTTCTGAATTTGAAAAAGCCCGAGTCCAAATAAACTTTTCTTTGTTTCAGATCTTAGCCAAAGGGGAATTGCAGGTCTCTGATAAAGAACGCCACACTCAGCTGGAGCAGATGTTTCGTGACATTGCAACTATTGTTGCAGACAAATGTGTCAATCCAGAAACCAAGAGACCCTACACAGTCATCCTTATTGAAAGAGCTATGAAGGATATACATTATTCAGTCAAACCTGGGAAAAGTACCAAGCAGCAGGTAGATGATCTCCGAAGGAAGGCCACTTTGTGCCTACAAATTATAAACATGAGGATACACTAGCGTTTGCTCTTTACAGGTGGTCCTCAACTTATGATTGATCACTTAATGGCAGTTCAAACAACAGTTCAAAGTTAGGACAGGCTTAGAATGAATGTTTTATGGCCTGCAAAGTACTTCTGGCCATCGTAAAATGTGCCCCACATGCAATATATGGTCATGCAACCACATTTCAAGTACTTGACACTAGGTTAGATTGGTACATGATTTAGGATCATGATGATTTACAGCTGAAAATCTAGTCCCAGTTGCAATCATATGTTGAGGGCTACCTGTACTAATTTGAAGTAACACGGAATACCTGATCATCTGGCTTGAGTTGACTTGTCACCAAGTAAATGGGCAAGATGATTTTTTGAAAGTTGCTTCTTTTTTTCTTCTGCAGATGCCTGAAGGATGCTTAAACCCGTTGATTAACATTAGTTGTGCATTGCATTTTGTAGAATTTCTTGCAATGTCTCTTTTTTAATGCGGTACTGTGCCAACCATGGCATGGATGGATATTTTCAAACTCAGCAATTTTAAATCCTGAAGATACTGTTATTAATTCTGGAAAATATTAAAATTTCCATTATAAAAACAAGTTTTTATGAGAAAGTAAAACTACTTAGTTACAGTGGAGAAACTGCACAGAAAACAATAACAGTCCTGCAACATCTGAAAATCAAAACTGTGTTGCTATCCTTTGTCAGATACGGCTGTGAAGATAGTAGATTAGGCCTCTTTGGGTGTCAATGGGAAGAGAATTTCATAAAGTTGAAATCATTGCAAGAAAGACTACTATCTGTTTCCAACTTGTTTTGCCTGTCTCATGATAGGGATTAAGGCCGAATGGACTCGCATTAGGAGGCATTATCTGAAACTATTTTACAACATAACAAAGTTATATAAAATACCGTAATATTCTGGCACCAATGATTCCACCAACAATTTGATCTCCATATTTCTTTTTTAAAAAGGCAAGTACTCCCTAGCTTTTAGAAGGACATAAGAATAGAATCCACTCTTGCCTCACAAGTCAGGTTGGTGCAAAGGAAGATTGCTCCCCATCTCACAATTGGTGGGGATGCTCATCTGCTTTCACTAGACAGAGTCTAAGAAAAGCAGATATAGGCTACAGCCCATATAGAGCTTTATAGAGCAGTGGTTGCCAACCAGTGGGCCGGGGATCACTGGTGGTCCATGAGAAAATTTTGGTGGTCCGTAGAGAAATGGCACCTCCCAAAGCAATTAATCCAGGCTGCGCAGGAACACAAGGCTGCGCCGCCCCACATGGCCCACGGGAACACAAGGCTTGCTTCGCTTGCATTGCAAACAACACAAGGTAGTGAGGGGAGGGGGGAAAGGGCAGAGGGTGGGGAACTTGCCTCACATGCCTCGCCTGGCCACTGGGCTGCTTCTTTCCACTTCTTCTGCTTTTGGCTGCACGCAAGGAAAGTAGCAAAAGTCTTTCTCTCCCCCAAACTCCGCCAGAAATTAGTCTTTGGGACCCTGAAAGGCATTCTGCTCCAAGAGGCTGCGCCGGCACCACAAGTCTCACAAAGATTCATTTCTGGTAGAGTTTGGGGGAGAGAAAGAAAGACTTCTGCTGCTTCTACTTTCCTTGCATGAATCCAAAAGTCTCTCTCCCCCTGAGAACGGAGCTGGAGACAGTATCCTGCGATCCCAAATAAAGAATGATCGATCGGTAGGAAAACGGGGTGGGGAATTTTCCTGTAGACTTTTTGGGGGATTTTCCCAGGGTCTCTGGTCCACAGGATTTAAAATTATGAGTTTGGTGGTCCCTGAGATCCAAAAGGTTGGCGACCCCTGTTGTAGAGAATGTCCAGCACTTTGAATTACACTTGGACACAAACTGGTAATCAGTGCAGCTCCAGTAGCAACAGTCTAATGTGGCTGTACCACAATTGCTAAGTAAGCAAGCAAACCACAGCATTTCGGACCACCTGAACTTTCTGGATGATCTTAAAGAGCAGCCCCATGTAGAATGAATTATAACAATGCTTAGATGATGTGTTAATCTATTAAAAATTAATGAGTTTGCATGTACTTCCCGTGCTTGCAATGCAGTTCATACTTCTTCTGAAAAAGCAAGATGTCTTCTCACCAGCTCTATTTGACTGGGTGGAAGATTGCCCTGCTGGTTAGTCTTGGATATAAAAATATGCTCAGCAGAACAATTCTCAGAACAATTGTCATACATGGCTAAAAGTATGAAATCAGATGTGAGACTAAGTTTTTCCAGTTTTTTCTCAAGGGGAGCGGGATAAAAATGTCAAAATCAGTGCTTTGGTTTGGATTCCTCTGCAGGCTTTGGAAGTCATCAAGCAGCTGAAAGAGACGATGCAGATTGAGCGGGCACACATGAGGCTACGCTTCCTCCTCCCTCGGAAAGAAGGCAAGAGATTGAAAGAGAAGTTGAAGCCACTGATCAAAGTAATCGAAAGTGAGGATTTTGATGAACAGCTGGAAATTGTAAGCAGCCCAATATCCTTCCCCCAGTCTTTTTGTTTGGGAAAAAGCTATTACTGTGCCTTTGGTTTTATACAAGAGTATTTATACTCAAATTGTTGGAGAGTAGATGTAAGGACTGATACTTAGACTGCAGTCATTTTCATCATTGCTCGTGAAGGAAACCTCATTGGTTCTTGCAGAAGATGTTTTTAAATGCATTGGGATAAGCATACAGTCATAAGGCAGTTTTTGTATATGAGCATTTAAGACTTCAGCAAAAGACAGGGATGCTGCAAAGATTTCATTGCAACACATCTGCATTTCCTTTTTCTTCTAATTCAAGGGAATTTGGCAACTTCCAGTGAATTGAAGTCTTTGGGTTTTAAACCTAGTTGGGTAGAATGTCTACCTATAGACATTCCAGTCCAATTTAGTGTTCTTTCTCCATTCCATTTAAAAAATACACTGGAGCTCATAAAACTTCTAAAAGGGGCAAATCAAAAAACCCACAGGATTATATAATTTCTTTTGTAGGGGCAGAACAGCTTTATAAAATTAACCGTGGAATGGTGAAAACAGTGAGAGATGATCTAATTCTCACATTGCGAAAACGTGAAGTGACATGAGACTAGCAAGAAATTCAAAACAAGGAAATTTGTATAATATGCAAGTACGTCTTGTTTCATGACCACAGATGGAACCAGCAACCACTTAATTGTTAAAGTAGAGCAGTCACTGAGCGAAACTGCAACTACTTATGATCTTACTGCAGCTTTCTTTTGTTTTACAGACCTGCAAAGGTTATAGCAATAGCATTTAGACTTATATACCGCTCCACAGTGTTTTACATCCCTCTCTAAGTGGTTTATAGAGTCAGCATATTTCCCCCCACAATCTGGGTCCTCATTTTACTGACCTCAGAAGGATGGAAGCAGGGGTGGGATTCTACCAGTTCCCACCTATTCGCTAGAACCGGTTGTTAACATTCTAAGTAGTTCAGAGAACCGGTTGTTAGAAGAAATTACTGGCCTAATCCTGTAAGGAAGGCAGGAAGGAAACATTCTGGTATTGCTTACAGAAACTGCCTCTCCGTTAACCCTTATTACATTCTTGGCAGGACTAGACTTCCTGTCTCAGGAACGTCTCTGGAGGTTTTTTTCCCCTCCTTTGCTGGTACTTTGCTTGTGTGGAGTGACTATTCAAAGTTACAATGGCACTGAAAAAAGTGACTTATGACCATTTTTCACACTTATGATTTGCAGCATCCCCACAGTCATGAGAGGCCAGGTGAGGAGATGCATGCCTCAATGTGAGTGATATTGAGTTGGCCACACCCAGCCAATCACATGACCACCCAGCCACGCCCACCAACTAAGCCACGCTCACAGAACTGGTTGTTAAAAAATTTGAATCCCACCCCTGGATGGAAGGTTGAGTCAACCTTAAGCTGGTAAGAATGGAACTGCTAGCAGTCAGCAGAAGACATGCTGCATTCTAACCACTGCATCACCATTGCTCTTATACATGCAAGGGCTGGCGATAGAATTACTTTTTTGTCAGTGTTGTAAGAGCAAATGGTTGCTAAACAAGACTTACTTATATAACTTGCTACCACATAGAAATTATTTAGAACAGGGGTCGCCAACCTTTTGGACCTCAGGGATCACCAAACTCATAATTTTAGATCCCAGGGACCACTAACTGGTTCTGTGGGCGTGGCCTAATTTGAGGGTGTGGCTTGGTGGTCATGTGACTGGCTGGGCAAGGCTTGTATGTAAATATAATAAACATATAAATATTGATTTTTTTATAAAAAAAGAGCAACTTTTACTCAAAATCAGGCAAAGCAGGCAGATTGAGTTGCTCACAGAATCACAGATTCATTCAGAGATCTATCCACCTGCCATTGGCTAGCTCAGTCTGTCACATAAAATTTGCTTGCAAGCAAACTCATAAAATTTGCTAGCAAGCAACTCACAAAATCAACTCACAACACATCGTGCATGTAAATATTGATTTTTTTTATAAAAAAAGAGCAACTTTTACCAAAATCAGGCAAAGCAGACAGATTGAGTTGCTCACAGAATCATTCAATGATCTATCTATCTGCCATCGGCTAGCTCAGTCTCTCAAATTTGTTTGCCGTGAGTCTGCACTGAATTTGCTTGCAACCAAACCTTAAGTCCTAAGGGAGGTTCGGCTGTACTGAGCCGAAGAGCTAAAGACTAGCTAGAAAGCAAGAAATCCAACCATTTCCTGTTTCCTAGCTAATCTAAATGTCCCGGCACAGCAGAACACCTGATGGTCAGAAAAATAGCAATTTAGCAGGCAAGTTTGCCAGTTAAGGAGTGAGTGGGCAGGGAGGGTTCCCGTGGGCCATGTGGGCGGTGCAGCCTTGTGTTTCTGCACAGCCTGGATTAATTGCTTTGTGAGGGTGAGATTTCTCTGCGGCCCACCAAAATTTTCTCATGGCCCACCAGTGGGCCACGGCCCACCGGTTGGCGACCACTGATTTAGAAGATTTAAGAGGAGGTCTAGCATATCCATAGAGAAGGGAGCATTGTTAAATGGTTTTCCCCCATTAGAGCCAAACATCACTGAACTACAGTAGTGAAAGTAAAAACAGAGGGGGCGGGGTTTCAGGAATGTAATGGGAATAGAGGGATGGCTATCGTTTTTATACCCTCGTTCTTGCAAGCATCTAGCTACAGATATTCTTTGACTTACAACCATTTGTTCAGCAGCTGTTCTGAAGTTATGACAGTGCTGAACAAATGGTGGTTATAACTGGTCCTTGGGGGTTTTGACCATTCCAGAACCTCCACAGCAGAACGGAAATTTTGAGTAGTTTCGGAGAACCGGCAAATACCACCTTTGACTGGCCCCGCCCCCATCTATTCTCTGCCTCCTGAGTCCCAGCTGATCTTCTTTGGTTGCTCTTCATAGGAGAAAGGAGCTAGAAAGCAGGTTACTGGGGTGGGGAGGGAATGGAGATTTTGCAGTATCCTTCCCCTGCCACGCCCACCAAGCCATGCCACGCCCACCAAGCCACACCCACAGAACCGATAGTAAAAAATGTTTGAATCCCACCACTGCCCCGCAGTCGTGTGATGGCAATCTGGCTGTTTGGCATTGGGCTTTCAGGCAGTTGCAGCATCCGACGACTACATGATTGTCATTTGTGACCTTCTCCGCCGGCTTTTCCAGAAAGTCAGTAGGAAAGCTGGTCGGGAAAGTCACAAGTCATTGGGATGAAACTTCCCCTCCCACATCCCCTGCCTGATTTCTGCCATCTCTCTTTCTCACACCCTCCCTGACCCTCACTCTGCTTCCCTCATACTTTTGTGCACCATCCCCAGGTTTTCCTTGTGCCTTTCCCCCACTTGACAGCAGCCACTTAACTGCCTACCAACCTGCTTGCAAGCCACTTGGGACTTGCAACTTCCTGCCCGTTTTCCCAGTGACTTGGTTACTTAAAAGAAGTCCCTTTTCCTAATGACCATGGGAATGACGACAAATGGGATGGCGGGGATTATTGTTGCCAAGCGATGCAACCAAGCTTTAGGACCGTGTCTCTTAGCAACAGAAATTTCAGTCCCAATTGCTGTCATAAGTCAAGGACTACCTGTAAGTTACTTTGGGAAGAAAGATAGTGGGTCCACCTTGGTCTTATTCACCAGGGCAGTTCTTTCTAAGATATGGCCTTTCCAGTCTAATACAGTGCTAATGTTGCAGGTGTGCCTTGTGGATCCAGGCTGCTTCCGGGAGATCGATGAATTGATCAGGTGTGAAACCAAAGGCAAAGGAACCCTTGAAGTTCTCAGCCTGAAAGATGTGGAAGAAGGTGATGAACGCCTGGAATGATGGGGTGTCTATGGTGTTGCTGTGCAAAGACTGTATTAAAAGGCATCCTAGAGTTGCTTCATTGAGGATTGACCTTTGCTCTTTTCCATTTGAGGTTTTATATAGTTATTAGTCCTTGCTACTTCCCCAAACTTCGATGGTTGGTATCAACTAATGGTACCTTATAAACCCACTTAGCCCTCAGATTACCTGATAACGAAGGGATTTTACACTGTTTACTCCTATGTTGATTGTTTTGAGTGTAACTGCAAAGTGACAATTTTGTGTTAAGTGCCAAAATGCCTTTCCATAAAAGCAAAAGGCTTCAAGGAAGGAATTGACTGCAGAATTAGTCTCATGAGTTAATAACTCAGGTTTCCTCAAAACAAGCACAGTAATGTCTGGATTTACCAGCAGGATTTGTAAACTATGAGATAGATAGCCATTGGTCACTTTGAAGGAAGTGACTGCACAATAATAATATTGTCCTAATTATACAATAGCTCAATTCTGTGGATGGTGATTTACAGACGATTCTAAAGAGTTTAGTGGCCATCTTTCCAAAGTCAGTCTTGGAATTTATTGAGTTTGATCCCAGTCTTTACTCCAGGCAAAATTGTAAAAATACTGACTTGACGCTGAAACCAGAAGTTGTTCAGAAATTTTATTTTGGAAAAAAAAATACAATAATTTAGAAAACATTTGTTATAACTGGACAACCTTTAAATCCATGTAAAAGAATTAGTTTGGCTCCAGTGATATTTTAGCATTATTTGTTCTATTAATTTAATATTTAAGAGTGAGCCAAAAGAACAGAGATCAGTTCATTGTCAACACAAAACTCTGAAGTGAGTTTGATTTCTTATGAGTAAACTAATAGGGCTGCTGTCAAAAAGAACAAAATATGCCTTGCCTGATATTTGTCAATTTCTTACAATCCTTGGAGTTCATAGTGCAAACTGTAAGAGGCTTCTTTGAGGAAAGCTGCACTTTTTACTTCCTCAGACACTTTAAAGTTCTCATATATATTATAAATATTGATGTACAACATCACAATAATTTCTATTATAGAATGTCAAATTTAAGTTTGGAAATCCTTAGATTTTTAAAACAAATTATCTAATGAATAATTTAAACCAATTACAGTCTGTAAGCTGTCATTAATATGCCAAGGAAGATACCAAAGCATAGGTGAGGGGATGCCTTTCCTCGACTTATTTTTTTTAACAAGCACCTTTCAGCTATCATCCTAATCTCTTGCCCACAAAGCTCAGTAGTTTTGTGTTAGTGATTTAATTTTTCAACTATATGACTAACAGAACTCCAAGGTGTTCTACTCACAAAGTTTGTCCTTATATGAATAAACTTTATTGCTTCCTCTTCTCCCAGACTTTTTTTTTGGCAATAAGCACTTTTAATTTCCTATAGCCTCACTTATGTGGCATGGATATGTAAAGTTATCTTCCTTGATGACTCCGCTATATGTTAACAAATGGTGAGGGAGAAGGAAGACTTGAAAAATATATCTGTCAGACACGATATTGTAAGATAATCTTTGAGTTGTATTTCTCCTATGTGAAGGTTCTCTTCCAGAACCTCATAATTTTTTGGCTCCCCATCAAGTAGTACTGGCTCAAATTCAGGAAGCCATCCATAAATTTAGTCCATTTTTTTCCAGCCCAAGTGCCCTTCCAAGTATCTGCATTTCCTAGAATTTAATAGCCAGCATGGTCAAGACTATCGATGCTGGGAGAAGCTATCTACCAATTCAGTGAGTCTTCAGGTTGATGAAAGCAATTTTGGTCCTTGTGATAGGACCTAACTCAGTTCTGCAACTGGCTTTTTACTTTGTTAAGCAGAATATGAGAAACTAAGCAATAGGGACAAATATTTTCCCTTTTAAAAAACTCATCCAGACACCAACTTTTTCCCAGTGTCATCACTGTTGCTATTCCCACAGTACCTCCACAATTCAGAAATCGACTTCCAGTATCATATTTTTTTTAAAGTGACACTAAAGATAACCACAGATAACCACAATGCTGTAATTCTGAGTATTGGGGTAAATGATGTAAGGTTGTCTGACAGCTGCTAATATACTCCCAGTAAGATAACCTCCTCTCACCTAACCTAGGAACAGAGGATGAATTGAAAAAAAAAAAAAACAAGCCAGGTGCTATTTCAATGGGACAGGTCACAAGGCATGTACCAAATATGTTGTTTAGAAGTTGGCTTTATTCTCCTGGGCCAGGTACTACAAACTTCCATAATGGAAATCGAATGTCAAATGGCTTGTTTTCTGTCTTGCCATTTGAAGCTTGTATGTGCGCAATATTGCAAGAAAGCATGGCTACTGTGAGGAAAAAGACATGACCCAGTTGTGATCGGGAACAGCCAGTTGACACATCAACTGGAATCAAGTAATTGAACACCAGTGCCAAGAAAGTTTCAGTAGCGATCTTCTGTTTTGGGCTGGCTTGTAAAGGAAACCAAACCTATTTTTAGCCTTAATCATTGACTTTTTTTTCCTGCTGTTTCATTTCTCACAGAAAGAGAATAAAATGTTTGATGGAAAATTTATGTTGCTTTGAATTTTAAGAAACATAAAACACAGACTTTTTATTTAGATACCGGCATTAAAATAAGCATATTACCTTACTTCTTGTTCCAACCTCTTTTTCATAATATTTTTTTTAAAGTCTCATCATAGGATGGGATACAAGTTAAATAAGAGCACAATCCTAAGTTTCTGTTCTCAGAAGAAACTCCTGGCTGCAGTTCTTTATATGGCAGAATAATAAATACGTTTACATTTGAGCATTCAGTGTGAATAGGATCAAGCTCTATTTTCAGCAAAAGAGCTGAACAAGCCCAATCTAGTTTTGGCTTAAGGATATATATAGCATTCCCACTGACTCTGTTTTAATAAATAGATTTGGGCATTTAGAATTTTGTCCTTTAATCAGAAAGACGAAGTAATAATTGTAGAACACTTTACAAAAATAAAAATATTCACCATCATAAATTTACATTTCCACTTTTATGAAAAATTCTAAATGTACAGAACCTTAATCTAGTTAACTGATACAATCCCATTGCTTTTAATGAAATTTAACAGCAAGTTGTTCATAATTCTTCAATGAATACACAACTCAGTTCTTAACTCCCAAGTAACTTAATAGAGCTGACTTTGGGAACGTAGTAGAATAGATCTGTTTGAATTTCTTAAGATTCTTCTTACAAACATACAATTGGCATGACAAATCTTCAGATAACCCAATAGAAATGTTCAATTACTTTCAAGACGATGTATTAAATAGTAAGGTGTATTAGATTTGCAGACTTAGATCTCTGGTTGGCTAGTATTACCTAGGTATTTTTATATCAGAATATGAGCACCACTTCCTACGAATGGAAAAGGAATATTTTCATTCTTATGCTTTAAGCAGCAGCTGCATTTTTTCCCCCAGAATATGAAAGTAGTCTGGAAATCTTTGGATGGATAACTTGAGTTGGATATCTGATCATTCTGTTGCTTCAGATATAGATCACATCTGTTTTGTGTTGTTGGACCTAAGAAGCCATAAAGAAAATATAAAAGATATTTGGGTATAAGGCAGATAGACTACATAACTTAGAGCAGAGGGGTTGAAACATTTTAAAGGTACAGAATAAATGCTGATACATGTCTTTAAAAAAGGCAACTATATAAAGAAGCAGTCCAAAATAGGCATTAGAATAGAAATAAAATGGAATCTCATCACTTCCTACGCCAAGAAGTGAAGAAATCATTTCTAAACCACAGTTCTATAAGGGATCAAATGTTCACATTCAGCAGGTACGATTGGTATTTGAAGAAGGTGTTAAAACAAATTTGTCCCTCCCTTCCTCTTACTCTTCCCTTCCCTTCCCTGCATAGAATTATGGGCTCTCCCCTCATCCAATAGCTCACAGAGATAGGGTAGAAGATAACTCCATATATCGTTAAAAATCTCACTGTGGGACTTAAAAATTCTGATTGCATGGCTATCATATTGACTGGGTATTTTCCTTTCCTGTTCCCTTTAATACTTGTTTTGAAAGAACTGATTATTCTTGGATTTTTCTTTGGGAAAAGACATTAAATGGAAAAAGAAGTCAACATCAGATGAGGTGAATGTGAAATTAGCAAGAGAAAGATGATAGACTGACTGACTGACTGTTAGGGAGTAAATCTGTCAGTTGGACCCAGGAGCTGAATGGTACTTCCAAATTCAATGGCACATTGAAGGTAAGAAACAAGGAATAACTACACTTTGTGTTCAGTCAAGTATCCCAAAGCATCTATGTGGTTTCTAGAGCAGAAGTTCAAAGAGTGGGTTAACCTAAACCTTGAGAACCAACTGTTGTATAAATACTTCATCGAGATACAGGCACATAATCCAAGGAAAAGATTGGTAGATAGGACATATGGAATACTGAAAATGAAGTTCAAGCCAGTTACCTTAATGTGTTTTCGGTGTCCCGTTTCCATATTATTAATAACCAGGGGATGGGTTGGAAAAGAGTTTTCTGTTGCTGCACTGGGCATGGTATTCTCAATCACATTTAGCAGGCATGATGGTGAAAAGGACTGTGGCAGATTATTAAATAGGTCTGCTTCAAGGGTTTTCATCCAAATAGGAGCCTTTTAAAAAAGCAGTACATTAGCCATTAATTGAGGTTTTATGTTTATTCAGGATAACATGAAACATTTTGAAAGCCAAAAAAACCAATTTAACTCCCATGGTCTGAAAATTGTCCCTTTATGAAGGACTGAAATGCTCTTGTGTGAAATGCAGAAATTATTATTTCCAGAAGTCTTATTTATTTATTGAATTTATATTGCCACCTATTCGCCCATGGCGATTCAAGGCGGCTTAAAATTTTTTTAAATAGAACATGTATTACATAATGTCCATGATTAACATTAGGAATATTGTATTGGCTTGGATAATACATGAAATCAACTCAGGATTCTACAAGAATCCTATTGTTATTATATTATTCAAGTGATGTTTTTCTTCTTCTGGAGAGTCACCTTCAAAAAACGGATCAGGTTGAAGAATCTCTAAAAGTAGCTTCATAGGGATAAACTACAGAAACAACTGTACTATTAGTCATTCTCCCTGAACGGGTAGTTACCTAAAGATTCAGGAGCAGGAGAAGAATGTAGAAGATTAATTTCACAAGTTGAGATGACTGGGTAGTAGAGCTGCCATTCAAGACAGGAAAATGCAAGCCCCACCTCCAAATTTGTATATTTCAGAAAGAAGAGGAAAGGGGGAGAAGGATTTGTGCAGTGCAGGTAAAAGGACAAATATGGGAAAGGTAGAAAATAAATCAAATAATAATTTAGTGGTGGCAACAAGAAAAACTTCCTGCGGAGATCTCCCAAAGCTTAGGGGATTTTGCTTAAGGTTAAGGACAAAGAAAATAAGAATGAAGCTTATGCAAACAGGAGGGTATGGAACACAGGCTCTGCCTTGTTTTGATCCTTTATTGGTGTTCCTGCTAAAATACACAAGACTATCAAGTTTAGTGCCTGGTTTTTGTTGCTTCAAAGATCAGATACTGGGATTGAGAAAGCGTCCTTCAGCAAAACCTGAAAAGCTGCAATTGGTTAATACAGAATAAGAGAGAATTTAAAAACCTTTAATCTGGTGGAAAACAACTTCTATTGTAAGTAGTTAAAGTACTTTAGGTCAAAGCAGTTTGGTTAGTTAGGAAAAATCTTAGTTAAACTGTATATGACTAAGACCAATTTGTTTTTAAGATGGTTTGTTTCCTTCCATATGAGAAAAAAGGTAATCGCTCAATAAAGAAAGCTTTTTCTAACACTACATACCATCAGCAGTTTTTATACTTTTAAGAATGTATTCAGTATTGAAGTTTATTTGACCATATTAATTTCGTTGAATAAAGGTGAAACCCATTCCTACTTGCCAGTTTTTATTGTCCACAGTCTTAATCACTGGAATCATTATGACAGTCCTAAATATTTCGGCCATAGATCCAGGAATAAATTACAAAAGAAAAGTCATTGTTTTTAACCAAGCTTGCAAGTGCCAGGAAGACACTTCTAGTGGACTTTTGAAAAAGTACTAAAATGATATTTTTGTATGCATTTGTTACAAATTTAAGAAATACATGCTTGACTATATGGGAACCTTGTATTCCTTCTCTGATGAATGATCCAAAGAGTCAAGGATTATGTTCCAATGAGAAAGAAATCCGGCGTGTTTCTCTTCAAGTTTGAGAGCATGGATTTCAGTCTTGAGTTCTTTTAGTCGATCTTCAAACTTTCTACTCTTATCTAAGTAGTCTAACCTATGAAGCATAGACAAAACAAAAAAGTAAATAGAGTAGAGATAATCAAATGGGCTGTGAACATAATTAAAACAGAACCTGACCCAGAACTAGTATCTGGGACTAAGAACAGATTTCAGGACCTGAGAATCTAATGGATCAACCTAACAAAACTGTACCTTACACCTGTGGTCCCATGTGTGGGGCCAAATACAGTTCCCAAATTGAATACTCTAATTTGGGATGAGTTTGCCTCAAACTTGAGGCTCCCAAACTACTGATGGATAACCAGTGTGGATCTTAAACAGTTAAAAAAATTTGTATACTCATAATCTAGCAAACATTAAGTATGTTTTAGATGCAGTGTTTGCACTCTTTTTTTGGACTCAGATTTTGAGTTTTCACAGATGTTGTTACTAAGTCCATGTCCTCTGATTATCAAATCATAGAAAGGACACACCATCCTTGCTTTGAACAGGGGAAGATTCATGCTGCATAGCCCTCAATTTATGCAAATGAACTGTCCCATATGTGGCAAAGAAAGAGATTATTCCTGAAGTAGCCTTTGCTCAGATTTCGGATAAAAAGTTCAAAAGATCCCCTTTACCTCAGTTTGGTTTATTTTAAGCAAAGTTTCTAATGCATATAGATGTGCAGAAACTAGTAAGGGATCTAATATTTTTAGCATTGGGAATATGATTTCTATGCTGAGCAGAAATACCTGAAGCAAAATAAGTTTCTGAATAAAGATACAAAGTGGGAAGAATTCCATTCGGACACAACATTAATATTCTGAATCTGTAATCTGTCTGGCCTTATTTCAGCTACAGGAAGACAATCCTACCTCTCTCTCTCTATCTCCAAGGAAAGCCTCTTCAGATCAATGTCTCTTAAATCCATCTTTACAAATCCTTTGTCACCACTGGTGTCCCTTGTGTCAGCAGGCAGAGATGAAATACATTTGACAGTATGCTAGAAAAGACCACAAAAACAAAAAGCTATGATATTGGATCCTATATTGTTTAGGAATAGATTTTGAACACGCGAGATTGTGCTATGCAACTCTGAATTTATGCAGAAAATGTTACAGAAACACCACTGAATGGCATAATTACAGCCAAGCACAGATCTGACTGGAAGTTGTGTGGATCTAGTAAAACAGATTCCTCAGTTTGCCTGAGGTTAACAAACTCTCTACCCTGAAAGCATCAATTACAAACATAATGTAATAGGACCTATCATTTTACCCTTCTATGTTTGGCAACTTTAAATATTTCTCTTTTTAATAGGAAAGAATATCTGTAGCTCAGGAATGAACTACAGAGTTCTTGGTTTCTCTAAACTTGGTTCTCTGCTTGCAAATATTTCATTACCCAACCAGCTAATAACATTGCAAATAACATCAATACTAATGATATCTTTTAGTTGGGTAATAAGACGTCTGCAAACAATTAAACTCAAGAGAGCACCAAATATTCACATTTTCCTTTTTAATCAGTCCTTCCTCAAAAGACACCCCATAATTCTAGCTGAAAAAGATGTTGAGATACTTTTATTGGAATACTACATTCCCCATGATTCACTGCCTTCCAGACAACTTTAGTGGATGGAAAGAGAGTCTACCTATTGCAGAATTATCCTTTACCTAAGGATAAATTAAATAGTTGTTATTCTACCTCTGAAGCAATCATGATTTAAAAAAAAAAACTTACAGGAGGAGAGTTAAACTTGCTGACATCTTGAAGCTTTTGCTTTGCTTTCTCTTCAGCTTCTCTGGCTTCCTGTAGGTCCTGTTTTAAATGCTCAGCTTCTTTGGCCCTATCAAGCCAAATTATCATCATAAGCAAATCAATCCATATTTCTCAAAGACAGTCCTTAACTAATGCCCGGAAGGCACAATAAGCTTCAATCAACTTTGATAATAGATGGGATTTCTGTGGCTACCTCATGGCTCAAAAGCAAAACCTAAGAGAATACATGCTATCAGGTAACCATGGTAACTGCTAAGCCTCAATTCATTAAGGATCTCACCATATTAATTCTTGATTTTTTTTCTATACACAGATTACAATCATAATATTAAGAAAATAATTGGGAGATTAGTAGAAAAGAGGTAATTATTCATTGGTTTCCACATTCATGTGCAATTTTAAAACTATTTAAAATGTGTGGATTTAAATACTATTGTTTAAATTTTAATTTGTACTTTAAATATGCAGTTTAATGATAACTGCAATTAAAAACTATTAGCAAGACTTCTTTAAATATAATTTTAAAATTACTTTTTTATATAAGCATGCACTTTTGCTGTTTATACTGCCAAGAATCCCTCTAACATTCAGGAATCAGAATGCCAGCAGGATACAGTCCAAAAAATCAAGATGTATCACAAATTAAAATAACTGATTCTTGATGACTTCACAAACACATCCAAGGAGTTTTCTAGATGGCAAGAGAGAAATGGTTTGTGTCTGCTTTCTCCCATAAAGTTATATTTCCCTTTACTGTATAATTTATCCCTGGATAAATTCCAAGGATTGGTCTTTTACTTTAACTCCAGCCCTTCATTTTCCAGGCCTGACTTTCTTTCTTGTGATCCCATTAGAATCCAGCACTTAGCTTTGAAACCTATGATAGTTCATGAGGGCCATATTAAAATTTTTCTTTTCTAACTTGTACTTGGGACTAATTAACCCCAGAGCTGTAGGCAGCTTTCAGAAATGCAGGTCCTTGACATACGACCATAATGGAGCCTGTCAGTTATACTTTATGACCTTTTTAGCAGTGATTATTAAGCAAATACTACGTTATTAAGCAAATCCATTGTTTGCTGTGGCATCGTCTTGCTAAAAACTAGGATTAACTTCCGGTTTTCAGCAAAACCATCATAAACAGAACACTGTTGTTGGAACTTTGGAACAGTCATAACTCCCTTTTTCCAGATAGGCTGTTAATTTCAAATGGTTGCTAAGTGACCAATCATATAAGTCAAGGACTACCTGTACACGTTTTTCATCAAAAACATCTGAGGAAGCACATGCAGAATGACCAACTAAGTTTCTAGCATGGAGTGTCACCTTCGATCGGACTCCTTCACCAGCTTCATGGCAATCAGCTCGGCCTCCCTTATCTTGTGCTCCATCAGTCGCTTCTCCTCGCTGGTTTTCAAGGCCGCCAACTCTAATCGATGGCGCTCCTGCTCTGCTTCGGCAGCATTCTGAGCCAACAGCTTAGCTTCCTCCTCAGCTATCTGAGCTTTCTCAGCCAGCAATTCTGCTGCTGCCTCTGAACGGCGCTGGGGGAGAATTTAAAAACAAGCATCTCATATAGTAAGCTACCCAGAGGCTCTCTGGATAATGAGATGGTGACATATCAATTTAAACAATAAATAAAATAAAATAATAAATGAAATGAAAATTTTAAGTGGGTGCAAAATGGAGACACTTAATTGACCAGAAGCCCTTGGACCACCTACCACTAGGCTTCATTACCACAGCAATGCTCACCAGAGCCTCATTAGCTTGCCGAGCTTCATCTTCCACCTCAAAGAGACGTTGTTCCAGTTCTTCTTTGGCTCGCTCGGCTTCCTCCCGCAGCTGCTTCTCCCTGGCCAGCCTCTGGTGTTCCATCTGAGGGAATGAGCGAGGTTGGACATCTGCAAGAACTGCACAGCGCAATGCAGCCAGGCTCACCTTGTTCTAGTTTTTCCAGTCCTCCTCTTATATTACATACTTTTCAACTGTAACCTTCCAGGGGCTGGGACCTATCCTTTGCAAACCCTATCCAGTCATCTTACAAATCAATCTGCCAAAAATTAACTGCAGGTTTACATTATTGATTTCATATTTGTAGTGTAGGTTTTTTTTTTTACTGTCCAGGAATACTTCTCTGGAGTAGGCAAATCTGCACAGCAAACAGCACAACAGATACAATAAAATATCAGAAAGAAGAGAAGAAGGAAGTTCTGATTTTTGTTCCTTATTTTTTTTTAAATAAAACCCATGTATTAAACTTCTCGCCGTTATATATACAGAAGGATTCAAAATAGATCCAAATCTACTTTTCTTTTAAAAATAAGTGCAGATCCCTCACATTCTGGACATACATTAGTTCAATTCCTTCCCTCCGGATCTGCTATATGGTACTACATACTAAAACAACTAGACACAAGGACAGTTTTTCTTCTCCTTCATGCCATTGCCATCACTCTGCTGAACACCTAACCTTCACAGTATCGTTTTATGTCTCAGTACTCTATATTCCCCCACGCTGAATGGCTGTAGAATTATTATTATCCTTCTCACCTTCTCTACTATCCTCTTTTATTGGTATCATTATTATGATTATTACTCTCGTACACTGAGATTTTTTGCATCGAAGAAAAATTCTTTGTGTATCTAATCACGCTTGGCCAAATACAATATTCTATTCTTTGAATTTTACTCAATGTTACAAGTACATTGTCCACTTTAATTTTTGAGTGAGACTAATAACCAATATAGTGTAGCAAAAACTCATTAGAATTATAATGATGATGATATATATCTGATCATTGTCTGCCACATGAGCAGTTTGGAAGTGAGTGCAAACTTTGTGAAATCCACCAGCGTTTGAACCAATTCTAAGAGTCACCTTCTTTCTTGCTTTTTCCTCTCTGGCTTGAGCTTTCATCTGCTGGATCTCAATGGGGTCCACTCGCCTTCTTCTCATGAATAAATCGTGATTTCCAATGAAAAGCTGCATGATCTGAAAGGAGAAAAGAAAATGTCTTCCTGGAACTATCCAAGAGGAGTCTAGTATCCTGTTTCCTTCAGTGGTCTGTCACATATGTCTGGGAACTCCAGAGTATAAAGGGAAACTCAATTTAGTTCCCCAAGTAAACCTAAAATTCATTTCTGATTGATTTGGTTTTCAGCAACCACTATGTAGGAAAGTATTTAAAAAAACAGGGTACTATAGGAATGGCATCCCATTCTGATAACCTTCATTATTTCCTCAATGCCCTTAAAAGGACCATTGATAACCTCCATATCTACTTGGCTTGGACCTGACAGAAGATGATTTTCATTTAGGACTGTTATAATTTATTTATTTATTAATTAAATTTCTATACCGCTCCCTCTCCCAAAAAGGGACTCGGGGCGGTGTACAGCTTACTAAAAAACATAATATATACAAATTAAATATACGAATCCGGCTGAATCCCATCAATCGCAAAATACAGAAATTTAAAATTCCGGGATTAATTAAAAATTAAAAATTTAAAACCAAATTAGATTAAAACCCATAAACCATTTACTGGGCCAGGCCGGCTTGCTGGAAAAATAAGGTCTTAACTGCGCGCCGGAAGGTCAGGATGTCCGTCATGGCCCGTATTTCCGGGGGGAGATCATTCCACAGGGAGGGGGCTCCCACAGAGAAAGCCCGCACCCTTGGGGCCACCAGCCGGCAACGATCAGGCGGCGGCACCCCAAGGAGGGCAACCCTGTGAGAGCGTACTGGGCGGCGGGAGGTTGTTGATGGCAGCAGGCGGTCCCGTAAGTACCCAGGTCCCGAGCCATGGAGCACTTTAAATACAGACAGTACCACCTTGAATCGAATCCGGAAGGCCACAGGAAGTCAGTGCAGCCTGCGGAGAAGCGGTGTTACGTGGGAGCTCCGAGGGGCACCCATGATCACCCGCGCGGCTGCATTCTGAACCAACTGCAGCCTCCGGAGACTCTTCAAGGGGAGCCCCATGTAGAGAGCATGGCAATAGTCCAAGCGGGAGATGACGAGGGCGGAAGTGACTGTGCGAAGTGCGCCCAGATCCAGAAAGGGCCGCAACTGGTGCATCAGACGAATCTGACAAAGGGCCCCCCTGGCGATGGCTGCAATATGATCTTCTAAAGACAGCCGTACATCCAGGAGGACACCCAGATTGCGCGCCCTTTCCACGGGGATCAAAACCTCTCCCCCCACGGCCAGCGAAGGAACAAGCTGGCTGTATCTGGGCGCAGGAAACCACAGCCACTCGGTTTTGGTCGGGTTGAGACGAAGCCTGTTACGACCCATCCAACCCCGCACGGCCTCCAGGCACCGGGTCATCACTTCGACGGCTTCGTTGGGGTGGCCCGGGGTGGAGATGTACAGCTGAGTATCATCAGCGTACTGATGGAACTCCACCCCAAAGCCACGGATGATCTCACCCAGCGGCTTCACATAAATGTTGAACTGTTATAATGGAGGACTGTTATAATGGAGAGATACACATATATGTTTCTAAGTTGATATGTTTTTAGATTAATGAAGGAACGTACAGAACTTGCATAAAGCATGTTCATATCTTGGTAACTGACAGAGATTTTAAGGGACAAAAGGCATAATTATGCTGTAAACGTTAAGTCCTGAATGAGAATGTTAAAAGCTTCCAAATGGATCCTTCCCTTTTGATGTTTAGAAAGTTTCAAAAGATTCGGCTGTTCCAACATGCCCTAGGAATTGAGGAGAATGATTGATCTTTCTACCAATAAATAATAATTCTATTTTGTTTGAGTATGGTGTATTTCCAGTTCTATGCATATGATTTGATGGATGTTATAGATTTTGCCTTTTTGTTTTCATGTTCATGTAACAGAGGTAAGAACTGTATACTGTTCAAAGGCAGTTTTGACTGGAGCAGTCTATAAACACTGTAAAATAAATATATCTCCACCCAATTTGGCTCTCCTAGCTATAGGAAGTGGAGGAAGTCTTACCCTGCATGTCTTAATGTCTAGATAGGTATATGCTGAAGGGGAGGGGAAACACTCCCCCATTTGCTTTCTCACAATCATTTATGTCTTGAATTGTTATTACCAAAAATAAAATCATTCAGCACGGTCTAGGCAGCCAGTGCAATTCAGTGTCACATGATCTTTGTTCCAATCGAGCATAGATTGGTATGGCCATTATTATTTTATATTTTTTTTATAATTTTTATTCTTTAAAAACAAAAATACAAAACTCTCATTTCCATTAACAGTAAATGTGTCATTGTATATACATGTTTCTCGTTCTGTGACTATACATCATTTTTATCTTTATTCTTCACTCATTCATATCACCTATCCCAAATCGCATAATAATCATGATCACCCTTGCCTTTTAATTCCATCGTAAATTTATCTAGCTCAGCACAATCCATTATTTTTTTGGATTAAAGCTTCCTCTGATGGTGTTTTATCGCTCTTCCAGCTTTGTGCAAAAATAATTCTTGCTGCGGTTAAAATGTGTACAATAAGGTATCTTTTATCTTTACTCAAATTCCCTTTAATTATACCCAATAAAAACATTTCTGGTTCCAATTTCAATCTATACTTTACAATCTCAAATAACAATCTCTGTACTTTTTTCCAATATTTGTTAGCCTCTATACATTGCCACCACATATGGAAAAATGTTCCTTTTTTTTGTTTGCACTTCCAACATTCCGATTTCATATTTGGATACATTTTCACCAGTCTTGCTGGCTCTAAATGCCATCTGCAAAACATTTTGTATTGATTTTCCTTAAATGTCGCGGACAGTCAGCCTCCAGTTCTCAGTCCAAATATTTCCCCACTCATCTAGATTTATGTTGTGGCCTACATTTTTTTGCCCAGGCAATCATTGAACCCTTTACAATTTTTGGTATGGCCATTATTATAATGGGGCATGTTTATAATGGGACAGAAATGGGACAGAAAGAAGAGAACCACACTCCCACCAACACTGGCAGGACAAACTACTATACATAATCAGAGCAAACCCTACATTCACTGATGATGTTATCTAGTCAGGTAATGAAATGTCTACATGAAAATGACCAACTCAGAGAGCACCAAGGGCTCCACAGATTATCTTCTATATAAGAAAGCACTCACCAGTTTATTGACTTTAGGCTGTGAGGAGAAGAACTTGAAAACCTCGGCTTTTTTGTCAATAGGTTTAATTATAAGCTGAAAGAAAAAAAAGAGGGTGGTTTTTAAAAACGATTATATACTAAATGCATATGTACAAAATGTGCTTCCGCTGGAGACCCGTGGAAGTTCTATAGCATTAAAAACAACCATTCTAACAAAATAATAAAAAACAGGCATAATAGAAAAAACAGTTTTATATTTTTCATAAATACAAAAATGTTATTTGGATAAAATCATCCCCTCTCCCTCCCCTGCCACCACCGCACTGCTGATCTGCACAGCCAAAAAGCACATCCACCTACCTCTTTATCAGAATAAGAAATATTTTGGATGCTGCTCCACTCAAAAGACTTGTTAGGAGAGAAGCGGTTATTGATGCTGTAGACATGAATCCCTTTGGCATCTACGCCAAGCAGGAAGTCTGTATGATTCTTCTTTTGCTGTGGAGAAGTCCAAGGTTAAAATCAATATATTCATCTTGTGCACTGACTAACACTGATGATGTTATTTTATTTGGGTAAATGAGACATCTGCAAGAAAACAACCTACTTGAGAGAGCACCAAGGATCCCTCATTTCAATCCTGAGCTATAAATATTCTCCTTTGTTGGTTAATATATTCACTGTCTGACATCAACCAATTACAACTTAATTTGACCTAAAATGCACATTTCATAGTTCCAGGTTCATGGCACAAATATTCCTTGACTTATGACCACAACGAGGACCAAAACTTCTATTGCTAAACAGGGTGGTTGTTAAGTGAGTCGCGCCCAATTTTACAACTTTATTTGCCATGGTTGTTAAATGAATCTCATAGTTGTTAAGTGAATCCAGATTCCCCCATTGACTTTGCTTGTGGGAAGCTGGTTGGGAATGGTTATCCGTGACTCCAGGACACTGCAGATATCGTAAATACATACCCATTGACAAGCACCTAAATTTTGATCACATGATGATGGGAACTGTCATGCCCCTGTTGGAGTCTGACTCCGAGGGAGAGGAGGAACAGCCGACAGAGAGTGGAAGTGTGGCTCCGGAGGTTGTGGAGGAGGCTGGGCAGTCAGAGGAAGACCCAGGCCCATCCCCTCTCCATCCTAGGGACGCACGGAGGAGACGATAAGGGAGAGATGTGAATGGTGTAGTCCACTGGGGAGGAAAGGGCCTTGATCCTCTTCATGGGCTGCAGCTGTGAGAACTGATTAAAAGGACAGACATGCGTATGGGCCAGGGCTGGAAACAAAGCATGGAAATATCTCTAGCCTGTCGTTCCTCTCTGAGTTTGGCATCCTTCCCAGTGTGTGTTCCGATCTCTGTGGACATCTTCAAGCCCTTATTATCTTGCCTGGTTCCCTTAATTGCTTCAGTGTGATTTGTGTTGTTTTTACTCTTTATAATTTATAGGCATTTTTAGTATAAATGGCATTTCCTCCTTTTCATAACTGATTGTGGGGGAGTTTTTTTGTCTCCAGTCAAGGATATTTGGAGCTTTGAAGCAAAGTGAAGGAATAAAAGGGACTTCACCTGTTTTGTGACTGTGTTTATTTTGTATCCCACCCTGGGTCATCACAGGAATACTGCAACAGCTGTACTGTAAGTGCAAGAACTGATCTTAAGACCTTTCTTTCTTTCTTTCTTTCTTTCTTTCTTTCTTTCTTTCTTTCTTTCTTTCTTTCTTTCTTTCTTTCTTTCTTTCTTTCTTTCCTTCCTTCCTTCCTTCCTTCCTTCCTTTCTTTCTTTCCTTCCTTCCTTCCTTCCTTCCTTCCTTCCTTCCTTCCTTCCTTCCTTCCTTCCCCATCTTGCAGTTTAGGTGACTCTTTCTCAGTGCTGTTCTAACTTCAAAAGATTGGTAAATTAATGGTTGTAAGTCAAGGAATACAGGTAGTCCTTGACTTACAACAATTAATTTAGTAACCATTCAAAGTTACAACGGCACTGAAAATATAGTGATTTATGACCATTTTTCACACTTATGACTGTTGCAGCATCCCCATGGTCACATGGATTTACATTTGGATTCTTGACAACAGACTCATATTTATGACAGATGCTGGATTCAGGAGTCAAAGTCAATGGAGAAACCAATTTCACTTAACCACCATGTTACCAATTTAAAACAGCAGTGATTCACTTAACAAATGTGACAAGAAAAGTCATAAAATGGGGTAAAACTCACTTTAAAAATTTCTCACTTAACAACATATATTTGGGGCTCAATTGTGATCATAAGTTGAGGACTACCTGTATCTGTAAACACCTGCCTTAACTGGGAATTTTATTGTCTTATTTATCCTTACTGCAGTTCAACTACAATGAAGTACATAACCAGTACTTTTGCCTCTTGGCAGCTGCTTCCCCATTGCTTCATAGAAAAGAGTCAAACATCAGGCATCTATAAACTAGAATTTACCCTTATATTATCTAACATGAATACACATTGAAAAATGTAAGACCAAGAGATCTGCTTAAGAGTCATGGCATTTTAAAACAGAGAACACTTTTAAAGTCAGGCAAATTGCTCCAGGTCCCAACAGGCAATGCTGATAAGACTCTCAAAATTTATGAATGACACCTATAACCCCTTTTTTTTTACTGGCAATATTGCTGGGGCACAAGAGATTTATAATCAAACATCTGGGACTGTCAGAAAAATCTGAACCAGATGCATTAAAAATCATACATACTTACAGCAATTGGAAAATAATTAACCCCATACATCTCCAAGTCTTGTGCTATTTTAAGATAGTTCATCTCAGCTTCGTATCTAGAAGAATGGGATATTTATTTTTAAAAAGACTTGGAAAGGATTGTTCTTGTTTTATAAAGGAAACAATCTATATTACTGTCACCCCTAGGCTGTATTTATGGACTGTGAAATACTTTGCCTAGCCTTATTACCATTGCTAATCAAAGTGGTTTACAAATTGCACTATAGCCTCTACAAAAATCACATAATGGACAATTGGAATGGAATGGAATGGAATAGAATAGAATAGAATAGAATAGAATAGAATAGAATAGAATAGAATACTTTATTGGCCAAGTGTGTTTGGACACACAATTTGTTTTGGTGCATATGCTCACAGTGTACATAAAAGAAAGATACATTCATCAAGAGTCAAGAATCATAAGGTACAATAATAGTCATAGGGTACAATAAGCAATCAAATCATACTAAGAAACAGTCAATAAAAATTGTTAGGATACAAGCAACAAGGTTACAGTCATACAGTCATAAGTGGGAGGGGATGAGTGAAAGGAAGGATGGAAGGATTAATAGTAATAGTAATGCTGACTTAGTAGATAGTTGAACAGTGTTGACAGAATTATTTGTTTAGCAGAGCGAGGGCGTTCGGGAAAAAACTGTCCTTGTGTCTAGTTGTTCTGGTGTGCAGTGCTCTCTAGCATCGTTTTGAGGGAAGGAATTGAAACAGTTTATGTCCAGGCTGTGAGGGGTCTGTAAATATTTTCACAGCCCTCTTTTTGACTCAAGCATTATACAAGTCCTCGATGGAAGGCAGGTTGGTAGCAATTGTTTTTTCTGCAGTCCTAATTACTCTCTGAAGTCTGTGTCTGTCTTGTTGGGTTTCAGAACCAAACCAGACAATTATAGAGGTGCAGATGACAGACCCAATAATTCTACCATGACATAGAAATAGCTTCACTTGACACATCCAAACAAATTGAAAATATGCTAAGACAAGTTTTATATTCAGCTGAATGATCCCTAATTGAAAAATGCCTTTTCTGGAAGGATATTTTAAAGTCCTGATAATGCTGTGTAAAAGGTTCTGCTCTTGGGACAATCTGTCAAACATCTAAAGGCTTTGGACAGAGCAGGCCACAAACAGTGATGGTCAGATTCTTGAAAAAGATCATTTTTAAGCAGATATTGCTTTTACTCTTAAAAAGACTGGAACCAATACTTCAAATGAAGTGCTGAAAAAACTAGTTATTGACTTATTAAATTTGTATGCCGCCCATCTTGCCTCTAGAGGTGAGATCAACAACCAGGAGCAGAGTGATGAGAGAACATGAGTTTCTGAGTTCCTGTCTGTTTCGATCAAACTTTGTATCAAGAAGTGAATTCAAGGGTTAGGGTTGGTTTCTAATATGTTCCATGGAAAGAATAGAGGAATATGGGCAGAGTCTCAAAGTCATGAAACGCGTATTGTGACATCCTGATTTTTTTTTATCCTACTTTTATTATTTTTATAAATAACTCAACACCATGAACTCCTTCCTATTTTCCCCACAACAACAACCCTGTGAGGTGAGTTGGGCTGAGAGAGAGTGACTGGCCCAAAGTCACCCAGCCAGCTTTCATGCCGCAGGCGGGACTAGAACTTACAGTCTCCTGGTTTCTAGTCTGATGCATTAACCGATAGAAACTGAAACCCTGCCCTTTGTCCTTCTGTCGTGATGTTGCACAAAAATATGGAAGGAGTGTAACTTGCATCACAGTGCTGCACACAAATTTGGAAGAGGCAGAAAGCGTGTCCCTGCCCTCCCCAGCATACCAGATGCTAATGGATGCAAGTCCTTTTTTTCCAAACTACAGTTACAAGCAAAGGGTGTTGCAGTACCTGGCCATTCCCTGGTGTCCAGCATAACAGGCAGTAATCCTTTCTTCCCACATGTCAGGCGTCATCTGATATTGACGAAGAACCTAGATAAAAGAAAAATAAAGAACAAAGAGAAAACAATGGAAAAAGTATTTATTTTTTCAAGAAAACAGCCTCAAGAAGGCTGTTCACGCAGGTATGACAAACTGGAAAGACCTGCAGAAGTATATATGACTTAAAATGTTGCAGGATTAGAAGCAAACTCAGGGGTGGGCTGCTGAGAGTTCGCAGGGGTTCGAGGGAGCCCCTAGCTAAGATTCTGTGTAATTCAGAGAACCCCCAAATCCCACTCCTGGCTGGCCCCGTTCCACCCACCCTGCTCCTCCTAGGCAGCCCGTTTTGGATGCAGGTAAGTGCAGTGCGCGTGTGGAGGCTTGGGGATGTCGAAAAATGGGCTTCCTGGAAGTTCAGGAAGGCCGGAAATAGGTCGTTTCCAGCTTCCAGAGAGCCTGCAGAGCCCAGGGAGGCCGTTTTCACCCTCCTGGAAGCTCAAGGAAAGCCTCCAGAGCCTGAGAGCAAAAACAACAACAACACTCTCGCCGTGATGCAAGATGCCCACTAGGCCACGCCCACCATGGCCACACCCACCCAGTAACTGGGCAGAGAACCCTTTGCCAAAATTTTTGAAACCCACCCCTGAGCAAACTGTCTCCCATTTCCAGAAGTCTTTCCTCTCGTTAACTTGTGCTAACTTTAGGTTGATTTTGTCATAAATTCCCCTTTTGTGAAGAATAGTCTGGATTCTATCTGGAAGAAAGTTAATCCAGAATAGAAACACCAACATCAGATTATAACTCAGCTCTGAGCTCATGACCCAGGAGTTCACTGGAGAAGATATCTTGAAGGAAAAACTTCCCTTCATAGCTAAGAACTCACATTCTCCAATAGTTGCTTGAGAACTGAGGAGCATCAGAATTTTAAAATTTCCCACTCTCTCTAGAAAACAAGGAGAGGAACAATCTGTGCAAAAAGGGCAAATAGAAATCACTGGTCTTTGGGGAGAAGTTGTTTTATGAGTCATGCAAATCTGCTGCTCCCTATCTGGCTAATTCTGCTATTTTGGGTATCTGAGGTTTCCTATTCATGACCAGGAGGACAGGAAAGTGTGAAAACACTTACTCTTTTTGGCAAAAGCTCTTCTGGAACTAAAAAACCTGGTTTGTGCAGATTTGGGTCATAGTCACCATACTGTGAGGGAAAGAAGTATCAAATGAATCAATAGAAGAAGACTATATACAAAGAATTAACAGCATAGTATAAGATCTAAATTAACACTTTAAAAAAGAGAGAGAAAACACTGAATCATTTGATCATAAAATAACCATTAAAAATGGCTAAAGTTCTAAAAGATTTTTATAAATGAAATCTGAAGGATGTTGTAATTCTACAGGAGAGGAAAAAACCCTGTCAGAAATCATTTTCCTGAGAATTTTACCTTCCTGTCCTTTAGAACTGACATAATATGCTTGAAATTTAATCAGTTAGTACCAAACATACCCTAGTTTACAGCTCACAAAGAATCCAGTGCCATAGCTCTTGATAGATCCCCTTTTGATTTTGTTGTCAACTCCACCAACACAATTAAGCTGCAGGAGTCCAGCTGTAGCTTAAGCACCAATGATTAGGAAAAGAATATTGTAATGTCCTCTTAAAGAGAGAATTATAATTTAATGGTATAGCTTCGTAAACAAACAATCCAAGCTGGTCTTGTCCATAAGCCCATAAGTTGGGCTTGTCCATTCTCCATAAACCTTAGTTTTTAAAACAATGGTTGTTGAATAATGCATGGATGTATACAATACTTTAATCATTAAACCAGTTTTATAGATCATGATTCACAGGTTTCTCAAAACATTATGCACTTTGGTGTCAAACCATAGCCCTATTAAAATTGAGTCCCAAGATCTTGGATCAGAATGGGTAACTAAGTAGGTAACAGAGTGTAGTGTTTTTATGGGGTTCTTTTTATTGATTGCTGTTTGTTTTTCCAGATTTCTGATGATAGTTGTATCTATAGATTCATTTCATAAACCTTCCAGAGTTGTAACACACTGGGGCAGAGTATAAATTTCATCAATCAATCAATAAATATGTATGTCACCGAGTCCCACAATTTAATCCCAGCCATCTCCAAATAGGTAGCCCACCACTAGCAGTATAATGGGACAAATATGATATCTCACTGGGACTGTGCCATCTTCCTGTCATAGTTATATATATTATATGTCCAAAGACATTTAGGGATAATGAAAGGCAAAACTTTACCTCATTTTATTTGATCTAACTCAGTTATGGACTAAAGCTGGCTGATTTCTGCCAGTAACTAGCAAGGGTGGGTGTAGCAGCACTCTGTTCAGTGCTAAGAAAGGTTGGATGGAACAGTTACAGCTACCCCTCCCCCTTTAACTTTCTGAAGGACAACTCAGGGAAAAGGAAAGGTCGGAAAGAGTCTCTTGGAAGGAAAATCCATCTAGTTCAGGTCCAATCCAGGAATAAAATAAAATGGAGGCTGGATTGGAAAGAAAGTTTAATGATGAACAGAAACAACAGCAGTCCTGGGTCAGCTGAACAACTAGCTAGATGAGTGCCAAGATTTTATACAGGTCCTGAAATGCTGTTGGGGGTGGGTGGGTTGTGTAATATCTGAAATGCCCTTAGGAAATTGTGCAATGTAGTGAGCTCTGTGTCTTCTGCTAAATAGTAGTGGGCTAATCCTGAATGGTCATGTCCTGTTCTTAGAATTTGGGTGGAAGAGAATGTAAATTTTTAATTCCATCACTGGAGGTGAAGGTCTTTTGTTTCTGAATAGGCTGGCCCAATGTTTCTTAATGGGCACAAAATACTGCTGGGGGCTAATAAGAAAAACTCAGTCTGCTTTCTGTCTTAAAGAGCAGTCCGTCTCCCTCCCCCCACCCCACCCCCAAAAGCCATCACTCTGCTAAACAAATAATTCCCTCAACATTGTCCAACTATTTACAAAGTCTGCACTACTATTACTATTAACTTTCTCATCACTCCTTATCATCCATCCCCTCCCACTTGTGACTGCATGACTGTAACTTTGTTACTTGTATCCTTACGACCTTTATTGACTCTTTCCTAGCATGATTTGATTGCTTATTGTACCTTATGACTATTATTAAGTGTTGTACCTTATTATTCTTGACTCTTGATGAATGTATCTTTTCTTCTTTGTATACTGAGAGCATTTGCACCAAGACAAATTCCTTGTGTGTCCAATCACACTTGGCTAATAAAAGAATTCTATTCTATTCTATGTTTCTCAGGAAATATAATATTCTGCCTTTTTTTACTATTTCCCAAAATATTTCATTCCTTTAGAAGGGGAAGGTTTCCACAAGACTTTATGCAGGAATTCCTCAAATGCATGCTGCAGAATTATTTTTAATTAAGAAAAAAGGGGAGTAGGGAAGAAAAACTATCACCTTACAGATAGACTCTAACTTATGACTGTTCCATAGATCATAAGTCGTGATGGTCATATAATGGGTCACCCACATGACTGACTCATGTTTACAACATTTTATGCCATGGTCATAAAGTGAATGCTGTGGTTGTAAAATGAAAGCCACAGTCGTTAAATAAACCCATTGTTTGCTAGATCCACCACAACTTCACTAAGCAACCAATCATAAGTTTAGAACTGTCTGTACTCAGAATGCCCTCTGCAGTCTAAACTGAATTTTATTCCACAGTGGTTTTTTGTTTATTTCAATCTCCACTCTGCATTTTAATCCATTGATCTCCCCTGAAATCTAAATGGTGTACTCATTAAAGAAATCTGCAAAAAAAAAAAAAATGAGTTGAGGTGAAAAATATACAGATGAAGTGAAAAATATACCACTTCCTATTTCCAGCTAAGCTTCAGCAGATCCTTTTCTGTGTTAATTAACACTCTGCGTAAGTGTTATAAAAGGCGACAAACTAACAATTATAAAGCCTCACCTTGGCTTGAACTGCATAAGACGCCAATAAAATTGTGGCTTCAGGAGAACAGTAGATTTCTTCATCCAATATTTGTTTCTTAACCTAAGACACAAGGTGGAAAAAAAAGAAGAAAAATCTAAGACTCGGCCAAAGCTTGAAAACAAAATAATAGACACCCAGACTTTATTTTGGCACCTGAAATGTAACCGTTAGCTGAGTTTATGAGTGAAAAATAAATAAATAAAAGAAGTGTTGGCCGCTGTAGAAACATGCAGAAAAATACCAAGAATATTCAAGTTACATATGCTTTTAAAGCATGCTGCATAAATAACTACATTCTAAACTATATCTAATTTCCATTTGGAAGATCAGATCAGTAAGGGATTATTTAGTCCACTCTTCTGTTTTGTTAGCGATCAGCCAGATACTAAGAAAAGCACAATAGAGCAAGCAAAGTAGAAAGGTTATAATTCTCCACTATGATTTGTTTTCCACCATAGAAATATAGAGTATCAGGATTAATCAGGGAAAATATCTAGCAAATCAGACCAAAGATCCATCTAATCCAGCATTCTATTTTCCAAAGCAGCTAAAAGCTTCTTCAAAACCCAAGAAGAAGGCTTGAAAACAATTCCTGTGCTTGCTTTGGTTTTTTATCTTTCTGAGACACACTGTATTTGCACGTAGGGGCCCATTCAAATACTCTTCGGGTCACTGTTGTTTGGAGAAGCTTAAACATTCTATTCAGTTCCATAAACACGGCCTGGTAAACTCCAGAAAACAATGCTGCGTTATATTGTGTTCTTCTTTTGTGTGTTCTGAATGAACCATCAAGCAAAAAAATCATTTTGTTATTTTGAATGTTAGCAATTTGAGAAAAAAGAGAGAGGGAAATTCCCACTATACCTTTTGTGCCATTGACAATTTTATTTCAAGCTTGTAGAAAGTGTGCCCCTTCAGCATTACTCTCCTATGGGAACTGTAATCAGATAACAAGATCAGATGGCTAGAGTTCCCAATTCTGTATAATGTATTCCCTCACCCTAGCTTATCTCTCCCTTTTCTGACTCCTGTCTTTTTAATAAAGTTTGAGTTTATTTCTCTTCGTTCCTTGTTCATTTTGGTAGCTGCTTTTTTTAATTGGGATGTTTAATATAGCATATGGCGTGCATAAGTGCACCAATGTGCCTATTGCCCCTGTCCTATTGTTTCTTTTATTTTTCTTATATGAACCCATTTCATGTATTCATAACTATGTATATACTTATACCTATTATCTTGTAAGCGATTGACAAATCAAATTAAATTAAAAAAAATATGGTGGAAAACGTCCTTATTTTCGCCGAAACATAGAAGGCTATAGTACCAGAAGACTGCAGAATCTCTGCCTAGAAAGATAAATTGATTTCTAAACTGTATTTTAGAAGGCAAGCAAATAGCTGTTCGGGCATTTATAGAATAACTATATCAGATCAAACTGAGTTGTGGTTGGGTGTTCTACTGCTTTTCTTTTGCTTTTTTAAATGAACCCTGTATAGATTTCCGAATTTAATGTTTTAAAGATTGTTGGTTTTATTTAGATTTTTTCCTACTAATTTAAAAAAAAAAACTTTATTGATTATACAACTAAAACAACAGACAAGCACATACACAACACACACAAAAGGAAAATAATAATAATTAAATAAATAAAAAACAAACTATTCCCTTATCAACAGTCTGTGATTCTTTATTTGTTATCATTATTGGTGTCATATTTCCAAATACATCTTAATGCGAATATGTAATTACTACCACTTTTTCAATTTAACAATATTTACTAATGTACTTTCTATTTTTGTCCTACCCAATCATACCAGCATTCCCAGCTCTTATAATATTCTGATGATTCTTTATCCTTGAGTGCTAACGTTAATTTATCCATCTCTGCACAGGCTGCTATTTTCTGAATGATCATTTCCTCTGTTGGAATATTGGCTTGTTTCCAACATTGTGCAAAGATTAATCTAGCTGCAGTAAGAATATGTAATATTATATATTTGGCTTTTTTGGAAAATTGTCTATTAAAAATTCCGAATAGAATTTGTTGTAGCCATTCTGGGTTCTTTTTAGAATCCAGTATAGAAATAATAATTATTAGTGGCAATTAAAATAATTAAAGCTCAGGTCCCTTCCTAAATCTGAAAAGGGGACAGCCTAAAGAAGTCAACCGGAAAATCAAATTCATTTAAGTATGTAAATCACTGGGCCAAAGTTACTGGGCTGATCTCTATGACTAAACATTGTGACATTCTCATTCCTCCTGCAATCAGGGGAACTGCCTTCAACATAATAACTTTGCATTATTAAACCAAGCAAATGGTTCAATACATTTCAGTAGGCTGAATTTCATACTGTAAGTATACAAGTGCTTGTATATGTTATTCTCCCACTTTTACCCCAATTATACTGCAAATCTAAATTTTAACGTTAGGAAACTCAGCAAGTTCAAGCGTGTTGCTTTGCCTTCCTCTTTTATGTTTCTTTTGGAACTGAAAAAAATTCCCCAAACTACATTCCTCTAAGGGGAACAAGCCAAGGCAGGTTTGAAGGAACTGCAAAAAAATGTATAGCTTTCAGGGAGATGAAAAGAAAAGGAACAGAAGGGAAAGGAGAAACAGCCTTCTTTCCAACTAGCTCAACCTACATAATTGTTAAGGCAATGGTGAAAAGCAGAAACCCGCCAGGAAATTGATCCTATCTACTGGATCAACTCTTCCAAAGAAAAGTTAGTTCCAAAGAAATAACAGAAGCATCTGTTCAGGGTTTTAGCTGTTTACACTAAACTAGTTTGTGAAATCCAGCACCCCACTCCAGTTGATAATGATCAAAGAGGGGTAGGGCTCCCTTTTTTTGATACTCTAAGTCAAGGGTGTCAAACTCAAGGTCCATGGGCTGCATGCGGTCCACAGGGTGCTTAGATCTGCTACACGGGGCCACCCTGGAAACAGCGAAGGTGCCTCCGTCGGTGAAAACAGAGCTTGGGAGTCAGAGGTGGTATTCAGCAGGTTCTGACCAGTTCTGGAGAACCAGTGGCAGAAATTTTGAGTAGTTCGGAAAACCAGCAAATACCATCTCTGACTGGAGATTTTACAGTATCCTTCCCCTGCCACGCTCACCAAGCCAGGCCCATAGAAGTGGCAGTAAAAAAATTTGAATCCCACCGTTGGGAGAGCCGTGAGCAGCCATCCCAGGCTCCGTTTTCAGCTGCAACGGCCTCCTGCAGCCCTCTGCCAGAGAAAACAAAGCTTGCCCCTCCCCCGAGCTCCATTTTCGCTGGCAGAGGGCCGCAGGAGGCCGTTGTGGTTGAAAACAGGGCCCAGAAACACATTTTCACTGGCAGAGCATTCGGGTCACCACAGGCACCCCCCCCCCCCATATGAGCGATATCAATGCTGGCCATGCCCCCTGGCCACGCCCTCCCCCAGGTCAAACACATCCCTGATGCGCCCCTAAGTGAAATAGAGTATAGCTCCAAGTAATTCCTTTTCCTGCAGAACAGGATGGCACACAGAAATATTTGGTTTTCAATGCCAGATGAAATCCTGGCTGGCTTTTCACCTAAGGGCTGACTAAATATACCATTTTGTCCCTTTAAAAATCTGTTTCTTTTCATTATTGCATTGTGCTTATTTCTGTTTTAAATTTTTAAGGTATCGCTCATTTTTATTTCACTTAGTTTGTTTTATGGATGATAGCTTTTCCTGAGATCCTTTTGTGAGCTATAAATACTTCAATCAATGAATAAATGTTTTCTGGATCCACTCCCTCCCTTCACCAGCTTCTTGGACTGGAGCATCCAGGTCATTTTGCCCACCCACATTGCACACAGTCTTCTTACACCTGCATGACATTTTCACACTTCCACAGGCTGGCAAATAAAGGCAAGAGATGCAACTTTTACAAAGGACAAGGAGTTCCTCTGCCCAGCTTTTGGCAAACAATATCCTTACAGCTTCAAATTACATCAAAGTACTTATAAGTGGGGAATAATGCAGAGCTGCTCAAACATTTGTTTAAGAACTACATAATATGATTTCACTTAAAAGTTTTGATAGATTTTGACAGAACATCATAATATAAAGTTTTCCATATTGGTTGCAGCAGAGTCAGGTGATTGCTTAAAAGGGGAGGGATGTTAAAACAATTTAAAGTTGGGGGTGAGAGTTGAATACCAGAATCTCTCCATCTCACATAAGTAGCATTTCTCAACCTTAGCAACTTTACAATATGTGAACTTCAACTGCTAGCATTCCCCAGTCTATTTCTTGATCATAGATCATCACATATTGATTCCCTTAGGACAGTAAGATATTTTTTGATACCTCCATCTACTTCCCAATAGTCGTTTGGAAGACGAGCATAAAAGACATGGTAGAAAGTGGGTTACACACACACATACAAATGAAAAAGTACTGATGTTTCGTGACTATCAGGGCTGGTGATGGTGGTATGGCTGTTTTAGTGATTTAAAATAGTCTATTTTCTCTCATTTGGCCTTTTGCTATAATCCTCTTTTAGTTATGTAAATGTGAGGCCTTTCCAAAAGGACAGAACTTCTGAAAAAAGTACATTAAGCTACTTGGATCTTTGAGTAACAATTAATTAAAGGGAAAGGGCTTGCAAATTATGCAACTCTAAAAAACAGAAAACAAGACTGATATCAGAAGTCAGTGTTGTGGAAATCAGACATGATATATAATCCAACAAAGGGATTACTGTCATTTCCCAAGGATTCTTGGTTCTGCGCTCACTGAATTTCTATGAGCCTGCCAGAATGAAGCAAGGGAACAGCATCCCTTGTTCTCTTTTGGTGTTCTTCCTCTTGGTGGATTGGGCCCAGAAAGAAATGGCAAATAAATTATCATCATTAACAACAACAACAAATCATCTAAGGAGTAACAAGTCCAAAACTGAAAGAGGAACCCACTGAAGACCCCTTTGCTTTCAATTAATCCTAAAACCCTAAAGTTGGCACTAACCTAAGAGGTACCCCCTGGAAGAGGAGGATGGTTAAATATAATGATGATGTTCAAAAGACAACCATAACATCTCAAAGCCAATTCTGAATAAAAGAAATACCTTCTGACCTGCAGAAAGAAGAGGTGTTGGGTGATCTCCTGCAGAAGCTCCTCTTCAACCTTCTCAGGGTAAAACTTCACTAAAAAACAAAAGTTCACTGGATCTTCTTTGGGAATATCCTGATCTAAAACCTGTTTGAAAAAAGCAACCAGAACAACTAAACACCTCCGACTGAGAAAAGCATGTTTGGCAAAGCAGAAGCCCAAAGCCACTGTTTTTTGCCATGGATTCACAATGTCACCTAGGACTCTTTTGTACCTCACCCATTGCTGGTTCACATGTGCTTGTAGCAACTTCTTAGCATCAATAGCCATATAGGGAAATTAATTTACAACTGCATTTCAACTTTCCCATATTTAGATGCATTCAGATGGGTGCATTTTTATGTTCTGATCCCAGTCCTTTATTATCCATAAAAAAGGAAATAACAAAATTGAGGAAGGCTTTCCTTCACATTTTCCACTCCCAAACCATTTCAGATTTACAAATGTAAATGTCTTAGTCTTTCCCATTGTTTGCCATCTCCCTTTGCATATGAAAGGATACATTTCACATATATCTCTCCCCTTCTCCCCCCCACTTTTTTTTTAGACCTGGGGGAAAGTAAAAGGAGAAAGATCTTGTCAATGATGCTAATGTAATCCCTATAGTACTGCCTTTCACCAGACAATTTCAGTGAAAGACAAAGGACAGAAAAGTTAAGATAAATGGTATAGAAACATTCTGATTACATTCATATTCCAGTTTAGAGGCAAAGAGGATTTTAATTAGCTAAAGGGGGTAGAGGGAATGTAATTTGAATATGCACATGAATATGAATGTGCACATGTGATTTTTGGCCTAACCACCATTTAGATTTACAAATTGTCATTGTAAATCAAGGATGGGCATAGATGGTGTCTGTCTGCTTTCAGGTCTTCTGTCTTTCAGGTCTTCTGATCTCATTAAACACACATTCAATTTCACCGTTACAATTGTGATGGTGCCAGTGGTGGGATTTAAATTTTTTTACTACCGGTTCTGTGGGTGTGCTTGGTGTGCATGGCAGGGGAAGGGTACTGTAAAATCTCCAGTCAGAGGTGGGATTTCCTGGTTCTTCAAACTATTCAAAATTTCTGCTACCGGTTCTCCAGAACTGGTTAGAACCTGCTGAATACCACCTCTGGATGGCGCGTTTTCCTTTTTTTTTTTTTTACATCAAAGGTAAGCTGCCTTATTCACTCAAATACTCTCAAAACAGCCAACTCCTTTGCCTGGCCTGGCTCCTTAAGGCCCTCTTCAAAACAAACAGACCCCTGAGCCAAAAAATAATAATAATAAAAAGCTGACCATCTCTGAAGAAAACTTTTAGAATATTTTTAGGTCTTTCCAACTTAATGAGTATTATTTTGTAATGAAAGTTTAGATTCCAAACCTTTTTATCCATCTTCAACCAAATGCCCATTCCTTTGATAGAATACCAGAGACCAAAGTACCAGGATTCTCTCAGCCCCAATGCGCGACACACCTGGTCAAACAGGTCTTTTCCTTTCCACTTCATCTGTGGATTGCAATGGTACAAAATCAATTTTGAATAGATAGATAATAAGGACATCTGAGTGTGAAAAAAGATCTCTATTCCTGAGGTATTCTAAATATATGATCTCAACTATGTGAAAAAACAGAAATTCCAGAGCCTCTCATGATAAGTGCAAAGTTCAAATTATATAATTTTGGCTTTTAAGAAAATTAGAAGTTAGGGCTTTTTTGTGTTCTTCAAATTCATCTCCAACAAAATAGCAGGATTTACCCATTTTGCTGTTATAACATGGTTTATTTGCTTGTGCAGGATTCATCCTGCAGTTTTAACTGGTGAGCCATGATTTATGGTTTAGAGTGTTGCTTGTAGCTGAATAAATTATTACTACATAAACCATCATATAGCATAATATGTGAATCCAGAGAATGATTTAGAGTTTCCAGGTTTTAGGTTCAAAACTCAATGTCAGCAACTTTAAGATGTGTGGTCTTCAGCTCTTAGAATTCCAGCATGGTATATGCTGCTGCATGGCAACATCAATCAGAGTAAATAATTAAGCAAGGCTTTGAGTAGTTGGGAAAAGAATGCAAAATTCCAAAGTTCTGTAATGCACTTCTTTACAGTAGCATTTACACTAGTATTTATTTGGCTACTCTAGAAAGAAAAGCCTGTAGTACTGTAGGTTTAGAATACAGCCTTCTCTTATATTCTCTTATATTCCGATGTTAGTTAATATTTGTTTGTTTAATTTATCAAATGAATTGGCTGCCCATCTTACTACAGGCTATGATCATATTATAACAGGTAGTCCTCGACTTACAACACAATTGAGCCCAAAAGTTCCATTGCTAAGCAAGACAGTAAGTCAGTTGTGCCTCACTTTTGCAATCTGTTTTGCCACAGATGTTAAGTGAATCATGGCAGTTGTTAAGTGAAATGTGGTTGTTAAGTGAATCTGGCTTCCTCCATTGACTTTGCTTGAGAGTCGTAGTGGCGCCATGGTTAGAAAGCAGTCTTGCAGACTAACTCTACCAACTGTCAGCAGTTTGATTCTCACTGGATCAAGGTTGACTAAGCCTTCCATGCTCCCGATGTTGGTAAAATGAGGACCCAGGTTGTTGGGGGCAATAGGCTGATTCTGTAAACCACTTAGAGAGGGCTATAAAACACTATGGAGGGGTATATAAGTCCAAGTGCTATTGCTACTGTCAGCAGCTGACTGGGAAGGTTACAAATGGTAATCACATGACTCAGTAACCATGCAACTGTCATAAATACATGTCAATTGCCAAGCAGCAGACTTTTGATCATGTGACCATGGGGATGCCACAACGATTATAAGTGTGAAAAACAGTCATGTCATTTTTTAAGTGCCGTTGTAATTTAACGGTCACTAAATGAATAGTTGTAAGTCAAGGATTTCCTGTATGCTTGTAGATTCCCTAGAATCAAGGCTTCAAATCTTTGTTTGCTTCCCTGCTTTATTATCTTAGAAGTAGAGACTTATATTCTAAACTTCTTCTGTTTTCCTTTCAGCATATTCAAGATCTATAAACATACCTTTATGAATTGTTCTCCCACAAAAGCCCCACATTTAACTCCGTGGGCCTTAGAACCTTCAAATTCTAATTCTTAGCACACATGAGATGTGATAATGCCAAGGTAGCTTCAAAGACAAGTCTCAACAACAACACCAGTTCTGCTGCCTCCCCCTATTCCTTTAGAGATCTAAATTATGGGCAACTTCAATCAAGACAACGTTCTCCAAGTTTCTTTACTGAATTAAACTAGAAACACTTATACAGCTAGAAACCGAGTACATTTAAAGTGCCTAATTATTGTGATTTGTCTTGTTACTGATCTAGGCAGATCATCCATTTGGAAGAAAAGACAGCCATGCCTCCTTTGAAATTGATAGCCCAGCAAAAATTATCTGCCATAAGCAGAGACTGAAAGAGAAGTGGCAAAGTTCTAACAGGCACTCAGAGATAGAACAGATATTCTTAAATAAATACTACAGATCAGTGAATGTCACATGAACCAGGTAAGAGGCAAAAAGCCTGAAAATTACTGCAATCTCAGTAGTTGTATCCGGTGATTTGTTTTTAAAATTCATATCACATAAATCCCTGCAAATGGACAATTAGCGTGTCAGAAAAAGGCATTCAATATATTTTTTTCCTTGATATGTCAGCTTTCTACATTCAGAGAGAGAGATGCTCTTTGAGGCAATATGCAGGTATATAACTCTTATGTCATCTATATAAAAATTCTGGGCTTTAGAAATCAACACAACAACAAAATACCTCACAGCTGAACTCCATTTCAGCTTCCATTGTTGAAACTTTCACTTTAAACATTTTAGGCTGCTTCTTCTTTAGTCCTGTGATAGACATATTTTTAAGCCTGCCTGGAGCGGCACAATAGAAGAAAAGGTCTGAAAAAAAGAATATATAATTAGCAACATATTCCAAAGTATATTTACTTAGAAATAATCTTCTTTTGACTTCTAATAGCAGGTTAAGATATAATGTTGCTGAATTCTGGAAGTTTTATTTAGCTTCTGATAGATTCATGGTTCATCATCACTTTGACTAATCGCTCTTTTTTCTCTTATCTCAAAGAGTCCTATCAGCAAGCTTCTAGTTTATCTCTAACAGACCTATCAAAGAACCTTCTCTTTCCTTTAGAGGCCAGCCAGATGTTTTCAGAAAGCCCTCAAATCTTTCTCCTCAGTAAATAGTATTTAGCATATTTCTGTATTACTATCATGGCAAACAACAATTCATTAATTTGATCCATTCTCTTGAAAGTCATCTAAAATGGTGGTTATCCCAATGTTATAGCAAAAATGATCATAACTAGTTATAAAATTCTTGTGAGGGGGTGGCTATATAAATTTGACTAATAATTAAAAGGCAGCAAAGCTTTAACTATTGGTGCCTTAGGCACCAAAAACAGCATAAGCTTTTAGGCCAAGATAACATGGGAGAAACAAGCCCAGACATTCATCAGAAATAAACTCCACCTTTTAGCCAAAGAACAAGTTTATTTTCCTTTCAAGTGAAGGCTGCAGGCAAAAATATCCCAAATGACATTTGGAAGATCTCTCTGGAAGCAGATAAAAATACGTCATGGAAAGGATACAACCCAAAGGCCACATTAATTGGATAGTGTCAATAAATGTATTGAATATTTGTGGGGCTAAAAATAGGCTGGATTTATTAGGGAATGCAAATAGTTCATGAAAACCAAGAAGATAAAAAAATAACTGTCCTATGAAGTCAGCTAAATACCTATACAACTTGATTGAACAACTTACATTAAATCCTATAATTCTTTCCTCCTGCTTGTAATCCTGTGCCCAAAGCGCTGGGGAATCAAGCAGATGTTGGTGACTAAATATCACATCTTTTCTAATTTATGCAACTGACATAGAGTGAATCAAAAAGTCTATCCAAATCTTGGAGAAGGGGGAGAGCGTATTTTTTAAGGAGTAGAACAGAAAACAAAAAGAATTCCAGGGCAAGTGACAGACTAACAACTAAGAAGTATATCACTACTTCAGCTTCTGTTGGATTTCTGCATTTTCAAAGATTAAGTATAAACTGGGAAATCTTTTTTAATTAATATAAATGTTTGTAAATCCATTCACTTAATCAATTCACTACAACCCTAATTTAAATATGTTTCATAGGTGGTAAATAACTCTTTTGCATTCCATCATTCTACTGAACATTGGCCTTACAGACTGACTACAATAAAGAGTTAAAAATGAATGAAACAAACATAAAATCAATATAAATACGCCAAACAGTCTTTAAAAATATGTAAACAAAATTCAACTCCAAAAAACTGCAGAAAGGCTTAAGAAACTATTGGCATATGAAACAGAATATTAACACCTGCTGCATACAATATATTGGGACAAATATTTCAGAATCTGGGTTCCAGCAGCAATAATGTCTTATGGTAGCCAGTCTCTCAAATCAGGCATGACCAATTCAAACCATTTTGCTGCCTGAGATAGATAACAGAAACAGCCCTCCTGTACAAAACCCAACTGGAAGAGAGATTGAATATCACACCAACATTAGCACTAAGATGGCATTTTTGGCATAAACAATGGGATGAACGGCACTGCCACCTCCACCCCGATTTGCTGCCTGAAGTTCACAACTCATAAAAATAGATTTGTGTAAAGATGTAATGTAATGTTATGCAAAGGTAGATCCTGAGACCCAAAAGTCTTGACCTAGGAGTGAATCCTATTACTCCGCCTCCCTCTTAAAATAGTTCAGAAGCATGTTCTCCTTTCGCAGACCAGACTAGGTAAAGTCTGGTATATGAATTCATAGCTAGGACTGGAAGTGAACCAAGGACTTTGGGGTTTAGGGTTCCCATCCCACCTCCGATATTCCGGACAATTTTTTTTTTTTTTTTGGGGGGGGGGCGTCGGGGGTCGGGGTCAGGTCTTGCATTACACGATTGTGCTGTCTGAATGGATCAAAATACCTAGGACAACCAGCCCATGCAGAAGAAAGAAAACTCGCAGCGACCCCTTATTCTTTTGCACAGAGGAAGAAAGGATGCCGGCTCTCTGAAAAAGAGAGTTACTCTGCCTGAGACACCACGCGAAATGACAGATCACCCCAAAGCTTCCCTGGAAAAATGTGGGGCGGATCCGGCAGGAGCGAGAGAGCAGAGGATCACTGAAGTCCCCGCGTGAACAGTAAAGGCGCCAATATGAACCGTGGTCCATGTCAAGAGCGACAGGGAAAAGAAGGAGAGGACAGAAAGAAATTCCCAGCATGGTTTTGCAGACAGAGACTATACATGTGTGTCTTTTTCGCAGAGCTGTATGTGTCACTGTTTCCTGGATCTGAGATTATAAATTAAAACACATTTCAAAAAGCAGAAACCTCTTATCAAACGTAGCGTTATCTCCCGTTTCACGTATATGGTGCTAGTTCTATAATGCTGTTGATAGAAATCTCTTTTTTCCCCCACCCCCTCCCCATAAAACTGCAGAGAAAGAAAGACCTGTTCCAATTGCTTTCTTACCGCTCGGTGTGCTTTGCACGTTTATATTCCACGGCTGAAGTCAAATTGGCGTCCTTAATCCCTTCCCTGATTCAAGAGGATCTGAAAACAATGTCCCCGAAGTTGCAATTTGTAGCCCACACGTGCATCGTCGCTGGGGAGAAATAAGATCCAAGGACTGATCTGTCAGCGGCTCCCCTTCCTTTGTTTGCTCTAAACTGGAGCATGTCAGCTGGACTGCCCTCAGAGAAATCAAAGAATTTACTTTCCCAGGTGATGGGGGGGGGAACCATTTCCTGCCTGGGTGCTCTTTAGACTCCGCCCACTTTACCATCCCTATGAGTTCTTAAACACTGTTTACCACAAGGGGAAAAACTCCAAGGTCTTCTAACATCATTATAATCCATTCTTTCCTTCTACCTTCAGCAGAATTAATCATTAACAATAGACATAGCATCAACATGTATAAAGTGTGATGAACATGACTAATGGTGTCTTCTTTATTTCTCCATCTCTCCCTGTCAGGGGACACCGAAGATAACTTGTACTGAATCATCTTTTATATGCTCCTTGTTCCATGTACTATTTATATCCTGCTTTTCAGTTGTACAGCTTCACATAAGGGCTTGCAAATAACAAAGGTACCAAATATACATGCATATGTGAGTGTGTATACATATACAATTATACATGCATAATGTGTGTATACAAAGATGTATGTATTGGGGGAGAGTATAGGCTTAGCAGATAAAAAAGTTGAGCTTATCAACTGGAAAGCTGACAGCCAGGATTTGAGACCCAAGTGCTACACGGGGTGAGCTCTCATTCCTGCCTCAGCTCCTGCTCATGTAGCAGTTTGAAAGCATGCAAATGCGAGTAGATTAATAGGTACCACTTCAGTGGGAATGTAACAGCATTCCTTGCACCTTTGGTGTATAGCCATGCTGGCCACATGACCATCGAAAATGTCTTTGGACAATGCTGGCTCCCTCAAGCCAAGAAACAGAGATGAGCACTGTGCACTAGAGTCAGACACAACTGGACAGGGAAATATTTAGTATTTAGAGATAGATAATAGATATATAGTCAATGCCTAAAACTTTAAAGAATATAAAACAGCTCCCTTTGAGGGCGATGGCTGTTAAGAAAAACAAAATATAAATAAAACTGTAAGATGTAGAAAAAGGGAATTTCAGAAACCAAATGCTACCCCTATGAAAGCTCTTTCTAAATCTATGTTTTAGATATGTAGATATTTAAATATTTACCATAGTTTTTTACCTCTTTCAAAAAAAACTACTTTGGTTTTTATACACAGGTATCCTTGACTTATGACTACAACTGAGCCCAAAATTTCTGTTGCTAAGCAATACAGTTAAGGGAGTTTTGCCCCATTTTATAACCTTTCTTACCAGAATTGTTAAGTGAACCAATGCAGTTAAGTTTGTAACATGGTTGTTATTAAACTTGGTTTCCCCATTGATTTTACTAATCAGAAGATTGCACAAGGTGATCACTTGACTCTGGGACACTGCAACCATCATAAATATATCCCAGTTGCCAACTATCCGAATTTTGATCATGTGATCATGGGAGTACTGCAGCAATCATTAGTGTGAAAAAATTATCATGTCACTTGTAATTTTGAACAGTCACTAAATGAATGGCGGTACATACACAAATGCTAAAAAAAGAAGGGAAGGGACATTTACATAGTCTGAATTTTAATAAAAGTTGTTTGCAGATCCATTGTTAACTGAATCATGGTTTATTGAACAGAACCATCTTCATGCTATCCACTAATAGGCTAGATGCCCATATTTAATGCTAGTATTTTGTATCAATGCAACCAAATTTTACTACCAGTAAAAGTTTAAACCATCAGCAGACCAGCACTTGTAGAAGTAAAAGAAATTATAATCTCCAAGTGAGCAAAATATCCAAAGACAAAGCATAAACACCTCATATTTTTTCTCCATCCAGACAGGACCATATAATGCCTCTTGAGGATTTATAGTAAATTCCTGAATGAAGTTAGACAGTCCTCTATGAAATATTACATTCATATTTTTTTCTCTCAATGGGGTAGCTGAACAGAAATGTTGAGCATTCTCTATCGCATGTTTCTCATGCTGATTGAGAAATTCTGGGAGTTGGTCTATACATCTTCAGCTTCCTGAGGCTGATAAACATTGCCCTTAATCAAATGGGAGGCTGATTTTTGTTGAGTCAGCTATTTCAAGGATTTCACAATTAAAAGAGTTGATATCATCTTGGACAACCATATCCAAAGACTATTTGAAGCTTTTCTTGCCTTTCCATCTGACTGGACTGGGGAATCCATGTTGTGAGATGGCATTTGAAATTTAGGCAGTTTAAGTACAAGTAGATATATTAAGCGTTCTTCAAAATTCAACTTGGGTAAGAAGGTAAAAAGTAAATTTAGTGTGATTTTATCCAACCTGGTACTGTACAGATTATGCCTGAAACACAACATACAGGATTCCCAGCTATCTTAAATAAATACTACCGTACACTACTATGTAGAGAATAGTGGTGCTGGGTCAATTATTGATCTACTTACTGAAAACTTAACAGTTTTCTCATTTCAGCTCCCAAAATCATTCACATTTTGGCTTTCAAACAATGTTTTCAAATAACACATTAATGCAACCATGACCTTACTCAGTTAAACTCACATTCTTGGATTGCATGACACACTGGATCAAATTAATCACATCAGCTAAATGTGGCTTACACAACACACAAAGCTAAATTGTGTCTTGCTGTGTTCACACAACACAACAACATTTTTATTTTTCAAATTAGTATAGCTGCCTATTTCACAAAATAAGTTATTCTGGACAATGTACAACAATGCTAAAAATAGATAATACCCAAACCAATCATTACAAAACATTACAAATTATAAAATAAATAAATAAAAATAGTAAATGAAAGGATGTTAATGTTTCACCAGTTTCCTGGAGTGCCCAGCCTGATGGCACGCAGGCCTTGAGGGACTTTCAGAAAGTCAAAGTGATGGAGCCAGTCTTACTTCAGGGTGGAGCGTAGGTGCCACAGAGAAAAAGCCTTCTAAACCTAGCATACTGGAGCCAAATGGATCTCAGGCAGATATAATCTGAGAGAGTAAGTAATTTGGTCCCATACCATATAGGACTTTAAAAGTCAAAACTAGCACCTTGAACTGGAACTGGAAATAGATTAGTAACTAATGCATCTTGTGAAGCAAAGGTATAATGTGAATACTACTAGAAACATACATAACTGCCTGGGGTAGTGCACTTTGCACAGCTGAAGTCTAGATATTCTTCCAAGGACAACCATAAGTGGAAGTACATTACAATATTCCAATCAGGAAGTGGCTTACCGCATGAGTGACAGTAAGTAGGGATGACTAAGGATTACAAATATAGAAAAAATAAATATATGAAGACAATGACTGAGAATGCGTTTAGATATTTTTTGTAAGTACCTGGACAATTCAAAGCATTTCCTGAATTTAACTAAAAATGATATAGTGTAATTAATTCTATTTTTTATTCCATTATTTAAAGTATTAATAAAAACACAGAAATTTTCAGCAATTGGATTTTCTGTCAAACATGCACATAATAAACTGAATTGTATGTATCACTATCATTTTTTCCATAAAGATATTGATAGAAATTTAATACATCTGCCTTTTCCAAATACCAGTATGCAAAATGATAGGAAAGCTTCATAGCTTAAACTCCTCAAATCAGTTTCCATTTCTCATGGGCACTTAATTTCTTAACAATATGTGTAGATGGTTGCCCTTGCCTATTTCCAGCATATTATTAAATGCCTAGTGACACCTTAAACTGGTCTTTCATGCAACTATTATTTAGGATTTTTAGGACTACCCAAAGAGGAGCATGCGCTGCCACCTACTGTGACATTAGTTTTTGTATCACTATGTAGTTGTTAAAAGCATAAGCAGCACACCAGAAAAAGATACCCTTTGAAAAGGGATAAAAAAATGTAGTACTTCCACTAAAACAGCTTTTAATGACATACAAAAGCCACTTTGATCTAGCTGTTTAAGGCACCAGGCTAGAAACCAGGAAACTGCAAATGCCTATATTCTCAGTCATCCAGGTCATAGTTGTCCCAAAGGTGTTTTTTTCAAGAGGCAATTGGAGTTTCTGGTTTTTTCTTTGAGGACGTTTTGCTTCTCATCCAGTCAGAGCTGGAGAAGCTTCTTGGATGAGAAGCGAAACGTCTTCAAAGAAAAACCAAAAAGTCCAGTTGCCTCTTGAAAAAAAGCACCTTTGTGACGGGAAACTGCGAGTTCTAGTCCCACTTTTAGGCATGAGAGCTGGCCATGTGAATCTCAATCTCAACCCAATATTCCTCTCGGCGTTGCTGCTGTGGCCAAATAAGAGGAGAATGGAATACTTAAGTACGGTAGACGCTTTGAATTATTTATTAACAATAAAGACGGGATGATTAAAAAAAAGTTTTTTTTTTTTTAAAAAAGGGAGGAAACCTCAAGGTTGACTCGGGGTAGGTAAATTGAGGCCCCAAGATTGTTGGGGGCAATAAGCTTTGTAAAAAATGCCGCTTGGGGGGGCCAAAAAGCCCTAGTAATAAACAGGCATATACAATGGAATGAAGGCTATTGCCGAGCACTTAACATGGTGCTCTAAACACTGTAAGCCGCCCTGAGTCTCCGGAGAAGAGCGGCATATAAATGTAATTTAAAAAAATTTTTTAAAAAAAATCTACAAGAGCTCTGAATGTGCTTTCCCAATGGTTATCAAATAAATGCTTGTCAAAACCATGTCGTTTTCAATTACGATGCCAGCTTCACCCAAAGCCATCCTTGAACCGGGAACGTTTTTCTCCCGCCGCCGCCGCAGCAGCAACCAACTACCATCCATCCCCCGCCTCCTTTTCTAATGGCGTCATTTTCGGAAACGGCGATCCTTCCGGCTCTGGCCCCGCCCTTTCCTTCTTTGGATCCCACCTCCCGGTATCCAGCCTTGGGACGGAGGAGAGTGTAAGGGCTTCGAATGACTTGGAGGGAGGGGGCGCAAATGGGTTACCCGGGACCCGGAGAAAGTGGTATTTTCACCCCTCTGTGGGGCTGGGAACCAAGCGGGAACGGCGGATTCCTGGGAGCTGCACTGGGAGGCAGATTAATTTCCAGTATTATCCCACGCCCGGCACGTCTTTTAAGATTACCGGTAGAGAAGAGTTTTAACGTTGATGTCAGAATGTTAATTTTTTTTTATATCCCACTGTTATTTTCATAAATAACTCAAAGCAGTAAACATGCCTAATGCTCCCACAGGTGCTTTTTCAGGAGGCAACTGGCCTTTCTTTCAAAAAGCACTTTTGGGACAACCATGACCTGTCCTGGATGACTGAGAATCTCTATAGACTTTTATGCCTAATGCTCCTTACTCCTGCACATTCTAGACTAGTGTTTTTCAAACATCACAACAGGATGTGTACTCTTCAACTCCCAGAATTCCCCAGAGGAGGTTTTTGCACAAATTTGTCTTGTGCACCAATTGCACATCTTCCCAGGCCAGTAGTTATCTGCTTATGATGACTTGTGCCTTAGTCATCTGTTTGGATTACTATAACACACTGTACTTGGGGCTGCCCTTGAATTGCACTCAAAAGCTGCAGCTGCTCCAGAATGCAGTGGTACAGGCAGTTTTTGGCATTCCTTGTAACCCTGCTCTGCAAGTTGTTCTGGCTTTCCAGTAGACAATTCAAGATGTTGGTCATTATCCATGATGACTCATAGGGCCAAATTATTTGTGGAACACCTCTCTCCCATTGTTTCTGCCCATCTCACTATCTGTAGTAGAGAGAGTATGTTCCCAATCCCTTCTATTACATAATGTCGTCTTTATGGACCCTGGCTCCACCTGTCCTGTGGAACTACATCCTCTGGAGATTCAGATTACTCCAACCTTGTTAGCCTTTTGCAAGGCATTGAAGACCTGGCTGTTCCCCCAGGTATTTGGATCAAGAAGTAGATGGACTCTGTCATTACGAGTGAGTGGAGGGTTTTCTTAGGCTCCAAGGAATTGTCTAGCAGGGTTTTAATCTGGTAAGCTGCCGATAGTCAATTGTGTGAGATGGAGGGCTGTATTAAACATAATTAATCATTTCTAAGAAGAAAGTTGAAATATTAGGAAAAAATATATTTTAGAAGAAGGTTTTCCAGGTGTGTTGGCTTCAACAATGCATGAAAGTTATTTACTAAAATTATGCTTACATTTGTTTGGCAGAATACCTGAATGATAGCAATCAAGTCATGTCTGCATTACGTGGAGCTGTTCATGCAAGATGGATCATAGGGAAAGTAATTGGAACCAAAATGCGCCAAACAGCTAAAGTGAGAGTAACAAGGCTGGTACTGGACCCATACTTAACAAAGGTAAAGAGCTGGGAGTGTAAATTATTAAGCTTCAATTTATTGAATCATTTCTTACCATTAATTCATGGAGTTACTGGGAAAATCGTTATTATGAGATCTTGTGAAAAATAAAAATAAAATGCTAGGATTATATAAGATGCTGTGTGTCTTAAAAAGTGGTCTTCAACTACTTGATGCCAGGTCCTAATCTTAATGCTAACATGCAGTTAATTCAAATTAATTTTATCTGATCTGACAGTACCTTTATAAGGTTTCTAAGTATGTCATTTTAAAATTAAAAAGCAAAAAAAAAATCAAGAAAAGGAAAGCACAAGGTTGTATTGACTTGAGAAATGTAGTTTGGTGCAGACATAGGAAATGTTGATCTTGGTATTGGTTAAAGTTTGTATGTTGTTTTTAAAATAATTGATTCTCAAATCTCTAAATACCCAGAAAAAAACTGGCATAAATCACAAATCCCTCTCCCTCTCTCTCTTTTACAATACTAAAGATTAAGAATCTCCTTTTCAAATGAGATAAGGAGACAAGGGTGACACTGCAGTACCACTGGCTGGGAGTGTCAATTATTATTATTATTTCCAAATCTCCAAATACCTACACAAGGGTCCTCTTTGTAGACTTCAGTTCAGCATTCAATACCATCATTCCAGACACTCTTCTAAGTAAATTAAATCAACTAGCGGTACCTGAACACACTTGTAAGTGGATCATAAGCTTCCTAACAGACAGGAAGCAGCAGGTGAAGCTAGGCGGAATCACATTCGATACCTGTACAATCAGCACAGGGGCCCCCCAAGGCTGTGTGCTATCTCCACTTCTCCCTATATACCAATGACTGCATCTCAAACAATCCATTTGTTAAAATACTGAAGTTTGCTGATGACACAACAGTGATTGGTCTCATTCGAGACAACGATGAATCTGCATACAGACAGGAGGTTATACAACTTGCCTCATGGTGTAACCGGAACAATCTGGAACTGAACACACTCAAAACCGTAGAAATGGTGGTAGACTTTAGAAGAAACCCTTCCATACTACCACCTCTTACAATACTAGACAACACAGTATCAACAGTAGAGACCTTCAAATTTCTAGGTTCTACTATATCACATGACCTAAAATGGACACCTAACATCAAAAAACATCATCAAAAAAGCACAACAAAAAATGTTCTTTCTGCACCAACTCAGAAAGCTCTAACTGCCCAAGGAGCTGCTGATACAGTTCTACAGAGGAATTATTGAGTCTATCATCTGCACCTCTATAACTGTCTGGTTTGGTTCTGCAACCCAACAGGACAGACACAGACTTCAGAGGATAATTAGGACTGTAGAAAAAACAATTACTACCCACCTGCCTTCAGTCGAGGACCTGTGTACTGCATGAGTCAAAAAGAGGGCTGTGAAAATATTCATAGACCCCTCACATCCTGGACATAAACTGTTTCAACTCCTTCCCTTAAAACGATGCTATAGAGTACTGCATACCAGAACTACTAGACACAAGAACAGTTTTTTCCTGAAAGCCATCACTCTGCTAAACAAATAATTCCCTCAACACTGTTCAATTATTACAAAGTCTGCACTACTATTACTGCTAATCTTCTCATCACTCCTTATCACCCATCCCCTCCCACTTGTGATTGTAGGACTGTAACTTTGTCCCTTGTATCCTTACGATTTATATTGATTGTTTCCTAGTATGATTTGATTGTTGATTATACCCGATGACTATCATTAAGTGTTGTACATTATGATTCTTGATTCTTAACGAATGTATTTTTTCCTTATGTATACTGAGAGTATTTACACCAAGACAAATTCCTTGTGTGTCCAATCACACTTGGCCAATAAAGTATTCTATTCTATTCTATTCTATTCTATTCTATTCTATTCTAGGCTTTAGATTAAGATTGCATTAAATCCTATTGTAGTTGCCCAGACAAATACTATTAAATAATCAGATATTGGTGGGTAAACTTCACTGAGGGGGTCTTCTTTATTTCAGCCTCTTCTCTCTCATGTTTGGGAACAATCTGATTGAAGCAAGGATATCACGGCTTGCCTCCATCACTGGAGGTTTTTAAGAAGAAATTGGACAACCATTTATCTGAAATGGTATAGGGTTCCCTGCTTGAGCAGGGGGTTCACTAAGAAGATTGTGTTATTCTGTTTTTCTGTGCATTTCAATTACTATCAGTATATAATATTGTTTGTCAACATTAATGCCAGTAAATAAAATATCAAATTAGGAGTAATGTTTGCAGTCTAGAAAGTTCACTGGATAGCACCAGTAAGTTCTCAGTCAGGCTAAATTACATTCATATAGTTGTCATGGGTAAAGTGAATGGAGGCATATTATGTATCTGCACTAATTCTGATAAACTTTATCTGTTTTTTTAATTGCAGTCTTTAAACTCAAAGCCCTCACATTTGTAAAAGTATTTTATATGGTGTTTCCCATGACTGCTACCAATCACAAAAGCCAGCTGAGTGACCTTGAGCTAACCACTCCCTCACAGCCCAAATCAGGCTCTGCAACAAGCTAGTTGAAAAATGATACCCCTTGCCACATCATGCGCCAATAAACTTACTGTAGGAACTAGGCTAGCATAGTACAAAACAAGTAGACCCTGGAACTAAGCAGGACAAAGAACAATATAATTTCTATGGCATTTCTTCCAATTCAAATTTCAGGTGCTCTTAAATATCAGAATCCTTATGCCCGGTAAAGATTTTAAACCCATCTAACTGAAGGCATCATTTTAATCTTTCCCAAAATAACATAACTACCAACCATTGATCTTCCCACTCTTTTCTCTTCTACAGTTCTACAAGAAGCGAAAAACATACTTTGCTCATGATCCTCAGCAACAGTGCATCGAGGGAGACATTGTCCTTCTGAAAGCTTTGCCTGAACGAAGAACCAAGAATGTGAAACATGAGATTGCTGAGATTGTGTACAAGGTTGGGAAAGTAATTGATCCCATTACGGGGAAACCGTGTGCAGGCCACAAGTTCTTGGAAAATGTAGCAGACACAGAAAATCTGACTGATAGAGATACTAGCTTTCTTAGTGAAAAACTCCAAGAACTAACTGTTTCTTCTCCAGACAAATGAAAGGTTGGAAATAATTTGGGACTTGTTTGCCTGTTTCAAGGAAAAGGTTTTATTGATACATGTAGGAAGCATGATTAATAATAAACTGAAGTTGGTGTGTACATGCAATAAAATGTTACCATTTGTTTTTAAAATATTATATGTTCACTCCTGCCTGAAGGAACATAAAGCAATGTACAAACTGAATATTTTAAACAGTTCCAGTAAAGCACTAGAATTCAGTTACAACCAATATAATAAACAAGCAAACCAAAGCCAAAAAAGCAAACAAAATTATGAGGAAATACTGTATCTTATTAGTGGAAATAGTAACTTGTTTATTTTGATGTTTCTCTGAACTGAAACTTGCTTCCTGTAAATATGGGGAATTCAACTTCGGAGAAGCCTATTCAGTTTAGTCGTTTGGCTTTCTATGAGTAATGCTTTCTAGGGTTTACTAGTTTTTTAACCATTTATAAATAAAGAGGATCACTTAGTTAAAAAAAAAGTTTGGATTTCCATCATCAGCAATTTCTATATCATACAGTATGCCTGATAGCTGGCCAAAACTTTCCTGGCCAGAATTTCATTTTCCTAAATACTCTCCTACAGAGAATACTGCTAATAAAAGTATACCTCTACTGTAATATTGTATTGACGTATACAATCACCATTTCTTGAATCAGATTTGGCTATTGTGATGACTACATGGGAACACCGTTATTTATTAAATGTTAATGCTGCCTATCTTCTCTATGAAGTCACTCTTGTAGGTTTTTAATTTTTATTTTTTGCCAACAATATCAAAATGGCTTATCCCTGACTTCTAATATATAGCCCTGGGATTTTCTGGCAGATTTTGTTCTACTAACTACAATCAATCAGAATAGAGCTTTATGGGTTCTTGGAGGTCTTCTAATCCAACCCCCTACAGTCAATGTTGGTTTGTTGTTTGGGGATCAGTTTGTATTGACTGAGTGATATTTGTTTACCTGGATATAGCCAAAGCATATTCATTTTATTAAAATGTCCCGATTTTTTTTAAACCAAAATGTTATTGGGGGGGAAGGGTGAATCTGAAGAGCTGGTTTGGCATTAAATAAAAAACTTCACATTGTTTGTGGGGGAGCACAATCTGCACGTGTTTTGGAAAAACAGAAGCATCTAGGAATAGAACAGTAGCGAGATTTATTTCGCGGGCTGCCCTCCCAAAATCTTTTTTGCTATCCCATTTACCCCTCCTTTCAGTCGCGTCATATTTGCGACTTACGCAAATCGCGAATCCACACAGAGCTCTTCCGCGGCTCCTCGCCAGCCCGCGTCTCGCATTGAGCGCGAGGCAGACCTGCCCCTTCCACCACTCCTCTCCCCCGCCCATCCCCTTCGCTATCCTCTCCTCTCGCAACCCTAATGCCCCCTGGTGGCTGACCAGGTGCAACGCGCCGCTCTCTCGCCCGCCCCCCACCGCCGCCAGCGTAGGTGGTCAAGATGGCGGCCGGAGTGCTGCTGCGGGGGAGCGGGGGCCGCCTCCGCCGTGGCCCCTTCCCGGCACCGGGGGCCACTTTCCGTCTTTTCTACCTCAGGTGAGCGAAGCTGCAGAAAGGGGAGGGAAGCGTGTCCCGCGCGCATCTGTCTCTTCTCTACCACCACCCCGTCCCGCGGCCGCCGTCATCCTCAAGGTCACGGGCAAGTCAGGTGGTTTTTAGGAGCTCGCCGTTTCCTTCGCTCTGGGAGGGAAAAGCAGAGCCCCAGCCCCGTTAATGCGTCTATGGATGCGGCCGATGCCTAAGACAGCGAGCGCCCAGGATGGATCTGCGTAACACTTTTGAGACTCTTTATTATACTCCCCCACCCCCGCCGTCTAATGCTCTGGCTGGTTTCTTGCAACACGCGTGCGCACTGGAGGAGTGTGGATGTGTTTGGTGGAGGGGCGTGTTGGGTAAACCCCCGACAGTTTATGGTTCAGGATAGAGGATGGAATGATTTAGTCATCGTGTGAAAGGATGTCCCGTTCATGTCCTCTGCACATGTAAACTAGTTTGTTTCTTCTCAAAATCCCCATAGTTAACCCCCAGCAAAGACGTTTTGAGACATGCACCTCAACCCATATTACAGGAACACTCCTCTTTATTTCAACGTGTCCATTTGTATTCTTATTAAATTGTAAGTGACTTTGGAGGCCTTTATGATGCGTTGTAAGTATCCTCTTAGCAATAGTCGTTGGATAATATAGGACAGTCCTGTCATTTCAGTATTGCACACCAAATGCTATGTAAAGTAACCTGCAGCTGTAGATTTTTCATCTTTCTGCTTCCACTTGTCATCCACTGGATCATTCTTTCCTAATATGCTAGGCAAAGGCCTGGCGTAAATATATTAATATTAATTTTATCAAGCCATTCCCTCTCTCTTTATCTGCCTCTTTGCTTCATGTGTGAAGCCCATTGGCTACCTCCCTGCCCATGAATTGGCTCTTCTTCAATTACTTTATTTAACAGCGATATATGCCACTAAAGCCCCCCTGGATTTTATGTAGTATAAACAGGTCAGTCTTTGTGCAAAATGTCTATGTAGATTCTCAGTCATTCCTCAGGTCAGGGTTATCCCAGAGGAGCTGAAGAAACTACTTGGATGAGAAACGTCTTCAAAGAAAAACCAGAAAGCCCAGTTGTCTCTTGAAAAAAGCACCTTTGGGACTTTGTGCAAAAATAAAAAAACAATGGACACAAGGAGTTATCAAAGAGGAGCAAAGTAAAAACAGAACATTCTCAGGTTTATTTCAACAAGATCTCATTGAGTCGGAGACAGCTGAGCACTGAAATGTTTCAAGCTATCTCAGAAGAATTTAGCAAACAAAAGGGATTTAGCACATTGCAGCTGTTAACGTGTCTGTAATCGACCCCTACCATGAAACTTTCATCTGCAAAACTTCCTTGTTTTCCCCTCTCTTGACTCACTCAATTCATTTAAATAGAATTAGAAATAGGAATAGAATAGAATAGAATTCTTCATTGATCAAGTGTGATTGGACACACAAGGAATTTGTCTTGGTGCAAATGCTCTCAGTGTACATGAAAGAAAAGATACATCTGTCAAGAATCATAAGGTACAACACAATGATAGTCATAGGGTAAAATAAGTAAATCAAATCATACTAGGAAACAGTCAATATAAATCATAAGGATACAAGCAACAAAGTTACAGTCATACAGTCATAAGTGGGAGGAGGAGATGGGTAAAAGGAAGGATGGGAAGATTAATAGTGATAGTAATGCAGAGTTAGTAAATAGTTTGACAGTGTTGAGGGAATTATTTGTTTAGTAGAGTGATGGCATTCAGGAGAAAATTGTTCTTGTGTCTAGTTGTTCTGTTGAGCATGCTCTATAGCATCGTTTTAAGGTTAGGAGTTGAAACAGTTTATGTCCAGGATGTGAGGGGTCTTTAAATATTTTCACAGCCCTCTTTTTGACTCATGCAATATACAGGTCCTCAGTGGAAGGCAGATTGGTATAATTGTTTTTTTCTGAAGTCCTAATTGTGTCTGTCTTTCAGAACTAAGCCAGACAGTTATAGAAATGCAGATGACAGAATCAATATTCTCATGAATGATATCTGTCCTGTTTCTAGCACGAAGTGTGCAGATACAGATTGATAACTCAACAAAGCTTCCATAACAAAGTTCATTTATTGGTACATCAGGTATCCTCATGACTCACATTTGTGACAAAGTTCCTCTTTCAATGACCAATCCTTTGTATATCTGCCTTGTACGTGGAAAATGGTTATCTCCTAACCCATCTCGTAGCAATAGAAGGAAGCAATGTTATCAGTACATGAGTGCCGGTAAGAATGAAGGGCAATCTCCTTCAACCTCTCGAGGGTCAATTTAGTGGCCAGTCAGGATTACAGATGTAGCCACGTGACATGAACTACATTTCCCAGGATACCTTTAACTACATTTCCCATGATGCATTCCCTTAAGGGGACAACTCACAATTCCTAAGTAACTAACCCATTCCCATAGACTGGCTGGGACAGCATACTCCCCACCTGGAATTGTAAATTCCACTATAAAAAGAAGAGAAGAAAAAAAATTATAAACTAAGATAAGCAGTAAACATTGATAATGACTGAATAGCATATAACTACATAAGTAAGATAAACAGTTAGCTATATAACTAAGAAAAAGCGTAAACATTAATAAAGCATCAAACAAAGCAAAACATGCCAAGCTTGAGGTTCAATCTTCAAGTTCGACCCCTTGGTGCAAGTCTGCTGGTCACCTCTGGCGGCCTTTTAGGTGTACAGGTACTCTTGTAGGCAAAGGTGAAAGTCTGGAGGTCGCATCTGGCGGCCTTGTAGGGTTGACAGGTACAGTTGGTGGCAAAGGTGAAAGTCTGGATGCCTCTTCTGGTGGCCTTCTAGGGTTGGAACAGTACTCTTGCTTCCACGGTGTCAAAGGACATCGGGAACGTCGGGAGGCTGTTGGAAAGAGCGTTGCGGAGGCATATGCCTGTGTAGAGTGTCTTAGTGGACGTCTAGTGATTGTTGGCGGCCATTTAGGGTGTCCTAGTGAACGTGTACTAATCGGCGGTGACCTCTGAGGCTGGAACTTCATTCTTGTTTTCGGTGGTGCCAAAGGGCGTTGGAAGGCGGGTGGAATGGATGTTGCTAAGGTATTTGCTAGGGTTGGAGCCTGAATCTGGGCGTCACTGACAATTCCTACGATCCCCCATCCTAGGGGAGATTTGATGGCCACTGGGCCATCGACAGGACAGCCTACTGACTCAGAAGAGAAAGGCATGTGGGGCATTATTTCCCAGCAAGAGTAGGATATCAGCCTCTGGATCTAGAGCAAGAAGGTGAGGAGCAAGGTGCTGTAGGTAAGGAATGTTACGTATGACTTCAGGTGTTGCGATCTGACTGCGGTCGTTCGGTATCCCATCGCATTCAAATATGGGCGGTAACGGGAACCGGGATTCTATGCAAAGTCCAGTAGCTCTCCTCCCCGCCATGCTTCTTGGTCCATGGCACATTGATACCGTGAAGGGAAGTGTGACCTGTTGCACCTCAAAGAGGTCAAAGAATGCGGGTCTGGCCAGGGTGCAAGTGCTTTGAGTGTCTATCCGCACGTACATTTTCACGGCGTCTTCAAAGCATCCTTCAGGGTACACTTTGGCTAAGCAGATGGGAAGACACGAACAAGGGGCTGGTGAGTCGGTGCACAGTGCTGTGCAGTTTACGCTCATCCTTGGTTTAGGTTGTGGTTTGTCAGTCTGCCAAGGACCCCTGCATGCTTCTGTGTCGCGTTGCGGCTCCTTATCTGAAGGAGGGATACGAGGTATCTGCTGTGGCAGCTCGGCGTCTGGATGCAGCGCGGTTGGGTGTTGGTCACTTTCGCAGATGTGACATTGCACTTTGGTTGTGCAGTATTCGGGCGAATGTGTGGATTCGCAACACTTGTAGCAGTATTGGTACTCTCTTAGCAATTCTTTTCGTTGGGTCAGTGATTTTGTTGCAAACCCAATGCAGCTGTTTAGTGAGTGGCGAGTGTTGTGCATAGGACAAAACTGGTGTCTCCTTGTAATGGGAGATCTAGATTGGGATGGATAGGAGGAGGTGTCGATCTCAGTATTGAGTATGGGGCCTGAGGGTGGTATATGGTTGCTGTTGTACCTTCTGGTATTAGGAGAACTAACAGCTCTGAGTCCACGGGCTCGGTATGTGTTGCACACTGTTGCTTGGTGGGAGACAAATTCTTCCAGAAGTGTGAAGGGTATAAAGCTGTGTCGACCTTTGGCCATGAAGGTGTCAGTCAACTGAAGCCACTTTTCAGTTAGCACCTGTGGAAGTTTTCGAACAATTTAGTTCTGTGTGTTGACGTGATCGAGACAGGCGAGTGTTGGTAAGTTGGGATCCCGTTTTGCCGTTCTCAGCTGGATGAGTATGTTAGCGAGTTCTATGATTAGGCGAGGCTGGTCGATAAGAATTTTAGGAAAACTGTTGAGGCTATCCAAGAGTGTGGCTTCTACATCCTCGGGAGCGCCATACAGTTTGTCAAGCCTTTGCCATGATAATCGTAGGACAGCGGCTGCGTCATCATAGTGGGATATCATAAGTGCCCTTGGTATGTCATATCTGCCCCTCCCATAAGTGGGAGGGGCAGATATGACGGGGGTAGAGGGCCATATCAAGTTAGGGGATCGCGTGCCCGCTGTCTCCAAGCGGTGGCGCGCTCCGACCCTCCCGACCCGTCTGGCAGGCCTGGTTGTGCAGAGTCTCAGGCCCTGAGTACCCGGCTGATGTTATGTAATGCCAGGTCCGTCGTTAACAAGGCCCCCCTGATTTGCGATCTCATTCAGGAGGAGGGTGCGGACCTGGCAGGGGTTACCGAAACCTGGTTGGGCCCAGAGGGCGGTGTCCCTCTGGTAGAGATTTGCCCACCAGGTTTCCAAGCATTCCATCGACCGAGATCTCAGGGAAGGGGTGGTGGGGTGGCGGCGATTATTAGAGAAGTCCTTTGTCCTAGGGAGGCCACTGTTCCTCAGACGGCTGGTTGTGAGTCTCTCTTTGTGAAGTGGGGTCGGGGGGTTCAGATGGGCCTGTTGATAACGTACCTGGCTCCCTGCCACGTGTCATCGGCCCTACCCGGGCTCCTCGAGGTGATAGCCGGGCTGGCGGTTGAAACCCCCAGGCTTTTAGTCATGGGTGATTTCAACCTGCCTTCGCTCGGGGAAACCTCTGGGGTGGCCCGGGAGTTCCTGGCTTCCATGACGGCCATGGATCTGACCCAATTAGTTTCTGACCCCACTCACACGGGGGGACACACACTGGACCTGATTTTCGCCTCTGGTCAGTGGTTGAATGATCGTGTTGGAGATCTAGTCATAAAACCCTTGTCATGGTCCGATCATTCTCTTCTTAGACTGGACTTCGGTGCCGCCACCCCCCATCGCAGGGAGGCGGAGCCGAGGAGATGGTTCCGCCCCAGGCGCCTGATGGATCCGGAACGGTTCCAGATGGAGCTTGGGCCATTTCCTGAAACTCTGGCTCATAACTCGGCCACAGACTTGGTGGCCACCTGGGATAGGTTGGCCGCGGAGGCTCTGGACCGAGTTGTGCCTTTGCGACCTCTGACTCGGCATAGATCCCACCTGGCTCCGTGGTTTACGGGGGAGCTGAGGGGGATGAAATGCCGGAAAAGACGTCTGGAGGGTATCTGGAGGGCCAGTCGTGCTGAGTCTGATCGGACACAGGTGAGGTCCTATATTAGGACCTACCTAGTGGCGATAAGGGCGGCGAGGCGTTCACACTTCTCCGCCCTTATTGCGTCTGCAGAAAATCGGCCTGCTGCCCTGTTTAGAGTGACCCGCTCCCTGCTTGAGCCGAGAGCGCGGGAGGACCTCTTGCAGGGTAAAGCAGAAGAGTTTTCCCGATTTCTGCATGATAAAATCGCCCAGATTCGGGATGGGCTGGACTCCAGTTGGGTGGTCCCGGGGGAGGTGTCCGGGGCAGGTCCTGAGACGGTTATCTGGGAAGAGTTCGATCCTGTGACCGCCGAGGGTGTGGACAGACTTCTGGGGAGGCTGAATGCCACCACATGTTTATTGGACCCGTGCCCTTCCTGGTTGGTTTCTACCTCCAGAGAGGTGACACGAGGCTGGCTCCAGGGGATTGTCAACGCTTCGTTGACGGAGGGGGCGCTTCCGACCGCCCTGAAAATGGCGGTGGTGCGGCCCCTCCTCAAGAAGCCTTCCCTGGACCCGGCTCTTTTGAATAACTATCGTCCTGTCTCCAACCTTCCCTTTGTGGCGAAGGTTGTTGAGAGTGTGGTGGCGCGTCAGCTCCCTCAGTATCTGGAGGAAGCATCCTATTTAGATCCGTTCCAATCGGGCTTCAGGCCCGGGCACAGTACTGAAACAGCATTGGTCGCGTTGGTAGATGATCTCTGGAGGGCCCGTGACAGAGGTTATTCCTCTGTCCTGGTCCTCCTAGATCTGTCGGCGGCTTTTGATACTATCGACCATAGTATCCTATTGCGGCGGTTGGAGGGGTTGGGAATTGGGGGCACTGTTTTGCGGTGGTTCTCGTCCTTCCTCTCGGACCGCTCGCAATTGGTGTTGACGGGGGGGGAGAGGTCCACCCCTAGGCCCCTCATGTGTGGGGTGCCTCAGGGGTCGGTCCTCTCCCCTCTTCTGTTCAACATCTATGTGAAGCCGCTGGGAGAGATCATCCGTGGTTTTGGGGTGAGATGCCATCTGTATGCTGATGACACTCAGCTATACATCTCCACCCCAAACCACCCCAACGATGCTGTGGAGGTTATGGCCCGTTGCCTGGAGGCTGTGCGGAACTGGATGGGCGAGAACAGGCTTCGACTCAACCCTTCCAAGACCGAGTGGCTGTGGTTTCCGGCGGCCCGATATAGTCAGCTGACTCCATCGCTGGCTATTGGGGATGAGATCTTGACCCCCACAGAAGGGGCACGCAATCTTGGTGTCCTCCTGGATGTACGGCTGTCTTTGGAAGATCATATTACAGCCGTCTCCAGGGGGGCTTTTTATCAGGTTCGCCTGATACGCCAGATGCGGCCCTTTCTTGATCGGGACGCCTTACGCACAGTCACTCATGCCCTGGTCACCTCCCGTCTGGACTACTGTAATGCCCTCTACATGGGGCTCCCTGCGGGGAGCACTCGGAGGCTTCAACTGGTACAGAATGCAGCCGCGCGGGTGGTTATGGGGGTGTCGAGATACTCCCACGTGACGCCCCTCCTGCGCGAGCTGCATTGGTTGCCAGTGGCCTTCCGGGTTCGCTTTAAAGTACTGGTTTTGGTCTTTAAAGCGCTCCATGGCATCGGACCAGGATACTTACAAGACCGCATTCTGCCAGTAGTCTCCCACCGACCGGTGCGCTCCCACAGAGAGGGTCTCCTCCGGGTCCCGACGCCTTCTATGTGTCGTCTGGTGACCCCGAGGAATAGGGCCTTCTCTGTGGGGGCACCCGCCCTTTGGAATGGGATGCCCCCTGGATTACGAACGACTAGTGACCTGAGGGCCTTCAGACGTGACCTGAAGACCTGGCTCTTCGAGCAGGCCGGCCTGAGCTGACTCAAATGGGATTTTAAATGGGGTTTTTGGATTGGTTGGGATGGGTGTACAAAGTTTTAATTTATTTTAATTGGGGTTTTTAGATTTTTATAGGGACAGCCTAGGGTTTAATTCTTTTTTAACTATTTATATTTGTATACATGTATTTTAGTTGGCTGTTCACCGCCCTGAGTCCTTCGGGAGAAGGGCGGTATATAAAACCTAGAATAAATAAATAAATAAATAAAAAAAGACTGTGGCCCTAGCCAAGCTATCAAGTGTCCGATTATCTCGTTGGCACGCCTGAATGGGGCGTAAGAAAAGTTTCTTCCAAACTAGATATTCGCTGCCTGGCTTGTCAGAGAATCTGCGAACTCTGTTGGCGTGCAGATTTAGCTTTCCACTCTGTACAACCATGTTTCTCCAGTAATTTTCAGCGTTTGCTGAGGTGGGGGGAGGTGTTGATGTAGAGGGTTCTCCCCCTGGATTCTCGTAGGGTGGATTCATGTTGGAAGGCGACGACGGGTTGTAGTCTTCTTCCCAGTACTTACGGAGAATGTCGTCCTCCCATACTGGGGATGATGATTGAGTGTCACACTGCTGTGTAGGCTGGACCCGGTTACCTTGTGGTGCCTGGGAGCCATATTGGTATTGAGGTTGTGGCAGGAATGCTGCTGCCTGTGGATTGAGTGTGGCAGTTGTGGTTGACGGCATGACGACTCGTCGAGAAGTTGGTGTGAGCACTGGTAGGCTAATGTGCTCACCTGGTAGGCCATGTGACATTGGAGTAGGGTTGGTAGTGCTGGGCAGAGAATCACGGATCTTATTACGTACATCAGTTGGGGGAGGTTTGCTGTTGGAGTGAAGTAAGAGTGAATCTCCTACTTTAGGTCATATGTCAGTAGCGTAACTAACGTACAGAGTCTGTGGTTGAGATTCTTCCCTGTGCTTCCCTGGTTGTGGGAGACTGTTAGGCAACTGAGGCGGTTGTATGTGTGTTCAGTGCGAAGCGAGTGCTGCTCATTCATGTAGGCCTTGACCCGTGCATCTGGGCTCTCTTCTCCCAACTCTTCAAGGTCGGATTGGAGGGAGGTGTTGTCGGCCAGCTTCCGCCATGCTGTAGCACGTGCCATCTTTGTTGTGGCTTCTCTTTGCCGTTCGGCTAACTGCAATTTGGCCTGGGCTTTGGCCATTTCTGCCTGTTGCTTGGCCTGCATTTCGGCCATTTCTGCCTGTTGCTTGGCCTGGGTTTTGGCCATTTCAGCCTGTTGAGCCGCCATTTCAGCCTGTTGAGCCGCCATTGCTGCCTTCTGCCGTGTTACCTCCTCTGTGGCACGTAGCTCTGCGTCTGCTACTGCAGCTTCTACTTCAGCTTCTGCAGCTTGTTCAGAGTAACTTGCTGCTTTGGAGGCCTGAGATGCTCCGCTACGACGGGAGGATGTTGTGGAAGGATGGTGGGAGCCAGCAGCAGAGACTTGGCGCGAGACATTAGAACCTACCTGCGATCTAGCCGTGTAGAATGAACGGAAGAAGACAGATGTGATCGAGGAGCCAAGTTGGATGTGGCCTGCTCCCGTGATGCAGCTCCTCGCCATAGCACATCGTGGAACGCTGCCTGGAGGGCTGTCTTGCTTTCCTGGACATTGTCTTTGCATTCAGTGTGAATTTCCTCGAAGTATTAGATGTGTATTAGGAGTTTGGGGTCATCCAGTCTTGACTGGATGGACTTGAGGTTGTTTTTGCTGCGTCTCCACTGTGCGAAAAGGGCATCTAAATCATCTAGCAATGTGCGGAGCTTCTCAGGGGGCAGCTCATGTTTTGGGACATCACGGATCTCCTCAAGCTTCACCCATGAACTCCCACTGCTAGCCTATGCATTGTGAATTGGTTTCAAGATGGCTGCCGTGTGCCGCGCTCGCAGCAATTTCCGCTGCATAGTTCGCTTTTTTGATTGAGAACTTTGCTGAATCTTCTTCCCTCCTTTGTACCCGTTCGAGAGGGAGGTGATTGAAGGGTCTAAGGGGGGTTTTGGCGGTCGTCGGGAAGTGGCGGAGACTTTTTAACCAACTGGACAGGCCACCCGAGTTGCCGGGAGTGACGGCTAGATGGACGGCCTGGCTGCCTCGGCCTCAGCGGCAACGACAGCAGCGGAGGCCATGGCCGGCAGGGTGCAGAGTCGTGGGGAGGACCGGGGCTGCAGCGGACGGTCCGCCTGAGTTACCGGGAGTGATGGCTGGATGGACGGCCTGGCTACCTCAGCCTCGGCCTCAGCGGCGACAGCGGCAACGGAGGATGCCGTGGCCAGCAGGATGCGGAGCCACAGGGAGGACCGGGGCTGCAGCGGACGGGCCGCCCAAGTTGCCGGGAATGACAACTGGATGGACAGCCTGGCTGCCTCAGCCTCGGCCTCAGCGGTGGCGGTGGAGGAGGCCGTGGCTGGCAGGGTGCGGATCCTTTTTGTAATAGGGTACGCTACAAGCAAGTAGCAGAAAGTAGAATTGCTGCTGAATTTAATACTTGAGTACGTAGGTGGCACTGCAGAATCTGGGCGATGCTAGCACAGCACACGGAATGGCTGCTTCTAGAGTGTGGTGTGAACCTGCGACAGAAGGAGGCAGTAGAGGTTGCATCGCGAAGTCTGAGGACTAGAGGCCTGAATGCAAAATATGTCTATAAGGGTCACTTGCTTCACAAGGTGGCAGCAGAGGGTCTGGAAGACGCTGTTGCTATGCCCATGTTAGGTTGCAATTAGGCCTTTGAATTGTTTATCAAAAGGTGCACAATAGTTTCATAATCGCTCTTGTCAATTTTTGAGAAATTGTGGAAAAAAATTACATAAGAAAAAAAATCTTTTTATTGACCACCAGTTAGGGCTAGGGCTGAAGAAAAAGGAGGGGAGGCTTCCTTGCCCTAATTTTCTGCTTGACCACCAGATGGGGCTAGGGCTGGAGAAAAGGGAATAAATGATTTTACTTTAAATTTCTTCTTGACCACCAGGTGGAGATGGTAGGTTGTAGGTAATCTTGGAACATTCGAAATAAATTGAGTAAATGTTCACAATAATTTCAAAGGAGTTATCATGCAAACACGTGTTTTGTGGGCTGCTTTAATATTCAGAAATATTACAAAGTCCAGCTAATATTCCCCGGTGTAATCTGGACAGACGCCATAGAGAAAACGGGAAGGAATTCTTCCTAGCAGCCAAACGGTTTCTTTGAAAGTTGAGCAGAGAAGATGGGGGTTAGAAAGTTCTTTGTTTGTAGCATGTGGGGAACTCCAGCCCCTCCCACTGTGCAAACAGCATGTAGAGAGTATAAGACACAGGGGTCTGAAGAGATATTTTAATTACTGACTTCCTGTTGAAGTTCCTGGCTGGCTAGATACAGTCTTTATCTGTTTTAAATCAGCTGGAAAGAGTTTGTTTAAGGCATCTGGTTTTCGTTTAAAAATACAAGCAAAATTCCTCCAAGGTTCAAACTGAGGTTTGATGATCTTTTGAGAACTGGGTAATTACATTCCTTGTTATGCAAATAGAGTCTCTGAGATAGCCAAAGCCAAATTGAGTAGAGGAAGGGTGGGTGGGTACGGGTAAAAACTTTCCTTTGTTTGTAGCTCATGTGGGAATCCGACCCCTCCCACTATGCAAACAGCTTGCAAAGATGCTTGCAGAGAGAAGATGAAACATGCAGTTTCAAATCAACATTGCTTATTCATTCCTGGCTTCAATATCACTTGCTTATCATAAATCCCTTAACAATTTTAATTTTCTGACGAGTTGGGATTCATTTTCCACTGTCCTGTTTCTAGCACAAAGTGTGCAGATACAGATTGATAACTCAACAAAGCTTCCATAACAAAGTTAATTTATTGGTACATCAGGTATCCTCATGACTCACATTTGTGACGAAGTTCCTCTTTCAATGACCAATCCTTTGTATATCTGCCTTGTGTATGGAAAATGGTTATCTCCTAACCCATCTCATAGCAATAGAAGGAAACGATGTTAACAGTACATGAGTGCCAGTAAGAATGGAGCGCAACCTCCTTCAACCTCTCGAGGGTCAATTTAGTGGCCAATCAGGATTACAGATGTGACCACGTGACATGAAATACATTTCCCAGGATACCTTTAATTACATTTCCCATGATGCATTCCCTTAAGGGGACAGCTCACAATTCCTAAGTAACTAACCCATTCCCATAGACTGGCTGGAACAGCACAATATCACTTTGCATATGATCAAGTGAACTTCTTCCCAAGAAAGCTTATAATTGAAATAACATTGTCAGTTTCGAACAAGGACTATTGAACACTGTCTGAATTTTACTTAGCAGGGAGATCCATTGTAGATGGTTGTCACGACCACAATTGAATCCAAAATTTCTATTAATAAACAAGACAGTTGTTAAGTGAATTTTGCCCTGATTTATGGCCTTTTTGTCATAGTTGTTAAGCAAATCACTAAGTGAATCATGCAATCATTAAGCAAATCTGGCTTCCCCCATTGATTTTGCTTGTTGAAAACCAGTTGGAAGATTACAAATCTGGGACAGTGCAACTGTCATAATACATGTCAATTGCCAAGTGCCTAAAGTTTGATCAAGTGACCATGGGGATGCTGCAACAGTCCTAAGTGTGAAATCCAATAATAAGTCAGGTTTTTTTAATGCCTTATTATCCAATGATAAACTTCCAATGGTCACTAAACAAATGGTTGTAAGTCTAGAAAAACTTGTACAAGTTTCCACATGGCTGTGAAGTTTACTTGATGTGTTTGGATTAGTCACCATACTAATCCAATCCTGACACCGTTTGCCTAATATATATGGGTGCAGTTCCTTCTCAAAATCACTTTTAAAGCTGTTCATGGCATGGGAGCAGTTATCCAAGCAATACCTTGTCCTGATTATATTGTGCCACCCAATGAGGCAGGGAGGATATCTTATGGATCTCGTTGGTTAAAGAATGTTACCTTGTAGGTTCCAGGAAGAGATTCTTCTCTGCCATTGCCCACCCACTTTGGAAAACCTTACCCCCGGGATGTGATGAGCCCCCACTCTCCTGGCCTTCAGGAAGATTGTTAAACCTGGCTCTGCCAATTGGTCAAAGAGTGTTAGATAATCCTGGAGATGGTTGGTTTCATGAGAGTGTTCTTTCCACCTTTTTAACTTGTTCTTACTTACGGTACACTTTTATATTTTGTCACATTAGCTAACCATAGTCACTTAGGTGAAATGGGCAATATAGAAATGGGATGGATGGATGGATGGATGGATGGATGGATGGATGGATGGATAAAATATGCATCATATGGTGGTTGTGAGGAACAGTGGAGACAAAAAAAAATGGCTGAGAACCTTGGGTTTTCAGATGAAAGGTGATATATAAAAATAATAAATAAAAATCTGTATCAGAACTTTCCCCTGCATATTCTTATAATTCATAGCCATGCACACCAAGTCTCTTTCAAATGAAGGTTTCAACTATTTTATGCTCTTTGGCCCTAGATACGTTTCTGTTTCATGCATCTTGCTAATTTTCCATTCCTAGGAGTCTTCCTCTGCCTGGTGCTTCCAAATATATTATCCCAGTCAAAAAAAAAAGCTTTGAGAGAGAGTTGTTACTAGGGTGTAAAGAAGAATATATATTTTTACATTATTTTATTCTCTATATTTTCACTTTTAAAAAGTAAGGGAAGCATAATCCCTTATCCATATCTATTAATCATAGCTGTTCAGTGTCTCCTTGTACCACAAGATGAGCAGCATATAAATTTCATCAATAAAAATAAATAAATTCACACTGGGATCATTTAAAATGCATTCAAGGTAGTAACCAAAACAACTGGAAATGATCCAAACTATTCTTTATTGAAAAGAGTGAGTAATCAAACCCCATATTTTAGAGGCCCCAATGTAAGATTAATGTGAATAGGTTACCCATGTATAGCATGCATGAGGGCAGTAAACACCTTTAAGGAATGACAGAGGCTAGTGTTTGGTAACAAACGCTGGATAAAAATATTCTGATTGAACTACTGAATCCAGAGTGTAAAGATGTTCTGGTATGCATTGTTTATACTTTGTTAAAAACTATGCCTGATAAAGATGTACGGGCAATTCAAACGTCCTTGAGATGTACTAGTTTCCTAGGAAACAGGATTTTCTCACAAATCAAGCAGTGAGGCCCTGGAATTCTTATTGTATGATTCACTTCTATTGTATGATTCATTTCTACCCAATTAAGTCTAACCATTTTGACATGAATTAAGAAGCAAGAGTGATACTTATATGACATCACTATTGGTGGCTGTACTTATATTACTGTCTTGTACATAAAACATTCTGAATATATGGATTAGATCCACTGTTAAGGCTTACCTTTGTGGCGATAAGGATAATGAAGCATCATTAGTTCTCTACCATTACTACATCTGTGGAAAACCATCTCATGGCCCTATTTTAGGTGATAGATGTCCTCTTGGATAGAGGGGGTTTGGAGAATTTGTTTATCTATCTTGCAAAGTCACTCAAATTTGTTCACTGTTGAACCCTGACCTTGTTGCGGATCTGGGAAGGGTTTGAACTTGTTGAGCCTGAGGAAGTGAACATAGACCTTGGTATTAATTTGCAGTAAGACACAGAGAAGAACTACCTAGAAATTATATCTTCCCCACTGAGGTTAAAAACTTATGGCTCTCCAAAGACAATATTACTAAACTACAATTCCCAGTAACTTCAGTCTGGGATAAACTGGGAATGCACTGGGATTTATAGTTAAGCAATTTCTGGATCATTGCAGATTCACGATGCTTAGATTAAATGAATACTTAGATTTCAGTATAGTTGAAGTATCCTTGCTATATCAGTAAAGCCTAAAAAAGCATGATCTTATATATCTAATTATATGTTTGTCCTATTTTAGACATTTAGATAAAAAGGCCCTGCAGCCTTTCAGATCTAATCTTCAGACCACCTTCAGAAAGCACACGATCATAAACATAACACTTACTGTTATTATTAACGTTGCACCTACTTGTAAAACCTTAAATCTGCCATACTTTTTCCTGAGGACTATGCAGCTATTACTATGCCTCCAGAAAAAAATGCTGTTTTAAGTTACATACAGATGGCACACTTATATTTTAAAGCATTTTAAAGTAGCATTTGAGCTACTACATAGCTCTAATAGGTAGTTGATAAATTGAAATTGTTAACTTTTAAGGTTTTTTTTAATCTGAAAAAAATATCAATTATGTTGGTAGTTCTGCTTGTGACTATGTGCATCAAATCATTTTTGATTCTTTGAAACCACAGAGATTCTCTCTGATCCTATCTGATCTTGATTAAAAAATTTAATCTGTCTAATATCACTGCAGAAAGCAAACCATATAAGTTGTATACCATTGAGATGTCGATTCCACATTTTGCTATTTTCATTTCTAAAATCCTTGAAAAGATTCTCTGACAACATACTAGTTACAGAAGACTTCTTTAAATTTGTGCTTTCTTTTTTACCAAAATAAAGAATATCGACAAGAGATGTTTAAAAACAGAAGAATATAGTGGTAAATATTTTTAAAAATAAATGTTTATCTTTTATCTGTGTTGCATGCATATAAGCTTATCCAAATTTAAATATACATAAACATAATTTTACCTAAAAAGACATTTGTACAAAAATAAATGCAATGTTGGGAATTAACTATGAATTAACTATAATTTATATATTTATTCTTTGACCATTTCTTGCAGGGGCCTTGCCTTATCACATAACCAATCTGGAGAAGATAGTTGGCTAAAATCATTGTTTGTCCGCAAGGTTGATCCCAGGAAAGATGCTCACTCCAACCTCTTAGCCAAAAAGGAGACTAGCAGCCTTTATAAATTGCAGTGTGAGTGTTTATTTATATATTTAATATTTCTCTATTATAGTTTATGTCTTTCTCTCAATCATTTAATATTGATGTTTGATGTTTCAGTTCACAATGTCAAACCGGAATGTCTAGACTCCTACAACAAACTTTGGTAAGTCCTGATATCTGGCTAGATGCTTTCAAGTTCAGGTATCAGACTCTATATCTTACATATATTTACTTACAGCCAATTTTATGAACTTAGTAAGATTTCTAAGTAAACAAACATAAGATTGGGCAAATAGTTCATCTGTTCACTTGAAAGGAGCAAGAATAAATTATCTCAGGTTGTAAAATGGATAGTATTTGAACTCTGTGTTGAAACAATTAGTACAACAGAGAGCCAGAACCTTTTCCCCATATGCATTTTTGTATTTGCAGGAGATTTTTGCATACTGTAAGATGATCCATGAAACAGGAAGTCTGCTATGGTTCTATTGTTCAGGATTGTACCATTTCATTCTGCTGAATGTGTAAAAGTCATAATTGTGCTATTAAATATGAGAAATATCCACTTATTAACTATGCAGAAATACTCTTGAAGTGCTGCAGATTTTCCTTCGTCAAGGCATATCTAGGATGCCAACTTCAGGTGCTAGCTAGATTTTCACAAGGATCCTTAGTCATTTATGTTTTGTGAAGATGCTGTGGAGAGATCTCTTAGAGATTTAATGGTATAACAGTTGGAAGGGACCTCAGAGGTCTTCTAGTCCAACCCCCTACTCCAGCAGAAAACCCTATACCAGGGGTCTGCAACCTGCAGCTCTGGAGTCACATGTGCTCTTTCAGCCTTCTGCTGCAGCTCCCTGTCAGCTGATCCCATCACTGGCTGTCCCCTCCCCGTCATCCTCGCCTGGCCTGAGAAGGGAAGGGGAATGGCGGGGGATGGAGACTCACTCCATATTCCAGATCAGGAGGTGACTGGGTGGGAGTGAGTGATGTCAAATTGCCCAGTCACATCGGTTGTTAAATTATTGGCTCCCAGTGTTTTCTGTGGGAAACAGGTCCAAATAGTTCTTCAAGTATTTAAAGTTGCAGACCCCTGCCCTATACCATTTCAGATAAATTGTTGCCCAATCTCTTCTTAAAAATCTCCAGAGTGATTTTTCACCACCTCATGAAAATATAATTTCAAGAAGGCCACGAAGATTCAGCCTAGATTGTGTTGAATACTGATAGACAATAAAAGTGTTAGTAACAATCAACTGTCACCTATAAATACTTTGGAAGAAAGCGAAGTCGATAGCATGCAGCTTATATGCATTCCTTTTGTTTTTGTTTTTAATCAGTGAAAAAGTTCTGCCAAAGATCCATGAAGGGAAGGAGTATCCATGTACATTGGTGGGGACGTGGAACACGTGGTACGGAGAGCAGGATCAGGCTGGTAGGAGATAAGACATATAGCAGAATGCAAAATTACTCCAATGTTTGCAAGAGATGTTTTGTTCCAAATCTGGATGTGAAGTTACAAAGGGTGGTCAAGGAAAACACAAATCTATTGTACAAAGTAGATTAACAGAGGGCTAATTACAAAGAGCTGATCAAACTCAAGTCCTGCAGGGTCTAAGAAAAAGCAAATACTGACCCAGCAAAATTCAAATGCTCTCTGGAATACTTATATCTGATGCAGCAGATAGAACCAACCTATGTCTCTCCAGTAAGAAAAGAGAACTTAAATATGCATCTTTTGATTTCAGTACATCTCTGGCGGTATGAGGGTGGCTATCCAGCCCTTACAGAAGTCATGAGTAAACTTCGAGATGATAAGGTAAAAATGAATGATTTCTATCAATACTTTCCCTTCCTCTCATGAAAAGAACGCATCTTGCTCCTGTTTTTTCTGGATACCTTTCTCAGTGGCTTGTTCCACACCCCCACCCCTATAAAATCAAACAGGGCTATATCAGAGAGAAAAATGAAAAAGGCTGCTTATGATTAGTGATATATGAAAAAAAAAATCAGTGGCCACATGGAAGGGACTTTGGGCTTGAAAGTGACTGCCTTGAGAATTGTTCTAATATAGTCCTCAGGATGCTTTGCCATGAAAGCTTAGCTCCTCTTATCTATTTCTATTTGCAAAGTTATCTAATTGTCTACTGTAAAATTATCAGACATAGCCCAATTTCCGACATGTTTCTGTAAGCTGACTATCTCTTCCAAGAATTCATGTCTCTGGGACACGGCTATAATAGTGAAGGATTATATTTTAGAAAGGTTTTCTGCAACTTCATCACCAGGCATTAGTGGCTCACTTTTATTTGGAGCTATATCCCATTACCCAGCTTTACAAAAATAAATAAATGGAGAGCTGTGCCTACTTATTTCTGATATTACAGCAACTTTTGTACTATTTAAGAAAAAGATGAGTGATTTTTATGTTAATATATCACAGTTTTATAATGAAATAAAATTGTCTATCTGTCTGCTTGATCTTAATTAAAGTTACATATTTTAATCCAGTCTTCTACAGCCTGGTGCTCTCTACATGTGTTGGCTTTCGATTCTTGGAATCACTGTTGGATATGCTGACAAGAGATTCTAAGAGACAAGAGATTTCAATCATATGAGATCTCTTCTTATTCTCACACTCCTTTTTCTCTCTCTTGGCTTTCAAAAGATTAGCTTATCTATTTTTAAATAACTCAGTACCTCAAATTTTATATAAAGTAAGATTTATTCAAATAGTATTTACATTATCATTGACAGGTGTAGAGTTCGGTATCTATTAGGAATCACTCATATACAGTACATCCATTCATCCATTGATTTATTTTCTATAGCCGCCCAACTCAACAAAGTGACTCTGGATGCCTTACAATTCTAAAAATATAAAACAATTGAACCAATTTAACAAACATTAAAACAACAAAAAAATCCACAAAATAAATAAATACAAATAGCATCTATGATGATTAATCAACTAATGGTAAAGCCAAGTGACAGGACTCTTAAAACATTCCAAACCCAGGTACATAGCCATGTTTTAAAGCTTTGGGAAAACCCAACAAGTTTGGGACATTTGATATCTTTCCATCATTGAATTATGAATATTTAAAGAGAATCTGGATAAATTCTTTTAAAAATATAATGTCTTTTCACAATACCCTGAAGGAATCAAAAAATTTTGGTGGTTGTTTTTTAGGAATTTACAGAGTTTCGCAAAGCAAGAGGAAATATGCTTCTGTCTCGTAAGAATCAGTTGCTCTTGGAGTTCAGCTTTTGGAATGAGCCTATTTCCAGGCCGGGACCCAACATCTATGAATTAAGGTCTTATCAATTACGTGTGAGTGAGCTTTTTTCCACAGGTATAGAATTTGCATAACTTATTTTTTAAAACCAGTTAAAGAAGAAGCATAAGTGCTTTTAGGACAACCTCAGGACTTAGCCTGAATCTTATTGGATTAACAATAGTTAATTACTCAGAAATAACATCTTACGACTGCATACTTGTGGAAGCTTATTCAGATAATACAACTGATAGACAAAAATGGCAATTTGGTTCTTGATAGAAATGCCTAATTAGAGTATCAATATTACCTATGTTTTATTTGTTTTCTGCTGAAAATTATTTTTTTTTGACAATAGAGTCATATTTTGGGGAGAGATGAAGTAAGCATTTCAACTGCTAACAGCGTTATATCATTGTTCTTATGTTGCTTTTGAAAAGAAACTAAAAACATGGTTATTAATTCTTAGCTTGTGGGTGATAAGAAAAAGCTGTTTTAGATCTAATGATATATTTTGTTTCTTTTCAGCCTGGAACAATGATTGAATGGGGCAACTATTGGTAAGAGCCATAATGTGTTGAAGATGGCATTCTAGATGGTACTATAAGTTTAGATGCTGCTTCCAGGGATTGGAAGAAAATTACTAAAAACAAAAATAATAGTGCAAGACTAACTATGTATCATTTAATACAATATTCTATTTCCCAAATAGCTGTTGAGATTATTATGAATATGATTACCCCACTCAACCTTAGCATCTTTCATTATTGTACATAGCTCAAAAAATCTATCAGGAGCCTTCATATATGCTCCTGCACATTCCGCCTTACCTGACTCTCTGTTAGCCCAGAAGGGCAAGCATCTTTATGATAAACAGCCCTACTAGGAAAAATAAAGGTACACATTACAAAATGAAGAGAAGAATTTTCCAGCTTTTTAGGAACAAAATATGTGCATAAACATTGTTGGTATAAACAATGACAAGTATAAATCATACCTATAATCGATTTATATCTTTTATTTTTAGATGTGCTGAATTTTACGACTAGGTTGAGCCTCAGATTCTCCCCTGCAAAATGAGAAGAGTAGGAGCTTGCTTTGTTGAACTGATTGTAAATATAAGTAAAATAAGTTATGTAGCATTGCTACATTAGGCTAATAATTATTTTGGATAACATCCTCTTTAGTAATATTGGCCATAATTTTTTTTTTATTTAAAAGACAAAGTAAGAATTTATTACAGGCACATTCATACTCACATCCTGTTTTTTCTAGTTCAAGACTACATTAATATGGATCATTAGGCAAAATCACTTTTATCTGACTTTCTATATAAAGTGACTGGTCCGTTATTTTAGGACAGGCTAATTAACCCTAGACTCAGAACTGCCAGAAAAAAAACACACGTATTAAAAGAAATTCTTTATATGAAGCAATCACTGGAATCCTGAGAATAAGGAACTTTGGCTGGTCATCATAAACAGTATTGCTTGAAACTGTCTAACTTAGTATAAGGCAGTTTGAGGACAGAACTGGAGAACTTAGAGAAGTTGTTGAATGACAAATACAATCCTGGGCCCTATTGATAATGGCAGCATCTAAAGGGCGCCTCCTGGATCCTGGCTCTTGACAAATTGGATTGGTGTCTGCAAAGGCCGATTTCAAAACCTCTAAATTCTTCAGTATTCTACAAATCAAGGAGAGTGCCCTGCCAGATTTGTTTTAATAAAATATATAATAAGCCAACCAGAGTTTGATTTAACATGGGGGACTTTACAAATGCTTTAAATAAATTAAAAATGGTTGTAAAATCATTAATGGATTCAAGGTACTTTTTAAATTATAAATAACCTACATAAAGCTGAATTACGCCTCGGTTCTGTAATCCAAACACTGCTGTTGGCTTCAGGTCTTCCAAACTATTTCTATTGCTCCAAATATTATTTAAAGCAATATGTGTCTCTGCAATCTGTTGCTTTTATTGCTGTGATTGAAATATGATGCAGCATTTTTGTCAACTGCAGCATTTGATTTGTAAACATCTGTCTCCTTACTTTCAGGGCCCGGGCTATTCGAATCCGGCAGGATGATAAAGAAGCCGTTGGTGGATTTTTCTCACAGATTGGGCAGTTATACATGGTCCATCATCTTTGGGGTAGGACTAGACTTCAGTGTTATTCTCTAGGCCATGTGTGCCTAATTCTAATTGTCTTGAAGGCCATATCAGGGCCCACAATGTGGACGGGTTTTAATTTGGGGGTGATTTGAGAAATTAATTACAGAGTTGGAAGGGACCTTGGAGGACTTCTTGTCCAATCCTCTGCTCAAGCAGGAGACCCTCTATCACTCCAGATAAGTGGCAGTATTAGTCTCTTTTTAAAAGCCTCCAGTTATGGAGCACCCACAACTTCTGAAGGCAAGCCGTTCCACTGATTTTGTCCTCACTGTTAGGGAATTTTTTCCTTAGTTCTAGGTTGCTTCTCTCCTTGATTAGTTTCCATCCATTGTTTCTTGTCTTGCCTTCTGGTGCTTTGGAAAACAGGTTGACCCCTCCTCTTCTTTGTTGCTGATTAAAAGAGGTGAAACAGATGCTTGAAGCCCTTACAGAGCTCAAGGCACACATTTTTTCCATTAACCCCATGCTTGTCAAGTCACTAAAAACACTGCAAAAAGACTGAAAGCTTTGGTCTTGCTCTGGGGCACTGGAGGCTGCAAAAGGGATGTTGGCAGACTGCACATTTTGTACTCCTGCCTTGGACATATACTTAATTACCACTTCTAGTTCAGTCCAAACATAAGAACAAATTCTACTATTATTTACATCATTTAATGTTCCCTTGGAAAACGTGGATTTTGTTCATGTTAAAAATGGCAGTATTTACTGTTTTCTTCTCCAGTATTCTGGATCATTCACTGGGCTCCATAGCACCACACTCGTATATTTTTCTTTCATAGATAGCTAAGAGTTCTTCAACAATGAAGGGTTGGGAGTCCTGGGTCATCTGCCTAGGAACTCAGCTTTGCTTCTCTGTTAGAAGCTAAATCACTTGGAAGTGCTCTTGGCCATTCTGAAAGAATGAAAAATAGAATGAATGACCAGTCTCAGGAGGATATATGCCAAATGGTACATTGACACTTGTAGTTATCACATTGCCAAGCCTTTGTTGTAATTAAAACCTGTTGGTGGCTATCACATCACTGAAGCTACAGATCTTTTTTCTACAGCTTACAAAGACTTGCAGACGAGAGAAGACATAAGGAATTCTGCCTGGCACAAGCCTGGATGGGATGAGCTCGTGTATTATACAGGTAACAGTTTAAACCTCACAGTTCCTTTTTGTTTCACTGTTTCTTAAATGCATCCCACTCTTGGCTCTGTCTCTTGTGTTGCTCTTCTTCCGTATCAGGAGCAACATACTTTCTTTTTTCTAAAGTCTCAGAAGAGTTTAGAAATGCTGCAGAACACAGCTTCTATCACATGTGGTATCGAGATTTCCCCCCACAGTGCATCTTTGTCCAAGGCATCCAGGAGGGATCAAGATTGTGGCCATAACTGCAAGGAGCGAAGCCTTGCTCTTTTTGTGAATGTACCATACACCTGTGTAAAGGGGTGGTGCTTTAATTGCACACCTGCAACTGCTGTCTTGGGTTTCTTTTTTCTTTTTTACCCTCTCCTTGTAGATCGGGGTGGAGAATTCTGGGAGTTGAAGTCCACAAGTCTTAAAGTTGCCAAGTTTGGAGACCTCTGCTGTAGATGCTACTGCCCTGGTTCTCTGTGTACCTGCAGATGTTAGGCATGATTACAGCTTTTTCTATTACGCCTCCAACTGCTTCTGAATATATGTTTACAGTTGTGGTGGCTACTATCAATGGCTCTTTGGGCTGCAGGAATGTACCTTGTATTTTCTCTGGCTTCAGCAGCCATTCATTTTTCAAGTGTCACATGTATCATCTTGTTTGTTTTTATTTATTTTCAGTGCCACTTATTCAGGAAATGGAATCCAGAATTATGATACCCTTGAAGATTTCTCCACTTCAGTAAAGCTACTGGTCAGCCGATGCCTATGCATTGATTTAAAGTGACTTTTTTATTGTTGTTTTTAGTTAATTTTGATGGCATGTGTTTGGCAGTGAAAACCTTGACCTCTCAAAGTATTATATACGGAGGCTGGTAAATCTTTTCTTCGGATCCTGCAGGAGCACTTACAAATCCATATGGAAGATTTGCAGGGTGGTCATTTACGTCTTAGCTTTCAACCATATAACCGCACAAGCATTTGGACAGACAGCAAACACTGATGGAAGCACACATGCTTCAGTGATAGTCGCATGAGCTTTTACCATTTGAACATCTGCATTTTATTATGGGGAGACTTGTCAATTGAGCATTTTTGCCTTCATATCTGCTTATTCAGCCTATCGGGCCTTGTGTTACAAATCATTGCTGGGGAAAGCCTTCCTCCTTTCTTACGGTTCTCCAGATTTGCATAGAGGGCAAATGGCATGGTTGCTTTCTTCTTTCTAGGAAAGGTGTACTGTTACCTCAAGGATGTTTGTTACCAGTTGCTCCTAAGAGCAAAGGTGCTTCCTGCACTACAAAACGGTGACCGTAGTATTTCTAAAAGTCACCAATGTTCACTCAAAGACACTTGGAATGTAGATGCGAAGTTAGAATATCAAAAGGGGGAAAAAAATCTAAGTTTCTTAATATAGTTTGATCTGCAACTACCTGTGCAGTTTGCATCTGTCAGCCTTTACTCATAAGTAAGTCCCATTGTGTTTAGTAAGACCAATTTCCCAAAAAAGTGAAGCTGTTGTCAATAGGGGAGAAGTTACAATTACAGTAAGTCTTCCTCTATTTTTTCACTTTTTTTCAAGACCTTCCCTTTCTTGTTTCTTTGTTGGGAGCTGTACACTTAATTGCAGAGTAAAGGCACTCATGCTTCTCATCTGTAAATACCCCATCCTGATTGTTCTGCTTCAATCAAGAGTCAGTAGCAAAAAGTTTCCCAGAATGTATTGTGGACAGCTGTGCAATTAGATGAGATTCAAGCCATATGTCTTCAGCTTTGGGATGACATTCAGTGTGACATATCTAGAGAATTCCCTAATCTATAGCATGAGAATCAGGTTAAGAAGAATCAGTGTGTTAAAATATTTTACAAACACTCCTAGACTTACACAGTAAAGTAGGTTATGGACAGATTTTTTTTTTTAAAAAAAAAACATCATTTCAATCATTTCTGTGGGATTCTTTTGTAGATGGCAGTTCAGAAAAGGTAATAAAAAGATTGCCTATTAAGTTACTTAAAGACAAATTAATGTTTCTGCCATGTGTAATTGTCTGTTTTTGATTTTCTTTTAGAATAGATGGATTTTTTTATATGTGTGCATAATGTAGATACATTGAAGTGATTATCTTGTAAGTTGATGAATCAGTGTAATACACTGTTATCTATCATCTGATGTATCCAACATTTCAGAGATTTTTGGCAAAATATAATAAAATCCTATTGATTTTCTCATATCATGGGCATTGTTTTGAGCTTTACTGATTATTATTAGATATTGTTTCTTTTTGCATGGAGACAGAATATTCTTACTGAATTCACTGAATTGAATTTACTTACATAAGTTATTTTAATCCGACTTGTGGAGCTGGAATGACAGAATAGTACATGAAAAGGCAATTCAGTCCATAATAGATGAATATAATTAATTGTGCTTTAGTAAGGACAGCATTCTAGAGGTCGCACTGACTGATTTTCACACAACAGGATTCTCCATGGGATCAGGCTGATTGAGGAAAACATGTTTTCCCTGAAACATTTCTGTTCTGAGGATAACTGAAAAAGAAGCTGCACAACCATCTTGATCCACAATAAATATTTTCTGGGACATTACAGGCATTCTCCGTGGCTTGCTGTTAGATCCTGACATGCAGAGTGGGATTCTACCGGTTTGATCCTATTCGCTAGAACCAGTTTTTAATGTTCTAAGCAGTTCAGAGAACCAGTTGTTAGAAGAAATTACTGGCCTAATCCTGTAAGGAAGGCAGGAAGGAAACATTCTGATGTTGCTTACAGAAACTGCCTTTCCATTAACCCTTATTACATTCTTGGCAGGACTAGACTTCCTGTCTCTGGAACTTCTCTGGAGGTTTTTTTTTTCCTCTTGCTGGCATTTTGCTTGTGTGGAGGGACCTTTCAAAATTACAATGGCACTGAAAAAAGTGACTTATGACCGTTTTTCACACTTATGACTGTTGCAGCATGCCACAGTCACAAGAGGCCAGGCGAGGAGATGCGTGTCTCGATGTGAGTGATGTTGAGTTGGCCACGCCCAGCCAGTCACATGACCACCAATTAAGTCATGCTCACCGATTAAGCCAGGCCCACAGAGCCGGTTATTAAAAAATTTGAATCCCACCCCTGCTGACATGGCCAAGAGTGAAGGATGTAGGTGTTTGGCTGAGCCCATCCACCCACCACATCCTCAGCGTCAATGCCTCAAATCAGTGCCATGAAACCAGATTAGGTAGTACTTTGGACATCTTCAACAGTGAATGTCCTATAATCCTAATTGTCTATTAGAGTATAAACAAGTATTTAAACTATGAAATTACATCAGATACAAATACATCATTTTAAAATCAGAATTACAGCAGATAAAAAGTTTAAAGTCAGGGTACCAAGAATGGCTACTCCACCAGCTGAAAATGCAAAGGATCTGTAAAGCAGTAATAAAAATCAAGGATCATAATGAAAAATGGGGCCAAATTGGAATAAGACAAAAACTACAACAGGTGCAATATCCAACCTTAAAACTGGTAATGAAGATACTGAAGTGATTGATAACATCTACCTTTATTTTTTGGTTTTTGCTTCGTTATCGGCTCTTTGAATTTGAACTGTGTTTCTTTCCTTTGAAATGTTATTTTGAAAATAGTTTACTCCTCCAACTGTGAACAATTAAACAGTGAAGCCAAGTTGAAGGCATTAAAGGACTTTTAGTTACGTTTTGGGTTTTGTTATATTTCTGATATACTCTGGATCATCATAAAGGTATGGAGGGGGAGATTCAGATGCTATGATGTATCTATTCCTACAAAGAACATAATAGTGCAAGCAATGGGACACTGTGAAAGTAAAACTTGGGCTTTGAAGTGGGATAAAAGAATATTGATATTTTTGTATTCTAGTGTTGGAAAAGACAGCTGAGAATACCATGCACCACCAAGAAAACATAAATGAAACATTGAACAAATCAAGTTTTCACCCAAAGCAAGATAATCAGGTCAAATTACCCTCGTTCAAGCATATTAGGCAAAAACCTATCTCTCTGATGTAGACTCTGATGTTGGAAAAGATAGAATGAAAGAGAAGAGAATGACTACTAGCAGCAAAGTGGATGGACTCAGTTGCAGTAACACTGAGTGTATTGTTGGGAGACCTAAAAACAGGTTAGGGATAAGATTGTCATGAGGAAAATCTATCTATTCGCTAGATGTTGAAAACAACTCAATAGCACATAATCTTTATATCTACCTGTATCTATCATCTATCTACTTCTTAGTAAAGGTGTCTGATCTTCCCCATCAAAGTCTGATTTCCACAACCAGCAACCACTGATTTGCTAGGAAGATTGTAGAAATAAACTCCCATAAATCTGAGAGTTTTCTATTTCCAGTGGTTCAGACACAGAACAGTTAGCTAGACCTATGGTAATAATGGGCACAAGTAATAAGGGGGCGTGCATAAGCGCACCAAAACGTGCCTACCGTCCCTGTCCTATTGTTTCTTTTTTTCTTATTCGTATCCATTTCATGTATTTATAACCATGCTTATACCTGTTATCCAATGATTGTTTGACAAAATAAATAAAATTAAATTAAAATAAATAAATAATACCTTGGCAGAATGTCTACAGAGATTCTCAGTCATGCAGGTTATGATTGTTCCAAAGGTGCTTTTTTAAGAGGCAACTGGACTTTCTGGTTTTTCTTTCAAGACGTTTCGCTTCTCATACAAGAAGCTTCTTGTATGAGAAGCGAAATGTCTTCAAAGAAAAACCAGAAAGTCCAGTTGCTTCTTGAAAAAAAGCACCTTGGGAAAACCTTGGAAGGAAAATCAAATCCCAAGAACCAGTCAGGAATTGGATGTCTTCCCTTACATGAGTTTTGGTATAAGGACTATTTGATCTGGTATTTCAGGGATTTCTGTTTTCTCCTCTGAAGCTAGCTGAGACAATGTTCTCTTGCCTGTTCCCTACTCAACCCCACCTGGTGGAATCTGGATTTATCTAATGAATTTGGAGAGTAGGGTATGTGAAGCTAGTAGCTTCATAGAGTTTGTTTTATTTCATGGATTGAGATCCATAGATCGAATATTGCCAGAATTATCAAGAGTAAAGCGACAAATAACATGTTTAATCTACAGTGAATCAATTTTCTGTTTTAGCATAAAAAGATAAATCTTCCCTTGACTTTTGTGCTACATATTTAGGCTTTGCTGACTTCTAGTGATCAACTGGATTTTTGCAACCCAGATGTAATAGGACTGCTTTAAATCAAGCTCCACTCCTGGTAATTTAATGTGTATATTTGTGTTGATTTCTTGGCAACAGAAGTAGTCTTCCATTGCTTTCTTCCTGCGTGGTTTTTGACTTCACGATCTTGCTGTAGCTCTGCAACTCCCTGTAATTTTCCATCTGCATCTTGTACTAACACGTCATGCCACAAAATATTAACTAAGATGTAGTTAATTGGCTGGACCTGTGGGTGAAAGGCTGGCGGTTTCAACCTTTCTTATCTAGAAGCCCACTGAACTACACAATGTGACTTGACCTCTTTCCCTGGTGTAGCAGTTTGGTAATTATTGCTGCTATCTAGCATCTTCCCTCTAATTCTAGTTTGAAAAAAAAAAAGACTTATACAACACATGGTGTCTTTGTAGCAAATAAAAGGTTTTTTTAAAAATGGAAATAAAGAATATATATAAAATGAACCTGGTAGCGTGAAGACATCCTTTAACCCTTTTCCCCATTGGGAGATCTCACAAGTGATAAAATCAAACCTTATTTTTAAAAATAAAGTCATCTGAAACAGGAATCACCCACCTTTTGGACCTCAGGGACCACCAAACTCATAATTTTAAACCCCGGGGATCACTAATATGAATTTTGACTGATGGTGGCTTGCTGACATTGCTGGGAGAGAGAGAGAGAGATCTGATCTAAACTCTCTCTCCCTTCCTCCCTCTCTCTCACACACACAAACACAGAGGCGGGTGGGATTCAAATTTAACAACTGGTTCTATGGGCATGGCTTAATTTGTGGGTGTGGCTTGGTGGCAGGGGTGGGATCCAACCGTTGTAACTACTGGTTCGGTGATTTACGATGCTGTGCGCACATTTGAATCGTCAGCTTGCTGCCTGGACAGCTGAGCAGCGCTGCGCGCGGGTGCGCAGCAATTGAGAAAGAACTTTTTTCCTGCTTTTACAACCGCAGCTGTGCTGCACAAAGCAGCTGAGGTTGAAAAAGCAGGAAATAAAGGTCAGGTAAGAGCCTGGGTGGCCAGGTGGGCCAAAACAAGCAGCAGACAGAACCGGTTCTCTTCAGAGCTACCGGTTCTACAGAGCCGGACAGAACCGGAAGAATCTCACCCCTGCTTGATGGTCATGTGACTGGCTGGGCATGGCTTGTATGTAAATATTATAAATATTTATGTAAATATTGAATGTTTTATTTAAAAAAGAGCAACTTTTACCCAATATCTGGAAAAGCAGGCAAGCAGACTGAGTTGCTCACAGAATCACAGATTAACTTGGAGATCTATGATTCTGCAATTGGCTACCTGAGTCTATCACATAAAATTTGCTTGCAAGCAAACTCATAAAGTTTGCTAGCAAGCAAACTCACAAAATTAACTCACAACACACTATGTATGTAAATACTGAATTTTTTATTTTAAAAAAGAGCAACTTTTACCCAAAATCAGGCAAAGCAGGCAAGCAGATCGAGTTGTTCATAGAATTACAGATTCACTTAGAGATCTCTCTATCTGCAATTGGCTACCTGCACTGAATAATAGAAGCTTCAGTCCTGAGAAAGGTTTGTTCGGCTCTGCAGAGCTGAAGATGTAAAGTTTAGCTAGAAAGCAAGAAGTGCAACGATTTCCTGCTTTTTAGCTAATCTAAATCTCCCAGCTCAGCAGAATAGCTAATGGTCGGAAAAAGGAAAAATAGCAATTTAGCAGGCAATTTGCCAGGTAAGGAGTGAGTGGGTGGGGAAGGTTCCCGCGGGCCGTGTGGGCGGTGCAGCCTTGTGTTCCTGCACAACCTGGATTGATTGGGGGGTGCTCTAGGGGTGACATTTCTCTGCGGACCACCAAAATTTTCTCACGGCGATTGGTGACTACTGATCTGAAAGATACAATCTATGAAAACTCAAAAAATTACAAAAAGGCATGCAATGTTCATGGCAGACCACTAGATGGTGGTAATCTACTCTAGCGATCATGGGCAAAAGATCCTCTTTGTTATATATTACTTCCAAATAAATTAATCAAGAAGTAAATATAAAAATGAATATTGAACTAGGAATTAGAATATATTTTCTAGGACACTCAGACACAAGAAATTGAAATTGATTGCAACATATAATTAGAGCAGTTATTTCTTTCTTACAAGTATCAGGAACCAGTATCATTTATAGCTATGTTAATAAAAAGTTATTCTGTCTATGGAGCCTACCAAATGGGAGTTAGACAATGCAGTGAATGTAAAGGTCCTTTATCACTATCTCTGTCCCCAAAGTATGCTGATAATGCATTCCCACTTGTAACTGGTCTTTGTGGCTGGGAGACTGGTGCTAGGTTCCTGCTGATACTCTACCTGCTTCCCCCACTCCATCTTCAGAAAAATGATGCTTTGATCTTTCTAGGTAAACCATTAATTTTCCTTGCCAATCAAGACAGGTACTGCTTTCCTTTGTCAAGCCCAGGCAGATCCACATTCAGGCAAAGGTTGATGGTGGCTGAGATATATTGACTTCCATACTTTGGATTAACTAGACTCTCCTGTATTGTAATTGTGTATCCCTATCCATTTTTTTGAAACAAATCCTAAGGTTTTCTATTCATTCTTATCTGTGAAAGGAAAAAGATCTCAGTAAGATGCCATTGCTTTTTCCCTTTGGACTGGCAAATCCCTTCAACTCTAGAATTAAGCTGTAAACATGGAGTTAACTCTAGGCTGTGGCTCTCAATATGGCTTCCTATTTTTATTTTTGCTCTTCGGTTGAGGCAAAAGTGAAGGTTTGGTGTTGCATCACCCGATCATTTCCCATCTGAGTGCTTCTGACATGTGTCCAGGCGTGTTCCCTGACCCTGAAAGTCAGCTGTTTGTTTTTTCTGTCAAACAGTGGAATTTTTCCATGAAAGCCCTTGAACTTTCTGACTGCCCAATGACATCCACCCAGCTTCACCAAACAGTGACTTAATAGTCTACCCTGGCCAACAAATGTGTGCCAATTGCCATGCAATCCTTTTGTCGAAAGGATTAAAAGTTTGGAAAGAAGATATGTGCATATGTGGCCTGCATTCACATTTACATGTTACATTTTTTTTTTGTAAAGACAACTAAACATGCTGTGTGAAACAAGCTGCTATACTGGGCTTATGACTATTTGAAGTTATGTTGGACTCCCTGGGGGTACTTGTGACCAAGAGTTGAAATTCTAATGGTTGGAACTCCCTGGCAATTGTATGCCCGCAATTCAAATGCTCATCAACCAGGCCAAATTTATAGCCGTTTGCTGCATCTCATAGTAATATGACTACATTTTACAATGGATTTGTGGAAAACCAGCATTTACTTCCAGTTTTTGGCAAAACCACAGCCATCGCTTTATGACTGCAGCATTTGCTTAACAACTGCTGCAAACAAAGTCATAAAATTGGGTTGTTCACATGGGTGATCCAATTTAGGATTCTCATGAGTTATGATTGTGATGGAGAGGCTCCATTAACTTTGCAGCTCAAGGACCTTTATTCAGTAAACTCTAGGTTTAAAACACCTAGCTTAACACAATAATAATAACTAATAAATAACTAATAAATAATAACGCAATCTACATAGACTTCAGTAAAGCCTTTGATTCAGTGATACACGACAAACTACTCCTAAAACTAAAATCTTATGTTATCTCTGGACACCTGCATAACTGGATAGAAGCATTCCTCTCAAACAGACAACAAATGGTCAAAATTGGGAGCGTCCTATCAAATTCTGTACCTGACAACTGTGGTGCCCCCAAGGCAGTGTCCTAGGACCAACTCTTTTCATACTCTACATAAATGACCTCTGTGATCATATCAAGAGCAACTGCGTTCTCTTTGCTGATGATGTAAAGCTATTCAACACCACAGACAATACTGCTATCCTTCAAAAAGACCTCAACTATGGTCAAACAAATGGCAACTTCAAATCTCAACAAATAAATGCTCTGTCTTACATATTGGCAAAAAAAAAAATCAGAAAATAAAATACAAGCTGAATAGTCAAGACCTTGTTGATGATCCAAACTTTGTCAAGGACCTTGGAGTACTCATCTCAAATGACCTAAGTGCTAGAGCCCACTGTAACTATGTAGCCAAAAAGGCATTAAGAGGTGTTAACCTAATCCTACGTAGCTTTTTCTCTGGTAATATCACACTACTAATGAGAGCATACAAAACATTTGCTAGACCAATACTTGAATAAAGCTCATCAGTCTGGAACCCACATTACGTATCTGATATTAACACAATTGAGAAAATCCAGAAATATTTCACAAGAAGAGTTTTCCACTCCTCTACTTGTTGCAGAATACCTTATGCCACCAGACTTGAAATTCTAGACCTAGAAAACCTAGAACTACACCGCCTTCAGTCCGATCTTAGTATATAAAATTATATATTGCAATATCCTACCTGTCAGTGAATACTTCAGCTTCAACCATAACAAAACAAGAACACACAATAGATACAAACTCAAGGTAAACTGCACCAAACTTTATTGCAGGAAATCCAACTTCAGTAACAGAGTGATCAATGTCTGGAATACTCTACCTTATTCTGTGGTTTCTTCCCCAAACCCCAAAAACTTTAACCTTAAGACTGTCTACTATTGACCTCACCCCTTTCCTAAGAGGTCTGTAGGGGGCATGCATAAGCGCATCAAAGTGCCTACCGTCCCTGTCCTATTGTTTCTTTTATTTATTTTTTCTTATATGTATCCATGTATTCATAACTATGTTTTTACTTATACCTATTATCTTGTAAGCAATTGACAAAAATAAATAATAATAAATAAATAAATATGTAAACAAAACTACATCACAACCATTCCCTTTGTAGCTAGAAGCTCTGCTTGCACATTCATGTGGTGCTTCCTTTTACTCATTCTGAAACACTTTCTAGAAATTTTATATGATCTCTGACCTATCCTGAATCCTCATTCCAACATTTTCAGCTCTCCTTTTTTCCAGCCCAACGTCTTTTTCTATGTGACATTTAGTACCATGGGATGTATTAACATGTCTTGATTCATCAGGACATCAATGACAGAAAATGCATTGTTCATCATGTTGAATCAGCTGAGCATTAACATTGATTAAAGTTTGTGTGTACCTGTGTGTCTGTATCTATCTATCTTTGTAGGTTATACAAATCCAGTCTGTTTGGCTAGTGTGGTTCATCTTATAAGAAGCCAGAAAATAAATTAATTCAGTAACCAAATTAAGCATGTTGTGTGAGCGCAGCCATACTTTTTTTTCCAGTTCAACTCTTTTTTGTTTTTGTTCTATTATAAAAGGTTGACCAGAAAATGACACACAGTAATGGATTGGTAAAAACTGCCATTCATGCTGGAACAGAATTTATTTTAGCAGGTACTGAAAATCCATTGTCAGATCAAGTCACCAAGCTCTCTAATCTATGCAGCAGATAATTCTTAACTATTTTTTCCAGCATTGTTCCCTTATAGATAGAATAGAATAGATATTTATTTATATACCGCTCCTCTCCCGAAGGACTCGGAGCGGTGTACAGCCATGCAATTAAAAACATTAAATATACAAAAATTAAAACTAAATTAAATACCCTGGCTGTAAAACAGTTAAAACCCCTACCATAAACCCTAAAATTGAAATAAAATTAAAATACCCAAATCTAAAATCAGCTCAAGCCGGCCTGATCAAAGAGCCAGGTTTTCAAGGCATGCCTGAAGGTCCCCAGGTCCGTGGCTGTACGTAACTCTGGAGGCAACCCATTCAGAGGGCAGACGCCCCCACAGAGAAGGCCCTATTCCTCGGGGTCACCAGCCAGCACATAGATGCCGACGGGACCCGCAAGAGACCCTTCCTGTGGGAGCGCACCCGACGGTGAGAGGAAACTGGCAGAATGCAGTCTTGTAAATATCCTGGTCCGATGCCATGGAGCGCTTTAAAAGTTAACACTAAAATCTTAAAGCGCACCCGGAAGGCCACCGGCAAACAATGCAGCTCGCGCAGGAGGGGCGTCACATGAGAGGACCTTGATGCCCCCATAACCACCCGCGCGGCCGCATTCTGTACCAGTTGAAGCCTCTGGATGCTCCCACTCGGGAGCCCCATATAGAGGGCGTTACAATAGTCCAGTCGGGAGGTGACCAGGGCATGAGTGACCGTGCGTAAGGCATCCCGATCCAGAAATGGCCGCAACTGGCGGATCAGGCGAACCTGATAAAACGCCCCCCTGGAGACAGCCGTAATGTGATCTTCCAGGGACAGCCATACAACCAGGAGGACACCCAGATTGCAAGCCCTCTCTGAAGGGGGCAAAATCTCACCCCCAATAGCCAGCGAAGGAACTATCTGGCTATATCGAGATGCCGGAAACCACAGCCACTCAGTCTTGGAAGGGTTGAGTCGGAGCCTGTTCCCACCCATCCAGTTCTGCACGGCCTCCAGACAACGGGACATGACCTACATAGCATCATTGGGGTGGCTTGGGGTGGAGATATACAGCTGAGTATCATCAGCATACAGATGACACTTCACCCCAAAACCACGGATGATCTCCCCCAGCGGCTTCACATAAATGTTGAACAAGAGAGGGGAGAGGACCGACCCCTGAAGCACCCCACAATTGAGGGACCTAGAGGTGGACCTTTCCCCCCCACCAACACAAATTGCAGGCAGTCGGAGAGGAAGGAGGCAAACCACCGCAACACGGTGCCTCCAACCCTCCCAACCGTCGCAATAGGATACTATGGTCGATAGTATCAAAAGCCGCTGATAGGTCTAATAGGACTAGGACAGAGGAATAACCCCTGTCATGGGTCCTCCAGAGATCATCAACCAACGCGACCAATGCCGTTTCAGTACTATGTCCGGCCCTGAAGCCCGATTGGAAGGGATCCAGGTACGTATCTTCCTCCAGGTACTGGGGAAGCTGACATGCCACCACACCCTCAACAATCTTCGCCACAAAGGGAAGGTTGGAGACAGGACGATAGTTGTTCAAAAGAGTTGGGTCCAGGGAGGGCTTCTTGAGGAGGGGTCGCACCACTGCCGTTTTCAAGGCGATGGGCAGCGAGCCCTCCATCAAAGAAGTGTTAACAATTCCCTGGAGCCAACTCCGCGTCACCTCTCTGGCGGTAGAAACCAGCTAGGAAGGGCAAGGATCCAATAAACATATGGTGGCATTCAACCGCCCCAGCAACCTGTCTATACCTTCGGCAGTCACAGGGTCAAACTCGTCCCAGATAACCATCTCAAGACTCGCCGCGGTCACCTCCCCCAGGACCTCCCAACTAGAGTCCAGCCCATCCCGAATCTGAGCAATTTTATCGTGCAGAAATCGAGAAAACTCTTCCGCCCTTCCCTGCAAGAGATCCTCCCATGCTCCCGGCCCAAGCAGGGAGCGGGTTACTCTAAACAGGGCGGCGGGTCGATTTTCTGCCGATGCAATAAGGGCAGAGAAATGAGAACACTTCGCCGCCTCTATCGCCACTAGGTAGGTTTTAATATAGGACCTAACCTGTGTTTGGTCAGACTCGGCACGACTGGCCCTCCAGACACCCTCCAGACATCTTTTCCGGCATTTCATCTCCCTCAGCTCCTCCGTAAACCACGGAGCCGAGCGAGATCTCTGCCGGGTCAGAGGTCGCAAAAGCACAACTGGGTCCAGAGCCTCGGCAGCCAGCCTATCCCAGGCGGCTACCAAGTCTGTCGCCGAGTTATGAGCCAGAGTTTCAGGTAATGGCCCAAGCTCTGTCTGGAACCGTTCAGGATCCATCAGGCGCCTGGGGCGGAACCATCTCCTCGGCTCCGCCTTCCTGCGATGTGGATTAGAGGTCTAGTCTAAGGAGAGAATGATCAGACCATGACAAGGGTTTAACAACTATATCCCCTAACCAATCATTCAACCACTGTCCAGAGACAAAAATCAGGTCCAGCGTGTGTCCTCCCGTGTGAGTGGGTCCAGAAACTAATTGGGTCAGGTCCAAGGCCATCATGGAAGCCAAGAACTCTCGGGCCGCCCCAGAGGATTCATCAAGTGAAGGCAAGTTGAAGTCACCCATAACTAACAGTCTGGGTGTCTCCACCGCCAGCTCGGCTATTACCCCGAGGAGCCTGGGCAGGGCCGATGATACGTAGCAGGGAACCAGGTACATTATCAAAAGGCCCATCTGCCCTCCCTGACCCAACTTCACAAAGAGGGACTCACAGCCAGCCATCTGAGGTACAGTGGCCTCCCTAGGACAAAGATCCTCCCTAATAATTACTGCCACTCCACCACCCCTACCCTGAGCCCTCGGCCGATGAAATGCCTGGAAACCTGGAAGCCCAATGTCTAAGAAATTACATTAAAGATGCTTGATTCTTCCTACTTAAAGCTCTAAAGTCAAAACAGAATAAACCTTGTATTGGTCTTGGAATACAGAACATGGTTGTGTAACCACACAAGTCTTCAAAGTGGGAAAGTTTTTAATCAGAAATTCTCTTGATTCAGAAAACAGTAAACACGATCTCTGGTTATAAAGCAAGCACATTAGAAAAAGGGGAAAGGGGGAAAGGCCACTATATTTATCAAATTTCAAAAATAAAGTAAGTTCAACTAAATCTAAACACATTATTACTTATTTTTTATACCAGCCATCTCCTCTGAAATGTAGATGAGCATCCTATAGTTGGCAACCACGAGTGGGAGTAAAATCTGCAGGATTTTCCTTTCCCTTTCCTTTTCCTTTTCTTTCTTCTCCTCTCCTCTCTTCTTTCCTTTCCTTTCTTTTCCTTTGCCAGCCAGCAAACAAAAAGTACCTAATGATTGGTTTAGAAGATATAGGGTGCGTTCATATGAACTTCTGCAACCCACTTTCTTTCATCATGGAATATAAGATAACCAAGTGAGGTGACTTTACACAGCATGCTAAAATATAGAGAAGTTAGCAAGCTAAGTTTAGCATGTTATACAGATGCATCTGCTTGGTCCTTAACTAATCTGCTTAAGAATGTTCTAGGAACACAACCAGAGGCTTTGGGTTAGAGAGAGAGCCTGTAAACTGGACCATATTATATAAAACCTGGCGTTATTCCTATGTAAAGTTTGATGAATAATGTAGTACTGTATTATGAGTTTGGCAAAACAATTCTCAGAAAATCATGTGATATATCAGTAGCCAGACAGACACATGTCCTTGGACAGTCTTTTGAGGCCAAATCCTGTTTTGTATTGGAAGAAGTGACAAACAGTATCTCAAGGGAAACTTTTATGTAAGCTGAAATTCTCTTTTCAGGGTCTGAAATAGTATCTGAGGTACTCTTTTAGGGCAATTTACAAGAAGAGGAGGAAGAGGAAGAGGAGGAAGAGGAGGAAGAAGAAACAACAAATTGCTTTGCCAATCAGAAAGGTCATCTTAAAAGTTAAGACTGATATATGGCTATCACCAAAATTTGGGTATTTTGGGTTGTGTGTGTGTGAAATGCCAATTATTGCCCTGAAATCCCATAGTAAGCAGGTACAAAGAAAAGATTCCCAGAGAAAGCCAATGTCCTAAACTCAGGAGTTCAGAGGCAGGCTGTTTCTGAATACGAACATACTTTGTCATATGTAACTAAATACCATATTTTGATAGTTCTTACTCTTAACCCATTCATTCAGTTTACAAAGTTGAAAGCAAAGAATTTCATGCTAACTCTATTATTAAACGAAGTTTTGTGTAACTGTATTTATGGTCTACACAGTCTGCAAATTTGTTACAGATTATTGCATTTTTTTCTGTACATTTCCATTGGGCTGGAAATGCTCCACTGTCAATGCTAGTGTCTCTCAACCTTAGCAACTTGAAGATGCGTGGACTGGCTGGGGAATCTTGGAAGTCAGAGATCTATATTATTTAGAAACATTGAACATAATAATTGTTACTCTAATCCAGCACAAAATGTTATGTTCTGCCTTTTCTTTTTTTCCCTGCTGAGAAGTTATGGATGCCCTTAAATTCTGAGGTTATAGTGTTGTTGTCGAGGGGAATGAGAAGCATGTCCCTTCTCTATCTCAGACAGTGCTGCATTATCTATTGTGCAGGAAAGGCATTCTGTTCAGGGCCTGCAAAACTCCCAAAATCCAGAAGTTTTAATCTATCCCTGTTCTCAGCAGCGATTATGAAGGAAAAAACTTTGAGGACATATTTTCCCAGATTGAATCCCAACATTTGTAACGATGAGCCTTAATCACTCCTCTTAGCTTAACAAAATGAAGACTTGGATATGAAACTTTTACCGCTATAAAAGAAATACGAGGAAAAAGCAGGGGTAGGGGGTGGGGTGAGAAGTCTTTTTGTAATCTCTCCAAGAGAAATCCTGCCATGGGTCAAGCTCTTCAACTCCCAGCATAATACCACAATTGTTCCTGCCTGAAGATTAAGAAGGAAAGCTGCTTGGCAATATTTTCCTACCAAAGTTGCTGCAGATTTCCATTGGATTTTTGTAGAGCAGAAGTGTCTGATGAAAACCTTGTGTTGATACAAGCTGAGCTTTGGGATAGGTATTATTGTTGAAAAATATTATCTGGATTCAGACATCACACTAAGCTATAATGGAGTTGGCCTGATTTTGGTTCAGCATAGAATTTGAATAGAAATTTGCTACGTTGGATGGGAAGTGTGAACCCAGACAATTGTGGCATGTTCAATGAATCAAATTTAACCTGTGATGTGGCATAATTTGTGAACTCAGCCAATGCAAGTTTGGGGATTGGGGTGGGGGCTGTCAGGAAAGGGGAGCTGGATATGTTGGTAATCTGTATACCATTTTCCTTGCAGTTCTCCACTTCTGATCTCTTAAACCCCTTCTTGGCTTGGGGTATGCAACTAATGTTGTATTCTGAAGCCACCTATTTTGTGGTTTGATTGAACCATGCTCTATTGAATAAGCTACATTTGCAGGGTTATATAACACACAGAATTAGAAACAGGTAGTTAAATCACATTGTGGTTAATGTGTGAATCCTGTCACTGGCTTATATTGAATTGTAACATATGGCAGTTGTGAGCCACCATATTATATTTCAATGAATCTCAGACAGATGAGAATACCATCTCTGAAAGTTACATGGACTTCTGCAAATCAGGTTTGGCCTCAAAGCTGCAGGAGTCACAAGGTTGTAAACATGTTCCTTGTTTCAAAACTGCTTTAAATGGCTTGACTTAGTTATTTTGATTTTTAAATGTTTGTTGAAGAATGGTGATAATCCTGATGATACTCTTATACTTACCAGATGACACCTCAAAAATTAAGATTGAAGCAGGATATACATTTTGAATTTCAATCTCTTATTTTACAGTTCCATTTTTATGCCCTTTATCTTTTCCTTCCTTATGATGCTGCCATCTTCACACCACAGTCTGTTGCTTCCTTTGATGAACAAAATTTATCTTCTCGTTCCGTTCTTCACCTTTTCTCAATCCCCTTTCCCTCATGTCTGAATCCCCAGACTATTTTTTGGATTGTAGGTACTAGTTATAAGATACCTCATTTATTGAAACCCTTATTTTACCATCCAAGTTTATCATTTCTGCCACTTTTGTCCTTTTTTTTTCTTTTAATGTTTTCTTTTGATTATTGTTTCATTTTTAAATGTTTTTAACCATTTATAAATTGCTTACAGTTTCTGGGTGCGTGGTGATATATTGTTATTATTATTTTCCCATCGTCAATAGCAACTAAAGCTTTGCTATGTTTTTTATACAGGTGCAATTTCCTCATACATGGGCCAGAATAATTTTCCTCCGAACACCCGTGCAAAACGAAAGTAGTAATGTTTATGCCCTCCTGCAGAGTCATTAATGAACAGTCTAGAACACATCCATTTGCAAATAACAATATGTTTAATTGCATAATTATATATTTACCTACAATAAGTATTAATAAAATAAGTCTAGTTAATAATTTATCGTTCTTCCAGTTCTTTCAGTAACTCATCAAAATGAGTGATGTACCACTTTGCTTTTTCTTTTACTTGTTTCCGTACAACGTTGCCCCCGAAGCCGATGAAACAGTCCTGGACAAACAGAAAACAGACAAGCTGGGAGTTATTCTTCCTCTCCCCAGAGACCATTTCAGAGTTCACAAGTCATGGACAAATTGGAAATGTGTCCTCATCCTCTGGTAACAACTGAAAAAGCAACACTTAGGAACAACAAGACTGAACAGTTGTTTATTCTTAGGAGAATTAAATACTTTGGGCATATGGACATTTGAGAAAATAAAGATATTTATTAATAGTCAGGCAAATTCTTCAACCACTTGTGGAATTCCCGCCTTTCTGTCTTAATGCTTCTTGTGGTTAGATAATGTAGGGGGATAGCTGTGTTAGTCTATACGGTGGTCAAAAATGAGAGGATGTCAGTTCCAACTAATCAAAGTTATTAAAGTGTATGCCTTTTAATAAATGTGTTAGTCAGGAAAGTGCTACCAAATTATTTTGATTTTCTGCTTTTCTTTTTGTATCTGTTATCCTTAGCCACCCTGTACCAGTTCTTTATGTTGTATTGCCTACTATTAAAAATTCTTTGGAGGAAATTATTTTGAAATAACTTATTTTGGCTAGCCTCCCACCATATCTTTCCTACCCAGGAGCCATTGCATTGCCCTCCTCTATTTGGTCATCCAAAATTCCAAGTCTAAATCCACTGATCTAATAAAGGATAAATATTTGCCTTTAAATGTCAAGGCAGTCAACTACCATGACCAACACAGGGATTTTGCTTCTGAATGCCAAGTCTAAATGTTCTGATTGTTCCATAATCTATTCATTCTGATTTGCCTCCCCTCCCCCAGAAGATATAAAAGACAATAATTAACAATGAGTGGTAATTATTAACCAGGAATGGGAATTATGCTTGGTTCCTTATGGAGAGGTATGTACCAAAAATGAATTTTTAGTACATACCTCCCCTTTTTGAAAAAGTCTTCCTTTTTTCATCTGTGCATGCTTTGTGGGTTCATTTTGTCTAAATGGTATGTAGATTTTGCACTCTAATATGTAAATTAAGTTGCTTTTGTAATTCTAAGGTTGGGAAAGTGCAGCTAAACCTTTCTGGAAAGAGAAAGTTGAAAGGGAGACAGGTGAATCTGTGTTTTATCAGGAGGCTAGATTAGGCCACTTTTATACAGTATATGCTAGGCAAATCTGCTGATTGATTTATAAGGGGTTGATTGCATTTAAATGGGGTCAAAAAGGCTTCCCAGCTTTTGGTCAGTCTTGGTCTGTGACACACTGCCTAAACCTCTGTGGAGATAAAAATACAGGAAACTCAGCACAGAGTTTACCTGGGGTTTACCCGGCCCATGGGGTGCTTAGATCTCATCCGCAGCGCTGCTCTGGAAACAGTGAAGGGCCAGCCCGCGGTGCCTCTTCCAGCAAAAATAGAGCTCGGAAGAGCAGCGCGTGGCACTCCTGGGCTCCGTATTCAGCCGTGATAGCCTCCTGCAGTCCTCTGCCACTGAAAACAGAGCCCAGGCAGACCAAGCATGGCCATCCTGAGCTCCGTTCTCATTGGCAGAGGGCTGCAGGTCATCACGGCTGAAAATGGAGCTTTGACGAGTGATGTGGAGCTGGCCGTGCCCCCTGGCCACACACACCTGGGCCCCTGAGGTCAAACACAACCCTGATGAGGCCCTCAATGAAACCGAGTTTGATACCCCTGCCCTAGGCCAACAGGAAGATGGGTAAATAAAAATTAAATTGTGGTTAAAATGTCCATCTTTTGATACTCACTGCTGGAGGGCAGGCTTCCATGTCTGTTGCTCCATCGCCAATCATAACTACTTTCTTAAATTGAAACTGTTCTTTCAAGTAACTGATGACTTGTCCTTTACCACCTGACTCAGCTGTTGGCTGTGTCTCATCAAAACCGGCGTATTCTCCTAAATAAATGATACAAAGGGAAACTCTTGACTGGCTGTCCCAAAATACTAGGGTGAATTTCAAAGATGTTAGAAGTCTTGAGAAAGGGAAAAATGTCCTTAGAGAATGAGGGAAGTTCTAATCATCGGAATTCCAATACCAAAGATTTCAAATCTGGGAAATCCATTCTCTGGTTAGAAATTTAGCTTTTATTTGCATGTTGGATTTATATCTTTTCATTCAGAAGACCAGAGCGGTGTACATAACACCACAACAAGAAGTTGGAATGAGGGTGGCCCACAGTCACCCAGGAAGATTTTAGGGCTGAGGTGGTCTAGAATCTGTGTCTCCCCAGTGCCAGTCTGACCTCTTAATCCTTATGCCATCTTGATTCTGTTCTTAATAATCTGTTTTAATAATCTTTGTATATGAATTTGGCTATTTTCCTCTGAAGATGAAGGAACTTTTACTTACATGTTCAGGGGCTCAAATGTCTATTATTAGGCCATTAATTTCAAAACTAAATCCTGAAAATAGAAACTAGTCCCAAACACATTTGTATCTGATTCCATCATTTAAAGTTTGGGGGAAATTGCCATTTGCCACTTTCTCTCCATATGCAGGCTTCCCACCCTTCTGTACAAGCAAAAAGGGTTGAAACAGACAGTGGAAAAATTCTGATCTTTCACACTTACTTCTTTTTCTCCCCCTGGCAATACAGAGTGATTATTAATCTAAAGCCAAGCACCACACACTTGAGTGACCCTGTTTATTGCAATGTTTCAAATAAGCTGAGACTGGCTGGAAATTTGTAATATCAGTGGGATATCACTAGCAGGATATCTTAACCTTGAAGTTGCATGTTTTATTAGCTATTGGATAAGAGACCCTGCTGATCGCTCAATAAACAAGCTGATCTCAGCAACACACCCCTTGCTCTTACCATGTGCCAAACCAAAGTGTCAAATCTTAACCCTTGGAAAGGAATTACTTGTTTTGCATAACCTGGGCAATTGATGTTTCATAACTGGGAAACTGATTAGAAGGCCTAATTCTTCAAGCGCAACCATTTACTGTTTAAAGATTTCACTTCAACTTGTTTTCCCAGCTGAGGGTCAACTGAAGCAACACCTGGGACTATGATTTAAAAAAATGAAGCAATTCAAAATATTCCATGGAGGAACAGGTTTGGAAAGCTCTTTCTACAAGAACAGGTTAAAATCTCTGCAGTTTGGAAGTAGGGAAAATTTAGTAAGGGTCACAGCAGTTTACAGATTATTAACTATGATATTGGAACAGAACCTTTAACTCTATATATACTGCTAAATTCTAGCTGATGGGAAAGCAAAAGATGAAGGCCAGGGATGAAGGCTTCAAGATAAACTTATGATTTGTTGGCTTCTTTGGGAAGCAGGAAGCTGGACTAGATCAGTCTTCCCCTTCCATTGCCCTCCAGACTACAATCCCCAGAGTTCTCAGCTACATGATCAGGCTAGACACAACTGGCCTAATGGACGTTTAGTTCTGCTTTATATTCTAAAAAAGCAAATGGAGCCCATAATGGCCAACCCAGAAATATGAGAAGCTTGTGTGCTAAGGCTAAAGGCTCTCAGATATTTATAACCCCAAAGATCCTTTTTGCAGAGAGCTCAACAAACTAGTTTTACAATGCATTTTATTTACGTTTCTGAAATGTGCCCTTAGTGTGAAAAGTCACTAGAAGATCTGTAAGAAATGTGCAGCAAACCTTGATTCACTGTATGAATTGTCAATGAGACTTGTCAGTTGGCTTGTTAAGGCCAAATGGAGGTTTAGCTACATCAGAAAAGGCCTTCTGTACATAGAGTGCATAGGCGTTAATTTGAATTATGTGTGAGAAATGAGTAGCCCTTTCTTCATGCATGGATGAAAATGGACTGATCTCTACCAGTGAGGAAATGCTAAAATATAGGTATGACACATATTTTGGGTTTTGAGCCTGGATTGCCTTCTTGGGTATGCCATAAAATACTGCAGCTTTCAGTCTGAAACAGGTTCCCACTTCTAATCTAAATTTACAGTTTGCAAGTTTATTATTTTTCAATGGAAATGTACATATCACATGGCCATACAGTAATGTATTAGAATGCCATGATTTTCCTGAGTTCAAAACCCAGAAAGTTCAAGTCGGAAAGTCATTTAAAAAGCCTTTCTGCTCATGAGAGGCAATATGGTCCAGCGGTTAACATATGGAAGTAAGAGTGGGGGAACCCAGATTCTAGTTCATTCTCAGTTTTAGAAGCTCCCTGGTTGATTTGGCCGGTTTTGCTTTCTCAACACAGCCAACTTCACAAGCTGGTTGTTGTGGAGAAAAATAAGCCCTTATGCTTAGAACTACAAACAAATACCTACTAAATGTAAATTTCAACAATGAAGGAAGAAATTATTTAGTCTTGTATGGAATAAATTTTCACATTGATTACCATAGCTTGCCTTCAAATAATTCTTATATATTTCATTTTTTTTAAAGCAACAGACTTTGAACAGTTTTGATCCTCCTTTGCTACAGCATTGAGTTGTTATTTAATTCTCTTTCAGCTAACACATCATGGAGATGTTATTATTATCTTTGGTCCCTATTAAGTCAACAACCTTATCAGTTCTAAGGTCAATCATATGAAAAATTTTACCATTAAAGTAGAACTTCAATCTGTTGGCGTAGATATTTGAGGTTGGAATGTTTAATTGTGAGGCGACATGTTCGACAATGCTCTGAAACCCTCCAGAAATTAAGAAAACCTGGACACCACGCTGGTGGAGCCGGTTGACGAGTTCTCTTTAAAGGAAAAAAAAATAGAGGCCATAAAGTCAGGGAAAGGAACAAATACATTCAAACAGGTTGCTTTTGTTTGCTGTCCGCATTATTATCATCTATATAATAGACACAAAATGTGCAAGAGAGGTCCAAAGAGATCTTGAGGCTCACAAAGCCAGGCTCCAGCAATAAACTTTAAATAAATGAAAGGCACTTTAGGCACATAGAAATAAGGGTTCCTCAGAAATCTTCCTCCAGAATAACCTTCTCTACTCTAATGCTTTTCCTATACACTGCATAATACATAGTATGAAAAAGATTATAATTATTGGTGAACTGTGAAACTGAAAACTAAGGCATCTGGAGTGAATGAAATATATGAGAAGATTATGACAGTGTTTTGCCAAGTATCAGGGCAATCAGTTTGTTTGGATCCTGAGACAAAGAGTACTCCTAGGAATAAATAGATTTTAAGTATTATCATTAATTTAAAACAAGATGATACCCAAACTTTCTACAAGCTCCTTAATAATGACAGCAGAGTTACTCTCAAAATTTTACTGATGTCAGAAGGAGGGAAGGCTGAGTCAACCTTGAGCCCTGTCAGAATCGAAGTTCAGGTTATGGACAGAGTTTGCTTGAAATATTGCCCTTTAACCTCCACCAGGGCAATAATTCCAAGGTTTTTAATCAAAATCTGGCACCATGATTTCTTGGCCCTGTTTTTATGGTCATGAGACAGACCTTGACTGGTTAGCACATGACTCTTGGATGGGAACTAAACGTCTTGATTTTCACAGATTTGCAGTTATGTGGAGATTCCCCTCCCCTTCTCCTTTTTTGAGTAGACAAGAGTAAAAAGAAAAAAAACAAGCGGGTTAGCTCAGAATGAGCTCTAAACTTGTAGACTTCTTAATATGAAGGAGAAATAAAAATATGTTACTAAACTCCTCAAATAGCCAAGTCTGGGCATAGCAAAAACTTGTTTTCACAAAAGAACTGCCATTTTAGTCCAGTACATGGGACCAAAAATAATGTCTTCATAGTTCTGTGAAAGAATAAGGGTCAGAGCCACCAATTAGGGGAGATTGTTCCAAAGGACAGGAGCAGCAACAGGGCAGGCATGTCTTCTAGGTCCCATTAGGCGACTACTTCAAACAAAGGGCTGTCTATCATGGTGAATACTTGTGGGACTGTCAGAAATAACAAGAAGTAGATGGTCCTGAAAATAACAGCCCTGTTCCATACAGGGATTTATAGATGATAACTAACTTCCAAATCACACCCAGAAGCCTATCAGGAGCTGATGCAATCCACAGAATACAGTAGTGGTTTTACATGGACATACTACTGCACTCTGGGCCAATTGCAGCAACTGGATAGCCTTAGAGGGCAGCCATTTGTAGAGAACACTGCATAAATCTAACAGGGAAATGACTAAGGTATGAATGACAATGAACAGGACCTCCTGATCTAAAAATGGGGGCAATTTATGCACAAGATAAAGTAGTGCAAAGACCTTCCTGGACATGGTTGTCACCTGTTCTTCACAGGAGCTGTGAGTCCAGGAGGAACCCAAACTGTTCACCAGCTTTGAGTCAGGGAATGCAGTTGCGCCCACAACCAAGGATGAAAATCCCCAGATCAGAATCCAAATTCCACTTCATAGCTTGAAAACAAGCAGATAAAGCAAAGTTTGGCTGCAGTTTGAGTACAATAAAAAATAGTGTTATTGCAATGGATTTTAATCTCAACCTGCGAAGGGCAAGACAAAGGAGGGGGGGGGGCAAGATAATCTTGCCTGAATTCAGAAGCAGCTTGTATGCTTTGGTGGATTACCTTAATAAATGGGGGAGGGGAGGGGGGAGGGGAGAATCTAACTCAAAGGTCCAGGTCCCAGTCCAGCATTATTGTACTATGTCTTTCATAAAATCCTAGGGACACACAGCAAGTACCTATGACAATCTCCAAGGGGGAAAAACACATCTTGGAAACACTGCACAACGTAACTATTCCTAATATTTCTTACCTTATTCCTGGCGTTAACTGGGGTGGGTGCTCTGATATTAATTTCTGTACTTGTTCGTAGGAAGGTCGTATGAGGCCCAGCCGTGCAGTTAAAGCTGCCTTGAATGTTACTGAACCTCCCATTGCTCTGCGAGTCCTAAATTAGGAGTCAAAGAAATTCATTTCAGGCTTTTAAGGAAAGCAGAAAGATCTTGTGAGAAGTTTCAATATGCAAATCTGATAAACTTCAATGTATTGTGAAAACCCACTGAAAATTTATTCTGTGATCTAAGAATATAAGGGCTCATATTGTTTCGGGCAGTTCATTCCTCATAGTGGCTAAATACATGTTTATGGAATCCATAAAGAATCCATACGGGCCTTTTCAAGTGCTGTTCAAAAACTGGAACCTGGTGTTCACTAATGCTTAGTTTTATTTATTATTTATTTATTTTTAACACACTTTGAGACTCTGAGTGGCTTACAAAAAATAAAAACCCAATATAAAAGAATAAAAACAATACACCTCCATCTTGTTCCCCTCTGGCAACAGCACATGCAAAAGAATCAATTGATGGGCTCCATTCCATTCTGGGTTCCCCAGGCCCATGAGCTTACAACTTACAAAAAGTTGTTGCTTGTTTCTGGGCCAAATAACAATTTGGATGAATTAATTTCTGTGAATGTTGCCTTAATCCCAATCACCTGCAGCTGCTATTTCAGTGTTAAAAATGACACATATGGCATTTCTAGTATGATCCTTAAGTGGTTTTTTTTTTAAGGAATTAAAAGTTCTTATGGTTATGCAACATAATTGTGCATAAATATCTGGTAAATGCCCTGTGTTCTTGTACCACAGCTGTGTTAAATAGTTTCTCAACTACACCCAGTGCAGTCTGGCATTTCTCTTTCATTATTAAAAAAAAAAACCACCAGAAACTCGCACAGCTGGTTTAACTAGAAGAAGCAAGAGGACAGTGAAAAAATACCTAAGTACTGGAAACAATAACAACTGTGCAGCTATGGTCAGCAACCTTTTGGACAGACATGACCAGCTACAGGAACTTTTCACATCCATTGTCAATTCACACTGTGTTCTGGCTTGGGCACACAGAAGATCCAACAGAGTCTCTCAGCGTTTAGACTTGGTCCTGAAGATGTCAGATACTGACCAAACATAGCTATTTTGTAAAGATACTTTACAACATAGCTATTCTAAAAGTTTACCATAGATACATTTCTAAACTGTACCATAAAGTTGTGCCAGAGATACTCAATAATAGTTTAATCCCCATGGAATTATGAAACAAATCTTACAGGAAGCTTAATCAAATCTGTCATGATTAACTATATAGTATCACAAAAGTTTCAAATTCACACAGACACTGAATGTTATACTCAAGGTATGAGATATAAAGGCCTTGGACTGATAATAAAATTATACAAGCTTTTTTTTCATCACAGAACCATCCCATTGTCTTTTCATCTTAGCACATAAAGACGCTGATAATTTTCTCTGCATTATTCAGAGAAATGCCAAAGCAAGCAAAAGCACAGACAAACTCTGGAGTCACTTTGTAAGTCATATTGAAGAGATGCAAAAGACAAAGCTTGCTGCATTACTAAAGATTTAAGATACTAGAGAAAAAAGTTAGCAGTGTTCTGATTGTGCCATGAAGCAGCTTCCAATGAAATAATAGATGAACTCAAAATGAGTATATGTTGTCATAGCAATACATTTAAAGCAGTGGTTTGATCTGGTGAAAGAGAAGCAATATTACTTGTTTAATTTCCTTGCCTTCCATCTTCTTGATTTCATCATATGTGATCTGTTTCAGAGCTGACTACAAAACTGGTTTCTCAGACTAGAAATAGTGCTGATCTGTATATGCTTGTTAGATGCTTGTTTACAATTATCTACTCAAGAAGCTTCATTAGAGGACTCAGTACATGACCTGACCAAGATCTGATAAAGCTAAGTAACTCTCATCCACGGCTTTAGACGGGTAACCAAACCCAAACATTAAACCTATAAATTTAATGTATTTAATAAATTTTAAATAAAAATATATGGAATATAGCCTTCATAAACAGAATGTTCCCTAGTTAGTTTTCTTAGAGTCTTCTAATATTTGCTCAAAATGCTCTGATATCCTCTACATCAGAAACAGGATAACTGAAGAGGATCCATTCCTACGAGTATGCATTAAGGCAACTAATGCTATTACCTCATAGTAATGATGTTGGCTTGTACATTTATTAAAAATGTCCTTAAAAATGGCTCATCTTAATACATTATTATTTACGCTTTTGTCATACACCCACATTCATCTGTGGCTATTGATCATCTGAAAGTAAGGGCTTAAGTGTGGAGAGAAACACCCAATTATCTTTCTGTTGATAAGAGCTTCCTTGGCAGTCACCATTGCATACAGCCTGGTGTCTTTGGACTTCTAGATCAAATACACCGCTGAACACCCAGCCTTTTGGAAGAACAAATCTCCATATCTGTCCCCAAAGATTCTTTTTGAAAAGGCAACTGGACTTTCTTTGTTTTTCCTTGATGTTTTACTTCTCATCCAAGAAGCTTCTTCAGCTCTGACTTCTCTGGTTTCATGGATGAGAAGCAAAATGTCTTCAAGGAAAAACAAAGGAAGTCCAGTTACCTTTTGAAAAAGCACCTTTGGGACAACCATGACCTGGATGATTGAAGATCTCCATAGACAAAACTCAATGTCTGCTCTCTATTCCCAGAAGCATCAAGCAAGCAAGCCACGATCATACTTACATTTCCGCCACCGCATCGCCAACACCACAGAATTTTGCCAGTTCATCGATGCCCTCTTCTTTAATGACTGTGCTGTCCACATCAAAGCAAACTGCATCAGCACCGAGGAAGATTTCCTTCATCTCCATGATAGAAGACATTTTTTTGGGAACCTTCCTGTTATGTGAAAGATAGATGAAGTCATTCTGGATGTCGCCTGCCTGTACCCTCAGTTGGGCCATCTTAGAAGCAGATCTGTGGCTGAAAGCCCTGTGTTGAGAGGGGACAGCTAATGCCGCAACTCCTTTTTAAGCAAGAGCAGGGAGTGGAGGAGGGGGGCAGAGGAAGCTGCTGATTTGCTGGCTTCAAGGGCCGCAGAGAAATGGGCAGACAATCAAGGTTGCCCTCCCTGCTGAGTTAACCATTCCTGAAACTTTCACTGACACACTCCATCTGAGGTATGACACACAACATTTACTAAAGAGAAGGATTTTCCCTCCAGGAGTGGTCATCTATCTTACTCTTTACTACCCAAAAAGTCCACAAAATGAATTTTACTTCTTGAATAAAACTAGCCACCGTTGGTGATAGTTTTAATTGAATTATACCCTCCATTTATACAATCTTGATCCCTCTCAAAAGCACCGGCAACTCAGAATTCTTGACATAAATGCAGCGGAACACTAAAAGAATCCATCTTAAATTGGATTGAAGGCAAAGTAAATAATCATTTTTTTAAATCCCAGGGAATGAAACAAGATTCTTAAAGTGTAACCAAAGAACAAGAGAAAAATTAAAAGGAGGTATTAAAGTATATAATTGTTGGGAAGGGGAAGAATCAACACCATGAGGAAAAAACAAGACTTTGTCATCAGCAACTGTAATGGGACATTTCTATATATAATAATAATAATTGATTGCATCAAGAAGATCCACTCAGTCAGAAGAATAGGAACTATACAAGATCTTGTTAGAGGATTTTCTGTTTCACACATCTCCCATTTTTGGATCTACTCTGAAAGTCCTGGTCATTAGTCTGTTGAATTGTAGCAAAGAACTTGGGTAGCCCATGAGTGGGAGCAAAATTATACAGGAAAATCTATTTTTTTTTCTGTCATGATCCAAATTTTTGCAGCTGCGATAGTATATGCTACTCTTACTTCTTACAAAAAGTCATGTGAATTCCAGAATAAGTTGCTCAGGGAGCCAATCCAGACAGCTTGTTTAATGTGTTTTGCTCCAATATGAAAAGTGGTACAAACTATAAATCTGATTTCCCTCTTAGCTAACTCCCACAGATGTAGTGAAGGTTTCCTAGATGAAAAGAAAATGAGAGCTTTTCATCAAATAAGATGGTTACGTAAAAAAAGTTTTTAAAAAAGCCCTGGACTGATTTTGGAATTTTCTCTTGGTTTCATTGTTGGGTGAAGAATGAACAAACTTCCAAATAAGCACAATTTTTCTTTCATATACCTGAGTGAATTACATTATCTTATATTTATGAAAAATTGCCCTGTCCCCTTTCTCCAAAACATGAATTATTATTTCCTATGTGCTTTTTAAGACTATCCTGGTTGAGGCAACCAGATGTCTGATCATTCTGGCTGGCCAGGCCAAAGTGTCAATAGAAGGAAAAATAGAATAACAGAATTGGAAGGGACCTTGCAGGTCTTGATTCCCAGTTTAAGCAGGAGACCCTATATCATTCTGGACAAATGGCTGTCCAATCTCTTCTTAAAATCCTCCAGTGATGGAGTAGCCACAACTTCTGAAGGCATTCCACTAATTAATTATTCTCATTGTTAGGAAATTTCTTTTTAATTCTAGGTTGGATTTATCTTTGGTAAGTTTCCATCCCTTACTTTTTGTCTTGTTGTCAGGTTCTTTGAGAATAGGTTGTTCGCCTCTTCTTTGTGACAGTCCCTCAAATATTAGAAGTCTGCTATCGTGTCATCCTTAGTTCTTCTCTTCATTAGATTAGAGACATATTCAGTTCTTGCAACCATTCAGCATATGTTTTATCCTCTAGCCCTCTAATCACCTTTGTTGCTCTTCTCTTTACTCTTTCTAGAGTCTAGAGGAGATGTTGGCAACTGAAGGAGAAATCCTGGCTAGATCATAGCCTCTGCTGTGTTATCATCATTAATTGCCATCAATGTGCCACAAATTGTGCACATAACAAAGCTTACATGAGGAAAAGGTGGGGAATACCACTTACAAATCAGATCTAATCAGATGGGCTAGGGGTAAAAAGAAGGCTGCGTCATCAGGTTCCAACCAGGCAGGAAAACGTGAGGAAGTACTGAAACTTAGCTTGTACCCAAGAATATTTTTAGAGGTTTCCATTGTTTTTTGTTTCACTATGGTCTAATTATACATATTTTACAATATAAACATAGATTAAGTTTTACATTAGTAAAGGCAATGGCTAAACATAAAAAACCTACAAATTTTACTCTGACATTAGGAAGAAATAGACTATGGGTCCCAAATATCCTGGTAGGATGTGACAAGTAAGACTGTTTGCCTTAAGCTTACGGTTTGGATGTGGTCAGAATCTGAAAAGAGGCAATTATGGTAAAAGGACAGGGTTTGGGAAAGTGTTGAGAAAGTGGAACTTCACATTTGCTCAGCCTTGACTTGTTGATGGCTTCCAAATTTTTTGTTTGTTTTAAGCCAGAGAAGGCAGAAGAGAGAGCTTTGACTCTGGGATGGGGTTGGAACACCATGCAACATGACGCATTGTTACACAATGCCATGAAAAAGGCACGTGCTCACAGCTTTGGAGTACATCCAGCTGTTTTTTTCCAGTCAATATGAAAGGATAAACATCCAACCAGAACCCAATCTCATGTCACCTGGCCAAGATGCACCAAGCTGCCTGCGTCACCCTGTCTCAAAATCATGATGTAATATCTGCTGATCAAACCTGGATTGCAATAGGGACTTTGGGTGATAAAGGAAAACATGTGCCTGCCATGCAATGATATTTTACTGGCCCATACTGATATTTGGAGAGAAGCTTTATAAACATACAGCTGACCATTCATGGAAAAGTAAGCCAACTAGTCAAATTCTTTTTAGCTAAATATATATAAAATGAAAATACTAGTAAGAATAAACAAAGGCTAGGTCACTTTTTAAAACCTAAAATGGTGAAATTTTGAGAGATTACTAGATTTGACATCCTCACTTGAGATCTTCAAAATTCATGTAAATACACAAAACCGCACAAAATCTGGCAATTGTTTAAAATTGTACTGGTAACTATCTTTAATTTTCAATATTACAAATTTTATTTAGAGTTGGAGTTCTGTAGATGCTGTCAAGGGAGCTGCATCTTGGCAGACAAGTCTTTTTTTCTCCTTTTTTTCAGCGTTTTTGTAAGGTACTGAATGCTGACCTAAAATATGAACATGGTTATTTCTCAGGCCCATTTTTTTCTAACCACAATTATGCAGAAATTTCAAAACAACTTACTGCTGAAATACAGCTTTAGGTGGTTTGCTATGGAAAACCAGTATTACTACCAGTTTTAAGCAGCCAAACAAGATGTCTTTTTATGGGCTGCACCAAAGCCTTGTGGGTATGCTATATGGACTAATCAGTGATACCATAAACCAGAGATGAGAAATTTGCTGATGGCTGGTAGCTGGGTTTTGTTTTTGTTTTTCAGCTTCACAGAGCTACAGTGAGTAACAGAAGTGACATAAACAGTTCTGTACCAATCCATTTTAATCTGGAAGGGCATGTCTTCGCTCCAATAATGCTTTTCAGACATGATAAATATGCTTCTTGGATATTAGCAGATGTCCAAGCCAAAGTTTCTCCACCAGATGGGTTCATTTTGGATATTAAGAGGCTTTTCAGTTCCTCTAGGGATAGGAACACTTTGGCTGGCTAAAAAAGAGGACGATATGGCAGACAAATATCCCAGAACACTTAATCCAAGGGTACCCAAGAAAGTGGAAATTTGAAACATGCCAGTGCTGGTTTGTTGTTCTTCCTGTATGAGCAGTTCATGTGAGAAACTGGGAGCACTTAATGCTATATATAGAAGGTTAGGATTTGGAGTTAGTTTCCCCGCACTTTATTTGGCTGGGAGATTGTTAACCTTTTTATAAGTATGAACCTAGCAGATATATAACTCATCTATTTCCTTGCAGAAAACTGATAGAAAATCTCAGGGATTTATTTGGTGATTTGAGACTGAGGTTTAGCAGCATAAACCTGATTGGCCTCTACAGTGTCCCAAAAAAGGATTTCTGATGATGCATACCTATCCCTGGCATAAGCCATAGTCCATATACTGTACATTGTCAGGGACATAATACAATACACTGAGTGAGCAACTGTAGAAAATCTTTCTTCACCAGTAGAAAGAAAGACTATTTTCCTTTTGTATATCAATTCTCTCTTACATGATTGAGCTGATTGCAGCACTCAGTGGGGCTTCCAAGCAGGCTCCCCTCCAGAGCTGGGTTAGGCCTCTTCGGACCATCTCCCATTCAGGGATAAGATCTTGCACCACAGAGGCTGGGTCTTTAAGAAATCTAAAAGCAAAGTCCTCCTTATTTTAGAAATGTACACTTCATTGGAAACCAATGCAGATGATATTGTTTTCATATGAACTGATTATATAGGAAAATGTATGCAAATCATTCTCTTTCTTCTTAGGCTTGTTTGCCTACAGGAGGTATGCAAATACTGTAGCTCTTTACATGTCTTGATCCTGATCTCTGGAAAAACTCCTGCTTCTCTCCTTCTGAGATTTTGTCACATTTTAAATCAATTAAGTCAGATACAGTTGAAGAAGAGAAAAAAAACAATTGATATCCAGAGCCTTAGGTACCCCAAATGTAAATTCATACTGTTTATTATGTTTGAAAATATTTTCAAGATAAATAAGTAAAATGAGCCAAATTCAACTAAAGTGTCTAATAACAGAATTGTAATCTAATATACACATTTACCTGCAGTTAGTAGCAGTATACTCAATTAGGCTCATCTCTGCATTGGTGTTTATGGAACTGCAATGTAAGACCCATAAATCCAATGCAACAAGTTCACACTAGTTTAAAAAGAGAATGAAAAATTTCCAACATATGCAGAACTCTATTGTCTCACCAAGTTCAGTGGGACTGAAGGAGATTTCAGATAAAGAGACTGGACAGCCATTTGTCTGAAATGGTATAGGGTCTCCTAGTTGAGCAGGGGGTTGCCCTATAAGACCTCAAGCGTCCCTTCCAACTCTGTTATTCCATTCTATTCTGTTTTAATATAATTGCTATGCCTCATTCATAGAAGAGATCCAAATGTATTAATCCCATTCATAATTTTCCCAAGGGTTTTTACCATTTGCTCTATAATTTTCCTATAAATCAATCAAGCAAACAAACAGCAGCAACTAATGAAGAGGGAAAGACAACAGAGAGCCTCAGGATATTTTTGATTAGCGGTGTTAGGAATCCTAGGATTAGAAGTTCTTAAATTTAGGTAAATGTGCAAGAGGACTGCAGTTATGGGCACCAACCCTACGTATACTTCAAGGGATAAATCCCAAGTAATATGGATGGCACTGCAGCTTTAATATTTGAGTGCCTTTAAGGAGTATATACATTTTAAATTATAGAGTTTGTCACTCTTCCTTTCATGGCAAGCTTCAAAGGTAGCAGAAAAGGGCAATGCTTTTTTTTTAAAGCTCTTTCTAGTGGATACTCTTGAAAAAAAAAACAAGCAGTTATATAACATAATACATAGCTTGGAATTTTATTACAAAGAATAACTAGCAGCTGGGTTCATAAAATATGAAAAGTCAAGGTCTGTTTTATCATTGTTCACTAAATAATGTACAATAAGATAAGCTATATATCATGTATGTGCAATAAGATAAGCTATATATCAGTGTATATAAATCACTAAGCCTAACCAAATATTACGCCAGCCAACTCCTAAAGCTACCCAGAATTTATTTATTAGATTTTCATCCTTCCTTTATTATAAATAACTCAAGAAGCGAACATATCTAATACTAGCTCGATACCTGTGCTTCGCTACGAAACTATGTGGTCGGGCTTAGTTTTTGGGGAGGAAACTAAGGAGAAAAAAATTGTGCCTCTGCCTACCAGCATCCATCGGTATTCATCTGGCTAGCATCCTGTCAGTGTGTGAGAGTTGAGGGGTGTTTGGAAACTGAAACAGTATTTGCTGTGTGAGCAAGAAGAAAACAGCAAGGAGCCTGGGTGTGGCTTAGCTCAACTGTTCTGTACTAAAGCTGACTGAAACTCCTCTCCTCTGCTTGTGTTTTGCATTTGGAACAGATTTCTTTTGAGGTGAGGAGGGGGAGTAGAACAGTGCGTGTTAATAATGTAGAAAATATTAATGTTCTGATGGTCATTTTGAAAAATCCTTTCTTAATGAGCACCTAGAAGCCAAGAGGAACATACGTGCCAAATTTCACGTTTGTAGGCTTTACGGTCCTGGAGATTTTGTAAGGATGTGTGAGTGGTATTTCACTTTTATATAGATAAGATTCATTCCTCCACCTATTTCCCACAACAACTCTGTCAAGTCATCCAGCCAGCTTTCATGCCTAAATCAGGACTAGAACTCACAGCCTCTTCATTTCCAACCAGGTGCCTTTACTACTTTTCAGGAATTCAGCAGATTTTAAATTTTGCTGCTCAATGAAAAAGCAAGCAATCTAGAACATCTTTAAACTGTAAACATTTAGGGTTACCTAGGTGATGCTCAATTTATTCTTTTTTTCTGGTATGGCATTTTACATATATTTGCAAGCATGATTTAAGGAAGCTAAAAGCAAAGCCATGCTGGAGAAGGGCGGACAGGCCTTTATTTTCTTGTTATCTTTTGTTCTTTAAATTTTGAACGTTAAAGACATGGGCTGTCAAATTATTAATAACTTTGTGCAAGAGGCACAGGATATTTTTTTGGCTGTAGATAAATGAATAAATTATAGCTTGAAGGGGATTATTGCCAAAGTAATAAAAACAGGCATGTGATTTAATTAGCATTTGAATCCATTTCTATTGGAAGTCAGCTCTAGGAACAGAAGAACCAACTTTATGATTGCTGAAGAACCTATCCAGCAGGCTGGAACTTTGAGGGCGTGATGAATAGCTGTTTTAGCATTGGGCAACAGAGAAAAGGTGGGGTGATTTGGATAATGATTAGTCTCAGCAGTAGGAAATGGAAAAGTACTTTTGTTTTTTTTTGCCAAGGTGCTATTAGTAAAGTTCAAGGGCAACTAGAATGAAAAATGGCATCAATGCAAGTGAAATGAGTTTAAAGGATTAGTGATAATTTGGCACTAGAAGCATAAAGACTGCTTCACAGTATTCAGTTCATAAGCAATGAAAAATGTCATTCTTCTCTGAAAAGTGTGCTTTGTTAATCTTTCCTCTCTCTCTCTCTCTCTCTCCTCATGAAAGAGAAGCCCCTCCCCTCGTTTCAGTTTTGGAACAGCAATCCGGTGAAGTGACTTCACCGGACTCCAGCTATTGCTGGGAATGAAAGAAAACAACGCAATCACAGATGAAAATCCAACAGACACAGAAACAAGGTCAAGAATACAACACACCCAGAAAAGAAAAATTGGAGAATGGAGGCAGCAGCATCACCAGACTTTTGGCTTAGACAGCCAGAACCCTACTCAGAAGTAAGTCCCATTAGGTTCAATGGGGCTTTACATTTCAATGGACAGTTCAATAATAATACTCAGATGATGGGATTCTCTCTTGTAACATAAGTATCTTCTTTAATAAAATTATTGTAATATTTAATATTATAAAGTCTTTTAATTGCCTTTTGTTGCCAGTGTTTTAATTTGGAGGACTTATTATTTTTATCTGAATATTTTTAATCTTGTTTGTGCCACTTTGATGTAATGCAATAGAACAGGATATGAATCAATATGAATACATTAGGATATATATTATATAATGCATCCCTTTGCTCTAATCTCAATCTCCTTCCTGTGTTTTCTTCCCAGCTGCCAAAATGTTAATGGTGAGTTTATGTAAGAAAAGGCTAGTGTTTTTATATTAAGTTGTAATTAAAAATATTGCCTATATTAGTAGTGTGAATTAATGAATGAATAAAGAATGTAATGGATGCCTTAACTTACAGGATCTGACTAGAATCCATTCAGTCCATATTCTGCTTTCACTGTGACCATCCAGATACTTCTAAGAAAAGCAAAGATGGAAGGAAAATCCCTGTCCTATTTTCCATCCCCAACACAATATATCTGGAAATAAATAGCTTCTGAAGATGGACATTATGAGTTGCTACAGCTATAAAATATATTGAATGATGATCTGTACTCCCACAATTGCATTTAACCCCATTTGAACTGAAATACACATGATTTGATTGCTTCTATTCATGCTTTCTTAATTTAAAAGCTTTTTTCCTCTTGCTCAGTTTCTCATGGGGAAGAGGAATTAATAGAGCTATGGTGGTGCAGTGGTTAGAATTCAGTACTGCAGGGCTAACCCACTGCTCACTCCAGGAGTTCAATTCTGAGCCACTCAAGATTGACTCAGCCTTCCACTCTTCCAAGGTTGGTAAAATGAGGACCCAGACTGTTGGGGGCAATATGCTGAAATTTGCAAACTGCTTAGAGAGGGCTGTAAAGCACTGTGAAGCAATATATACATCTAAGTGTTTACAGTATGTTGCTATTTGCTTTCCACCTTTGGAACTGGAAAAAAAATAAAAATAAAGTGCCTGTGGGCAGCAGTTCAACAACCGAAGACAATAGAGACTGCTGCATGATTCACCAATGTCTAATGTGAGACTTTGAAGTGGTTTCCTCCTCGTCAAAGTATCTTATGATTCAGCAATCAGAGTCACACAGAATTTTGTACAAAGCTGCCCATGGTTTGGTGAACAAACCATAGTAAAGCTAATAATCATTTAGTGGGATATGTGAAGCTGCCAATATTCTCTACAGATCCTGTTAGTGTGCCATGTTTCTTGCTTGGTTCTTGCTTTGAGCTTTGTCTCAATCATGCTTTGCCTATTTCAGCACACAGTGGGTTGACCCTTACTAACACTTACTTTCTGGAGATACAATTGGCAAGACCCCATATCTGAACAGAAGGTAACTGGGGCATACCAAGGGGAGGCAAAGGCTTTGTTGCTGCATCATGCTCAGGGACATCAAGCACCATAGCCTGAGAAAATGTGCAACCTACCACTTATATGCTTGCTCTTTGGCCATCTTGGCTGATAAGAGTCAAATAACAGTGAGTCCAGAATATCTTTTTAGAAAAAGAGAGAGTGCTAGCTTTGAGGAAAAATAACTGGGAAGCCTCTCTCAAAGATTTCAAAGATCTAAAAAAATATTGACAATGATGAATCATTCTTTTTAAAGCAAGGAACTTGAACTGGCAGTTTCAAAAATCTGTTTTGTTTTTGTTTTGTGCAAAGCAATTCACTCTAATCACCAAGAAGAAAAAGAAAGGTGTGTTTATATATTTTAAAACATTTTAAAGCAGCAATTTTAAGCAGCATTTTGTCAACATTATTCTATCTATCTATCTATCTATCTATCTATCTATCTATCTATCTATCTATCTATCTATCTATCTATCTATCTATCTATCTATCTATCTATCTCTCTATTTATCTGTGGCTATTTCTTGTCAGGTTTCTTGATAATTTTTAGAATGCTCTGCCCATAGGCAAAGTAAGAATGATGAAAATAATTTTAAAAAAATCAGCAACACTAATCTCATTAACATATCAATGACAGCACATTTTTAAGGATATGAGTTTCCCTCTGCACTGGAATCTGATTCTTCCTTTCTTCAACCTTTACAAAATAGAGACAAAATATGGGGATACAATATGATTCCATCAGGGACTGGAAGCATTATATGTGGAATCTGCTACCTGGAACAATAAACAGTATTTTTAAACAGTGTTTGTTTAAAAAAAGGCTCCCAGTTTCTTGGCCTGGTGGAAGAAAGTCCCAACAACAACAGACTCTCTCTATAAAGTTAGTGTGAATGATCTTTGGAAGACCTTAGTAATCACTATTTGTGAATTCTCTGCTGTTTATTACTCCTAGACTTGTTTTTTTCTTCTTCTCACCCTTGCTGAACCGTCCATCAATTTAGAACACTGGCATCTATACTGGAAATGCTGCAGAAAGTTAATAATTGTAAGAAATTTGCTTGATACATATGCCGCAAACAGTTTTCCACAAAATACAAAGGATTTCCATGTACAAAACTTACAGCAGAACTGCAGCCCAGAGAAACTGGGATTTGAAAAGCTCTGCTTTTCTTTCTTTCTCTTTCTCTTTTTCAAAAGATTTCCTTTCATTAGCACATTGTTTCAATTTCTTTCAGATAACCAAACTGAATACTGTGTTTAATAAAAATGAAGATATGTTTTCTAATTCCACGAATCCTGCATTATTTTCCTCTGGCAAAATAAAACATTTCTTCAACATCCGAGTATGTGACATGGGCTTAAATAGCTTTTAAAAATAAAGATTATTACTTTAAAAATAGAAAGTGAAAATGCCTTCAAAACAATGGTCAAATTTATTATAAATATATCTACTGGGGATGATTACAGATGGGGAAAAATGGAATCTCCATATTCAAAGACAAATCTGTCTAAGCATGTAAACAAGATATCAGTTTCATTACTTGTGCCTCTGTTTCCTTGAAGAATCTGACCAATTACTGTAAAAAGCAAATTGTTGGATTAGATAATCTTCACTTTGAGTGTAATCCAGCAAAGCTCTTCATAATAAGATTTCCCCTGAAACAAGTGTTGATGATTTGGATATAGTTTGTCTTATATTTTTAAAATCCTTTTACCAGAGGGAAAGGAGCCTCGAAATGACACATATTATGCAATATATAAAAAGAACAACTTTCTGTTCCAGATTGAGATGCTGATGTTTTCCCTCTTTGGGATTGCATCATTCATTCATTGTACATTACAAAAGGACCCAGCACCTCTTCCAGCACCACTGCAAAAACAGTATCAACCAGCAGAGGGTTTGGAAGCTAATTCTTTGTGTTAGCTGTCAGTTTGAAGAAGCCACAAAATCGGAGGGGAAAAAAGAAGAAAAGAAAGGAAATGGAAATACGTTCCCTGAATTTAAACTCCCAGCAACTTACAGTATGGTGGTGTCCTTTGCAATTTTGGACGTCAGTGCCAGCTACCTCCTGACTGTGGAGCCGAGAGAAGGATCAGAGAAGTCCTTCAGTCACATAGATGCAAAAGCACCAAATGAACTGGAAGCCAGCCACATTTACTGTGAACAAGCTCTCTTAATTCTGCTGATCAAGCAGTGGCCCTCCTTTTTTTCAAAAACTGCTGCTTACATGAAAGCAAAGGGCTCAGGTTGTTTACAGAAAGGCTTAGGAAAGAAACGTGTAATTTTGCACTTTGTGGGGGGAGGAGCCCCTCAAACCCAGCCCTGCAAGATTCCCGATTGGCCGAAGGGAAGCCGGCAGAGAGAAAGTGGGTGGAGAAGGAGGTGGAAAGTTGTCTTGATTTGAACAAGTCACCTTGAACTTGCCAAGTCTGTAGGAGTCAGATTAAGGGATGGGGAGCTGAGCCAGAAGGCCTGGCATGGAAGGCAACCTGAAGAAGGAAAGTGAACGGGTAAAAAGCTACTGGCCGCAGAAGACAAGAGGAACAAGCCCAAGAGCTGACAGAGCAACCCATGTGGTACAGTTTTGAAGCAGGCAAGAACGTGTAAACTTGTTTCCTCCCAAAAGATCCACAGACATAAAATCATGGCACAAATTTTGTTTGCAGCAGTTCAGCTCTTTCAGTCTTCCCCCCACCCCTCAATGATCTCTTTTTGCATAATTTTGCCTGCCATGTAATTTCAGTGCCTTATACATTCTGGATTATATTGTGAAGAAAAGTTGCTTAGTACTGAGCCTCTGCTATCCCTGCTGGGCTCTCCAGAGCTGCTTTCAGGAACATGAAAGTGAACATACACTTTCAAACTTCCCCACAGTCCTCTGCAAATCAACAGTTAGTAAACAAACTGTCTTTTGCAGAAGCTTGTTTTTCCAGTCCATGAAAATAATCATGGGTAAACTTCCAAGGTGTTCCCAAATCGATCAAAATAAGCTTAAAAATGATAGCTCCCCATTTCAATTTGAGTTAGTAACAGAAATTATATTAAGAGACATACTGTCTCATATTGTCACATAATATGAAGGGAAAGCTTAGAGCCAGGAGCTGAAAAAGACCAAAAAATGCTCAGTTCAGTCCCTTGTTTAAAGGCAGCCTATTACCCAACATCCACACCTACACTCTCTATCTATCCATCTCTTGAGCCTTTTTTTCCTTTTTTTATGGAATGTCTTTATTAGTTTCAACATCATGCATTAAAATACAAACTAATATAAAAGGGAAAGGGAATGACAAAATTATAAAGTGACAAAAAAGTACATCAAATAAATATAACAAAGTTGACCTCTGGTTAGTAAATGTAAATAACCTTACATTTTAAAAAAACTACAGTATTTCTCTAGTGAAATCTCTTGAGCCTTTCCAAAGAAAATTTTACTGCAGCAAAAGTCACACCTCTCAAATAATTCCTGTACCCGACATTTAAGCAGGGGAGATTGGTTCTTGTTTTATATTAGCATATGGTGTGAACCTTGCCAATTTAATATTTATGATTCAGTATTTTGTGCAATACCAGAAAATAAATTAATTCAGTAACTAGATTGTGTTTTATAAATTACCTAGCCTATATAGGTGTTGGTCTATCTGCATTAATTTTTCAAATATATGAGAAGATTTAAAAAATCATAACTTTCCTGTGTACATCAGTCTCTCCAAAAAAATTCAAAGGTTTTTATGTGACACCTTTCAAAATCAAGTAGGTATACTGTCAATACCCTATCTCAGTGGTGGCTAACCTTTACAGCACCAAATGCCGAAATGGGAGCATGCGTGCATGTGTGCGCTGGAAATCAGAAAAGCAGCTCCTCGACACACATATGCATTCCAGGGAGCTGCTCTTCTGGTTCCTGGTGCTCCCGCATGCACAAAGTTCAGCTGGCCGGTGCGCATGTGCACACCAGAACCCGGAAAAGCAATGGGCAACGGCTGGCATGCCCAGAGAGATGGCTCTGTGTGTCACTTCCGGAACACGTGGCATAGGTTCGCCATCACAGCCCTATCCATTCAATTTTATTATAATAGGTTTTATATTGGTATTCATGGAGGGATGCTTGAAAACAGCATTGCACAAGCCCCTCCTCCCTTTTGTAATGTGTTGTGATGTTGTTTGTACTGTAATAAGCTTTTATCCAGTCATGGGGTGGCCACAGCTCAAGGAGTGCAATTATGCTTTCATCATTTTGAAGAAAACAGTAAGAACATGTGGACATTCATGGTAAGACATATACTTGAAATTACACTGCACAAATGTAATATATATATGATCTCACTAGAATTTTCCAGCAAAGAAATAAACCCAGTAATGAAATGAAATTAATCCTCTGTTGATCACATATTAAGGGGTGATTGCAATTAAAAGCAATTCTTCTGCTGAAATGCTATTTCAAGGCAATAATATTTAAACTGAACACAGGTAGTAATCGTCTTGCAACAGTTCATCTAGTGACCATTCAAAATTACAACGGCACTGAAAAAAGTGACATGACTATTTTTCACAATTCCAACCTTTGAAGCATCCCCATGATCATATGATCAAAATTTGGATGCTTGGCAACTGGTTCATACTTATGACCATTGCTGTGTCTCAAAGTCATGTGATCACCTTTTGCAACCTTCTGACAAGCAAAGTCAATAGGGAATCCAGAGTCACATAACAACCAGGTTACTAACTTATCAACAGCAATAATTCACTTAACAACTGTGGTAAAACAGTTTGTAAAATAGGGCTCACTTAATAAATGTCTCACTTAACAACATAAATTTTGGGCCCAATTGTGGTCGTAAGTCAAAGACTACCTATAGTTGCTTTTACTCAATACTTCTTATGGTACAAGGGAACTAAAACACAGGGGTATTTTAGAAGACATTATATACGGGAGGCTTTGTGGTTAAATTGGGAGAAGACTAAAAGGCAATGCTATTTGAAAATTCCAGTCTGGCTATCGACTATTGAAGCATTTTCTTATCCTATAACATATAAAACATATGTTATATATAACATATATAATATATAAAAAGGAACAAACAGTTAGATATGGTGAAATGTTGAATGAAAAGGGTGAACTTAAATCTATGCAAAAACTAGAGGAACAAGGTATAAAGATAAACTGGTTTTTATATGCGCAAATACGTCTAGATATGATAAAGATTCCAAAACAGAAGGTTTTTATGATAAATTGACTGATTTAGATAAGATTTTGACAGGTACTGATGAAAAGGTGATTAAAAAATTGTATCGATATTAACTAGAAATTAAGCTAGAAGAAGAACAAGTTAAAGAAACAATGATTGCTTGGGAGAAAAATTTTGGATATGGGATGAATTTAGAGAAATGGCAAAAATTGTGGTCTCAAAATTATAAAATGACAATGTCAATAGCATATAAAGAAAATTTGTATAAGATGCTTTACAGATGGCATCTACCCCCAACAAGAATAGCAAGAATGTTCAAGAACAAATCAGGAAAGTGTTGGAAATGTCATCAGATACCTGGTTCATATTATCGTATGTGGTGGACGTGTGCAGATGCTAAAAGATATTGTACTAAAATCTACACATGGCTGGAAAAAATGACAAAAAAACACATAGACTTGAAATCAGAGATTTTTTTATTGGGAATCTTACCTGAAATATATAGTAAGGAATTGAAATATTTGATTGTAAATGTATTAACAGCTGCTAGGATTGTATTTGCTAAAAACTGGAAAAATGAGAAAATACCAACGCAGGAGGAAGTTATTAAGAAAATCATAGTCTGTGCTGAAATGAGTAGATTGATATTTGAAATCAGAGAACAAGAAGCTAAACAATTTTATAAGATTTGGGATTTATTTTATCAATGGTTAGACAATAAAATATGGTAATGAAATATAGAATATAAAGAATATATAAAGATCTATTATCATAATATAACTATGGGATAGATTTGGGATGATAATATGAATTGTCATAAAATAAATCAGTTAAAATATGGATTATTTTGCATAACATGAACAAATAACAGTATAGTCAAATGATTGATTAACAATGATATTAATGTATTTAGGAATATTTGATCGATAATATGAGAACATATACAAGTAATTGTAAGTGATGACTAGGAAGTGGATGCACAAAACAATTTGTAAACCAACTGACACACTGTATGTACGTAAGTGGAAGATGGCTTGATGTTTTTATGTTGTGTTTGTGTATGTTTGTTTAAAAAATAATAAAATTTGGATTTAAAAAAAAATAGGGCTCTCTTACTAAATGGGATGTTTTGGCTCTTTTGGTGTAACCGGAACGATCTGGAACTGAACACACTCAAAACCATAGAAATGGTGGGAGACTTTAGAAGAAACCCTCCCATACTATCACTTCTTATAATACTAGACAACACAGTTGAGACCTTCAAATTTCTAGGTTCTATTATATCACGTGACCTAAAATGGACACCTAACATCAAAAACTTCATCAAAAAAGTACAACAAAGAATGTTCTTTCTGCGTCAACTCAGAAAGCTCAAACTGCCCAAGGAGCTGCTGATAAAATTCTACAGAGAAATTATTGAGTCTGTCATCTGTATCTCTATCACTGTCTGGTTTGGTTCTGAAACCCAACAAGACACAGACTTCAGAGAGTAATTAGGACTGCAGAAAAAACAACTACCAACCTGCCTTCCATCGAGGACCTGTATAATGCTCGAGTCAAAAAGAGGGCTGTGAAAATATTTACAGACCCCTCACATCCTGTTTCAACTCCTACCCTCAAAATGACGCTATAGAGCACTGCACACCAGAACAACTAGACACAAGAACAGTTTTTCCCCGAAAGCCATCACTCTGCTAAACAAATAATTCTCTCCACACCAAGACTCTTTACAAAGTCTGCACTACTATTATTGTTAATCTTCTCATCACCCCTTATCACCCATCCCCCCCCCCCCTTTGTGGCTGTATGACTGTAACTTTGTCACTTATATACTTACGATTTATATTGACTGTTTCCTAGTATGATTTGATTGCTTATTGTACCCTATGACTATCATCAAGTGTTGTACCTTACGATTCTTGACGAATGTATCTTTTCTTTTATGTATACAGAGAACATTTGCACCAAGACAAATTCCTTGTGTGTCCAATCACACTTGGCCAATAAAGAATTCTATATTTCTTTATTTAGCAGTGAACTGGCATGAATAGATAAAGATGTCCAAATGCAGAATTGTTAGAACATCAGCAATGGAAATTTGGAAGGCAACAAATTTTTCATCATGTCAAACATGGAAACTTGGGAATGAGGTTTCCCCAAAATAAAGAAAGGATATGTTTAAGGGTCAAGGTGAGGGATGAGTTGAAGCATTCACTCAGGAGCCAGCAAGTTGACTGATAGCTTTCTGTATACAGAAAGGACAAAAGTTGATCTCTGCAAAATTCATCCATTAATATTCAGTATATATAGGAAACTTAAATAAATTTAAAAGTCTTGAAAGAAACTGACTACTTTTGAAGTCAATGGAGGAAGAGGCACCTGAGTACCTTATACCAGGAGGTATACTTGTAATATATATCCATATGTTCATACGTACTTATCCACCCTCCTACCTATATACATCACACACACACACACACACACACACACACACACATATACTTATTTGCCAATAGAAGGGTGACGATAATCTTGTCAATTTAATTTTCCTGATATGAAGTTTCTCTCTAGCAATCCTACTCAATATTGCTAATTTCCCACTATTAACAGCAGATGGTAACTAGCCATATTAATCATTTTTATCTGGAGGAGAGGAAAAGCAATACACCTTCCTTCTTAATTCCAGTGGATTTGATGCAACAAGAGTTGCTGGAAACAGTTGAAGAATCTCAAAGAAGATTGCTAGTTTTCTTCTGCACTATAGATCCAATTATCAGGTGGTTAGCAGGAAGAATGGCATAGGGGCTGCACAAGCTTCTCTTAAAGGTTTGGTTACAAAGACCAACTGAAAATTGATAAACCTGATGTGGGCATTATCTATGACTTATATTGTTTAAGGTAAATAGTTATACGGTATTTGATTACTCTATATATCAGTGAATCTGTCAGGATTCATACATACATTACACTTATACATATATATTAACAGACTCCATTTAGAGAAATACGTATTATGGCAATAACTATGGCAAAATAAAGGGCATGTCTATAAAACACTACTTCCATTCCTTTATTCCTCAAAAGCAGCTTGAAGCAAACCTGCCAACTTTATTCACTCCTGGAATGCTGAGAACATAATGAAGCAATCTGCATTCTCCCTCTGGCTGACCAGTAGGAGCTTACAAAAAGTAAGTGAAGAAGTATTCCAAACTAACACTAGTTGCTATTGCTAAAGCAACAATAAAAATCCCACAACCAAGGGGAAATGTAATGAATGGCTATTGTCCTTTCATGTCTTTTTCCAATACATGCTGTATGCATTTGTTTGGATTATTGGAGTGTTGGTAATAAGATGAAGCTGCCTGGCTACCAAATCATAATTCTTCCTGAAGTAAAAATTTCATTGAGAGTTAAGGGTTGTAACATTGACATAATGTCTTCATCAGACATTATGATACTGATGAAGACATTATGATGCTTTACATCCAACCATTTTTCTCAACATTGTTCAGAACTGGAATAGTGATTGATATTGAGAAAATAGAGTAAGTTCTGAACAAAATGCTTACTTTCTCATTGGTGGCACTAAAATTAATTGGGCAGACACTCGTGGGTTGTAAAAATTCATAAGACCACCAGACCAGGGGTGGAATGCTACTGCTTCTGCCCGGCTCTGTAGAACTGGTAGCTCTGAAGAGCAGCAGACACAGAACCAGTTCTGTGTTTGCTGCTGTTTGGCCCACCCACCCACCCGGGCTCTTACCTGTCCTTTATTTCCTGCTTTTTCAAACTCAGCTGCTTTGCGCAGCACAGCTGAGGTTGAAAAAGCAGGAAAAAGAGGTTTTTCAAGCATTGCACACCCTCGCGCAGCGCTTATCAGCTGTCCGGGCGGCACAGCTTAAGGTGGTTTTACACGTGCAAAATGTAATAACCGAACCGGTAGTAACACTGGTTGAATCCCACCCCTGCACCAGACATCAACAACAGAATATTCTATATAAACTCAGACTGCTGAAACTCAGGTAGAAGAAAAGCAGAGGTGATATTCAGCAGGTTCTGACCAGTTCTAGTGGAAGTTTTGAGAAGTTTGGAGAACCGGTAAATACCATCTCTGACTAGATTTTACAGTATCCTTCCCCTGCAACATCCACCAAGCCACGCCCACAGAACCGGTAGTAAAACAATTTGAATCCCACCACTGAAGAAGAGGGAGAAGATAAGAGAGATCTAGGTGTCTTAGTAGATCACCACTTAGGTATGAGCAAGCAGTGTTCAGCAACTACCAAAAAGGCTAATGCAATCTCAAGTTGCATCAAAAGAATGATAATTTCAGGATCAAATGAAGTAATAGTACTGCTTTATATTGCACTGATGACACCACACTTGGAATTACTGCATCCAGTTCCAGATGTTGAGATTCTAGAAAGAACAAAAGCAACAAACATAAGGGGTCTAGAGGCTAAACCATATGATGAACAATTGAGGCAACTAAGTATATCTAGTCTAATGAAAAGAAGGGCTGGAGTGATAAGATAGCATCTTCTAGTACATGAGGGGTTGCCAAAGAGAAGACAAGCACTTGAGGGCAGGACAAGTAGTAATAGGTAGAAGATCATTAAAGAGAGATCCAACCTAGAACTAAGGAGAAATTTATTGACAGTGAGAAGAATTAATCAGTGGAACAGCTTGCCTCCTGCAGTTGTGAGCGCTCTCCATCACTAGCGGGTTTCAAGAAGAGACTGGACAGCCATTTGTCCAGAATAATGTAGTGCCTTCTGCTTGAGCAGGTGGTCTAAGTTCTCTTCCAACTCTAATATTCTATATTCTTTGTTCTTCTAATGGAAAACAACCTATCCACAAGCTCTATAGAATTTGACATTAAAAAACCAAATAAAAATAAATTCTCAATTGTTAGTATTAATCAGATTTGCTTCTGAACTTGTAGAAAAGTCTTTATGTGAAAGGGTCTGAGGAGGAAGTTGCAAAGGAATGTTGTGTGTATGTGTATGCCTTTGAGTCAAGCTTGAATCCTAGCAACAAGTCTCTGCAGTTTTCTTGGCAAGATTTCAGAAGTGGTTTGCCCTTGCTGCTTTCTTCCTAGAGAAGAGAGCTACTGGCCCAAAGACATCCATTGAGCTTCTTGTGTAAAAGAGAAGTAGAACTTCATACAGACTGAAAACTCTTTAATTGCTGAAACCACAAGTTCAAAGATTTCACCTTGTTCCAAGATTCAGCTATACCCTGGATTTGGACATAATATGGGAAATACATTATTAGATCTCCCAAAGCTCAACTCTTTCCTTTCTTTTGTAGGATTAAAAAAAAGAGCACTGCAGGTTTAAACTGATTGGTGTCTAAAATGTATTCCCAACCAATACCATTCTCCCCACTTCATCTCTGAAATTGCTCTCAGCCATAGGGTAGAGGACAGACGATCAGTTTCAGAATCCAACAGCTGAGGATTGATTTATGAAAATTAACTTGAGAATAGTCTGCATTTTCTACAAGCCAGAAAACGAAGCCAAGTTTTTGGATTTAGTATGAATGCACTGCCCTCTTCTGATTGATTCTATACAGTTCAAGGAAGATAAAAGGCTCCATGTATAAATAAATACGGTAACCAAGATACAGACAGATTTCAGACTAGGAATTCAAAACCAGAAAAGAATGTATTATCTTCTTTTCCAGGGGTTTACAAGCATACTTTTGTCCCTGCATCTTTTGAAAAGGGAGCATATTTCCTCTGAATTAGAGAAAAAGGAACTTGCCAGATTCTTCTTTTCCTATCTGAATTTGATAGAATAGGGAGAAAGTATGTTCTGGAATATGTTCCTTTTGGTACAGTTTAAATAATCCACTTATTATATCTACTCAGAGTTAAATTCAGTTGTTCTCTGGTAGTATTCATAGAAGAGACTGCATCACAAACCAGCCAAACCTAGCCTGAAGTACACTATGTTCGAATTCAGCTACTGGGGTACATGATGAAATGCTCTAGATTTCAAGGTAAAAGGATGCTTTGGGGGATTTGGAGATGCAAACATAGCACCTATTTACAATCCTTAAGCCCAGTGTCTGATTTAAGGAACTACAGACCAGACTCTTTCTTTGTATCCCAATATACTCTGAAGCACCTTTTTGGAATCAGATCCAAAATCCTGTTTTGCCTTACCCTATTGTGATTGGGTATATTGTGTGACCCTAAAAAGTTCAATTAATTTTGATAGATGGGTGATGGGTGTTAATCCTATGTAAAATTTCATTCTAACACATCCATTCATAAGGATTTCCAGTTTAGAGTGAAATGTCAACCAATTAACAATAGTTTACTCAGCAAATCATTACTGTCTGAAAATTCTAGCTCAGTATGATATGTAAACCCAGTTTAGACATGCTACCATATGTTATACTGTGTTTCCCTGAAAATAAGACTGGGTCTTATATATATATTTGGACCAAAAGATCTATTAGGTCTTATTTTGGGGGGATGTCTTATTTTGCAACTGACCGCCTACTCCCTCCCACCATCTGCTTGCCTGTGGCCACAACAGCTTAAAGGGCTTCCCAGGGCAGATGCACTTTTCACCCGGAGAAATGACAGAGACTGAAAGCTTTGATTGCTTGCAAATGGGGCACTTTGAAACAGAATTAATTGCTCCATTTCAAAGTGCCCCTTTTGCAAGCAGGCAAAGTTTCCAGTCTCTCTTTGGGCAAAAAGTGTGCAGTGGAGCCAGGAGCAGGCAGAGGCACGGGGAGGGAGGGAGGTGAACCCAATACACCACCCACTCCATCCCACTGTCTTGTGGCTTGCTTGCAGCCACACAGAACATCAGGATTGTCTGCCTTCCCCCTATGTCTCTACCTCTGCTTGCTGCCGATCCCACCATACAAATCTCCTGTTAGCCTCACGTGAGCCAGGCAGCCGTGCAGCATATCCAGAATACCTATCTCCACCCCCACCTCTGCCTTCACACTTGGAGCTATCTGCGCTGCACCAAGGGGCCGGCTGTGGCTGCTGCCGGATATTGCTGGCTCCTGCGTGCTCTCCACCTTTTGTGCTGCTCATGCCCATTTCCTCCAGGCTTATTTTGGGGATAGGGCTTATATTAGGCCCAGCCCCCAAAAAATCAGGCTGGGGCTTATTTTCAGGGTGGTGCTTATTTTTGGGGAAACATGTTATGTGGAGATAAAAACAGTAGACAACCTTCGGGCTGTTCTTGCATTTATCTGGTAAACCTAAATATATGCGGAAATTAAAAAAAAAGAACCAAAAAGAATATTTCTTCCTAGAGTCTATTAAAAAATAATTGTATGCAAAAAAAATGAAAATTAATCTAGAATGCAGGCTTCATTTACCTGTTTCCATTCTTCTTAAAGCACATCACACTATGAAGAGGACCCAAATGCAGTTCTAAATTCCAAACATCTGGAAAATGGAAAATCTGGGTGACTCTCTCAAAAGAAATTACAATATATATTATTCACTATACGTAAGAAATTCTAAAGTTTTATAAACCAGTAGCCCCAACATTTTGGGCACCAGGGACCAGTTATTTGGGGAGAGTTTTTTCTGTGGACCAGATGGAGCGTGGTTTGCATGCTGCCTGCATCCTGTGGATGGGGCTTTGCTTGTTCGCGCAGACCAGTTTCTGGCATGCTGCAGACCGGTGCTATTCCAAGGATTCTACAGTAGTTTAACTAAGAGATTATCATGAGCAACCGTCTTTGGTGCATCTTCTTCTAGCAACTAGCTGTAACTTGCACACAAGTCACAACTATGCAAAAATCCGACCATAGTTTCCCCCTGCTCTTCAAATTGGGAACCTAAGGCTAGGTGGACTGCCGGATTGCAGAACTGCCCTTTCCTCAGGAGCTCAATCCTATCAAGAGTCAAAGATTGAGCAAGTCCAGAATTAGTAAGTCTCTGAATCAGGAATCCTTTCATCTTGTCTGGGTTGAACCTAATTTTTTACATCCAAACTCTGATAGCCTCTAGATATCAGTCATGTCTTCTATTGAATCTTCCTATTGACCCAGGATAGAGCGGTGTAACAAACATACATATTGAATATAAGTACTGCATATTGATGATACAGTACTTCATCCCAAACTGATGGATTACTTTTCTCAACAGTTTCCTATAGTTACCCATTCCAAGATATGACACAAGACTTAATCATGAGACATTCCATAAAGAACATATTCTGTAATTCTGTAATTGTTCTTGGAGCAAATTCTCACAATTACTAACATTTGGCCTCATTTTCAGTACTATGCCCCTATTTTTCAACCCAGAAAGATATTGCGTTTGTTATTATCAAAAACTGCTGAAAGATCTAGAGCAGGCCTGTCAAACCGCACATTCCACAAAGGCAAGAAACATCATGATACGTCACGATCCGGCCTGTGACGCAATCGAGTTTGACACCCGTGATCTGGAAGGACAAGAATGACTTCACTCCCTCCATTCAAGTCCTGCCATCAGACCAACCAATGCTGTTTTCTCCCATGACCAGGTCTGAACCCAATTGCCAGGGATATAGATTATCTGTATTCTCCAGAGTCCTTGACAATTGTAACCCCATCGTTTTTTCAATAAACTTCCCCAGGAAGAAGGACTTAGAGTCCAACTTTATTCAATCAGACCTCCTGAGAAGCAGGTGAAGTCATGCACCAGCCTCTACCACAGAGGTGGTATTCAGCAGGTTCTGACCAGTTCTGGAGAACCAGTAGTGGAAATTTTGAGTAGTTCGGAGAACTGGCAAACTCCACCTCTGACTGGCCCTACCCCCATCTATTCTCTGCCTCTCAAGTCTCAGCTGATCAGCTGAGTCTTCTTTTGTTGCCCTGCACAGAACGGAGATGGAAAGGTTAGTGGGGTAGGGTGGGGAAGGAATGGAGATTTTGCAGTATCCCCCTGCCACGGCCATCAAGCCAAGCCACACCCACAGAATCGGTAGTAAAAAATTTTGAATCCCACCACTGGTCTATCACCTCCCATTTCCTCAAAGAAGCATTGACTATATCCTGCATCATTAACCAGGCAGGGCAAGGATCTTATCTACAGCTGGCTGAATTAAAATTGCAGAGGATTGTATCCATTTCCTTAGAATCTACCGGATCAAAACAATCTGTCATTTCTATAGATTCTGCTCATCTGAATTCCAACTCAGAATGAATGTGAATTATTTTTATCAGCAAAATGCTTGGCCAGACAACTAATACTCACTGGATCTTCCAGCACATCATTTCTCAAAAGTGTCTGGGATATTTTGAACAACGCACTGTAATTTGATGGATGTAGTAAGAGCAGAGATGAAATTATGCTTCATTGTTTTTATTACTACAGAATAAGCTGAAACATAAGCTTTAACTCGTGTCTGGTCACATTTGCTTCTTGTTTTATCTCAAGCATTGTTCCAGGCATCTTTTCACCCATTTTATTTCCCAGAGGCCGTCACTAAACCACTGGGCTACATAGGATTTCCAGGCAAGGAAAGGCAGCTCAGGGCTAAGCTTATCAAATGCCCTAGCACTTCTGTGTTCCAGAGACTAACAAGGTAGCCAAAAGAGCCCTGATCAAAAGCAAAAATGTCATTAGATAAACCTGCTGTGTCCAACAGATATCTGGGAAAAAATAAGCCCCTCCTCTCTGGCAGGTCTAATTAACTTAAAGATCACAAGAGAACGATCTGTCATGAAAATGAACTGATGTAAAAGCCTCCTCACAAAGGAAATCACAAAACATTTGCTCCAAGGTGAATATGGTCTTTCATATTAGTCAGGCCACTGATGGGGGTGGGACCATGGTTGCCATGACAGCCATGAAACCCTAGGCTACCACTGATTTCAGGGAGGGAAGATTGAAATCACTCAGTACAGGTACGGTAGTCCTCAACTTATGACCACAGTTCAGCCTGAAATTTCTGTTGTTAAGTGAGACATTTGTTAAATGAGTTTTGCCTCATTTTATGACTCCTTTTGCCATAGTTAAGTGAGTCAGCGCAATTGATGCTAGTGACCCAATTGTTAAAATGAATCTGGTTTCTCCATTGACTTTGTTTGTCCGAAGGTCGCAAAAGGGGATCACATGACCCTGGGACATTGCAGCTGTCATAAATACGAGTTAGTTGCCACATGTCTAAATTTTGATCATGCTGCAATGGTTGTGTGAAAAATGGTCATAAATCACTTTTTTTCTGTGCTGTTGTAACTTTGAACGGTCGCTAAATGAAAGTTGAGGACTACCTGTACTAACAGTCTAGGCCACAACACCCCCCGAGATTAGGCAATTTGATAAAGCAATACTGCCATGCAATTGGAAAGATGTTAGGATTGCCATCCCTAGCCTGTTCCTTTGGCCCTAAGTCGAGTATGCATTTATTAGAACTAACACAAGAGAATTTTAAAAACAAAACCCAAATATTAGGACTTCTGACTTCTCTATTTGTTCTGAGGAATATGGCATAATTAATGTTACTGTTAGGTAAACATTGCAAATAATTTTATATTAGTGGTCAGATTTCAAAATGACAGGAAGAGTGAAGCTATTTTAAATATAGGACCCTCCTATATTTCTTCATTCTTTCGATTTTGTTTCTGTGAGTTCAGGGTTGAATCCCAAAATCTGAGATTTAAGGGAATAATGTTAACAGTGCTTTCATGTGTGACGGTGCATGTGTGCATTTATAAATACTTTTTAAGCAATCCAGATAGCAAAAAAAAATTTTAAACAAATAATTTAGATTATAAAGTAATATTTTAAAGTTTTATGAATATTCCACACGTAGGCCCACCACCATTTTGCAAAGCAACCGTCTCCAACCGCCATCCTAGCCGTTATATCAGGCAGCCCAGTGGACTCATGAGCGACGCAAATATTTGACTAATGGGAATGAAAGGCGGGTTTTCAGAGGACCAATAGCACCCCAAATGCTTAGGCCTTGATATGGATTGTTCTAGAACGAAGGAGGCTGTGACGTCGCTAGGCCCGCCCCTCGTTTCGTCAGACGTGGGTCGAGTCAGGCGGGAGCGTCCGTACGCTCGCTCCTTTCTTTTTTTCTCCTCCAGAAGTAGCCGGGAGCGATGGCGGTGAAGGCGCTCAACCCCAAAGCTGAGGTAGCGCGGGCTCAAGCAGCCCTGGCGGTCAATATCAGCGCGGCGCGGGGCCTGCAGGATGTGCTCAGGACCAATCTCGGGCCCAAAGGAACCATGAAAATGTAAGGCGGGTGGGGGGGGGGGGAAGCTCGTTGTGGGAGCTCGTTGAGAGAGAGCTGAGGGTTGGGGAGGAGAGGTGTGGTCACGTCTTAGCCCCACCCACCCACATGGCGCTCGAGGCCGGAAACAGCGAGGTGAATGCGTGCGCAAAGTAACTCCGAACCCACCTACCGATATGCTCTTTTGTACTTAGCCTTTCCACAGTGTTGTCAGTGACAATTTCTTTTATAAAAGTTCAAAGGATCAGGCAGTGCCAGTAGTGGCATCTATTTAAAAAAAATACATGCAGAGCGACAGCAAATACGTCTTTACAGGGCGTGTAATTAGTTAAAAAGCATTGGGCGATACGATAAACTTCCAGATAGGTATAAAATACTTATATTTTCTGCCTCGGTCGATTTTAGAGTGATTCTTCATTTTATCTCTACGCAATTAATTAGGTATCTTTATTCAATGTATATCCTGCCTTTTGTACTGGAGTTCGAGGTGCCATGCGTAGTCCTCCCTCCTGTTTGTCCCCACAGTAGCCAACCCATGAGATTGGGTTGGGCTTAGAGAGATCACAAGTGGCTCAAAATCACCCCTGAGTTTCTATGGCTGAAGGTGGACTAGGACCTGTATCTTACTAGTCCAACTCCTTAACCTCACTGGCTCTCTGAATTAAGCTTTGAGCATAAAATTGTCCCATCAGCCAATTTGTTTTGTACAAGTCAGAATTTGAAACATACTGATTGAACATAATTATCTTACCTTTTGGGGGTTGTGGGGATATTGCAGCTTCTCGTCCACCATCACAGATGGAGCACTGTTACCATGTACTTGGCTTAATGATCAATGCATGATGTCAGTTGAATGAAAGCATGACAGGTTTGATTGGCCAGATCTTAGTCTGAGGCAATGTCATAGTTTTATAATTGTACCTCTCCCAAAATTAGCTCACTTACACAACTCCAAAGTACTGAAGTTGTTATGCCATCTGCATCTGGTTGCTGTAACTGGCTGGAGGAGGAGATGACATTAGAAGAATATTCCCTTGATCAGGGGTCCCCAAACTTGGCAACTTTAAGACTTGTGGGCTTCAACTCCCAGAATTCTCCAGCCAGCATATCTGGCTGGAGAATTCTGGGAGTTGAAGTTCACAAGTCTTAAAGTTGCTAGGTTTGGAGACCTCTGCTCTTGATTAATAGTTCCAGAGTTGAAAGTAGAAAAGAGCCCTGGTGGTGATGGTGCCCACTTAACATTTCTGTTACATAGGTTTTTCTTTCACACAGGTTGTATTATTTTATTGGCCAAGCCCCAAACTATTTTTGCTAAGTCCCCATCTCCTTTTTTCTCTAAAGAAAAGATCAGGGACTATGGGATGCATGCCAAACAATCAGAAGATTCTCCACATTGGGGTGGCAATGTGGGTCCTTTATACAGGTAATCCTCGACTTATTACCACAACTCCAAAATTTATGTTGCTAAATGAGACTTTTTTTGTGACTTTTCTTGCCATAATTGTTAAGTGAATCACTGCAGTGGTTAAATTAGAAACCCAGTTGTTAAATGAATCTGGCTTCCCCATTGACTTTGCTTGTCAGAAGGTCACAAAACATGACCCTGGGACACTGCAGACTCAAATATGAGTCATTTGCCAAGCATCTGAATTTTAATCTCATGACCATGGGGATGCTGCAATGGACATGTGAAAAATAGGCATAAGTCACTTTTCGGTACCGTCATAACTTTGAATAGTCACTAAGTGAACTGTTGTAAGTCAAGGACTACCTGTAATGATATCCTTCATTTCAAATTATGATGGTTGGGTTAAAATATATATTTATTAATAGGCCTTTCCTTAATGATATATATCATTAGCCAAAAAAAAGGAAACATAGTTTGCTTTGAAACGTCTTCTTTTTGCAAAACTATTGAATCATCCTTTGTACACAGTAAGAATAGTGATATTAGTGAATTAAATTTGTCGGGTCCTTTTGCCCAAACACTTGGAAAAAGAACTGGGATTGAGGGCTTTGCTTTCTGTTTTCCATAGGCTTGTGTCTGGTGCTGGTGATATCAAGCTTACCAAAGATGGCAATGTCCTGCTTCATGAGATGGTAAGCTTTCCTTTCCCCTTCCAAGAACATAATTTTAAAATATCAACTCATACACTACCTTTTTGACCTTTTATTTACATGCAGAAAAGAAGCACATTGCTAGATCTTACTAGGTGAACACTATTGATGATACAGGCCAAAATTTTTACTAAAAATGTTATGTCAAAGTTACTGATGATTTTATATCATATATTCAGTAGAAAATGCTGTGTTTTGTTCAAATTGTGTAACAATAGCCTAGAACGGGTATCACAAGGCCTGCTGGCTGGATCCAGCTCGCAGAGTGTTTAAATCTGGCCCACGGGGCTGGCCTGGAAATAGCAGGGACCAGCTCCATTTTGCAGAGTGCTGCAGGAAGCTGTCCAGGCTGAAAATGGGGCTGCAAGTGTGTGCACTGCAGGAGGTGTCTGTCCCATCTCTCCCCCCCCCCCCCTCCCCCCAAAGCCTGTGGAGAACTACAGTGCTGATCTGGCCCTCAAAGAAATCCATTTGACTCCCCCGGTCTAGAAGGATCTGTTGGTCAAAGCATAGGCTTCTCTCTGCTTTTATGGTTCAAAGATTAGAATATATACATTGCTGGTGTTACTGTGGATTGTTTCTTCAAGTGATTAAATTGATAATAAAGCATAATAGTAAAAAGAGGAATGTATTCATTTTTTATTTGATTTCTATGGCCACCCATCTCAATAAATGACTCTGGGTGATATATATCATAAAGCATAAAAGTAAATATGTATGATTGTTGAGTGGAATTATTGCCATGGGTCTTAATATATTTAAGAAACACCTTAACGCATTTGGGGCCCCAGATTCATACCCCAAGTATTCACGGCCTTGTGAGGTATGGAGTCATCTTGAGCTATGAAAGGAGAATGTTCAGAGGGCAGAGGCTAAGGCAGAGAAATTACTTTCCTTGGCCAGCGGGCCCCATAACATGCCCAACCTAACCTGCTCCATCAAATTGGATAGGTAGAAATGACTGGGAGAGGACAGTCCCTTAGCTAGCTTGGTCTCAAGCCATGAAAGGTTTTAAATACAATAATCAGCATCTTGAATTGCACCCAGAAGCACACTGGCAACAGTGCAACTCACATAGCAATATTGTAGTTTTATATTTATTGGAAATCTGGCACCCTTTACTTTACTTGGGCAGCTGCCTTGTGCACCTTTTTATTTGCTTTCTGGGGCCACCCATCTCAAAAAGTCATTCTGGGTGGTATACGTCATAAAGCATAAAAACAAAAGTTTGAAGTTTTTCAATGCTCTTCATGGAGAATCCCATGTAGAGCATATTGCAGTAATCCAGACAAGAGATCGTGGGTAACTAAGCAAAGGAATGACATTTTGATGATATTATTTTTGTTCTCTTTGCATCCATCAGCAAATCCAACATCCAACAGCTTCCTTGATAGCCAAAGTAGCAACAGCACAAGATGACATCACCGGTGATGGAACTACTTCTAATGTCCTTATAATTGGTGAGCTGCTCAAACAGGCAGATCTCTATATTTCAGAGGTATGTGATGGTGTTACGTGCTTGTAGTGTGCATGAGGACATCTTCAATTTGCTTTCATATTCAAATAAAGCTGAGTGAGAAATTATTCATGTTGCTATTTAAAAAGACTCTTTAGTTGCACCATCCCTGTTTTACTAAATCAAAGTGAATATCCATAAACTAGACTAATATTTCAATCTTTGTAACATATTTAACAAATTATTATTTTCCTCTGTGGCTCTGAACTTTTGTTTATTCAGATTAAGGGTGATATATAATTGAGTTTTGACCACAGTATGTGAGAAATTTCTGATTTGTTGCACAATGAACACCCAAATGAGCTCCATAGTTCCTTTGGCATAATTTTGTGCAAGAATAAACTGTACTTTACCTCTGCATTGAAAGGACTGTTTTTCCTTTTACATGTATTCAAAAGGACAGTACAAAATGTCTTCATGCGCAGCCTCCAACCATCTAGAAAAGCTAAAAAAGTAAAATAGTTTGCTTTGAAATCACTTGATTAAATCTATTGCTGTGTAGACAGATTTTCCATTGTTTTCTTTTCTCTCAACCTTTACCATTAATAATGTCATAATAATTTATTAAATGTATATGCCATTCAACTCGTAGCGACTGGGCTGTTCAAGGGGTTTAAAGTATGTCTAGAGATATTTTTTTAATAATAAAAAGAAATTGCTTGTAGAAACTGATCTCTTTATTTATTTCCATAACTAGAGTATGGAATTGTATATGTGCGCATGGTTTTTTAAAACCATGTTTTTGTTGGTATTAGGGGTTACATCCTCGATTAGTTACAGAAGGATTTGAAGTTGCAAAAGAAAAAGCTCTTCAGGTCCTGGAGCAAGTCAAAGTAGCAAAAGAAATGGACAGGGAAATACTCCTAGATGTTGCTAGAACTTCCCTCCGCACAAAGGTCCATACTGAGCTTGCTGACATCTTAACTGAGGTGAGTTTCATGGATTTGTGTTCTCCAAAACTAAATTCTATATAATTCCCATATTTAAAGTGAAGTGGATCCCTGGAGGAGGGATAGTTGAGTGGCTAAAGTCTGGAGTCCTGTTTGATGAAGCTTGTTCTCTTTTCTTTGAAGGCTGTAGTCGATTCGATTCTGGCAATCAAAAAACCAAATGAGCCAATAGATCTTTATATGGTTGAAATAATGGAGATGAAGCACAAATCTGAAACAGACACAACGTAGGTATAAGATCTGAGTTTTGGGCTCTGTTCCCAAAGCCTTGAAACATATCAGTCTTGCATTTCCCTTCTGGCAGAATCTTCACTGTCCCACATCATGCTCTCTTTCCTAAATTGGCATTTTCCAGATATTGGATCTTGTTGAATTCTGTGCCATCATGACAGAGAATTGTGAGAGTTATTATTCAAGTGTGGGCCTTAGGGTGGAAGATATACTATATTGTTTCTGCTTTATAATATCTGATAAAGAATATATTTTATTCTGAACTTTTAAAGGGATTGAAGTCAACGTTTGAAGTATTTAGAACCGAGGGCATGGGTGAATTCTGCATTGGCTTTTGCAATGGCTAATGGAGTCAGACACCATGCAAGAATAAAATTTACCTCAGATTTGTCTAGTGACATGCTGTCCTTAAGCAGTATGTACGGGTCTGAAAAGGATACACAACAAAGTTGTTCCTAAGTATCCTATTTTTAGCGGGAAATGCTAAAGACTAGAAGGGATAAACAACTGAAACTAACTTCTTAAAAAGCTATTTTAAATATCTTTTACAGCCTAATAAGAGGGCTTGTCCTGGACCATGGCGCTCGTCATCCTGACATGAAGAAGAGGCTTGAAGATGCTTACATCCTTACTTGCAATGTGTCACTAGAATATGAAAAAACGTATGTATACATTAGGACTTAACAGCTCTAATTGGGACTTGCAAACTGAGCTGGTTTAATCCTACATTTGTGGAGTTTGGTATTAGGTTTATAGGATCTTCTTGATTGAAATCCACTATTTCTAGTGTCAATTGCTTCTGATTGCCCTTACCTTCACATATGTTTACTGGGATAGAAAGCAAATCAGGCCAGATCTGGTTAGTACTTGAGTGGGAGACACCAGATAATGCTGGAGGATATGTTAGACTTAGGAGATGAAAAAATCCTGGAAGGTGACAACGGGAAACTTTCTGTATAGTTGCCAAGAAAACTGCCTGGGTTTTGTCCATGTCCATTACTGGGAGTTATGTTTGACCCAAGAGTTTGGTTACTTTTTATATTTCTTGTCTAACTTAAATTCTGACAGCATATTTTTTTTTCCAGAGAGGTGAATTCTGGATTCTTTTATAAGAGCGCAGAAGAAAGAGAAAAGCTTGTTAAAGCAGAAAGAAAGTTCATTGAAGAAAGAGTGAATAAAATCATAGAATTGAAAAATTCAGTTGTTGGGGATTCAAATAAAGGTTTTGTTGTTATCAACCAAAAGGTAAGAGGAGGGCTTGGTATTGATTGAGATGGTTGCCTAAGAAATGGGTCTATAATACAAAATGGGCCAAATCGAATGAAAAATTGTTTTACTTGCCTCCTATTTAGCAGAGTTCAGGTGCATTGGACAAAATTTGCATCCAGATTTTGTTGGTCCATTTTATCAGAACTGGGCCATTTGTGAAAATTAGTTACTTGTGTTACTGTAAATGATCCAGAGTCTGGGAGTCAGATGTCATTTTATTATGCAAATAATATAAGTTCAAATCAAATAAAACGTTTATTGTCAGTGCACAACATGTGTACAATGAAATTGAAAGTTGATAATAAATTCATTAATAGACATTTGGCTACAATAGGAACCCTAGTGGTTCATTAAATCATGGTATTGTTTCATCATTTCTTTATTTAATTTTTCAGTATAAGCTTTATTTAAATCTGAGTAGATCTGCTTATTGCATGGTCTTCTGTATTTTCAGGGGATTGATCCTTTCTCCCTGGATGCACTTGCAAAAGAAGGGATAGTAGCACTGCGTAGAGCAAAGCGAAGAAATATGGAGAGGTCAGTTTCTGCAAGAACCTGAGGGCTGCCTTGAACTGACACTGCTACTTGTTTTCCTTTGAAAATGTTTAGTCCCTAATACAGCATCTTGCTGTAAATCAGAAAAGTGATGTCCAAAACTTTTGTGAGAAGTTATCTTTTCTTATGTTATAGTTCTAATCCTAGATGTTTGGAAAACATTTGGAAATTTATAAACAATGTTTTTTTTAGAATGTCTTCAAAACAAATTTAGAATACTGATATAAATTAACCACTTTAATCACTTTGAATTGTTAGTATTATATAAAGATATTCACACGTTGATCGCTTTATTAGAACAAGGGGACTACTTAATATTCTTGGTTGCATTTAAAAAGAGCAGATATTGCCACTAACCTAAGTCCTGGTTTACTGAATAAATCACAGCTGGTTCACAACTTGCCAAACCAAATCAAGCAAACAGCAGTATATGAATCCAGACTATAACAGAAATATCCAAGCATATTTATTCTTTATGTTCAGGTTAACCCTTGCTTGCGGAGGTGTTGCTATGAATTCTGTAGATGACCTTTCCATTGACTGCCTTGGACATGCAGGTCTTGTCTATGAATATACCTTGGTGAGTTTGATTTTTAAAGTGTTTAATTCTTTTCAGTTTGATTTCTGTGGCAAGCATTATAATTAATACCTAACTTCAATAGTGTTATGTTATTCATGAGCCAAGTGGGTAGATCAGGGGTCTTCAAACTTGACAACTTTTTTAAGACTTGTGGACTTCAACTCCCAGAATTCCTCCTCTAGCCATATTAGCTCAGGAATTCTGGGAGTTGAAGTCCACAATTCTTAAACTTCCCAAGTTTGAAGACCCTTGGGCTAGATGGATGGGTGGAAGAATGTTTCATAGAATTAGAGCTCCTCTTTGAGGGAGGTAAGTAATTTAGAAATATGATAACTTAATCTTGGAATTCTTAGCTATTACTAAATAGAACAAGCTAAGAGCTTTTTAAAAAACAGATAAAAATAAACATAGTAACAATATAATAAATGTACTGTTCAAAACTATAGAAAATCCAATATATATCACATATTTAGCATTTATGATCATTAAAGTCTGAACTGTTCTCTCTGCACAGGGTGAAGAGAAATACACCTTTATTGAGAAGTGTGAAAACCCTCGTTCTGTGACTCTGTTGATCAAGGGACCGAATAAGCACACACTGACACAGATCAAGGATGCTGTAAGAGATGGACTACGTGCTGTCAAAAATGCCATTGAGGATGGTGAGTCTGGGTTAGAAGCACCTCATATTTTAGTAGCCTCAGGGTAGCCAATTGATTAAATGAAGTTTTATTTTAATATTACTTCAATTAATACATTTGGTTAATAGCACTTTAAAAATTCCCTTTTATCAAAAAGAGGTCCAGGAGCTCAAAGTGGCATACATAGCATTCCCTTCTCTGATTTTTTTCCAACAAAAGCAATGGTTAGGGGCAGATTGGACTGACTGGAGAGCTACTTTGTATATGGATTGGAATCTGCATCTTTCTGGTCTTCAATCTTAGCATCTTGCAGTTGCATATGTTGGTTCACTAATTTTACTTCAGAGGATACAGTGGAATCTAAAACTTCATGAATGGTAAGATGTCTCGAATCAGAAAAATTGTATCTGCAGTAAATTATATTTTAAAATTTTTAAAGTTTAGCATCCTTCATATTTCAAGGTTTTCTTGTGGAAAGAAGAACAATCTTCTTTAAACATTTTTACTTCAGGATACTTTTGTGTTACTAAATTTAGATAAGCCCAGTAGTACTTATTGTTTGTGATTGGTATGTTTTGGCTATGTGATACAATTAATATAGTTAATATAGTTAATATAATTGAAATTGTGATGATGGTTAACAAAACAATAGAAATTCTCTCATAAAATAGAACTACCACACCAGCTGTGGCTCCTAGTAGTGGCTGTGCTAATATAACTAAGCCATCTTGAATGAACATAGGTGTTGCAACTTATAATATGCTGCCAAGGCAATTACAACCAATCCCCTTTCTTTCCTAAACTGAAGCATAATAATGCACTAAAACCTTAGGTAAACTAGTTTCAATATTTAAAAATAATTATATATACTACTGTCCTGTCTTTCAACTTAAAACTATTAATAAGACTTTACCACATAGATGATTGTATGAACATCAGAGGCATACAGCATGTGTTGAGTTGGAAAGATTTCCAGAGTTAAAACTGTTCCTTTAAGAAGACTTGAGAACTCCCAAAAGTATTATATTTACCCTTTTAAAACACTATTTCCTTGGGTGTCTGTCCTGCATTTTGTTGCAGGATTGTTAACAAACGATTTTTTATTTTCCAGGTTGTGTAGTTCCAGGTGCTGGAGCCCTGGAGGTGGCAATAGCTGATGCCCTTGTGAAACATAAGACCAGTGTGAAAGGAAGAAGCCAGCTGGGAGTTCAGGCATTTGCTGATGCATTGCTGATCATCCCTAAGGTAGGAAGCTTCTGGACAAAAATCTCTTAATAGCATTCTTGAGCTCTGTAGTTACCATTGACAAGACTTTCCAGCTGTCAGCAGAGATACAGCTGAAACTAAAATGAAAAGGGGGGTCAGTCAGTTCTAAGTATATATTGGACATTTATCTCCACTAAATACCAAATAGTTCATTTTTAACAAAGTAAACCATAGAAAATAATTATTTTTTCTCTGTATTTATTCTTACAGGTTCTTGCTCAGAATGCTGGATACGATCCTCAGGAAACACTAGTTAAAGTTCAAGCAGAATATGCCGAGTCAGGACAACTAGTGGGGGTGGACCTAAATTCTGGTGAGTACAGAACAGTGGCTGGGAATAGCATGATTGACGGGTTTACTTCACAGTTCCAAACTGCTGGCTATATTATGGTCATCAATTTTTTTCTTTTACAAACTAAGCTAACAGATGGGTGATGATTTTTGAAAATGATAATTATTATAAACTAGTTCAATTGCAAACTTTTATCCAGAAAACAGTAGCACTAAACCAACAAAGTTCTCAGAAGATCCTTAGTGCAATCTGAGCTTGGTTTTCTTGCAGATGTTTCATTACGCAAACTAACATTGGCACTGATGGTGTTACCTAGTTTGGGTAATGAAACATCTGCAAGAAAACAACAGGTTAGAGAGCACCAAGGACCCCACAGTTCAATCCTGAGCTGCAAGCATTCTCCTTTATTCATGATGTTCTCATTTAGAATTCATTGAGGTAAACTGGTGATAATGGTTGTACTTTTTATTTGTGACCATTTAGCAGTTACATAAACAAATCTGAATATTGTAAAGAAGGCTTGGTCGTATTCCCAATAACCCAGGCAAGGGCAGGCTATAAACATTTGTATATGTAATCCTGAATTTAAATCACAATTGGGACTGGAATTAAGGTTGCTAAAAGATGTAGTCATTAAGCAAGTTGACTGGACCCAATTTTATGACTCATTTTTATCACAGTCATTAAGCAAATCACCAATAATTTCTTACCACAATCATTAAGCTAATCATGGATGTTAAGTGAATCACATTATTGTGAAATGTGAATCTGATTTCCTCAATTGACTCATTGGAAACTGGGAAAGTTGCAGAGTTTGCAAACCATTTTTAACTCGATAGAATATTCATGCATGTCTTTAGTTTTCCAAACCAGTTTGCACAGAAGGTCCTTTATAAAACAAAACAACCCTGGCAATCTTATCAAAAGACTATGGAAAAGATATTGTTTTTAATGAACTTTTCTCCTATATCTTTCAGGTGAGCCAATGGTGGCAGGAGCAGCTGGAATCTGGGATAATTACAGTGTTAAAAAACAGTTGCTTCATTCTAGGTAACATTTTATAGCCAATCATTTAAAAAATGACCTCAACTGCATTTGGAATTGTATATAGAATTTACTTGACAATTAAGACCTGGTTGAGTATACTTTTTGTATAAATAAGTTGGTATGTTTTTCTAGACTATTTTAATACTACTAACTAGATATGGGGTCTCAAATTTCGGGGGTTTTGCCTTTAATGTGGGAAGAAAAAGCAGAAATGAAATTGGCCATATGAACCTTCTTAAAGAATACAAGAAAAAGGGCTGACTATATTTTTATTAAATGAACGATAGAGACCAATGAAATTTCTCTTCCTGTTTTCTCCAGCACTGTTATTGCTAGCAACATTCTCTTGGTTGATGAAATTATGCGAGCTGGAATGTCATCTCTCAAAGGCTGAATTGGAAGACCTCTTGAGTGGGGAATCTACCAACGGTTTCCTGAATTCATGTTAACAGCACCCCTTTTCCAACATGTAATTCAAAAATTATAGGAGGAAGAAAAGTTTACCTTCAGGAATTTGGCCACTCACAAATTGAGATCTTTCACTTCTATAGAACCAATTACTATTTATTTTTTACATGCACTGAACAAATGCATCTGAAGTTACTGTCTTTCTACCCATTAAAGTTTTGCCCTCTCTTCAGACTTGAGTGTGGTCTATTTTAATAATACTCATTGTTTATATCATTTTCTATAGTTTCCACTGCATAAAAAAACTCCACCCTTTTTATGACTCTGTAGTCCCTTCCTGGTAGAGCCAGGGTGATTAGATGGAGCTGAGCATTTACTGGCCAGGTGCCCTTCCTGATGCCACATGGGAGCAGATATTTCTTCTCGCCCTAGGAGAGAAACATCGGCCACTACCTTGGATTGAACTCAACCTTCCAAGTGGCTGGTGAGCATCTTCTCCAGTAGGCCACCATGTCACCCATGGTTTCCACTGCATTATTGGTATGAAATTACATGGCACATATTGCCAGAAAAGGCTTAATTCTTATATAAGCATTCAAGGTGGTGCATTACAAATATAAAGCAATTGTTTGAATTAAAATCAAGGTGTTAAAAGTAGTTGGAAATTAAAAGCCTGATGAATGAGATGCATTTTTCCCATTTTTTTTGAAAGGCTCTAATGGACAAAACGGGTGTCAGCTGGAAAGGGGCTTGGGTGGCAGGCAATGGGTATAATATGTTGGGATATTTGGGTAGGCAAAGGTGAGACATCTTGCTACTGAGGGTTAGGTTATTCAACCCTTGCTCACTACTATATTAAACAGCATTTACCATATTCCCCAATTTTCATAGCATTGCAGCACTCTAGTTTTGCTGATATTGGGCTCAGCTATAGCAGAGAAGGCATTGTTTTTCAGTGGCCCCTGATTCAAGTGAGAATGGGAAGATTGCAAAGAAAAATCTGGTCTCTACTTTGGCCTATAAAAAGGATTAGGCTTTGTTGACTGCACTGTAATGATTGAATTAGCGATTTTTCTAAAGCACTGGTGTCAAAACTTGCTGTGTCATGTTGCCATCACATAACATTTTGCAATATTTTTCCCCTTTCAGGGAGCTGGGGTGGGCAAGGCTTATGCATGAGGCATCCAGCCTGCAGGCCTCCAGTTTGACACCCCTGCAAAGGATTAATCTGTACTATCTTCAGTAGCTTTATAAAACAGGTATTTTCTGTCTGCAAATAAAAATGAGTTGTTCTATCACTTTGATTTATAAACAACAGTAGGATGGCAGAAAACAGATGAGCTCTGGAAGGAAGCCAAGTACTGCAACTACAAAATACAATGGAATGCTTTGTTTCTAATTAGCTAATGCCCTCCTTTCCTAAGTCTGCTGTATGGTGCCACACTTCGTATACACCCCAGACTAATCAGAATGGAGGCAACTGCAAAACTCAAAATCCTTCATAACTGGTTACCAACACTTAAATGCTGAATGCTGGCATTCAGAAATACCCACCAGTCTGTAATCCTCTTTTAAAAGGAAAAACAAATGTATATATTAATGCAATTAAAGTTGCAAAAAAAGCTGACTAAGGATGAAATCAGCTTTAACTGAAGATAAGACCTTAGTTCAGGCACCCAAAATTATGTTGTTTGCTCCGTTTTGACGTGACTCGAGTGTGGCTTGTTCAAACTGGGTTAATAAAATGAGAACCTTTCACGAAAGCTTTATTTAAAATATAATATTTATATAATAAAATAAATATCCTTTCGGAGACGGAAGATTCCAATAGCCACCAGTCCCAAGATAGATTTTCTCTTCCTCCGGGTTTAAGACCATCACTATTTCGAATAAAAAGAGGGAGAGGAGCGGAGTCCTTTCTCCCCCCACCAAAAAAAAAGAGAGCAAATCCGACGCGAAACCAACCCAGGCAGCTTGCGAAATGAAGGAAGTTCGCAAGCTGCCCATACACGTGTGTCTCTCCTGTCGACCCCGGAAGCAATCGCCGTGCCCGGCTGCTTCGCTGCAAATTGCTGCCAAGGGGGCGAAGGGATCGTCCTCTCCTCTCCCCGTGTCAATGTTTTTCTCTCCCGCCTTGCTCGCGAGTTTCTTGCCAGTCCTGTTGTCGCCTTGGGCGGTGACCGGGAGTCGTTCGGAGCGCCCCGGTGAGTCCCCGCCGCAGCTTCTTCTCCTTTTCCCTCCTGGAGTTAAATGGCTTGGGTTAAATGCTGTCTTTGTGGGCAGCAGGGTGCTAAAACCCTGGAAACGCGCCCCCCTCCCCGAGAATGTTTTTGCCAGAAAGATTCGAGGCCGCGAAATAATTCTGTAGACTAGAGCGGAACTTGCTTCAGACACAGGCATGCTTAGGGCTGTGCCTGCTGAATTCCCATTAGAATTAAATTGGGATCCATCAGAAGGAAGGGTGGTACAACGTATCATCATTTCCAGTAAAAAAAATGCAGCAAAAATAGCAAGCACCCTAAAAACGTAATGATTTTATTACGGCTTTAAGCTTTTAGTGTACCGTTGTGGGGAAAACAGCTCGGTATGCAAGCAGAGATAGCAGTATTCCAGTATTTGAGAGGCTGCCACAAAGAGGAGTGGGTCAATTTATTTTTCAAACCATCTGAAGGCAGCATAAGAAACAATGGATGGAAACTAATCAAGGAGAGAAGCAGCCTGGAATTAAGGAGAAACTTCCTCCTAACACTGAGGACAATTAACCAATGGAACAGCTTGTGTTAGGAAACTGGAGATTTTGAAGAAGAGACTAGACAGTCACTTGTCTGATATGGTATAGGTCCAGGATCTCCTGCTTGAGCAGGGGGTTGGACTAGAAAACATCTAAGGTCCCTTTCAACTCTGTTCTGATTCAGAATGTACTCAATAATGTGTTTCCAAAGGGTATAATTTTACGGAAATCCCTTCTTTTTATGATATGCTGCAAAACCTTTCCACTTGGAAGTTTTGTAGTATGAATTGTGTTAAATGATTTTAGGATGGAGGTTGCCCAAGTTACAGAATAAATAATATAAGTATTTTTATTATTAATAATTTGGTTTGTATTCTGTCTTTTTATCTACGCAGGACAGTTGGTAAAATAACAATATCCAAATAGATAATGATAAAGCAAAAGCAGAATGTATAATGTGTAAAGTATTTCAAATTCTTGCTTTTAAAAAGTACTGTCGTTTGAAATAGTTATTGCTTTTGATTCAGAAAAGAAAATAATAGGGAATGTTGGGGAAAGTATACATGAGATTGTGCTTTCTCATTTGTTCAAGTTTTCATATTTTTAGAAATATCAGAGAATTGAGCATACTGACTGGCTCCTGTTTTGTTTTATTTTTTTCCACTGGCTCTACAATTTCTTCTGCTAGAAGTCTCATTGCAGCCCTCAAAAAGACTGTCCTATGACTGTTCTCAAAATTTAGACCCCTGACGTATAAACAATATTCATACCATACATTAGACCATAACCTTAGATTAGCAAATCTTAATTACTGTGTTCATATAACATGTTGTGCCCGATAAATAAACAAAGTCCTAGTTTTACATGATGGCTGATTTGAACAGCAAATTACAAGTCATGAAAGTTTTTCCATGATGTCTGGATCACAAACTGCCAACCCCTTTAGAGCCTTCTGCGAATCCAGCTGTTACCTACTGAATTTCTTCCTTTCGTTCTTTTTTGCTACTGGATCCAATCTGAGTTGGTCATTGGGACCAGAGATATAGTCTTCCGAGTTTTTGGGCTCATGTTAGAACCAGTGGTGGGATTCAAATTTTTTTACTAACGGTTCTGTGGGCATGGCTTGGTGGGCATGGCAGAGGAAGGATACTGTAAAATCTCCAGTCAGAAGTGGTATTTGCTGGTTCTCCGAAATACTCAAAATTTCTGCTACCGGTTCTCCAGAACTGGTCAGAACCTGCTGAATACCATCTCTGGCTAGAACCCATCCTCAGGGAAATTCTCTCTCACCAGAATGTGAGAAAGCTCATAAGACTAAAGAAACCTCTGCTCCTGGTGACCAGTCCAGATCGGATCCTGCAACATTATTCTGGGACACATATATTTGCCTTCATTCTTTGCTATTCCCTAATATTCTTGCTGCTAATTTTAATTTTTCTCTCAGCTTTCAAGAAAGATGAAGAAACGGTACAGCTGCCTGGTGGGAAATTGGAAATTAGAACCAACATATTGGATGGTAAAAATGAAGACAGATCCCTCAGGACAGTCAAACCATTCATTATGGACAAGTTTCCGGTCACCAACAAAGACTTCAGGTAAAGTTCACATCCCACATTAGCTGTACATAATTTTTGACTGGCAGTGGTTTCTCTGTTACTTAAATAATACAATATTTTCACTACCATTTTGGATTGCATTCACAACTTGCAGCTTTCTAACAATTCCAGGTCAGCCCTTCAATGTAGGCCAGATGAGGAAACAAACTTTACAGGAAGCCCAGAACTATGCACTATTTTGTTAAGAAACTCCTCAAAGTTTCAACAGCACAGCTCAGACTGCAATAAAACATTGTGGGAGGATACTTTTGAGGATTAGAATCATGCATGAAGGGTTGTCTTAGCTGGGTGGTGTAAATAAAGTACAGATTTGTGGTTGATGGAATGTTAGGGAAGGTAAGCTTCTGATATAGCTATTTTGTGGCAAAGTTCAATTCAGGAGCAGTTTATTTAGTACCGGTAGTTGTGGAAGAACAATAATATCCTCAGTGCCAACCTTCTGTCTGTGCAAATTCCTTCATACCCTGGATTTCCTAGTTGCTTTATTTTCAGAATATCATTAGGAAAAACAAGACATAATTAGTGTGCAAAGACTAACACAAGATACCAGTGCTGAATGAGAAAGGACTTAGTGCATTGTAGCTAGTTGTAGATCATATGTGTTCCCACAGTCCTTTTCTTTGGGTTCCTCAGAGACTTCAAATTATGTCCTAAGACATTTGTAAACACTTAAGTTACAACATGCACTATCTCACTGATGTTTTATGGGAATAGAAAGAACTAGACATATCGTACACTATGTAAATGTGTAAAAGTGACAAATGAAAACAATAGGGCACCATCAATTCAGTCCCCATTCCAGGTGATTTCAGCACATCATTATCACATCCCCTGCACCTTTCTCCTGCCTGAATTTTAAAAGCCAAAGTCCCCAGCCACAAAATTGTCGAGAGACCTCCAAAAATGGCTGGTTTGGAAACCTGTTTTATCTTTTGGGCACAGGGAATTCGTGAAGGACCAGAAATACAAAACGGAAGCCGAGAAATTTGACTGGAGTTTCGTCTTTGAGAATTTTGTCCCAGAAGAGCTTAAAAAGAAAGTGACGCAAAAATTAGAGGTAAAAGGACACTTTTCAGTATTTGGGAGAAAGGAGTGATTTTGATCAACCTGCCCTTCAGGGTTCCAAACTCCAGAAAGTTTTGCAGTTCATAGATTACTCAGCACCAATTTACATCAATAAATGGTCAGTCAAGTATTGGGAAATAGTTTGAGTGTCAAGAGTATGATTTAACAAGGAGAGAAACTACAAGTAATAAATTCTAGGAAACTATAATTTTAACCTGAACTGTCATGAAGTGAGTCGCTCTATCTCACCTAATGTAGCTTCTGCAGCTTGGCAGAAAGTGACAACTTTTCAGCAATCCTATCTAAAGTTTTGTGATCTGAAATCTTCAGCCTACAAAGTATAGCTTTGATTTCTTATTGCATGTATCTTCTGTTGCTTCTAGTTTGGCATGCCAAGTCCTTAGGGCTCTGTTTCTTTTTTGAGCAACAATTTCAGCTTTAGTGATCTTAGCAACCAATATTACAACACCTTCCAATGTATTTGAAATCATAATAAATCATTAAAATGGACTTTTTCATGAACCAAGATTTGTGGCCAAATTTACACCATCCTTCTTCTTTAAAAAGGATTGTCTTTCCAATGTTATTCTAAAAATGAGGGACAAATGTGTGTTATTTCGGTGAAGAAGGGAACTTCTTCATAATTGGGATTTTTTATTGTTGATTACATTCTACTTTTATTTTTCCCTTTAGTCTGCACCGTGGTGGCTTCCAATTGAGAAAGCATTTTGGAGACAGGTGAGTCTTTACTAGAGGACAAGAGGAATATAGATGTTATCAGAAACATGATTCGGGTACCACAGTGTTGATTAGTGAACCATATTGGATACAGGACAGACTAGGCTGATATCCAAGATGCATAATAACGTTAGTTGGGGCCCTTTGCATACCCTGCCAATAGAAAATACACAAAATGTATTTGCCAGCACTAGAAAATCCACAGTGCCCTTAGATGGTATCTGCAGGCTCCCCAGACGACATTTGAAAATTAGTCCTTTTTAAAGGGGAAAAAAATTCAGAAGTTCACCACATCTCATGAAAATGTGATGGTTTTTTAAAAGATTTTAATGACATTCCTAGTAAGAAATTATGTGGTGTTTTTGTTTCCAGTTGAGTGTGCCCAGGATCTTTGAGGATGAGACTAATGATGTCTTAAAGTAGTTTGGACATTAAATTAATTAATCTGTCTTTGAACACCTGGCACCTGAAAATGTTGGTAGACCTTGCCTTGCAGTAGCTTTCAGACATGCAAATTTAATTTAGGGATTTGGGAGAACCAGAAACCCCCAAGGGAATGGATAAATCCAAGAAACTAGTTTGGTCTATAGTGGAGAAGCCAGATCACAGGGGTTGATGATCTAGTTTGGGCAAAAAACTCCTTGGCATATGCAGATGTTAAATTGGCTGAGTATATGAGGAAGATCCATGCTGAATTTGTTTATCTCATCAACTGATGAAAGATTATCTTTGTTGACCTTTAGAAAAGCTAATCTTTGACATTTTTGCCAGCTGCCTCTTAACTGGCTGTCATTCCATCAAATTACCCAAATTCTTTCTCAGCTGGTTGTGGTAACAACAGAGTTTGTTTTTCCTTTTCCCTCTTTGTCCTGATTCTTCATGTGTCATGTCATTGTCTAGATTATAAGCTTGAGGAACAGAAAGCATCTGTACAGAGATTTGCAAGGCATTCTGGGAGCCTTTTTAAAGAGAAGAAATGGAAAACAATGCCTTAAATAACTAGAATCCTTTCCCACCTTCAGCCTTCAGGTCCTGGATCCAGCATCAAAGACAAGCTAGACTACCCAGTGTTGCACGTGAGCTGGAATGATGCTCAGGCTTTTTGCAAATGGAAAGGGAAGAGGCTACCAACAGAAGAGGAGTGGGAGTTTGCTGCTAGGGGAGGCCTGGAGAGTACGTAAGCAAGGAACCAAAGTGGTCTTAGATCCATCACCGTAGCATCTAGATCCCTGTTTCCCAAACTCATAATTGGATAATGAATTTGTATGTTGTTAGCCAAAGAAAAGCCACTTTTATCCAATTTTAGATAATTTACCAGGTTTGGAAATCAAGATTATTGCCCTGTTAATCCAGGCAGGCAGTTTACAGTAGTGTTTCTCTATTAACAATTTTAAGATGTGTGACTTCAACTTTCAGAATTTCCAGCTAGCATTGGGCTTTTCTCTCCCTTTGCAGAGTGGAGATATTGGAGAGAAAAGGATTACAAGAGAGTAAACAAGCACACAATGGCCGTATACACCAACAACCCTAAGCATGCTATCCAAATACTGTATTTAGGGATTCAGGTTTTAATAACCTACATGCTTTTTAAATGTTTGATATTAAACACTACTCCAGGGTCAATGGTTGAAGGGAGGAAATGGGCATGTTTAGAATTGATAGTGTGGATTGACATTACCATTTTATTTTTTTCTTCCCCTTTTTGTTAGACAGATTGTATCCTTGGGGAAACAAATTTTTAGCCAACCGCACTAACCTCTGGCAGGTAAGAGACAAAAACTGGAATTTTTATAAAATGAAAAAAGCAAAAGCAACAAAAATGGTTAAAGAGAAAATCAAACCAAGAGAAAACCATTTTTTAAAAAAAGACAGTAATAACCAGGAGACATATTGTGTGTGGATATGTAGACTTGACAGTAAATAGGGATTTGAAATACCCATATTTAATATGCAAAATGAGGGGATTATATTGCTCCTTTATAACATCCATGTGACTTGGCTTCAATAAAATAGCAACACTGATATGCATTGTGTTTAATTTCCTTTAAAATTCCATATCTGTTTATAACCACACTGCAGAATGTGTGATGATATAATCAAATCCAGAAGCAAAATTCAGTAAAAGCATCCAATCCTAGACCATTGCAACCCTTCTTAAGAGTAGTAACAACAAGCACTCCCAATCTTTCTTTTTGAATCATTTGATCCCAATTCAAGGCTATTCCTGTGTATAAACCAGTGTTTATCAGCTTTGGTAACTTTAAGACATGGGGATATCAATTCCCAGAATTTCCCAGTCAGCCAGTAGGGAATTTAATAAATGTGTAGGCTTCCTGTTCTTTCTTCTTCTTTTACCGCTTCGGCTGTCAAGGGAATAAGTGTATAGGCTGTCCATCTCATATATCTGCTGGCTGGAGAATTGTGGGAGTTAAAAGTCCACCTCCGAGTTGCAAATTTTGAAAAACTCTGTCCTAGACCATTTCACAGGCTTGGATTCTTTTGTTCCACATGTGCATATGTCCACATGGCCAAGACTTTTCTTTATTTGCATGATCAGCCCTTTATACTTTGCTGCTGGTTACACCCTGCACTTTGAGGCACAAATGACCAGGTTGAAATTATCAAATTTTGGGCACATTATCCAAAGATCTATCTCTGTGAAAAAGTCTGCAATATTGGGAAAGTGAAGAGAAGGGGGGCGGGGAATGATGAAATGGATGGATTCAGTTGTAGTGGCAATGGGTACATTTTTGGAATGGTTGAAGGATGAGGTTGGGGACAGAAAGTCTTGGAAAAGATCCATCTGCAGGATGCCCTCAGGAACATCATTCCTCAAGAAATTAAACTTGGCTTGACCCTGATGGCCTTTCACAAGGCACTAGAAGCCCAGTTTTGCCATCAAGTCTGGGAGATCCTGATTGCATGAGGGAGCCTTTTTCATAGCTTGTTTGTCAGCATTCTCAGTTGCTATTTTTTATATTATTTATTCTGATTGCTTTTTATTTTCTTGTACTCTGTTTTAATTGTTAGCTGCCCGAAGTCATATATGTGAGATGTGCAGCCTGTGTATTTATTCTCCCTCTCCTCCCCCTGCCTCTCTCTGATAGTTTAGTTTACTTTATTGTCATTGCACCTCGTACAACGAAATTAAATACTATCTTCAGTGTACATTATGATTGAAAATACACACATCCTTCACATTATATACATTGGATTGAAAACCTCTGATATTGCATTAATATTGCACTATACAGTAGAATTCAATAAAGTTACTGCCCTGGGATAGAAGCTTACATAGATAGATAGATGGATGGATGGATGGATGGATGGATGGATGGATGGATGGATGGATGGATGGATGGATGGATGGATGAATGGATGGATGGATAGATGGACGGACAGACAGACAGACAGACAGAAGAGAGATCTATCGAGTCACTAAATATTAATACCAATTGGATGACACATAAGTAAGTCAATCAGTTATACCGTTTCATTGTTTCATGGGCTGTTTAAGACTACTCTTGAACTATGACACACACACTTGAATTTTGGCACCCAGTTTGGATTTGTTGTCTTCTATTTTATCTCGGTTGTTCACTTATTTACCTCCTTTTGTCTACATAGGGCAACTTCCCCAGAGTTGACACAGCTGAAGATGGCTTCCGCGGAGCATCCCCAGTGGCAGCATTTCCTCCTCAGAATAACTATGGTAAGATTACAGGTTGTAGTCATTGGAAGTGGTCAGTCTATGGATGCTGGTGTGGAATAGAAAGCATTTTAAGTAAAGGTTCTTGAAAGTTCAAGGTCCTCTCTCTAGGAATCTAAATGGTCTTCCTAACACATAGTTGCATGTTGCAACGTCTTGTTAAATGTCTGTTCAAAGTTACAATGGCCCAAGAAAAAGTAGCTTTTTGACCAGTCCTTGCCTGTATGGTTGTTGCAGTATCCTGTGATCACATGGTCACTATTTTTATGCTTCAAAGCTGGTTTCTGACAAGCAGAATCAGTTGAGAACTTGCAGTGAAATTGCAAGTTGTGGTTACGTGATGTCATAATGACAGCAAGTGATTAACTTAATGGAAATGACATAAATCCGACACAATTACTTGATACTTTGCTTAGTGACAGAGCTGCTGGTCCATATTGTAGTTGCTATGCAAGGACTACCTGGACTGGAATCTTCATTCCAGGCCAGCAATTGAGTTTGTGATATGAGTGCAGGTTTAGTTCTAAAAAATATGCATCAGTTTTTCACAAACCTTGTAGATACATTTTTCTACCTATTTGCTCTTGTCCTTTCTGATCTTCCAAGGCTCGTATGTTTCTCTGCAGGCTGATTGGAGGCTTCCCCAAGTGAATTACTGTCTTTGCTGTAATCACAGGCTTATACGATTTGCTAGGAAATACTTGGGAATGGACATCCTCAGAGTACCATCCGAATGGTCCTGCATCCCGCCAGCCGGGTCAAAAGATGCGTGTCCTGCGAGGAGCATCCTGGATTGATACAGTGGATGGCTCTGCCAATCACAAAGCTCAGGTTACAACCAGGTATGCTGGCAGGTGACATCTTATCAGCATCTTCTCCTCCAGAATTTAAAACTTATAATATACTGGACAAACGCAATCAGCAGCAGCCATCAGTCTGACAACAGCAATAGTACACTCTTATGTAGCAAGTCCTGTCCCTTTTGTATGTGTGTCATAACATCACATAGGCATTTTAAAAAGGGTGGAGCGTCTGGTATAATAACATGATGCTGCTTATATCGTTTGTCAAAAGTAGCCAGGGTTGCCAAGATTTCCAGTGATGAAACAACTAACTGACATTCCACTGGCAACAAGAGACATTATGACTGAAAACTGCAGCTGGATGCTTAATTCAGACCACTGAAAATTCCTCAGAAAGGAGAAATCTTTAGATTGCCCATACAAACTCCAGACAGCTGGGGAAGAGATTGAAAAAGCAAGAATGCATTCTTGTTCTGACCCGGCTCCCAAACATGACAAGTATTTAATGAAACATTCTCTTTGTTAGGAGAGCCAGCAGCCACTCTCTCACAGGGGGCTATGAAGGCTCTTAAGTCCTGTGGAAAGTGATGCTCGCTCCCTTTCCCCTTAAACTGGCCCCAACATACCAGGAGTTTCTCTCTCTCTCTCTTTCTCTCTCTCTCTCTCTCCCCCTTCCTCTCTCTCCCTCTCTCCTTCCTCCCTTCCATTCCCTCCCTCCCTCCCTCTCTCTCTCCCGCATGGGTCACAAAAATCCTTTTTATAATTTATTATCCCCGTTAAATAAACATTTAAATGTATATTGATGTTTACCATTGCTTAATTAATTGGTAACTCCTTTTTAAACTCACCAAGAGTAAACTGATTGAACGAACTAAATCCCACTTTCCCTGCTCTGCCATTTTTCAGGAGTATTTATATTGCAACCTCTAGAATTTCCCAGGCAGAGTTCTGGTTATAGTCCTAAAACATGGGAAGAGAAAAATTTTGGAAGACTGAAGTAGCTCTGGATTTGGGCCAGATGGCCCAGGAGACTTTCTGCTAAGACAAACTTTGTTCCTCTTAATCCATAGGATGGGGAACACTCCCGATTCTTCTTCAGACAACTTGAGCTTCCGATGTGCCACCAGCCTCATCAAGCAACCAGCGCAGGAAGCTGTCGGCAAAAAGGCTGAACTCTGAAGCCAACATTAAACTCTTCTAAAAAGACCCAGATCTTTTCTCCTATGGAGATGGGTCAGCCTGCATCTTTCTTGGCCAGACCTTGGATATTTTTTTGCCTGATTTTGATAAAGGGCAATGTTAATGCTTGAAAGCTAAAAATGAACAAAACCTTTCTACTGGTTGTAATTGTAATACGGATACACATTGTTTGATATTTGCAGATTACTGGTTTCATTCTGGAACAATCCTATGCAGGAAACCATTGGGTTACCTAAAAACTGAGATTGGCTGGGCTCATTCATTTCTCTAAGCCATGTATAGTATTTGTTTTTGGTATAGCATTTTGAATAGCATTTTTGAATAAGATTTGCAAGCTATAGCTTGTGGCCAGCATGTTGTATTGGTTAATTTAAGAAACCATCGTTAACAAACTCACGGTTTATCAGAATGAGTAACCTTTTTGGCCCTCACTTTGCCTAGGAGTTGCAAGGGGCATGGCGTGGGTGCTGTAATGTCATTGGCACTGCCTACACCCTTTTTTTTTTTTGAAATATTGCTTAAACCAGAGTTGGCTTTCTTTACATAATACTGTAAACCAAAACCAAACAAATCATATTATGGTTTTAACACTATGTCATAATCCAGCCACTAATTCTTTGGATTTTGAGATCCCTTCCAAAAACCTTACATGTAAGCTTATAATTCCCTCCCCGCTCCCCTCCAGCACGAGTCTGCAGTAGTTTTAAGTGAGACAGGATCATGACCAGTTTGGGATAAGTTTCTATCAACTTTGGATGAAATTTGAGAATCCACATATCACAATTCAATCTGAATAAATAAAGCACTTTTTATCGTTTGTTAAATATCTTTTTAAAAATCATGTTTTTATATTCAGCTGTAATAAATAATTCCATAACACATCTATGTGGAGTTGAGTCATGGCAACTGGATTTCTTTTCTTTTTGTTGGTTTGAAACATTTTGTTGCTTATCCAAGTAGCTTCTTCAGTCTGAGCAAGATAATAGAATAACAAAATAACAGAATAACAGAGTTGGAAGGGACCTTGGGGGGTCTTCTAGTCCACCCACTGCTCATTTCATACCATTTTAGACAAATGACTATCGAATCTCTTCTTAAAAACCTCCAGTATTGGAGCACCAGCAACATTTGGAGCAGTGGTGGAATTCAAATTTTTTTACTACCAGTTCTGTGGGCGTGGCTTGGTGGGTATGGCAGGGGAAGGATACTGTAAAATCTCCAGTCAGAGGTGGTATTTGCTGGTTCTCTGAACTACTCAAAATTTTCGCTACCGGTTCTCCAGAACTGGTCAGAACCTGCTGAATACCACCTCTGATCTGGAGCCAAGTCGTTCCACTGATTCTAACTTTCAGGAAATTTCTCCTTAGTTCTAGGTTAAAGTTAAAGTTGGTTAGGGGGGACTCCATACATGTTCTTCCAGGATGGGTTGAAGGACATATATGTGGTCCCCCTAACCAACTTGCTCAGATTGAAGAAGCTGGATAAGCAACAAAATGTTTTGAACCAACAAAAACAAGAAGTCCAATTGTAGTTGACTGCTGCTACTATGGCAACTACCTGAAAAACTGAGAATCTTTAACATAACTTAGCTATGCGTTAATGTTTATCATCTTCCTTGTTACAGATAATGGAACTGCTTATATTAGATGTTTTCTTTGCCTATTTCTGCTGGATTGGGACGTGTTTCATTGCAGTAACGGCAACCTGGATCTTAACACATAGTACATCAGTGAAGCATGACACAGTACAATAACTGGCATTCAGAAATAGGCTGGCTTGAAACACGGAAGTTCCATTTCAGACATCATGCCGAATACATCCCCCAGACTTTGAATGGAAGATTTGGGTTCCAAGACATGCTAACCCAACATCTAACAGTTAACAGGAAAGCCCACAAGCAGAAATCCCCACTTTCTCCAATGTTTTCTTTCAAAAAAATAAATAAGACAGACTGTGCTGAACATGGGGGATCCATGTTACTTATAATAAATTTGTCCACCGCTTTTTAACACCATCTAAGGAAGGGATTGGCAGCCTAAAAACAAGTGCAAAAGCTTGTGAGTCTCTTTCTAAGAGAAATTTTCAGCCTCAAAGCAGCCACACAGTCAGAGAAGATGCTGATTGGAAAAAGGATCCTGTTGGATATTTCATCCTATGACTGTTAAAAGCCCTTAGGAGGGGTAGAGAAACCGTCGCAGATGGGAATTAGCCCTATGATTTGGTAGTGTAGCTTCACATTCCAGAGCTTAACATTTATCCTTAAATCTCACAAGTTTCAGAAAAAGCACAGGTAGTCCTCAACTTACGATCACAATTAAGACCAGAATTCCCATTGCTAAGCAAAGCGGTTGTTAAGCAACTCATGCCCAATTTTACTTTTTGCCATGGTTGTTAAACAAATCACTATAGTTGTTAAACAAATTGGGCTCCTTCCATTGAGTTTGCTTTTTGAAAACTGACTGGAATTGGTTATCATGTTACCTGGCTATGCTGCAATCATCATTATTTATTAAATTTTATTTATTTATTAAATTTAGATGCCGCCCATCTCACTATGCAAACTGAATGGCTAATCATATGCCAAGCACTGGAATTTTGGTCACGTGATAATAGGAATACTGTGATGGCTTAAGTGCCAGGACCAGTTGCAAGTCACTTTTTTTCAGTTCTGTTAGAACTTCAAACAGTTGCTAAATGAATGGTTGTAAGTCAGAGACTACCTGTAACTGGTAAACAAAAATACCAGATCCAAACATCTGGCTGAATGTGCAACCAACAACAATAATAAGGCACTTAATAAAAAGGCATTCTGGCCTGTATTCGGCTTTACCCTTTGCTATTTCATTTCCATATTTGCTGGCTGGGGAACTGTGGGAGTGGAAGTCTGCACATGTGTTGGGATCATGCTCAGCCCAATTAGGAAGATGCCAAAGGTTCGAATGACTTTCTTCCTGGAGATCTTGGAAATCAGAGAAGTTCCTCTTCGGCAGCCAAGCTGAACAGGATGGCTTTGGGAGTGTTTTCAAAGAGGGCAGCTCTGTTTTGAGCTTCTCCTTTCTTCACCCAATGGCCATAGATCCGGAAGGCGCATGCATCGATCATTTTGCGGACCGGTTTCAGACCATAAGGGTCGCGCTGCAGCACATCCTGGGTGATCGGCTTGATGTTGCGGTAGGTGAGGTAGATCCGAACTGAGGCCAGGACAGTCAGGCAGATGACCTGGGAAGAGATGTCTGTTAGACTGACATGTTTAAAGCAGATTCTGACATCTTTATTCAGCAGATTCTGACCAGTTCTGGAGAACCGGTAGCAGAAAATCTGAGTAGTTCAGAGAACCAGCAAATACCATCTCTGACTGGCCCCGCCCCCATCTATTCTCTGCCTCCCGAGTCCCAGCTGATTGGTTGGGTCTTCTTTTGTTCTCCTGCACAGGAGAACGGAGCTGGAAAGCAGGTTAGTGGGGTGGGGAGGGAATGAGTTTTCCAGTATCCTTCCTCTGCCCCACCTACCAAGCCAGGCCACACCTACCAAGCCACACCCACAGAACCAGTAGTAAAAAAAAATGAATCGCACCACTGTTTTAAATTATATCTGATTGGTTTGTGATTCTTTTTTTTTCTTTTAAAGCAGGAATGTCAAACTCGCATGCTGTGGGCCAGATTGATTGATTGATTGATTGATTAAATAGTTTTATATACCACCCTTCTCCCGAAGGACTCAGAGCGGTGAACAGCCAACTAAAATATATATAAATTACAAATACAAATACAATTAAAAGAGAATTAAATTATAGGCTGCCATTTAAAAATTTAAAACCCCCAATTAAAAATAAGCTAAAATTTTCATACCCCAACCAATCAATTCTAAAACCCCTTATTTAAAATGCGTCATGCACTGGCCATGCCCACGTCTGGTTTAGCAAAGGGGGGGGGGAGTTCCAATACATCATGTGACAACGCCATGACGTGAGTTTGACACCCCTGTTTTAAAGGATGCATTAATTCACCAGGAATGGGCCACTGCCAATAAAAAGGAGGCTATTTTTATATACAGAATGCTTTTGGTTCAATTCTGTACCTCCGAGTTTGTGGTCAGGTTCACACAGCATATTAAATTCAAGTTAACTCTCAGTGCTGCTATATCCACACAATTATGCTATGCCCAAATAAATAAATACCACTACTTTAGAATGTGGTAACTGAATAACTGGATAAAACATGCTAAGCAATGGGTTGAGTTTCAAAAAACCTGTGTCACCAATAACTCTCTCCCATTTGAGCCTAATTTGTTTATGTGCCATCAAGAAGGGCTTTAAACTAAAATTGAAGGGGGGGGGGTGACTAATCTTTAGACTATCTGAAACACAAAACCAATCATAAATCCCAAGAAAAACCAAACAATGAGGTAGGGAGGGATGAAAAGAGAAAAACTCAAACAACAATTAGGAGAGGTAGGAAACATATCCATGGACAGAGGTAAAGGTCTTAAATGCTTACATAGAAATGCTCAAAGCTTGGGGAACAAACAGGGTGAACGAGAAGCAATAGACGAGGAGGGCAGGTATGACATAATTGCCATTACGGAAACTGGTGGGAAGGAACCCATGACTGGAATGTACTGATGAATGGATACAAATTGTTCAAGTTGGTGTTAACTCTTAGCAACCACAGAGATAGATTTTTGACTGTGACAATCTGTCCTTAACCTGGTCTTTCAGGTTTTCCAGGAGGAACTTTATTTTTTGTATATGGCAACACAGTTAACATATGTTTAATATACAGTATATTAATATATTGCTATTTACCAATTTTGAGCAAGATATTCAAACCTAATTCATGTGCTGAATAAATCACAACCTTCCACAATGCAATGAAACGAAACTAAGGAAAGTGCAATGGTTTAGCATGTTGTGTGAACGTATCTTATTTATTTATTTCTTCTATTTGTATACCGCCCCCTCTCCCAAAAAGGGACTCGGGGCGGTGAACAGTCACAGTAAAAACATACAAATAGAAAAGTTTAAAAAGTTTAAAAATTAATTAAATACATGGCTAAGACCAATAAAACCCGTAAAACATTAAAATCGAATTAAAAACCCTACTCATAATGTTACACCAGACCGGCCTGTTGGAAAAGGTGGGTCTTAAGTGCTCGTCGGAAGGCCCGTAAGTCAGTAATGGCTCGCATCTCCGCCGGTAGTTCATTCCAAAGGGAGGGTGCTCCCAGAGAGAAGGCCCGCACCCTCGGGGCCACCAACCGACATCGACCAGTCGGCGGCACCCCGAGGCGGCCAACCCTGTGGGAGTGCACCAGCCGGCAGGAGGCCGATGGTGGCAGCAGGCGGTCCCGCAAGTACCCGGGTCCCAAGCTATGGAGCGCTTTAAAGATGGTCACTAGCACCTTGAATCGCACCCGGAAGGCCACCGGAAGCCAGTGCAGCTCGCGCAGGAGCGGTGTAATATGGGAGCTCCGAGAAGCCCCCAAGATCACCCACGCGGCCACACTCTGCACCAGTTGAAGCCTCCGGATGCTCTTCAAGGGGAGCCCCATGTAGAGAGCATTGCAATAATCTAGGTGGGTTATCTATCTTGGTGGGTTAGGATGCACAGCCCAGCAGCATGATGCATGCAGGTCCCACAACAACTCCTGACTTAGGCTCCCCCTTTCCCACTTGAAAAAAAAAACCCTGATCAGAGTCGTCAGCAGGCACATCCATGGGGCAGGTCAAAAAAGTTAAGATGTTGGTCAGGAGTCCCACAATCTAAGCCCATATCTATTTTACATCCATGGTACATAGAAAAAGGGCACAGCTTCGATTGTAATCATCTTGGCTTTGTTGACACCCCCTTCCCCAGGGATGGAATTCTACCAGTTTGCACCTATTCACTAGAACCGGTTGTTAACATTCTAGGGCCTTGGTGGTGCAGGCTGTTAATCATCTAGCACTTAGTGCAAGCTGCCTGCAATTAGTGCAGGCTCGAATCCCACCAGGCTCAAGGTTGACTCAGCCTTCCATCCTCTCAGGGTAGGTAAATTGAGGACCCAAGATTGTTGGGGGCAATAAGCTGACTTTGTAAAAATGCCGCTTGGGGGGGGGGGGGGGCAAAAGCCCTAGTAAAAGGCAGGCATATACAATGGAATGAAGGCTATTGCTGAGCATTTAGCATGGTGCTCCATAGACTGTAAGCCGCCCTGAGTCTCCGGAGAAGGGCGGCATATAAATGCAAATAAAAAAAAATAAATAAGCAGTTTGGAGAACCGGTTGTTAGAAGAAATTACTGGCCTAATCCTGTAAGGAAGGCAGGAAGGAAACATTCTGGTGTTGCTTACAGAAACTGCCTCTCCGTTAACCCTTATTATATTCTTGGCAGGACTAGACTTCCTGTCTCTGGAACTTCTCTGGAGGTTTTTTTCCCCTCCTTTGCTGATACTTTGCTTGTGTGGTGTTGTAACTTTGTACCATTGTGCCATTGTAACTTTGAATTGTCATTCAAAGTTACAATGGCACTGAAAAAAGTGACTTATGACCATTTTTCACACTTACGACTGTTGCAGCATCCCCACAGTCATGAAAGACCAGGCGAGGAGATGCATGCCTCGATGTGAGTGATTTTGAGTTGGCCACACCCAGCCAATAACATGACCACCAACTCATGTCCACCCAGTCACGTGACCACCAAGCCACGCCCACCAACTAAGCCACACCCACAGAACTATTTGTTAAAAAAATTGAATCCCATCCCTGCCCTTCCCCCCAATCCTTGGCTATCACTGAGAAAAATGGCCATCCCTTTCCCAGAATTCTCTGCAATTGGGAATACCCGGAATTTCCGGAAGGGGCTGAAGTGCCGGACTTCCTCCACCATGTACTGCTGGAAGAAGGGGTGGGTGAGGGCATCCTGCACAGTGTAACGATTCTGCGGCTTCACCACTAAACAGTGGGCAATCTGTAGGCAGAAGAACAGAGTTGTGTCTCAGAAGCCAAGGCTCTAGTTTTCTGAATGCAGTGGAAAACCACAATGGGTCTAGCACTGCTTAGTACTAATTATTCAGAGCACCCCCATACAATCCCATTGGACAGGAAAAGGAACACCAAGAAACAAAAGGGAACCATTTTCCAGTTGGGCTCAAGTACTATATTTTTGGCGTTAGGGTCAATGTCTTAATCATCAGGTGTTCTAATTACTTTTATCTTTCCCTATCCTGCATTTTTCTCCTTTATTTTTCTCCAAGAGCCTCTGGATCCATCCAGGTGAAAGTCACCTACCAAGTCTTTGACAGTATCTGATTGATCGTCCCACTCGGGAGACCCAAATTTGTAATCTCCATTCATGATCATTCTTAACATCAGCATCTGCTTCCGATGCCAGAAAGGAGGAGATCCAGCCAGCAAGGTGTACATGATGACTCCTGCACTCCACCTGAAACAAGGAAACCGTCAGGACAGACTGAACATTTTTGTCCACTGTTTTAACAACAAAATATTTTAAATACAGGGAAACAAAAGCAGTTTGATGGAGAACACCTTTGTTGCAGCAGTCTTTCTGTCTTCTTTTCCAGATCTCAGTCGGTAGCAAAGATGTAAGCAGACTAATGATTGTTATGATCTTATTTACATAGCAATTATACCACATATTGTAATTGTTAGTTTCAAAGAATTATATATGCTGGTACTTAAAAAATAATTATTCTTTGCCCAATTGATGTTGCAAATACACCAATTGCTGGATGTAATCCAACAAATTAAGAAGGCCAAATAATAGGCCCATTTCATCACTTTCTGTAATACCGGAAGTGATGAAACGGGCCTATTATTCGGCCTGCAAAGCCTGCAGAGGCTTTTTTTCAAGCCTATGGGAGGCCAAAAACGGCCTCAAACCAGCTGAAAAATCAGAATGAGGTGCAGTGCAGGTAAGGGGGTGGCAGGGGTGGGGATTGCGCGTACATGTGCAGGGGGCATGGGGGGGGGCGCATTGCCTTCTGGGTGCTGGCATGCAAATGCATGTGTGCACACAGGCGCACAATTTTTGGCACAGCAGCCCAAAAAGGTTAGTCACCATTGCCCTATACCATTTCAGAAAAACAGTTGCCCAATCTATTCTTAAAAACCTCCAATATTGGAGCACCCAAACTTTTGGAGGCAAGTTATTCCGCTGATTAATTATTCTATCAGGAAATTTCTCCTCAGTTCTAGGTTGCTTCTCTCCTTGATTAGTTACCATTCATTACTTTTTGTCTTGTCTTCATGTGCTTTGGAGAATAGCTTGAGCCCCTCCTCTCTGTAGCAGCCCCTCAAACACTGCTGTCATGTCTCCCCTCGTCCTTCTCTTCACTAGACTAGCCATGCCCAGTCCTTGTAACCGTTCTTCATATGTTTTAGCCTCTAGTCCCCTAAGCATCTTTGTTGCTCTTCTCTGAACTCTTTCTAGACATCTTTTTTACATTGTGGTGACCAAAATTGGACGATATTCTAAGCATGGTCTTACCAGGGTATTATAAACTGTTATTAACACTTCACATTATCTTGATTCTATCTCTCTATTTATGCAGCCTAGGACAGTGATTTTGGAAACTTTAAATCCCAGAATTCCTCAGCCAGAAAGATGGCTGGGGAATTCTGGGAGCTGAAATCCAGATATTAAAGTTGCCGAAATTGAGAAACAATGCTATAGAAGATTGGATGGGAAAAGTGAATTCCTCTAAAAGTTACATTTATTTTTTTCACTAGGATAAATATAGCAGGATTCACATTCTAAGCTGTGTTGTCCCTAGCCATGATTTACTGATATAAGCCAAAATTAATGATGTTAGCACATGATTGCACTACATCTTCTGAATATCCAAAACTTACATACCATTTTCTTAAATTCAAATAACCCAAATTATGGCTTAGGATCAGAGGTGGTATTCAGCAGGTTCTGACCAGTTCTGGAGAACCAGTAGCGGAAAATTTGAGCAGTTCAGAGAACCGACAAATACCATATCTGACTGGCCCCCGTCCCCATCTATTCTCTACCTCCTGAGTCCCAGTTGATCTGCTGGGTCTTCTTTTTTTCTCCTGCACAGGAGAATGGAGCTGGAAAGCAGGTTAGTGGGGTGGGGAGGGAATGGGTTTTGCAGTATTCTTCCCCTGGAGTGGGGTGGAAATGGAGATTTTACAGTATCCTTCCCCTGCCACGCCCACCAAGCTATGCCACGCCACACTCACAGAACCAGTAGTAAAAAAATTTGAACCCCACCACTGCTTAGGATAATGAGTGGACTTGCCACACAATCTTGCTTACATGTCAATTTCCTTCCCATAACCTGGATGATCTGAATCCATGGAACATTCTAGTATTTCTGGAGCCAAGTAGCCAGGAGTGCCACAGATCTCTGCAAGAAAAGCAATAAAAATTGGCTGAAACTTTGGTGACTTTGTTTCTGGAGATGCAAGTTTGGCTGGATTCCTGGAGTTAAAGAAAATAGGGGTAGCCTCAGTCAGATCAGATAAAAGACTCACAGCTGCATTCACACAATGGTTTTCCTTAGTGGTTTGACATGTAACATACATACTCCTAATCCAGTTGGCTACCTTGTAGTTAAGGATAGTACTAGTAGTAACACTTATACACTGCTCCATAGTGCTTTACAGCACTCTCTAAGTGGTTTACGGAGTCAACTTATTGCTCCTAACAATCTGAGTCCTTATTTTAATGACCTTGGAAGGATGGAAGGCTGAGCCAACCTTGAGCCAAAACCATTTAAACTCAGGAATTGGGCATTATAGAGATTCTATAATTTATGACCAGTTGCTTTGTGACTATTCAAAGCTACAAAGCTACAATCCCCAAAAATGGGGTTTATGATCTGGATCTGACTACAGCAAAATCCTGCTCTTTCCCAGTTTAAATTGATCGGTTGTTCAGCACAGGATTATTATTCTCCCAAGAGAAAATTCATTATGCTTTTAACACATAGATCTAGTGCTCTTTCATAAGAGTGATAATTCCAGGAATATAACAAGCATATTACAAGTTCGCTTTTATGAAAAAGCAATGGTTTGGCATTATGCAGGCAGATGTTTTTGTGGAAGCCGCATGTCTAATCTTCCCTGAATAACCATGCCCAAGACCAGAGGAGACAAGATGTGATTGCAACAGCCTAAAATGACCACCAGAGATAAATTCTCCGCCTCCAAATATAACATCACCAACTGTACCAACGAAGCATGTTAACAGAATTTGTGTAGAAAGAAAAAACATGGCTTTAACATTGGAGCAGTTAAAGAGGACTTAAAGATGGTTCTCCAATCGAGCAAATTGTCTGCTTGTAAAAGATCCCAAATTCAATTTCAAGACATAACCTTGTGCAGAATCCTGAAGAAGTGCCCTTAGTCAATGTAGAAAATTATTTACACATTGCATTAAACTCTAGATTCCCATGGCTTACTTAATGATTTGCAGTTGGCTAAGTCCACTGCCATATGCAAAGTTTTAATATCCATGGTTAGCAAATTGTGATAGCTGGATTCATATAACATGCTACAGCTGGTTTTGAGCAAGCTGATTCAATGTAGGTCTCTCCGTAGGTAGTTACATTCCTAAACTTCACAGCCACAGGCAGGCCACCAATTCACAGCCCTCTCTCTTAAAATTTCTGCCCGAGATGAATAGGTCACCTTTGAGTTTTTCATTTTCCTGCAGCTGACATGAGAAGCCAAAGTCAGTGAGTCTGATGTTCATGTCGTCATCTAGCAGGATGTTCTCTGGCTTGAGATCTCTGTGGACAATGTTCAAGGTATGGAGGAATTGAATCACTTCCAAAAGAGCACGCATGATTTTCCTACAAGGAGAAAATGATCTGGTCAGTTAAATAGTAGTAGCACTTATATACCACTTCACAGTGCTTTTACAGCCCTCTCTAAGCGGTTTACAGCCTATTGCTCCCAACAATCTGGTCCTAATTTTACCGATCTCAAAAAGATGGAAGACTGAGTCAACCTTGAGCCTGGTGAAATTCGATCTGCCAAATTGCAGGAAGCCAGCAGGCAGCAGAAGTAGCCTGTAGTGCTGCATCCTAACCACTGTGCCACCACACCTCTCTTTAAATGAACAAATATCCGGTTCTTCCAGGAGACATTTTTTATATCCATGCCAAGGACCTATGCTTAGTTCCTGGCATTGCCCATTGATCATGTTTAACTGGTCTTCCCTAATTTTCAGATATCTTGGAAGATCTCCAACACATGAGCATGTCAGGTCGGGATGTTTTGATCTCACAATCATTAGGTGTGAATGAAGGATATTTGCATTTGGGGATTATGTCACCAGGGCTACCAGATCTGGGCTGCCTGCCCAATTCTAGACAACCACTAGAGGGCAGTACAGAGATGCAACAAACCCTATAATGTGTTTTCATAGAATTATAGTATTGAATAGATCCATAATGGCGAACCTATGACACGCATGCTTTAAGTGGTACATAAAGCCACTTCTACCGGCTTGTGAGAGGTCGTCCAGAAGAGTCCCACTGCGCAACAGACCCAACAGCTGATTGTCAGATAACTGGCATGCATGCATGAAGGGCGAGAGTATGCGGGAGACACGCACACATGCACAGAGATGTGGGGGGATTGGAGGTGCCTGCACAAGAGGCGTGCCCCCTCACATGCATTGCCTTCTGGGTGCTGGCATGCAAGCACGCGCACAATTTTTGGCATGGAGCCCAAAAAGAATAGATTGTAAGAACTAGAAGAGAACCGGAGAACATCTAGTTTAACCCCTGCCTAATGCAGAAATCCATTAGTTTAACATCTCAAACTGAATTTTACTATGGACACCTCTTGTAAATGATTGAAATCCCTGTATCATATGGAAAGGTAAATGAGTTTCTTACGGCTACCAAATAGAGCAGTGTTTCTCAATCTTGCCAACTTTAAGATAGGTGGACTTCCACTCCAAGAATACCTTATGCTGGCTGAGGAATTCTGCGGGGTTGAAGTCCACATATCTTAAAGTTGGCAATGTTGAGAAACACTGAAATAGAGAGAAGAAAACATTTTGTACATGGCTCAAAGTACTTCACATACACTAAGCTATGGCTGAGGTGAATCACAATACAATATAGTACAGTTCTAGACTAAGATTGCTAAAGTTTGTTGGTTATTTAAACCAGTGAGATTTTAGAGACCTAAAATGGACAGCTAACACCAAAAGCATCATCAATAAAGCACAACAAAGAATTTTCTTTCTGTGCCAACTCAGAAAGGAGCTGCCCAAGGAGCTGCTGATCCAGTTCTACAGAGGAATTATTGAGTCTGTCATCTGCACCTCCCTCTATAACTGTCTGGTCCAACAGGACAGACACAGACTTCAGAGAGTAATTAGGACTGCAGAAAAAAACAACTACCAATCTGCCTTCCATCGAGGACTTGTATAATGCTCGAGTCAAAAAGAGGGCTATAAAAATATTTACAGACCCTTCACACCCTGGACGTAAACTGTTTCAAATCCTACCCTCAAAATTATGCTATAGAGCACTGCACTCCAGAACAACCAAACATAAGGACAATTTTTCCCCGAACGCCATCAATTTACTAAACAAATAATTCCCTTAACACTGTCAAACTATTTACTAAGTCTGCATTACAATTATTATTACTATTCATCTTCTCATCCTTCCTTTCACCCATCTCCTCCCACTTATGACTGCATGAATGTAACTTTATTGCTTGTATTTTTATGATTTTTAATTGACTGTTTACTAGTATAATTTGATTTGATTTGATCGCTTATTATGTTTCCTAGTATGACTTGATTGCTTATTTGTACCCTTTGACCAATATTAAGTGTTATATCTATGATTCTTGATGAATATATTTTTCTCTTTTTCTCTTTATGAACACTGAGAGCATTTGTACCAAAACATATTCCTTGTGTGTCCAATCACACTTGGCCAATAAAAAATTCTATTCTATTCTATTCTATTCTATTCTATTCTATTCTATTCTATTCTAGTCACAACTAATCTGTATAATTGTTTACACAGGGCACCACGTATTTCATTAGCTTGCAGGAGACCCTTATATGAAAGAGAGCGAAGTTCCATGTTTTGACGAGATTAGCAGGTTGGTTGAAATAGCTCACCTAGTTTCCTTCTCACTTAAGGTCACCTTCTCTGTAAGGTAATCAAACAGCTCCCCTTTCTTCATTCTGTTTAGGGGAAAATTTAGACATGTAGAGTATGTTAAAAACAAAAAGGGTATAAAAACATGGACCCACAATACAACACTTCTGCTTCTGTCTTGGATGTGACTGTCTATCCCAGTGCTTCTTGATCTTGGCAACTTTAAAATGTGTGGACTTCAACTCCTCCAGTGGACTTTAACTTCAACATGCTGGCTGGGGAATTCTGGGAGTTGAAGTCCACATAGGTTAAAGTTGCCAAGATTGTGAAAGACTGGTCTAGGATAGCCAAAAATTAGGAATCCGATCCTTGATTTGTAAAGCTGAGAGATTATGGAATTTAAATTTAATTTAAGACCACAATTGAACTCCAAATTTCCACATCTAAAGGCAGTCGTTAAGTGGATTTTCCTCCATTTTACCACCTTTCCTGCCATAGTTGTTAAGCAAAGCATTGCAACTGTTAAGTGAATCGTGATCATGAAGCAAATCTGGGTTCTCCCATTGACTTTGCTTGTCAGAAGCCAGCTAGGAAGGTTACAACTGGTGATCACATGACCCCTGGACAGTGCAACTGTCATAAATACATCCCAGCTGCCAAGCAGCTGAATTTTGATCACAGGACCCTGATTATACTGCAGTGGCTGTAAATATGAAAAAACAGTCGTAAGTCACTTTTTTCAGTACTGTTGTACGGTAGCTTTGAATGGTTACTTAATGAATGATTGTAAGTTGTGGACTACCTATACGTCAAAAGGAGTGAGATCATCTTGGAAGATCTCAAGACACACAAAAGGTTTCTAATGTATTACATTTGTTAATTGATAAGGTAGTTATAATGTGCTTTACATGTAAACTGTATCTGTCTTCTTGCTTCTGCTCTTTCATTCTACCCCTCACCCCAAAATACTTCTTGTATCAATTTAATCACTCTGTGCATATGAACACATCAGCTATAACTCTCAAAAGATTATGCCTTTTAATAAAACATAATGCCTATCATTTATAAGGCCTTGATAAGGCCACACTTGGAATACTGCATCCTGGTTTGGTCGCCAGGATGTAAAAAAGATATTGAGACTCTAGAAAGAGTGCAGAGAAGAGCAACAAAGATGATTAGGGGACTGGAGGCTTAAAACATATGAAGAATGGTTGCTGGAAATGAGTATGTCTAGTCTGATGAAAAAAAGGACCAGGGGTGACATGATAGCTGTGTTCCAATATCTCAGGGGCTGTCAGAAAGAAGAGGGAATCCAGCTATTCTCCAAAGTACCTGAAGGCAGGACAAGAAGTAATGGGTGGAAACTAATGAAGGAGAGAAGCAACTTAGAACTAAGGAGAAATTTCCTGACAGTTAGACCAATAAACCAGTGGAACGATTTTCCTCCAGAAGTTGTAGATGCTCCAACACGGAGGTTTTTAAGAAGACATTGGACAACTATTTGTCTGAAATGTTATAGTTTTTCCTGCCTGAGCAAGGAGTTGGACTAGAAGACCTCCAAGGGCCCTTCCAACTCTGTTATTCTGTTATAAAATGTGTTGTTGAAATGGTACCACCAAACATCTTCTCCTCATCTGGAGGGCACTGAATCAGGAAGGCTGATTTAAATATTTCATTTATGCTGTTATTGTCTACCTTACAATTTGCTTTAAAAAAAACCCACTACTCTACAAGCTTCTCTATACAGTACAGTATTTTATTTATGTTTATTTATGCTGCTATTGTCAACATTACAAGTTGCTCTTAAAAATAACAGTTCTACAAGCTCCTCTATATCAAGGACCATTGTTACAGCCCTTTCTAGCCAGGTTTTTCACTGGCAAAGAGTCTTCAAACAATCTGTTTTAAACAACTTTTTGAGTTTGGGACTTTCTCTTCCCATAGAAGCTGTAATGCTGGTAGAGCGGTTTCAAGCAGACATCCGTGAAAATATTACACAAGTCTAGGATGCCTAAAAATAGTGTGGCTCTGTGGCTGCCAAGATCTTAGCAAAGGTTATGTGGAAATCTGAGCAGGCTATTGATACGGGACCAGGAAGATGAGACAGCTGCAGGCAACTTCGCTGCCTTGTGGCTGCGGGTGGTTGGTTGGTTTGGTGGATGGTACAGCTGGCTCTGAGATCAGCAGAGACCTTCACAAACGGTTAAACAAGCTGGCACAGATATAAAATTACAATATATGGTTGGAGGGAAGAACACAAGAAGTCTTTTGCTGGAGTCACCATGCACCTGCTTCTAAACACTGTGGCCTTTATCAAGCAGACCAAGGCCTTTGAGAAACTGACAAGTATGACTTACTTGCCTAAGAGGTAGGCTGCTCCTGGACATGGGCATTTCACTTAGCTATGGGGTTTTCTTGCTGTATTTATATCCCCACATTTCCTGTATGAAATGTGGCTAAACTACATATCTGTGACATTAGAATATTAGAATAGAATATTAGAATAACAGTGTTGGAAGGGACCTTGGAGGTCTTCTAATCCAACCCCCTGCTTAGGCAGGAAACCCTACACCACTTCAGACAAATGGTTATCCAACATCTTTTTTAAAACTTCCAGTGTTGGAGCATTCACAACTTCTGGAGGTAAGTTGTTTCACTGATTAATTGTTCTGTCAGGAAATTTCTCCTTAGTTCTAGGTTGCTTCTCTCCTTGATTAGTTTCCACCTATTGCTTCTTGTCCTGCCCTCAGGTGCTTTGGAGAATAGCTTGACTCCCTCTTCTTTGTGGCAGCCCCTGTGCATGATTCTCCCCCATCTTAACTTGTGGCATATCATAGGCCCTTGTTGACGAACCTATGGCACGTGTTTAGCAGGCAAACTTACCTCACTGCGCATGCGCGTGCCTCATAGTTGATTTTCAGTATGTTTGAGGCCTTTTTTGGCCTCCCAGAGGCTTGAGGACAGCTTCTGCAGGCTTTGCAGGATAAAAAATAGACCCGTTTTGTCACTTCCTGTATTTCTGGAAATACCGGAAGTGATGAAACAGGCCTATTTTTTGGCTTGCAAAGGCTGCAGAAGCTGTCCTCAAGCCTCTGGGAGGCCAAAAATGGCCTCAAGCAGGCTAAAAATCAGCTGGGAGGCACAGTGCAGGTAAGGGGGTGGCGGGGGAAATTGCACATGCATGCGCAGGGGGCAGGCGCACATTGCCTTCTGGGTGCTGGCATGTGCGTGCAAGTGCGTGAACAATTTTTGTCACAGGAGCCCAAAAAGGTTAGCCACCACTGTCATAGGCTGAGAGATAGGGTTTGATCCAAAGCAACCAGCCAGTTTCTCGACTCAGGGGAGATCAAAAACTGTTTCTCCTCATCCTAGTCCTACACTGTTACCATTTTTGTTTCTTTATACAGGTAGTCCTCAACTTACAACAATTCATTTAGTGACTTTGAAGTCACAACAGCACTGAAAAAAGTGACGTATGACACTTATGACCATTGCAGTATCCCCATGGTCACATTATCAAAATCCAGATGCTTGGCAACTGCTTCATATTTATGTCTGTTGCTGTGTCCCGAAGTCATGTGATCACCTTCCACGATCTTCTGACAAGCAAAGTCAGAGGGGAAGCCAGATTCACTTAATAACTGTGTCAGTAACAACTGCAGTGATTCACTTAACAAATGTGTCAAGAAAGGTTATAGAATGGGACAAAATTCCTTAACAAATGTCTCATTCATCAACAGAAATTTCGGACTGAGTTGTGGTCATAAGTCGAGGACTACTTGTAGCTTAACATGATGTGTGAACCCTGTCAATTATGACTTATTCACTAAGCAACGGCTAAAGCAAACCACAATTAAGCGTGATGTACAAACACAGCCAGTAAGATTTACCCCTGAGTAGACATGCACAGGATTGCACAGTGAATTGGCATTGCCTCATTTTGCATGGTGGAAAAAAGGACAGCCATGATGATTTTGAACAAAATAGTAAGGTGAATATCTGCAAGAAGTACCATTTGCCTGAAAGCAAGAACTGGTAATACCACAAGCTAGACAAAATAATAGAAAATGAAGAAGCTGAAGTTCTGTGGGTCTTTTCAGTTCAAACAGACAAGCACCTGCCACATAATACCCCAGACTTAACAACCGTCAATAAGAAAGACAGAAAGTTTGGATAGTGGACATGGAAGTACCTGGAGGCAGCAGAATAGAAGGAAAAGAATGGAAGAAAATCACAAAAAACAAAGACCTCCAAACAGAAGTAGAATGACTGTAGTAAAAGAAAGCAAAGATAGTACCAATGGTAATAGGTGCCTTAGGTACAAATCCCCAAACATCTGGAGCATCACTTAGACCAGGGGTCGCCAATCTTTTGGACCTCAGGGACCACCAAACTCATAATTTTAGATCCCAGGGACCACTAACTGGTTCTGTGGGCATGGCCTAATTTGTGGGTGTGGCTTGGTGGTCATGTGACTGGCTGGGCATGGCTTGTATGTAAATATTATAAATATTTATATAAATATTGAATTTTTTTATTAAAAAAGAGCAACTTTTATCCAAAATCAGGCAAAGCAGGTAGATTGAGTTGCTCACAGAATCATTCAGTGATCTATCTATCTACCATCGGCTAGTTCAGTCTCTCAAATTTGCTTGCCGTGAGTCTGCACTGAATTTGCTTGCAAACAAACCTTCAGTCCTACGGGAGGTTTGGCAGTGCTTAGCTAGAAAGCAAGAAATCCAACCATTTCCTGCTTCCTAGCTAATCTAAATCTCCCGGCACAGCAGAACAGATGATGATTGGAAAAAGGAAAAATAGCAACTTAGCAGATAAGCTTGCCGGGTAAGGACTGAGTGGATGGGGAGGGTTCCCATGGGCCATGTGGGCTGAGCAGCCTTGTGTTTCTGCGCAGTCTGTATTAATTGCTTTGGGGGGGGGTGCTCTGGGGTGAGATTTCTCTGCGGCCCACCAAAATTTTCTCAGGGCCCACCAGTGGGCCATGGCTCACTGGTTGGAGACTGCTGACTTAGACACCAGGTCAGCACTGACAAAAACACCATCAATCAATTGCAAAAGGCAGCTTTTACCTGGGACAGCTTTTGTCTTGCTACCTTTAATACCATGAAACAACAACTTTTGTCCCTCTATCCCAGGTCCTTGGGAAGGATAGAGGGATAAAAATGCCAAATCCAGTCTAAACTGCTGGCTGACTGTATAATCAACCATAATAATAAAAATAATTGAATTTGTTTAACCTCTTTTAAGGTAATAAAGTTAGTAGTCTGCATTTGATGATAGAAAAATCCACATTTGGAAATACGTGCTGTATCAAGAAGTGTCTTCTGAAGCTGTACATTGATCTACCTCAATGAGCATATTCCCACACAAATGATCCATCTGCCAAGTCAAGTTGGCCAACATATGATGGTTGACTAACTACAGTTCTGAAACTGCTTCCCAGGAACATAGAAAGCACAAGGCAATCACCCAGCCTAGAAAAGTCACATTTTTAAGGAGAACACATTTGACACTTCCCTTCTCCTTCCCCCCAAAAGAACTTTGATACTTACAGCTCAAACACCAGGAAGAAAAAGGTGTGAGATTCAAAGCTGTCCTTCAACTGGACTGGAAATAAAATGGGATATTTTAGAAATAGAATTCTTTAATGGCCAAGTGTGATTGGACACACAAGGAATTTGTCTTAGTGCAAATGCTTTCAGTGTACATAAAAGAAAAGAGACATTTGTCAAGAGTCAAGAATCATAAGGTACAACACTTAATGATTGTCATAAGGTATAATAAGCAATCAAATCATACTAGGAAACAGTCAATATAAATCGTACTGATACAAGCAACGAAGTTATAGTCATACAGTCACAAGTGGGAGGGGATGGATGATAAGGAGTGATGAGAAGATTTACAGTAATAGTAGCACAGACTTTGTAAATAGTTGGACGGTGTTGAGGGAATTATTTGTTTAGCAGAGTGATGGCATTCGGGAAAAAACTGTCCTTGTATCTAGTTGTTCTGGTGCGCAGTGAGAGCATTTCATTAAGGCAGCCTCGTCAGCGAATGTAAAATAACATTATAAATTTTCTTAAAAACTAAGCAAGAATGGGAAGGTACTGAAACATAGACCCCTGGCTTCAATGCACAACCCCACAGCCTGTTCTGCCTTTCCTCCAGCATGCCCTGGATCTTCAGTTGGGCATCTCTGAGACTGTCCACATAGTCTGAACCTGAACCTGAACCTGAGACCTTGTAAAATGTTGCATTGCCAAGCCATTATGATTTCTTTAGCTCATGGCTTAAGAAGATGGGTGGATCCAATCAATGACAACAATTATTCAACAAGCTTGATTGTTAAACCATGATGGTGCTTTGTAAATACAATAAAGATTTATTTCTCAATAGACATGTGTAAGAATCTCCCTATGAATTGTCACTGTCTCATTTGTGAATAATTTATCATTATACAAGTAATCTACAATTAGATTCACAATCAAAGACTGATGAAAACTTAATAACTGAGCTTCTAACCAAGAACCTAATAATTATTTAGCTAGCAGGATAGAGGAAGTCCCAGTGTATTTTGTGTGTGTGTAAAATTAGGGTATTCAGGCCCAATATCTAAAATGACCAATACTGAGGAAGTTCTTCAGATATTGTTCCAAGGGCTTCAATCACGATTGGTATAACAGCAGATTTCTTTTTTTTTTTTTTTAATAAGCATTCAACTTCAATCTACAAATCCTGGGATTTTGTAATTTTTTTCAGATTGCTTTTCCCCAGTCCTAATATCATTGGGTGTAGCAACATCAGTAAATTAGATTTTCTTGTTTTCAATTACTGTTACATGGGGCATGCTATGAATACAATGCCTGTTCATTTATTCATTTTTGTTGATGATTATTCCATGATAGAAAACTTGACTCTAGGAGATGTTAAATTTGGGGCGATGCCATTATGTGTTATTTCTTATTATTTTTAGACCTCTGGTTTTTCTGTGTATATCTTTCTATGCCTTTGGGGACAGAGCAGGCTAGAAATGTTATTGCTGTAATAAATACATATGACATAACTTGCATTGTAGACATAAGGATCCACCAAGCAAGGATAGGAGCAGATGCAAAGAAAAAATACAAATAATTCATCCTCTATAGGATATATTAATATGAGAGAGAGGGAGGGGGAGAGAGAGAGAGAAAGAGAGAGAGAGAGAGAGAGAGAGAGAAAGAGAGAACACATATATGCTAATATGATCTTTTTGTCATCTATGTTTGTGTAGGAATGCTTGGGATTCTTTCCAGACCAGAAGATGCCAATGATTTTTTACAAATGGCACAGGGATGATAAATTTGGTTATAGCTTTCCATACTAGAAAGTATCAATACTGTATTTTTTCCAAAAAGTGATGGGACTTTCTTGTTTTTTTTTTTCTTTGAAAGCATTTGATTTCTTCAGAACTGAAGCAGCTTCTTGGATGAGAAGCAAAATGTTTTCAAGGGAAAAAAAAGTCCAGTTACATTTGGAAAATCATCTTTAGGACAACCATGACTTGAATAACTGAAAATCTCCTTAGACATTTAGCAATACTGTAAGCTAACATAAACCGGACACTTCTTTCCCCAAACATAAATGCTTCCTCCTGAAATTATATCCTGCACTTATAATAATGCTAATTCATCAGCAAATTGAAAATACATCATCCCAACTAGTGGAAGGTAAAGGTAAAGGAGGAGGCTAATTTGGACCACTGGTTGAAATGGAAAGGAGCAAGAAACAGTCATCAAACAAATAAATAAAATAAAATAAAAGTGGATAGCAGATTGGGTGATTTTCTAATTAATCAGAAGGATTTTGGATTCTCAGTTGTTTAAGAATTATTAGAGGATATCAAAATTAGAAATACATTTGTAAGAATATTGATTAAATTAAATTAGTCTAGAGGCTAAACCATATGATGAACTTCTGAGGGAACTAGGTATGTCTAGTCTAATAAAGAGAAGGGTTAGAGGTGACATTATACCCAATCTAATCTTCCAATATTTGAAGGGCTGTCACATGGAGGAAGGATCAATTTATTCTCCAAAGCACATGAGGGAAAGACAAGAAGCAACAGATGAAAACTTATCAAGGAATGGTCCCATCTGGAACTAAAGGAAAAGAATTCCTGACAGCTAGAACTATTAATCGGTGGAATACCTCCAGAAGTTGTGGCTATTCTGTCACTGGAGGTTTTCAAGAAGAGATTGGACAGCCATTTGTCTGGAATGGTATAAGGTCTCCTGCTTGAACAGGGGTTTGGATTAGGAGATCTCCAAGGTTCCTTCCAGCCAATGAAATATATGCTCTATGTTCTAAATAGCATCTAATCATTCTGCTTGCAAGATATTTTAAGAAGGGGATGGTTAGGCATGTCATGCAAGCCTAGCCAATAGTAGTTTCAATGTGTTTGTCTTCACTGGTTTATTGCTATGGTACAACTATGATAATCTGGAAGCAAAATCCAACTTACTAATGTTAGGATGTCCACACACTTTCTGGAGGATGTTGATTTCTTTTAGAGTGGATTCTCTCAGCTCCTGAACTTCTTGTGGGGAAAGGTTTCCACCTGTGATGTCTATAATTTTAACAGCATACTCTTGTCGAGTGACTTTATGAATGCATCGACGGACAACACTGCTTACTCCTCTGAAAAGACAATCCACACAAAAGAAATCTTAGAAGGAGCGAGGATTAGAGAGAGGGATAGAATCAAGCTCGCACACAAACACAGATCTCTAAAAGGCGGTGTTACTTTGTTGTTCACTCATGTTCAAAGTGACAAGAGGAGAAGCAAGGATAAAGAGGTTTATTAAAATTGGTAATTATTGGAAATACTACTGCATGACAAATGCTTGTAGGCATTGTCTTCATAAAATAACAAAAGATCTTAAGAGAAATGTGAATGGTATTTTCTGTTCAATGGTAGCCACAATTCTCTGAAAGTCTCTTCTGAGGAAAAATTATACCCCGCTCCATCCGTTACCATGTTTATGAAAGGTTTAAAATACAGTACTTTTCTTCAATATTTACTTAAATGCTTTGACTATACCTACCCTCCTTTTTCAGGAGTTGGAGTTTCCCAATTAATTATTTTCAGTTAACTGTTCTTGTAACTAAATTATTTGAAATATATTAAAATTAACTTGCTATGTTCTGAATTGATTTTGTTGAAATTGGAAATGCTGTTTAAAGGAACAAATGCATTTTTGGGGTTTTCTTTTGAGGATCACATAGCAAATTACCTATTACAATAGCACCAACTTTCAAATATTCACCTTCCCAAGATTTCCTTAGGTTCATATTTTTCATAAAATTCTTCAGAAGTATGGCTATCTGGCAGTTCTTCCGTTTTGGTCATTTTGGTCGTCCTTTTTAGGAGCCTTCCAAAAGATTATTCTAAGATAACAAAATGCTGCAACAACAGAAACAGACAAAAATCCCAGGTAATCTTTCTCAAAATTATAGTTACAGCAAGGAATTTCATATTATGTTGCCCATGATAAATATTCTGTAAGGGTTCCTTTGTGCAGTTCTACAACAGTGTTTTTCAATCTCAGAAGCTTCAAAACTTCTGAAATCTTCAGAAGCTTCAAAACTTCAAGACTTCAACTGCCAGAATTATCCAGCTACCATTCAATTCTGGGAATTGAAATCCACACATCTTAAAGTTGCTGAGGCTGAAAAATACTGTTCTAGGTTGATATGTAAAATTATAGAAATGTCTGTGCCACAATATTTTTAGACCTAAAACCTATTTCGAATATATGTTAACTGAACCCATTTGTCAGAATTCAGAGGCAAGATGGTAATTCCACAAATTCAGTCTCACCTGAACTAGTTAAGGGCAGAGTATCAGTAGATAAATGGATTTATTGCAGACAAAAAGAATACTACTTATTTAGAAGATCTGCTTATTCCAGAACACCGAAATCAAGTTTCTTTCTCTTCCTTGGCTCCAGAATTTAAGTGGTTTCTCTTCTCCTTTTCAAGTCTTTGGACTCTGACTAATTCCTGCTTTGACAGCTTCTTTGTGCCATGTAAATCCATAAAATTGGGTTAACTGAATAAATCATGATTCATTTAATCTTGGTCAAAACAATCACAGTCAAAAATATTGGATGAAAACAGCAATTGGTGGATTCACACATTCCATTTAGCTAAAATAGTTTGCAATTTTTTTTTTAGTAAATCTAATGGCAGAATCTAGGCATTGTGGCTTAGCAGGATTTTTATGTACTGCTGTAATTTGATTAATAAACCATGACTCATAAACTTCAGGCTTAGGCATGTGTATATACACTAAAATGACTAATTCAGCCTTAATAAAAATTTGTTCATATTCTGTTGTCCTGTCCTATTTGAGCCTTCCCTCTCTTGCATCTAATCATGGTACCAACTTACTTTTATTTTCTACACCATCCTCATAATGTTGTCTTCATCTCCTCTCCAACAAATACCTCTATCTGTCAGCCATTGTTCAGGATGCTTCACAGGTTTAGCACTATTCATTCTTTTGAATGCACCTGCTCCAAAACACTTTTGCAAAATTAAAATGCATGTTTAATTTGGCCACGGGAAAGAGCCCTTTCTATTTTCCTGACTGGCTTCCATTATCATCTCAACATTTATACTGCAAAACTACCCAAGATATTAATCCTTCTTCTGTCATTAAAATAGCTGGTGGTGTGTTTGCTCTTCAAAATTCGTTTCCTCCCCCTGATATGATGGCCTCAGCTCTATCAGTCTTTCATATAACTGAAAAACCTGGCATTTTTCTCCTCAAATGATGATAATGAAATCCATTCTACTGATTATGAATATAGATACGATTGTAGTTCTTTTTTCTTGTGTTATGTTGGAGTTTTTTTTTTTTGTTCAATTGTTCATGTACACAGACAAGTCACAAACTTATATTTCCTTAAATAAATGTATTTACACTGCTTTATAAATAAGAACTTCTTTGAAAATTATGACAGGTCAACATTTGTCTAAATTTGTTAGATATTGTCTAACAAATGTCTAAATTGAAACACACCACAAATAATGAAGATTCAGTATAGGAAATGTTGACCTGCCATAAACTTTCTTCATGGTCATAAAAGGAAAGCCAAGATAGCTGGGCTAAGAATAAGGCTGAATCTGGATGTTCTATGGAACTAAAAGCAATTTCCTGATATACTGTATATATCTATATATCTGTATCTGTATCTTAATCTATCTATCTATCTATCTATCTATCTATCTATCTATCTATCTATCTATCTATCTATCTATCTATCTATCTATCTATCTATATTTGTATATGTAGCCTGTGGGAAGCTGGTTTTACAAATGGATCCCCTTGAAATTATATCATATATTAGTTATTACTTAAGATAGATAATTTTAAATAAAGGACAAATGTAATCTGGATCTGAACAGTACTGTAATTCAGTTCATATGTAGTATAGTGTGTATTAATTAGTTTGAGGCATACTCCAAATATTTTCCTCTTTCTGATTGCTAACTGTAGGAAAGTGATTCACTTTTAAAAGCAATAATTGGGGATTTCAAGACATTTTAAAATGAAGTTTCCCTGGAAAGCAGACTATAAGATCAAAATTTTTGTCTTGCATCTAAAAGACTTAAAGATACATTCTGATAGCCTGGGAATGAAAAATACTATCCTTTTCTACAGGTTCTAGCCTTATCTTTAATATAGTGCTAAACCCAAACTCAGCCTTAGCCTTATTTCTCTGTACATATCTCCAAATCAACTAATACCCTTTCAGAGTTGCATAATTATTTCACTAAAGATGACCAATTATTTGATACAAAACATAATTACTTACCCTAGCTGTCATTTGCACAATCGGTATCTTCTAACCAAGAGTAACCCTGCAGATCTATTCCCAAAGCCCACCTTGAGAAAGAATTCCCTGTGTTATTTGATGGCCAGCACTTGAACCACACAGCAGCGTCTCGCGTTCTCTTTTAATTTGTTGTGGATCACTCACACTCTGGCGACTGCATTGCCAAAAATAAAAATCGCAGTGCAACTCGAGAATTGTTCCAAGTCCTCCAGTTTGCACGCTCAGCTCCCTCTCTGTTTAGATTGGAGTGACCCTCTTTGAGGTGAAGGAATTCTTCAACAACCAACTGCACTCCCATGAATGAAAGGACAAACAGGGATTCCTTCACCAAGGAAACAAGAACCAGGAACATAATCTGGAATGCATGCATAATGTGATTCCACAAGGCAGGACATGTGAAGTACAACAGGACTGATTTTTCCTTTGTAAGAGGGAACATTTGGGGGTGGCTGAGAATGCAGTTGGCCCTAAGTAGTATATTTAAATTCTTAAAACGGTGACCAGAAGAGTCCTCATTAGTCTGCCTTTTGTTAAAGAGTGTGAACAGTGATAACCTACTCTGGATAAATTCTGTTGTCTCAGTTTGTCTCATGATTCAAAACAATACCTTTGACGCAAGAGACCACATGTTCCACCTATTTTTATGTAATGAAGCAACCACCTCTTCATTAATTCACTTCTATAATGCCTTGTATCTTAATAGGCACATTTGGGAGCAACCGAGAATGCAGTTGGCCCTAAATGGCATATTTAAATTCTTAATCAAAAGCTATCATGGATATTTTAAATTGTATCCAATTTGGTGGGCTCAAAACATACACAAAAAAGCCCACCTCATAGATCCCTAAACAACACATATAAGAACTCACATATTCCCCTACCATTACCCACTGTTCATTCTTCTCCATTCTTCCCCACTGCTACTCCTACTATTCCTACTCCTACCCCCTGTAAATACTGTTACAGAAAAGCATACCTTCTAGTTGCTTTCTGCTGCTTTATTTCCACATACGTGAGCATCTCCTTCCCTCCCCTACATACTAACCTCTTTCATAGCAAAGCTTTTATAGGCAACTTTGTGGTCCTAATGCTAGGGAGAGGGCACAAACACACACACACACAAAATTTTTCCATTGAAATTTGCTAGAATTATTTCAAACTATTTTTTTTTCAAACTTGGCAACTTTATTCTGAGAGTTGAAGTCCAGCTTTAGGTTGAAGTCTTAAAAGCTGCTGAAATTGAGAGATTAAAAACTGCATTAAACAAGACACTAAGCCATGGATTAGTGATTTAGCCAAAGCATCTGGGTTATAAACTAGCCAAGCACACTTGAACTGAGTGTGATGTGTATAATCAACCCAACATTTCTCCGGTGCTGCTATTGATTGCAGATTGTCTCCAAATCTGATCCTGGAGAAAATTTATGTGGTTGCTAAGAGTCAACATTGACTTGATGGCTCATAATCAATTAAATAAAAATTGCAATTGGGTGATGATTTTTGGAAAGCTGTTGTGGAGTGGGGTGTCTGCTGAAGGTTTTCAGAGCTGTGTGGCTTCAATATTTTCTTCTCTGAGTATCAGCTAGCCTTCCTGGCTACGCCTGTAGTCATTTATGTAGATGGCATCAGATCTGAGAAACTCAAGATGCTATAACTAATGGTGCGTAGTGAAATTTTAGAAATCAGGGGGGCTGCTAAATATCATCTGTAGTAATGACTGCCTTTAATATTTTACACATTCTGTCCCCCAGATGACTTATGAAGAGCAGACTAAAATACGGCAGGCTTATTTGGAAAATTGAATAAAGTTTAATTTAAAAATAAAATATAGAAGGCTTAAAAGGGCAATACGATGCAAATTTAGACAAAGCAGGGATGGGATTCTATCGGTTCGGACTGGTTCTATAGAACCGGTTGTTATGATTCTATGCAGTTTGGAGAACCAGCAAATCAAGCCCCTGCCTGGCCCCGCCCCTCTGCCCCTCCCCACCCTGTCTTTATCGCGCATGCGCAACATTGCACACATGCCAAACATCACTGATTGCATTCTCCCCTGCCCAGTCACTCCTTAAGGTACTTTTTCTCTCTCTCCTCCTGATGATCAGCTGTTCCGATGATCAGCTGTGCCAGGGATGTACCAAGCATCTTGATGCTGTTGCCTATTATTTTACGTAAGATTGATTTTTGTATTAGTATCCCAAAATCAATTATTTATTGCCAGGCACTTTTTAGATGTAGCCTTCAGTTCCCAGAATTTCCCAGGAGTGAGTTTGGAAGGTTGAAAGGGAGAATGTGTCCCGTGCAAGTGTAACCTTTATACAAATCCAGGTACTGTATATAATTGCCACGACTGGGTCTCTGTGTACTGAATTCATGGAGTGAGACTTGGGAAACCACTTAAAATGCCCTTGTTGCTTTTTCAGAATAGCAACTGAATGTATGTATTGCTTCAACCATGGAACGTTCCTGAAATATTTTGTTTGCTCAAGGTAAGAAATGTGAGGATCAGTGCTGAATTTTATGATACCTTGTTGATCTCTGTGGAAATGTTTATAGAAATATTAAGAAGTATTTTGCAGTTGAGTCTGTTAGCAGATGATGAGGAGGGGGAAGAACATCTCTTCTTATCACTTGACATTAAAATGGGTATGGTGCCTGGATTGACTTCTCTCCTCACCCCCATGATTTAGTTTTTCAACTTTTAGATCTGGATAGTAGCACTTCCTCAAATAGACCTGTTGTGTTTTTTCCTGTTCTTTAAGCTGCTTTAACTCTTGTTACAGAGGTGGTATTCAGCAGGTTCTGACCAGTTCTGGAGAACCAGTAGCGGAAATTTTGAGTAGTTCGGAGAACCGGCAAATACCACCTTTGACTGGCCCCGCCCCCATCTATTCTCTGCCGAGTCCCAGCTGATTGGCTGGGTGTTCTTTTGTTGCCCTGCACAGGCGAACGGAGCTGGAAAGCAGGTTAGTGGGGTGGGGTAGGAATGGGATTTTGCAGTATCCTTCCCCTGCCATGCCCACCAAGCCATACCCACAGAACCAGCAGTAAATTTTTTTGAGTCCCATCACTGCCTTGTTAGCTGTCCATTTTTGAACAGCCTCAGAAATGGACTGAATAAATAATTCTCCCTCCCCAAGTTGCAAAATGTAGATTGTTCAGGAAAAATGACAGTAGATGCTGCATTTTATAATATTTTGCCTTAACAATAAACTAAGAAAACAAAGTCTTAATTATTACAGATAAAAGTAATGCATCCCATGCCTCCTGTGTTTCCAATCATCATTATTTATCAAAGACTGACAGGCAATTTAAAACCTCTTTTCCAGAATAATAATGTTTTATTCTGAGGATCATACACAATCACAATCTGGAATAACACAAGTGAAGTAATGCTAAAATTGGATGATCATTCTACTTTCCCGACCACAAGAAGTTATTGCCACAATTCTTTTTGCTGCAAGCTTCATGCTTTCTTGTCAGATGAAAAATTGATTACAAAGAAACGCCGGAGAGCTTTTAGATGTTAAAAGAAAATTTTACTGGCGATCTATCTCAGTGATGGAGCTAGATTTGATCTTCCAAAGTTTAATTAAGCTAAGCCTGTGGATTTGAAGGAAAAGATAAAACATATAAGTGTCAATACATAAAAAGAATGCATTGCAGGATCCAAAAAAATCACATTTAAGTTCCCTGACCTTTCCTTATTTCCATTTAGGTACTATCATAGACACTTCCCATTTTTCCTCCACTATTTACACCAATGCAATATTATTTTTAATTCTTTCATCAAAATTCTAAAAATTAGCTAGTAGAAGTGGGCTGCTGTTACTAAATTCTATCTGAAGATTTTTAGTACAGACTTTCCCAAGTCGTGTATTCATATGACTTACTACCTTGATCAAACACAGATATGACTTTACTGTAATGCATTATGTACTTGCATTTCTTCAAGATACCATGAGGTCAACTGATAGCCAATACTAGACCACTACCAATAACTGGGTATCTTCAAAATGCCTCTTCTCTTAAAGTTTAGATTATGCACTATGTCAGGAATGTCCAACAAAGCTGGAACTAACAGCTTGCCAGAAGGCACACAAACAACGAAAATCTTAAGTTTACAAGATAAACTGCCATGCAATTATAGAAATCAGTTTTAAATTGTCATTCTGCATGGAATAATGGAGTTCAATTATCACTGTAAATAAGCAATGTTTACTGTATGAATTGTTAAACAATTTAAATACTTTCCTAACATTGTAACTATCACTCTCAAAAGCCCTCCAACAATGATTCATAACAGCGCCTAAACGAGCTGTCCTCTTTCTCATGCTTCAAAAAGAAGCCTGCTTCCAATTTCCAGAGGAAGCTACAGAAGCTACATACCATTTGCAAATCGGCATTGCTTCAGCACCTCGCTGAACCCTTCACATAGTTTCAGATCAGCCTGGTTCTGAGCACACTCCAAGAACTGCTTCATCTCATATTGGCAAGGCGTGTATTGTGACTGCTGCATAGCAGGCTGGGCTGGTTGAGGCTCCTAAAGAAGAAATGCAAGCAATGAGACTGAGAATTGGAAGAGAGGAAGGGAGAGAACAACAGATCCTGATAAGGAAGTCCAACCAGGACCTTGTTACAAACTGCAAAAATGGGGAAAGTTCACATACACAAATTATGGAATTCCATAATTTGTGGAATTCTCAGTCCTGCTGACAATTTCATGTAACTCCTTTCCTAATTAGCAGGTTTTATCCTCCAATTTCTTCAATTAAATGTCTCAATCATTCCATGATATTTTATACAATTATGCTAATAACAGCAGTAGCCTGAAAAAGAGAATAAATGGTTTGTCTTGTGGAACACTATGAAGAAATGGACTCTTCAAAAAAGAGTAGCACTCCATCTTAAAATATCATTTTTTAAAGTACCACATGTCTTTCCCTTTTTGTTCTATTTATTAACCAGTTCACAATCTTTTTTGAAATTATACATTTCAGAAAAGAAATAATTTATTTTACCTGGTAAGTGATGTCAGGTCTTGCAGCTTCAGAGCTTCCACCCCCAAAGCCGCCAGTCATGGCATGTCCTAAAGTATGGCCCACAGCAGAACCTACAGCGACACCTGCAGCTGTGGTGGCCATCTGGGCCATCAGGCCAGGCTGCTTGGGGGCAGGAGAACCCACTGCTGAAGCTGGGGCTGGAGCTGGGACAGGAGCACGTGCAGCCATGGGTGGAGCTGATCGCATTGGTGCACGGCTATGAAAAGAAAAGGAGAAAACAATTAAAAGCCAAGTACAGTATAATTCCAAATACCAGCTTCTATCACATTTGAAGATTACTGAAAATACCTCTCGGCAGTATCTCTTGTATGTTGACATGAACTGCTGCCACATTTCCTGCTATTTATTTTTTTGGCTTATATTCCACTTTTAATTCAAGAACTAAAAGAGGCATACAGTATAGGTAGTTCTTGACTTACAACCATTTAATGACCAAAATTACAACAGCACTGAAAAAGTGACCTATGGCTGTTTTTCATATTTACTTATTATTACCTATTACCTGTCAGAGTACCTGTGTACAATGAGATTGGCTATTATGATCATTAAAGCATGCATATGGTCACATGATCAAAATCCAGGCAGTTGGCAACTGGCATGTACTTAAGTGACTGCATGATTTACTTAACAACTGCAGAAAAAAAGATCATGGGGCAAAACTTACTTAAAACTGCTTTGTTTAGCAAAAGAAATATTGCGCTCAATTGTGGTAGTAAGTTGAGGACTACCTGCACTTACCACTATTTTGCTATTTTCCCTACAGCAACCACCCTATAAGGTAAACTGGGCTGTTTCAGAGCATACAGTCTGAAAGGACAAGATGAAGTACATTTGTGGTTTGCCAAAGCTTTCTGAGAACACAGAACCAGTATATTTGGAAACATTGCAATGAAATTCCAGCTGAAATTGGGAATTATTTTCTGAGTGCCAACCATATTCTCACAGACTTTATCCACAGTTAAGTACATAAGTGAGGAAGCAGACAATACCCGCTGTACATCTTCTTAGTGTCTTGCACCATTACAACATATGAGAGACTCTGAAGCACTATAAACAGCAATATTTATGTCAGTATTGTTCATGCTTTGACTTTTCCTTCTCTTAAGAAGCTAAGATGAAAATTAAACAAATACAACTTGTTACCATTACCCTTATGTTCAGATGAATCCACTTGTATCAGTCATACAATGTGCCTGTCACCTGGAACACATGTTTTCAGACATGCTGTCTGAACTATCCTATGCCACACTAATATACTAAAGGGACAAATTTTTCATAGGTAAGATGAGGATCTCTTGTTCACAGAATAAGGTTAGAGTTGACTCATTGGAAGAATCTGATTTTCTCCTCAAAGGAACATTGATTTTCCCTACTGTAACGTTTAACTGAACTGTCAACATAACAAATTACAAAGCTGTGACTCTGCTAGATAAGTTAAATATTCACATACAGCTTATCTAATCTGCATTGCCCAGAAGACAGAAAAACACAGCTATGGATGATCTTTGGCAAAACTAGCTGACATTCATTTTGTCTGTCTTTTAAAGCTTGTTTAATGAAAAAAACATGATAGAAAATGAAACCTAATTTAATAGGTCCATACACAAGTCACTCTGAATCATATATAGAAAGTAAGAAGATGCAATTTAAAGCACAATCTGTATTACAATTTACAACTGCATTTTTATAATTTGCATTTACAATTGTAACTTTTATAAAACATGGAAGCCTACAACAGCTGCTTTTGAAGATCTAACTAAATTATGATATTTGACACATCTAACCAATGCAGGAAAGACCATGCTTCTCCAGGATAAGCCTGCAGTCAAACAAGACTTTAGACAACTAGAATGTTTAAGCATAAATTCTATCTGTAGTTTTGGATATCCTATTTCCAAAAGGAAATTGATGGAGTAGAAGAGGTTTAGAGGAAGGTAACAAAAATTAAATGGGGATTTGAGATCATGTTCTCTAAAGTCAGGCAGGTGTTCAATCTGGAGCAAAGATGACTGACAGGAAACATATCAATGGTTAGTTACATAAAAAGGCTGCTATAAAGACAGTGAGGAACTCTTTTCTATTATGACAGAAACTAGGACAAAAATATTGGATTTATGTTGTGACTATCTTGATGCTGTTTAAACATCAGGAAAAAGCATTTTGATGGTAAATTTTGTACTCATGGAATTTATGGGATGTCCATCTAAAAATTTTAAAAACAGATTGGATAGCCACCACTCAGGTATAATTTTCTGTACACTGCAGCAAGCTGGACTAGATTATCTTTCCGGTATCTTCCAAATCCATTTCCACATTGCCATGATTTAACCCTTTTTAGATACTTTTGGCCTGGATGATTGAGTCTTCATCTATACGTTGCTTTTCATTTTGGAGAGAACCTCCCACTGCAGTCTGTATGGCAAGATTTGGTTCATTCCAACAACTCTCTGCCCACCCAAAATGTTCATTTTGACTGAAGAAGTTATTTGGATGAGTAACGAAACACCTGAATTTTAATAAACTCTGGTCCAGTTGCCATGATTTAACCGTTTTAAAATACCTTTGGCCTGGATGATCGAGTCTTCATTTATATATTCCAATTCCATTCTGTACACATCTACGGTGTTATTCTATCTTGCAGCCCACTACTTCCTTTTAACTAAGCCTGGGGTTTTTGTTTTTCGTTCTTTTTACTCCTCTGGACCTACTATTCCTGTTGCATACCATGGTATCCAATCAAATAAACTGAGTCCGCTTTCAGCCCTCATGCCTTAGCTCAGTAAGTGTGGGTCAAACCAACCTCCCCACAGGTTTGTTAAGTGACAGCACTGAAGTTCACGAAGAGAGGCATGTTTGTTGTCTTGAACCAGAGGCCTTCAAACTTGGCAACTTTAAGACTTGTGGACTTCAACTCCCAGAATTCTGGCTGGAGAATTCTGGGAGTTGAAGTCCACAAGTCTTAAAGTTGCCAAGTTTGGGAACCCTCTGCCTTGAACTAAGCCAGTTTGGTGTAGTGAGGAACAGGCTTGGCGAGAAACCAAGAAGCCTCCTTTAGACCTAAAAGCCACTTGGGTGATTTTGGGTCAGTTGGTCTCCCTCAGCCCAGTCCGCCTCTCAGGGTTGTTGTGGGCAAAATAAAAAGCAGCAGCATGAAGTATGGACCGCGAAATGGATGGCGTATGTAAGTTTTATAAATAAATAAATGTAATAAAAAAAAACAACAATGTTTGCCGCCTCTAATTGTATATATAAAAAGGCGGGATAAAAAAAAATCCAATAAATAAGAACTCTCCCTCGTGCCACCGGCACTTTCCTTTTTTAAAAAATTCCGCCCGCCATGTTCTCTTTCCTCTGCTTCTCTCAGCCCAACCTCCGGGGATGCTCCTCCCAGCTCTCCAGCACTCTCAAAACGGCCTTCTCATCCGTTCTCCCTGACGAGTCGCCGCCGCTCCGAGTCACGTGGCCCCTCAGCCGTGATAAGGCAAATGATAGCCTGCGGCCCCACTCCCAACACCCCCCCTCAAGCTTCCCTCAACGGCCTTTCAATGCACTCCCATCCGAAACTCGCCCCCCTCCCCCCCACGAGGCCCGTTTAAAGTTCACCCCACTCCCTCGGCTGCCTTCCAGTCCTGTCCGGATTTTGCAAGCCCGGATTCGCTCCCCTTTTGGCTGCATACCCCCTCTTCACCTGGCGGGTGGCGCCATCCGAGACGTTCGGCTTCGGCTCCCCCTCGGCATGATGATTCACGGACGAATGCTCAACCTTCCTTCCCCTGCAGCAGCTTCTCTCCTCCTGGTCGACCGTATCTTCCCCCTCACCGAGGCGACCTCCGCGTTCTACGATGTTTCTTTTCTTCACTTCCGTCCCAATGACCACTTCCTCCAGGCCCAAGGTCACCGAAGCCGCTTCGCCTCAAAGAGCATGCGCAATGACGCCACCGGTTCTCCGCGGCGGAAGACCTCGGAGTTTGTGGGAAAGCGAGGACTACCTCGGTGCTTGGATCACGTGATCGGGGCGCTTTCCCCCCGCCTCCCCTCCAGAACGACGCCAAGGAAATCTGAATATGAGGCCCATGGCGCGTCTGTTTCTTTAGGCTTCCGCCCAAAAGCCCTTTTAGCAGTATAACAGAATAACTGGAGGGACCTTGGACGTCCTCTAGATTTCTTGCCTGATTTCCCCCACCCCTCCTAGATGCTCTTCAGCTGCGCCAGACTTCAGCGATAGTTGCCATTTAGCATTTAGCATTGGGGTCCTCAAACTTGGCAACTGGCTGGAGTATTCTGGGACTTGAAGTCTACAAGTCTTAAAGTTACCAAATTTGGAAACCTCTGATTTAGCATATTTGGAGAGCCTCAACAGAGAGAAGGCTGCAGATGTTTTAGTCAGGATGCTAAAAAGAAAAGCCTTCCTTTCCCCCCTCCTTGCTCACACAGCATCGTAGACATACACTGGAATGAATACCATATGTACAGATAGTCCTCCACTTACAACCATTTGTTTAGTGACCATTCAAAATTACGACACTGAAAAATGACTGATGACTTTTGCAGCATTCCCATGATCATGTGATTAAAATTCAGGTGCTTGATATCTGGTTTATATTTATGACCATTGCTGTGTCCCAAGGTCATGTGATTACCTTTTATGACCTTATGATAAGCAAAGTCAATGGGGAAGCCCAGGGGTGGGATTCAACCGGTGTTACTACTGGTTCAGTGATTACGTTTTGTGCCTCACTGCGTGTGCGTGTAAAAAAACTTAAGCTGTGCCGCCCAGACAACTGAAAAGCGCTGCGTGCATCAAACACACACTTTGCGCAGGCGCAGAGGCGTTCTACCTCTCCTGCAAGTCTGAATGATGCCGGTTGGTGCAGCAGCTGCCGCGCTGCGCTATTCTGCGCCACGCAAAGCAGCTGCGCTTCGAATTCTGGCCATAAATGTGAGTATAGGAGACCGGGCAGGTGGGCGAGCCAAACACAGAGCAGCGGAGAGAATCGGTTCTCTCTCTACTGCTCATCGCCGCTACCGGCTCTCCAGAACCGGGCAGAACCGGTCGCATTTCACCTCTGGCGCAGCATTTGAAAACCCTCTTTTTTCCTGCTTTTTCAACCTCAGCTGTGCCGTGCAAAGCAGCTGAGGTTGAAAAAGCAGGAAATAAAGGACAGGTAAGAGCCCGGGTGGGCCAAACAGCAGCAGACACAGAACCAGTTCGGTGTCTGCTGCTCTTCAAAGCTACCGGTTCTATAGAGCTGGGCAGAACCGGTAGCATCCCACCCCTGGGGAAGCCAGATTTTCTTACTAGCTTAGCAACTGCAGTGATTCACTCTGCAAGAAAGATCATAAAATGGGGCAAAACTCACTTAACAAATGTCTTATTTTGCAACAGAAATCTTGGGCTGAATTGTGGTCATAAATTGGGGATTACTTGTAATTTTGGGAGCACCAGTGTAGTAAACCTCGAGAGTCCTCTTGACCTAAGGCCCTAAGAATGACCTTCTCAAGTTAGGAATTGCATGATAAACTCAGCTTGGCATGACACGTAGGCAAATAGTTACAGAAACTAGCTGACTACAAAATATCTTGTTAATAGATAATCACTCTATCTTAGCACACAACAGTGGTCGCATCCTGCCATGGCGCCATTAGAATTATACTTCCTTGCTCCTCTTCACATATGTCTCGCTTCCCCCCTCCCTGATAAAACTGCAAAATAAAAGAGGGTGGTGCGTTGCAATCGGGGGATTTCTTCATCTACCCCGGGCACAACGTGCTCTCTCACCTTGAGAAACTATGGTGTCTGTGTCAATTATTGATTCTAGTACTTAAGTACTCACCCTCGCGAGGGTCCCTCTAAATTTCACCCCTGCGGGGGCTCTACGGGCTGATCAGAGAACCTAAGGACAACGAGCAAACCGCGACAACGCGACAACTGGGGGCTCGTCCGGGATCTCTCCCTTCTTCAGCTCCACGGCGTGACTTCTGTCTAGAGGTGCGCTGCCTTCACTCCCGTTGCTACGCACCTGGCAAAGGCTCTGTACAATCGTAAGTAATGGGCTCCTCACTCTCCAAAGTTTCGTCAGTTCATAGGGACGAACTTTCCCAATTAGTGAAGAAGGCTAATTATTTGCAGAAAATTAACGGCACCACTGTATATACCTTGTCTAGAAAATCTATCACCTCCTTCTTGCTCTTTGTGGAACAGCACTGTCCTGCTTATCCGGCTGAGGGCACGCTGCATCGCACTTCGTGGGAACGCTTGGGAAAATATCTGTATGATGTCCCCAGAGCTCCACCGGACATTCTTATGTCCTGGCGTGCGATAATGGCTGCGCTCAATACTATTTACCCCTCCACCATTCTCCCCGAGTCTTTATCTTTTGCCTCTAAAACTGCTAAGCCTCCTGCTGTTCACTTTGATTCTTCTCCCCCACCTTACCAATCTGTCGCCTCTTCGGATGATATTCCTCAGCTTGCCTCTGCCCCTCCTTTTCACTCTGACACTCCGCACAATCGTCTGCAGCCCTCCTCTCCTTCTGTCTCTCCTATTCCTACTGATTCTCCGTCCCCACATCCCTTGGGGGGAAATATTACTGCTATCCTGGCTTCTCCTTCTTTCACCTTAGAATCTTGTGATATACCTTCTGCTTACCCTATGACTCTTGTTCCGGGAGCCCCTGGCGCTCCTGTTCATAACAACATAGAGTTAAGAGTGTTGAAAAATTTAAAAGAGGCTGTAAATATGTATGGACTGCAATCCACTTACACTCGTGGCTTGCTTGATTCTCTCGTGTCTGCTAACACTGTAATGCTGTTATATGATTGGAAGATGTTGTTTTCTATGCTTATGACTCCTGCCCAGTATGTTGTTTGGCAGTCTGAATATGAAAAATTAGTAGATGCTGAAATAAGACGAGGCCTCCCTAATCTGGTCATTGCTGATCACTTAAAGGGAACTGGATTATACTCCACCCTGATTCAGCAACAAACTTGCCCTCGCCGTGCCTTTGCAATCATTCATCTTTGTGCGATGAATGCCCTGAAACGTGTGGATGACTCAGACTCTAAATCCACACACACCTTTTTGAAGGTAGTGCAGGAGGTTGACGAGTCTTACTCTTCATTCGTTAACCGTTTGCAAACCGCTCTGGAACGCCTCGTGGCCAGTCTCGGGGTACTGCATCCTATGCTGCCAAGCCAAAAACTGTTTGCCCTCGTTGCAGAAAAGGTTTTCATTGGGCTTCCCAATGTCGCTCTAACCCTCCTCCTGCTCAGCAATCGGAAAACTAGGCATGGGGTCTTCAGCTAACCCCGCTACAAAGGCTGAAACTTCTCTTTCCTCTTCTCTTTCCTTTTTACAACCTACTTCTTTCCCTGTACAACTGACAGAGGACATTGTTTATGATGATCCTGGTTCGGTCTTCACTCTCCCTCTTTCTATCACTGTTCTGAAGCCACTTCCGCCTTCCTTGCCTGTTTTACTCATACCTAACTCCTCCCTTACCATTGAAGGTGTAGTCGCTGCACCCTTTTTGTACGACTCCTCTTCTCTGAAAAATCTCTCTCTCGCTGCCATTGGCGACCGGTGCTTTTCCCTGAAAGCGGGAACAATTGTGGCTACTCTCATTCTTCTTCCGTCTCCTGAACCCCCTTCTTTGTTTGCTCTACAGCAATCTGTTCAAGCCTCCAAACCTATGTTAACCATATTGCTGAATGGCCAATCTTTTGCTGGCCTGATTGACACTGGAGCTGACGTCTCTGTCATTCGATCCTCTGAGTGGCCATCCTCTTGGCCCCTTGCTGAAACAACTTCAGTACAAGGCGTCGGTGGAGCGCAGGCAGCAAAGGTTAGCTCACTTTGGCTTACTGCCTCTACGCCTCATTCCTCTGTGACTGCTTATCTTAAACCCTTTGTCCTTCCATTACATTGCAATTTGTGGGGCCGTGACTTGCTATCTCAACTCCACACTTCTCTCTACATACCTTGAATTATGGCTATTTCTCCTCTATCTCTCACTCTGAAATCAAATATTCCTGTTTGGATTGATCAATGGCCTCTTACAAAAGAAAAATTAAACGCACTTCACACTCTTGTTCAACAACAATTGGCAGAAGGGCATATTGAACCATCTACCAGCCCATATAACACACCAGTGTTTGTAATTAAAAAGAAAAGTGGCAAATGGCGCCTCCTACAGGATCTTCGTGTTCTGAACGCTATATTGCAACCTATGGGCCCATTGCAATGCGGCCTTCCTAATCCAAATTTAATTCCTGTAACATTTGATCTCATAATCATTGACCTCAAAGATTGTTTTTTCTCCATCCCGCTGATACCAGAGGACAGGATACTATTTGCCTTCACCGTTCCTGAGTTTAATAATTCTAAACCTACAGCTAGATATCAATGGAAAGTTCTTCCCCAAGGAATGCTCAATTCTCCTGCGATGTGTCAATATTTTGTAAATAAAGCTTTACAACCCTATCGGGACAAATTTCCTGAATTTTTAGTGTATCATTACATGGATGACATCCTGATTGCAGCTGATGGTCCTAAAGGTACAGTATGTAAAACTTTTCCATGTCTTCTCTCTCTCCTTGCTCTTGCAGGACTGCATGTAGCACCAGAAAAGGTGCAGTCTCATTATCCGTTACAATATTTAGGACACAAGGTTTTAGCCTCCACAGCTTCACCTCACCTTCCTGTTCTCACACTCCCTCAACCTGCAACCTTGGTTCAGTTACAGCAATGCCTGGGCACGCTCAATTGGGCACGCCCATATCTTTCCATTTCAACTCATACTCTCTCGCCATTATTTCAAGCATTGGTCGGCCTTAAGCATCCAGCAGATCTCATTTGGCTGAATGAGCAACAGCTTAATGCTCTTAAAGAAATCAACAGCGCCTTGCATACCCATTGGGTGGACCGCTCATTACACAATCATGCACTCTCATTGGCGCTTCTTCCCACACCCACACTCCTTACAGCAATCATCGTTCAAATCTCGACTTCAAAGAAGCTACACATTTTAGAGTGGATTCACCTTCCTCATACCCCAAAAGCATCAATCACCACAAGAGCTGCACAAATGGCTCTTCTTATAGAACGGGGGAGGAAAAGAGCTAGAGCCTTGATGGGTGTGGATATCTGCACGCTTTACACTCCCTGCAGACTAACACAATGGGAACCACTCTTCCAAAATTCTGATGCGTTACAAGATGCGTTGGAAGGGTGGCAAGGGAATGTCTCTTGCCATCTACCACCAGACCCACGCATACAAGTGCTGAAAACAATTCCGCTCACTCTAGAGACTCCTTTAGTACAACAACCAGTGAAAGATTGTCTTACTGTATTCACTGATGGTTCTAAAACCATCGGGGCTTGTGTGTGGCAAACTGACAATCAATGGCATAAAAAACTTACCACACCACAACCTTCTGCTCAACAGGCTGAACTGTCTGCCTTCAATATGGCACTCACACTTTTTCCCAACCAGCCAATTAATGTAATATCTGATAGTCTGTATGTGGCACAATTGGCCTTGAATATATTTGATGCCTACATTTCTCCTGCAACCCCTTCTCCTTTAATGATGCTTTTTTTTACAGTTACAAGACCTATTGAAGGAAAGGAAAGAATCTCTGTTTGTGGCCCACATCAGAAGCCATCAGCATCTGCCCGGATTTCTTTCAGAAGGCAATCACATGGCAGATGAGGCCTGCAAGTTGCATTTGTTACCAATCCTGCAGAATAACACCTTAACAGCAGGAGAAAGTCATGATTATTTTCATCAAAATAGAAAGGCTCTGGTGAGACAATTTGGAATTACTCATCAAGAAGCTGCGGCAATTGTTCAACAATGTCCTACATGTAGTCTGCAGGCACGAAGTGTCCCAGAAGGAGTAAATCCTAGAGGCACCGAGGCCTGTGACACATGGCAAATGGACGTTACTCAGTATCCATCCTTTGCGCCCTGGAAGTATATTCACGTGTCTGTAGACACTTACTCTGGGTTCATCATGGCCACACTGCAAAGGGGGGAGACTACTAAAAACACTATCAATCATTGCATTCGGACCTTTGTAACACTGGGATGTCCAAAAATTTTAAAAACAGACAATGGTCCTGCATACACGAGCTCCTCCTTCTCGGAGTTCTGTCATCATTGGTCCATTGTACACAAATTTGGAATTCCATTCAATAGCCAAGGCCAAACTATTGTGGAAAGAGCAAATTTAACACTCAAAACGGCCCTTGATCGATACATGGGGAAAAAAGGCGTACGCCCCCCGAACCTCCCAGCGTTACAGAATGTGTTAAATGTATGTTTATATACCTTGAACTTTCTGAATCTTACTGGCTCTCCTTCTTCTACGGCTGCTTCTCGTCACTTTACCACACCTCCTGTCCCTACCTCCAGACCTCTTGTTTATTTCAGGCAACTTCCAGATCCGAAGTGGAAGGGACCTGTGCAACTGATCACTTGGGGCAAAGGATACGCTGCTGTTCAACTTCCTGATCGTGTTCTTTGGGTGCCTGCGCGCTGTGTTCGACCTTATCATGGGGAGGCTAAGGACAAGTGTTCCTCTCCTAGCCCTTCTGATTCTGATATCTCCTGTCTTTTCTCAGTTTCGGGCTGATCCTGCTGTTATCTTCGCCCCTCCGTTCACACGCGTTACCTTTACCTTTAAAGACATCTCTCTTTCCGCCTGTAATTATGCCTTTCAACATCAAGGCCGTGCCTTGCGTCCCTCACCTCACGTTTCTCTTCTGTATGGCTACCAACCCTGTCGGGTCTACCTACATGTCTATGTCACCGCGAATACGGTGGGACCTTATTCCTGCTTAGGCTTTCTTGCTTCCCGTCAATCCTTCAATCATACAGTTTATCTCTTTTCCATTTTCTCTGTAACTCGCCCCCCACTACCCTCTATGTTTCTTTCTTGGCTCCTTTTGTCTCAATCTTCTCCTCAATCTTTTTCCCATACCCTGGTGCGCCACTTCTCCTGCTGCCAACCTCCCTGTGATACCACCAGCTGCCTATGGGATGCACCTGGCTCCCATCTCCCTGACCGCTATCCTGGTTCCTGGTCACCGCTCCGCGGACAACGAATTCGTAGACAGCTTCTCGAGTCCTCTCCACATCCTAAATTCAACTCCTTGATTCACACGCACCGTTACAACAATGAGGGAGCACTACATCTTCGCTCTCAGGCCCTCTCCTGTTACCAGAGGTCTCCAATCAAGAAAAAGGGAATCATCTGGCGCTGGTTTTTCAACAATACCATACATCTACAAGACTCACCCAAATATACCATCAATTATCATTTTAGAGCAACTCATCTTTCAGTAACAGATCTGACCCTCTCAGACTTTGGTCTATACCAATGTGAAATTACAAAAATGGTACGAGGCTTTGCCACTTCTTCTCGGCTGACATTATCCCTACAACAAAAGTTTATCCCCTCTCAACGGAGGACACGAAGTGCACTCACCTCCCAAGATGCCAAACATTGCACCCCCTGCTTGCAAAAAACTCAACAGGGGCTGACCATCAGAACTACATTAATATATCACACTCATTTTATTTGCACCACACCATCCACGCACACCTGTGTGTGGAATAGCACGACGTATAGTATTTGTGAAGATAACAATAAACGAACCTGTTATGACCCCACAGGCCCCACTCATCGCTACAACATCCTCATCACTGTCGGAGCCGGCTCATCGAAAAAGACACTGGTCAATCATGACTTTTATAATCCGAAGGTATCCCAATCGGTCACTTTTGATGCCTGCGAAGCCATGGACTATGGCACAAACGAATGTGGCTCACTTGTCTGGCGACGGACATATTCCAGCAACGAAAAGTACATCTGTGCCAGAACTTCAAATCAACACGACCCCTGTGGCAAAGGCACCTACTGCAATGAATGGAAATGTGTGGACTTTCAATCCAGAGGGTTCACAGTGCGACCCGACACCATACCCAAGAGGGATAACCTTAAAAAACTCTATATCACCCGTCTTAGAGTTCCCGATCCCAACTGTATGCAACATCAGTGCAATCCCATCAATCTCACGTTTCCAGTACCGGAAAATTGGCTTTCCTTCCAAACATGGAAAGGTACTGACAATGACTATGGCTTGGGTATTGATGGGACAGGAACCAACCCTTCAGTAGCCATCAAAATAATAGTAAGCAAAATTTCCATCGACTCAACCAGACACTCCTTATTTCATTCTGTTTATTCGGAATTGGCAAAATTGACTCACCTGACCGTACCACATGAGGTGCGCAACACCTTTGTACACCTTGCAGAGACTATTGCTAAATCATTGCAAGTTAAAAATTGCTTTGTGTGTGGGGGAACTACGATGGGGGAACAATGGCCGTGGCAGGCCCAGGAAATTAACATCACCCATGTCATAACTAATTGGTCCAACTTTGCTACCCTGTTTATTACCTATCTTTATTTCAATGATCAAACGTAGTTTAAATGCTATTGCCGAAGCTAAAGCTGCTGCGCAACTTAATCTCTTAATGCAAAATCATGTATATATGGCAATTCCAACTGAGGAGTGCAAGGCTCCGCTTTTGCACTTATGTTCCGATGACGACACTGATAACCTGCCCTTGAACGAGGTTGTGCAATCGGATCGGGATGTCCCGGAGGGTATGTCCTTATCCAAGCACTATGATACTCCAAAGGAGAAAGGCTTATATTTTGAATCGGATATAGCGGCACCTTAAAAACAAAGAAAAGAGGACTTGTAGTAAACCTCGAGAGTCCTCTTGACCTAAGGCCCTAAGAATGACCTTCTCAAGTTAGGAATTGCATGATAAACTCAGCTTGGCATGACACGTAGGCAAATAGTTACAGAAACTAGCTGACTACAAAATATCTTGTTAATAGATAATCACTCTATCTTAGCACACAACAGTGGTCGCATCCTGCCATGGCGCCATTAGAATTATACTTCCTTGCTCCTCTTCACATATGTCTCGCTTCCCCCCTCCCTGATAAAACTGCAAAATAAAAGAGGGTGGTGCGTTGCAATCGGGGGATTTCTTCATCTACCCCGGGCACAACGTGCTCTCTCACCTTGAGAAACTATGGTGTCTGTGTCAATTATTGATTCTAGTACTTAAGTACTCACCCTCGCGAGGGTCCCTCTAAATTTCACCCCTGCGGGGGCTCTACGGGCTGATCAGAGAACCTAAGGACAACGAGCAAACCGCGACAACGCGACACACCAGACTACCTCTTTTTTCTTTCATTGCCCACCTGCACTACCCAGAATTTTAGGCTTTATCATAATTTTAATAATTCTAAAGGAGGCATGGATGCCATGATAAAATACTAATACTATCTTTTTAATAAAGGCGATATTAGTGTTTTAGCATGGCATCCATGCGTCTTTTAGAAATTGAGGAAACCATGTTCTGCTTTTAGCAAAGACCATTTCAGGTATAAAAACTGGCCTTTTCAGCAAGGTTGAAAACAATAGCGAGTGTATTCTGGAGGCCCTTGAATATATTTGCAAGTTTTAAGCAAACATACACTGGCTGGGAAAGGGAGTGCTGTAATGTAACTCATAAATTTGCCATTTGTAACTCATAAATTTGCCATTTGTACAATGCTATTGTGGGGGGAAACCCCCGCTTCTAGAGAATGAAATATTTGGAAGAATATTAAAAGAAGCAGAATATTATATTTCCCTTAAAAGAGAAACCTCTTCTTAAAGGCAGAAAATAGCCCGTCTTCCTGCTACAGCAAAACAGCCTCAAGCAGAAACCTGAAGTATTTATAGAGATGGATATTTTGTACTTATTAAGAAAGCCAGGTCCTCCTATTCATAAACAAAACATCAGCTCCAGCCTTCTATGGGGAGCTGTCTTCAGCCATAGTTCCCATAGAAGGCTGGAGCAGATGGGATTAAATCTACATTCCCCATCCAGCTGCAAAAACAACACATTGATCTCTCAGCCACAATGGGAGTCAGGCAACAATTAGAATATTAAAAGAGCACACTCAAGCACAGATTAAAATACATTTCACGAGGAATAGACATCTCAATCACCAAGCTCCAAAAAAATGTATAAAAGCTCACCTATCTCAACCCCATTTTGTCAGCCACCCCAGAAACATACTACTGGTCACTGAAGTTTCTGGCATCCAAGTAAACTGAAACCACCTTCCTTGCAGTCAGCCTCCGTTTTATTTCCAGCATCTTTCTCCCAGCTTGGAACCACAGCGGATTTTTCTTCCAACATTATCTAGAATCAATGTTTTCTATTGTTCAATTCTTACATGTAATCAATGTCTGATCATTTGCTTTCTGATGTATCACATATACTGAATATATTATGTTTCTGTACTCTGTATAAAGACTTGACCTTCCATTTTTTTTTCTAAGAGTGCCTGACTTCTAACATCTAATCAATATTTTCATTATCTGCTTTCTAATGCATCACAATTTACTGTCAAATTTATCATTTGACATCACTGCCTTAATAACCTTTCATTTTGCATGAAGTACTTGGGATTCATACTGGGCGTGGGGGGAAGTAACCGTACAAAAATTAGTCTCTCTCCTAAATTCAGGGACTAGGTTCTCTTCAGTTCCAAACCAAGGTATGTACCTAAGTTTTAAAGGCAACAATTCATCCAATGTTCTTTTCATTCAGTTCTTCATTCAGGTTATCAAGAACAGCTATTTTTTCCTAGAGCGGTGGTTTTCAAAGCGTGATCTGAAGTCACCTGAGTCACCTGTTATCTCACAGATAAAAATGGAAAATATGTAATCATGCTAAGAGTGGAACAGAAGTGCCCAGATTTGGTGTTATTGAGAAGAAATGGTTTCTAGGTAACGCAACAGGGAACTGAAGTGGACGGAGACTCTGAAACACAGCAGCATACACTGAAGAGAGGTTCTTCAGCTACAGAGTAGCTGCAGTCAGATTGTGAGAAAAGATGCTCAGCAGGTGACCATTTCTGGAGTCTGAAAAAAAGAAACAAAAGATGCCTTGAATCTGCAGCCCAACTTGCCAGTGTTTGCAGCAATAGACCTGTGGAAGCAAGCTCTACTGCCTTGGTGAAATAACGCATTTGTTGGAGCTGTTGAGGGTACCCATTCAAGACTATGAATTTCTGTGCAGTTAAATAATTACTTGACTGCTTCTATAAAACCAAAAGGAGCAGGAATGAGAAATACAGCATCAGGGGAAGGCAACTTTTCATGTTGGCCTACAAAGGGCATATCTGCATAGGGCATTTTACTCCTCTATGCCAATTTAAAAACGTTTCACTGTATGAAAGACTCCTGAAGGCCAATTGTACCAGCAGTATAGTTCACAAGGGATGTTTTAGAAACTCTGTCCTTTTAATGGTATCAAAATGAGATGAGCAAGGAAATGAAAACATCTCCAGAACTGTACTAGGAAGAGCTTAATAGTACTAATGTATTTTGTAAAACACTGAAAAGCACATGCATTTATCAAGGAACAGCTTCCTAATTTTACCAGGAAGCCACCTGCTAGAGAATTAGGACTGGTTGGAACTCATATGAAGAAGGAAAAACTATATCAGTGTTTCTCAACTTAGCAAATTTGAGAGGTTTGGACTTTGGCTCCCAGAATTCCCCAATCAGGTAATGGGGAAAGCTGTGAAATACTGATCTACATTGTGAGTCCTTTAAGACTGAAGTGTAATGTGTATGTATTGTCACTCAAAGGAAAAGGAAAGCTTTACTAGACACCAAAGTATATTTTGGAGAGATCAGAAATACTGGGGAAGATGAGAACAGGGCTTCTGGCAGCATATCTATTATTATAAATACAGTCAAAGCTCCCTTATTATTTTCCCAATCATTGCTTCATCACTGGAGGTTTTTCAAAAATAGACCTGACACAACTATTTGTCTGAGATTATATATGGCTCTTTGCCTTGAGTGATTCTACAATTCTATTGCCCTCGAAATGGCAGGGGAACGCAAAGAATACAAAGGGGGCAGGTATATAATTAAGGATCTTCTGTGGCGCAGTGGTTAGAGTGCTGTATTGCAAGCTACTTCTGCAGCCAGCTGCCTATAATTAATACACAGTTCAAACTAACAATTAAAATACAGTTCAAATCCCACCATGCTCGTTGGGGGCAATATGCTGACTCTGTAAACCGCTTAGAGAGGGCTGTAAAGCACTATAAAACAGTATATAAGTCTAAGTGCTATTGCTATAGGAGCTGTGCAGCCTGGGGAAGGCAGACACTGTAGCTTATCCCATCTGAAAGGCTCCCAGACCGGGGAAGGCTCTGAGAGCGGGAAGATGCTTATTCGATCCGCCAGCAAAGCCCCGCACCTTAGCGTTGGCTTTTGCGCGTTTTCTGGGTTGCAGCGGGGCAGATCTAGGTCCTCTCCCCGGACGCTGCTGGAGGCGACGTTTAGCTAAGCTAGCGCGAATCTTGGCGGTGATCTTCCGTTCGTGGCCGGCCGGGACGCGCCAATTGGTACGCTGTTCCCTGGAGCGGCGGCTGCGGCCCTTCCCGCCGGATCCGGGACCCCGCGGGCCATCGCGCCACGCCCGCTCCCGCAGCCGCGCCACGCGCTCCTCCTCCCACTCGGAGTCCTCTGATCCAGAAGAGGGCGCCGCTACCACGGACGCCCTTGAGCCGCTCCGTCCGCTTCGCATGGCGGCGCCTGGGCTTCGCCTTCCGCCCCGAAATGTTGTCTGTCCCGCTTCAGTACAGTCATTAGATGCGGCCGAGGCGGGTCCTTCCCACCTGCGTCACAGAGCCGGATCTTAATGCTGCTCCTTTCTCATGCTCTCGGAGTTGCCGTGGTGACGCAGTTCTGAGGTTAAAAACTGGGAGACCTGCAAATCTATCATCTACAATACAGGTAGTCCTCAACTTAGGACCAGAATTGACTCCAAAATTCTTATTGCTAAGTGACTTTAGCCTCTTTTTACGACCTTTCTGCTATAAGTTATTAAGTGAATCATTGCAGTTATCAGTTAACGTGGTTAATCTGACATCCCTGCTGACTTGTCAGAAGATAACACAAGGTGATCACATGACCCCGGGACACTGCAACTGTCATAAATAGGAGTCAGTTGCCAAACGGCTGAATTTTCATCATGTGACCATGGGGATGGATGCTGCAGTGATGATCATAAGTACAAAAACCGGTATTTTTTTCAGTGCTGTTGTAACTCTGAACAGTCCCTAAATCAACTGCTGTAAATTGAGGACCAACTTTGGCAACTTTTAAGAAGTGTAGATTTCAACTCCTGGAATTCTGGGAGCTGCAGTCCACACGTCTTAAACTTCCTGAAGTTCTGAAACACTCTTCTATAAAGAAGATGAAAATATTTATGATTTGTGCTGTTAATTTAAGTCTATGTTTAAAGTATCATTACAGTTTGAATTTTCATTCTATATGGGAGTCGTTAATTACAAATGAGAAAGAAGTGCATTTTTAATTTTTTTTAAAATGAAAACTTTCAGGTAAATAATGAAAAGTCTGTTACTTTACAAACAAGACAAAAAACCTTTGGGGTTTTTTTCTTTGTGTAGAATTGTATACATAAAAATGTACAGTACAAAGACAAGCCAAAACAATACAGAGAAGCCTTTGGTTAATATTTTTCATTAGGTACCCTGGAAATTATCAGCAGAATCATCTTCGTTTGGCACAAAAAAGGCTCTGTTGTTCAAGTTCTAGTCACAAATTTTATCTCCATGTTTCCTCATTAGTTGACAAGCTACCTCCTGCTTAAAGCACATAGAACAGTTATAAAAGAATACTCAAACTGCAGTGAAACCCACTAGAATCACTTTGTTTCTTTGAGCTAAAGTTGAAATGAGAAATGAAAATCGTAACAGCAACCTTGTTGGAAGCCATCAAAGCTTTTTCTAGACCAGCACTTGGTTTCTCAAAGTAATTTAAGCACATGTCTCTGCAGATGAGATTGCCACTGCTGTCTGTCCTGCAGCTTCTATTCGAAAGTATGCTAACTCTGACCAGAGATGATAGAGTCTTAAGCCATTGAGAGACCTGTCCTCCATGGATTTATCTGATCACCTTTGAAACTGGTCATCACCGTGCATCACAAACAACCATGAATTTCACAGCATAATTATGTGTTCTATTAAATACTTTCATTTGTTCTCATTCCAGTCAGTTATATTTGGTAATTCTTGGCTCTAGGTTTGAAGAAAGGCAGCAAAACTCCCTATCTGCTTTTCCCATAGCATGCATGCTTTTATATTGGCAGAGCACAGGAGAGAATTTAACAGGGCAATCAACTGGCTTATATGGCTTCATGCTAGAATGCAGTAAAGACTCTTAATCTAATTGTGCTATGTCATGTATCTAAAAATCTTTAGGTGAATTCAAACCTTGATACTACCATAACCACATCATGTTTATCGTCTCTGGAGGTTTTGCTACAATGCCTGACCGATTCCACTTCCAAAATACCAGTATGTCAAAAGTGACTTGGATAGCTCCATTACTGTTAGCAGAAAATACTACCTGTGCCATGGATTCAACCATATATCCAATCATTTTTCCTTTATTGAATTATAGCATGTAAAGGTTAGGTTTATTACTAAATATCTAGCCCAATGTTGCTTTTACTGCAGGAGTTTTCTACTACAGCAGGGATGTCAAACTCTCATGTGACATTGTAGGAAGTTAACACCCACCCCTCTCCTGGAAAATTGAAATATCAAAGGAAATATTAAAAAGGCAGAATATTTCTCCTAAAAAGAGTAGTTACTCAAGAAGCAGAAACTCACCCCAGAAGCAGAATCTCACCCCCACCTTTGTTAATGGGTGGGCCATTAAGGTCTGGGCCAGAATACTTTACATAAGAAGGAACTCCAGGTAAAAGCTATAGAAATTGCCAAAAGCCCTTTTAAGGGTATAATCACCCAGCAAGGCTAGACCAAGCCTGGAACTCAGGACAACCTACAGAGTTGCCCCTGGGAGTCCGACAGCCAGTGGGATTCATTTCTTGCACAGGAACAGGAAACACTCAGGTGGGGCCAAACAGAGGTTATATAAGGGTCTCTCCGCATCTGGACTTCCCTTTTTTTCTTGACCTCCTCACCTTGAAGGATGTGATCATCCTTCCTTTTCACTCTGGAGCTCCAGGCTATGTGGTCTTGTACACCATTAAACTTTCCAAGCAGCCTCCATGTTTCCAGTGTCTTTTTCCCCACTTGGAACTGAACCCAGAAGGATATTTAAAACAATTACCACCCACCTGCCTTCAATCAAGGACCTGTATACTGCACGAGTCAAAAAGAAGGCTGTGAAAATATTTACAGACCCCTCACATCCTGGACATAAACTGTTTCAACTCCTTCCCTCAAAATGATGCTACAGAGCACTGCACACCAGAACAACTAGACACAAGAACAGTTTTTTCCCGAAAGCCATCACTCTGCTAAACAAATAATTCCCTCAACACTGTTCAGCTATTTACAAAGTGTACACTACTATTACTGTTAATCTTCTCATCACTCCTTATCACCCATCCCCTCCCACTTGTGACTGTAACTTTGTTGCTTGTATCCTCTGTTTCCTAGTATGATTTGATGTTGATTGTACCCTATGACTATCATTAAGTGTTGTACATTATGATTCTTGATTCTTAACGAATGTTCCTTCTTTATGTATACTGAGAGTATTTACACCAAGACAAATTCCTTGTGTGTCCAATCACACTTGGCCAATAAAGTATTCTAGTCTATTTCTTTCAACAACATATCACAACTTTTTCTCCCTTTGCTAAAATGGGGGTGGGAGTGGCCAGCGCATGATGCATGCGGCTCATGGGCCACAAGTTTGACACCCCTGTACTACAGTATCCTTAACAGATGACCATGCAGCCTGTGTTTCAACACTTCCAGCACTTTCCCCAAAGCATTCTGTACCATTGCTCTTTTTTTTCTTCTGACGACTCACCAAAATCTATTTTATTATTTATACTGTTGTTTCTTGTCCTACCAGAACAAGTTGGTTCTGCCTTCTACATGGTGCCCTTTCAACCCTTTCACGGGTTACAAAAGTATCCAAATCTCTCCCTTTCTGCAGGTTATTTTTGAAAACAGCGCAAGAGAATTCTGAGAGAAAATGAGCGAGCTGCTCTTTATTTTTCTTCCTTTGGAATGAATGGTATTTTATTTATATCCCACCTTTTATAGTATTTTTATAAATAACTCACAGCAGTGAACATAACTAACACTCTTTCCTCCATCTATTCTCCCTACAACCCTGTGAGGTGGCTTGGGCTGAGAGCGAGCAAGGGAGAGAGAGTAACCGAGTGACCCAGTTTCCCAGCAGAACCTTTCATACCAAAGGCAGGACTGTAACTCACAGTCTCCTAGTTTCTAGCCTGGTGCTCTACAAACTATAAAATTGCACTCCAGGTCGGAAGCAGAGCTAAGATGTGCACTGCCAGAGCACTTTTGGGAAAGAGGCTTGAAATCTCCAGTTCTGATCTACTGCAACGCATTTGATTCAGCTAGTTAGTTTATTCAATAAGCCATAATTGAGCAGCTGAGCTATTGTGTGTTGCAAGCTATGCCAAATGCCCGGTCACAAAATCTTTTAACACAATAAATCGCAGCTTGTGAGAGTAAGAAACAAACCCAGATGACGATACAACACTCGCATTCCTTGTTTCAAACAGGGCCCCCCAAGGCTGTGTGCTATCTCCACTTCTCCCTTTATACCAATGACTGCATCTCAAATGATCCATCTGTTAAAATACTGAAGTTTGCTGATGACACAACAGTGATTGGTCTCATTCGAGACAACGATGAATCTGCATAAAGACAGGAGCTTATACAACTTGCCTCGTGGTGTAACCGAAACAATCTGGAACTGAACACACTCAATAACGTAGAAATGGTGGTAGACTTTAGAAGAAACTCCCCCATACTACCATCTCTTACAATACTAGACAACACAGTATCAACAGTAGAGACCTTCAAATTTCTAGGTTCTACTATATCACATGATCTAAAATGGACACCTAACATCAAAAATATCATCAAAAAAGCACAACAAAGAATGTTTTTTCTGCGCCAACACAGAAAGCTCAAACTGCCCAAGAAGCTGCTGATCCAGTTCTACAGAGGAATTATTGAATCTGTCATCTGCACCTCTATAACTGTCTGGTTTGGTTCTGCAACCCAACAGGATAGACACAGACTTCAGAGGATAATTAGGACTGCAGAAAAAACAATTACTACTTACCTGCCTTCAATTGAGGACCTGTATACTGCACGAGTCAAAAAGAGGGCTGTGAAAATATTTACAGACCCCCTCACATCCCGGACATAAACTGTTTCAACTCCTTTCCTCAAAACGATGCTATAGAGCACTGCATACCAGAACAACTAGACACAAGAACAGTTTTTCCCCGAAAGCCATCACTGCTAAACAAATAATTCCCTCAACACTGTTCAACTATTACAAAGTCTGCACTACTATTACTGCTAATCACTCCTTATCACCCATCCCCTCCCATTTGTGATTGTAGGACTGTAACTTTGTCCAATGTATCCTTACGATTTATAGTTTCCTAATAATTATTTGATTGTTGATTGTACCGTATGACTATCATGTGTTGTACGTTATGATTCTTGATTCTTAACGAATGTGTCTTTTCCTTATGTATACTGAGAGTATTTACACCAAGCCAAATTCCTTGTGTGTCCAATCACACTTGGCCAATAAAGTATTCTATTCTATTCTATTCTATTCAGAGCACTTCTGGGAAAGGGGCTTGAAATCTCCAGTTTTGACCTACTGCAACGCATTTATTCAGCTAGTTAAGCCATAATAAGCCATAGTTGAGCAGCTGAGCTATTGTGTGTTGCAAGCTATGCCAAATGCCCAGTCACAAAATCTTAACACAATAAATCGCAGCTTGTGAGGGCGAGAAACAAACCCAGATGACGATACAATACTCGCATTCCTTGTTTCAAACTGCAAGTCTCGCGATGCCGTTAATTCTTAAGAGGCAGGTGGGCGGGGTTGCCTCCCGCGCTCGCGAATGATTGGTCAGCCGGTTTCGCCTCTGTTACGACGGAAAGCGCCACGTTCTGCTCGGAACGGGGAAAAAAAAGAGGAGGAGCAGGAGAAACACCCATGGCCCGGCAAGCAGCCGATGCCAGGAGAAAGTGGGCGTGGTTTTCCTTACGGCAGCGAGCCAATAAACGAGTGGTGCGCGCGCTCCGCATTTCGGCGTGGTGTGGCGTGCCCTGCGCGCGCACAGGGGCGAGGAGTCTTCTGCCGGGTCCGCCTAAGCGAGGGCTGGGCTAAGATGGCGGCGCCCGTCCTGCTGCGAGTCTCGGTGCCGCGCTGGGAGCGGGTGGCCCGCTACATCGTGTGTCTGGCCGGGATTATTCTTTCGCTCTACGCCTGCCACCTGGAGCGTGAGAAGGGTCGCGACCTCCAATACCAGGCACTCTGTGACCTCAGCGAGCGTGTCCGGTGCTCCTCTGCCATCTCCTCCAGGTCAAGCAAGCGGGAGAATACGGGTGGGGGTTGAGGCGGAAGCCGCCAGGAACTGTTTGGGATTTGCTCCGTTGGCTAGCCGTGATTGTGCGAAAGTTAGGAGAGCTGCTGAGTGTTTGTAGAGTTGCTCATCCTTTCTCCAAAATGATTCTGATTCGAAATCATTAATCCCTCAAGTTTTGGGAGGGTATTTCCTCAGCCCAGAGGCTTTGCCTAAAACCCCTCCGCGATTGAAAACTTACTAATCACAGAAATAAGTCATTCCCAATATTAATTTCTCTCCCTAAAGTCTCCCTCGTTAATCATGTTGGCCTCTGTTACAGAGCTATTAATCACAGCTAAAAGATGCAAAGGGTATTGATTGTTTTTCTGGATCAGTTTCCTTCAGATCAGAATGATGAATGTTGCTTTTAATTAACAAGAAAGGAAAGAAAAAGGAGAAGGGGAACATTAAAAAATAATGAGATGAAAAAGCTTAGCATTGCAAATCAGAGCAAAACACTAACATACCAACTAGGTTAGTTAAGCAGTGCTAATATTACTAGCATTACTACTAGTTACTAATTTACTGACAAAATTGGTTTTAATGAGAACTCCATTTATCAAACTTATTTGATAATGGCAGATCTGTGAAACCTATTGTAATTGCCAATCATTTCCTGTTGATATCTTGTGAGTGACTTTTTAGGGAGCTCCAAGACTTTACAACTGAATTAAATGGAACAGCTCCATGAAAACTCAGAACATTGAATTAGGGCCTTTCCATAACTTTAGCATGTTAAATGTTGTTTCCAGGATAGGTTGCTAATCAGTGTTGATAAATTGATTTTATGCTTAGCACCTGGATGTGCTTGAAGGAGAGCATGTGTTGTTGAATGGACTGAAGCAGAGAATTGAAAGAATGGGGTGAGGCTGCAAACACTAATGTGGGTGTGAACCTGAACTATTTTTACTTTGCCTGTATACTGTGTAGGCTTCAAGAATTGAAAGTTTGTGATAAGTTTTTATCTGATGATGTCAGCCGATCCTCACTGAATGACCTGAGTGGGTGGTTTGTAGAAATTAGGGAAAGGAAACATTTAGAAAAGTCAGATGTATGTAGAGGAAGACTAAATTCAACAATGCCTGTAAGTGTCTCTAAAGTATGAGTATAATATTGCTTACTAGCAGAATTTCAGTAGAGTGTTGGTATGGAAACATTTGGGGCCAAATGCTGAGTAAAGGTTTCTTATGGAGCTAAGTGTCAGGATTCCGACCACAGGAATATTTTATGAGTTGACACTAAGCCTGTTGCAAATAGTAATAGCAAATAGTAAAGAAGGTTCCTGTCAAATGAAGTGCATTTGTACAAAGCATGTATTTTATTATGACTAAATAGATGTTCCTGCTCCAAAAATGTTTATCACTTAACAATAAATATTTTGTGTCTTGAACTTAAGTGTTGAAAGTGTTGAAAGAAGCTGAAGTTGGGCATTTGCTGACGTTTGTTAGATATTGCTTGGCAGGGTGGATTTGATTTAAATCAAACTGATTTAATTCATAGTCACTAGTCAGTAAGGCTTGATTTAAATCATAGTTTTCTATATAAAGACTAATTCTTGCTGGTATAACTTTAATATGCAAGTAGATGAAGATTTTTAGAATAACAACTTTTCATATTAGCTTTTTTATCCCCAGTTTAATAGGTTAATCTTTCATATTTGTTCATATTATAACATTTTTGCTGTGAAGAAGAGGCATGTGATCTCTGCTGAGTCAAATTCAATTTTGAGAACTGCAAAAGTAAACCAAGCATCTGTGATAATATCTTGTAGGCAGAGAAACTTACAAAAACTTAATCTTACAAAAACCTCTGGAAGAACATGACATTGTGAATGCATTAATGGAATTTATTTACCAAAAAAATTAAACATATACAGCCTTATTCTACATAATTAAAAAACTAATCTTTATTTCATGATGGAATAACCTTTGGATAGTAATATATTTTCCTCAAAAAGCATTTTATTTAAAAAAATCTGATTTAAATAAAAAAAATCCGATTTAAATTTAAAAAATCTGATTTTTTTGATTTTTTTTTTTAAAAAATCATTGATTTTTATCCACCCTGTTGCTTGGTAAAACTTTTTAAGTTTACTTTCAGGAATAAAAGGAGTTCTCAATTTTGTTATGCAAGTATTTTCCAAATTCTGTATTAAAAATAAGGGTCAAAATATTCTTGCATACCACTGAATTGGTTAATGCCTATCATTGGTAATATTTTTTTCAGAAGATTGACTTGCTGCTGTTTAGGTTGGATAATATTTTGCAAGTAGAGAGATTAGTTCTACTGTTTTATGTGTTCCATAGTACTGTGTACTTGCAGTCATGTAATTTTTACAGTATTCACACAACTATTTATAAATCCAGTAATATTCAGTCTATTTTAGCTTAGTGGAGAACAGTTTTTGTAGATGGCAGATTTATAATACTTGCAAGATCTCAAACAAAATTACATTAAAAGTTCATGTTTTTCCATTCAAAGCAATAGCCTCAATTTTACATTGTTTACATTTGTTTGACTTAAAATTGGAAAAAATATTTTTGCCACTGCTTTAAGTGCTGGATATTGGGTTGGGGTTTTTTTTAGGTTCAGAACCAAATTATGTTCTTTTCAGAACATGTTGGTAATTGCTGAAGGAAGCCAGTGATTTTTTTCTGTGTATATGTACTATGCAAAAAATAGATTAAATCCATTTTCGCAATAAAGTCCTTGCTGTTTGACTTATCATTCCCCCTCCCCCAAATGCTTCTCTGACAGTACAATATCTTTTCAGCTGATATTATCTTTTCTGTTACATTCAGAGCTAAATTGCCTAATAAGATACAGTGAGAGTCTTTGACCCCTATTTCTAGTTGGCCAATAAAGATTTCCCAATGAGACTGACCTCTCTTCACTTTTCTCTTAGAGAATCTCTGCCATGTTCTGGTTTGATTTGATTTCACCTAATATACATCAGTTTTAATTAACAGACAATTAGTGAGTGCTATCATAGTTAGCTGAGTTGGAGAGGAGGATGTCAAATCTAAAGGGTCAATTCAAAATCAGAATAACCTCGGGCTAGAGCAGGCATGTCCAAAGTCCAGCCCGGGCGCCAATTGTGGCTCATTTTCAAATTTCAAGCTGCCCACAGCCTCTTCTCCCCGCCAGCTCAGCCTGTCACTCATCCCCGCCGGCTGGCGTTTTTCCCTTCACTGCACAGTGGTTCCCATGAATGTCAGGCTGAATGGTCAGCCCCCACAAATTTTCACCTCACCAAATCTGGCCCTCCTTGCAAAACATTTGGACACCCCTGGGCTAGGGTCTAGCCAGAAAAACTAAGTAAAATAAAGGAATGTCAATCATATAAGGCGACTACAGAAATGATAAGAACAGCACTAGTGAACCACTTTAGCTGGAGGACTACATTCATTTTTCTACAGACCATGTATTAGTAATAAATCTGGGGAATGTTTAAAGAACCAATGTTTAGAGCTTTTTGCTGTGTTTCATCTTTTCTGCCACTGTATTTGCTTTCTTTGCATTGAGAAAAAGGAGCAAGGCAAGAATTTGTTTACTTAATGTCAGTGTTTGCTCTTCTGCGTTGCACACCTGATCAGTTGATTTTCTTCTTTAATGAAAAAGAAGTTCCTTCTTAGGAAACAAATTAGCAGGGGAAGACATGTCCCCCCCCCCTGCATTATTAGGCTTGTGGGAGATTAGATCTTGGACAAAGACAGAGCAAGTCCTGGTTTCTTCCTTCCTTTCTAGAAATTAAGTAGCATTGATTATTTTCTAGTCCTGCATCCCTGCATCAGTCCAGAAATCCTGAAACCAATCCGTGGACCACTTGCAAAGAGTTTCTAAATTATGTGTGTCATTAAGTTTCATAGAAGTAGGAATACTTGGTTCTGAGTTCCCTTGAAACATGCAAAGACTGTACATTTTTAACAGAACTGCAGAGACCTCGTATGCATATAGAACAGGTAGTCCTCAACATATGGCCACAATTGAGCCCAAAATTTCTGTGGTTAAGTGAGACATTTAAGTGAGCTTTGCCCCATTTTATGACATTTCTTGCCAAAGTTGTTAAGTGAATCACTGCAGTTGACAAGTTAATACTTTGATTGTTAAGTGAATCTGACTTCCCCATTGACTTTGCTTGTCAGAAGATTGAAAAAGGATTCACATGACCTTGGGATGCTGCAATGGTCATAAATATGAACCAGTGGCCAAGCATTTGAATTTTGAGCACATGATCATAGGAATGGTGCGTAGGTTGTAACTGTGAAAAACGGTCTTGTCACTTTTTTCAGTGCCTTTGTAACTTCGAACAGTCACTAACTAAATGAACTGTTGCAATCGAGGACTATTATTTATTTATTTATTTATTTATTTATTTATTTATTTATTTACAAGATTTATATATCGCCCCCCACTCCCTGCGGGACTCGGGGCGGTGTACAGCCATTTAAAAAATACAATAATAACATAATAATTAAAAACAATTAAAAAGATTAAATATTGTGGCTGAATAATAAAAATGAGACAAGGGTTTAAAAATAAGAACTAAAACCAATTAAAACCGAATTTAAAACCCTATAAAACCCTAGGCCAGACCGGCTTGATAAAATAAATGAGTTTTCAATGCGCGCCGGAAGGTCAAAAGGTCAGGAATGATCCTCATCTCTGGGGGTAATTCATTCCAGAGGGAGGGTGCCTCCAACAAGAAGGCCTGCACCCTCGGAGTCGCCAGCCGTCCAGCTGGCAGCACCCCGAGGAGACCCATTCTATGGGAGCGCACTGGCCGACGGGAGATCGATGGTGGCAGTAGGCGGTCCTGTAAATATCCAGGTCCCAAGCCATGGAGCACTTTAAAGATGGTAACTAACACCTTGAAACGCACCTGAAAGACCACCGGGAGCCAATGCAGCTTGCGCAAGAGTGGCGTAACATGAGAGCTCCGAGAAGCCCCCAAAGCCACCCACGCAGCCGCATTCTGCACCACACTATAAGATGCACTTCCCCCTCCCAAAAAAATGGGTGGAAATGTCTGTGTCTTATAGAGTGAATGTTACCAAAGCCCCGCCCACACACCGACCTCCACCCTTTGGCTTCTGCCTCCCAGCAATTTGCCTCCTTGCAGCAAACAGCTGGTTTCTGCACATCCCGTTTTGGCCTCCGAATGTTCAGCCCATTCCAAGCAGCAGAGCCACCTAGAACGGGCCAAAAATGGGACTCACGGAGGCGGCGATAGACAGTGATTGGCAGTGGTGGTGATGGGTGGCAGCGATCCCGGCAGCCTGGAACAGCTGGTCATCTGTATTCCGGGAGGCTGATCTAACCGCCAATCAGTTACTCATGTTAAATCAGGCTGTGCTGAAGTTGTCAAGGCTGTTTGCTGCAAGGAGGCAAATTGCTGGGAGGCAGAGTAAGATTTTTTTCTTGTTTTCCTCCCCAAAAGTTAGGTGCATCTTATAGTTTGGAGCGTCTTATAGTCCAAAAAATACGGTACTTTTCATGTTTGCTATGCCTTGAAAGAAAATAATGCCAGCCTTGCCTTGCAAATCCAGAATATTTAGTAACGTTGGCTTCATTTATGTTTTAAATTAGCCATTTGTAACTAAAACATGTTAAGTGTTGTAGACATCCTCTTTTTGATTGCCTAGCTTCCTATAGGTTGACAAGCGAACTGGACATTTTCAGCTCTTTACTAAATTCAGGGTTGACAGATTTCTGGCAATAGCAGCAATTGTAGAATATCTCTTCAGGATTAAATCTTGGTGTTCTCCCGCATATTGTAATTATTGCTAGAGAGAGCATCTTCTACAAGTATATTTTCAGAAGTTGACTAACATCTGAATATTTTACAGCTATAGGAAACTTGGATATTTTGTGTGCAAATCCCCCCCCCCCCAATTTTCCAGTAATTTTTCAGTTTAGAATTGGGAAATGTCTGTAAAATTGTAAAATGGTTGAAATAGTGGTGCAGGAAAGGTGTGACACTTAGAAAGGAAAACTAATTGTATCCATGGATTTGTTTTGTTTGATTTCTTATTATGGATATATGACAAACAGATCAAACTGGATTTGAATTTTGAAAAGATTTGAACTAAAACTGGTAGAGCCAGTATCAAGTAATTTTAGCTAATCAGACTTAGGCAAGAAAGCAGATTGTATCTTTTTGTATACAGTAATCTAAGAATAATGTAACAGAACCTTTCAGTCCAGTTATGGACTGTTATTTAGATCTGTATTCATTAGTTTGCACATTCAAATAATGCTAGTTTCTAGTCTAACCCTCTCTGAACATAGGGCTATGGCTAGATTTGGGCAAAAAAGGGTTTGTCTATCTCTGTCTCAGTAAACAAGTATATGTACTGTATATTTGAATGAAAATCTTGTGGGCTGCTGCAACATTTGTAGATCAGTAAAGGTCAGACAAAGGAAAGCCCTTTCCCACTTGTTTCATTTGTCCTTAAGTTACTGCCAATCTTGTTGGTTTCTAGTCTAGTTTCTAGTGGATCTGTGTTGTTCTGTTTAGATATTACTAATGGTCCCACAGTTCAATTTAAAAAAGCTTCCAAATATTTGGTACGATGATCAGAAATCCAAAAGTTGTTGCCTGCAGCTTATGATCAGAAAGGAACAAAACAGAAAGAAAAAAAAGTCAGAGGAAAAAAGTAAGTGTATCTCTTGGTTACTAGTTCCACATGTAGTAATGAAAGGATTGGGTCTAATTAAGTGGAAAGGCTGCTGCTGCTGCTTCCTTTCATGATTTCATGGCTGCTGATGGCAATTGGTAGGGATCTCTCAATTAAATGTGTATTTGGGCATGATGAAGAATGCTTGAGTGTAATGTCTTCCCCCTCAGACAGTACGAATAATGGTAATTTTGTTGGTGGTTATGTCAACACCCTAGGAACTGGAAGATTATGAATTTTAGTCCTGCCTTGGGCACAGAACCAGTTGGATAACCTTGGACAGTCACTTTCTCTCAGCCATAGGAAAAAAACAATGGCAAGCCACTTTCAAAATTTTGCAAAGAAAATTGCAGGGGTTTTCCAGGCTGCCATCAGGAGTCAACCAAAGACAAGGTTCAAAGCAAGAATAAAAAGTGGAAGAATCAGTAGACCAGCTAATTAGTTGCTGCAAAAGATTGCACAGAGTGACTAGGAACAACAGTGTGACAAAGTAGCAACAATGCTTCATTGGAATATTTGCAAGAAATACCATTTGCCTGCAAGCAAGAACTTGGTGGGACCACAAAATAATAGAAAGAAATAGAAAACGATGAAGCTAATGTTCTCTGGGAGTTTAGAATTCAAACAAGCACCTGCTATATAACACTCGAGACTTAGCAAATATTAGTTAAAAAAACCATCAAAAAATCTGAATTGTGGAAAACAAAAATAGCGCCAATAGTAAGAGATTCCTTGGGTGCAATCCCAAAACATCTGGAACACTATTTGTTATTAACAAAATAACCGTCAGTCAATTACAAAAAGCAGGTTTACTTGGAACAGCTTACATCTTATGACAGTGCCTTTAATATTAAACAATAGCTGCCTATCTAGGTCATTGGGAAGGACTCAGTAAGTGGTGGTGGATAAAAATGCCAAATCTAGTCTAAACATCTGGCTGTGTGACTAAGTATACTAGTAATAACATTAGGTGCATATTCATGTGGTCCTCATCATTTGTCTATTTGCTAGGTTATAGTCAGGCTGATATTTATGTTATATCATAGCATTGACAAAATGTATGTACTCTTTGCATGCCTATTGCCAAGTTTCAAAGATACATTTTCTAATGAATTGGGCCACAGTTTTGTTTGTTCAGATACTTTGTGAATGTTCTAGTGGAACAGTTAGGAAATGTGAACAGTGGAGCCCAAACACATCTGCTGGTCGTAACGTTGAAGCAGGCTGTTCAAAAAACAAACAAACCAGGAAACTCATTGGCTTGTTTCATCAAAGAGTATTTTTCTAATTCTGAACTCTTTGTTCCACTGAATGTCTGCTCCTTTCTCCAAATTTTGGATATGTTTTTGCTGTCCATAAACCTACTGTTTATCTAGAAATTCTCTTGTAATTCAACTGTTAAAAATATTATAAAAATTTATTAAAATACATTCAAATAGAGAAAAATACTTTAACAGTGGTTGTTATACCGAGGATACGTTCATAAACTGATTTCTATTCCTGATTAACTTATCCAAGTCTGGAAAGGCGTTATTAATTGGCAATTGCCATCTTCCTGGAAGTTTGCATAAAAAAATTGGACCCAAATGATGTTGATGTGAGGTTTTTTTGGACCAGAAGTTGACATTTCAGTACAATTCATCACTTCAACTCCAATTTTTTTTTACCACGGACATTGAAAGCTGTTGAGAGTATTGCTATCTCTATTAATGTGTCTAACCCCCTTCACAATTCAATCACAGAGCCTATTCAGAAATCAAACCACAAGACCTTAATTTAATGTGTCTAAACCATTGGGAAAATTTCGCTTAGATGTTAAATCAATCCATTATCAGTACCATAAAATGTTTGTGTTAATATGCTTTGACCTGAAACAGAAGCTTTTGTTTAAAAAAAAAAAATCACTTAGTGGCCTTAAGGCAACTAATTTGCTCTCTTGAATAATATCCATGAATTTTCTTTGAGTTTGACTGATGAACAATCTCAAGATAGATAGGTGGTTTATATAAATGTGACCACATCTAATTCCTACTCTTTGGAGTGAGGTCCCCCAAACATCCAGGTGGCCCCAAACTGCTTGTGTTTCAGAAGGCCTTTGGCTAGGGGAAGCCCCTTCCATGGAATGGGTGTGCTTTGTTACTGCATCTTTTGTCATCATTTTCCTTATTTTTACTGATATATATATATATATATATATATATATATATATATATATATACTTTGTATTACAACACCCTGTTAAGCTATATTTTATATATTTGCTTTTTTACTTATGAACTGCCTCTTGTTTCTGGGAGTCAGGCAATGTATAAATGTAACTAAATAGAAAAGATATATGTCAGATGCATTATATAAGTATAGAATTTGCCTTATCATATATTTGATAACTGGATCTCTCCACCCAGTATTTTCTGCCCAGCCTTTTGTAAATCTACTACCCTCCTGAAATTTTGAATTGAGTATGGCCATAGTACTATTTGAGTCGTGTGTTATTTAATCATGATTTATTGAATCAGCCCCAAATGGCTAAGCTAAGCCAACATGCTAAGCCATTACTAATGAATTCATTAGCCACATTACTGCAATCCATTCTGCACAGCTAAACAGTGTCCCTATTCAATGTACCATCTATTCCCCCCATGTGCAATTGTTCTCCTTGGAGATGCCAGGATCAAAGCATGTCTCTTATACATAAAACATGTATTACTTCACTAGCATCTTTTTAATTCCTAGGATGGAGCAGAAGAGACCAGAGAATAGATGGGTGGCACAATTATTTTGCCGTGTACATTTTAGTCAGATGAAAGCTCTTCACCAACAAGCAATCTGATTTATATTTTGTGGTTGGCAGCTGCTTACTAATGGTTGTCCCCAACTGTTCTGAAAAGTTGCACTAATTTAAAAAAATCAATATTAATATTCTGTTCTTAAGCAGAAGATAGTGTGGGCCCAGCAAGATATAGCCTTTTGCATTGTTGTCTTGAGCAGCCAAACTCTTAAGCCAACAGTCAGTGGATTATATTTTACATGGGTGTATATATTACACATCCAGTTCATGATTTAATGCCAAGTTGCCTGTATTTGTGTATTTCTTATAAAGGTTCATTGATTTGGGTCACAAGCCCCATGTTTTAGGGCTCAGGTATCTTAAGACTCATTCGTGCAGTGTAGGCTATGAATGCGAAAACTGAATTAACCAGTAATGCAAACTTCTTGAAGTAATTTGCCTTTTCTTGTTGCCCCTTTTCATTCATTGAAAACAACTCCAGTTAAAAATTACCAGTCTAACTGGTTTTTCTCCCCAACAGATATGTACTTCTTAATCTAGAGGTCTGATGGAACATAGTTTTGGGAGTATTTAACTGGTTTTTCTGGTCTCTGAACAGATAGCAGTTTTTGTATACTGATTCCGAATGTACAGTATTCAATTTAGGCACTAAATATCCTTTTTATTGAGAATCTCCAACTGTCTTAAAAGTGGGCAAATCTCTTCACATAAGGATCCTGAGGCTCCTAAAATGCAGCATTTCTTAAGCCCTATTTCTATTGAAATGCTAAGACTTAAACCCAGTTCTTTTTTATAAAAGTATCTTAGGAGAAGGGACTTGATTCTTTGCATAATTTGATATGATGTTATTGTATGCTTAAATATATGTAGGTGATTTATATTAATTTTGTGTATTAATGCTTAGGATTCTTTATGTTATTTAATCATTGGATTCTACACTTTTCTTTTAATTTGTATATTTCTCTTTTAAAAAATTGTGACTTTTAAAACACCTGATGCCTTCTGCATTAAAAACAGGTACACCTATATTCAGTCCATATCTTCCCCACCCATTTGGCTCTAGGTTTCAGGAATGTTCTTAGCCTATGTGGAAGTTAGTCATATCTTTAACAGGGTTCAGGCTGATATAAGCAGATGATTCATTTACTTCTGTATTCAGTTCTGCAGATTATTGCTTTTCATCTGTATTCTGATTAAAGTTTCCTGGGCTGCGGGTGGGAAAGCTGGCTGAGTCACATACGGAGTTCTTTTCAAAGTGTTTGCAGTGTGATTACTATTGTGAGGCAACCCAGGAGCACAACACAGCACACAGAGGCTGTTTAATGAATCTGTTTACTGCATGGGTATAGGACAGTGATGGCTAACCTTTTTGTTGTTGCGTGCTGAAAGTGCACCCATAATGGAATGCGCATGTGACACCCCCTGCACATGGGTGTGCCCCCCTGTGCACACCGCGCACCTCTGCGCATGCACGTGTGACCCCCCGCACCCCGTTACCCCCTGTGCATGGCGTCTCCTGCTCACGCCCCGCACATGTGCAGTGGATCTATTCCGGGTGACTCACGTGCCAGCAGAAATGGCTCTGCGTGCCACTTCCAGCACGCGTGCCATAGGTTCGCCATCATGAGTATAGGAAATACTATGATGGAAAGAGGAAAGTGCTCTACAGCCAAGCATTTTAAATTTTATTTTAAGGACCATGGTTCATTACCGAAAGTCAGTTTGGTGTAGTGGTTAAGGCACTCCGGCTAGAAACCAGGAGACTGTGAGTTCTAGTCCCACCTTAAACACAAAGCCAACGGAATGACTTTGAGTCAGTCACGTTCTCTCAGCCATAGGAAGAAGGCAAGGGCAAACTACTTCTGAAGTCTTTAAAAAAATAAAAAACCACACAGAGACTACATAGTCCCTAAGTCAGCGCCGACTTGAAGGCAAGAAACCAAATCAAAACAAAACAAAAATCAACAACAAAAACCCCTTACTATCCTGAGTAACAGTGATAGTTACTATTTGAAATGAAATTTGCGTAGATTTTTCTTCTGCTTTGCATTGCATTGGTGGTGATGGATTCACATTAGTGATAGTGCTTAGTTGGGTAATGGGTAGCATCTTGTTTGTGATGGATTAGGGCTCACGCTTTGCACTAGCATGTGTGTTTTGTTTTAGATTAGCAAGTTTTAGTCGCTTTAATCATTTTTTAATGTAGCTTTAATAAATATAGTTTATGTGTTGTATTATATATTGTGGATTGTTTGGTAAGCCACAGCTTGTAATCAAGATTTAGCATAATCTGAATGTTGTTCAATAAATTAGCAGGGAATACCATCCATCTATCCAATAATGCTATATATTTATTACCTGACCCTATCCATAGCGAATGGGGGTACATAAGTGCATCGTGTGTATAGATTTGTATTTTTATTAAAGCAAGTGCTTACCACTTACGGCTTAATGGACTATTTTCTTTCAGATGGGGTCGAGGATTTGGCCTACTAGGTTCCATTTTTGGAAAAGACAGTGCAATAAATCAACCAAACAGCGTTTTTGGTCTTGTATTCTATATACTACAAATGTTGCTTGGTAAGTAGCGGACTACCATCTCTCACCCCTACCTACACCTTCCTTATTTTTTTGCTCTTCTAGGCATGAATAGGATATAATTTTTGTGTGTGTGATTATTTCAGTCTAGTAATCAAAATCGTGTATAATAGTATTGAGTGCTAACAATTGTAGCATGTGCTTCCCATTTAATTCATGCCGGCCTGACAAATGTGATGTCTAAGTTACGTTCACAGTCCTTTCAGCAATGCCTGCAGATCCTAAACCAAAGCTGGAAAAGCTTGCTAATTCCCAGGGATTTCATAGCAAGGTGTTTTTTTGAGGGGGAGGGGGGGGAAATCAACATTAGAGAACTGGGGTTGATAATCAGATTCCTCTTTACCTCCTTCCGCTATCTATGATAGCTAGAATTCCCTTCCCAATCTTCTCCATGGTGTGCCTACTCTTTCCTTTAAATCCAGGCCAGACTTTTGCAAATAGCCACTGCTTTAGTTGCTTCTAGATGATAGCTAAGAAAATTTCCCTCCAAACAACTAGTTTCGAAAATTCTAATAAAAATAAACCCCTTCCCCCCCCCCCCCCCCCCCCCCCCCCCCAAAAAAAAAAAAAAACACCCTTAATAATTAGATTTTAAATGATTACGCACAGGTAATTGTGATGCATTATACACAATACTGTTTTTGTGAGTGTATTTGCAGGTGTGTAACGGTGTCTGCTCCTGTTCGCCCCTGTCTGCCCTTGCCTCTTTCATCCTCCCGCTCCCTCTCTTTTACTCTCCCAACTATCAAGACTTCAGGTTGTGGGATCCATTCTCTTATTTGCATGCCATAGAAAAATGCCATGCATGACATTGTTGCTGTGTAAAACAATATAGGGATGACTTATGCGTCTTCTTCACCTGAGACACGGAGCTGTGCCCACAGTGAGTGTGTATGAATTTCCTGCAGGAGTCCTAATCTTCTGCTTCAACCTCTTGACCAGTTTTTAGTTCTGTTATAAAGTAACTTTTGGATCTTCAAAGAGGGGCAGACGTGCTTCGTAACTGAGCAGATATAATTTTATTCATTTAATAATTTTTTATGTTGCCCACCTGCCCTATACGGTGACTCTGCACGACTTACTATTTTATTAATTTAATTTAATGCTTAATGGATTAATTACATTTTGTGAGCCCAGTCATAATGTTGCTTCATTTCTTGGAGACAGTTAAGAGAATGTGGAACACTCCAAGGTCTCATGCAGTCTTCCTCTGCTCCTGTCCCCTGTTTTGTGCTGGTTCTCCAGCCTGCAAACTCACCCCTTCTCTTTCCCCCCCCCAAAAAAAAATAAACTTGGGAAATTTTAATGCTTCACAAAATTAACTGCAAGGTAAGGTTTTGCAAACTGAGATTTGAATTGCAGTTAATTGTGGGTCGTGCTTAATGCCCACACAACATTATATTAATGTTAGTTGCAAAAAGAGCAAGGCGAGCTGCTGTATGTTTCTTCAGTTCTTAATATCAGTGGGCTGAGAATCCTGGCTCTTTTTCTTTTAGACTGTATTTAATGAGTCTGTGAACATAAACTAATGAATACCTTAAGTTATAGTACAATCTTGAAACTCCTGAATAATTGGGAATTTATCTGTTGAAATGAGGAACATGTATTGTATTTTTAAGGTGGTGGGAGAGAGGGATATCAGCTTGCTTGGCATTTCTGATGCTAACCATCAGTCATAAGTGCTGTATCCAAAGCATTGATTCTTCTAAATGAGTAGATTGTTTTCTACAGTGGTCAGTCAGATGGACCTGGGAAAGTCCACAATCAGGGCATGAGACCCCTGTTCTCTTCTATTTTAGCAATAGAAAAGTAGAAGCAGTCTGCCTCTAAATTTGGAAATGCCATTTAATCAGGATTAGAAACAGCAATAAACCTCATGTATGTATCTACATTTCTGATAAATTCTGCTCCTCAGTTAGTGAACTTTGCTGTATTTTAACAATTATCCATAAATTAGATGTTGTAGGTGTTTGCAGCATTTTAGAAATACTTTGCGAGTGGAATCAGCTACCCAGAGAACTGGTGGGCTCCTTTTCAATGGATGTGCTCACGTGGAGACCCAGACAGTCATTGTTTTGGAATGCCACACATTGGATTCCGGCATGGGGCAAGGTCCGGTCCTTGCCAGTTTTATAATTCTGTGAAAAAAGGCATTGCTTGTTTCCTTCACATCAGCATGCAGTGAACAGCCTTTTTACTAATTTGTTCTTAAGCTTTCGAGTTGAGGAGAAACCTCCTCCTTGGTTGATCTAACAAGACTTTGAAATGGTACCAGGCAGGTTTGACCACATTTTGCTCTTCTAACCCCTTGATCTAAGCTCTTGTTGATAATGGCTTGTAACCAAAGGAAGCCACCGCACTTACTACTTGTCTTTTTCTTCTAGGTATGACAGCAAGTGCAGTAGCAGCGCTGGTCCTCATGATGTCCTCCATAGTGTCAGTAATAGGATCTTTGTACCTGTCTTATATTCTGTACTTTGTGCTGAAGGAATTCTGCGTAGTCTGTGTTATCACATACTTGCTGAACTTCGTTCTCTTGATCATCAACTACAAACGACTAGTATACTTGAACGAGGCCTGGAAACGGCAGCTCCCACCCAAACAGGATTAACTGCTTTGCAAACTTTTGACTGACACTTTGAAGGCCCGGCTTCCGTTTCTGTTCATTTCCACAGTAAAAAGATTTTTTTAAAATTATTCTTCATATCACTTGCTTTCCCCAGGAATCATAGCTAATTCAGTTAGAGTGACTCAAAGGATAGGGGCCCTGGGTAACTTCTCAGTCAATAGCTATGGTGAGGAACTGTTTGCAAACGTCTTAACCTGATCAGAGACAAGCTTTAACTTTACTTTGAAGGAGTTCGCAGAGGCATGTTCTTTACTCCTTCTTCACCCTTCCCCAAATATTCCAGGTGGGTTACAGGAAGTCTCCCATCTCAGTGTGAATTGAGGTAGGGGAAGTCTTAACTGGGAGATCATGATTATTCTAGACTTTATAGGTACCACAGGGGAATGTTGCCCTGTTTACATTATGTGTATTGGTAGCCAAGGGAATTTGACCACACAGATGGAACTAAAACATTGACCATAACTTGGCGCACAGTAGTAGAAAACTGGCTATGTCCTGGCAAAGAAAGAAGGTCAGCACAGCTCAACCAAGTGATGACTTGAAGCATAATTTTGAAGAACGGTTCATTGTGTTATTGAGATGTTTTTTTTAAAAAAAAACCAAAAAACAAAATTGAAATTAGTTCGTTTCCCTGGAGAAGATTTGTAACAAAAGATCTTTGCCAAGATGCTGTTTTTCCCCAGGATATATCTAAAGAAAAGGAATTCAAATGGCATTTTTTAAAAAAAGCCTGAACTAAGTTGGTTTTCCTTGCAACATCTGAACTGTTTGCTGTGGATGGAAACAGTCTTTGTCTGGGGATGTTTAACAAGGGTAATGGGGCATCTAGAGTTGCCCAGGCCTCATCAGTAGAAAGCTTGTACAAATGAAGTTTGAGGGGCAGAATTGGCTGCGTATTTCAGAAGATGTGAGACAGCCAAATAGTGTTAGCCAATTTGATTATAATATTTCTAGCTGCTGTATAGAATTACAACTTGACACTGGATCTCAGTAACCTACTGGGTAAATGAATGCACTGAAGAATTAGGATGCAGTCCCTCTGTGAGCCCTTTGGTACATAAGTTCCACAGAAGTGAAGAGGGGGTGTGTATAAAGAAATGTCAGTGGAGGGTGCTTTGATGTTCCTGAGAAATTCCCCTTCATTTAGTGAAGCTTGTGTGGGAAACCCAGATTATGGACATAAATAGATTTATATCTATAGAGGCAAAGCAATTTCAAATTCCTACATACAAATTTGGCTAAGGCTTAGGGAGATGTACATTGACGCTCCCTCCCCCAATTAGAATAAAGGAAATAGACGGTAAACAAAATTGGCCCAAGATTCAGTCATGGTTCTATTGAAAGAGCAAGTTGAAATAATTTCCCATTCATATTGTCCGAAAACGCATTGTTTTTTTAAAAAAGTGCCTTCTGTCTTAACAAACCAAATATTGGGGGTGTTTGAAATTGCCAGGCAGACAGGTTCTTGCATCTATATATATATATAATATTTTTGATGAATCAGATCTTTGCAGTATGTAGTAGGTGATCCTTTGAGCTTCTCTTATACCAGGGCACTCTGTCACCATAAATGGTTCCTTGTAGGACATTCCTGGAGGTATTTTTTTTTTTGTGAGACAGGCGGCTGACCTGATTGGGACAGCTTTGAGCTCTGCAGTCCATGCTGACTTCTGCTTTTCCTACTGGAGTACCTTAGAAAGACACGCTTTTTCTCAGAACATAAAATTTTGTCTGCTATATTTAGATTTAGGGCTTAGTTTACTCAGGAGCCTCTCAGTATGCCTCGGTATGTCAGGGAAGCCTTGGAAGACAGTTGCAGTTTCTTATATGACAGCTGGGTCATAGCTGTTCCAAGCAAACCAGAAGAGCTACTCCTTAGCAAGATTGCCGTGTTTCTTCCTGCGGTGGCAGAACGAGGAACCTGTTGCAGTGGCCTGATTCTCATTGGAATGCAAGAATATACCAGAAGCTTCCAGAGAATGAATGAGTTACAGGATTGATAGGATCGAAAAGGAGTGACTGAAGCAGCTTTTGGAAGCAAATGGATGCTGTGATCTGCCAGACGTTTCTTGTGATGCGTATTTACCAGTTGGGCTCCCTGAGATCATTAAGACAGTTCTTCTGCTCACATAATGAACACATTTGGAAGACTTGTATTAAGGGTAGAAAGCAATTTTGGCATCTTTTATAGCAGAGATAGCCGTGCACTTGGGTCATAACAAGCTAACTAAAAAGACCAGGTCAGGCCAGAATATATCCAGAATACAACAAAGGGCATTGTTGCCAAAAACTTGAACCCTGTTATTTCCTTACCATCAATGCTTGCTCCTGCTTATTCCCAAGAAGAGTGATCTTCCCGAAAAGCTCCCTTTTAAAATTCCAGTCTGTGTCTAAACCCTTTCCTCCTCCTGAGTCTGTAAGGGGACCTCTTTTTTTTGTGTCATTTTCTTAAAAAAAAAAAATCAGCATTAAGGTATAAATGCGATTCTCTTAACGTTTTGTAAAAGTGCAGGATTTTATTTTCCAATGGGAGCAGCATCTGCTGAAGATGGGATGTCTGACAGTATTTAAATGCCTGCCAAATGAACATTCTGTTTATGTACAGAACTATGGTGGAACGCAAGTTTAATGGAGGAAGACAGTTGTTTATGGTATATATATATATATATATATGTATGTATATATGTATTAAAAGGAACACTAATTTCTGCTTGTTGTCCTTGTCAAAGAGTTTCTCAGAAATGCATTTTGTATTAACCAGAGTACAGTTAAAGCTTGTCTTGAATTTTGAAATTAGAACTGATGGGGGAAGTATAATTTACAAATTTTGTTACATTTGGTATGTGGAGAATATTTTCAAGTTTATACCCTCACTGATAAAATTTTATTTTAAGACATTAATGTAACATAGTGTGAAGCTTTATTTTTTTACATATCTGCAGATGAGATGGGGCTTTTCTATCTTTCTAAGTAGAGATTTCCATTATCTATACCGGGGTGGGCAACTGTAGCAACTTCATGACCTGTGGACTTCAACTCTCAGAATTCCTGCTCTGGAATTCTAGGAGTTGAAGTCCACAGCTCATAAAGTTGCATAGTTGCCTATACACCAGTGTCAGTTATAGAGGATACAAGGAAGTTGTAGTTTTCTTCCCAGGACTTCCCCTCTCCCCCAATTCCCTGGGCGGGAGTGCAAGCAGGCCCCATTTTCCCCTCTGCTGAAAAGTTACCTTTCTGCTCATTTCTCTTTCTAAGTCAATGCCTTTTAAATGTTGATTCTTATTTTTTTCTTGTTCTTTAAGAACAGAGGTGTGAAGGTATTGTCACCCTATGTATGTTTAAGCAAAATCCTGACTTCTGTACCCCTCTCTCCCATCTCCCAATTTCAGTAGTATTGTGTGGTGTTAAACGGTCTATGCAGCCATAGATTGTGTTGGATGAATGTTCTCAATCAGGTCCCCTTCAGACATGTTGGGACCTTCCCCCTCCCCCCCCCAACTCCCAGAATTCCTAGGCAGCTGAAACACTTTGGACTAAGGGTCAAATTGGACAAGATTTTGAAGCAGAGACTGTAGGGCACCTTTTGTCCAAATGGAAAATTGGTCCTCCTGAATGCTGGGCTGTGAGAAGCAAGCCAATATTTTTAACACAGTGGAGCCTACTCCTTGCCTGTGCATTGTAATATTTGCAAGCAGATGATGGGAAAATCTCACTGCAGGTATGGACTCTCTGCTGTCTTCCCTCTTCTTCCATAAAGGCAATTTGTTCTCTTTTAGGTGCTTGGCCATATTCCCAAACCTATATGGATGATGGAAGATGCAGCATTTCCTTGTTTTTCTCAAGTGCAGCTTTCACTCTGTTTCACTCCCAATTCCCTTCTTTTAATTTGGAAAGCTTAGGAGCTCCTGCTCTTTGGTTCTGTCTCATCAGCTAAGTTGCTTCTAATTTTATGCCAGTGAGGAAGGAGGGGAACTTTTTCAGTGACAAAAAGTTCAGGGTTGTTTTTTTTAAAAAAACTAACAGTGCCCCCAGGAGGTAGTTTTCTTGAAGATCAGTTTAATTCTCTCTACCCACCACCACCCTAAATCTACATCGCTCCCACTTGTTGATGGCTCAGAAGGGCCCTGACATCTTTTCCCAAGAAATCAAGGGTTTCCATAAGTCAGACAAGCCCTTTTCATTTCTTAGAAATCTTACTTAGCCTTAGTCAGTATGGTTCTCAGTGCTTGTTAATGCAGTTTTGAATGGATGAACGGCTTTCTTGAGATACCAGAAAATGTATCCATGAAGCAGATGGCTCCATTGCATCTAGTATATTGCCATTCCCAGGAAAGGTTTCTGTCACTTGATTTTCAGGAGGAATCAAGAAGTAGCAAGAGAAATCTATACCCTTGGAAGAGGAATATTTCTACTAAGGCAGCTCTTTAAGCAAAGTGTCACAGTGGACTCTAGAATGAGATGAAACTTTCAGGAAATAATTACTTTGGGGCTCATTTTGCTATTCTGATTCAAAACAAAGAGACAAAAATGATTTTCTTTTTGCTGATTAATATCTCCTGATCTATATGAACAAAAATTGGTCAAAACAGGTTAAACATTTGCTTGGATTCTTTCAAGACCAATTAAACATGACCTAGTAAAACTAGTAAAAAAAAAAGATGAAGTATTCCGTTTCCATTTTTTTAAAAAAATGTATTAAGCATGGCCTAAATATTCAATGTGTGTTCTGTCTCGTATGTTTAATCTGACAACTTTTTGATGTGCTTCGAACTCCAGAACATTTCCATCTCGATTGGAGTCATTCCATTCTTATTTTTTTATTTTTTGGTTCAATATAGGACTGTGACATTCTGAGATTGAAATTCAATTTTGCTAACAGGGGAATTAAAACCATGTAAATATTGTAAGAATGTTTATTTGTTGCACATAACTTTTTTGGTATAAAAATAAACGTAGAAATTACCTGTGGATGTGTTTGTAGAATGTTTTGTAATCTCCTGTGCTGATTTGTCTCCAGCCCTCACTGAAATCATAAATTCTTTGATCTTCAGTTACCAAACACTAGCCATTTCTTGACATTCATATTAAAAGTGCCACTTTTAAACCAAAAATCCATAGGGTTGCAGTAGCTGAATTCAAGCATTGTGTTGAGCCACATTTTCTTTAAAGACTGCTCCTTAAAGGAATTGGCTGAATTCATAAAAGTTAAGGCATAAACCATTGATCATTAATCAATCATAATGACCTGGCTTATGCAATATGATGTGATTGGCTTGTTTGTGACTTAGTATTTTTTGGCAAACCTACACAATTGTGGTATATTTGTTAAATGATGGAAAACTATCACGAGACCCCAATTTAATACTGGATTCATAGCGGGCTGTAAGCCATAGTTATGGTTGGTTTGGCTTGGCTTTGTGTTATGGCAACCCAAACATTGAGCATTTACAGACTATGGGTAATATGTGTATGGAGTGATGCTTTTTTTAGCCCCCTTAAGCATCTACAGTATAATGTTCTGTCAGATAATATATTGTTGACAGGAACTGCCATGTTCACTTTTTTGACACCCTCCCCCTGCAAATGCCTTTACTGCCACTGAAGGAAGACATGTAGGTGACACATATCCCACAAGAGCCTCCCGGGGAAGAAAGAATGACTTCTAGAACTGGGAGAGTTAAGAGATTAACCATGGTAAGGTGAGTGCTTTGTGATATGCCATGCTTCTAAATTGAGACAGAGGTTTTCATGAGAGAGAATTCATATTTGTGTTATATTGAACATGGAGTATAGGACATACACTTTTCTTCTACAATACACTAATTCAACTCACTGTGGATCCATTAGCCATTCTGCCTTTCAGAAATCTTTTTCTAGGTATTCTGTACTTATTGGCAAGCCAGTCTTTGCAAATAGTCATACTTCTGAGGTTCTGACATTTTTGGGGGGGTTCGTCAGTCAATTGAAGTGACCTCTAGGAATGCTCTTCCAGCTATCCTACATTTACAATGAGTCAACCCTTAATTGTGGGAATGCCCCCCACATTTTTTATTATTTTGCTTTGTTGCAATAGAATCTTTCCCCTGGACCTGGGATAGGCAGATGTGGATGCTTGATGATATAAGACGCATTGTTGCTGGATGTAAGCTCCCTTTTGCCATTGACTGATGATGAATTTGTCAATGTGGATGGTATTCAAGTAGTGCTCCAGTTATTTTGGGATTGCACCCAAGGTGCTTATTACTATTAGTACTACCCTTGCTTGCCTTTGCTGCAGTTATTCTATTACTATTGGTAGATCTTTATATTTTGTTATCTTCTCCAGTTCTTTCTCTTCTGCTGTCTCCAGGTACTGCCATGTCCATTATCCAGACCTTTTATCTTATCAACAGTTGTTTAAGTCTGGGATTGTTATGTGGCAGTTGACTGTCGGTTTGAATTCTAAAGTTTCAGAGCACTTTAGCTTCTTCATTTCTTGTGCCTTTATGGTTCCACCAATTCTTGCAGGGAAATTGTTTGTTGTTGTTGTTGTTGTTATTATTCACAAAAAATGACAGTGTACACAGCAAACAGGATACCCATGCTGGATTTCGTAGTACAAATCACTAGTCGAACACTTCCCAAGCGTTTAGGACTGCATGATGTATCGGCAGATTATGCGAGCAGATCCCAGTAAGGTGGCCTGCAACTGACCAGTGGTGATCTTGTCAGTGCCAATTGTTTTTAGGTGCTTGCCTAGGTCTTTAGGCACAGCACCCAGTGTGCTGAGTACCATTGGAACCACCTGCACTGGCTTATGCCAGAGTCTCTGCAGTTCGATTCTCAAGTCCTGATATCTGGTGACTTTTTCAAGTTGTTTCTCGTCGATTCTGCTGTCACCAGGTATGGTAATGTTGACAATCCACACTTTTTTCTTCTCCACAATTGTGATATCCAGGGTATTGTGTTCCTATTATTATTATTATCATCATCATCATCATCATCATCATCATTATACACAAAAATGACAGTATACACAGAAAACGAGATAACTATGCTGGGTTTTGTATCACAAATCACTAGTTGAACACTTTCCAAGTGTTTAGGACTGCGTGATGTATCGGCGGATTATGCGAGCAGATCCCAGTAAGGTGGTCTGCAGCTGACCAATGGTGATCTTGTCAGCGCCAATTGTTTCTAAGTGCTTGCCTAGGTCTTTAGGCACAGCATCCAGTGTGCTGATTACCACTGGAACCACCTGCACTGGTTTATGCCAGAGTCTCTGCAGTTCGATTCTCAAGTCCTGATATCTGGTGATTTTTTCAAGTTGTTTCTCATCGATTCTGCTGTCACCAGGTATGGCAATGTCGATGATCCACACTTTTCTTCTCCACAATCGTGATATCCAGGGTATTGTGTTCCACAACTTTGTCAGTCTATATTCGGAAGTCCCACAGTAGTTTTGCATGCTCATTTTCGAGCACTTTTTCAGGCTTATGATCCCACCAGTTCTTTGCTACAGGCAGATGGTAGTTATGACACAAGTTCCAGTGGACCATCTGAGCAACTGTGTTGTGACGTTGTTTGTAGTCAGTCTGAGCTTCTGTCTTGCAACAGCTCAGTATGTGATCAATGGTTTCATCCGCTTCTTTGCAGAATCTGCATTTGGGGTCATCAGCAGATTTTTCTATTCTGGCTTTGATTACATTCGTTCTGATGGCTTGTTCTTGGGCTGCAAGAATCAGGCCTTCTGTTTCTTTCTTCAGTGTTCCATTGGTCAGCCATAACCAGGTCTTTTCCTTATCTAGTTTTCCTTGGATCTTTTCAAGGAATGTCCATGCAGTGCTTTGTTACACCAGCTGTCAGCCCGAGTTTGCATCGCTGTTTTTCTATATTGATTCTTGGTTTGCTGCACTTTGAACAGCTTCCTCTTGTTGACCTCCATCAAAGCTGGTTCAACACTGTCTTCCACATAATCTGCCAGAGCATCATCATCATCATCATTATTATTATTAAACATGAAACTCAGTCAACTGAACATTTAAAAATGTATCACAAATATTGACTGGCTCTGATGGTTGATATGGGTTGCTGCCTGCACCCTAGGTGATGGTGGTTATTATCATCAACAAATTTATTTGCTGCCTATACAACAATTCAAAGCAATTCTTTAGTAGCTTGAGTCCATCAATCAGTTCCACCCTCAGGAACATCTTTGCCAAGATTTCCTATGTTCATGGTATTTTTCATGCACTTACACAATCCATGCTATCAGGCATGCCGCATTATATAAGCTACTCCTTTTTGTGTTATATTTGAGTTTCATGTGTGCCTGAGGCTTAAGTATCAGACCACTTTACTGCTTTACCTAAACAATAGTGAATGATGTTGACAAAAAAATAAGATATCGTTTCTTCTACTTAAAGCTTGTCAAATCGTCATAGAATTGAGTATCTAAAATTTAGTAAATGATTACCAAGTTTATCAAGAACAAACCTAAATATCCTTGTATTAAGAAGAGGAAAGAGAAAGAGGAGATTGGGCAGGAGAAAATAACTTTCTGATTTGTTAAAGTTGTAAGATAATGTTATAATCCATGGCATGGTTTATTTATACTTTGTTGATCTTTCAGAGACAGACTGAGATGGAGAAGGTGTTCTGGGGAAAGTGGGAACCAACAGGATGATCCAACCAGGAAAATGAAAAGCAGAATGATCTTCCTCCCTATTCTATAGCTATCTCCTCTTTTTCAAATTTATCAACCAATGTCACTTCAACCTCTTTTTTTATCCCACTTCTCCATATATGATGACCTTGTCCTATTTTTCAAATTCCTCTTCCTGTGGAAATGTAGCTTAGTTTTATCAACCTGTGGTTTGTGATTAGATCAGCATCAGCATCTCTGTGTGTAGGGTCAAAATAGGCAAGATGGTGGACAATTGGTGCCCTGATCGTTTCTATGTTTTTGCAACATCGAGGCATGAAATTAAGGGCTGAGGTTTGGACTATGCACTGCCAACCTCACCATCTTGCCCATTTTTATTTCCTTCTACAGAACCCTACCCCTACCCCTACGGAAGCCAACTGATTCAGTGTCTTTGTGTCAACTTAGCTGCAAAATCTGAAACCCAATGTCCCAAATTTACAAGAGGTTTGTCCTCTTGTTAAAGAACTAGAAGTCCTTATGCGTACTTAGAGCAAAGTCATTCAACATCCAATATGAGACTATTGATTGATTTTAAAAGCTTTATTTTAGCAATTATAAATATAATTTCTCGCTTTCACTCTCTCAGTCACACAAACCACATGTTCCAAGAAGCATTTCTTGCTGTTGGCCAAGGGACAAAAAGACAGAGACGTTCAGGGAGAGTTCTTTGAGATGATCTTCAGTGGAGTGGAAGATGGGAATTCAGATTTCTTTTTTCAGCTCTCTTTTTATAGCTTTCACACTATAAGATTCTTAACTGATTACTCCTCATCAATCTGCAGAGTCCTCCCATCTTTGTGGAGGACATTAGGCTGTTCCTGTTTGTGCCCTTATTATGACTACCTCATGAGTCCATGAGGTGTTCCTGTTTGTGCCCTTATTATGACTACCTCATGAGTCCATGAGGTGATCATGATAAGGGCACAAACAGGAACAGAAACTTGATGGAATGATGGGTTCAAGAATTCTTTATCCCTTCACATCTTAGTGCATCTTAGCACGTTCTGCCGGTGATCTCCAACAGACCTGTGCGTTCCCACAGGGAGGGCTTTCTCCGGGTGCCGTCGGCTTCTATGTGTCGTCTGGCGGCTCCCAGGAGTAGGGCCTTCTCTGTGGGGGCCCCCGCCCTCTGGAATAGTCTGCCCCCAGAGATACGCACCAACACGGACCTGAGGGCCTTCAGACGGGCGTTAAAAACTTGGCTCTTTGAGCAGGCTGGCCTAGGCTGACACAAGATTTTAACTTTGTCTCTCGTTTTAATTGGTTTCGAATATTTGGGGTTTTAATTATTTCTGGGGGAGGGGTAAACTTTTTTAAATTTCAACAGCCTAAATTATTTAATTCATTTTAATTTTTGTACTGTGTATTGGGGTTATGATCGGCTGTGCACCGCCCTGATTCCTTCAGGAGAAGGGCGGTATATAAGTATTTAAATAAATAAATAAATCTTGGAATCTCTCTGAATGTCTTATATTTAGGCATGTAGAATCAGATGACACTTTCAATAAGTGCAATAATTCTATTCTTTAATGTTGGTCCATTAACATATTTTATAATAAGGGATGGTTTTCTTATGCTTTCAGATAAAATGAGAGTTCATGCTTTACCATGGCTTATTTGGAACAGCAGAACTTTTTGGAATAACCCAAGTCATAAGGAATGAGAACATTTCTAATATTTGATCTACTCTGTGTCTGTAGAGATTCCCAGTCATCCAGGTCATGGTTGTCCCAAAGATGCTTTTTTCTGGAGGCAACTGGAGTTCTTTGTTTTTTTCTTTAAAGATGTTTTGCTTTTCATCCAAGAAGCTTCTTCAGCTCTGATAGGAGAGTGGAGAATGCAAGGATTTATATTCCTTGCAGATAGCTGGTCATTTGCATCCTTTTTAGAGCAGGGGACTTCAAACTTGACAGCTTTAAGACTGGTGAACTTCAACTCCCAGAATTCCTCCTCCAGTCGTGTTAGCTCAGGAATTCTGGGAGTTGAAGTCCACCAGTCTTAAACTTGCCAAGTTTGAAGACCCTTGTTTTAGAGGGTCGTTGAAGCACTTATCTGTGTCCTCAGGGTCACCTGAGTTGTGCTCCTGGTTCCTATGGTCTGCAGTTCCCCCTCCTTCAAGGACCCTCTAAAAAGATGCAAATGACAAGCTGTCTGCAAGGAATATAAATCCTTGCATTCCCCACTATCCTGTCAGAGCTGAAGAAGCTTCTTGGATGAGAAGCAAAAGGTTTTCAAAAGAAAAAACAAAACACTCCAGTTGCCTCCAGAAAAAGCACCTTTGGAACAATCCTCTCTGTGCTGATTGTAGGGTTTGGCTTAAAAGTAGGGTAACTGGAATGGGATGAACAATGAGGTTTCTGTCTCTGCTAATCTTCCAAATCTTGTTCCCCTATGTAGGTGGAATTCTACATAGGTGTAATTCCTATGCAGGTTTGAAAATACTAATTTGTGTCTCGATTACATGCTTTCAAAATCATTTAAACGTGTCATTTTGAAACTTCTGTTTCATGTGGCTAAGTACTCATTTTTGTGAGGAACAGGAAAAATGCCATTATGGGAGAAAAACTCTGAAATGTTCGTGATCTGAAAGCAGTCAACCCCCTCCAAACTTGCAGTATGGTTAAAACAGTATTGGTCTATTTTGTAAAGCTGTAGAAATACTGAAATGTGTGAAACTACACATGTTTTATTTGAGATTAAATTAAAATCAGAATATGAATATAAATATCTGGGCCCAAGTCCTTGACTGCTTGTTTTTCTCCATCACACGGTGGGCTCCCTGTGAGAGGAGGCCATTGTGTTTTAGATTATACAGAGCCACATATTCCTTGAATGGGAATTCATTTAGAAGAGCATTCATGATCACAACATAGTACAAAAGAAATCCTTCATATCGTGGCTTAGTCCGTATATAGGCAGTCCTCAATTTATGACTGGCCACATAATGGCTGTTCAAAGTTATGATGCCCCTCACCAAAGATGACTTGGATTCTGACATCTGCCACCACCACCCCTAGTCACATGATCACATTAGGAACATGGCAACCAGCTGTTTGCAGTGTCCTGTTGTCACATGACTGTGATTTACATATTTTTCCCAGAAGCCAGGATTTTCTTCCAGTTTCTAGCAAAAAAAAGTCCCATAGTGAACTTAATGACCATGTGACTGATTGATTGGGAAAGGGGGAATAACTTACTTTTAATTAGGTGAAAACTGCGGGAACCTTTAGAGTCGATTTTCACTAGTCTGTGCCAATATGATATGTCCAATAAACCTGTTCTTTGAGGATCCTGCTTACTTCAGAGTTCTGCTTGCTATGGGCGTATTACTTGGAACCCTGACACTATGTGGATCTTTCCACTGGTTCCACAAACATTCTTCATTACCTCCTTTTGTCTCTCACTTTCTCTCCCATCTCTTCTCTCCTTTTCATTGTCCATGTTCCCTTTGCTACCCCCAATACTAGGATCTCATATAAGTTTCTGAGCTTGGTCTCTCTTCCCACCTCGCAAATAAGTTTCCTTCATTTCTTCACGTGCGTGTGCGTGCACACACATACACATCACACACACACACACACACACACACACTGCTTGTCCTTTGGGGCAAGGTTAAATATAAACCGAAGCCAGTAAACATGTCTATGATGAGGATTTCTTCATCCTGTTTCTTCCCAAAATGTCTACCTCCTTTCCATATTAGAAGATCCTGCATTGGCTGTTTAGCCTCTTCTTTTAGCTCTTTCCAGAATAATAGAATTGGAAGGGACCTTGGAGGTCTTCTAGTTGACCCCCCTGCTCAACCCCTTGCTTTCCTGCAAACCACTGGGATGCCTCTGGACATGTTTATGGATGAATGACAGTGTGCCTTGAAAGGCAGCGTGGGCGTGTCACTATCTTGAGCAAGGTTTTTCTCAGGCATTCTCCCTCCTCAAAAGTGTACTTAATAAACCTGCAAACCCTAAATTTAGTTTCATATACAAACAGAATTAATAAAATGTATTCAAGAAGGGATGAAAAGATTGTAAAACACTTTAATAAGGCTAAGAAATGTTTTGACCCTTAGAAATGTGCAAAAGTTTGTTAAAATCGGAGAAACGTGTCCACACAAGTCTCTTTTCCTCTGTCTCCTTGTAGGCATAGAACAAACCTATGATTGGCAAATTTTATCACCAGTCCTGCTAGTGACTTCGTTGATTAGATTTCATGATCTCAGTACATTTCTTTGACATTCAATCATAGAAAAGTTACCTGCATTTTAATGTTCTTTCCGTAGAACATCTGTAACACGAGTCTCTTGTAATACCTGAAATGAGAGTTGAGCAAACTTGGAGAAATGTGCTTTAGGGCAAGCAGGCACTGCACGGGGCTGGTGGCATCTGAGATATGGATTCATTGGCAATCTTCCAGTATCTTTCTTTCAAAAGGAAGGCAGCGGCTTTCGGTTGCCGTTGGCGAGTGAAAATCCCTTTCTTGTTACCCATGATGCGTGTCACCCCTGCAGACAGGAAAGGACACGACAAAGCAAACGGATATAATTGAAATAGTAAACAAATCATACTTAGCTACAAACCAAACCAGAATGAACACATCAGACTGGCCAGTCACCATAGTTTCTTAGGTCAGTTCCTGGTTTCTATCCCTCACCATTTACTGCTCTTAAGGACTTGGTGAGGTACACAAATAAACTAGGAATAAGGCAGAAAAATTGGAAACTCTGCATCCCCATGTCCAACTTGACTCACAAACCCAGGCTTATACGGTAATTAATCATGATTAAAGGATTCACCCCATAAATGTGCCTCAAATGAGTCAGCAAACAAACTGCGGTATTTTTATCTCCGTTTCTCTGAAAAACATGTGTTTCTGTGGCCTGCTCAAGCACCACTTTTGAGCTGTTGTTTTCAGTGCTTGATTTTTAAAAAATCTGAAACCTGGTGGTGTCAGGAGGCTAATACTCTCTACAGACCTTTTTTGGAGAAGTGTAGGGAGAAGAAACAACAGAAATAGTAGAGTCTCAGCTTGTTTTCTTTTGCAGAAATGGGGCTTAATGATAAGCTAGTTTTGGGTTCAGATAACAAACCATGCTTCAGGAAAATTAACTTGCAAGTCTTGATTTGTTTGTTATTCAGGCATTTATTCCATTTACTATTTAACTTAAATCCTAGGTTTGCACAATATGGTAATCTGGCAAACCATATTGTGCAAACACATAATGGTTGAGTTCGCATAGCATAGTGGACTAGAATAAAATGGGATTAAGTAGTGTGCAGTTGAGTACGATATATGCTAAGGCATGTTTAGTATGTTGTCTTAGGCCAAAAGTGTCAAACTTGATTTCATTGAGGGCTGCATCAGGGTTGTGCTGACCTGAGGGGGAGAGGCTGGGGGGCATGGCTAGGGTGGATATGGTCAGCTTGATGTCACTCGTCTTGGGGGAGCACCTGTGGTGGTCAGAGCACTCTGCCAGCAAAAATGGGCTCACGAGCTCCGTTTTCAGCCGTGGCGGCCTCCTGCAACCCTCTATCAGCGAAAACAGAACTCGGGAGGGCCGTGTCCAGCCCTCCTGAGCTCCATTTTCACCGACAGAGGCACCATGGGCCAGTCCTTCTCTGTTTCCAGAGCAGCCCCATGAGCCACATCTAAGCACTTTGCAGACTGGATCCGGCCCACGGACCTTGAGTTTGACACCCTGTCTTAGGCCATAATATGCTTTTCAGTCAGTGTGATGATAGGGTGGTAAAGCAGAGTTTCAAACCATAGCTTGGTATTGGGTTATTGATTGCTGCTTTGGCTTGGAGGTTGGGATAACGAAATATATTGTTGTACTCCCTTAAGATATTATGCCCCGTGAAAAAAAACTAGTGAGGCATGCTAGTTTAAAAAAATTCTGATTTACTGCTATAAAACGAACCAATAGATCTATATGGATCTTTTCTGCACATCACACTGAATCAAAAACTACAAAATGGCCCAGTGTGATGCATATCCCCGACCAGCTCCAAACAATGTTATAGTGTAGCAATGCAAGCTCCATCGCAAACAATAATTGCACCTCACATTCATATGTTTAGGAAGCAGCACAAAATGTTTCACGACTGTTGAGTAGCGACTGGATTGGGGGCTTCTAAGCCTCCAAGTCAGAGGCTTACTGTATCGAACACAATTGTTAAAATCTTGCCAATGACACTATAAACAAGTTATCATGGAAATATATTTGCAAGTGGTTGAGATTTATTAGTTTTAATAAATCCAGCCCTAAGCATTTGGCAGGACAATCAGGCAGCTTTTATCTAATAAGTCCCTACCTTGTTCTGTCATAAAATCGGCAAAATTCCAGATGAGCTCTCCAATCACATACTCTTCCCTCTTTTGGTCTAAGACGGCGTGATACTCCTTGAGCACAGCTGCCTGGTATTCCTCAGAGAACATGAGAGGAGGGTCCTGCAGACACCAGAAAAGCAGACGGGTGAGCAGGAGTCTAACAAAACAACAATGTGTATCCTTGAAGTAAATGGCAACAGACCTCCATCCAGCTCCTAGAGTAATCTATGAGGATTTAGAAAAATAACTTAATTAGTACGACATGCTTAACTGGATATCTGCATTTTTCCATTGTCTGCATTTGAATAATAGCAATAGCAATAGCTAGACTTAGACTTCTATACCACTTCACAGCGCTTCACAGCCCTCTCTAAGTGGTTTACATATTGCCCCAAACAATCTGGGTCCTCATTTTACTGATCTCGGAAGGATGAATCAACCTTGAGCCTGGTAAGATTTGAACTGCAAATTGCAGGCAGCTGGGAGTCAGCAGAAATAGCTTGCAGTGGTACATTCTAACCATACAATGGACTTTAAACTAATTCAAGGACTGGATGCGTACAACACCCTAAATCACAAAAAACAACCAAGCTTAGAATTCTGTTGTAAATGCAATTGCTGTGCCTCTAGTTATGCACTGGTGAAAGTAGTGTGTGAACTTCTCCAAGGATAACATTTAGCTCTATCCTTTGCTTAGCGCAAGATCTGTGATGCAAAATACAGATTAAATATCCTTGACAATGATGATCCAGTCTTTGTTAAAATATCCCAGCAACAGAAAGCACCTCCACATAAGTTTGTTTCACATAAAACCTCTTATTGATATTACATTTCTCCTATGATTAATCCAAACGTAATAATATATGTATTTTGTGTAAGAGTATGGTATATATGGTATACAGATATAGCAATAGCACTTAGATTTATATACCGCTTCATAGTGCTTTACAGCCCTCTCTAAGCAGTTTACAGAGTCAGCCTATTGTCTCCAAAAATCGGGGTCCTCATTTTACCCACCTCGAAAGAATGGAAGGCTGAGTCAACCTTGAGCCGGTGAGAATCAAATTACCAAACTGCTGGCAGTTGGCAGTCAGCAGAATTAGCCTGCAATAATGCATTTTAACCACTGAGCCACCATGGCTTTTATAGACCCAGTTTCATTTGGAAAAGCCTTGAAAGAAATAGGAATTAATGCCCTTAGTATAGAAAAAGAATACATCTCCCTGCAAACTATTTCATAGTGCCGCATAAGACTCACAGCATGAAAGCCGCTGATGGTGCCTGCTCCATATTCACTCTGAATGATGGGCCTTTGGTGGGTGGTGTACCAGTTCTCAAACTGTGTCTTCAGCTGTAACCGGATCACTTCCAGATGTCCTGCATCGTGGTACCAGGAGAAGTAGCTATTCACACAGATGACATCCACATAAGGTGCCTACAGGAATCTGAAGTTAGTTCAGACAACGAAGGAGATCCCAGATCTAAGTCAGGTCTGGCCTGTGGGCCTTGAGTTTGACACCCCTGTTCTAAATCAGCCCAATCGTCCTCAATACTTCACACAAGTCAAAAAAAAGGATCTGCTGCTTCAGGAGTCACCTTAAAGTAGATTCCTTAAAGTAGCCACATCAGCGCCTGACTTTTTAACCTCTCTGTTTATAGGGATAAAGAATGCTTCTATGCCCTACAGCACCTAATCTGGAATTCAGATAACAATCAGAGTTGGAAAGGACCTTGTAGGTCATCTAGTCCAATCCCCCCACCCAAGCGGGAGACCCTACACCATTTCTGACAAATGGCAGTCCAATCTCTTCTTGAAAGTCTCAAGTGATGGCGCTCCCACAACTTCCTAGGGCAACTTCTGTTCCATTGGTTGATTGTTCTCACTGTCAGAAAGTTTCTCCTTATTTCCAGGTTGAATCTCTCCTTGTTCAGTTTCCACCCATTATTCCTTGCCTGGCCTACAGGCGCTTTAGAAAATAGCTTGACCCCTTCCTCTCTGTGGCAGCCCCTCAAATATTGGAAGACTGCTATCATGTCTCTTCTTCACTAGACTAGCCAAGCCCAGTTCCTGTAACCATTCTTCATATGTTTTAGTCTCTAGTCCCCTAATCATTCTGGTTGCTCTTCTCTGTACTTTTTCTAGAGTCTCAACATCTTTTTTATAATGTGGTTACTAAGGCTTACTAAGAGTAGTATTAGTACTTCACTTGAAATTGATTATATCCCTTTGTTAATGCAACTTAGGGTTGCATTGGCCTTTTTGGCTGCTGCTGCACACTGCTGGCTCGTATTTAGCTGGTTATCCATTAAGATTCCAAGATTCCTCTCACAGTTACTGCTGTTAAGTCTGGTTTCACCCAGTCTGTATGTTCTTTTTCAGTTATTCAACTGATCTTTCAACAAGGCCGGCCTGGGCTGAGATAATGGTTTTAATTTTGGTCTCCATGGTATTTAAATTTTAAATTGGGGTTTTAAGGTGGGGGGGTGGGACCTGTTTAGTTTTATTTATCAGCCAAATTGGTTTAATACTTTTTTAATTTTTGTATATTTGTGGGTTTTTAGATAGGCTGTACACCGCCCTGAGTCCCCTGGGAGAAGGGCGGTATATAAATTTGATTAATAAATAATAAATAAAAATAAATAAATAAATAAATACAGGATCAAAGCTTCAGCTAGTCCTCTTTGCAATGAGTGCTGAACAAGCTTGCAGGAAAGGCAGCCAGGAACCCTACCTATTAAGCTCAATCTCAGCCATGCAATACTTACCCCCTGATCTCGGAGGTAATTAGCATTTGAGACAAATGTCACAGGCCGGGTGGGGTCCAAAGCCTTGGTGTGGGCTATCACTGTCCTGCAGGGTGAAGATAAAATTCAAAAGATCAGGATTATTTCTTTCCAGTGCAGTTCATTGCAACATTCTTTCCTCTAATAGGAAGAGAGGATCCTTCCAAAGATAGCAATAGCAATAGCACTTAAGAGTTATATACTACTTTGTGGTCCACGAGAAAATTTTGGTGGTCCGCAGAGAAATGTCACCCCCAAAGCAATTAATTCAGGCTGCGTGGGAACACAAGGCTGCACCGCCCACATGGCCCGCTGGAACACAAGGCTTGCATTGCGAACAACATGAGGTAGTGAGGGGCGGGGGGAAAGGGCAGGGGGGCGGAACTTGCCCCACTTGCCCCACGCACCTGGCCTGGCCACCAGGCTGCTTCTTTCCACTTCTTTCTTCTGCTTTTAGCTGCATGCAAGGAAAGCAGCAAAAGTCTTTCTTTCTCTCCCCCAAACTCCGCCAGAAATGAGTCTTTGGAACCCTGCAAGGCATCCTACTCTAAGAGGCTACATTGATGCGACAAGTCTCACAAAGACTCATTTCTGACAGAATTTGGGGGAGAGAAAGAAAGACTTCTGCTGCTTCTGCTGCTTTCCTTGCATGAAGCCAAAAGTCTCTCTCTCTTTCCCCCTGAGAACTGAGCTGGAGACATATCCTGCGATCCCAAATAAAGAATGATTGATCAGTAGGAAAACAGGGTGGGGAATTTTCTTGCAGACTTTTTTGGGGGGATTTTCCCAGGGTCTCTGGTCCACGGCATTTAAAATTATGAGTTTGGTGGCCCCTGAGGTCCAAAAGGTTGGCGACCCCTGCTTTAAGTGGTTTACAGAGTCAGCCTATTGCCCCCAACAATCTGGATCCTCATTTTACCAAACTTGGAAGGATGGAAGACTGAGTCAATCTTGAGCCAATGAGAATCGAATTGCTGGCAGTCAGCAGAATTAGCCTGCAATACTATATTCTAACCCCTGCGCCACTACAACTCTTGATATACATTGCCAGGTAACTTGTTGAAAATTTCCACCAACTTTACATTCAGGATTACTATAAAGGGAAACATAGGTGGTCCTCTTGTATTGGAGCCCACCCATTATGGCTGAAAGTTGTGATGGTTGTAAAGTGGTTCACCCCTGTGACCTGTCTGATTTTACGACCTTGTTTGCAACAGTCAATTGTTCGCAATGGTCTGGATTTTCCACAAACCAGAAGTAAATGTCAGTTTTCAGCAAAAACATCAGAAAATGCAGTTACATCACTAACAAGATGCTGCAAACAACTGTAAACGCGAGTCAGTTGAGAAGCATATATACACAATCATGTGACCACAGAGGGGAGCTAGTCATTAGAACTTTGGAACCAGGTTGCAAGTATCCCTGGGGAGGTCCATAGTAACTTGGTGACTGGTTGTAAGTCAAGAACTTTTCCCATTTGTCATCTGTGCCTTTTTTGATTGCCCAAAGTTAACAAAGAAGATCCAGCTGAACCGTAAATTCTCATCCTTATAAGCATTTGGTAGCTAGAGCTTTCAGGTAGGAAGAAAGTTCCAGCTTTGATCTGGGATATCTCTCATTAAATAAGGAATCAGGACCAAGAAAGAGCAGTATCTGGAAGATTTTTAGACTATTAAATTGAAGGTGGGGAATTTTCCTTTAATCTGGGGCCACAAATTATATTATTTTAAAGAAAAAAAGAGCCATTCAGATTTTGTGAGGAGAGGGGAGGGGGAGATAGGATGGTCTTGTTGTCCTGGAGACAGATGCTATATTTTCAGTCTGCTTCTTCCATGGATGGCTCAGACTTTATTTCATTTTGTTCCAAGCCCATTTATATAATAAGTCTATAATTATGTGTACATGTAGATGTATAGTCTGGTTCACTAGAGCCTAATAGATATGATATTTTGTGCTTGTTGAAGCAATGCTAAGTAAGATCATAACTATAAAAACAAAAACAATAAGAATAAAATCATGATGAAAAATAAAGTCTGTTCAGAAGCTGCAGAATGTGATGACACAGGTCTAGGTCTAGGGTGCCAGTTACTGGGTTCAACAAGCGGCATTGGCTCCCAGAGGGCTCCTGGATGTAATTCAAAGTTCTGGTTGATGCCTTCAAGTCCTACATGACTTGGGACCAGGTCACCTATGGATTGTCTCTCCCTAATTGCCTCTACCTGTCCTCCCTGATCCAGCAATCAATGAAGGCCGGAAGGAGAGTCTTTTCTGTTGTAATGCCCACTCACTGGATCTTCATTCCACCCCCTCCCCCACCCCGGACATGTCCTTGTCCCTGGTGACCTTCTGTAAGGCCTTGACAACTTGATTTTGTAACTGCTTGCTGGGGAGTTCTAGGAGTTGTCAGATCCAGAATAATGTCAGGTTTCCAAGTGATTTAAAAAGAAAAGAACGAAGTCCATCTTCCAAAACGATTTCTTTTATTTAGGAAAGCATCAAATTGGCAAACCTGACATTATTCTGGATGTAACTCAACTCGGAATTACTCTGCAATATCAGAAGTTAGAAACAACCCCCAAAAGTAACATCCTCCAATAGAAGTAATTCAACATTGCTTGATGTCATGAATCTCCATCTCAAGGGGCCTAAGCACAGACAGCTCGTTTTCCCACGGGAAGAAGAATCATCTAGCCTAAACAACTCTATCTCCACTCCTCCCCGCTTAGGAATGTGGCAAGCCCGAAACCCTTCCCCCATGACCGCCAAAGAGAAAGTAAGAAAAAGAATATATACTAAGCCTAACTAAAATGGCTACACTTATATCAATTCCGGGCTTGACACCAAACATCTTAAAATTGCCAAGGTTGAGAAAGGCTCCGTTCACACAATGAAGATTAGCTTACTTTACTGTAAGCCACAAAAGTGCCCTCTATGTAGGTGACAGCCATGTGTAAGATTACAACTAACATCTCCTATTCCTACAATTGCAAACCCCACTTTTTGTGCTGGCTCATGTCCAGGTCCCAGACTTCTCAGTGCATAATTAGCTGGGCAGGTACTCACTTGAAGTAGTAAGCAGCCACAGGCAACTCCGAGGCTGGCTCATTGGCCACTGACCACATCACGACTGAGGGTCGGTTTTTGTCCCGCCGGATCAGCTCTTCCATCACAACAAGGTGGTGTTGCAGCGACTGGTTTCCAAAGTTCAGACTAAACAATGAGGCAAAGAGAGACCAGAGGAAAATAAATCCATTCAGGAGGGGAAAATGGACTACCTGGGTAAGGCATGGAGTTGCTGTCATGAGAAACACTCTCTCTGAAAGCAAACTTGGATTTAACAGCACTTCCAAGTTCTTAACAGAATTGTAATAAGAGGATGGACAAGTCAAGGAATTCTAAATCTGGTTTTCTGAGCATTTCCCAAATTTCCCATTCCCTAATTGAGAGTTCCTAAAATCCTTATCGAATCAGGCCTTATTAGGATCAGGAGAAAGTTGCAATATTTCAGCTTTTACAGAAACACTTTGTATTCCCAAATATCTTTCTCTGGTGGTCCCCATTCACTTCTTCATTCTTTCTTGAAACAAATGAGGCAAGCCATCTTCAGATACACCAGTCATGATAGAAGAAAATAATCATAGCTCAGGGTTGAACTGTGGAGTTCTTGGTGCTCTCTGAGCTTGGTGGTTTTCTTGCAGACATTTCATGACCAAACTAGCTATATGTAGCACTGATGGTGTTACCTAGTTTGGTCATGAAACGTCTACAAAACCACCAAAGTCACAGAGTACCAAGGACCTCATCTACCCCAGTCCCACCAGCTGAAACCCAATGCCTAAAACCCATAGTGAGATACCTGCAGTCCTCCAGCTCTCATCATTCTTGATCACTAGCCACACTGGGCCACAAATTTCCCACCCCTGGCAACCTCTGTAGACTATTCACTTCTTAGGTTTCTGCCTCCTATCCTTGTGAACTTCAGTATATGGTTGTCCCTAACCTTGCACCCATATGTAGGTGTTTTCCCATTAGATTATCCAACCTGCTGTGGGCCATTCATTTAAATAAAAAGTTATGTTCCGCCATCTACAAAAATAATTCTGTCTCAGTATATTATGTGATAGAAGATAGAAGATATGGGCAGACCAACTGTGCCTCACCTGTCATGCATGCCCACTCCTGGGCTCTCGTCAATCACGACAATGCCATAAGCATCACAAAGCTCCATGATCTCCTCAGCATACGGATAATGGCTGGTGCGAAAAGAATTGGCTCCTAGCCAGCGCAAAAGGTTGAAATCTTTCATGATCAGAGGCCAATCTAGGCCTTTGCCACGGATCTGTAGCAGAACAAACATCTTGTTAGCAATGGCTTTGCTGTTCTCATGGTTACAGCTTAACATGGAAGAAATGAAATATCGTATACATGAAATATCTCTATATTCTAATAATAATAAGAGCAATATACTTCCATATAGGCTAGATTTAATAAGTAGTTTAATGACTGAATTCATTTTATATTGATATTTTTTCTTTTGCTGAATTTCTTTTTTCTCACCTTCAGTTTACTTTAATTTTTGTTAAGATGTGATTGTATTTTACTATACAATCACCAATTATACTTTTTATTACCTCCATTAGTGTATGTTTTAAAATGAAATACACACAAATAAGCCCACGTTTCAAAAACATGTTGGCTTTTTAGCCTTAACCTTAGATAAGTCCCAGATAATAATGGAGCCAAGACTTAACATGGTTCATTAGCTCCTCTTTTTTGGAAATAGCAAATGTTATACAAGCTGGCATTTTGTTTTTCAATTAACATTTTAATTTTATTCTTTTAGAGATCAGTGGCAACAAAACAGCCCTAAGGGTTTTGTTTGAGGCCAGAGTCACAGTGAGTTAGGCATAGCATAGAGGCATCTGCAGAGTAAGCGGAGGTGTGAAAGAGAAATGGTAAAAAGCTAAGCTGGCAATTGCAATCAAGAAATCAGAGTTCCACTCCTGTTTATGGGCATCATATGCCAATGCATAAAAAACACACCTGTGGCTTTAATTACACAGTCACAGCTGCTATTATTTTCACCTAAGTATTCATACCCTTGGGCTCCAACACTTGTTTTCAAAACAAGGCCCTATAAGGCACAAAACTAGATGAGCCAAGATCCTTTTGTAGATAAAGACGATGATAACGATCTTGGTAATTTACTTTTATTAACTTGAAATAGCTTTTAAGTAAACGGTTTGCTGCTTGACAGCGGAACGTTTTTTTTAACCGTTGTTGACAGCAAGAGAGGGAGTTAGCTAGCAACGGCTGACGCGCGCGGACAGCTCCTTTTATATTGGTCGCTGTCAGCCTTCTCAGCCAATGATAATGCATTCTGGTTCCTAGTAACTGCTGAGGCGTGCGTCTCAGCCAATGATAATGCATTCTGGTTCCTCGCTCTGCTCTGCCTGTCATAACACTCCTCCCCACCAGTTAGGCACATGTATAGTCCTCTAGATATGCAGGGTGTTGTCTTGTCCGACTGGATCTTCACAAAACGGCTGGGTCGGCTGGCAAATGACGGTCGCCTTCTGGATCTGCAGTCCTCGCTGGAAAGACTGTGGAATCTCTCTCTGGATCTGATTCGCACTCAGGTGTAGGAACTTCAGAAGGTATTTCGAGCCTCGGTGTGCTTGCCTCTCCGACAAGCTCTTGAGTCGCGCCTGTTAACCTACTATCTGATGGATTTTCTACCCAACGCCCTCTTATCTGGTCTATATGTCGGCACCATACTTGGCCGTCCGACAATTCTATTTTGTATGATTTAGGACCGGTAACCTCTATTATTTTCCCGGGCAGCCACAATGGACTTCCCAAAAAATTCTGGGCGTAAACTAAATCTCCAACTTGAAAAACCCTAATTCCACTGCAGGAATCTAGCGGGACAGTCGGAGCATAACTTGGGTAAAGCCGGTTCATATAATTCCTCAACCTTCGCCCCATTAATAATTCTGCTGGGGAATGGTTTGTGACTGTGCTAGGGATAATATGTTGCATTAGTAGGTACTTTGCTAATTTAGCATGCCAATCGTCACCTTCTAACCGCCCCAGCACTTCCTTGGCTGCTCTAATTGCTCTTTCTGCCTGTCCATTTGAAGCTGAGTGGTATGGTGCAATTAGTACGTGTCTAATACCTCATTGGGCTAAGAATAACTCAAAATTTGCTGCGGTAAATTGTGGGCCATTGTCCGACACTGGGATGTCAGGGAATCCATGGGTTGCGAAAAGACGATCTAATGCTTTAATAACCATATCCGATGTGGTGGAATGCATAAGGGTCAATTCTACCCATTTAGAATAGGAGTCCACTATCACAAGGAATGTGCGTCCTTGGAATGGCCCTGCCAAATCGATATGGACTCTAACCCATGGTGCTTTAGCCGACTCCCATTCTCCGGACTTTGTAGCTGGAGAGGCCACTCTAGTGGTTTGGCATGTTTGACAAGTTCTAACCTTTGTTGTAATGTCATTGTCTATGCCAGGCCATCACACATAACTCCTGGCTAGAGCTTTCATACGGGCCATTCCTGGATGGCCCTCATGCAAGCTATCTAGTATTTTAAGTCTTAGTTGACTGGGAACTACTATCCTGGATCCCCATAGAAGGCAGCCTTTCAGGGTGGATGACTCGTGCTGTTTGTTTTTGTAATGTTTAAATTGAGTATATAAAGGACCTTCCGGCCACCCTCTTCTTACCCAGTCCAATACCTGTAAGAGAATAAGGTCGTTAGATGATGTTTTAGCAATATCTGCAGCTGTGACTGGTAATTGATGATCGTCAATCAATAGTATAGAGGCTGGGGCAGGGGCTTCAATTTTTTCTGGTAAGGGGCAATGGCTCAAAGCGTCTGCATGTCCAAGGTGTTTGCCCGTTCTGTATGACAAAGTGTAGGAATAGGCTGCCAGGAATATTGTCCAGCGGGTCATCCGAGGGGATAACACAGATGGGCTTTGACGATCACCTGACAGGATACCGAGGAGAGGTTTGTGATCTGTCACTAAGTGGAAATGGTGTCCGTAGAGGAATTCGTGAAATCGTTTAACTGAGGCGATGGCTGCCAAAGCTTCTTTATCAATTTGTGAATAATTTCTTTCTGTTTGTGACGTAGTTCTTGAAAAGTATGCTATCGGGGCTTCTATCCCACTTGGCAATATATGAGCTAGAACAGATCCTATACCAAAAGGGGATGCATCGCAACATAGAATTAAGGGTAGTTGACTGTCGAATTGCATCAATACTCTGTCAGATGAGAGTAATGATTTGACAGCGTCAAAAGAGTTCTGTTGTGGTTGTTCCCATGTCCATTTAGCTTGAGCATCTAATAATCTATGTAAAGGTTCTGCTATAGATGCTTTGTGAGGAAGGAATGATGCATAGAAGTTTAGAAGACCTAAAAAGGCCTGTAGTTCTTTTTTGTTTTTTGGAACTGGTGCATCTTTAATAGCTTTAACTTTAGAGTCTGTAGGGTGAATTCCTTCAGCATCAATCCTGTAGCCTAAGAATTCTACTTGTGAGACCCCAAATTTGCATTTGTTTCTTTTTAATTTGAGTCCAGCTGTTTGGAAACAAGTTAGGACTTGTCTAACTTGTGTCAGATCTTGTTTTGTTTCCTGCTGCTATGATGACATCGTCAAAATATGGTATAACACCAGGAATACCTTGCAGTAGTCTTTCCATCAGGGATTGGAAGATACCAGGAGCTACAGATACCCCAAACTGCAACCTTTTACACTTGAATGCTTCTCTGTGTGTCACAATAGTTTGGGCCATGGCAGTTCTTTCATCTACTGGTAGTTGTTGGTACGCTTGGGCCATGTCAAGTTTAGCGAATATGTTGCCCTTTTCCATGGAGTGAAATAGGTGTTGAATAACGGGCACAGGGTATGCGCTGGTGCGCAAGGCTTTATTTAATGTGCTCTTATAGTCCGCAAATAATCTAATTGAGCCAGCATGTTTAATTGGAGTCACTATAGGAGTTTCCCATAATGCATAATCTACTAGTTCCAGGACTCCTTGGGCTATTAACTTATCAATTTCTTTATCAACTTTTGTTTTTAATGCAAATGGAACCATCTGGGCTTTAACCTGATAGGTTTTATGGCTGGGTCTAAAGCAAAAGAAATTGGGGAGCCTACGTAATGGCCCAATTTCTCATTGAAAACATCTTCAAATTCAGCTAGTAAAGAGTTAAAGTCTTGGTTGTTAATGCAATGTATGCCTGTCACTTTAAGACCTAAAGCGTCAAACCAGTCTAATCCCATCAAACTAGGCAATGTGCCTTCTACAATAGTAAGGGGTAGACGACCCTTGAATTCTTGGAAATTAATTTCAAACTTGCCTGTTCCTATGACTGATATGTTTCATCCTTGATAGTCCTTTAGAGACACGTTGCAAGGTTGAAGTTGTTTCTTGGAGATGGTTGGAATCAGTTTCTTGAGAGTACTCCAGGAGAGTATGAACAGAGATGAGCCGGTATCAATCTCCATTGGACACTTTTTACCTTCTAATGAGATGGTAACATGAATCTTATTAATGTGCATATGTTGTGATAAATTATTTAAAGATTCAGTGGGAGATGCTCTACTAACAGTAAAACATTCATCCCTTTGTTTTTGGTATCTATTTGGTTGTTGCGATGGTGATGGTTTTTTTCCAGCTTTGCAAATTCTAGCTATATGGCCCTTACATTGGCAGTTTAAACAAATAGCATTTCTTAAACGACAGGTATGTCTTAAGTGATTACCCCCGCAACTTAAACAAATTACTTGCGCTGTAGAAAACTGTTGAAGTTTGTTTCCTGGATTCCAGCCTTTTTGTTGTTGTAATGTTGGGCGATTAGTGAGGCGATTAACATCTTCCCCATAATCTAATGACTCATCAGGGGTAAATTCTTCAAAATGTACAGTGCACTTGGCTTGGTTATTGGGTTGATAGGCGTGCCTTGGATTTCAGCCGCAGAGAGGTTGGACATCTCTGCGGCTTGAGCCTCTTCTATGGCCATTTTTAATGTGAGATCACTCTTTGCCAATAGACATCTTTGGAGTCTGAGGTCTCTCACTCCAACAAACCAACTGATCAAGTAGCATGTCATCAAGGTCCTTGAAATCGCACTGTAATGCTGCAGTTCTCAGTGCAGCCATATACATGCTAATGCTCTCTCCTTCTGCTTGTGCTCGCCGTCTAAAAGCGTGTCGCCTCGCTATACGTGACGGTTTTGGGGCATAATGATTACTAAGGATTTTCTGGAGGGCTTCCCAGGAAACTTCTTTCACAGATTGTGGTGCCAATAAAGCAGTGGCAGTATCGAATACATTTGCCCCACAGAAACTTAGGAAGTAAGCTTTTTTTCTGTGATTTGAAATGTCTGCCAAGTGAGCAGCATCTAAAAAACACTCAAATCTATTAATATAAGAATACCATGTCTCTGTTGTTGGATGGAAACTTGGGAACGATGGAGCAGAAGACATCTGGTCAGCTTGCTTAATTTAACTTCTGTTCTGCTTGCTCCTTCTGTGGTCTTGCATGCCTTCACTGGATGATCTCGTCCTCATCGCCAGTTTTGTAGATAAAGACGATGGTAACAATCTTGGTAATTTACTTTTATTAACTTGAAATAGCTTTTAAGTAAACAGTTTGCTGCTTGACAGCGGAACAGTTTTTTTACAGTTGACAGCAAGAGAGGGAGTTAGCTAGCAACGGCTGACGCGCGCAGACAGCTCCTTTTATATTGGTCGCTGTCAGCCTTCTCAGCCAATGATAATGCATTCTGGATCCTAGTAACTGCTGACGCGTGCATCTCAGCCAATGATAATGCATTCTGGTTCCTCGCTCTGCTCTGCCTGTCATAACAGATCCCACTGCAGATGTGGGTCCATTTCACAGACACTTCTATATCCATGTTATTATGCTGAGAACTGTGACTGCCTAACAATCAGAAGCCAATGTTCAGAATCAGGAAACACACTGTAATATTCTTAAATTATATCTGTCTACTATAAATCATGGTCGACAATCTGGGACAAAATTTTCATTCTTAAGGATAATCTGAAATTTGGATTTAAGCAACGCAAGTAGTTTTTGACTTATGACCACAATTGGGACCAGAATTTCCACTGCTAAGCAAGTGAGTCATGCCCAATTTTATGATTATTATCATTTTTTGTCACAGTTGCTAAGCAAATCACTACAGTTGTTAAGTGAATCCTCCCCAGTCATTAAGCTAATCTGACTTACTCCATTGACTTTGCTTTGTCAGAAACTGGCTGGGAAGATCTCAAATGATGATCACAGGACTTCAGGATGCTGCAATCTTTGAAAATGTAGGCCAGTTTTCAAACTCCTGAATCATGTGACCTGTGGGGACGCTGCAACACCAGTTGTGCTAAGTACTAGTTGTAAGTCACTTTTTTTAGTACCATTGTAATTTTGAACAGTCGCTAAAGTATACTTGTCAGTTGAAAACTACCTGTACATTTAAACTAACAATAGTGTTGTGGTTCGCCAGCAGTCTGTGCAGACGGCAGCGGAATTGGACAGTGGGGAAGAATGGGGACCAGTCAGGGAGTCTGGAGAGGACTCGGACAAGGGTCCTGCATCCAATGCAGAGATGGGGCCAGGACCATCTGGGAGTGGGGTGCTGTCTCTGGAGTCTTCAGAATCTGGCAGCAGTGAGGTAGAGGACCCAGGGAGCCCAATGCGCATGTGCACAAGCTGCTAGAAGGTGAGAGCAGCTGAAACAAAAGGGGCGACTCAGGAATAAGGCTGGGAGGTGATTGCCCCTTCTCTAAGGTATAAAGGACAGGCAAAGATGACAAAACCTTTGCAGGAAGCAAAGTAGTTTGTTCGGTTCAGATTCATTCTTGAAGCTCTTTTGGTTGGTTTTTTCCTAGTTTATTTGACACTTCTGTTATTGGCAGCACTTCACAGAAAACAAAGGTGGGGTGCTGTTTGAGATTCATTACCGGCTGGGAATGAAAACAATTCCCAGCGTTGCAATAAAATAAGACTTGTTTTTAAAATTAGCGTGTGCGTAATTACGGTCTAGGAAGCCTTGATCGGAACAAATAGTATCATTGTACTGTATATCCATTTCTTAGAGAATTCTGGATAAGTTAAGATGGCGGCTTAATCTATTTACTGTGGCTTCTCTCTTCTGACCAGCTTTTGAGAAACAGACTGCGTATGGATCCAGCAAAATTGTGACTAGAGAAAAACTGAATTGTGCATTTGAAATTTAAAAGGAATCAGACATGATTAGAACACTGTGTGATTCTTTACGACATAGGTTGAGAACCTCTTTGCACACTGAGTGCTCTCCCAACTTTTTTTAATCTCTTGAAACCTTGCTCATGTGAAAATACCAAAATGTTGTGAGACTTGGCAATCTTGTTCAATTGAGTGTTAAAAAGATCTAATTGTGAGCTGATAGTGAGCCACACACCCCGGTCTCTGCTTTCATTTTACTGGTAGATCGATCATCATTAACATTTTCTTTTCTTATCTGCTTTGCCATTCAATCCAGGTTTACTCACATCAGCATCTTCATGTTTGTTGACCCCGTGAAAATAGAATGGTTTCCCATTAATCAGAAACTTGTTGCGAGCAACAAAGATGGTTCGGATACCAACTGGCTGCACATAGGTATCTTCAGAGATGGAGCCATCCACAACAGCAGAGAGCGTGATCTGTGTTTTGAAAAGGTAATTCTGGGTCAGTTTTCTGAGGTACAAGTCAATATGACACCTTCCATATAAAATCACTAGCCCCAGTTAAAGTAATCCAAGATCATCCATAATCGTGCACCTTGTTTGAATGAGATGAATTAATGTAAAATACTTTTAAAGACTGGACAAGGGCCAGGAAATTACTCTTATTTTTCACTTTTCAAAATCTCTGTCAGGGTTTTGACGGATGCCCTAATTAATTCATGAGCCTAGAGCTAAGTTTCAAAAGAAATCCAATTATGTATTAGGAGCAACATGTCGGCACTTTACCAAGTGCAGTAGGCTCTGCTCCATGTAATTTACTGCCCACCTATGACCCTGTTTCCCCCTTCCTACCAGGTGTGTCATAAATCACATTCTCCAATGGAGCACTTTCGAGGGCTGTAGAAAACACGCCTCTCTGGCTGGCTCTAGTAACCTGGGATAGAATCTGGAGAAAGGAATGTGCTTCTGGTCATAGCAAATGAGCTGCTTCATCAGTTCTCCCCTCCTCCTATGCCTATGGCAACTCGAAAGCAGGACAGGAATGCTTTATGAGTTGACAGTCTCATTCAGCTACACCAGAGGTGTCCAACTTTAAGACCTGTGTACTTCAACACCCAGAATTTTTTCTGTAAGTATGGGAAGTTCAAATTGACCTTTAGGGTATAATGCTTGTTTATAAGCAGGGGTATCTGCAGCATCTGGTCAAAAAAATCAAAATGGTGGCCACATTTTATGAGTTGACAGTCTCATTCAGCTACACCAGAGGTGTCCAACTTTAAGGCCTGTGTACTTCAACACCCAGAATTTTTTCTGTAAGTATGGGAGTTCAAATTGACCTTTAGGGTATAATGCTTGTTTATAAGCAGGGGTACCTGCAGCATCTGGTCAAAAAAATCAAAATGGTGGCCACAATGGTACAATCAAAAGCTCCATCTGTTTTTCTATTGTGTTGCACATGAAAAGTGCATGGTGGAGCTTTGATTGCATAGTTGCCATCTTGATGTTTTGATACACTCTGTAGACATTTTTGTTTATAAGTCTTTTGTGGAATCTATGTAGTGAACCATAACTCTATGTCAGCCAATCTGCTTGGATTCTTTTATTTACAGGAGCTGGAGTTCAAATCTCATCCAGAAAGCAGGCAGTCTTAAGAATCCTGGGAGCAGACATGCAAGGTACCTTCAAGGAGTAAAGGTATCCAGGACGTTCATTCATCAAGTAGGGCCACCAGAGAAGAGGATCCTTCACTTTCAATTCACCAGCTGACCCGTTTCCTGTTGCTACGGCAACGTGGTCACTGTCATACAAAGTCAGGGATAAAAAGTAGTCTGAGCTTCCTCGTACAGACACCAAATAATGAACCAGGCCTGTGTCACAGAAAGAGAGAGAAAAGCTTGCATTTGAAAGAAAAAGTGGGGAATGGATGTAGCTCCATAAAGTGGAGATCTGTTCTGACCAAAGTTTCCTGAGACAGTAACAATCACACACTTAATCCCCAAAACCCTGTTTTTATTTTAACGGCTATGAATTATATTCATTCACAGCCTGTAATGAGTCTTAAACAATTTGTGAATAGTCCAACAGAAGTCTGCCACAGTCTTTTCGGGATAAGGCTGATAAGAACCCACTTTTATCTCCCTTGAAATGCTGCCAACAACTAAATTGCCAATTAGCTGTACAAGGCCAAACGGAGCACAAAGTCAACATGGAGCTTCAGAGTTTAAACCGATCAGAACGAACAAAGTTGCTTCCTGCAAAGGCTCATGTCCCTTTACTCCTCCTTTATGTCTTATGGGAGGAGCCAATCATCTCCAAGCCTTATTCCCAAGTCGCCCCTTTTGTCTTAACTGTTCTTGCCTTCTGGCAGCTCTGCACAAGCGCGCACTGGGAATAGGCTCCCCCTGTTCCTCTGTCTCGCTGATGTCAGATTCTGGAGGCTCCAGAGTCAGCACATAACTCTCAGGTGGCCCTGGTCCCATCACTGTGTCAGACACAGATCCCTGGTCCGAGCCCTCCCCAGACTCCAGGATTGGCCCATGTTCCTTCCCACTGTCCGACTCTGGTACTAGCTCTGCCGGCCGCTGGCGGACCACAACAAGATCTCCCTCAAGAGCTCTCAACACAGTCCTGCTTTGCTCCCTCAGCTTCTTACCAACATTCGCCTTCAAGGCCGTGGTGACTGTGATATCGTCAATGTAGGCCAAGGGTGTGGTGTAGAGCAAGACGGGGCGGTGAATTCCAGCATAGTTGAAGAAATCAAATCTTGTATTTTGAACAAAGTAGCCCTTTGGATACCTAAATTGAGGGAGAGAGAGAAAGGGAGTTAAGGACGTCTTGGAAGGGCGAATATCTATGTTTGAATAAGAGATGGAAAGGTGTTTTAAGAATTAAGAATTACCCAGAGAAAATGCCTGAGAATCAATTCAGAGATCTCTCCTATATGGAAGCATCTACAATGAGGAGCACTCTAAGACAGGGGTCCCCAAACCTGGCAACTTTAAGACTTGTGGACTTCAATTCCCAGAATTCCTCAGCCAGCTGGCTGGGAAATTCTGGGAGTTGAAGTCTACAAATCTTAAAGTTGCCAAGTTTGGAGATCTCTGCTCTAAAACATCAAGATAGCAACTCCAGTCATATGATCATGGCCCACTCTTTTTTAGCACTTGTATCATGTGCCATGCTTAAAAGGGCAGGGTTTGAGCCATTTGGTTGGGCTGTTATCTTAATTTTTTCTGACACCCCCTTGCCAATGACCCTTTGCCCACAGCCATCAGGCTATTCCATGGCAAATACATACTGTGGCAAGCCCCCTATTTCCCCCACCTAAAAACGATCCAATGAACCAGGAAGGTTTGTTGGAATCAACTGGAAACTATCTGCCCTTCGAGTCAGAACAGCACCACCTTTGGCTCGTGGCTCATCTACAACCCTCAACTTTTTCCTTTGAAAGTTGCTGAAGTGTTTTTTTTTCCCAGTTGGATACAATGGAAAATTATTGCATCTAAGGATCAAGCAAAAATGGGATTCGGTAATTGGGGATTTGAAGTATTTGGGAATTCATCTATTAGCATTTGTAAGAATGAAAACATCACACCGTAATAACAGGCTTTGTTTCACCACTGTATGTTTTATTTCTTTGGATTTAGCATGCTGTGCAAACCCAGCTGGAACACAATCATTTCTGCTTTCAGTTAAATGAAGTTTTATTCTGGTGCCAGCCACCTTTTGGCAGCACAGGTGGTCCTTGCTTAATGACCACTCATTCAGCAACCATTGTAACTTGCAACAGCACTGAATACTGAATGAGTGGTACTTACAACCGGTCCTCACAGTTTTAGCTGGGGCAGCATCTCCAAGGTCACGTGATTGACATCCAGGTATCTTGGAACCATGTCATGCAATCAGCATTGGACATCATTTTTGATGCTTTCCAACAAGCAAAGTCCATGGGAAGTCACACGTGGTAAACACACGAGGTCGTCACCTAATGACCTGCAGTGATTCACTTAACAACAGCAATCAGGACAAGGTGTCAGTCTTGGCAACTTTAAGAGGTGTGAAATTCAATTCCCAGATGTGTGGACTTCAACCAAAACAAGGGGTCAGCATTGGCAATTTTAAGTCACGGGGATATCAACTCCCAGGCAGATATGCTAGCTGGGCAATTCTGGGAGTTCCACGCATCTTAAAATTGCTAAAGCTGAGAAACACTACAGTGAATCGCAGGGAGCTGTTGAACTTACATGGACTCATCATCCATATACTGAATTGTTCCTGGAGGCAGTGTGTGCGGTGTCAGAGTGTTATTGATTGCAATGGTGATGCGGCACGGCTCTTTGGGACTCCTATGCAAGATTTCACTGATCTCCACTTCAAAAGGCAGGTGTCCTCCTTCATGCTCAGTGACTTCCACTCCATTTACCCACTGCAAAAGAGAGAAAAAAAGAGCTCTGGGAAGGATTAAGAAGAAGAAACCGAGGGGCTCATCACCAGGCTTTGTGATATGTTGCCTGTAATACCTCTAAATCAGGGATGTCAAACTCAAGGCCTGCAGGCCGGATCCAGCCTGCGGGGTGCTTAGATCTGGCCTGTGGTGCCACCTTGGAAACAGTGAAGGACCAGCCTGCAGTGCCTCTGCCATGTGGGGCCCTCCCCAGCTCTATTTTCACTGGCAGAGGATTGCAGGAGGCCATCACAGCAGAAAACAGAGATCGGGAGCCCGTTTTTGCTGGCAGAACACTCAGGCCGCCTTAGGCAGCCCCGACACAAGTGATGTCAAATTGGCCACACCCTCAGCCATGCCCCCTGGCTATGCCCGTCCTCCACGCCGAGGTCAAACACAACCCTGATGCGGCCCTCAATGAAATTGAGTTTGACACCCCTGCTCTAAATAATCTTCTGAGGCCAAACATATTTTAATGAGCCTTGTATGTCATAGGATCCCCAAAATCTTCACAGATTTAACACTTCCCATAGGGTCTTTTCAAAGTTTTCAGAGGAAATATGAGTTCTCGAGCATGCTAACATTTCATGAGATTTGACAAAGTTACAGGATTTTAGCTATTTCAAGCTGTTGTTTGGATCACCATTCAAAGTTGCCCAGAAGCTGATGCAAATGCCTGTTCACCTCTACACCTCTACATTGCTTATTAAGCCTAGCTCAGCAGCAATGTATTCTCTGCACCCAGGATTGGACAACTAGGTCCTCTCCAGATGTGTTTCTGGACACCTATCAGCCTTATTATTAAGGATAATAGTTGTTGTCTAACACATCTGGAGTGTATCTGGTTGCAAATATGTAGATAACTGTGCAAAAAACTCCTTGTTAAATGTTCTCAGACCTACAGATGCACTATAGCAGTTCACTGCCAGGAAATATTGCAATCCAACAGGCATTTAAAAGAGGTTGACTAGAAGAAGATAAGAGCATTACTGAATCAGTCTAAGAGAGCAGAACTCATAAGGGCTTCTGCATGGATAATTAAATGGTTATATTTGCACAACAGGCTTAACCAAGTTTTGCACAGCAGACTCAACATTTAGCCATGAGTCAATGTGTTATGTTTTAGCATATTGCATAACCTCAGCTTGCTTGGTTACCTTACAATTTAATGCTGCATGTGAACCAAGAAAACGGAACTTTGGATTTATTTTGAAATTATTTTTTCTGCCATGTGCAAAGGATATATTGAGCTGGATTGCAATATTCCTATACAAGGACCGTACTCCTCCTCCACCAAAGTGGACCAAGAAAAAGAACAATAAGTAATTTTCTTTCGTAGCCCTTAGGTGGCGATAGAGACTCACCTCCCAGCCAGTTTTGACATTGTCAAATATAGTAGTTATTAGGAAAATCTCCATAGCTGGTGAGATAGAAGAGATGAAGATGTAAAATACAGCATTATTATTGTTGCTCAGTTGTTCAGTCATTTCTTTTTGTTATTTTATTACACATTTATATCTGTGCTGAAAAAAGTTGGAAGTCGTTTTTTTTGTCTTCTCATTCTTTATTATTTTTATTTTTTTCCCCTCTTTGATTCCCTTTTTTGGTTTTGTTACTTTATCTTTTATATTTCATTGAAATTTAATAAAGTCAATCACTGATCTTTGTGACAGGCCTCATTTCACCAGGATTCTCCATCAGAAATAGATTTTTTAAAAAAAATTATTGTAAGTTTCTACCTTGATCTCTAGTGATGGCATCACAGAATTTTGAACACCAAATTGCTAACAACAACAATACTCACCACAACAGAGTAATAGTGTGCACTGCCAAAACGGAGCACAATACGAGTCCCAGGATCTCTCAGAAGCCAGTGAGCCGGTGGAAGCACTTCCTTCTCGTACCACACCCAGCCAATAAATCTCCGCAACTTTGGATCTTGAGTTATGTCATTGAAGCTGGCAGGGACTGGCATATCCATCACTGTCCCTGTCTGAAAAGATTGAGACTCATTTGTGGTGGGAATGTTTTCCAGCTTTAGTGAGCTTCTGCCAATGTTTTTCTGACTCTAGTGCAGTGAGTCTCAACTTTGGCAATGTTGTCTAACAGACTGACATGCTGGAATTGCAATCATTTTGATTTTCCTGGCATAAAAATATTAAAGATTTGGACAGATATACTCAAAGATTAATGTGACTGTTGACCTGTCTTAAAAAGGCAGAGTGTGGGGTTTGTTTTCATCTATTGCAATCAATGAATATCTTTTTAAAAGAAAGTCAAGATTTTCCAGCTGTAGTATAGAGTTTTCATTTTCATGAGAAGATATGAATACTTGTGCTTGACCACAAAAGTAGTCCATTCTGGTGAATATTCTATTTTACAGAGTGGTTAGGTAGATTCTGCAGAAATTCCAAGTTCTTAGGACTTTCATACATGTCTCAAAGGTGCTTTTCAAAAGGAAACTGGACTGTGTTTTTTCCTTGAGGAAGACGATCCAAGAAGCTTCATAAGAACTAATCCTTCCATCTCCCACCATACCGTCAGAATTGATGAAGCTTCTTAGATGAGAATCGAAACATCTTCTTCCTCAAGGAAAAAACACAGCGCAGTTTCCTTTTGAAAAAGCGCCTTTGAGACAACCATGATCTGGATGACTGAGAATCTCTACAGACACTCTCCTACATGGCTGCCAATAGTTGTTCCTCATTAGTACACTCAAGGCTGAGTTTGCACATAGTACTGAGCCAATAATATAGTTAGTCTGGATTTAGCATAATAAGACAACAGAACCCTGCTTGTATGTAAAATGATCTGCAGGTCATCCTAATGTAAATTTGGTTCAGACAACACAATAAACCATGATATCGTTTTGTTTTTAACCTATTGTGTGAATCGAGCCATGGTATTATCATGGTGTAGCTTACCACTTAGTTGAAATATGACCCTACAGTAGCTGATTCACTAAACCATGTTTAAACATCTGAAAAACTGCTCTTTTATTTACATGATGCAATTTTATATAGCTTCTTATTTTGTCCTTTCTTTGGGTTTACAGATAAAATAACCGCAGGGAGGCGGAGCCACTTAGATGGTTCCGCCCCAGGCGCCTAATGGACCCGGAGCGGTTCCAGAGGGAGCTTGGGCCATTTCCTGAGTCTCTGGCTCTCAGCTCGCCTGGAGACCTGGTGGCCACCTGGGATGGGCTGGCCGCCGGGGCTGTAGACCGAGTTGTGCCTCTGCGACCTCTGACCCGGCACAGATCCCATTTGGCTCCGTGGTTTACGGAGGAGCTACGGGAGATGAAGTGCCAGAAAAGACGTCTAGAGGGCATTTGGAGGGCGACTCGTTCTGAATCTGACCGAACACAGGTGAGATCTCATATTAAGACTTACCTTGTGGCAATAGGGGCGGCGAAATCCTCGTATTTCTCCGCCCTTATTGCGTCGGCAGGAAATCGGCCTGCCGCCCTGTTTAGAGTGACCCGCTCTCTACTTGAACCGAGAGCGCGGGATGACCTCTTGCAGGGTAGAGCAGAGGAGTTTTCTCGATTCCTGCATGACAAAATCGCTCAGATCCGGGAGGGGCTTAACTCCAATTGGATGGTCCCGGGGGAGGTGTCCGGGGCAGGTCTTGTGAATGTTATCTGGGGGGAGTTCGATCCTGTGACCGCCGAGGGTGTGGACAGGTTGCTGGGGAGTCTGAATGCCACCACCTGTTTATTGGACCCGTGCCCTTCCTGGCTGGTTTCGGCCGCCAGGGAGACGACACGAGGCTGGCTCCAGGGGATTATCAACGCTTCTCTGAGAGAGGGGTCGCTTCCGACCGCCCTGAAGATGGCGGTGGTGCGGCCCCTCCTCAAGAAGCCTTCCCTGGATCCAGCTGTTTTAAATAACTTCCGTCCAGTCTCCAACCTTCCCTTTGTGGCGAAGGTTGTTGAGAGTGTGGTGGCACGTCAGCTTCCTCAGTACCTGGAGGAAACAACTTACCTCGATCCGTTCCAATCGGGCTTCAGGCCTGGGCATAGCACTGAGACGGCATTGGTCGCGTTGGTTGATGATCTCTGGAGGGCTCGTGACAGAGGGTTCTCCTCTGTCTTGGTCCTATTAGATCTCTCGGCGGCTTTCGATACTATCGACCATAGTATCCTGTTGCGACGGTTGGAGGGGTTGGGAATTGGGGGAACCGTCTTTCGATGGTTCTCCTCCTTCCTCTCCGACCGTTCGCAATTTGTGTTGGCGGGAGGGGAGAGGTCCACCTCTAGGCCCCTGGTTTGTGGGGTGCCTCAGGGGTCGGTTCTCTCCCCTCTCTTGTTCAACATCTATATGAAACCGCTGGGCGAGATCATCCGTGGTCTTGGGGTGAAGTGTCATCTCTATGCAGATGACACTCAGTTATACATCTCCACCCCGGACCACCCCAACGATGCTGTGGGGGCTATGTCCAGGTGCCTGAGGCCGTGCGGGATTGGATGGGCGGGAACAGGCTCCGGCTCAACCCATCCAAGACCGAGTGGCTGTGGTTCCCGGCGCCCCGATATAGCCAGTTGACTCCGTCGCTGGCTATTGGGGGGGAAATTTTGCCCCCCACAGAGAGGGCTCGCAATCTGGGAGTCCTCCTGGATGTGCGGCTGTCGCTTGAACACCATGTCGCGGCCGTCTCCAGGGGGGCATTTCATCAGATCCGTCGGATCTACTGGTTGCGGCCCTTTCTGGATCGGGACGCCCTGCGCACGGTCACTCAGGCCCTTGTCACCTCTCGCCTGGACTATTGTAATGCCCTCTACATGGGGCTCCCTGCGGGGAGCACCCGGAGACTCCAACTGGTGCAGAATGCGGCCGCGCGGGTGATCATGGGGGCGTCACGTAGCGCCCACGTGACGCCTCTCCTGCGCGAGCTGCATTGGCTGCCGGTGGCTCTCCGGGTTCGCTTTAAGGTTCTGGTTCTGACCTTTAGGGCGATCCATGGCATTGGACCAGGTTACCTACAAGACCGCATCCTACCGGTGATCTCCAGCAGGCCAGTGCGTGCACACAGGGAGGGCCTTCTCCGGGTTCCGTCGGCTGCCATGTGTCGCCTGGCGGTCCCGAGGGGTAGGGCCTTCTCTGTGGCAGCCCCTGCCCTCTGGAATACTCTGCCACCGGAACTGCGTACCGGCATGGACCTGAGGTCCTTCAGGCGCGCTCTGAAGACCTGGCTTTTCGAGCAGGCCGGCCTGGGCTGAGAGAGGGTTTTAATTTGTCTCCATTGCTTTTTAGTAATTTTAATTTGGGGGTTTTAAGGGGGTGGGGTGGGCTTTTATATTCGGCCAAATATTCAATTTAATCTCTTTTTAACTTTTGTATCATTGTCGGGGTTTTGGATTGGCTGTACACCGCCCTGAGTCCCTAGGGAGAAGGGCGGTATAAAAATTTTATAAAATAGAAAATAGAAATAGAAAATGGTTTGATATACTACTACAGGCGTTGGCTCTCATTTTACTTTCACTTATCCTATTAAGTCTTTTTTATTACTGTTTCTTAGCAAGCTTCAGACATGGTCTGAGTAGATTTCCAAAGTTATTCTCCCTCATTTCCAGATCAAATGATATTTTTCTTTCTTAAGTCCTCCAAGGCTGATTCCTGCTCACCAAGAAGACAAAAATCACCCTTTTCACTTTGCATGTCAATGTTTATTTTTTCCCCTCACATGACATGTAGAAACCTCATCAATTTTTGGGTGATCTGAACGTTCCATTACAAATGAGGATGTTGATATTCAAAGCTTGTAGTCCTTGACTTACAGCTATAATTGAACCTGTGATCATGGTCATAAGTCATGTTGGTCATTAAGGGGTCATCAGGTGACTGGCTCCAATTTTATAATCATTTTTGTGGTGGTAGTTAAGCAAACCGACTGTTCACTATGGAGGGCTTTTTGCCAGAAACCAGAAATAAATGCTGGTTTCCAGCAAAATCTTTGTAAATTGTGATTCTGCAAATGATCATAAATTTGCCAAGGCCCAAAACGCGATCATGTGACTGTGGGGGAAGGGGGGAGACTGGCTTTTGGGACTTTGAATCTGGGGTTATAAGTACCTTTTTTAAGAGTCTATCATAACTAAGCAACTAGTCATACATCAAGGACTACCTGTTTTTGGCCTTTCCAAAGATTGCAACATATTTTTTTACAAATCCACTGAGGACATCTCAACTATTACAAGGTAAGACAACTGAAGCAGAATCTGCATGTTGAGAAGCTGAGTTATAGCATATGTGGGGCAAGAAATAAGGGAGGACCATTCCAGTTTTTTATTTCCTACTTATGAGTTTCGCATTCTTTGAAACAACAGTAATAATATTAATAAGTAGAAGAAAGAAACAAAAATCGGGAAAACTCCTCTGCCCTGCCCTGCAAGAGGTCCTCCCGCGCTCTCGGCTCAAGCAGGGAGCGGGTCACTCTAAACAGAGCGGCAGGCTGATTTTCTGCCGACGCAATAAGGGCGGAGAAATGCAAACGTTTCGCCGCTTCTATCACCACAAGATAGATCCTAATATGGGACCTCACCTGTGTCCGGTCGGACTCGGCACGGCTAGTCCTCCAGACACTCTCCAGACGTCTTTTCCGGCATTTCATCTCCCTCAGCTCCTCCGTAAACCACGGAGCTAGATGGGATCTGTGCCAGGTCAGAGGTCGCAAAGGCACAACTCGGTCCAGAGCCTCGGCGGACAACCTGTCCCAGGTGGCCACCAAGTCTCCAGACAAGTTATGAGCCAGAGTCTCAGGAAATGGCCCAAGCTCCCTCTGGAACCACTCAGGGTCCATCAGGCGCCTGGGGCGGAACCATCTACACGGCTCCGCCTCCCTGCGGTGGGGGGTGGCGGTACAGAAGTCATGCCTAAGAAGAGAATGATCTGACTATGACAAAGGTTTATGGCTAAGTCCCCAAAGCTACAGTCATTCAACCACTGACCAGAGACAAAGATCAGGTCCAGCGTGTCCCCCCCCCATGTGAGTGGGGCCAGAAGCTACTTGGGTCAGGTCCATGGCCGTCATGGAAGCCATGAACTCCTGAACCACCCCAGAGGTTTCCCCGACCGAAGGCAGGTTGAAATCCCCCATAATTAAAAGCCTAGGGATCTCAACCGCCAGCCCGGCTATCACCTCGAGGAGTCCGGGCAGGGCCGATATGTGGCAGGGAGCCAGGTACGCTATCAAAAGGCCCATCTGAACCCCCTGCCCCCACTTCACAAAGAGAGACTCACAACCAGCCGTCTGAGGAACAGTGGCCTCCCTAGGACAAAAGACTTCTCTAATAATCACCACCACCCCACCACCCCTTCCCTGAGACCTCGGCTGATGAAATGCTAAGAAACCTGGTGGGCACATCTCCTTCAGAGGAATACCACCCTCTAGGCCCAACCAGGTTTTAGTAATACCTGCCAGGTCTACGCCCTCCTCCTGAATAAGATCATAAATCAGGGGGGCCTTATTGACAACGGACCTGGCGTTGCACAACATCAGCCGGGTACTCAGGGCCTGAGACTCTGCATAACCAGGCCTGCAAGACGGGTGAAGAGGGTCGGAGCGCGCTACCGCTTGAAGACAGCGGTTGCGCGATCCCATAACCTAGTATGGCCCTCTACCCTTGCCATATCTGCCCCTCCCACTTACAGTGCCAATGGAAATCCCCCCCCCCCCCGGTTGCTTAATCTCTGTCTGCCTCCTCCACCCACGACCCTCTGAGCCCTCCCAGACGTGCGTGCCAGTCTGGTTACCTCCAAACCCCCGCGGGTTGTCCCCCAAACCCAGTTCAGATCTCCCTAACCCCACTAAAAACCTATCTAAAAATTTACATACCGAGAATCCTCCCCAAAACGTTTCCTGTGGCCGCACCATCTCTTAGGATTTCAGGATCCATCATTAAGATAAGTTTTTGACAGTTTCGAGGGCCACTTGAGGGAGAGGGGGACATTCCTCAAGGCCCAGAGGTCTTTAGCCGAGTATTTTAAAGGCTCCAAGGGATATGTCTCTGCTGTCCGACGACGCGGGGGCCCCTCCAATCAAAACCATATATCCTGCAAGGATACCTTTAACACTAACAATAACATCTCGCTATCCTAGATTCTTGGGAAGGACTCAATAGGTGAATACAAAAAACAAAATACAGTGCAAACAACTAGCTGACTATGCGACAAACCATAATAACAATTTGTTAGGTTTGCAAGGCTACCAAATCACAAAAATTCAAGGGGGATGGAATGCTGGTCACTATGCTGATCCAATTGAGAAGTTCTGGTGTCCTTATTAGACAAGAATAAAATATAAACCAATTAATATTTAACTAAGAAAAGGATCAAGTTGCCTTATTATTGAAAAGAGCTTTATTTTTATTTCACTTTAAATTATGATTCTCCTTCCTCTCTTTCCTTCTGGATATTCTGTTTATTATTATTTTAACTAATTATTTCATCTATGAAGGTGGTTAACCAGTATGTAGTTTTTTTGTTAAGTCTGGTTTTATTCTAATTTTGCCCAGGCAGTCTTCTCTCACTTCTCTTTTTGACATTTCCTGTTAAAAGAGGGATATTCATAAAATGTCATAATCAGCAGTTTAGTGCCACGTTGAAGACTAAGAAAATGTATTACGGCACATGCTTCCTCAAAACATCACTTCTTTCATCAGATGCTAGAAGGGTTATTATACACACATTAACACAAATGCACCAACAGAGATGTCAGATCTGGTGCTTAAATGCAAAACAAACAAAAAATACACTTTCTGCTAATGACCAGTGTGCAAAAGCATGATTGGTGAAGTACTGTTGCAAGCATTAAATTCAGTTTATATAAGTTTATGCCATTAGACTGTTAGCTTTAAGCTGCAAAAAGACTCTATACATGTATTGTTTGAACTTTGCACCCACATTCAGGGATCTGACTGCATAGTTTTGTACTGATAGTTCCATTCTTGCACTATCCAGGTAGGTACTCATCAGCCCACCCCATGCTTTTGCTGTCACACACCTGTCGAAGTGGCCGTCTGTACCACTGCTCCACGAATCCTGCATCCCTTTGCTCTGACCAGTCTGCCCTGAAGCTCCAGAGACCGCTGAGATCCTTCAGCTCCCTGGAAGATGACTCCCGTGGGTAGAGCATCCCACTGTCCAGGGCTCCAGCCGGACAGCATCCCAGCAGGACACAGCAAGCACAAAGCAGAAACCTCATACCGCGCCCGCACTCCGCCCGCGCTTTGCTGAGGCTGGAAGAATAGTCAGCTGATGCTCAGGTCAGCTGATGGTCGGCTGTCAGTCCTTATTCAGGCAGGAAGGTGATATGTCACTCTGTGCGAGAACAGCAGCAGCCATCTTTGTTGAGGGCAGCCCGTCTTTCCTGTTTCTGAAGTTGCAGCGTTCAACTGCAAGTCAAATCAGGATGATTTGTTACTTTACAAGTAACGCAAACAGAAGTTTTTCAGCGTGTGGCGCCTTTAGATACTTGAAAGCGGGAACTTTCAAGAACGGCTTTTCAGCCTTCAGATTAAATGCAGTACTATGGTCCGCAAAAGCTTTGGCCACAAACATTTTCTTCCAAATTTGGGGTGTTATGCACGGATCTAACATAGATCGCAGCTGGCTTTAATACAGAAAGGGGCACGATTTTTTCCCCCCACGGTGCACATCTGACATCCCAGGCCATTTGAACGCATATAGAAGAATATTGCAGCTATATTAAAAGATAGACTTCAAATCTCATTAGCAGAGTATGATATGATACCAAGGCTAACATAGCAGGACGGGGCTGGACAAAGACATAGATAAGAGCTAAGATCAAAATGAAATTAATCTGAAGAAAGATAAAATCCCTGGAGTTCAAGCTTGTCTTCTGATGAAGATGTAATTAATTGTTGTAATAATAATATAGCAGTCCTTTGCTGTTGTCTTCTTCAGGATAGGTTTTTTAAAAATGATTCCTTCACAGCTCCTGGTAGTTTCCCATTCAGATACGATTAAGGTTTAATTTTACTTAGCTTTTTTGGTAAGTAGCCAAAATTGCCTTTGTTGTGACAAGTTTGATTTGAATTTCAATTGATTATTTATTTAGTTTGTCAATTGCTTACAAGATAAAACAAAGTTATGAATACATGGATACATATAATTCAAGGTGTTAGTAGTCACCTTTAAAGCGCTTCATGGCTTGGGACCTGGGTACTTACGGGACCGCCTGCTGCCACCATCGGCCACCCGCTGGCCAGTGCACTCCCACAGGGTGGGCCTCCTTGGGGTGCTGTCAGCTGGATGATGCCGGCTGGCGGCCCCGAGGGTGCGGGCCTTCTCTGCGGGGGCACCCTCCCTCTGGAATGAATTACCTCCGGAGATGCAAGCCATTACTGACCTGCAAACCTTCCGGTGCACACTAAAAACCGATCTCTTCCATCAGGCCGGTCTGGCCTAGTACCAATTATTAAGGTTTTAAAATTTTTTAAAAAAATTTCTGGTAATTTTAAGTTTTCTATCTTGTTTTTACTGTTTTTCTCAGCCATTAATTTAATTCTTTTAAACCTTTTTAAAATTCTATTTATTGTGGGGTTTTTTATCTTGGCTGTACACCGCCCCGAGTCCCATTGCGGGAGAGGGGGAGGTATAAAAATTTAATAAAATAAATAAATATAAGAATAATAAAAGAAACAATAGGACAGGGACGGTAGGCACGATTGGTGCGCTTATGCACACTCCCTACAGATCTCTTAGGAAAGGGGTGAGGTCAATAGTAGAAAGTCTAAGGTTAAAGTTTTTGGGGTTGGGGAAGAAACCCCAATGTATTCCAGACATTGACCACTTTGTTGCTGAAGTCGTATTTCCTGCAATCAAGTTTGGTGCGATTAACCTTGAGTTTGTATCTATTGTTTGCTCTTGTATTGTTATGGTTGAAGCTGAAATATTCATTGACAGGTAGGACATTGCAATGTATGATTTTATATACTATACTTAAGATCGGACCGAAGGCGGCATAGTTCTAGGTTTTCTAGGTCTAGAATTTCAAGTCTGGTGGCATAAGTTATTCTGCAATGAGTAGAGGAGTAGAGAACTCTTCTTGTGAAATATTAGGATTAATGCATTGTATTTAATGTCATAATTAACATTATAATTTGACAAAAAATTTTGGAGAAGCCCTAGGCTGCCTGCATAGGCTATAGTGCATGATGTGAACCAATTCTGCAATATGTGAACTCCTCCAGTTGAAGCTTATGCAACCTATGGTGAAACAACCAAGTGTAAATGCGGATGGTATAGTCTTTAAAGTTTTTTTCTATAAATAGTAAGCTATTTTCTATTTTATGAGTTCTCTTCTCATAAATTTCTCAGCCTATTTAGCACTATGAGAAGAGCCCAGTATGAGAAATGTTTAAAGTGTCTGCAGCGCTACATAAAGTAATGCGTTGCCATCCAGTTGGCTGTTGAGTGTTTGATTCTCCTTCCCATCTGGTAAACTGTCCAGGTTTCAATGATTATTCTCCTTTTATTTTGTCCTAGGGTGTGCAATCAATTTCAGACAAAGAGTAGGAACAATACAACATTATTCAACATGGTTCAGACACAGAGAAGTGGGCAATAGAGTTGAATCCACTCAGTTTTTGGACTGGACCTAATCCAGACCACCAATTACACTTTTGGCTTGGTGGATTCACTTCTGGAAAGTCACAGAATTACTCCTGAAAGGCCTGGAGGAGGGCAGATTGGCAGTCTCGCGGAGGAATGGACGTTTTTGGATACATCTATCAAACAAAAGGCAAAATCAGGAACTCTCCATCACTGATTCCACACCCAAAGCCACCAACCCTTGAATCACAAACTAGCAACATATGGAATGCTGGGTGACATTTTCAGATAGAAAGCCACAAGATAGAAAGATGGAGAAATAGTTGTGTTGGGAAATACCTGGCATGAGACACCTTTGTTTTTCGGAATCAGAGCTGACTTGCTTTGAACTGTGAAAGCTTTCTTGGAAACCTTGACCCTGAAGATGCTGACCCCTTCGCCCTTTGAACTTTGACCACTGGTAATAAATGCTTTGTCTCCTATGAACAGGATAGCTTTGTCCAACAGAGTATTGCTGGTGGTGGTTCTCAGTATTGAACTCCATGTATGTTTTTTATGAGCCGAGATCGGGCTCTAATTGTACCTTCCTCATTTATTTTAGCATATTGTGCCAACCCAGCTCATTGTTTGGTTTATAGTCAGGATCTCTCCCGCCACCCCACTATTGTAATAATTATTATTATTATGGGCCATTGCACAATCAGTCAGATGTTCAGACTGGATTTGGCATTTTTGTTTGCCTATAAAGTTCTTCCCAAGGACCTGGGATAGGCAGATACGGATGTTTGATAGTATTGCAGATAGTATTGCAGAATGTCAGCTGCTCCAATTGAGTGGTGTGGTGGCTTAGAGGTGGAGCTGTCACCTCATAATCAGGAGGCTGTCAGTTCAATCCTAGGTAGAGACAGATAAAAAAACTAGTAAGCACTCAGCTCCATTCAGTTGCCCAGACTCCACCTGGCAAGGAATTGTGGGGTCCTTAAAAGAGGATGATATCAGCTGTTCCAAGTAAAGCTGCCTTTTGCAATTGACTGATGGCGAATTTGTCAGTGCTGACATGGCATTCAAGTGTCAATGATTTGGGGATAGCTCCCAAGTGCCAATGATTTGGGGATAGCTCCCAAGGAGCTATTATTATTGGTACTATTTGCCACCTATCTCACCATGGGGCTACTTTTTTATTGTAAATAAAAACAAAATGATAAAAAATATTGTTGATCTTGGTTAGCGCTGTGTATATATTTGTTATTGATTTGTATTGAGTTTTAATTTTATGTTAGCTACTCAGAGTCTCTGTTGAGATGGACAGCTATATAAGTTGATTGAAATCAACAACTACATAAATCTTTCCCAGTGGAAACACCTTTGAAATAATAACTAAGTTTTTTTTTTCCTGCTTAAAACATATGACCCAAAAAAGAAGCATACACAGTTTTTTCCTGAAATCCAATATGCCACTGTATTTATTATCTTGTGATTAAATATGCTAAGCAGAAACCTGCAGCAACGGGACAGTATTTCCCACCACTCAAAACTTATTCCTTCTGTCTCTTCAGCATCTCCTTCAGATATTCAATCTGGGCGCTCACGCAGCTCCTGGCGGTGCCCCCAGGGGAGGTGTACTGCTCCACGCTATGCTGATGGTTGAAGATTTGTGAGATATCACTTCCCATCATGGGGCTGGAAAGAGCGTCAAGAAATAGCTTCAGTCAGATATTACAGAAAGACAAGTCTTTTAAAACCTAAGGCTTCTCTTTTCACACATTTTAACTGGCCGAGAAACAGAATGCAGGAGCTTTGTAAATAGGAACAGCTTTCACCTTCAATAGCTCCTACTAGAGCAAGGATGGCCCCTTTACGACCTGTGGATTCTTGAGCCAACCATGGGATTCTGGGAGTCGAAATCCACAGGTTGTAAAGGGGCCATTGTTCTCCAACCCTGTAATAGAGAGAATAAGCAGATCATTGTTAGCAAGGCAGGTGAACTACACAGCCTAGCTTACCTGTAAAGCAGAGGTGTACAACTTCACATTCTAGAACAGAGTTTTCCCCTGCTGGCTGGGGAATTCTGGAAGTTGGAGTCTATGCATCAGAAAATTGCCAGATTTAAAAAACACTGTCCTAGAACAGTGGTGGCTATGCTTTTTGGACTCCTGTGCTGAAAATTGTGTGCGCGCTTGCTCGCGTGCCAGCATCCAGAAGGCAATGCGCACAGCCCCCCCATCCCCTGCCCATGCACACATGATCCCCCCGCACCCTTACCTGCACTGAGCATCCATGTGCCTCCCAGCTGATTTTTGGCCTCCCAGAGGCTCAAGGGAAGCCTCTCCAGCCTTTGGAGGCCAAAAAATGGGCCCATTTTGTCACTTCCGATATTTCCCGAAGTACAGGAAGTGACGAAAAGGGTTCTATTTTTCGGCTTCCTAAGGCTGCAGAGGCTTCCCTCAAGCCTCTGGGAGGCCGAAAAAGGCCTCAAATGGGCTGAAAATCAACTGGGAGGCGTGCGCATACGCAGTGAGGTAAGTTTGGCTGAGGCTCACATACCAGCTCAAATAGTTCTGCATGCCACCTATGGCACGCGTGCCATAGGTTCGCCATCACGGTCCTAAAATCTGCTGCTGCCTCTCAAGGTTTGGAGTACAATCTCCTCAGCTCATACCAAAGTGGTCACTAATTTGCAATTTTTAAGTGCACAACTTAACTTTGCTCAGGTTTCAGAGCAAATAAAATGAAACCGAAGTCAGATTTCTGGCCTGGTTCTGTTATTGTTTTAGACTGCAACCCTCAGCATGCAACTAAAAAGCCAAATGTGGCCCTCAGCCTGGTACACAGTTCATGACTCCTCAGTAAAACCCCATGAGGTAGGTTAGGCTGTTAGATAGTGGGCCTTTCTGTGAACTTTCTGGTTAAGCAGGAATTTGAACATGGATCCTGGTAGTTAATCTTAATTCTACCCCTTTAGCATTCATTATGAAAGATTGTTTAAATTATCCCCTTTATGATTTTACTTATGAAATAGTTTTCATCATTACGTAATTAGGTTGTGCTACTATTCAGGAGATAACTTCCATCCCTGGAAAAAAAGATATGGAATTGTGAGGTTCCAGAGGGTCACTGAATAGATAATAGTAATTGCATAAGTCTTTAGCATTCCATAAACGTGACATCTCCATATCCACTGCTACTAGAGGTAGAAATATGTCTTTTTGTTTTCAAGAGTTAGCAACACCATAGCACTTAGACTTATACATCTCATCATAGACTTTACAGCCCTCTCTAAGTGGTTTACAGAGTCAGCATATTGCCCCCAACAATCTGGGTCCTCATTTTAAGGATGGAAGGCTGAGTCACCTTGAGCCAGTCAGGATAAAACTCCTGGCAGTGGGTAGAATTAGCCTTCTATCCACTGTGCCTCCAAGCTCTTAAAAGCAGTATCTGCTATAGGAAAACCTTAAAAAGCTCCCATAACCCAATACATACTGAATTCCCTTCAGGTCGTCCATGGATAAATGATTAAGAGTCACTCCTTTGCTCTCAGCTAAATGGACTGCTTTCCCCACAACAGTGTGGGCTTGTCTGAACGGCACCTGGAACACAAGGGGAACAATATCAGGAGGCTTAAATATTTTTCTGTCTAATTTTTACCCTCAAAAGATCCCCGGTATTCTGAAGATGTCATTTCAGTGCTGACATTTCCAACCATTTCTGTGCCGTACAGAATGCGGCACAGACATGAAATGCAAAACCCAATGGCAGCACCATTTATGAAGGCTCTTGGATCCCTGCTGGGATAATCTTTAGAGTTGGGCAGCCCTATAAATCCATTAAATAAATAACAAGTACTGGAGGAAGGTTCAGACTTGTCAGTATAGCCAGCAATTCCTCAGGCTCAATGTTTTCTCCAATATTTGTTCAGGATGGTAAGAATGCCCAGCTCATTTCTTGCCCAGCTACATCCTGTGCCATTGGAGTCATGGTCTTGGCACATGGATATAAATGAGTCTATTCCCTACAAGCTTGGATACTCACGCCTTTGCGCACCAAATAGTAAGCAAGATCTGTAGACAACATTTCAGGGGTCAGGGCTCTTTCCATGTTATCTCTGTTGATCTAGGCAAATGAATGAAAGAATGGTGAGAAGGAATCATAATTATCACATGCTAAGCTAGTCAAAGTGAATGAATACTTTTAACCATTATTTAAAAAAAAACCTCAACATGGCAGTTACATTCAACTTGGCAAAAATTGTATAATGAGACTTCTGCTCCTTGAGTGTCAAATGTAGTTATAGGCTGGAATAAAGGGGAAAGGCTTTTGGAGATTCAAAGAAAAATATTTAAGCCATTCCAGCCAATAGGATAATCCATCCTTTTGAAATGCTCACCTGGAGAGTGGAGATAACTCCGGTGGTAACTTTAAGCACAGTGCTCAGGGTATCTATCACATCCATCACAGCTTCCTTATCTTCCTATTTGTAAAAAAAAAAAAAAGGTTGAAAGAGGATTACCTAAGAAGATAATGGCTGGTAGGGGAAGAACATCCTCTGGCCCCAACATTTGGTATTTCAGTGCATGTGTAAGCTATGGGGAGAAACTTCAGTGCAAGTGTACTATGGGGAGAAACTTCTTTTCCACCTTATACAAGGGCTGTCTCCCAGGGTAAGACTCAAAGTCACCTTAGCCTAATATCCAGTTTCCAGTAATGACAAGATCCTTAGTAAGCTCCAGTACTAAAATATAAACGACTTCCAAACATGGCAATTCTGATAATAATCATACACAGATCATCCCTCAATTATGATCACAAGGGCCATATGTCAGAAAAGCAATTCTATATTTGCTAACCCTCAAGCAATATTCAGTGGCTGCATTCATGTAATCCTTTGAATGCAGATATTGAATTAAGCTATTTTCTAGATTTGCACCTTAGATTGCATGACAAACTAACCTGTTAACCATAACACAGATGCACAAAACATTAATCAACCTTAGCATGTTATGCATGTCTATCTCCTAGGTACAGACAGGGATGGGATTCTACCAGTTCGCACCTATTTGCTAGAACTGGTTGTTAACATTCTAAGCAGTTTGGAGAACCGGTTGTTAGAAGAAATTACTGGCCTAATCCTGTAAGGAAGGCAGGAAGGAAACATTCTGGGATTGCTTACAGAAACTGCCTCTCCGTTAACCCTTATTACATTCTTGGCAGGACTAGACTGCCTGTCTCTCTTGAGTTATTTTTCCCTTCTTTGCTGGTACTTTGCTTGTTTGGAGTGACCATTCAAAGTTACAATGGCACTGAAAAAAGTGACTTATGACCATTTTCCACAAACGACTGTTGCAGCATCCCCACAGTCATGAGAGGCCAGGCGAGGAGATGCGTGCCTCGATGTGAGTGATATTGAGTTGGCCACACCCAGCCAATAACATGACCACCAAGCCACGTCCACCCACTCACATGACCACCAAGCCATGCCCACCACCTAAGCCATACCCACAGAACCGACTGTTAAAAAATTTGAATCCCACCCCTGGGTACAGGGTGTCAAACTGGTGGCCTGTGAGCTGGATGCATCACACCCAGGCCACACCGACCCAAGCTCTATGAAGGGAAAAAATGTCATGAAACGTCATGTGATACCGCGAGTTTGACACCCGTGCCCTACGATTTTTTATCTGATTAAGTATGTTGTGTGAACACAATCTAATTATGTCAGCTTAGACTAGCCTAAAAAGGATCTGACTGGAGCAGAAAACATCCTATCTAGGTCAAGACACTCTGAAAGTGGTAAATTCCCAAAAAAGAAAATTATTTCACAACAAATTAAACTTTTACAACGGCAGCTCTCTTTGTTAACAGTAAGAGAAATGGACGTAAAAATGAATTATGCAAAACAAAACAATTTTGAATTTTGCAAATAAGCCAGGGAAATGGTTGGCAGGAATGTTATCAAATTGGTAAAATCGATTTAGACCTCACAGAAAACACAGATAATTGTGAATGGCTGAAGAATTCTGGGAATTGAAGTCCACACATCTTACATTTGCTGAGGTTAAGACGAAGCACTAGCCTAAGCTATCCAAGTGCCATAAGCTCACCAGCTGCTTTATGGATCTTATCAGCCCAAAGTCTACCTTTAGCCCATCCTAAAGAATTGTCCCAAAACCACTTGAATCCAAGCATTGTTCTCCTCTTGCAGCAGGAAGTTAGGAAGAATCACATCTACATAGCCTAAAATCAGCTGAATATGCAGAGAAGCAGCAACTAGAGCAAGCCTTGATGATCAGATGGAAAGAATCCCATCATTTACCTGCAGATCCTTGTTATAGGTACTGGGAAGTCCTTTCAGAATCACAAGGAGTCCAGTAGCCTGCAAGAGGTCCAAAAAGCTCTGTTAAAATTCCCAGTTCTTGGCCATGTCATCATCAAGGGCAGTAAATCTCCCCCACCTCACTTTCAAGGCTGTAATCTCTTGTGCATGGATCAATAGTCTAACCCTGCCCCACCCCCACAGCTTCATGAATGCTCGTTTTCTCAGAAAGCCTGCATTAACTTGCTTTCCAGACTCCTACTCCACCCTCAGTTTACATTGAATATTTAACTTTTAAAAACAGGAGCTATAATTGTGTAACATCCTAATCTTCCTTCTATGGGTCGCCCCAAAGTTGTTGTTGTTTTTTTTTCAAAAGGCAACTGGACTATTTTTCCTTGAAGATGTTTCACTTCTCATCCAAGAAGCTTCTTTAGTTCTGACTGAAGTTCTGTAGAGTTTATATGTCAGGTTCTGTGGTGGGGTTTATATGTCAGGACTAACAACTTCCCTTGCAAACATATCCCTGGCTTACTAAAGCATTTCCACCAACTCAGTGTTTTTAATTGTGATGCTTCTGACACGAATAAACAAAAAAACTAACAAACAAACAAACTGTGTTAATGAAACCTGAGCACTTACTCTTCCAATCACTCGGCCAGCCTTGCTGCGGATCAATTCAAGGCTATCTGGATTTCTCTTCTGGGGCATCAGGCTGCTCCCAGTGCTTTAACCAAGAACAAAAATATATATATCATGATACATCTCCAAATATCTAGAGGATATACAAATATCTTGTGCATATTTCTAATGCGCAAGCAATATCTAGTTCTGCACTACTATTAATCTTCTCATTACTCCTTATCACCCATCCCTTCCCACTTGTGACTGTATGATTGTAACTTTGTCGCTTGTATCCTTACGATTTATATTGACTGTTTCCTAGCATGGATTGCTTATTATACCCTATGACTATCATTAAGTGTTGTACCTTATGATTCTTGACTCTTGACAAATGTATCTTTTCTTTTATGTATACTGAGAGCATTTGCACCAAGACAAATTCCCTGTGTGTCCAATCGCACTTGGCTAATAAAGAATGCTATTCCTATACTAGCATGAATTCACAAATTTTCTATTCAAAGGGAACGTGGGATTATTTACTTATTTGCTTTCCAACTGAAGAGGGCGCTAGAGGAAAGGCCTTGGTGCCCAGATCTCTGGCTATGCCTACTTGATTCACTGTTGTGAACTCCATTGCTAGGTTCTATGGTTACTAATTGAAACCTCATGCGACTGCACCAGAATTATAAATTAACTTCTGTTTCTATCATTAAGTGAATCAGGGCAGTCATTAAACAAGACAGCATGTAACCACAACTTACAATTTCACTTCTGCATTGATTGCTAAATGAGGCAGCTGGTAAGCAAAGACTGTCAGTATGTTTTTTCAACTTAACTTTTCAAATGGCTTCTGCTTCCTGAATGGTTTTATTACTGAAGTTTTATGATCGCAATGCTCACTTAATTCGTTTTATTCAGTGTTGCACAGCAACCTGGTTTCTCAGTGGAAAGACAGTAGAACAGGGGTGTCAAACTCAAGGCCTGCAGGCCAGATCCAGCCCACAGGGAGCTTTGATCTGGCCCGCAGGCCACCCTGGAAACAGCGAAGGACCGGGCTGTGGTGCCTTTGCCAGCGAAAATGGAGATTGAGAGGCTGTGATGGCCTTCTGCAACCCTCTGCCAGCAAAAACGGAGCTCAGGACTCCGGGGTTCTATTTTCATTGGCAAAGTGCTTGGGTCACCACAGGTGCCCCTAACACAAGTGACGTTGAGCTGGCCACATCCACTGAGGCCACACCCATCTGGCCCCCAAACCGTGATGTGGCCCTCAATGAAATCAACTTTGACACCCCTGCAGTAGAACAATATTTTTTGAAAAAAATATTATCATTGGAGAAGCCCCTCCACGCAGTATCAAATTTACTGGACTCTAGAATGAGACTGCTTAGAACAAGGCCTTGAAAGGATGGGAAATGCCCCCAAATTACCAATATGCATCAGAGAGAGTGATGAATCCAAATTCCTTGGTGGCATAGAGAATCAGATCTTCAGATAATCTGCTCAGGTGAACCATGATCATGGAAGCAATGTAAAGAAACTCCACTGATAAAAGGAAGAAGTGGGAGGGAGAAGGGGGGGAAGTCGTAAGTGTTGTTTCTGAGTGAAAAGCAAAGTATGCTGCCCTGGTTAGAAATAATCATTGCATAATCCAGGGATATAAAATTAAGTGGTATTCCTAAAAGCATTTCTTGAGCCATGGTGGCACAGTGGTTAGAATACAGTATTGCAGGCTAATTCTGCTGCTGGTTGCTAGCACTTTGGATCTCACCAGGTTCCAGGTTGACTCAGCCTTCCATCCTTCTGAGGTGGGGAAAATGAGGAGCCAGATGTGGGGGGAAATATGCTGACTCTATAAACCGCTTAGAGAGGGCTGTAAAGCACTGTGAAGTGGTATGTAAGTCTAAATGCTATTGCTATTGTTAAGACCTATAACCTCTATTGTGGGTGATTTGGCTTAGTCTTTGTTTTGGGGAGATTGGATGGGTTTTGAGTGATGACATGAAAACTTCAATCCAGAGGTGGTATTCAAGCAGGTTCTGACCAGTTCTGGAGAACCAGTAGCAGAAATTTTGAGTAGTTCAGAGAACTGGCAAATCCCACCTCTGACTGGCCCCGCCCCCACCTATTCCCTGCCTCCCGAGTCCCAGCTGATTGGCTGAGTCTTCTTTTGTTGCCCTGCACAGGAGAATAGAGCTGGAAAGCAGGTTAGTGGGGTGGGGAGGGAATGGGATTTTACAGTAACCTTCCCCTGCCACGCCCACCAAGCCACACCCACCAAGCCACACCCACAGAACCAGTAGTAAACATTTTTGAATCCCACCGCTGCTTCAATCCCTGTAAGACGTAATGCATTTATTTCAACCTTCAACCCACCCATCAAAATCAGAACCATATTCAGGCATTCTGGCTGATGTATTTGTAGTTTGCAGCTATTGTGCATGGTCCAGCACAGCTCTTGGGAGAATCATACAAGCATACCCCTGTTTACTCCTCCTCTTTTCTTTTTTCTTTTGTAATCATATTATTCTACAACTTTCCCCACAACGGACTGCCAAAAAGAAACACAAAAACAGTGTATCTACCTACAAAGTCTCGATCGCTCACTGCATCCATGCTGTTGATACTAATGGTGGCAAAATCCAGTTCTGTAATTAAAAGGGGAAAAAAATAAAGGATACAGTTAATTCTGGAGAATCTGGGAATAGGATTCCAACATTGGAGGGTCCCAGTTTAGAGAAGGAAAGCCATTCCCTTCCCCCCCCAAAAAGGTTCTGCTGGTAGTATTCAGGTCTCTAACATGCTGGTATGTAAAACCAAACAGTCATGAAATTCAACATAAGTATACTCAGGCCAGGGTGCCTAACAGAATATTATCCCAGCTGTGCCCACAGGTAGGATCAAAAATCTTACAAATGCACAAAAGAGACAGGGCTCTGATTATGATACAGAGCTAACCAGCTTGTTGATTTTAGCCTTCTGTCAATTTTATTCATTTTTATTTATTTATTTTGTCAAGCATGCATTTGATTATATGTGTATGTGTATGTGTGTGTGTGTATAAACATGATTATTAATAAATGAAATGGATACAAATAAAAGAGAATATAAGGACAGGGATGGTAGGCACATTGGTGCATTTATGCACACTCCTTAGAGACCTCTTGGGAATGAGGTGAGATCAACAGTAGACAGTCTAAGGTTAAAGTTTTTGGGGTTTGAGAAAGAAACCACAGAGTCAGTATTGACCATGCCAATTAATTAATTAGGAAATATTCCATGGATTATTTCCTCATTAAATGAACATATGTAACATATAAGTGGAAGAAAGAAACAACATGTTTTCCCAGGACCAATACCTCTGTATGTCTCTCCATGCTTGAGTCCCATAAATTCTTTTGTTAGGAATGTTAACCCCACTCCCATCAAACTGTTTTAGGAACAAAGTCCCAAATGGCTTTAGAAATATTTAAAGCAGGGATAGAGAATGAGTGGCCCTGGGATGATAGCCATCTAATCTACCTGACCGATGATTGTGGAAGACCAAGGACTTGGTTTGGAAACCACTGCTGTGAAACATCAAGAATTATGTTTATCACTCTGTGTGGGAACTTCAACATACTTGTGCCTAACCCTTGATCTCATTTCCTTTCTTTTGCCTTCTGGACACATATCAACTGCTTATTCAAGCAGACATAAAGCTCACCTCGTCGGAGCAGTTCACGGTCCAGGCCAAATGGGTTGCCAGCCAAAGCCCCACTGCAACAGAGAGAAAGATTATATTACAAGGAATCCTTAAAACATCTAAAAAGGAGAGTTGGCCTGAATTGCATACCCCAGATCCTCTGCAATGCTCCACAGTCAGAGGTGGTACTCAGCAGGTTCTGACCAGTTCTGGAGAACCGGTAGCAGAAATTTTGAGTAGTTCAGAATACCACCTCTGACTGGCCTCACCCCCATTTATTCTCTACCTCCCAAGTCCCAGCTGATCGACTGGGTCTTCTTTTGTTGCCCTGCACAGGAGAACGGAACTGGAAAGCAGGTTAGTGGGATGGGGAGAGAATGGAGATTTTGCAGTAACCTTCGTCCAGGAGTGGGGAGGGAATGGAGATTTTGCAATATCCTTCCCCTGCCATGCCCAACAAGTCACACCCAACAAGCCACACCACACCCACAAGCCACACCCACAGAACTGGTAGTAAAAAAATTTGAATCACATCACTGTCCACAGTGATTGGATGCTGGAAGTTCCCTCAGTGGCATCCTATGGAACAAAGTCAGAGGATCTTTGCTTTGCTGGCCCCAATAATGTCAATAATGCCAGTCTAGCTTTGGATACCCAAGTGAGAAATCTTAAACTGCATCCTCATTTGCCTATACTTTCATTCTATTTCTTCTGTATGAATGTCCAAATGGTGAAGCACTTGGATATTTCATTATTAATTATAATGTATCTAGGCCACGGGTGTCAAACTCGCTATGTCACATTGATGTCATGTGAAATATCGGGAGGTTTTTGCATTCACAGAGCTGGGGTTCAGCAGGTTCTAACCAGTTCTGGAGAACTGGTAGCGGAAATTTTGAGTAGTTCGGACAACCGGCAAATCCCACCTCTGACTGGCCCCGCCCCCATCTATTCTCTGCCTCCCGAGTCCCAGCTGATCAGCTGGGCCTTCTGCACAGGAGAACGGAGCTAGAAAGCAGGTTAATGGGGTGGGGGAGGGAATGGGATTTTGTAATATTCTTCCCCTCCACGCCCACCAAGCCACGCCCACCAAGCCATGCCACACCCACAGAAATGGCAGTAAAAAAATGTGAATCCCACCCCTGCGTGTGAATGCATCCAGCTTGCAGGCCGCCAGGTTGACACTCCTGACCTAGGCCTTCTCTACTGATTCCCCTTATTTCTTTTAGTCAATCTCCCTATTACAGGTAGTCCTCAACTTACAGCAGTTCATTTAGTGACCATTCAAAGTTACAACAGCACTGAAAAAAGTGATTTATGACCATTTTTCACACTTATGACCATTGTAGCATCCCCATGAGCATGTGATCAAAATTCAGCTACTTGGCAACTGATTCAGATTTATGACGGTTGCAGTGTCCCAGGGTCCCGTGGTCACCTTTTGTGACCTTCTGTCAAGCAAAGTCAATGGGGAAGCCAGATCCACTTAACAACTGTGCTACTAACTTAATAACTGCAGTGATTCACTTAACAACTGTGACAGAAAGATCATAAATTTGGGCAAAACTAACTTAACAAATGTCTCACTTAGCAACAGAAATTTTGGGCTCCATTGTGGTCATAAGTTGTGGTTTACTACCTGTAGTAAACCAATGTCATCTATCATCCTTGTCACCATGATTATCTCAAGGTTAACAGACCAAGGAAATAATGTTTCATGGCATATTTTCCAAGGTCGTCCAAGCTGATGCCCTGACGAATAAATAATATAGTTCAGAGGAGAATTGTGAAGAAAGCTCTCTCTGCAACCAAGGTCATTTCTCTACTATTACGGAAAATAATGATGTAGAAGGCCGATTAGGTCATTAAAATGCTACCAAGTGTAATAGCTATTTATCCCTATTCCATCCCCACGCCGTGGTGCAGGATGGCCGACTAGGCCATGCCCATCATGGCCACATCCTCCCAGCAACTGGGCAGAGAACCTTTTGCTAAAATTTTTGAAGCCCACTCCGGCCTATTACATCATAGTTTGCAAGTAGTTTGCATAATTACTCCCCACATAGGAAATAATAATATTTTAAAGGTTAGAAGTGACTTTTTTCAATTAAAGTTAGAAAAGGTTTGTACAGTCGGAAGCCCTAGGAATGTCAAAAAATGATGGCTGTATTCATGCCCCCTCCTCCATTCTTCTTTGTCCTTTTGCTTTTGGGCAAAACAGCCAAATTACGATTCTCTCGTCAATCTGTGTGATGTTTAGTTTAGTTTAGTTTATTTAATTTATATACCGCTCCCTCTCCCATTTGGGACTCGGGGCGGTGCTCAGCCAAATTAAAACAATACAAAGAAATTTAAATTTAAAAACAGATTAAAACAGATTAAATCAGTGGCCGAAGTTAAAAAATAGTAAAAATAATAAAAACAAGGTTCTATAAGATGACAAATTTAAAATCCCACAATACTGTTAGGCCAGACTGGCTCGTTGAAGTTTTTATGTGATTGCACAGACCTATTTCTGGAAACCGAGTTGAATACAATAACAAACTGGCTAAACTGAGTGCTTGCAAATACAATTGAGAGGGAGGAATTATTCTATTTTCCTCACCTATATTAAAATTTCTCGGCTTAGATATGTCCACAGCAAGTTAGTTTGACCTCTAGTGGCCCGCAAACATTTTCTGTGGGGGTGGGATTGCTTTTACCTTCCCAAAGGCAGAACGTTGATCCTTCTTTTAGCCTCAAAAAGGCGCTCATGGTCTCTGGTCAGAGCAACAGCAAAACTATGGATGAAAAAACAAGAGGGGGGAAAGAAGGGAGGGAGGGAAGGAGGTTCTTTTCTTAGAGAATTTTAATAGGTGCAGATAATAGGAAATCTTTACAGCAGCAAAATCGTTCTTGGGCACATGAATGCATGGACTGCAGAATTTTATTAAAAGTATTAACATGAATAGTGTACGTAACATGTAAGTCCTTCTCAAAGAAAGGAAGAAATAGGAAGAAATTTCACTATAAGCGAAAAAAATAAACACATACTTTTTAAAAATTCAAATTTTAAAAGCAAAATTTGATGGGATCTGAGTTTTGAATCTGGAAGTTCGATACCAAACTAAAAGCAGGTCTACTGTCAGATGCAACCTTTTCTTTTCCATTTTCATGGGACACCAGCTGTTGTAGATAGTGCCTATAATTCATTTGATGTAAAGACTGACAAAAGTTAACTCCAGGAAGTGCTTAGGGATTAGTTACCTGAGTAAAAAGTGGCTCCATCTGATTGGCTGAGCCTTTTGCAGGTGGGTGTAACCAGGAAATATCACCTCCATTTCACTACAACAAAACAAGCAGACCACAAATTTACAGATTTACCCTTTGTTTTAACAATGAGGAGACAATTGAAGGGGGGGAACCCCAATTATTATTTATAAAGCTAATCATCCTGTCACACTTTAATAAGGCAAAACATGGTTTTGTAATGGATGAAGGAATTCACAGATGGAAAATATATCCATGTATACCAGTTGTCACATTCTGTTACCATAAATTAAAACAATATCCAAATTACTGGGTGAAAGCAATTAGGCTTATGTGCCTATTAATTGTTTCTTATGATTGATGGCAGATCAGACTCAAAAACCAAAGAGATTTACTGGGTAGTGACTAGCTCTTAGTTAGCCAGGTCAGAAGGTACCTACCAACCCTATGCCAGCATCCTTCTATATTCCCCTCAGGGTCTGCTTTGGAGGGAAGCTATAGGGCAAGCCCCCTGTCCCTTACTTGGCAACTACATAAAGCTCAGTGTAGTTCCCCAGCTGAAAAAGGCTTTGCAAGTATCTCAGATACGATGAGCCTAATTCATGGAGAATAAGTATGCTTGGAATTTTTTTGTCATTTTGGTTCATCAAATGGAACCTCCATGTCATGCCATATTTCTCAACCTTGACAACTTTGAAATGTGTGGACTGCTGTTCCCGGAATTCCCCAACCCCAGGAAAAAAATATATCAGAAACTTGGGAGAAGGTAGGACATAGGATGCTTGCTTTTTTAGGACTTCCTTGGAACCATTGGTCTGGGTCAGAGGTCTCCAAACTTGGCAACTTTACGACTTGTGGACTTCAATTCCAGCATAGCTGGCTGGAGAATTCTGGGAGTTGAAGTCCACAAGTCTTAAAGTTGCCAAGTTTGGAGACCCCTGGTTTGGGTGATTCCATGACAAGAAAGCTCAGGATTGGTGGTCCTCATAACTAAATGGAGCCTTCATTGTATATGTGAGCACCTAGTTTCAAGGACTTGTTGCTTTGCTTAAAGGTTACCAGAAGAATCTGGTCAGCCACTGTGGGGGAATAAGGTGGCTAGATGAGACTTCTCACACATTTCCTGGTGCTTTTAAACAGGGATAATAAGCATGAAATGGGGGGTTATTTCAAAAGGAATTTTATTAATGGCTGGATGATGGAAAGATGGGAGAGACAGCTGGGCTCAGGCAGATGTTCTTGATCCATAGCCTGTAAAGCCACTAGACTTGAAAGAAAGAGGTAGGCTTACGTAGAAGCACGTTCTATCAGGGTCCGAATGAGCTGTTGAAGGTGAACGGACAGCATTGTCATGGAGCTCTTCATGAACAACCTCAGATCAGTCACTATCTGTAAGGAAGGCACACATTTGGATTTTCAAAAAGGAGACCAAAACCATCCACTGGTGGTATGATTTTCCCAACGGATGCTCAGAGGATTACAGGTAGTCCTCAACTTACAACAGTTCACTTAGTGACCGTTCAAAGGTACAACGGCACAGAAAAAAGTGAATTGTGACCATCTTCACACTTATGACCATTGCAACATCCCCATGATCATGTGATTTACATTCAGATGTTGACAACTGACTCACATATATGACAGTTACAGCATTCCGGGGTCATATGATCCCCTTTTGCAACCTTCTGACGAGCAAAGTCAATGAGGAAACCAGATCCATTTAACAACCGTGATACTAATTTAACAACTGCAGTGATTCACTTAACAAATGTGGCAAGAAAAATTGTAAAATGGGGCAAAATTCGCTTAATAAATTTCTCACTTAGCAACATACATTTTGGGCTCAGTTTGGTAGTAAGTTGAGGACTACTTGTATTTACAGTTCAGATTGCAGGTAATGTCTGAAGGTGCCATTTCAACATCCCTTCAGAAAGGCTAGAGACAGTGACTAAAATAATGGAGTCCCATTTGAATGGATTCCTGTGTTCCTTATTCTGGAATGTCTAGTAATGAAGAGATTAAGACATCTTGGGCATTTATACCATTTGTGTGAAGATATTATCATACAAATGACAACACCATCACCAAAGATCATCTGTTGCCTGTCAAGTCCGGTGCAGTGAAGAATTATGGAGGAGGAAAAGAACTGAAATAATTCTGAATTCTGTATCCTGCAAGCCACCATTGATTAGATGCAAGAAGTAAAAGATGAAGGGAGAATTTATTTGAAACTCCTCTTATAAACTGGTTAAATCATTATTTAAGATCAGATTTTTCTGCCAGGTGAATATTTAACCAAAACAGAACTACAAATAGATGTAACTATATCATATGCAATTTTAGTTCATTTCTAACATATGTTTTTAAAATAATGTGGTGGAATTCAAAAAACTTTAGGGGTTATTTTGTTGTTGTTTCAAATCAAAGAAAACTAATTTGATATTTTTAACACATTGTAATAATTCAGATTTTCAAAATCTTCCAATGATCATCTATTTCATTTGCCCAGAAATATGAAACAGAAAAGGGGAGGAGAAAAACTAAAATATCAATATAGCTAAAATTATTTTGGAACCATTCAGATTATTCCTACTTGATCATTCCTGCTTCGTCCAGTGTGAAGCTTTCCAGCCACATCACCAATCAGTTCCTGAAAATAAAAAGAAAGGTTTCATTCTCCAATATTTTGAAGACATCTGATTGTTATAAGTAGCTGCCAAGTTTGACTATTTCCAAGATTAGCCCCCTGAAACCATGTACATTTCTCAGAGTTTTCAATTTATTCATTTATTAATAAATAAATTCATTAATTAATTTTATTGGCCGCCCATCTTACCATAAGTTAACTCTGGGTGGCTTACAGTTACATAAACAATTAAAATATAGAAATCAGACATTGAAACCAAGGATGCAATGAGGAGGGCAGGGGCAGAGTGGGGGGAAAGTGGGATTTGTTATTACTCAAAAAAACATCTCCATTGTGCTGTTCCCTTATTGGGGCCCGAAGCCAACTGGCAGAGCCACATCTTTAGACCCTTATGAAAAAATAGGAGGGTTGAGGCCAACCTCACATTGGAGGGCAGGATGTTGCTCTTTTTCTAGATTCAGTGGGATCATTTATTCATTTACTAGATGTATACTCTGTCTTTGTTTTGTACAATACAATGATCCTTCTTACTACTTCTGATCCCACAAGTACAACCCAGTGAAGTGGATTGGATGAGAGAAAGTGATTGGCCTACAGTCACCCATTAGATTTTCATGCATAGAGGAGAACTAAAACTCAGGTTCTCCTGATTTCTAGTCCACACCTTCACTACTACACTAAAGTGGTTCACAAGTTTATCTCAACCTCCGTCCCCATAAATCATACTCTTTTTCCTCGTTGGAAGGGCTCCACCCCTTGTTATCCCTTTTGATTCTACTCTGCCAGCCAATTGCTCTGCCTGGAATAGTTTATGAACATTTATGAATATTTCAAATCGACACAAGCACTGTTGAAACATTAACCTTCAAATCAGAACATTTCAGTCAAGTGGATAAACCAAACAAACCTTGAGTCTACGTTCAACGGTAGTGTGGATGTCCTCATCGGTTCGGCTGATTATCAAGCTGCCCTTCGAACACTCATCAGAAATCTACAAGAGCAGCAGTCAAAGGAAAAGTTGTTTAGTAATTCACAAAATGTCCTTGTTGTCTGGGGAAAAAGGGAGGCTTAATGGATCATTCATGAGCTTAACAACAAGGCCTGTCCTTAGAAGTCCTAGCTGTAATCTTCTTGGCAGAGATCTGGCATGATACCATCAGCACCATGCATCACTTAGCAACTTTCCAGATGTGTTGGGACTGCAATTCCCATAATTCTCAGCCTAAATTGAAACTTTGTGCTCTGTATTCACAGACTCTGGACCAGATTAAAACTCTTTCCCATTCTAATTAAGAGCCCCGAAAGATGGAAAGTATATTTTCATCCAGAGTTAATTAAGCCAAGCAGTGTTGCTTTTGTACCTGGTGACCCAGTATCAGATGAACTCGGTAAAGAGTTTCAATTCAACAAACATTTTTTGTTTCTTCCCATCCCTATAAACTCTTTAAATAAAAATTATAAAGTGTAATTTTCATGCCTTTCAGAAGAAAACTTAATGTAGATTCCACACACACACCCCAAAGCTACTGGGGTTTATAACATGTGGCCTTGGATCCAGTTCCTTGGTTTTCAAGATTCTCTAGATTTCTCCAAAGCCTCAATTTTTTTTTTTTACTTGACTGTTTCATGTTATTTCCTTCAGGGGAATCTGATATTTAATTGCTCAGTCTCCCTAATTGCCTCCTCTTTGTTGTGCATTAGTATTGCCTAAACAAAATACAGCACATAAAGTTTTCCTTGTGATTTTTTTTTTGCTTTTTTATTCTTAGCACAGCAATAATAAGAAGACAATAGCTAAATGTGGAATTCAGCAAATGAATATAAACAGACCTGTGGCTCTCTTCTCAGTTCCATGTTCCTTAGAATTTAATAAATTACTGTACTTTATGACCTAACTTCTCTACAGTTCAGAGATTAACCAAGATGACAAACATGCCTATTCTAAAATGCAACTGTTACTAAACATTCAAGGATTTCAGCTGAAGATAGCTGGCAGCCTTCCACAGTTAGCAAAACATAGGGCCTTCTTTTTGGTGTCTTTGCATTGTCCAAGAGGTGCTTTTTTCCCCCACCTCAGGAGGCAACTGGATTTTCTTGTTTTTTCTTTGAGGACATTTTGCTTCTCATCCAAGAAGCTTCTTCAGCTCTGACAGTGAAAAATCCTCAAAGAAAAAACAAGAAAATCCAGCTGCCTCCTGAGGGAGAGGAGAAGCACCTTTGGGACAACCATGACCTGGATGACTGAGAATCTCTACAGACTCTTTGGATTGTTTTCTTCCTTTGAATATCTGCCCAGGTACAGAGATCCTATGCTATGCCCTACTTCTTGCAGGGCAATCCTTGTGCTAATTCCTCTTCAGTGGTCTTGAGTCCTCCTGAAACCTTATGAGCTGCGATGATGCAGTGGTTAGAATGCAGTATTGCAGGCTAACTCTTCCAACTGCCAGGAGTTTGATCCTGACCAGCTTAAGTTTGACTCAATTTTTTATCTTTCCAAGGTCGGTAAAAGAAGGACCCAGATTGTTGGGAGCAATATGCTAACTCTGTAAACCGCTTAAAGAGTGATGTAAAGCATTATGAAGCTGTATACAAATCTAAGTTGTATTGCTCTTGCTATTCATCTCTTTTGCAGTCCATCACTGCTTCTAAGCCATTTTTCCTTTTTTCTATCTCCTTCTCATTTCAACTCAGTTTCTCTTTACCAGCTCATTTCAACCTCTCCCCTCCTATAACAGATTCTCTTTGTGAAACCTATTAGTTGTTCTTCTCTTACCTATTTATTTCTCAGGCTCAAGTTATGTCAGCCCCAAGTCCTGTTGGCATATCTGAGTAGACTGACAACAGGCTAGGAGATGGCATTTACCTTGTTTACACAGTGCTTGGCTAAAATCAAGGTCTATTTTTTTGGATACATGCTTTTAAAAGTGTGGGAGAAATGCTTTAATTATCAATTGTCATTTTATTAGGTTTATAAAATACCGACAGGAATTCGTTTTGCAAAATACTTAAAGCTGAGACATCCCATGTACTTAAGGCTACCTTTACTTGGAGTTCTTTCTACCTCAATCACAGTTTTACCTTCTCTAATCCACCGATGATCTTCTCCATTTCAACTTGGGACAGAATTCCAGCCTTTTCCAAAGCTTTTGCATAAGCCATGCTTCCGCAGATATCAAATTCCGACAAGCGCTTGTCAATCTCGATCGAAGCATTAAACTGTTCCATTATAGGGTCAATACTTCCCACTATCCTTCCTCCATAAAGTTTGTCACTCTAGAGAAAAGGGGAAAACAATGTATCATAAAAGTGAATAATAACTTCTTCCAATGCCATGTTTGTAAAGTACCCAAATCTTTTTGCTGCTGAAGGAGAGTGCCCTCCACCCATGTCATGGATAAACGTTGTCTATCTGTGTGGGAGGCTGGCATTTTCCATCTGTGCTGAAGGCAATGTCTATCATCTAAAGCTGTTGGAATATTCTGGATAGATTCACCTGGCTGATCCTCTTCCTATTTATCACATCCTAATAGATCAGCATGCTAATTATATTATCTTTTGAGACAGAAGTCATGCCCCTATCACCATTCCTAGTCAGTTCAGCTTGCTGGGAATGTTTTATTACAAGGGCACTTTAAGAAGCTCCCAGGTATATAGTACTTGTACATCCATATTGCATACTGCCATCCAAATATCAGGACTGGCCTTATGTGGCTGGCATCCTGAGCAGTGGTAGGATTCAAAATTTTTTACTACTGGTTCTGTGGGCGTGGTTTGGTGGGTGTGGTGTGGCTTGGTGGGCGTGGTATGGCTTGGTGGGCATGGCTTGGTGGGTATGACAGGAGAAGGATACTACAAAATCTTCATTCCTACCCTACACCAGGGGAAGGTTACTGCAAAATCCCATTCCCTCCCCAACCCACTAACCTGCTTTCCAGCTCTGTTCTCCTGTGCAGGGCAATAAAAAAAGACCCAGCCAATCAGCTGGTACTCAGGAGGCAGAGAATAGATAGGGGCAGGGCCAGTCAGAGGTGGTATTTAGCCGGTTCTCCAAACTACTCAAAATTTCCGCTACTGGTTCTCCAGAACTGGTCAGAACCTGCTGAATACTACCTCTGATCTTGAGGAAACAGAACATTTCAGTATGATGATTCAGTAACAGTATAACAGAATCAGGAAGGACCTTGAGGTCTTCAGCCCCTTGCTCAAGAAACCCTATACCATTCTGGACAAATGGCTGTCTAATCTCTTCTTAAAATTCTTCAGGGATGGAGCACAACTTCTAAAGGCAAGCCATTCCACTGATTAATTGTTGTCACTGTCAAGAAATTACTCGTTAGTTCTAAGTTGGATTTCCCTTTGATAACTTTATGATAGTTTCTCAGAAATTGAGAAAAGAAATAATGACTTGGGAAACATTGAGCTTAGAAGGTCTAATTATTCCTCCATTACCATAAAAATAGTTACTGCCCCATTCAGAGGTGGTATTCAGCAGATTCTGACTAGTTCTGGAGAACCGGTAGTGGAAATTTTGAGTAGTTCAGACAACTGGCAAATACCAACTGTGACTTGAGATTTTACAGTATCCTTCCCATGCCACGCCCACTAAGCCAAGCCCACTAGAACCAGTAGTAAAAAATTTGAATCCCACCACTGGCCCCATTAAGTAATAATGTCAAGATCTTGGGAACAAAAAAACAAGATTCTCATAAATTCTACTATAATCAATAGATTGAAAGAGAAAAGGGATTAGCTTATGGTTATCTTAGCAACTAGATATTTTCATTATGGTATCCAATCTGGTAAGAATTTTTTACTTTTGGTAAAAAAACACACTATTAACAGGGAAGATGGTTAACCATATTTTTAATAATGAAAGAATATGCAGATATTCTGGGCTAGTAATATTTTGCGCATCATTATCTACTTCCTCAGATCCTAAGAAACCTATAATACTGATTCAAAAAAGGATGGATAATCATATAGCTGGTCAAATTATTAAAAAGAACAATCCTTCCTCCCATTAACCAGACAGTACAATCTTATCATTTGTAACACATGGTACTGTTTTAGAAGATTTGTTTCTTATTTTCACTCATGTAGGAGGAATCTCTCTTCTGTCATATTTTACCATGTCTATAGCACCTAAAAATAAGCATCAGTAAATATTTATTTTTAATTTATTCTATTAGTAAAGCCACCCACTTGCCAAATGGCTCTGATAATACTGCTTGTATAATAATTATTATTTTATCCTTTGTGTGGATACACATAAACTCGTCGATTGTGGACCTTATGGTTGCACTACACAATATAAGTCTGGTTAATTTAACTTTGGTTATATTTTCTGTGGTTTAATGAGCTTATATGGTTAATTTATGGCTCTGCGTATAATGCAGTTCAGAAAATTAGTTCATTGAGTAACTAGATTCATTCAGTCAGTCAGCTAGGATTTTCCTGCTAATATGACAGTCTTCCTATTAGATCCATGTACGCACCGACCAGTTTTTCTTCCACAGCACAACTTTTTTCATTAAAATATATATTTTTATTCAAGTCTACCACTAGAGTTCAACCATTCGACACACGTACCAAACACACTTCAAGATTTTCTTTCTATGTAGGACTCTGGCAGGATATTGATCGATTATGTGCCATATAGCTTGTTCATTTGGCTACCTGGCAGCATATAGTCCGTTCATATTGAATGATATGCTCAGTACACTGCAACAATTCCAAAAGGCCTTCTGTCAGCATGATTCTGCTGCAGCTCTTGCCCTGTTTTCTCAAAGCAAACATGAAGACAGCATGTGATGCTTAAGGGCTAGTCAAAGTTCACTGGTCAGAAGATACGGTTTCTGGGCCAAAGGAAGGCTTAATCTCCATTTAGCAGTTTTAAGCGGTGGGGTGAGGGTATTTCTTCAAATAAGGCCATTTCCATGTGATATTTGCCACTTCTAAATGCTGTCTGCTCAGGACAGGAAGTGGACCAAAAACACCTTAATACCGATCACCAATTTTAGCTAAGTAAAGAGATATTGTGAAATTGCAGGCTTGACAAATCCACCAAAAGAATCATTTGTTCCTCATTCTGTTATACTTTGCCAGGGAACAAGGGTTTTAATTTTTGTAGTAGGGCCCTATTAGCCATACATATTTTCTTTGTGAAGTGAGGCAATAACAATAATAGAAAGTACCTTGAAGGTCTTCAACCCCTTATTCTGGGCAAGAATTCTCAGACCATCCTAGACAAATGACTGTCCAACATTTGCATGAAAACCTTCAGTGATGTAACACCCATGACTATACAGATAGTCCTTGACTTACAACCACAACTGGAACTGGGAAAACATGTCATTAAGTGGTGCATCCATTAAGTGAAACATCACATGATTGCAATTTGTGATTTTCCCTAAGGGCTTCCCCATTGAATTTGCTTGTTAGAATCCAGCTCGGAAGTTTGCAAATTACAATCATGTGACCCCAGGATATTGCAATCACCATAAATGTAAGCCAGTTGCCAAGCACCTAAATTGTGATCACATGACTGCAGTGACACTACAATGGTAGTAAGTGCAAGAACCGTTCATAAGTCACTTTTTTTGATGCCATTGTAACTTTGAACAATCTCTAAATAAATGGTTGTAAATCAAGGACTTCCTGTAGGAGGCAAATTGTCCCACTGCTTAAGAGCTATCAAAATCAGGAAATTCCTCATTTTAAGTTTGTATCTCCCTCTGTAAACCTTCCATCCACCAATTCTTGTCCTATAGTCAGATATTAGAGATAATAAATCCACATCCCTTCCAGTGGTGGGATTCAAATTTTTTTTACTACTGGTTCTGTGGGCATGGCTTGGTGGGCATGACATGGTGGGTGTGGCAGGGGAAAGATACTATAAAATTTCCATTCCCTCCCCACTCCTGGGGGAAGGTTACTACAAAATCCCATTCCTCCCTACCCTGCAAACCTGTTTTCCAGCTCCATTCTGTGCAGGGCAACCAAAGAAGACCCAGCCAATCAGCTGGGACCCGGAAGGCAGAGAATAGATGGGGGCGGGGCCAGTCAGAAGTGGTATTTGCTGGTTCTCCAAACTACTCAAAATTTCCACTACCGGTTCTCCAGAACTGGTCAGAACCTGCTGAATACCACCTCTGATCCCTTCTCTATGATAGTCCTTCAAGAATTGGAAGACTGCTGTCAGGTCTCCTCTTTAGGCCTCTGTTATTTAGACTAAACTTCAAACATTCTTCATAAGATTTAGCTTCCAAGCCTCTCACTATCTTTGCTGCTTTTATCTGTACTCCTTTCCAGCTCATCAACACCCTTCTTATATTGAGGTGACTAGAAGCAAATGCAATACTATATTCCCTAACCCTAACCCAGTGGTCACCAACCGGTGGGCTGCAGCCCACTGGTGGTCCATGAGAAAATGTTGGTGGTCCATAGAGAAATGTCACCCACAGAGCACCCCCCAAAGCAATTAGGCCAGGCTGTGCAGCAACACAAGTCTGTGCCGCCCAAATGGTCTGCGGAAACCCTCCACATCCACTGACTCCTTATTTGGCAAACTTGCCTGCTAAGTTGCTATTTTTCCTTTTTTCTCCCGACCATCAGCTGTTCTGCTCTGCTGGGAGATTTAGATTAGCTGGAAAGCAGGAAATCGTTGGATTTCTTGCTTTCTAACTAATCTTTAGATCTTCGGCTCTCAGTGCAGACTCAGGTAGCCGATGACAGATAGATAGATCTCTTGAATGAAACTGTGATTCTGTGAGCAACTCAATCTGCCTGCCTGCTTTGCCTGGTTTGGGGTAAAAGTTGCTCTTTTTTTAAATAAAAAATTCAGTATTTACATACATGGAGTGTTGTGAGTTTGCTTGCAAGCAAATTTTATGTGACAAGTAGCTGATGCCAGAAAGATAAATGTCAGAGTGAATTTGTGATTCTGGGAGCAACTCAATCTGCCTGCCTGCCTTGTCTGATTTTGGGTAAAAGTTTCTCTTTTTTTAAAATAAAAAATTCAATATTTCCATAAATATTTATAATATTTACATACAAGCCATGCCCAGCCAGTCACATGATCACCAAGCCACACCCACAAATTAGGCCATGCCCACAGAATCGGTTATTAAGAAATTTGAATCCCACCCCTGCCTCTGTTTGTTTCTGTGTGTGTGTGTTGGCGACTCCTGATCTAACCTGTGCAACATACAATAAAAACTATTATTGCCCACGATCTTATCATACCTCTGTTGCATTAGTTCTTTTGCCAGGTGTAGCGCACTATTGGTTCATGAGTAATCTATGATCTAACATGACATCCAGATCCTTCTCACAAATACAAATAATGAAAGAGTATTTGTAACTCAGGGTTGAAATGAGGGGTCCTTGGTGCTCTCAGTGCTCGTAAGGAGATAGCACTAGGAGCTAGTACTAATTATGTTATTTAGGTTGGGTAATGAAAAGTTTTCAAGAAAACAACCAAGCTCAGAGAGTACAAAACTAGTGTCAAGCCAACTACTTTTCCTGTACGTGTATCCATCTAAATGTATTTAGCTATGTTTTTTTTACCATTGAACTCATTTTGCTGGATATGTTCAAATCTATAATATCCTTCTGAACCTTGGTCCTCCGCTCTGAATTGACTGAATCCCCCAGTATTGTACTGAGTGAAAATCTGATTAGCATTCCTCCTGTCCCCTTACTTAAATCTTTTATGAAAATGTTTGAAGAGCACTGTGCCCAGGATACAATCCTGAGATTCCCACTTAATGAATTGGTGTAGTATAATGTAGGTATATTACTAAGGACCAAGCATTGGGTTCAACCAGTTCAGTGTTTATCCATAATAGGAACCATCCATACCATATTATTATATTTTACTAAGAAAAATGTTATGCATCACCTTCTGAAATCTAAGTACATTACATCCAGAATATTCCTTTGATCTATTAACCTAATCGCTTTCTCAAACAAAAAACAAGGTTTTTCTAGCATGACCTGATTTTTAACAGAGCGATGCTAGCTTCTAGTGATCTTGATCCTCTCTAAATGCTTGCAAGCCTACTTCCTGATTATCTTTTCTAGGATCCTGCCAGGCATCAATATCAAACTGACCAGTTTCCTGGGTATAGTTCTTCCACCCATTCCTTTTTTTTAAAAAAAAGATAGGAACAAAATGAGCTCCTCTTCAATCTTCTGGCACTCTTCCTGTCCAATGGCCATTCTTTAAGATTACTGTTAGTGGTTCTGAAATAACATCTGTCATTTCCTTTAGTTAGGAATAGTGTTTTTCAACTTGACCACTTTAAGAGAGGTGGACTTCAATTTCCAGCAAGGTGTTTGGGGAAGCCTGGGAACTGTGATCTGGGTTATTATTCAACCAAAGACTTCATTCAAAGTAGTTTGGGGTACTCTTATCAATTCTTTACTTATTTTGGCCTACTTTCCCCTTCTCCTCCGTCATTGTATCGCTTTTGATAGATTGGAACTTTTGTCCTTTTATGAAAATAGGATGGAATTTAGAATTAAGCAATTCAGATTTCTCCCTCTGGCTTTCATGATCTTGCGTCTTCTCCATTCACATTAACTGCTTCCTTAACTTGGCACAGCAATGCATTTCCGGATCATCTTGCCCATTTGATTTGCGATCTTCAGTCCCCAAACTATTGGGTGCTAGAATCTAAAGCCCTAGGTCATGTCCCTTTTTGGTTTCTATAACTCTGGAAATATATTATATGGAACTGCTGAATGGGTGTGCATGACACAGGCAGTTTAAAGATTCAGTGTAGCTATATTTGCACCATATGCAACTTGGCTAAAATTTCTGCAATTGGCTTTTGGTGCCATGTTTAATATGCAAACCAACTTTTTTGATTAGTATATATGTGAATGTATGTGTGAATGCAGAATAATAATTTATTAAGTTACTAAGTTAAGTTGTATAAATACAGCCCCACAGAATAAGACTGCTGGTACATTCCAGCCCAGCAATTCTCTAACTAGTTGTGCTAACTAATCTTTTAAAATGGAGGGAAGAGTACTGGAAACTTTCTGGTGGCAGAGCTTATTCTTGGTCCCTGAGTTATTGTCCCTCCAATATAATGTGTGAACTAATGCTTTAGGCCAGCTTTTATCAACTTGGCAACTCTCTAGATGTACTATACTACAGCTCCCTGAATTACTAGCAAAGCCATGCTTCCATGGCTGTGAAAAATGTGTTTTAACTAATCATCAGACAACTGGTGCCCTAATTGCCATATGACCTTCAGTCATTCATTCAACCATTCTCTCTTAAACAACATTCTGCTCTTTTCTTTTACTACTTTGTATGCCTCAAATGCAAGTTGTGGAACTGATATGGAAAGCATCTGTTTCCTTCAACAATGTTCTCAAAACTCCAGGTTTTTCAACATGAATTAGTGCAATTACCTCCCCAGATATTTCTTCATTACTTACAATAAACTCCCAAATATACAGTCTTCATTTATATCTAATTTCAAGTCAGTTGTAATTGTTCTAATCTTAGAATGAAAGTTCCTTGGGGCTGGAGATTTCAAGGTATTTCTTACTTTCTCTGCTGTATAATAAAGCACCTTTCTTCACCATTGAAGCATTTTTAGGAATGGGGTTGTCAAAATGTTTATGATTCAGCCTTAGACTTTTGTTTAAAGTGCATTTCACATACTAGCTGGCTCACCTACCTAATTAGGTTTTTCCCTCCAATTTGATGTCCTTCAGTTGTTAATAACTTATTAGTGGAGATGGTATAACAAAAGTCCCATATAGCTAGAGGATGCCAAGTTAGAGAAAATTTTCTATAAGCTCAAAAAACAGGATCTTCCCTATTCTACAAATAAGAACTTTAAAAAAATCTAGTTGGACTGGATCAAATCCATCTCATCCTCATCTCTGAAAGAGAACAGCAGGATCTCTCTAGGAGTGTATAGATACATTGAGGACTGCTACATCCTAATAGTTTACTGAAGGTAGAAATGCAATGCTTTATACTGTGGCATTTTTCTTCAGCTAATATAACTATATAGTAATAGCTCCATGTGGGAGAGGGGCATAATCAGATATGTGCTCTGCAGCCCTTAGCAAACTTTGCAATCAACTCCACCACTTAACTTCATGCAGTTCCATCGGAACCTGCCCAATTTCTGAAACCGTTTTCTATCCCCGTTTTTTTCCCCACCCCACGGAGATTTCTTTGGGGCAGGAAAGGTGGTAAGCAGAGGTCGTTTCCATGTCCAAAGGGACGTGAGGGAGAAGACTTCCAGATGCCCACTCACCTCAGCTGCCATGATGGACGATTGTGGATTTTCTTTCTGGTTTTTGTGATGAACGTGGAGAACCTGTCAGACAGAGGGAAGCGATTATTGCAAACAAGCGGACAGTTAATTAATCTGACGCAGGGAGAGAGACAGGCAAACAGGCAGACAGGCACACACAGTCGCTCGCTCGCTCCAAAAAGATCCCTGACTCGTGCTAGATCCGTAGAGACGACCGACTCCCCACACTGCGACCCGATCAGCCGCTGCAGACTCAATCAACTCACCTCCCGGGCGTGCAACCATTAGCTATCCGAACTCCTGTAAATCAGCCTGTGAAGGGTCTCCTTTTCAAGGGATCGCTGCCAACAGGCCACGCCCCCCAGGGCGGGATTTGCTTCCAGCTGGGATATCCTGCCCACCTGCCCTTCTTTTGCCCCCCGCTCCCCTTAAGCGGGACTCTGTCCCCTAACAATGACCTAAAAAAGACACCCAGTTGCTTATTTTTCATATTCTCCCCATCCTAAGAAATCACTTAAGAAGTTCCAGATTCAGAGAATATTGAGTTTTCGTAGAATAGTAATAAAAAAGGACTCTGTGTATGGGTGTTTTGCACACACAGAAATCGTAAAAGTAACATATTTTGGGTAGTTTTGTCTGGCCAGATTTCTACAATGCAGGACACAAGAGGGCAACAGACTGTAACACTCCAGCTTATCATTTTCATTTGGCTATTGTGTTTTCTTTGAAGAAACTGAAGATTTGCTTGTTGAGTTTACAAGTGCCCCACAAAGTGCCTTTTAAATACAATTCATGATAAATTAAGTATTTGGACTGTTTTGCTTATTTCATGAGATATAATTTTAAAGATGCTAATGCATACTTCAGTTGCAGGATCCAGTCTTTTGTATTTATATTTTTGCATACCATTCTGGGCTCCATTTTTAACATCATCACAGCAATTAAGCTTGTTGACAGGTGTTGCAGTGAAACATTAGAGGGGGAACCCTGGATTTTTCACATGTCCTAGAACTACAATTCAGGTACCGAACTTGAACATTTCTGTATCTTTTTGGAAAGTTTGACTATCTTTTTGCTTTATTGTCCAAGTGAAACAATGAAGGGAGGAGGTTGAACACAGCTCCTGAAAGCAAAAGAATATAAAGGCAGAAATTTGGAGGCAGCATTTAGGTAGCAAATTTAAAATAATGGAATCAGTGCATTGATTGAAGATTGTTCGAAAACTGCAATTGGTACAGAAGGCTGCAGCTTGCCTGCTGAAGAATGAAATCATTTTACAGCCAATGACACCAATCTTGTGGAGGCTGAAGTGCCTTCAAAGAAGCTTGTGAGTACAATAACAGACATTGAGTGTACGTCTTGATAGTTCTGGGTTTCATGAGTGCTACTAGGGTTCTTGTGTAGATTTTATTTGGCTATATTTTACTCATGAGGAGTCTTTAGATGTCTGGCACTACACAAATACCATTAATAAATAGTTATAGAAAATTGATTACATTTGGACTTGCAAGATTGATACCAGTCTTCCAGAGGTGGTATTCAGCAGGTTCTGACCAGTTCTGGAGAATTGGTAGTGGAAATTTTGAGTAGTTTGGAGAACCAGCAAATCCCACCTCTGACTGGCCTTGCCCCCATCTATTCTCTGCCTCCTGAGTCCCAGATGATTGTCTGGGTCTTCTTTTGTTGCCCTGCACAGGAGAATGGAGCTGGAAAGCAGGTTAGTGGGGTGGGAAGGAAATGGGATTTTGCAGTATCCTTTCCCTGCCACACCCATCAAGCCACACCCACCAAGCCACACCACACCCACCAAGCCACACCCATAGACCGGTAGTAAAATTTCTTGAATCCCACCACAGCAGTCCTCCCAGGTAGACCAAACTTGGAGTAGCAAAACCTTATAGCTTTGAATGTGCCTCCTCTCTCCCTTCATCCTCCTGAGGACTAGGGAGGGTCATGTTTGAGACACTTTCTCAAATTACATTTCCGCCCCAGACTCAGATGTCTTTTATCTGACTGTTATCTTTTTCCTGTTCATCAAGGTTATTCCTTGGTCCCATTACAGTTCCTCAAGTCCTCCAATGGTGCAGTCATCAGTATTATAACTGAATTCATCCATTTTGCTGCCAGTCATTCTCATCTTTTTCCTTTCCCAATATGATGATGATGTTATCCATTCAGTCGAGTCCAATTCTGGTGATTCTATGGGCCATGTCTCTCCACATCTTCCAATCTTCTACTAATTCTTTGAGTTTTTCTATGCCCTGATAGTGTTCAGCCCCCATGTTCATTGATGGTCTGGTTTCTTCCAAATATAATTGCTTGGTCATATAATAAGCTTCTCGAAGAGCTAGGTTTTCATATTATGTGTCCAAGATATGACACCTTGAGCCTATTCATTTGTTAAGTGAGTTGTCAAGTTGGTTTGCTTGATGATCCATTTTCTTGGCTAACCATAATACAGGTAGTCCTCAATTTACAACCATAAGTTTAGTGACTCTTCAAAATCACAGTAGCACTGAAAAAAAGTGATTTATGACTGGTCTTGCACTTCAACTATCACAGCACCCCCAAGGTCACATAATCAAAATTTAGGCAATTGGCAAACTGGCATGTATCTATGGCAGTTGCAGTGTCCCAGGGTCATGTCATTGTTATTTGTGACCTTCCCAGCAGCTTCTGACAAGTAAAATCAGTGAGGGAAGCCAGATTTGATTAATGATCACATGATTTACTTAACAATTGCAGTGATTTGCTTAATAACCATGGCAAAAATGATTGTAAAATTAGTTGCAACTCATTTAACAACTACGTTGCTTAGCAATGGAAATTTTGGTTTCAGTTGTGAACATAAGTCAAGGACTATCCGTATTCTCAACAGTTGTCTCTGGCACCAAAGTTCAAAAGTGCAAATACTTATTCTATTTTATCTTCAAAGTCCAACTTTTGCTTCCATAGAGTTGCAGGGAAAAACATTGCCTGCATGATTCTGACTTTATGGACACATCCCAGCATCTAAAATATCTTTCCCAATTTCTTCAGTGCCACTCCACCAATATTTAGAAGATAGCATATTTCTTGCTTGCTCCTTTACTGTTGATAGTTGATTCTAAAAGAATCAGTATTTTCATTTTCAATTCTGAAGCTGGTTGTTCTACCATTTTGATTAGTTTGAGTTTCGTTGTATTTAATTTTAGTGTCATTTTTTCACTGTGTTCCTTGACTTTTATTAGTAAAGCATATAGATGACTTACACTGTCAGAATACGGTCTTCACCATACTGCATAGTATAAAAAAATCATTTTCATTCTCTTTCAACCCAGCTTCCCTCAATATACAGGATACATTGCACAAAGATTGAATAAATAAGGAAAAGTATAAAAGAACATTAAAAGCTTAAAAAACATTAAAAAGGAAAGAAGTGGAAAAGCTTATCCGCATACTTCCTGAAACTGTTACATAGATACACTGCTAGCTATAGTATTGAGGCAGTATTATAGAGATAATGTATTTTAAAAGGTATGAAAATTATTCCACAAATGTGTCATTTTTAAGGATTTGTTTGTGTCCCACCTTTATTACGTTATCAAATAACTCAAGGAGGAGAACACACAACTTCCTCCTCCTATTTTCCCTGCAACAACCTTGTGAGGTGGGTTGGGCTGAAAGAAAGTGACTGGCCCAAGATCACCCAGCTGACTTTCATGGCTAAGGCAGGCCTTGTTCATGGGTCTCGCACTTTCCAGTCTTAACCACTACACCAGGGGTTCCCAAAACTTGGCATCTTTAAGACTTGTGGACTTTAACTTCCAGAATTCCTCAGCCTGGGAGTTGAAGTCCACAAGTCTTAAAGTTGCCAAGTTTGGAGACCTCTGCACTACACCAAACTGACTCTCTATAATAACTGGATGATTAAAAGGAGAAGTTTTCCAGGACATGCTTTCTCTCCATAGAAAATGCAGAATCCAGGATAATTCAGAGAAAATAAACCTCCTTTTTAAAAGGTGCAGAGACAGTAATATACTTGTAAACCACTGGAAAAGAATAGGTTTTTTTTCTCTGCCAATTATGTCTATTGATACAATTTGATTCTCAGATTTTTTTTTTTTTATTCAAGCAGAGGGCAAAAAAACATTATTAATTCTTGCCAGCATAAAAACACAACAGTAGCAGGCTGCATCTAATCTGCTCTTGGCCAGTATATGGCAGTTACTGGCAGAAAATGAGCCCTCTGAGACATCTGGCCTGTTTTTTTGTTGGCATGCAAAGAACAAGATACATTTTTGTGCCATTTGAGCATCTGCAAGGATGTCACTACTCAAGCTCTGTGTTGTAATCCTTATAACACAGGCAAATGAAGATAAAGGAAGGCTTGTGAGGTGACATTACTACAGATAAAGTTTGTCATAACTTTGCTGCAGATACCCATCTTTTATGAGGAAGGGAGAGAGGGTGAGAGGAACGAAGGAAGGAAGGACAGAAGGAAAGAAGAATTATGCATATGTCTGAATCTGTTAAAGAAGTTTGAATTGATTTGGAAAATTGTAGAAATGTTTATGTATTTTAAAACATCCTTGTTAATGAATGGGGAATGTCTATGAGTTTTTCTTTTTTTAAAAAGACACTTTGAAGTAATCAGCAAAACGTTAAGCATAGTAAATGCCTTCCCTGACAAAGAATCCAAGCACACAGCAATTCTCTTCACAATGGCACTGCCTAGGCCCCTCTGCTTTCAATAGTCAATACCAACATGCACACAGCAACCCTGGCCCCTTTGCATTTTCAGTCAAAATGTTACTATGCTGAGCATACTGTTTTTTTTTTTTTGCTGGAGGGATGAAGAATGAACAGTGGGTTTTTGTTCTTGTGGCTGTATTGAGAACTGGCAAGAAAATGCATTTTCTACCAATCAGGATTTCTCAAATGCAGCTTTAAGCCAACGTTCTCTCATCTATTGCTGTGGTGCAAATACAGAAGCTACACTTCCAACGTTGGCAAAATTGCAGGGTATGGCCAAGATGGCACAGGCTCCAGAGTTGCATAGTAAAATGCTCCTGTTCTCCTGCCAAGGATCACTGGTCCGGCTCCACCTTTTTTGTCATGAATGCAGGGCAGAAATTGCTTTCTCATTTGCTGTAGTTCAGAGAGGACAGCCTTCAACTTCAGCAAACTTGTTAGTTTTATTATGAGAGGCAAAAAACAGTTGCTGGAGCCATGGAAAGAAAAATACAGAATTAAAAATAGGGAACAGCATTCCTTACTTTTCAGGGATTCAGCATTCTCCTAGCCTAGTTCCATAAACAAAGATTGCCATCTCTTCCCACACAAATCACCCCTGTAACACCAATTACAGCTGGTGTTGGTAGCAGGGGAGAGAATCAAGGATAAATCTCACTTATGTGGATTTGGGTCACTTACTGCTCCTCTGAACACCTCCATGAAATTGCTAGGCAAGGTCATTTATTGTAGCATGGGGTGGGTTACAATTGTTGATATGACCTAACTGTATGTTCTAGAATGCATTAGATACCTAAATTTATGCGGAAGATTGATAGGGATATTCCAGTTGTCTTTCATTAATTTCTCCACAGTGATCAGTTACAATTGGCAAATAAATTATTTTGCGTTTTCAAAGCCCAAATGAGCATTATCTTAATTTAGAGATGAAAAAGTACTATAGACAAGCACAGAATGCAAGAGTTGAAAAGGACACTGTATGATATTTAGTACATAATTTATGGAGCAGGATCCAACGACATCACTCCTTCTCTAACATATCCAGCAGCAGAGACTGCCAACATTATCCAACAATAGTTACTGATGTTCTGCTAAAGTTTGCTTTTTTGTAAATTTCATTTTTTACCCTCTGCTGCATCTTGTGTGTGACAATCCTTCAGATATTGAAAAAAACGGACAGCGCATCTCCCTTTAATCTTCTCTTCTTCAATCTTGAATCAGATTACAGTATGGGTGAAATTAAAGTAGTTTTGGACATCTTGACCACCTATTATGTAGTAATCTACTTCCAACTGTTCATTTAGTGACTGTTCAAAGTTACAACATTGAAAAAGTGATTTATATGACCATTTATCACATTTACAACTGCTGCAACATCCCCATGATCCTGTGATCCAAATTCAGATGCTTGGTGACTCATATTTATGACAAGTTGCAGTGTCCCATGGTCATATGATCAACTTCTGACAAGCAATGGGGAAGCCAGATTCATTTAACAACCGTGTTACTAACTTAACAACTGCAGTGATTTATTTAAGAACTGTGGCAAGGGAGGTCGTAAAATAGGACAAAATTAACTTAACAGATGTCTCTCGCTTAGGAATAGAAATTTTGGGCTCAATTGTGGTCATCAGTGGAGAACTACGTGTAATTATTCTACTCTTTTCATCCCTGCAGTTTTTATATTTGTTTTTAATGTTCCAATTGTAAATAATGATTATTTTATATTTTTATGATTGTATATATATAATTATTGTTGATTCTTGTATACCACCCAGACACTTTTTATGCAATGGGCAGCTAAACAAATTTGATTAATAATGTAACAAAGCATAACATTATCATATTACATTACTTTACATCATATAATTTATTATAATTATATAAATAAAATTATATAAATTATTACATTATTATTATACTTTATGTTACTTTATATTATATACATCCTTCAAAGCCATTATTAAAAGAAGATAAATTGCATAAACTAGTCCAAGAAAAAGGATCTATGGGGCACCAGTTCTTGGGGAGCAGCACTTTCTATTTCCAATATTCAGGTGAGAAATATATTTTTATTTTATTTTTTATTTATTTATTTTTGTCAATTGCTTACAAGATAATAGGTATAAGTAAAAACATAGTTATGAATACATGGATGCATATAAGAAAAATAAAAGAAACAATAGGACAGGGACAGTAGGTACGTTGGTGCGCTTATGCACGCCCCCTACAGATCTCTTAGGAAAGGAGTTAGGTCAATAGTAGTCAGTATAAGGTTAAAGTTTTTGGGGTTTGAGGAAGAAACCAGAGTCAGGTAGATTATTCCAGACATTGACCACTTTGTTGCTGAAGTCGTATTTCCTGCAATCAAGTTTGGTGCGATTAAGCTTGAGTTTGTATCTGTTGTTTGCTTTTGTGTTGTTATAGTTGAAGCTGAACTATTCATTGACAGGTAGGACATTGCAGTGTATGATTTTATATACTATACTTAGATCAGACCGAAGGTGGCGTAGTTCTAGGTTTTCTAGGACTAGAATATTTATTTTGTCAAAAACTTACAATATAACAGAAACAAGAATAAACATAAGTTTAAATACAAGAAATAGGAATTAATAATTGGGGACAATAGGACAGGGATGGTAGGCACGATTGTGTGCTTATGCACACCCCTTACAGACCTCTTAGGAATGGGGTGAGATCGAGGTCAGTTTGAGGGTAAAGAATTGGGGGGTTGAGCAAGCGACAATAGAATCAGGTAGTGACTACCAGACATTTACCACTCTTGCTGAAATCATACTTCCTATAATCGAGTTTAGAGTGGTTTACAGTTAGTTTATATCTGTTGTGCACTCTAGCGTTGTTGTTAAAGCTGAAATATTCATTAACTGGTAGGATGTTGTAACATATATACATACATTTACATATACATATTTTTAAAGGTTCGATTCTTGCTAGAAAGAGGGTTCTCTTCTCCCTCAAGCGAGTTGATATTAACATCTGGAAGGCGCAGTTCCCAAACGGAGCTCTGCCGCGGGGGCGGAGCTGCTGCGCCTGAGAAGGAAGGGGCGGTGCCGGCGGACCCGGACGGTGCAAAGAGGACGCTGTGGCGGCGCGGACTTGTCCGTGGACAGCAAGGGCAACATGGAAGTGTAAGATGGCGAGCGAGCTGGGCTTCTTTAGGCCAGCAAGACCTGCTGTCTTCCCACCCCATGAATGGTTAAAAACGGGAGAGGCGGGATTACACTCAAAGGCAGGGAGGAAGAGAAGCACCGGGCGTGGGTCTGAACTGCTTTCGGTGCTTTCCGGTCATGCACGCACACGCGTTTCCCTGGCTCGTTTTAAAGCCCTCGCGGTTGCTTCGACCTCCTTGAAGGCGTAGCTCCTCCTCTTCCTCTGGATGTTTTTTTGTTTTTTTTTTAAGTGGTTCAGCGGGTTGTGTGAATGTGGCTAACTAGTTCACGATTCACCTTCCTTGTGCAAGTCCTGGAAATAAGACTGTTAGGGAACCAGATCATGTATATCGATGAATCCAGCTATTGGCTCGTCGTTCAATATTGCGAGAGGGTGGAGTAAATTAAAGGCTTGAGTCGAGCCTCAATGCTGATGACTTTCATGGAGACATCCCCAGAGAGGGTTTGGCCACAGTAGGGTAGATTGTCATGGCTTTCTAACCTTCTTATGATTACTTCTTGGTGTTGCCTACAACCCTAACATTTCCTATGGTCTCCAATCCAAATCCAGGTTTGGCCTTGCTTAGGTTTTGTTTTTGTTTTGTTTTTTTGCATTAAGCCAAATTCAGTTGCTTACTTCTGCCTGCTGTGATGATGAATCTCTTGCTGGGAATACACATAACAACTTGCCTCCAGAAGTTTTTGAATGCTCTCAACACTGGAAGTTTTTATAAAGATGTTGGATAACCATTTGTCTGAAGTGGTGTAGGGTTTCCTGCCTATCCAAGGAGTTGGAGTAGAAGACCTCCAAGGTCCCTTACAACTCTGTTATTCTATTCTAATTACTTTTTTTCTGCATTGCTTTTTTTTTTTTTTTGACACTATCTCTGAATCCAGATTTGTGATCTATTTTATCACTTGAGAAGTTTGGGAGGGTTTATAGGAGGAAAACAATTTTCTGTATGTATTTGTATATTTAAATAGGTATACACTGCTTTTCTGTGCTTTAATAAAAATACACATAAATACAGTAAAACTAAAAAAACAACCTTGCAATAGTATTCAGTTCACACTTTAAAAAGTAATTACTATATATCCAAAAGTAAATCCCAGTTAATTTAATGGTGGTTGCTTGCTCCCTTGCAGCAGTGTATTGATAGGCAGGCTTCTGGGGGAATAAGATCCAATAAAAAATAAATATTCATGGGATTTCAGTGCAATTTGATAAGAATGTCCTGATCGATAAGTTACCCATTAGCAATTTATAGACATTGGTAATTATGCAAGCAAAAAGATATATATGTTATTGTTTTATTTGATTATTTCAAATTAATTAATTTTTTAAGTAAAAAAATTAAAAGATGGATTTGGTTTGGGCGATTGTTCCTAGAATAGGGCATCAGTAAGGGCACTTTACCCAAACTAGGTAGCATCATCAGTATGTTGGGGATTATATTGTGACATTAAGAATGGCAAAACTTTATTTCTATGCTCTTATTACAAGGGTCTTCAAACTTGGCAAGTTTAAGACTTGTGGACTTCAACTCCCAGAATTCCTGAGCTAACATGACTGGTGGAGGAATTCTGGGATTTGAAGTCCACAAGTCTTAAAGCTGTCAAGTTTGAAGACCCCTGTCTTATGTCTGAATAGCCTTCCTGGCAACTCTATTTAAAGGATTGTTTCCTGCTGGCGAAAGACAAGCTACTAGGCCATTTACAGGGCCGCTGTGAAGAACATTCTAGCTATCTGATTGATAAAGTCACTGTTTTTGCTTGGAGTTGGATTCTGACTTTTGAGATGCCTGAGACATTGTCTTGTGGGTTTAGATGAGACGAGCTTGTGACTTCAAGGAAGTGGACATAGTCTTTGAGTTGATCCTCCTGGCTTGTGAAGGTTACTTAGGAAGTGACCTATGTGATATCATTCTCCTTGAGGGAAAGCGGTGGTCCACCAGTTTTGAAAGAGGAAAGATTGTGCTTCCTCCTCAAAAAGACATTGCTGGACATAGTGGTTCTAGGCACACTTCAATCATCCCTTTTTGGGATGATTGCTGAGAAATGGGATTGCAGCTCCAAGGGGCCCATGAGGGAACAGATTATGTGAAGCCTTTTCAATTAGATTTAAGACAACAATGATCACTCTACTTCCAGACACGAGGTGTTGATCCTGGTTGATCTCTCAGCGGCCTTTTGATATCATAATGTCTGACTAATAGTATCTTTCTGGACCACCAATGAAGATTACTAGTGAGGGCACCATTTTTTCCCTGGGGGCATTCCAATCAGTGCTGATTTGGGAAAAGAGATTGTGGCTGAGGCCCCTAATGTGTGCTTCAGGGTTCAATGCTCCCACCCCACTTTAGATGAGGAGGGCCTTCATTCTGTGTTCTAGTTGACCATGTTCCTGGCCTCGGTGATAGTTCTGGATTCCAGATAGTCACTGATGCCCTAAACACCTCTGTTAACTGTAGACTGTTGGAATGAGCCCTTGATGTTGCAGCTGGTCTTAGAGTTGGTGGCAGTGTTATAAATTTCCACAGCCTTCTCTCTAAGTATAATACTTAAAAATAAATAAGTTGTACTTATTTAATTTGAAAGATGTATTGGAGCATGTTTGGAAACATTAATTTGAAATATCCTAAATCTAAAGCTCTTCATCATATCTGTATAGTAAAAAGAATGAGATCTATGCTACAAATGGAGGGGAACTACTATTTCTTACAGACTTATCTTTAACTATGCATAGTTTTTTAAAAATCCCACAATTCTTTGTTTATTTCCCTAGTAGGTATATATTACATTGTAGCCAAAGAGAGGAAAATATCAACTAGCTTCATGCTGACTTTTGATGCAGTGATAAAGATGGCAAAACTTTTTTAAAAAATTCATGGGCAGTGGTTCTATCCAACAGACAAGGACATGGGCCAAATTACCACCTCAGATCCTCTGAAACCTTGCAACATTTGTTCTAAAGTGAGCCAATTCACTCATCTCCCATGTTTTGGGTCAATTGAGAATAATTCTCTATGATCTGTTACCCTTTTTGATTATTTTTTCTTACAATAATTGTTGGGCACGGGGACACAGATTTCTCCAGATGCATATGGAATGCAAAGGCCTTCAGAAGAATTAAAATATATGTCCGTCAATAACAACAAAACACTTTTCATGAAATGATTGTGTCCGTGTGTGTATGAACATAATTGCTGTAGCTTTTCTTGTATCCACACAATACAATGAAAACTCCAACTCAGCATATTTTCAGAAGGGGCTCCCTTTTCTCGTCCACTCAACCAGCACATTGTAAAGACAACATTAGAGCCTATGGAAGTTTGTGGAAAAGTTGTTGAACTTGTTTGAAAGTGATGAGTGTGGTGGTTCTATTCAAACAGTCGGCTGTGCTTGACATAATGCATTGTATTTTTTAAGTATGTTGCAACAGGGGACCTGAAAACAGTTTAATTCTCTTCCGTTGTAAATGCTAGTGATATTTTCTGTTGCTTATCTATCCAGCTGTACTCACTGTCCCTAGGATGTATAGCTAATTTGTGATAAGTGAATGTGATTTAAAAAAGAAAAGAAATATTGATGTTTCTAATTCATTTTCTGAAAATAAAATGAGTTTATTTGCTGTTAATTGGAATGCACTTCAATAGAAAACAAGAGCAGGCAGGTCTCCGGCAAGCCCATAGATTTGGTTTCAATTTGGTCTTTGCAAGTTGTGGTACACTTATTCTTTATTCCAGGTTAAGTGCAGTTTTAAAAATGATTGATAAGTAAAATCCTTCCCCAAATTAAGCTTAGCTCCATGCCCGTCTTCTTTTCAACTGTTAGGAGAAAGTTATGGCTTTTTAAAGTGGCTTCTCCATACTTGTCCTGTTAAATCATTGTCCTTACAATCTCTTTGGATTTTTTTTCCATAGGAAGGATGGAAATGCAGCCCTTCTCAGCAATTATGAGGTAATGTGATTTGTAGTGTTCTGAAAAGCTACATATAAGCTGAATTTTGTTTTCATGATGGTATTGCAATTCAGTAGATCTGGATTCAAGCTAGGGAAGATTTTTTTTCTAGAAGTGAACTTGGTCTATGTCCCTCTATCATTATCTCCAATATAATGGGCTCCAATATAATGGGCATGAGGACACCACCTCCCTTACGAAGGAACCTAGGTTAGTAGTATAAGTATTCTGGAGTGGCCAATTCTTTTATGTTTGTTCATGTATTTCCTTAATTGGAGTCTCCTCTTTTCATTTATTTCCTTCTTAAAAGACTGACATCTCTCTCTGTCTTGTGTTTAATAATTGGGGTTTACTGTTACTGTTGAATGAAAATAGATTCAGTAAATAAAATGTACTTTCGTAATGTTAAAATAGAACATGCAAAATATATCTATCTCCAGTAATAAATAATTGATTTAAAGGGTAGCCATAAAGAAGGGTGGCCATAATTTAAATTGTAGCCATAATGGAGGGTTGCTAGATTGTGCCAGATGAATTGCAGATCTGCAAATTACAGATCTGCATTATTAATAATGATAAGAAAAAAGTTCCTTCAAATTAGTTGAAATCAAGAATTCTTAAAAATATTAGCAACAGAATATAGCAATGTCCAAGTTCCAATTATACTACTAAAAGAAAATCTTGAGCTGAATACATTCTTGGATGCTTCTTTTTTATAGTTTTTCTGTCCATTTTTTTGAGGAGCTATTCAGAATACATTTAACTGATTTGTAGTGAATGTAATTTGTAATTTGAGTTTAAATATTTGGAAACTAACTGACTTATTGGAAAGGATTTTCCATTTCTCCTAATATTTATATATAGGTATTTAATTTATATGAAAAAAACTTACATGATTTCCCATCTTATATACAATGACACTTTCTTATTGTTCGTTGCGAAGTTGTGTCCGACCCATTGTGACCCCATGGACAATGTTCCTCTAGGCCTACCTGTCCTCTACCATCTTCTGGAGTCCATTTAAGCTCTACTGCTTCAGTGACTCCATCCAGCCACCTCATTCTCTGTTGTCCCATTCTTTTATTTCCCTCAATCTTTCCCAGCATGTAATAGTATGTAGGAATGATCTTGAGAGACAGGAGGAAGAGCGCCAGACTAGACAGCTGTCAAATAAGAGGCAGCAGAGGCAGCAGGAAGAATAAGGGCATGCCATATATCTGAGAAATGCCCCTACTAGATTTCTTGGATTTTAAAGATGAGGGGGAAAAGATATTCTTTCAGACTTGCAAGGTTCTGTTAATGTAATTTTACCATAAAGTTAGAACTTCTGAACTTGCTTCTTGCCTTGAGCACCTGGCAAGGCTGATAACCCTGGGTGATTCACAGGGACAAAATAAAACACAAAATAACCACAAAACCAGTATAAAAATAAATCCAGGCCCTAGAAAATAAAAGTCACCGAAATCTGTGCATCCACATTTATTGGGCTCCAGGTTCACTTTAGCCCAACATTTGAGGAAAGAGCCACTTATCTAAGGCCTTTCAGAAGGCTAGATGGGTAGGAATATGCCATATCAAGCATTTTGAATGCAAGTTATCCAGAGCCACTCGGGTGAGGTGGATAGAGTACAAATGTAATATATAAATACAAAATATTTCAGGGAGGAGAGTACTTTAGTCCTCATTGCTACTTTAAAGTGGTTTTCTGCCACATGTTACTGCAAAGTTCTGGAGATGTTTAAAGCTGTTCCCTCCTTCCCAGGTCTACAAATTGTTGACTGATCTGAAGCAGCAGTGCAAAGAGCCTGGGAAGAGCAAGCAGAGTGTTGGCCAGCAGAATCTGAACACAATCACGTATGAAGTAAGTTAAGTAAAGACATAAGGAAAAATTGTGTCTTTATTGCATTTTGCTTCCCCATCCCACTTGCCTACTTCCATGAACAGGAATCTTTTGTAATCCTGCTACCTACTAAAAGAAAAAGAAAATTTAAAAGAAGTAGCACAATTCATGTTTTCCTGTTTTTATATAACATAAAAGTCAGCTGGATGATTTGGGGCCATTAACACTCTCTCAGCCCAACTCCCCTCACAGGGTTTTTATTTTGAAGAAAATAGGAGGAGGAAGATATGGTGGATATGTTCACTGCCTTGCATTATTTTTAAAAGTTAAATAAAGGCGGGATACAAATGAATATATTCCTGAAAACAGGGATACATCAGTGAAACAATTTAAAAAAATAAAAGATCTGTTTAATACTACTGCAATACTGTATCTAGCAATATAATAATAATAATATAGGTAATCCTTGACATACAATTACAATTGAACCCAACATTTCTGTTGTTAAGTGAGAGATCTGTTAAATGAGTTTGGCCCCACTTTATGACCATTCTTGCCACAGTTGTTAAGTGAATCACTGCAGTTGTTAAGTTAGTAACATGGTTGTTAAATGAATCTGGCTTCCCTATTGATTTTGCTTATCAGAAGGCTGCACATGGTGATAACATAACCCCGGGACACTGCAACTGTCATAAATACAGTTGCCAAGCATCCAAATTTTAATTACATGACTGTTGGGATGCTGCAACAGTTGTCTGAAAAATGGTTATAGGTCACTTTTTTCAGTGCCTCTGTAACTTTGAACGATCATTAAATGAATGATTATAAGACAAGGACTACTTGTAATTACTTAATAAGTGGATAAAAATACCAAATCCAGTCTGAATATTGACCCACTCTGCGATGGACTATAATAATCTCCTATAGATCTATTACATCTATCCATTACAACATTTCATATTCTCTGATAATTTATCTTGTCCTTTTTATATTTCCTTCAGCTGTAATGATATGCATTATTAGATGATTATTTTGCCATCCTAAAACTGTTTATCCTTGGATCGCCTGAATTCCTAATGTGTTTGAACAATTTTCTATGAATTTTATCCAATTGTCATTAGGGCTTTAAAAAAAATCAGATGACAATGGAGCCTCCTTCCACCTCCTCACCCCCAGTCAAATCACAGTACTAAAATCTGGTTGCAAAATGTTAACACATAGCAACATGACCTCTTACGTTAAATAAATAGGACCTTTGGGAAGCTCATTGCTCTTGCTGCAAAAAGAACCACAAAGCAAAACATTTTGATTTTACACATACACAGTAATAGTAATATTTGCAGCATTTGAAACCAGGAAAAAAAAAGTGTCACCCCCGACTGAAGATGGCCTGCTTCATTGCAGTGGGAATAATATGGAAAATTTCTTTTTCTGCCCTTCTAGACACTGAAATACATATCAAAGACACCATGTAAGTTCCAGAGTCCTGAGATTGTAAGAGATTTCCTCATAGCACTGAAAAATCACAAGCTAACAAAGTAAGTTAAAAATTACACCATGCAACAGTGGATTAGAATTGTTTGCTTTGGATTACATATATCCCAACTATTCTTAATAATATTGTTGAATTATTGGTGTTCATAAAAAATACTTTCAGGTCAGAGCAGGAAATCCCCTGGTGGTAGGAGCAATAAAGTCAGCTGTATTAAGTATGATATTCTCCCATTGGTGATTTGGTTTTATCCATGTTAATTATTTTCATTGGCTTTGTAGTATTGTTTTAATAGTAGATGTTATTGCCCACATAAAGTTACTTTGTGTGAAATAGGAGGCCATATAAATGTGATAAATTACTTATGGGAAATCCCAAATAACAATTTACTGTAAGAATATTTGAAGTAAAACTATTCACAAAAATATATTATATCTAAGTTGAAGATTACATTCAAGGATCCTAAGTAAATACTCAATACTTTCAAATATGAGATAGTATAAGTCGTTATTTGTTAATTAACTGTGGCAAAAGTAATAATTGCTGTATCTGAAAGGTATTGTATGAAGGAACCTAAAATCAATTTTTCAAGATTGTGGATTCAGTTAATGACAGGACTGCCATCACTAAGTAATGCTGTTACACTTTGTGACTTCATCACTTAGCAATGGAAATATTTATGAAATTACAATTACAGTTGTTAAGTGAATCATTGCAGCTGACAAGTTAGTAACCTGGTTGTTAAGTGAATCTGTCTTCCCCATTGATTTTGCTTATCAGAAAGTTGCAAAATGTGATCACATGATCCTGGGACATAGCAAAGGTCATAAATATGAACCACATGCCAAGCACCTGAATTTTGATCATGGGAAGGCTGCAAAGATCATAACTATGAAAAATGATCACAAGTCACGTTTTTCAGTGCTGCTGTAACTTTGAATGGTCATTAAACAAACTGTTGTAACTGGAGGACTAACTGTACTTAATAAGGGAACTGGGGTTTAAAGTCTATTATGTAATGTTTATTAAATATTTTACTTGTTAAACTTTTATCCAACCTCAAGTTTAATTTGTGTTTACTTTTGGGCCTTCTGGCTGTAAACGAAATTGATTGGTTTAAATTAATATTACAGATTAGCAATAGAGAGAGGGACTGGGGTTATCAATCTTTGCATATATAACAAAGAACATTTCTCCTTTAAGAGAATGTGCATTGGGAATGTTGGCAGTCTGCACATTATCAGGAATATTTATTTTCTGCTGACTGCAGGGCACTACATGCCCAACAGCTTTTTTTTAATTAAATGAATAAATATTCAGAAATTTACATTTTAAAAGCTGTGGAAAATGTTATCTCACTACTTAGACAAGTATTGGAAATACCAGTTAAGCATTTAGACAATATGTATGGATCTGGAAACTTTTCTTTGGCACTTCTCTCTGCAAAACTCCCTTCAATATCATAATCCTCTCACAGATTTGTTTTCTATTCCTAAATTCATTAAAGTAATCAATTTCTGTCATAAATCCTTCAAAAAATGGGTAATCCTTGATTTATGACCATAATTGAGGTTGCATTAATGTCATAAGTTGTGTAACCAGTCAGATTTTGCCACATTTTCTGTGATGGTCATTAATTGATTGGGCCTTCTTCTGGCTGTGATTAAGCCACAATCGTTAAATGAACTCATTGTTTGAAATGGGCATTTTCTGCTGGAAAACAGAAGTAAACAGCAATTTCTGGCAAAAAAAAAAGTTGTAAAATGCAGTCACGTGACCCCAGGACACTGCAAACTGCCGTCAATGTAGGAGGGTTGCCGGGTGCCCAAAATATTATCACGGACATTGGAACTTCAAATCTGGGTTGTTAAGTACCTTTTGAGGAGTTCATCGTAACTTTTGAACAGTTGTCAAGTGAGTAGTTATTAAGCAAGGACCATTTGTAGTTAATTTAGTTTGATTTTAATTGTTTGGCCTAAAAATATTATAACAAAATAAAAAGCTGTGAAGAGAATTGTTAGAATTGTCACAGTAGTTTTCCAGTAATAAACAATGCTGTCTTTTTGAGCATTCAATTGATCTACGTAACTGTTCTTGATCAGGGGTGTCAAACTCGATTTCATTGAGGGCCACATCAGGGTTGTGTTTGACCTTGGGGGACCGAGGGGGCGTGACAGGGAAGGGTGTGGCAGGGTGGGTGTGGCCAGTTCAACATCCTGCAGCCCTCTGCCAGTGAAAATGGGAATCTGGAAGGGCCACATATGGTCCTTCCGGGCTCCGTTTTCAGTTGTGAGGGCCTCCTGCAGCTCTCTGCCAGTGCAAATAGAGCTTATGTGGCTCTCCCGAACTCCGTTTTTGCTGGCAGAGGCACCGCGGGCTGGTCCTTCACTGTTTCCAGGGTGGCTCCACGGACCAGATCTAAGTACCCTGTGGGCCAGAGGTGGCCCATGGGCCTTGAGTTTGACACCCCTGTTCTTGATAATTAATCCTTATTACCATTTTCCCCAATAGTGTCTGCAGCAAACTGTGATGCCACCAAAATGACATTAATTTAAAATAATATGTAATTTAATGTAATAGAATCAGCTATTTACAAAGTGTACACTACTATTACTGTTAATCTTCTCATCACTCCTTATCACCCATCCCCTCCCACTTGTGACTGTAACTTTGTTGCTTGTATTCTCTGTTTCCTAGTATGATTTGATGTTGATTGTACCCTATGACTATCATTAAGTGTTGTACATTATGATTCTTGATTCTTAACGAATGTTCCTTCTTTATGTATACTGAGAGTATTTACACCAAGACAAATTCCTTGTGTGTCCAATCACACTTGGCCAATAAAGCATTCTATTCTATTCTATCACATTAATGCTGTGATTCAGTACCTGCCCCAGACATCTTGATGCTTATAAGTAATCATGATATTTGTGTGGTTGTATCATCACACACATTGCCATTTCTTATTCTTCTGACCCTTGCAGCAGATGGAGGAGCCTGCATAAAGACATCCAGAGAACGCAGGGCTGAAATTGGGGGCTTTCAATTGAAACTGGGGGCTCTTAGAGAGCATATCATGTTATACCTTCATGTTTGCAGAGTTAGATATCTGTGGTTCTACTTGTGTTGCTAAAACAAAAACTCCCAGAAGCATCAGCTTGCTTGGCCAATGCTGAGTGATAGTAAGAGCTACAGAGAATCACATCTGGAGTCTGCAAATTCTCCAGCTGTGTTTATAGTGCTCAGTTACTACATGTAAGGCTTTTATCCAAGTTCTATATAGAGCATAAATTAGTAGTTGGTACCTCTAGATGGCGCCCATTGACAATGTAATTGTTGTAGGAAGGCCACCTCTCGTGAGATCTTTAAAAATATTTTTTTCCCTTTTTAAAAAAATAATATTTTTATATAATTTTTATTTACTGGCTAGCAATATGGGGCATTGCAATCTCTATATGTCTGGAGGAGATAAGATTGGGGAAGGTTGATGTATATAGTGCTTTATATTATTTAACAACTCTTGATGATAAGTAAGTAATTTTTTGTGGGGTCCTTGGTGCTTTCTGAGCTTGGTTATTTTCTTGCAGGCATTTCATTATCAAACTAGGATATGATGATGCTATCCCACAGTTCAACCCTGAGCTACAAAAATTCACTTCTATCAATAATTTCCCCCCAGATAGTTGATATAAGTGGGTGGTGGGGAAAGGACCATTGTGCCTTCAGTTGTCATGTCACGTTTACCGGTTCTTCCAGCATTTCAAAAGTAATCCAGATATCCAGGTTGATATAGTTTTGACACCTTCATCTAAACAACATCTTAGAAATCAGAAAACAGATATAAGGAGGAGTAGCTTCCTACACCAACTCAAGTTTTGTTATATAGTGATGGCCGAAATGGAGCAGCTAAAATGAAGTAGCACTCACAATATTAGTGAGAAGGAAATTGCAATGTGAGGCAGCTGCTCAAAAAAGCAAAAGCTATGGTATTTTTGATTGCAATAAGAGAGCACAGGGTCCAGAATAGAGGATATCACTGTTCCATTCTGTGTTGCTTGGTCAGATCCCATGTGCTTGGCACTTTCTTGGCATTGTATAGGATAGAAACAGATTGGAATGAGTTCAGAAGATGCCTAGATAATGAGAGGTTTGGAACCAAAACTACACAGTTAAAGAGTCTGTGTGGGTATGGCCTATGGAAAAGACAAGTGAGGAGAAATACTGTTCAGTAGCATTCTTAAAATATATGAAAGAAAAAAAGGAATGAGCTTACTCTGTATTGCCCCAGAAAGCATGACCAGAACTGTTAGAATAAAATTACAAAAATGTAGATTCAGACTAAACTTTAGCTGCCATGTGAGAAGATTACTTCTCCTTTGCTAGAAGTCTTCAAACAGGCTGGATGTTCATCTATTAAAGATGCTAGAAGAGATCCTGAACTGAGTAGAGGGGGTGATTTTATTATTTATAAATTCAATATATATGGCCCTCCACTTGCCATGTGACTCAGGCTGGCTAACAAAAAATTAAAAATAGCAAATAATAAGCAAAAAATTAAAACATATTGCACTGAGAATAATCTCCTAATCCTGTGCGGAGAGAAGAGGCATTTTCAGAGACAAGCAGCATTGGATCCATATTTGGAGGGTGGGGGAATGCTGTTCTAGAGACAGGAATAGTAATAGAAAAGGCACATTTCTTGGGTCCCACAAAGTAACACTGCTTGAATGATGGGACCCTGAACATGACAATCCTGTTGAATGTTATTGATGAAAAAAGATCATCCAAGCCAGGCCCTACGCAATGAAGGATTTTATAGGCGATGACCAGTACTTTGAATGGCATCCAAAAGTCTGCTGTGCAATTCATTTAGTAGCAATGTTTCATGGATCAAAGTGTCCTCCTTACTACCAATGCTGCTGCCTTCTGAACTAGCTGTTTCTTTCAAATGATCTTTAAGAGCAGTCCCAAATAGGATATGGTACAGCAATTCAGATTTGAGATATCCAAGCCATGAATGACTATTTCAGCCTCCTAATCCAGGAATGAGTGCAACTGATACACAAAATGGATTTGTGCAAAGGCCCTCTGAGTTACTCTTCAAGCAGGAACCATGACTGGTTTTGCCTAGTCACTGCAACTGCATCTAGAACCAAAGATGAAAGATTGCCAAAACCAGTAGCCCTAAAATCCTAAGCCACTTGATAAGCCTGAATGCCTATTCAACCCCCCATAAGCTCCAGAAATTGAAATAGAATCTGAAAAGCATTATCTGGCCAGCCTAGGATGAGATATATAACTAGGTAGCATCAGCATACTGATTGTATCTAGGTTCATGTCAAAGTTGACCCCACTCAAGAACAGAGAAAAGAATTGAGCTCTGAAGAATAGAACCAGGTTTAGAAGGAGAACCCCTTCTAACAGCCTTGGTGGTGCAGGCTGTTAATCATCTAGCACTTAGTGCAAGCTGCCTGCAATTAGTGCAGGTTCGAATCCCACCAGGCTCAAGGTTGACTCAGCCTTCCATCCTCTTGGGGTAGGTAAATTGAGGACCCAAGAATTGTTGGGGACAATAAGCTGACTTTGTAAAAATGCCGCTTGGGGGGGCCAAAAGCCCTAGAAATAAGCAGGCATATACAATGGAATGAAGGCTATTGCCAAGCACTTAGCATGGTGCTCCATAGACTGTAAGCCGCCCTGAGTCTCCGGAGAAGGGCGGCATATAAATGTAATTAAAATAAAATAAAAATAAATACATATAACTCCTGCTATCAGCCTCAAAACCAGTGCAGAATGATACAATTTATTTAATCAAATAATTCTAGAAAGGTTACTCTGGGGTAGTACCTAAGATTTTAGAAAGATCAAGGTTGGTTGGGGAGGGAATGCAGATCCCGAATCATGTTCCTATCATAGGTCATTCATATGTGTAATCATGCTATTTCAGTACTATGCCAAGGCCGGGAACCTGACTGGAAGGAATACAAATAATCTTCCCTGCAGTCCAACTTGTGTCTCAAATGCCTTTCCTAGAAAAGGAAAGTTGAAGATGTATCAGAAATTACCCAACATAGTTTGGTCCAGCAATGAGTACTTGAGAAGAAAATGTACCATTGCATCCCTAACCCCAGGCATAACTATCACTTCACTCAAGAATTAATGTACCACCTCTTAGATTCAACCATACATTGTCTTCCCACAGACCTTAATCAATTTAGAAAAATGTGGATCTGATATACATGTGACTTCCTTCACAATCCTGAAGACTCTTTCTGCTTCCTTAGGACCAAGAAAGTAAAACTTCTTTCAGATCAACACAGACTATACTTAACTCAGTAGGACCTGCATAGGTGGAATTCATCTCAGGGTGGATTTGAATGATTTCCCTTAACAGATGCTTTGAATAATCTTCAGAACAGCTATCAGAAGATCTTCTGATCCATCTCTCCCTAAGAGGGATTTAATCACTGTGTACAGGGCTCCTAGAAAGCAATCCATGGACACAATAAAATGAGGGAAAATAATTATATTTTGCCTCCTTTTATTGTACGTACCTTAATAAAGACTCTTCCACATGTTTCATTAGGCCCTTCATCTTTTTCCAGCAGTGCTGTAGGCATTACTTTCTGCTATTTCATCTCTATTCTGTGTATTACACCATAATTTAAATTCCTGAACTCCCTTTCTGTCTTTTAAAAAAGCCCAGACATATACAAGTATAGTAATAATTATAAATTCATCCTGAGTCAGTGGTGGGATTCAAATATTGTTGCCACCGGTTCAGTGGGCATGGTTTGGTGGGCGCGCTTTGCATGTGTGCACACATTTTGCGTGCACGTGCATACCAAATGCGTACTTTGCACAGGTGCAGAGGCATTCTACCTCTCTTCCTGCAAGCCTGCATGATCTCCCGATCATTTTAGCAGCTGCCGCGCGGCACAATTCTATGCCGCGCAAAGCAGCTGTGCTTCCAATTCAGCAGATAAAGGTGAATATGGGAGCCCAGGTGGGCAGGTGGGCCCAACAGCAGAGCCATTAGAGCAGCAGAGAGAACCGGTTCAGTCTCCGCTGCTCATCGCTCCTACCGGCTGTCCATAACCAGGCAGAACCAGTCGAATGCCACCACTGTCTTCAGTTATGTTTTCATTTAGCTGTTGTCCACAAAATCTTAATTTTATGACTAACTCATAGTTGAAAAAAATTAAACTGGTTTAGGTAATTGTTTTTTGTAAAAGTGATACAATTTCACCCAGCTGTTGATACCAAATAAATTTGACATCCCTGTTTTCTGCCTGCCTTGGTAGCCAAGGATGTGAAACTGACATTTAATGGTTTTATTGTGCCGCACAGGATTTTGAAATACATTTTCAGCCCTTTGGGACTATCTAAAGAAACAAGCTTTTGAAATCTGGGTTCAGAAAGAGCAGTGGGTTGTGGATGTAGGGTTTTAAAGCCTACAAACCAGTAAATTCCAATGGATTACAGATGTGGGAATGGTAATTTTCAAGCTCCCAAATTATTTCATTTCTGACTGCTGTAGTTCTAAGGCCAGGCTGTAAGTAAGACATTGGAGTAAGTTGAATGTTCTGTAGACAAGATTTTATTATGATGTGGACTCATTCCTGTGACCAGAATCCCTAAATTATATATATTTATGTCCTTTGCTTGGGTACAGGGCAGAAAAATTGCAACTACTCAACCACAGGCCTGCAACTGCTGTTGAAATCCAGCTGGTAAGTTACAAAGCTGCCTTCTATTGCTTTCAATATAGAAAATCAGTCAAGAGATCTCTCAATTTTCCAATAGGGATTGTATAATAGTATATAACAGTACAATTCTTGTCTGGGTCTCTATTTTCTTGCCTTTGTTCTTATCCTCAGCCTGTTTTATTGCTTACTCTGGTTGTGAAACGGTTGCATCAGCAACTGCACAAAGATACATTTGATGGAATGATATCATGGACAGTAGGATCCAGGTCATGTGAGCCTCACCTATACAGATGCAGTGGAAAGGCTAGCAAAAGAGGGACAAGCCAACAAGGAACAGCAGCTGCCAGGAGGAGTTACTGTTAGACTTTGGAAATCTGTTGTTTTGTATTTATTTTATTATAAAAAAATTGTTGTTCTTTGATTATGTATTGTAAACTGGCCTGGAAATGTATTAGAAGACTGAAATGTAAGTTAGATACAGATACAGATTAACCAAGTTGGAAGGGACATTGTAGGCCATCTAGTCCGGCAGACCCTACATTTTTGACAAAACTCTTTTTGAAAGCTTCCAGTGATGAAGCTTCCACAACTTCTGAAGGCAAGCTGTTCCCTATGTAAATATATTATGTAAGCCACTTGAGTCACTGAAAATGACTTGGGTGGCCATATAAATTAAATAAATATCAAGAAATAAGCAAGAAGCCATAAATGAATGCTGAAGCAAAAGTAATTATATCCAGGTTAATTGTAAAAATAAAATGATCAGGAGCAGAGTGTGTTTTTTGGACATTTGTGCCAACACGCATAAAATAGCTACTTAGTTTTGTGAGGAGAGATTTGCATCTTATACACAACAGAAGTCCAAATATGAAGACAGGAAATATGTACAATAAAATCAGGTTGTCATGGAGAGCAATATATCTAGACATCAGGTTGGTTCTGACAACCAGTTTTTAAACCACCTATGTGTTCAATTAATTAACATTTATTTATTTATTTATTTATTTATCGTAGTTTTATACCGCTCCCTCTCCCAAAAGGGACTCGGGGCGGTGTACAGTCTAAACATATAAAGATACAGTCAACAGCAATTAATTCAGAATTGAATATAAATAGATGAAAATAGGATAAATGAGTAAAATAAGTAAGTAAGTAAATGATTGAGTCCCGTCAAATAGAATTAAAAGTCTTATTTGAATTTAAAATTTAAAAATCTCAGAAAACCTTTAATTGGCTAGGCCGGCCTGCTTAAAAAGTAAGGTCTTGACTGCACGCCGGAAGGTTAGGATGTCCGATGTGTCTCGTATCTCCGGGGGGAGATAGTTCCAAAGGGAGGGGGCTCCCACAGAGAAAGCACGTAATCTCGGGGTCGCCAGCCGACAACGATCAGGTGGCGGTACCCCAAGCAGGACGACCCTGTGGGAGCGTACTGGGCGGCGGGAGGTTGTTTGTGGCAGAAGGCGGTCCCGTAAGTAGCCAGGTCCCGAGCCATGGAGCACTTTAAATACTAACAGTACCACCTTGAATCGAATCCGGAAGGCCACAGGAAGCCAGTGCAGTCTGCGGAGAAGTGGTGATTATGGGACGCCCATAATCATCCGTGCGGCTGCATTCTGGACTAACTGTAACCTCCGGAGACTCTTCAAGGGGAGCCCCATGTAGAGAGCATTGCAGTAGTCCAAGTGGGAGATAACGAGGGCGGAAGTGACTGTGCGAAGTGCGTCCAGATCCAGAAAGGGCCGCAACTGGTAGATCAAACGAATCTTATAAAAAGCCCCTCTGGCGACGGCTGCAATATGTTCTTCCAAAGACAGCCATACATCCAGGAGGACACCCAAATTGCACGCTCTTTCCACAGGGGTCAGTACCTCTCCCCCTATGGTCAGCGAGGGAACAAGCTGACTGTATCTGGGAGCAGGAAACCACAGCCACTCGGTTTTGGTCGGGTTGAGACGAAGCCTGTTATGACCCATCGAATCCCGCACGGCCTCCCGACATCGGGTCATCACTTCGACGGCTTCGTTGGGGTGGTCTGGGGTGGAGATGTATAGCTGAGTATCATCAGCGTATTGATGGAATTCCACCCCAAAGCCACGGATGATCTCACCTAGCGGCTTCACATAAATGTTGAACAATAGCGGCGAGAGTACCGATCCCTGAGGCACCCCACAAAGCAGGGGCCTTGGGGTCGATCTCTGTCCCCCTGACAACACAAATTGCGAACGGTCGGAGAGGAAGGAGGAGAACCATCGTAGGACGGTGCCTCCAATCCCCGACCCCTCCAATCGCTGCAATAAGATACTGTGGTCGACAGTATCAAAAGCCGCTGACAGATCTAACAGCACCAGGACAGAGGAACAACCTCTGTCTCGTGCCCTCCAGAGATCATCCATCAACGCGACCAATGCCGTCTCTGTGCTGTGCCCGGGTCTGAAGCCCGATTGGAGGGGGTCGAGATAACTCGTTTCATCCAGGTACTGCGGGAACTGACGTGCCACCACAGTCTCTACAACCTTTGCAACAAAGCGAAGGTTGGAGACAGGACGGTAATTTGATAGCAGTGCTGGATCCAGGGACGGTTTCTTGAGGAGAGGTCGTACCACTGCCTCCTTCAAGGAGGCAGGCAGAAACCCCTCTCTCAAGGAAGCGTTTATAATGCCCTGGAGCCAGCCTCGAGTCACCTCTCGGGTGGCCAAGACCAGCCAGGAGGGACACGGGTCCAACAAACAGGTGGTAGCATTTAGTCCCCTCAGTATTCTGTCCACGTCCTCTATGGTAACAGGATCGAACTCAACCCAGTTGACCTCGCCGATATCCACCTCCGCCTTCCCGCCCGGAGATGTCCAGTCGGAGTCCAGTTCATTTCGAATCTGAGTGATTTTGTCCTGCAGAAACTTAGAAAATTCTTCAGCTCGTCCCTGTAAGGGATCTTCCCGTGTCTCTACCTCCAAGAGGGAGCGGGTCACCCTGAACAGTGCGGCTGGGCGGTTTTCTGCAGACGCAATAAGGGTGGAGAGGTAGGTCTTCCTCGCCATCCTTATCGCCACTAAATACGTCTTAATATAGGAACGTAATAGTGTTCGGTCAGATTCAGAGCGGCTGGCCTTCCAACTGCTCTCTAGGCGTCTTTTCCGGCGCTTCATCTCCCTTAGCTCCTCGGAGAACCAAGGAGCCACTTAGGATCGGTGCCGGGTCAGAGGCCGCAAGGGCACGACTCGGTCCAGGGCCCCAGCAGCCACCTTTTCCCAGGTGGTAGTCAAGTCTTCAACCGGGTCGTGTGTGTGAGCTTCGGGAAGTGGCCCAAGCTCCATCAGGAACCTATCTGGGTCCATCAGGCGCCTGGGGCGGTACCATTTTAATGGTCCCGCCTCCCTGCGGTCGGGGTGTGCGGAACGGAAGTCGAGCCTTAGGAGTAAGTGATCTGACGATGACAGTGGTTCTAAAGCTGTATCCTCTATACCCAGATCACTCTGCCACTGGTCAGAGACAAAAACTAAATCCAGGGTGTGACCTCCCACGTGAGTAGGGTCCCGAATTAACTGGGTCAGGCCCATGGCTGTCATGGAAGCCATGAACTCTTGAGCAGTCCCCGAGGTACCGCCGGCTGAGGGTAGGTTGAAGTCCCCCATGACCATAAGCCTGGGGGTCTCAACCGCTACGCCGGCTATAACCTCGAGGAGCTCAAGTAGGGCAGATGACGCCTAGCAGGGAGCCAGGTAACATGCCATCAAGTCCACACTTTACTAACAATCAAATTTTGTGGTGTGCTTTGTCACATTTTTTTGTTGAAATCAGGATATACTCTATGTACAGCTTTCTCTATGATCTCTGAAAGTTGTCTAATAAAAATGAGATACTGTTATTTTATCTTCTGGTGGCTAGCACATTTTAAAATTCCTGCTAAATGATCTCTTCATTATTGACTCTAGAACCTGTCTAGTTTTGATGTCCTGCTACCTGGTCTGTAATTTCCTAGATTCTCCTTTGTTCCTTTTTTGAAGATGTGAGTCTTGTCCTCTTGGTATTTCACTGGTTCTCCCGGTTTTCTCAAGGTAATTCATAAAGATTTGACCAGATCATCAGAAAGTTATTTCATGTTCTGCATTTTGTCTGATCCAGGAGCTTTAAACTTATGCAAAGTAAATATAAATATGGTCTTACTCTAACCCTGGCCTTTTATGTTGTCCTGAACAGTTGTCTAGTTCTTTTGTCATTGAAGAAGCATGAGAAAAAATATGACTTTAGCTCTGCTGTTCCTGTGTTACCTGTTATTCTATCTTCACTTAGGCTAAACATAACAAGTTCCTTCATCTATTCTTCCTAAACTTTAGCCTCCAAGCCCCTCATCATTTTTATTGCTCTTCTCTACACTGAACTTGCATCTACCAGCTCTGAGGAGGAAAATAGACACTTTATGCTTTTCGAGCAATCCCCATTTTTAAACACTTTCTTTTTTAGAAATTCATACAGTTCCTTTTCCCATTAGCTTCTCTGACCACAGATTCCTACTTATTCTGAATTATTAAAATGTGCAAAGTTTGAAACACCCAGTCAACAAGATAAGTTTCCTTTCCCTTAATCAAAATTTCCAACATTACCTGGTCACTTTCTCTTAATATTCTCTGCTTATTTTCTATCTCTCCCGCCCCCTTCCACTTCCTCTCCAGGCATCATTCCCTGCTAACAAACCTCTGAAAGCCGCATAATAAATGGATATTGACTGATACACCCTTGAGAGCTGCAGATTCCCTGAGCAAATAAAATGTTCATTTTAGAAGAAAATGAATAGCTGAAGCAAATGTTCTGAGGTGGCGCCTGCTCTCGCAGAAGATGTGAGAGTTCTTAGGTCATTGATTTAGCAAAAAGGCAAGCTCTCTGTCTGCTTTATTCCACATTTAAGGAAGTCTTATTAGTTTACGGGAGATAGAAAATAAAACAAAATATCACTCTCAGCTTAATCCCCTCCATAAAAATATTTTGATTCCAAAATAGTTCCTAGGTCAAGGCTGCTGAATTTAACTGAAACAGGTGAAAATAATTCAATGTTACAATATGTTTCACCTGTGTAACTTAGTTTTTTAAAATTATTGTATCTGTTTTGCCTCTCTTTCAAATATTTAAAAGTTAATAGGGAAAAATGATCATTTTTATCTGCTTAGTTCAAAAATATTTTTTACCTTACCGAAGAGTTTGATACTGTTGTTGTTATCCTTTGTTGTACAGATGTTTAGATTGAATTTGGCCCTTTGAACCCACCTGTTGGGTTCTTCCCAAGGTCCTGGGATAGGCAGAAGTTGTTGTTCAATAATACAGGAAGTTCATACAATTGAGCCCAAAATTTCTGTTGCTAAGGGAGACCATTGTTAAATGAATTTTGACCCAGTTTACAACCTTTCTTGCCACAGTTGTTAAGTGAATCACTGCAGTTGTTAAATTAGTAACACCTCTGTTAAATGAATCTGGCTTCTCCGTTGACTTTGCTTGTCAGAAGGTTGATCATGTGACTATGGGAATGCTGCAACGGTCGTAAGTATGAAAAATGAACATAAGTCACTTTTTTTCAGTGCCATCGTAACTTTGAATGAGCACTAAATGGACTGTTGTAAGTCGAGCACTACCTGTATTAAAAGTATCACAGCATGCAAGCTGTTTCACACAAAGGTACAACATCAGTGAAAAAAGTGACTTATAACCATTTTTCACACTTACGACTGTTGCAACACCCCCATGGTTACATGATCAAAATTCAGACAGTTTGCGTCCCAGCGTCCTGTGATCACCTCTTACAACCTTCTGACAAGCAAAGTCAATGGGGAGACCAAATTACTAACAGTTGCTGGAATTGGGTATGTCTGTTTAATGAAAAGAAGGATTGGGGGTGCCATGATAGCAGTGCTCCAATATCTCAGGGGCTGCCAGAAAGAAGAGGGAGCCAAGCTATTCTCCAAAGCACCTGAGGGCAGGACAAGAAGCAATGGGTGGAAACTAATGAAGGAGAGATGCAACCTAGAACTAAGGAGAAATTTCCTGACAGGCAGAACAATTAATCACTGGAACATCTTGCCTCCAGAAGTTGTAAATGCTCCAACACTGGATGTTTTTAAGAAGAGATTGGATTGCCATTTGTCTGAAATGGTGTAGGATTTCCTGCCCAAAAAAGGGGTTAGACTAGAAGACCTCCAAGGTTTCTTCCAACTCTGTTATTCTGTTCTGTTCTATTCCTATTCTATTCCTATTCTATTCCTATTCTATTCACTGTTTTCATGAAAAATGTTTACAAATTTCATGATTTTTTGATGATTAAGCCCAAAAATGATTTATATATCATATTAAAACCATGGCGCATTTCTTTCATCTCTTTAGAATAAAAGCATGAAATTTGCAAACATCTTTCATGAAAAATCTGTACTTTTTGAAGTGTAGCAGAGGATTGATAGAATGTCCAGATGATAAATAGGTACTAACTAGACAGCTCAATCTCTGTTCAATTCTGTGCTTGTCCTGAGATATGCTGATCTTGAACTAACCAAACAACTGCAGTGATTCATTTAACAACTGTGTCAAGAAAGGTTGTAAAACGGGAGGACATTCACTTAACAATTGTCTTGCTTAGCAATATAAATTTTGGGCTCAATTATGATCATAAGTTCAGGACTACCTGTATTGTCCAAGGGCCACAGCTGCCACCTGTTTATTGAAAAGGAGCTATGAATCCAAGAAGACTTCAGACTGTGCACTGTCAAGAGAAGGAAAGAACGGGGACTTCCTGTTTGAGCTTCTTCAGAGACAGTCAGGAATCTGCGATCGTGCGCGGTTTCTGTCTGTGCTCGCTGCTGGAGCACCCTGAGCCAGCTGGTTTCGGGGCTAAGCCACCCCGTAAAGGTGATGAAGAAGAGGGAGACTTTCAGCAGGGTCGAGGAGAGCCGCATCTCCCCTCCCCAGCTGATCTTTACTCCCTTTCCCGAAGGCGGTTGTAGCGGTGGCTAGAAATGGCCACCACAAAGAAGAGCTCAACCGGAAAAGAAAGTGCAGAAGGAAGATAAGAAAAGAAAGTTTTGGCTGACCGGGTTGAATTGAAAAGCAAGAACGTAAGATACCCTCGAATTTTAACTATAAAAAATTAACTTGTTCCCAAGGAAGATTCGGAAGCAGTGAAGGAGAGACGAAAGGAAAAGGATTTGGTTTTTTTTTCTCTCCCTCCTTTCCTTATACTGACAGTTAAGAGAAAGTGGGAAAAAAAATCCGCTTTGACAATAATAGTCAATTAAGCTGGAAATAAAATGTCAAAGGGATAAAAGATAAAGATTCTTGGATACTTAAATATTTAAAAGAAGGAAAAGGAGAGAAAAAGCAAGAATAAGAATAAGGCGGGATCTGGAAAATGGAGGAGACTGCCTGGAATTAAAAAGAACTCATAGTGAAATTTTAACAAGATTCCTAAAAGATACATTCTAACTGAAACTTTGCAACAAAATAATAGAGCCCTCAGGAAGAGAAACTGAAAAAAGAAGCAAGAAGAAACAGTTTCGGATTACTTGGATTATTTGGTGATTTTTGCATTTTTGCATTTTTGGCTATTGGATTTAAATGATTAAAATTAATTGGATGGTTGTTTAAAAGTGTTTAAAATGGCAACACTCTGGGAAGTACTGAAAATGGAACTTAAAAAATACAAAGAAGATGCAGTAGAAGGAAGGGGCTCTTTTGGCTTCGTGTTTCAATTTTTAGAAACGGAGATCCTGAACTATGAGAAACAACAAGAAATACTTGTGGAGCAAGAAGATCGGGACAAAGAAGAAGCCATCTTTAATGATCAAGTAACCTTGTGTGAGGGAAAAAAAGGGAAAGTTGCAAAAGAGAGTGGAAAGTTTAGGACTTAAAAAAACAACCAAAAAAAAGAATAGTTTGAAAAATAATTACAATACTAAGCAACAGAAGAGAGGATTACAGAAGAGAGAAGTAGAAGTAGAGAGACACAGGGGCAAAAAAGAGAGGGAGAAGATGAGGGGGAAGAATGAAAGGGAAAGAAGCTATAAAAGACAGAAACAGGATATAGAGAAACAGGAAAAAGGCATAAGAATTGGAATAATAAGCCTATTTAGAGATAATGGGTGAGAATCTAATTGAAAAAAGGATTCTGCAAAGGTGCATATAGTAGTACTATTATGTTAGAAATAGAAATAAATTTTTAGAAAATATGAGAAAATGTGTGATTAAAATGATGGATAAAATACTTATTGTAATGCAGTGGAATGTTCGTTAATAAGTAAATGGAATTAGGAGAGAGTGGAATTAGGAAAGGAGGGGAACACTTTGATTAACCATGAAAAGTTTATTGATAAAAGTATAAATAAAATGGATTTTAGATATGAGATAATTGCTTATAAGTGTTCCCAAGGAAGTATGACTGTAATGGATATTAATAGAATTGGAAGGGAATGAGTTGTATCTATTATTGATATATATATATATATATATATATATATATATATATATATATATATATATATATATATATATATATAGATATATATATATATATATATATATATATATATATATATATATATATATATATATATATATATATATATATATATATATATATATATATATATATCTTTAGTTTAAAGAACATAGTGTGTATTTTAAGAATGTACCAAGCAGAATTCTGTTGGAAATTATGTATTATACAGAATATTATAACTCTAAAGGCATAAATTGAAGTTTAAATAAGAGTTGAATGGATAAAATTTAAAGATATAAAGGTGTCCTATTCCAATTAATAATTACAGGGGAAAATTTGTCTAATGAGAAAAGACAGATAAAAATGTAAATGTGATGAATAGAAAGATACTAAGATTTTGCAAAAAGACATATAATTGAATTTGGATGTGAGATAATTGGAAATAAAATAATATTGATGATAGAATCAAATTGGAGGGGAATGAGTATCTTATCTACTATTCTTATATATATATTTGTTTAAAGAATATAGTGTGTATTTTATGAGATATAAAGATGTCATATTTTAAAATTTGTTTATTGATAAAAGATGACATGAAATTTGAACAGGCAGATAAAATATAAATACAATGAGTAGAAAGACATTGGAATTTAGAAAAAGATATATAATTGGATTTAGATATGTGATAATTAAGAATATTGAGTAAATTAAAGTTATGGAGTAAAAGTTAAAATAGTAAGAAGATATGGAATAGAATACAAAGATGAATATGAAATTGAGTTTGTGTCTGTATAGAGAAGTGATAACCTGGGACCATGCTATTCTCAAAAAAAGATATTTTAATTGTATTGTGTTTTTTTTTGTGAAAACTCAAAACTTTATTTAAAAAAAAAGAGTAGGAAAGAACAACTCTACTGAAGCCAAAGATGTAAAATGTCGTCTTCTGGGATCCAATATCTAAGTCGTTTTGATAGCTTAGAAACAAAAAGCTAAAGATCACAAAACTATTGCCTGTATTTGAGGAAGTTTGTTTTTCTCTGAGATAATAAGAGCAGTAGCTCCGTTAAGAGCATTAGCTGTGACCAAAGTTGTTTGTTTAAAGAGGAAGGGATTTTATGGTGCAACTAAAAATTTCCATTTGCTGTTCTTAGGCAGATCTGATGGGTGAGTGTCTGCATCAAAAATTTCTTATTGTTTTTAGTGAAACAATATGCACGCTTAGGAGAAAATAAAACTCCTTGAACCGTGATATGTTGCTCAGTCATTCAGTTGCTTTTTACTCTTTGGGATGGACATCTTTTTACTAGGATTGTCTGTCGAATATATTTAATTCTCTACGTTTTGTAAATATCTCTTCTCCTTCCTATTTAATTATTCTCAGATTTTTTTATACTTCAGTTATTTTGCCTTCAGTTATTTTCATTGCAAAACAGACAACTGTTTTCACATTTCTGGGGTTGGGTCTTTTTTTTTTTCTTCATCGTTAATAATGGATTTTTTTCAGGCACCAAACCTAATCCATTAAATTTATTCTTTTCCTTCATCATGATATCAAAACGAATAGACTTGACATACCAGTCAGATGTTTTATTTGTTTTCTTTGGTTAAGATGCAACTGTGCAACAAGAAGTATGTGATCTGAGTCATAGTGAGCACCACAAGGTGTTCTTGCTGTTTTTCATTCTTTATGTTTTGTCTTTAGAATATATCGTCAGTTTGATTTCAGCCTTGTCCATCTGATGATGGCCATCTATGGAGTTATGTTTTAGGTTCTTGGAATAAGGCATGTGCTGTAAACATTTAATTTTCTTAGCAGAACTATCTGCCTCTTTCATTCATACGTGACCAAATTTCCCATCAATCCAGATGCTACAGTCTTTGCAGCTTTAGTATCTCATCTAATACTGTAATTAGAATTATGCCTCTCTTTTTTTTCATGTGGTGTTGCAAATTGCCATAGAACTGTTCCATTTCCATTTCAACTTCCTGTTGGTTTAGAGCAGGGGTGTCAAACTGGATTTCTTGGAGGGCCAGATCAGCATTGTAGTTGTCCTCTGCAGGCTGGCCAGGGGAAAGGAGATGGGACAGACACCCTCCTGCAGCATTTTGCTGGCCAAAACAGGCTGCAGGAGGCTGCGGGCAGCCTCCCTACCTCCTGTTTTGGCCAGCAGGGTGCTGCAGGAGGCAGTCGAAGCCAAAAACAGGCTGCATGGGGGCTCACCTGCAGGGGGCACCCATGCCCCATTTTTGTTAGCAGAGGCACCCGTGGGCTGGTCCTTTGCTAATTCCATGCCAGCCCCGAGGGCCTTGAATTTGACACCCTTGGTTAGAGTATAGAGTATACTGGATTTATCATATGATAATTGGCATACCTTTGACTCAGATTAAGATCATCTCTCATTTGGGGAAGGGTTGTATCCAAGCACTGACTTTGACACTATTTTGTTAATAATAATAGCTAGCCTTATTTCTTCAATGAGATTTTAACCCACAATTGAAGATCTATTGCTTTTCTGATGTGAAGGGACCTGTTTCAGTCCACTTCAATTTGCTGATTTCCAGAATGTGAATATTCAACTCTTGACATTTCTGTTCTGACATCAGCTTTGCCTTAGTTCATGGTCTGACATTCCATGGACCAATTAATCTTTGCAGCTTCAACCTTTCCTTTTGCTTCTGGGTGGTCAGCAGCTGGGCTTTTCTTTGGCTTTAATTCAACACGATAAGCACCAGTGCTCTTGTTCTTAGCTCTTGCCCAGTAGTTTGTTTCATGCCATCCAAGCTTCAAAATCGTGTTGATGCTGTCTTGGCTGTGGACATCCACTTGATTTTCTTGACAGAACAATGGAGTAGATAGCTCTTTCTTTCTTGGGTGGATGGTATTTAGTCAGAATCCTCATCAGTGGATTGCCTGTCATGGGTGAAGTTTCTGGGAGAATATTCTATAGTTTATAACATCATTAGGAAATCTAAGCTGTTTTATCATGACAAGATCAAGCTCCTTAAAAGAAATAATGCTTCATTGTAAATTCACGCTTCATCCCAAGTAGAGCAAGGCTGAACCTGAATAGTTCAACGGGCAAAGAAGTTCTTGAATTCTCTAGAATTCTCCATTGGACAGGATATTAAAAAGCAGGAGATGGGAAAAAGCAAAGGAGTTCCAGAAATTAGGATCAAATCAAATACTTTTATTACGATCTTTGACCAGCTTTTACAGTGAAAAAGAGAAATGGTTTGATATAACAGTTCATTATTGGGGCAAAAAAGATACATCATATTAAAGGCTTGGCATGGTTGCATGACTTGATGAGGGTATGTGATATGTGAGTGTGGGTCTAGCATCCCTTAAACTTAAAATTTGTCAGTGTTACCTTCAAATTTGGAGGTGACTGGGGCAATCACAGCACATCTTGGGGCATCATAAAAAGGACACCATACGAAGACATGAGCAAGAGTTTCTATCTCCCTGTATCCATAAGGGCAAATTGTCTGCAAGTAAGAAATCCAGTATAGCCTTCCTACCAATAGAGCTGATGGGAGGCCCAGAAATTAGGATAAATGGTTCAATTACAAGATTTGAGTCCAGGCTGTACCCAGATATTGACAGTACCTAACTTTGACTAATGCATTCAATCAGCGCTTAGATGGAGAAAACTCTTATCAATGCCAACAATGTTATCTGTAGAAATGCCCTTCCTTATCAGGGAAGGAAAGACTTCTGCTCCAGTTTCTTAGAAGACCAGATTAGTTGATTGTTTTCTGATTCGTAGTGATTGGCTTCATTTTATCCTAGTTTTGCTGAGCCTCCCTAAATGTTAAAGTTAGTTGGTTTTTGTTCATCTGCTGCATAATGTCAGCTTTATTGTTTTAGGACAATCTCTTCCTGAACCAGCTGGGAATTCGGAGAATTAGGTCCAGGGGTGGGCTTAAAAATTTTTAGCAAAGGGTTCTCTGCCCAGTTGCTGGGTGGGCATGGTCATGATGGGCGTGGCCTAGCCTCCTGCACCATGGTAGGGTGTTTTTGCCCTCCCTGGGCTCCAGAGGCTTTCCTCGAACCTCCGGGAGGGTGAAAATGGCCTCCCTGAGCTTCGGATGCTCTCTGGAAACTGGAAACATGCCCATTTCCGGCCTTCTCAAACTTCCAAGAGGCCTGTTTTTCACCATCCCCGAGCCTCCTTGCACGCCTTGCACTTACTTGCATTTAAAACAGGCCATGTGGGGACTCCTGGGTGGAGCTGGTCGGGGCCAGCCAGAAGTGGGATTTGAGGGTTCTCCAAACTGCACAGAATCTTAGCTAGGGGCTCTCCTGAATCCTTTTGAACCCCCAGCAGCCCACCCCTGTTTTGGTCTGTCCTAAGGAGCTTGGAGGTTAGCATGTAAAAGGGTGATCAGGACATACTGGTAGACACTAAATCATTGTCCTTTGCAGATTGTGGAAGAAAGTGAAGAGAGGCTTACAGAAGAGCAAATTGAATCCCTTCTCCAGACAGTCACCAGCATGCTTCCTGGAGACCCGGAAAAAGAGCAAGAGCAGCAACCCATGGTTGTGGAAGAGGAGGGGAGCCAGACGTAGAAGAAGTATAAATGACTTGAACTTCAGGAGACCGCCTTCCCCATTTTAGCAACAGGAAGGGTTGGCCAAGCTCTTTGTTTGCTATGAGAATCTGCAGATTTCCCACCGTTTCCATGATGACTAAGCAGCGTTGTCACTATATGTTTTTCAGTTGTTTGTACACCACAGGAGAATTATTATTTACAGCATAAACTTTTAAAGGGGGAAAAAAAACCCACTCTTTTTATGTTTTATCTATTGTAAATGCAATGTGAATTGAGGTTCATCCCAGGGCAAATGCTACTGTTGACTTCACAATTTTCATGCTTCTCTACTGCAATATGAATCTGAGTTCATCCCAAGGCAGATGCTACAATTGGCGTCACAATTTTCATGCTTATCTACCTGGAAAGTTTTACACATCAATAGCACAGATGTTAGCATTATGGACTTGTTCATTTATTACAAAAGTGCATTCCAATTTTCCTGTTATTACTAAAAGGTATCACATATAAAGTAGCAGATCATTAATAGGTTAACAATATCCTATGCATTATAGTGGTATGTCATAAAATGGGCCAGTCACATAACTGATCTGAGTTTGCAACCTTTTTGCGGCAGTTGTTAAGCAAAGCAACAATATTCATTAAGCAAATGTATGATAATTAAGTTAATTCATGGTCGTTAAACAAACCAATGGTTCACTATGGGCATGCAAAAACCAGAAGTGCCGTTTTCTGGCAAAACTGTTATAAAACCGGTCATGTGACTACAGGATGCTGCAAATGCTATGCAACCTGTCATAAGTCAAGGACTGCCTTTATATATTTTTTTTCCTTTATTCCTTAGCTGAGGCCTTCACTCTTCATTGGGTCGACTCACGCTTAGTTCTTGGCCATAACATGTCCACTATCCTTTTGGCAGATGTAAACCGTGGTCTGGGATCAGTTTGTTGGGCAAACAGCCAATTGCTAAGTCATATTGTTTAGTCAGTGCCCCTCTATCTTCCTCACTCACTTTCATTGTTTTACCTCTAAACATCTGTCTAGTAGTCTTGTATCTTCCCAATATTTGGGAGTCTGACAGAATCCAGTAATCAATGGCAGGAAGGAATTGTAATCCAAAACATCTGGAGAACATCAAGTAGCTTTGCCTTGTGCTGTTTCTGAGTGTCCTGGGCACCTTCCTCCATAGATTTTCCAAATGGTTGGAATGCTGACATCTGGATTCCTTGCTTGCTTGGACATATCAATAAGTCTAAAGAACAAGAGACCTGCTTTACACTTTATATTTCAAAGCCCTTGTTGTCAGTGTATATCATATATACAATGAAATTGGTTTAGCCTCTACTGGTGCAGTCCATATAAGAATACAAGACAACATGAATAATATAAAGAATAATCAAGTAGCTAGGAAAAAATCTAGTCATGCATTTCCATATGTATGTCATATTCTGTGCAACATCATATGTATGTCATATTCTGTGCAACATGTATGTTGCTCTGGTGTATGGTGTATGATCTATAAATAAAATGGGAGTGTCTGGCCAACCTTTCCAATGCAGTGCTGACCATCTACTTAAGTCCTCTGTATTACCGGTAGAATACCATCAATTTCTTGGAATGTGTGTGTTTTAGGTTTGTGAAAAGTATACAAAGAAAGAAACACATAGGAAAAATAAGCAGAAGTGGTTTTAGTTTGAGATATGTATTCTTTGTTCATACAGGCAATACTTTCAGATGCTGAAACTCCTTAATAGAAAACTGGGTGGTGAATGATTACGGCTGCAGGCAAGCAAGTTTCTAAAATAACTAATAATCCTTATTCAAAGATCCTTTTTGTTTTTCGGCACGTGTGCCAAAAGATGAAGAGATTTGTACGTAAGGAATTCCATTCTTGCTTCCTGTTCTGTTAGCTTAGAAATGTGCATATGGAGAAGAGTGTCCTGAAATCACCAGTTCAGGGCTTCAAATCCACAGAGACTTCAGGGTTTGTTAATTTAAATTGGGCAGATTCAAACAACACACGCACAATGACTTGATTGATAAATCTTGCTAAGTGTTAGTGGGAGAATACATGAAACCCTTGAGTCCACCTCTGACCACAATAGCCAGAAATAAGTGGTGTGGTTGACCATTTAAATCAAGACAAAGGAAAACATTGTAAATCCTGATTTAAGGATATTCATTTGGGTGTGGGGGGTTGTTTAAAAAGTCAAAAGAAGACAGCCAAGATTATGTTTGAAGCTCGGCTCCTTGCATATTTGTAAATCTATGGTGACGCTCCCAAAACAAAAGCCTGATAATAATTTTTATTAGGAGATACAGGTAGTTCTTGGCTTATGACCACAATTGGGAGCAGAATTTCCATTGCAAAGCAAAGTGATAGTTAAGTGAGTTGAGTTCAGTTTTATGATTTTTGCCATGATTGAATCACTGCAATTGATTGTTAAGCAAATCATGCAGTTAAGTGAATCCATTTTCCCTATTGACTTTGCTTGTTAAAAACCAACTGGGAGGATCACAAATGGCAATCACGAGATCCTGGCTACATTCCAACCATCATAAATACATATTGGCCAAGTGCCCAAATTTTGATCACATGACTAGGAGGATGCTGCAAAGGATGTAAGTAAGAAGACCGGTTGTAAATCACACTTTTCAGTGCCACTATAACTTCAAACAATTGCTAAATAAATGAGTGTAAGTCAAAGACCAGCTGTATTCTTAAGCTGCAGCTCATAAAAGGTTATACCTTTTAATACAAATCTGCTAGTTAGAAAAGTTGCTTTGTGGGCTTCTGGTTTTTTTTGGCCATTGTGGCTTCTAAGATACTTTACCAATTCAATCAGTTAAGGTTAAGTCAATAACATATATGCATTTATAAATTAGATTGATACCCTCACTGAATTATTACTACTTCTAGTTCATGAGCTTGTTGGGAAAAATTGAAGAAGGAAGTATACATTGCCTTGAGCTCCTGAAAGAAAGATGAGCAAGTAAATCCTACTGATATAATTACCGGTAGTATTTGTGAAATAGGCTGGGCTTGAAATAGTGATTGGCCTAAAATCATTCTGAGTTTCCATGGCTAAAGATGAATTTTTCCAGTATAATGACCACTATACCATATTGCTTCTCTTTTAAAGCCATACACATTTAACATCATCTGTGAACCAACTCAATTGTTTTTAAGATTCTTGGCTGAAAGCCTTATATTTCAAACAGATTTTTCCCTACAAAAAAAGCCCACCTCTATCGAATAGACATCCATTCTCATGACTAATGGCTTTAACATTGGTATAACTCAGTTCAGATTGGCAAAATTCTTTATATCTTTAGGGATGGCATTTATGTTCCTTCCCTACAAACATTTGAAAAACCATTTGACTCTGTTAGCAATAATTTCTGTTAGATGATTAATCTATTTGGTTTCTTTTCTTTCTTTTTGTTCATATTTTATAAACCAATGATAAGCTTTTTGGATGTACTTGAATGCTTTTCAATGTTAATATACCATTTAATTGTGGCAAGTTCTTGTCAATTAAACCTAATCATTATATTTTGTATACATCTAGGATACCAAATGTTAAGCTTAAGTACTTGGAAATGATTAACTGCTAAGCCTCATGGGTGTTTACTTAGAAATTTGTCATCGTATTCATTGAAATTTCTGCCAAGTCAATATTTTATTATACCATTTGATATTTATTTGGGGCAAAAAATTATTCACAGGTTCCAGAGTATAGCGTAGCACATTATATACTCATGGATAAACCCATGCACAGATAAGCCAATCCTCAAATTTTTTAATGAAAATGCCATGAAGAAATGTGCCATGTGCAGATAAGCCAGTTACGAAGATTAAAATGTATAAAAATTTTGAGGGTCAGTTTATTTACGAATAGGCTTATCCATGAGAATATACATATAATTCTTAAAAATATGATTATATTCACAAAAACGTCACAATTGATCTACATAGAAACCATTTTTTGAATTTTTACTCAATAAAGAGAAAAATGAAAATTTGATTTTGGGATTTGATATCTTGATTATGAAGATATGTATTTGTCTAATCTGAAAGCAGAGAATTTTCAATTATAGATTTTTTAAAATTGTAGACATATCTAACAATATGTATATTTTAGAGCTGATAATCTGCACTTATGGGTTATATATTTTATCAAATTAAGATATGATATATACTGTTACTGTTATTTGATTGTTTGATATGTATATCTTTATATATTTAGTTTTATACTTTTTTCTTTTCTTAAAATAAAACAAGTGTATATTTTATAACTATATCTATGTTGAAAAAATTGGAAGTTTAACATTTATCTTGTTATTCTTTGCTTTCTTGTCACTTTTTAAACATTCCCTCTTGTTCCCCTCTCCTACCTTTTGTCTTATTCTAATTTTCTATTTTACGCTTTGATTTTTTGAAATTTAATAAACTTTTTAAACAAACAAATCTCATAGCTGAAATAAAAACATGAATTATTAGTAGTGAAAAAGGTTATTAAAACCTTGAAAAAATTCTTAAAACGATTCCTAGGAAATTCCTAGGAATTTAACTACTATATTTAACTACTTTTAAATTATTGCCTTATATTATAACTACACAGTAATTCTCTGCAGAGTGGGATCAGCTAAACGTGAAAAAAAATCTTAAATTGAGCTCAGTTGTGGCTATGCCCATGTAAACGTTATTTTCTTGGGAATATTTATTTATTTATGTATTACATTTATTGGCCACCTCCATTTTATTGCAAGGTAACACCTTGTTTCTCATTATTATTATTTTCCTGGACATTTTCCCCAAATTTCTGAGTGAGTGATATAGTCTTGGGACTTCAGAATGGCTTCTCACACAAATGTGGAAGGTATCTCACAAATCAGTGCACAACAAAAACAATCTATATGTGACATATATAAATGTTGAACATGTTGAAAATTCATTTTTTCATTCAATTTTTGTCATTGGTTTAATATCAACTTCTTCATTTAATAAGGTTGGAATGTTGTGATCACTCAGTCACTTATCCTAGAAGAAAGTGAACTAGAATGAGCTAGAGAACAAATCAGATATAGTTATTTTGCATAAGAAGGAAACTGAATTCAACCATTTTCCCTTGTAAGGCATCGACAGGTCAGGATGGGTAGTTCTCTTCCTTGGCTGCTTAGGACTGAGTTTGTGCAAAAGGCTTATTAGCCTAGCTCTGTCCACTCCAGGTGACTCCTCCCCAGTTTATGCTCAGTCCTTAGCAGCTAAGGACGTGGGTTTTGCCTCTCCTGCCTTTGGAGTTTTTCAATTCCAAAGGCAACCTTTTAGTGTGGATTTCCCTTTAAGGGAAAAAAAGCCTCAGTTTGTCTTTTACTTTCAAAATTGGCACTCCGCTTCTCAGCTGGTGATTGGAGCCGCCAAACTGAGGACTGCTCCGGGGATTCGGAGCTGCCTGAAGAGGCCACGGAAGCCATTTTCAGCCCTCTGGAGCGAATATTGCCCTTCCAATGACTGGAGCCATGATAGGTGGCCATTTTGAAGACTCCTCATGGCCGGTGGCCATTTTGGACACTACAGGCGTCCATTTTGAAGATTCAGTGGCCATTTAGAACTGGCTTCATCTTCTTCATCTTCCCACCACTCTTGCGCCTTTGGTCATCATCAGTTGCTGTGACAGCAGCGGACTACATCGAAAAATAGGCTCTAAAAATCTATTGATTTCCTGGTAGGGATTGGTTTTCTTATTCTGGGATAGACCAGGACCCTTGGATCCCCAGCAGGGTCTGCTCTATTCGTATTGCCCTAACTGACCCAGGATGGTTTGAGTCCCAGTAGGAAGAGAAATCTTTCTACTGAAGTGTGTTTGAGCAGAAGAAAGTGGTGGTTGGTGTGGGGGTAGAGTTTTCCCCTGAAGAAAATCTCATAAATCCCTTCGTGTGTTCTCCTGCCACAGATTGGCCTTGCTGACCACGATGTCTGAAGTCCCAAGGGAGACCAGAGCTTCTAAAGCAGCCAAGCCTCAAAAGGTGGCTCCAGCTGCTTCCACCAAGGGGAAACAACCTGTGAAGAAGGCCTCAAGGGCAGAGGAAAAAGATGCTTCCAGGTGCCATCTAGCCATGGAGAAGCACATTGCCAAAATGCATCAGGCCTCTGCTCGGGCAACTTCGGCACACCCTTATTCTGCTGCATTCAGTGACATAGATTTGGAAGAAGCGGGACTTCTTCCGGACCTGAGTTCCAAACCTGGTCCCCTAATGGCAGATCTCCAATCCATTCTGAAAGCGACAGTCATGCTGAGGATTTTCAAGGAGATGCAGCACCTTGGCAGGCGCATGAACATAGTGATCAGGGGGTGGAACTCCCATTAACTTCTACTGCATCAACATCCCGGCCTATGGACCCTTCTGAGACTGATGTCCCAATGAATCTTCAACTCCTGATAGACAGGGCGATCAGGAAGGGCATATCAGAGGATTTACAGAGAGCAGCCTTTCACTCTTTGGCTGCCTCTGATCTTTCAGAGAGAAGATCCAGGGTGCGGACATGGTTGCTGTCAGGACGTGGTTCTTTTAGCCAAGGACCTGTGTCTGCATTGGCTGAGGGCCTAGCTTCTGCGGAATTAGTGGCTCCTTCATTGGTGGGGGACCCTGATCGACCTGAATCCAATATGTCTGCGGATAAAGATCCTTCACAGGAAATTCCTGTTTTTTCTGGTTTGTTTTAAACACACTCTCTTTAGTCCCTTGCTGTTCAAGGCTCGAAACACCGCCAATTTAAAGAATGTGGATGATGAGGCCACTCCCATTCTTCCTCCTGAGGAGTCAGATGTGCTGTTTGACCAACCAGAAGCCAGGAAGGAGGTGGTTCCCTTGCCCAAGCTGTTTCTGAAGGTAATTAAGAAGCAGCTCGAAGCCCCTGCCACAGGGCCTAATCCTTTGGCCACTGATCGCAGGTTCTTCAATGAGGGACCTGAGCTTACCAAGACTCTTCAGGTCCCTACAGTGGACGCTCCGATCACAGCTTTGGCCTTATCCTCATCTTCCCCCTCAGATCCGGAGGAAGTCCTCAAGGTAGAGGAAAATAAAGTGGAACAGTCGCTGCAGCGATCCCATCTAGCTGCTGCCTGGGTTGTCAAGGCTTCTTCAGTGGCTTCCTTCTTCACAAGGACCTCGATAAAATGGCTGAAGCAACTGTGACAAAGAATTCCTCCATTGGATGTCCGGGCCCACCAGGACATTAACAAAATCATGGCGGGAGCAGAGTTTACTGCTGATCTACCCTTCACAGCGCCAGTTTTGCCTCAAAAGCTATTGCTATCTCTGTAGCAGCCAGGCGAACGTGCTGGCTTCGCAGCTGGCAGGTGGATGGCAGGCACAAGTGGAAATTAGCATCTGCCCCAGTCCAAGGGGAGAAGCTTTTCGGGGAAGTCCTTGATCCCCTTTTGATTGAGACCAAGGACAAAAGGAAAATCCTGCCTTCCCTTCTGAAGAGGGCGGAACATTGGGCCGTGCCCTATTTCAAGCATCCTCAGCCCAGAGGAGAGTCTTCTTCTGGTTTCCATCATCAGTCGAGACCTGTTTATCAGCGTAAAGATCCATCTCCTGATCGCTCAGGCAAGGGCAGGCAGCAGTTTGCCTCTAAACGGCCCTTTCGAGAAGGAGGAGGAAGTTGTCTGTTCCGTCGCCAGTGCTAATACTATCTCCATTCCCATTAGTGGTCATTTAGCATGGTTGCTGACCAATGGGAGGGTATTACTTCAGATGCCTGTGTTTGATCTACCATTAGATCGGGTCTTTCACTCGAGTTTTACTCCACTCCTCCAAGGTTCTTTATTTCCTGCCCAGTATCTAGAGATGCTGGGAGGCGGAGTTTGATGGAGTCAGCCATCCAGCACTTGCTGGACCTAGATGCCATTCAGGAGGTTCCCCTTGATCAGCAGGGGTTGGGATTCTACTCCAGAATTTTTGTAATCCCTAAGGTCTCAGGAGGGTGGAGGACCATTCTCGATTTGAAAAGACTAAATAAATATGTAGTTTACAGGTGTTTCAAAATGCACACTTTTTTTTCCATTCTGGAAAGTGTCCGGCAGGGGGACTTCCTCACATCAATAGACTTGATGGAAGCATAATTACATGTTCCTATTTGTTCCTCCCACAGGAGGTTTCTTCGGTTCTGTTATCAGGGTAAACATTTCCAATACAGGGCCCTTCCCTTTGGGTTATCTTCTGCCCCCAGGGTGTTTACCAAAATTCTTGCCCCTTTGGCAGCGCACCTGCGCACCGTTCCAGTACGTCTTCAATGTTACCTGGATGACATATTAATAATGTCCGTTTCAGAGTGCTCAACAGGATCTGCAGGCTACCATTTCAGTGCTGCAGAACCTGGAGTTTTCCATCAACCATAAAAAGAGTCATTTCTCCCTCACGAGACGTCTCCTTCATTTGGGGGCCATCATTGACACTGGGGTGTGTCAGGTATTCCTATCCCAAGAGTGGCTGTCTGGCCTTCAAGGGATGATTAGGCACATTCAGACCAAAAGTTTGGTCCCGTTGGACCTTCTTTCTCAATTGTTGGGCAAAATGATCTCCTGTATTGGAATTGTTCCCTGGGCCAGGTTTCACGCCAGATCCTCTCAGTGGTTTCTGCTTCCATTTCAGAAAGCAGGATCTAGTCACTCACCAAGGAAAGTTAAGCTGCCTAGCCAAGTATTAATTTCTTTTCATTGGTGGCTATCCAAGGCCATGTCTAAGGGTCAGTTTTTCAAGCTGGAATCCTGTCTGATTCTTACTACAGATGCTTCCCTATCTGGTTGAGGGGCCCTTCTAGGTTCTCTATGGGTCCAGGGGTTATGGTCTCACCAGGAACAGGCTCACAGCATTAACTGGCTGGAGCTCAGAGCGGTTCATTTGGCCCTGAGGAAATTCCTTGGCCAGGTGGTGGGGTCCAATGTCTTGGTCATGACAGACAATGTGGCCACTAAGGCCCACATCAATAGGCAAGGTGGTATCTGATCCCGATCCCTTATGACAGAGGCGGAGTCTCTGGTTAGATGGGCTGAACATCATCTTCTCTCAATCAGGGCTGAGCACATTTCTGGGTCTGATAATACACAGGCAGATTTGCTCAGCAGGACGACCATTGACCATGCAGGATGGCAATTGCATCATTCCCTTTTTTACCGGATCTCCCAGATTTTTGGTTCCCCTGAGGTAGATCTATTTGCCTCATCCCTTAATGCCCAACTGTCCAGATACTATACGAAGTTTTTCTCCCAGGGTGTGGAAGGCACTAACGCATTGCATTGCAGCTGGCCCTCGGGGCTTCTCTACGCCTTTCCTCCATTGCTACTCATCCCAGCGGTGATTCGTGAGCTCCTGTTAGAACAGGCCGAGATCATATTAGTGGCTCCTTATTGGCCTCGCAGGCATTAGTTTGCAGATTTGATGGGCCTTTCTGTGAACCTCCCTTGGCGGATTCCTGAGGAAGATGTCTCTCTTCTCCAGGGGTCCTTGTCTCACCCGGAGCCCCAGTGGTTGCAACTGGCAGTGTGGAGATTGAGTGGGGCATCTTAAAGAGCACCCACCTTTCCAACAAGGTTATTTATACAATCCAGGCTTCCAGGTGACCGTCTACCATTCGCATTTATGAAGCTCCTCAGGGGGGCTTCCAACCTTTGTTCTCCTATGGTTCATAGGTATTCCACATGGGACTTGCCCAAGGTGTTACAATCCCTCACCAGGTCTCCATTTGAGCCACTTCGACAGGCCAGTCTCCATCTTACTCTGAAGGTAGTTTTCCTGGTGGCAATCACCTCTGAGGAGGGTATCGGAATTGGTGGCTGTCTCGGTTCGACCCGACCTTTGCATTTCCCATCTTCATCGGGTGGTTTTAAGGTTGGATCCAGCCATCATTCCAAAGATCAACGCATCCTTTCAGAGGGCTCAGGAGCTTGTGCTTCCAGATTTCTGTCCTCATCTGATCCATGAACTAGAAAAGACTTGGCACACTCTGGATGTACGCAGAGCCTTAAAAATATACATTAAACATACTGCTGACTTCAGACAGATGGAGTCTTTCTTTTGTTCTTTCCAGCCTTCCTCGTTGGGGGGTAAGGTTACTCCATCTACAATGAGCAGATGAATCAAAGCGTGTATAGCCAGGACCTATTCCAGCAGGGCTCTGCCAGTTCCAAGAGATATTTCTGCCCATTCCACTCATAGTGCTGCGACAACTGTGGCATGGGCTACACAGGTGTCGGTGGAGGAGATCTGCAGGGCGGCTACCTGGACTTCACCTTCACCTTTCATCCGTCATTATCACTTGGATACCTTTGCATCGGCGGATGCGGCATTTGGGAGACAGGTTCTCCAACAAGTCATTTTGGAATGTGCCAGTCAGGATCAGTCTTAACCCTCCCGAGGACAACCCTGCTTTGGTATGTCCCATCCTGACCTGTTGATGCTTTACAAGGGAAAATAGGCGTTGTTTATCTGAATACCACTTTTCCTTGTAAGTGAGACAGGTCAGCCCCACCCTTGGACTGGTTCTCTTCCTGTGGGGGGGGGGGTCCTTACTAACTTCTCGTCTTTTTTCCTTCATTAGAGGCAACCCGGTCTGTCGCACAGTCTTTGCATAAACTGGGGAGGAGTCACCTGGAGTAGGCTGAGCTAGGCTAATAAGCCTTTTGCACAGACCCAGTCCTAAGCAGCCAAGGAAGAGAACTACCCATCCTGACCTGTCTCGCCTACAAGGAAAAGTGGCGTTCAGGTAAACAACGCCCATTCCTAGAAATGAATCACAGGACTGCTAAGAATTCTATAGATAAGCATTGACTTGCAACCATTTGTTTAATGACCATTCAGCAGCACTGAAAAAAGTGACTTATGACCCAGTTTTCACATGGCTGTGCAGAATCCCCATGATCACACGATCAAAATTCAGGCTCTTAGCAACTGGCATGTATTTATGACAGTTGCACTATCCAATGTTCATGTGATCATCATTTGAAATCTTCCCTCCAACAGGCAAAGTCAACGGGGAGAGCCAGATTAGCTTAAGAACCACATGATTCACTTAACAACCATGGCAAAAAAAGTTATAAAATGGGGTGCAGCTCACTTAACTGTTGCTAAGCAACAGAAATGTTGGCCTCAGTTGTGGTTATAAGTTGAGGATTACATATATCTCTATCTCAGGGGTGTCAAACTCGTGTCATGGCATGTATTGGGATTTTTTCCCCTTTGCTAAAGTGGTGTAGGCGGGGCCAGTGTGTGATGCATCCAGCCCACGGGCCCGGAGTTTGACAGCCCTGCTCTATATCTATTTTTTTAGCTTTTAATGATCCCATAATCTCTTGCATCGGGGTGGAGTCGGGGCAACTGAATGGAGCTAAGTGTTTACTGGCCGGCTGCTCTTCCTATCGCCAATACAGAGTTTGTAGCTGATATTTACTCATTGTGCCCAGAGAGAGAAATACCTGCCACTATCTAGGATCCAACTCAGCTTCTTGATTGTGAGATGAGAGCTCTTCCTCTAGGCCAAAGCACCACTCCTCTCTCTCTCTTTCTCTCTCTCCCTCTCTTTCTCTGAGCAAATGGCAAAGATTTGTGGAAATCATTCTATACATGTATTTTTGTCAATTTTTTTTTTAAAATTGTGAATGTTGAGGGAGCCAGATACCCCAGTCTTTTGAAGTAATTGAGATGAACCCACTGAGATGAAGTGAAAATTAGATGCTTGTGCATTGAGCATTAGGCATCTCTTTTTCAAAGAATATTTGGCTCTCCCCTTGCCTTTCTTTGCCTGGAGGATGTGAACTACTTATTCTGTGGATTAAGAGAAATCTCAGCAAATACGTTCAGTCTCTGACTCATTGCTCAGATTCAGACTGCACTGCCAATTTTGACATTGTTAAGCCAGGTAAAACCCTTACAATCAGCATTATTTTTCAAGGAAACAGGCACTTTGTATTGTATTTTTCTTCTTATAGTTATCATTTGGGCCTCTTGAGAATTCTTCTCCCTCATTTTATGAGTGGGCTGATTACTGTTGAGCTTAGAATAGAGCTGGAAGAGATCTTGGGGGTCTTCTAATCCAGCCCCCTTCTCAAGCAGGAGACCCTATACCTGTGGTTGCCCACCAATGAGCTGGGGACCACTGGTGGTCCATGAGAAAATTTTGGTGGTCCGCAGAGAAATGTCATCCCAAAGCATCACCCAAAGCAATTAATCCAGGCTGCGTGGAAACACAAGGCTGTGCCGCCCACATGGCCCGTAGGAACAGAAGGCTTGCATCGCTTGTATTGCGAACAACATGAGGTAGTGAGGGGAGGGGGGAAAGGGCAGGGAGGGGAACTTGCTCCACTCGCTCCACGTGCCTGACTTGGCCACCAGGTTGCTTCTTTCCTCTTCTTTCCTCTTCTGCTTTTGGCTGCATGGAAGGAAAGCAGCAAAAATCTTTCTTTCTCTCCCCCAAACTCCACCAGAAATGAGTGTTTGGGATCCTGCTCCATGAGGCTGTGTCGGCGCAACAAGTCTCACAAAGGCTCATTTCTAGTGGAATTTGGGGGAGAGAAAGAAAGACTTCGGCTGTTTTCCTTGCATGAAGCCAAAAGTCTCTCTCTCTCTCCCCTGAGAATGGAGCTGGAGACAGTATCCTACAATTCCAAATAAAGAATGATCGATCGGTAAGAAAACAGGGTGGGGGATTTTCCTGCAGACTTTTTTGAAGATTTTCCCAGGGTCTCTGGTCTGCAGGATTTAAAATTATGAGTTTGGTGGTCCCTGAGGTCCAAAAAGTTGGCAACTCCTGCCCTATACCATTTCAGCTGTCCATGCTTTTTATTTCTAATTAATTCCCCACCACCATGTCAGCAATCGAAGAGGTGAAAAAAATAGAAAGAAATATGAAATTTAAAAATTATCAAGGTGGTTTACAGACACAGAGGTAGTACCCATATTAATAGACCATAGTTGCAACTTTTTGATTAATGTGACTTTATTTATTAACATGGCTGAGTTTTATTTTACCATTTATATAATATATTTCACATCTTGATTTTTCCTTCCTATCTCAGACTTCATTTTATTTTTGTTTCTGAGTTGGTCTATGATTGCAATAAAATATGTCGCTATATATGATGGGCTGGTTCAGACATCTTGCTAAGACAGTAGAGGTAGCCCTCGACTTACAACAGCATGCTTAGTGACCATTCAAAGTTACAACAGCATGGAAAAAAGTGACTTATAACAGTTTTTCTCACTTATGACAGCTGCAACATCCCCATGGTCACATGATCAAAATTCGGATGCATCACAACTGGTTTATATTTATGACAGTTGCAGTGTCCTGGGGTCATGTGATCACCTTTTGCAAACTTCTGAGAAGCCAAGTCAATGGGGTAGGCAGATTCACTTAACAACCACGTTATTAACTTATCAACTGCAATGATTCACTTAACAACTGTGGCAAGAAATGTTAACAACAGAAATGTTGAGCTCAATTGTAATTGTAAGCAGTGGTGGGATTCAACATTTTTTTACTACAGGTTCTGTGGGCGTGGCTTGGTGGGAATGGCATGGTTTGGTGGACGTGGCTTGGTGGGCATGGCAGGGGAAGGATACTGTATAATCCTCATTCCCTCCCCACCCCACTAGCCTGCTTTCCAGCTCCCTTCTCCTGTGCAGGGCAACGAAAGAAGACCCAGCCGATCAGCTGGGACTCGGGAGGCAGAGAATAGATGGGGGCCAGTCAGAGGTGGTTTTTGCCAGTTCTCTAAACTAGTCAAAATTTCTGCTACCGGTTCTCCAGAACTGGTCAGAATCTGCTGAATACCACCTCTGGTTGTAAGTCGAGCACTACCTATGGATGGGTTCCTTACAATTGGCTGAATCACAAACCCCTCAACCTAGCTTTAGCTTAGCATGCAAAACCAGCAGACAGGTAAGAAAGGATGCATATTTAATAGTATCTGTGCATGCTGTTTTTTGGCTTGCTGATTAGCCATGCACAGAATTTCATTTTATGTTCTGGTTCAGGGAACAAAATAACAGGTATTGTAGTCCTTGTTGAGCAGCTTTCATACATTTGACCATTTGCAATTATGACAGTGATGTAAAAGCTATTTTGCTTCCAGTCCATGCATTTACAATCTTCACAGGTTTGGAAAGCCAAGGTATGCTGAAGTAAAATCATAAGCACAATTGCTGTTTCACTTATTGACCAGTTTGCTTAGCAATCAGGTTCCTGGTCCTAATTGTGGTGACTAAACAAGGAATGCCACCAACACCACTATTTGGTTTGGAATATTTCTGAGACTCAAATACAGTACAAATGTGTATACAGTAATCTTCTGTGCAATTTATTGCATGGATAAATACTGTTGATCAATAGCAATTTTCGAAGGCTTTTTTCACTTCAACAAGGATGATTTTTTTAAAAAAAAAACTATTTGGGTACTAAGAGTAGAATTTTGTGTGGAAAAGGCTATGAACTCAGTTGTTCTCATCTGAAAACTAATTCCTTGGTAGGTATGGCAATTCTAAGCACATTTTTGCACATGTCTTTGATGGCTAGATCTTCAGGTCTCAGCAAAGATCAGCCTAACCCTGGTCTAAATTTCATGTAGGCTCCTTAAGAAGTTGAGAACACCTTGGCTTCTTTTCTTCAAAGTGCACATGATGATCTACTGTATAATAATAAGATTTCATGTTAAAAGCAAGAATCAGATAATCATATAATATTACATTATAATTATAACGCCTTAAGGGTGTCATCATAGTACATATTTACAGCTTTTTCAAAGAGATGTTTCCTTTCACTAGGGAATCTGGAAAGCAAGGAGAGCTATAGGAACAGAGACTTAAAACATTAGCAGTACAAGGAGCCAATATTTATACTGTGAGAGGGCATAAACATGTTCAGCCATGACTTGAGACAGACAAAAAAAAAACGGTACTAATTTTTCCCTTTGGCTCTTTATGGCAATGCCATGCCTATTTAGAATTTTAGTGGAGATCTGGAGGAATGCCAGGAAGGGCTTCAAAAGAATCGAAGTATTCAATTGAAGTCATGTATTGGACCAACTTGCTTTTCTATCTTAGATAGGTAAATATAATAGCTCCAAGGACAGGGGGAAAGTAAGGAGCACACACTAAAGATCAAGGGATATACAGTGTTAAGTATATAGCAGAGTATCCTTGGTGTCAAGGATTAATACAGCAGACGAAAGTAGTGTTCAGATTGTAGCAGTGAGTAGAGAACCACACAAGCACAGCAGTTGAAGTGCAAAGTCTTTATATACAGTTGTGTAAGCACAATCCAAGTTTCATTCCAATATCATACACAGTTCATCCATCAGTAGATTAGATTACTAACCATTCTTGTTCAGTAGATATAACAGCAATACATCATCAATACATTCATGCATCAATGGATAAATATAGTTACATTGTTGAAGATACTTGCCAAGTAGCAGAGTAGCATAGTAGAAGCCTAGCAAACCAGTAGCAGCATTTCTGTAGCACTCATAGAGACTTAATAACAGACACTAACCATGTGCTCTCTGGCTTCTTACTATATAGCACTCCTGCTTCCTGTAGCCAATCAGCATCGTGGTTACAAGATAGTGCTGAGTCATTTCTGACTTGCAGACATATATGGTAAACCAATACAGTTAAGTTTCTGAAAGAAACCTAACATACAGTGTGGGAGAGAATCACCACCTAAAATGCACATGGAAGCCTAATATTGCTTGCCAAGAAAAGGGGTGAAAAGAGATGGATAGTGATTTCCTCAACATGTTCTTTCAAGAAATAAGTGAGGCACAAGTCACAGAAGCAGCTGGATCAAAGCAATACATAAGTGAAGCAGTCTACCAGAAAGATGCATAGAGCTGTGATGGCGCAGTAGTTAGAATGCAGTATTGCAAGCTAATTCTCACCGGCTCAAGGTTGACTCAGCCTTCCAGCCTTCCAAGGTCGATAAAATGGGGATCCAGATTGCTGGGGGCAATATGATGCTTAAACTGCTTAGAGAGGGGCTGTAACAACTGGGAAGCAGTATATAAGTCTAAGTGCTATTACTGTTGCTATATGCCTCCTTGCAATCAATGTGACTGAAAACATCACACAGGATATTCTCTGTATAAAAATACAGAAATTCCCCTCTCCAAGGGGTAGAGATAGAAACCTTATAAACCTCAAAACATGGAGGTATGACATAATGTAAATTTACATCCCTCTTTGAGAAAGAATATAGTCACTGATTTGGCTTTACCAAGAACTACATACAGTATTTGAATTTTATGGGACAGGTTTCCCATCAATTCCTTTTCATTTCCACACTGAAAAAGAAAAAAAATCCCTTAACATTTTTTAAATATTTGTCTTAGTAGATAGTTTATCTTGCTTTTCCCAAATTGACTCCCAATTCTGGTCTGTTCATTGCTATGCATTCTTGTCCACTTAATGTCTTCTTAAGCAACTGCTGTTCCCAAATGCCCGTCTCAGTCTGTACCAACACTTAATCGGTTACTGAATTGTTTGCATTTGAGCAGTATCTTATATCATAAACTAACCAAACAAATGTTCCATAATATAATAAGTAATGCATTAAAAAGTAACTCAGTTAACTGCAATGAATTGAGCTGTGTGAGATTGTATCCTTGACTTGTTGTTGTGACCTGACCGCCTTGCCTTTTAAAGCAGTGTTTCTCAGCCTCAATAATGTTAAACTGTGTGGATTTCAACTCTCAAAATTCCCCAGCTTTAGACATCTCTTGCATTCTCTGCTTGCCTCAGTATTTACATTCTTCTTTATCTCATCCCTTTTTAATTCATTTGTTCATGTTTCCCCCCCCTCTTTTCCTCCTTTCCAACCTCCTCCCTATTCATGATTTTAAAATGGCCTTCCTACTCATATTTTGTAACCAAGTAATTATGATCTGATGTTTCTTAATACAGTAACCTTTGTTTTCTCAGATCCACTCCTACTTTAGGTCTGAACTCTTTTTTCTTCCTGGCAATACTAGAATGATACTCAATCATCCTGACAGAGGATCTTGCCGTTGTGTACAACCAGTTCTATCAAACAGGTAGCATTTGTCTTATGACAAGAAAAAAAAATGGAAGGATGGCAGCAAGTATTATATCCTTATAAAATATATGACTGCAATATTATCAAGCTGGAGATGTGAGATGTCATTCAGATGTGTTATATGTTTCCTGAAGTAAGTAGGGTAAATATGCTATTCATTTCCAGATGCAGACTTACTACAATTGGGATCAGAATTTCCCTTGCTAAGCAAGGTAGTTGTTAAGTGAGTCTATTCAATTTTACAATCATTTTTGTCAGAGTCCTAAATGCATCACTGTAATTATTAAATGGATCACATGGTCATTAAGTAAATCTGGCATTCCCCATTGACTTTGCTTGTTGGAAGCTAACTGGGAAGGTGGCAGGTGGCAATCACATGACTCTCGAATGCTGCAAACATCTTAGATACATGAAGAATTGCCAAACACCCAAATTTTGATCATGTGACCATGGGGATACTGTAAGTCGTAAGTGTGAAGAGCAGATATAAGTTTTTTAGTGCTCTTGTAACTTTGAATTGTCACTAAATGAACATTTGTAAATCGAAGACTAACTGTAGTCAAAACTTGAGACCTGTCTTTTCCTTGCCTTCTGAAACACAAACTTTTTCTTCATTTTCTAGAAAGGCCCATTTATTTGATCTCCTTGTTCCCTTGCTTACTTTTCATATTATCTATAAAATGTGTTTATTTTGGAAACTCCCCGGTGTCCGTTGGTTTACCTGGCCTATTAGACAACAAACAATTTGCTTGAAAGTTCTTTCTCTCTCTGATATACTTATACATTTTATCTCCCCTGCTATGTTCCTGCTAGTTGGGTGCAGAGCATGTCAACAAATGCATGGGTCAGAAACTCAGACAGAGAATTGCATTTCCGTGGCAGGAAGTAAAACAAAATCTCAATTGCAGTCTTCTTTTCTGGCCAGCTGCTGCTAGAAGCATAGCAACTTTGTTGGAATCATTTGAGAATTTAAAAAGAATTGCTGTGTACATGGGTGTGAATAGATATATACTTACATGTAACTGTTTTAGCTTCAATATGATAGCAACTGTTTTTATGACTGTGTTCTGTGCTGTGCCATGTCTCAGGATCAATTGCCAAGCATAGATATGTCAAACCATAGATATTTTGTGCATGTACAATCTCTGCCCAAACAGATATCCAGAGTGGGAGCAGAGGTGAGAGAGTAGAACGAAGGCCATGGGTACTAGAGCAGCCCTTTCTCCTTTTTCCACTGTCACTCCCAGCACGTATCAGCTTGCATGACACGGCCAAAGTGTGATACCCTTTGTTTAGCAATCTTGGCTTCTAGATCTAGACTTGGTCTAGGACTTCTTTGTTTGTGATTTTTGCAGTCCAAGGGAAGTGTAGTAATCTCCGAGATAGCAGCTGATAAAAACTGAGCCATTCTCTGTAAAGAGTTAATTATGATCCTGCAAAAGAAGGATTTCAGCATATGGCTCAAAGTGGAAATAATTTTATTGATAAGGAGTGTTAAAAGATCAGAGTACATGCTGTCACTGATGCGGCAAGGGAAGAAAATGAGGGCAAGGGTTTCAGGCTCACTCCAATCACAAGGAGAGATTGTTGCTACAAAAAATAGATTTTCCAGTGTTTACTCTGCAATATCACAATGGGGAAGAAGTTGAGATGGGCTAGCCAAAATATCTGGTGGGTAGCAGAATGAGACTAAATAGGCTCTTAGCAGGTACAAGCAGATTCTGAAGAATCTACCAGCAAGAATCACCAATAGCCTCTAGATCCATCTGCCACATAGAATCCCTCAGCCTGCAATCTGTCCCCAGGTAAGTAAAGTAAAGTGGGTCTCAAAAAGTAGAGGTCTCAAAAAAATAAAAAATGATGGTTGTGACTGTGCAATTGAAGCCTCATCTCTCTTTAACATGCGTCTCATGTAGAACACATGAAAAAAGGGCAGAGCATTGGTTGCTAAGATTGGAGCCTCCATTTTAACTTTTTTTTAACTCCATGATACCCCATCCATATCCCACAGCACCTTGAGATTGTGACACTGCCTTCCACAAGCATTGTGATGATGGGCCTTTAAGTCAGTGTTTATTTTTAGCAACTTCTTAGATATACAGGTGAAACTCAAAAAATTAGAATATCGTGCAAAAGTTCATTTATTTCAGTAATGCAACTTAAAAGGTGAGCCTAATATATGAGATAGACTCATTACATGCAAAGCAAGATAGTTCAAGCCGTGATGTGTCATAATTGAGATGATTATGGCTTACAGCTCATGAAAACCCGTATTGTGAAAAGGTTCAATATTCTAGGCTCAAAGTGTCCCACTCTAATCAGCTAATTAAGCCATAACACCTGCAAAGGGTTCCTGAGCCTTTAAATGGTCTCTCAGTCAGGTTCAGTAGGAATCACAACCATGGGAAAGACTGCTGATCTGACAGTTGTGCAGAAAACCATCACTGACACCCTCCATAAGGAGGGAAAGCCTCAAAATGTAATTGCAAAAGAGATTGGATGTTCCCAAAGTGCTGTATCAAAGCACATTAATAGAAAGTTATGTGGAAGCGAAAAGTGTGGAAGAAAAAGGTGCACAAGCAGCAGGGATGACCGCAGCCTGGAGAGGACTGTCAGGAAAAGGTCATTCAAAAGTGTTGGGGACTTTCACAAGAAGTGGACTGAGGCTGGAGTCAGTGCATCAAGAGCCACCTCACACAGATGGATCCTGGACATGGGCTTCAAATGTCATATTCCTCTTGTCAAGTTGCTCCTGAAAAACAAACAACGTCAGAAGCGTCTTACCTGGGCTAAAGAAAAACAGAACTGGTCTGTTGCTCAGTGGTCCAAAGTCCTCTTTTCTGATGAGAGCAACTTTTGCATCTCATTTGGAAACCAAGGACCCAGAGTCTGGAGAAAGAATGGAGAGGCACACACTGCAAGATGCTTGAAGTCCAGTGTGAAGTTTCCACAGTCTGTTGATTTGGGGAGCCATGTCATCTGCTGGTGTTGGTCCACTGTGCTTCATTAAGTCCAGGGTCAACGCAGCCATCTACCAGGAGATTTTGAAGCACTTCATGTTTCCTTCTGCAGACGAGCTTTATGGGGATGCTGACTTCATTTTCCAGGACGTGGCACCTGCCCACACTGCCAAAAGCACCAAAACCTGGTTCAATGACCGTGGGATTACTGTGCTTGATTGGCCAGCAAACTCGCCTGACCTGAATCCCATAGAGAATCTATGGGGCATTGCCAAGAGAAAGATGAGAGACACGAGACCGAACAATGCAGAAGAGCTGAAGGCCGCTATTGAAGCATCCTGATCTTCCGTAATACGTCAGCAGTGCCACAGGCTTGATAGCTTCCATGCCATACCACATTGAGGCAGTAATTGCTGCAAAAGGGACCCAAACCAAGTACTGAGTACATATGCATGCTTATACTTTTCAGAGGTCCGATATTGTTCTATGTACAATCCTTGTTTTATTGATTGCATGTAATATTCTAATTTTCTGAGATTGTGGATTTGAGGTTTTCATGAGCTGTAAGCCATAATTATCACAACTATGATACATCACAGCTTGAACTATCTTGCTATGCATGTAATGAGTCTATCTCATATATTAATTTCACCTTTTAAGTTACATTAATGAAATAAATGAACTTTTGTACGATATTCTAATTTTTTGAGTTTCACCTATATTTTCTTCAGGATGATCTGTCTGTCCCTAACCACATTCAGGTCTTCCAGAAGTGCTCCCCATTGCCACTGTAACTAAATCCATCCACCTTGTTGATGGTCATCACTTTTCTTCTAATTGTGCAGCATTAAAAACTTCTCAAAAGGCAGTTCTGCTCATATGACCAAAATATGATAACTCCATTGGAGATGATTTCTGCAACCACCCACTGCTTTGTGTTCTTGGCTCTCTACCAAGAGTCCTTGGCTCAGGACTTCTCCAGCATCAAAGTTCAGAAACCTCAATATTTTTTCTCACCTACTTCTTTAAAGTCCAACATTCGCTTCCCACATTATTCGTTGGGGGTGCTGGTTCTTTTGTTGCTCAAGCATAAGTTGAGGAGAAACCAGGTGCTGGTTGATCCATATGGACCAAACCTAACCAGTACTTCCTTTCCCCCATCGTAAGAAACGCTGCATGTCGCGCAGGCAAGACCAAGCCAGGGACGCAGTCCATACTTCCTCCCTGGGGGTACCACGTGGGGGACACCAACACCTCCCGGCCGCTCCCCCTTGCAAGGAACTGGGGAAAGACCTAGGCGGGAGAATCCCGCCCTCTTTTGCTGTCCGTCTCTCGAAGGCGGCCAATAGGGCGCGACGACACATCGGCCTATCCGGGAATGCTTGTGATTTCCATGGCAGCGCCCCTGCGGACCGAGCGGACTAGGGTCTTGGCGAGCCTTGGAGGAAGAGAAAAGAGGAGAAGCAAAGCCGAGCGAGCGAGCTACGGCCGGCGGTCGGTCGGTCTGCGGGGCGATGGGGCCCGTGCGAAGCTCTCTGGTAAGTAAGGAAACGATCCTGGGCTTCGCAGGCAGGGTTTATACCGGGCAGAAGAGCTCTTCCCGGGGCTGAGCAGCGGCGGCAACAACAGTAGCTGGTAGTTTCCCGTCTTTCTCTTTTTTTTCCCTAATTGCCAGTGGAAAAGAACTGCGTTGCCTTTTTTCTCCCGCTTTTGCTCGCCTATGCATCGGGGAAGGAAAAGCAATATCAGGAGGAGAGCTCTGAATTCATGATTTCTGCGCACGGAGAGGAATCGCGCGCTGCACGTGCTCCGGTTTAGCAGAAGGCAGCCTTTTGCTGTCAGAGAGAAAAAACTTGAGTTGGAAGGGACCTTGGAGGTCTTCTAGTCCGACCCCCACCCCCTCGCTCAGGCGGGAAACCCTATACCATTTCAGACAAACGGTTGTCCCATCTCTTCTTAAAAACTTCCAGTGCTGGAGCATTCACAACTTCTGGAGACAAGCCGTTCCACTGATCAGTTGTCCTAAGAGTGAGGTTTCTTTGCTTATGCTCGGGAACATTCTTTCCCTCCCCGCAGCCACTTTTTAAAAGCCATTAACTAGTTAGGTTTTAGCTAAAATCCAGAAGATGAAGGATGGAAAGGGAGAAAAATAAATTGCTTATTTCGCTTGATGTTTTCCTTTCTGTTTTAGCTGTGAGTAGTGGGGGGGACTGGTATTGAGTTGGCATGCAAAACATTCCTCCATTTTTTTAAAAAAAGGAAACTAAAACTTTTCTGATGAAAGTGGAAAAGAAGTCCACTTTTACCCTGTCCTTATATCAATTTTCACCAGAAAATCTGTACCTTGATAGATAGAAATTGTATTCCGCTTGTGCTCTGTGGCATGGTATGCTTACTCTTTTAAAAATAGCCTTTACTTAATATATTAGTTCTGGACTTTGTACTTCAAATTTATCTTCAAATCTAGCTAGAAGATTGCTGAGCCAGAAAAACAAGATCTGGTATGTACTTAATTTTTGCTGTTTATTTTCTATAATATGGACTTGCAAATCTGCAACAGGACAAAGTATGTTAAAGACTATACTCTTAACTAGGGGCTAAACAGCTTAGAATTTTATTCTTTCTGTTTTGATACTATAATTTCATGGGTTTTTCAGAAGGCAGACCCATTAAATTCAGTTCTACAGATGTATCAAGTATTTTATGTATTTCACATCTAGATGTACAGTGTTCTTATTTTTTAAAAAAAGCATGTGCCTTGCTGGATGGTGAATTGCTGCAGATTTCTGACAGAGACTAACTGTGTTCATAGAATATGGTCAATTACAAATCAAATATACATTTTTAACAAAAGGGTGAATCCTGGTTTATGTAAACTTTGGGTTTTTTTTATAGCTTAGCAGGTTTCATGAACTCTGGCTAGTTTAGTTTGTGCTTAGATTTTCGGCTAGTTTCATCTGCCTGTATGAATCCAGAAAGTGAATTAATTTAAGCACTAGCTTAAGGGTGTGGTAGTTAAGGAATGAACCCATTTTCAGGGTTAAAAGTAACATTTAGCTGGCTAATTATAGCCTTAGTGATCACTTTCACTGAATTTTAAGTTTAGGAAGGATCTTGGAAATTACATAGTCCAACCACCTGCTCAATGCTGTAATACACTATTATAGCGAAAACCATCTGAGACCAGACTAAACTTTTTAGTTCAGTGCCCTGTTTACTCATTAGATTCATCTTTTCTCCATGTTTCAAGGCTGCGTATAGGTAACCCTTGACTTACAACCACAATTGAGCCTAACATTTCTGTTGCTAAGCAAGATTTTTGTTAAGTGAATTTTATCCCATTTTATTGTGTTTCTTGCCACAGTTGTTAAGTGGAGGTAATACTTAAGTTAAGGTAATAGCACAGTTGTTAAGTGAATCTGGTTTTCCCATTGACTATGCTTGTCAGAAGGTCACAAAAGCTGATCACATGATGTTGGGGCACTCCAGCCATCATAAATATGAACCAGTTACCATGCGCCCTCATTTTGATCAGGGGACCACAGGGATGTTGCAAGGGTGGTAAGTGTGAAAAGTGCTCATAAGTTATTTTTTTCAGTGCCTGTATAATTTTGAACTGTTGTAAGTGAAGGACTACCTGTATAGCCTTTCCTTCTGTAAGGAATTATACACTTGTGTTACAGAGTTAGGCCGGTTTTATTATAATGATAATGATAGTGATAACAATACTTGAACTCTCTGTTGTTTCTCTCAAATAGTTATGGGAGGAATTTGTTTTGGAGAAGGTGCTAAAAATCCTGCTAATGGTTTGAACTTATATTTCTTTCTGGATAATGATGAATTCATTTAAAGTTATAATACCGATATGCTCACATTACATAAGGCTAGCGGAGGAGTTGAATTGTAAAGAAATAATCTTGACAGAATTTAGATGAAAAGTCAAATTTCCTGGTATTTGATGCAATATAAATCAACCTCCTTTTGGGGAGTGGAGGTGGAGATGGTTTGAATTGGCTATAATACTATAGAATACTATAAAAATTATTGCATGAAATTATATATATGTATATGTATATATATATATATATATATATATATATATATATATATATATATATATATATATATATATATATATATATATATATATATATATATATATATATATATATATATATATATATATATATAATAAATAAAATAAAATAAATATGGATTTTAGAACAACATGCTTATTTGAAAAAGAAACTTGACTGTTGAAACTGTTGTTATCCAAGATAGAAAAAAAGGAATCAAAAGCTGAAAAAAAACTTTTGTGGGGCCTAAACATGATATGCTCTTAACTACCTTATATCTTTTAATTCCTCAAATATATTAAATGCAGTTGTCAGTTAAGAAAAAAATGTCCAACAGTTTTAAAATACTGTATATTCAGACTGACTGATTGACACAAAATTGTCAGGTAATAATAATCCAGATAGAAAGAATTTTGGCCTGATTCAAAGAAGAGAGTTTACTCCCTCCCGTTCCTACATCCAGGCCTCCCCACTCTGTCCCCAAATTGTTAATTCTTTTTGGTAAAGCTAAGATGAGAAATACAGATGGAAACTGCTTCTTAATTTTCAAAATTAGTTTCTTGGTTCTTTGTTTCCTGGTGGTCTCAACATTTGGGTTTGGATGTCTGAATTTCTGAACTCCAAATTTAGTAGTGGAACAGAATTGGTCATGGGATGTTGGAAGGAAAAATCCAGATCAGGTTAATAAACCTGGGTCTGTTACAGAATTTTAAAGTATTTTCTGTAGAAAAAGAGTTTTATAAAATAACTGTTATTGAGGAGCACTACCCTAGATTAGCTGCTTAAAGTTTAAGTAAAATTTTGAGGAATGTTTTCAGTACGTGTCCTGAAATTTAGAGATAAAGGTATCCAGACTTTGAATAAGCCTTGGCTGAATTTTGACATTGTATATACTGTACAATTCTGTATAAAGTTTGCTTTTGGAATATATGGTAAATGGTAAAATAGATTCTGCTCTGAATAGCCATAAAATCAAGCATTTAAATGCACTAACCCCTTTAACTGAACCCTAAGAATCTATTGTGGTGCACTTGTGGCTTTCAAAGTTTGGGCTAGGTATGCCCACTTTCAGGTTTGTCTTTATATCCATAAAGATAGCAGGATATGCTTTTAACAAAGGAGGCAAAAGGATTTGTGTTCATGACCAATGGATTCTTGTATTAGAACACATTGCATTTTTATGCTGCTCTACAGTGGAGTTATGGAATACTGAATACCTTAAGGTAAATGTACAAAGAAGGGTTGATGTCCTTATGCCCTTCTTTGAGGTGAATCCTAATAATTGTACTGGTTATTGCAAAAACAAAAAAGGAAGTTGGCCTAAAACAGTGTTTATTAATTTTTTTTGCTTAATGCATACTTCCAATCTTTTCTTCCTCCTGTGGACTTTGTGAGAAAGATTGAAAATTCCACACATGGCTTATAAATAGAATATTTTTATTTATAATATTTATAATAAAGGCATTATACAGGTAGTCCTTGATTTACAATCAGAGTTGGGACTGGAACTTTCCCTTGACTTTGCTTGTTGGAAGCCCCCTGAGAAGGTTGCAAATGGCTACAATTGTCTTAAATACATTCCAGTTACTAAATGCCTAGATTTTATTCCTGTGATCAGAGGGCCACAGTTGTAGGTGCAAGATGTTCTGTTCTCATTACACATTATTACCTTGTGTGTAGCTCGACATGCAACTAAACTCTTCTTCTTCTATATAACTGGGCTGCTCAGAGATTTGTAAACTGCATCAAAGCCAAAATGTATCCTCTAGTCTAGGCCTTATTTCCAATTATGTGTAAGGAGAGTGATCAATTGCGATTTGGGGACACATTTCAATCTAGTAAGATGGCAAAGCACAAGGAATAAACATTTATTCATACCCCTTTCAACTGTACCTTTCCACAGTTAGAAAAATTATGCATAGAACAGAAAAGGAGTTAGACATAGCAGACCAAAGAAATTAAACAACTGAGAAAATAAAAATAAATACAAATCAAAGGAATGGAAATCAAAAGAGAAAAATACAAACATCATCTTCATATCTTTTTAAGAGCATCCTGGAAACTATTGGCTGGCAACAATGGGGACACCAAAAAACATAGAATGACCCAAGCTGAAGTGGAATAATCTCTGATTTCATGTTTCCCCTTGGCCTTCATTTGTGGTTCTTGAACCATGCCCATTCCCAAGCTAACACTATCCCACCCAAACCAAAAACATAAATGAGTTGGGATGAACCATGTTAGCCTGTCCTTCTGGGGAAAGGCCACTAGGCCACTAGAAAGTCTCCGTGGACTGCTAAGATTGATCTGTAAAGTGAACAGTGCCCCTCAGCTGAGAAAGGTTGCTTGTCTATGATCTTTCCCACCTTTTCTAGATTGAGCCCATGCCCTCCTGCCCCTGATCTACAGCTGTCTTTTAGAAAATGGATGGTGTGGATAAATAAACCCCTATTCCTATCTTGTAAGGGTGGCTATTAGACTCATTCCCTTCTATGAATCAAAACACGAAGAAACCTTTGTGTTCTGAGACATTATATTGAAATACCAGGTTCTGAGGACAGAAAACAGAACAGTAGCAAAGCTACTATCTTAATACTGTTTTCTGGGCCTCCTGAAGCACTCCCAACTGGCTGCTTTTAAAAGCACAATATTTCCTTGGGATTCCTTAGTCTGATTGAGCAAAGCAGCAGGGTTGATAATTGCTTTCAAATCACACCGAAATTCTTTGCAGAAAGAGTTAAAAGTACAGTAGCTGAGGTTCACTGATCCGAGGCATCCATTCCCCAAGATGACTGAGGAAGGCTTTCTGCTGCCTCTGCTTTGCTAGAGTGGCAAGTTCAAGCCTGCTTTCCATCTGCTGTTTCTGTACAAATGACTCTTCAAGTTTAATGTCAAACTGCTGGCTTAGCTCTGTGGGGCAATTTTGTTCCCTGGGGCTTGAATGGCTCCTGTGATCAGGATGGCTTGTACTCTGTGATAGTACAGGAAGTTTAGAGCATTCTGTGCCAGGGAAATTTAATTTGATCATCTGTTTTGATATCAAGTCTGTTTCTACTTTGGGCAAGGAGTGTGTGATAAGGTACAACCAGTGCCTACTGACATCTCAAAAGGGGCTGACAACTCAAAAACAATTTACCTGCACTCTTCCCTCCCACCCCTAATAAATAGAAGCCATAAACAATCTCTCAAGCTGGCTTAAAAATCACCTTCCCCCAAGGTGTATTTTTTCAACAACTGGTATTGAATATGGATTATTAAATACCCTGAATGGATATTTCTTGACTCCTGCAGCTAATCAGGATATTGGCTTGCTCTGTTTTCAGGAGTGGCCAGCCAGATGCTTCTGTTAGCTGGCATGCAGAATGGGGACCACAGCCTCGAGTCCTTAACATGCTGCTTCTGAGCAGGGATGTTTTCTTTAAAAAGCTATAGTTGCCAATTAAATAATCTATCAGCAGCTTTCAAGTGCAAAGTATATTCTTGAGTGAGATTAAGATAGATCCAACAGCCCCCTACATCTTTCAGTGTTCTCTCTGTTCAGTGTGTCTCCACCTTGCCAGCTTTTAGATATGTGGATTTCAACTCCTGGAATTCTCCAGCCGGCATGGAGAATTGAATTCCACACATCTGAAAGTTACTAAAATTGAAAAATACTGTCTCGGATTATTGCAAAAGTCTACATCATTCCACCGTTATCTTGGGACAGTTGTTAACTAGATTTGGGGTCGCCAACCTTTTGAACTTCAGGGACCACCAAACTCATAATTTTAGATCCCAGGGACCACTAACTGGTTCTGTGGGTGTGGCCTAATTTGTGGTTGTGGCTTGGTGGTGATCTGACTGGCTGGGCATGGTTTGTATGTAAATATTATAAATATTTATATAAATATTGATTTTTTTATAAAAAAAGATCAACTTTTATCCAAAATCAGGCAAAGCAGGCAGGCAGATTGAGTTGCTCACAGAATCACAGATTCATTCAGAGATCTATCTATCTGCCATCAGGTAGCTCAGTCTCTCAAATTTGCTTGCCATGAGTCTGCACTCAATTTGCTTGCAAGCAAACCTTCAGTCCTAAGGGAGGTTCAGCTGTACTTAAAAGCAGAGCCAAAGATCTAAAGACTAGCTAGAAAGCAAGAAATCCAACCATTTCCTGCTTTCTAGCTAATCTAAATCTCCTGGCACAGCAGAACAGATGAAGGTTGGAAAAAGGAAAAATAGAAATTTAGCAGGCAAGTTTACTGGGTAAGGAGTGAGTGGGCAGGGAGGGTTCCCGTGGGCCATGTGGGCTGGGCAGCCTTGTGTTTCTGCGCAGCCTGGATTAATTGCCTTGGGTGGGTGCTCTGGGGGTGAGATTTCTTTGCGGCCCACCAAAATTTTCACACGGGCCACCAGTGGACCGTGGCCCACCAGTTGGCAACTATTGGACTAGATAACATTTAATTCTCAGCTAAGGATAAATATCTCCATCTTTGTGATTTTTTTCCAGGGCTTTTTACAACAGCCATCTATAAGATAGTAATCTAGTATCCTTATCTTTCCCAGGTGAATATTCTCTAAATGATCAGACCCATTTATGAGTGGTGTCTTGTTTGGTTTATTTTGTTTCTTGATTGACACATTTCTGATAACTGTCTATTGTATCCTAGAAATTGTTTGTCTGCATTCCATTAAGTGTAATTTCAGAATGAGAAATGAAAACATGCTAGTGGGGTGATTCAACAAACGAGACAGTTCATCCCTGTGTGGTGCCCTTAATGCTTTAGTCCTTCATCTTCTAACAGTGCAGATCTGTGTTTCATGTTGAAAGATCTTGATATTGGAATTTGGGGTTCTTTTTTAGCTGCAGGGTGGAATTGAGGATGTGAGTCTGATGTCTTTCTGATAGCATTCCCCCTTCCCCTTTGCAAACATTAAGAGGACATTAATTTTGACAGCCAGTGATGAATACTTCTTTGAATTAAATTACAACCCTGGTGACTTCAAGGATGTGTACAGCTCCGGAGGAAATACTTTAGGGATTGATAGCATGCTGGTTGTAGGAGATGACCAGGCTGAGTTTGAGGGGGAGGGGGTCATATATATCATCAGTCATGTGTCCCTTCGTGCCCACAAGAGATCTAAGTCCAGCTCACCTTGAATTCCTTCTACTTTTATCTCCCGCTAATTTCAGATTCTTGTGGAGAGCTCAAACTTACAATAAATCTTTATACTGTACCCATTTGAACTGTCTGTCCTGATTCTCCTGGCACGTGACAGCTAGGTCTCCTCCTTGTAGTTATAGTTTGATTGATTATGTGCCATTAAGTTATTTTTGACTCCTAGTGACCACATAGGTAGAATTTTCTCCATGATGATCTAGACCTGTCTTATTCTTTTAGATCTCCTAATGGTGCACTTATCACCACTGAAACAGAGTCTATCCTCTTCTCATTCTTTCCACTTTTTCTAGCATCAGATGTGTTCCCAGAAAGGTCTTTGCATAATATGTCTGAAATAGAATAATAATAGCCTCGCCATTTATGTCCTGAGTGAGAATTCTGGATTGATTTGTTCAACCATCTATTGGTTTGTTTTCTTACATGTATTCTTAGCAGTCTTTTCGGATACCAAAGTTCAAAAAGAATAGGTACTACTGTTTTTTTTCTTGGCATGTTGTGAAATAGGAAGATTTTTATTAATGGTTGTTTGGATTTTATTTTTATTTCCTTTTTTGCAATATTTGGGAACTGTTTAGAACCTTGTTTGGAATTGAGCAACACATACATTGCATAAATATGTAAAAATAACAGATATATGCATCTTTACTGCCTTAGGGGGCAAACAAAACCACATCCTTTCCTGGAATGCTCCTAACTCAGCTTTTGCCACACCCTCCATTTTGGCCTTTCTGATGGTGGAGTTACTGAGCCTCCCATGGAGGCAGCCCAAAATTTGGTTACTGACTTTTCCCTTGGGAAAGACTAGAGCCTCGATTCTACTCTTCAGAGGGAAAAATCTGACTGAATTTATGGTTTCCTGCACATCATCCCGGAATATTGGATTGTAATCTATGTAACCGGAGAAAATTGCTTCTAAATGAAAGATAAAAAGACTAGATTTTTAATTTTTTGGGGGGAGCAATGATACATTGCTCCCCCAATGATACACTGTTGGTTTGGAACCAGTTATTAATCTTCTGTTATAACTGGGCTGCTCAGAGACTCGTAAACTGCATCAAAGGCAAAATGTATCCTCTAGTCTAGGCCTTATTTCCAATTATGTGTAAGGAGAGTGATCAAATGTGATTTGGGGACACATTTCAATCTAATAAGGTGGCAAAGCACAAGGAATAAACATTTGTTCATAACCCTTTCAGCTGTACCTTTCCACAGTTAGAAAAATTATGCATAGAACAGAAAAGGAGTTAGATATAGCAGGCCAAGGAAATTTAAACAACTGAGAAAATAAAAATAAATACAAATAGTCCAATGTATATCCATATCCTTCACTACAGTCCTCCATGCCTTTCTATCTTTGCAAAATCCTTGTTGTTTCTTCGATATCCATCTACTGCTCTGTATATTGCTTCTTGTTCTTTAAACTTATTGCCTCTCTCTTTTTGCCAATTTTGCAATTCCAGTTAACTTCAATTGGTTTTTCCTTTCCCGTTTTTCATATATTTGTTTTGCAATTGTAGACTAATTCATTCTCTCTTGTTTGATAAAACCACCTCAGCATCAAGTTCAAATCAAATCAAATCACCTCAGATACGCAAGTTTGTGAAGCATGCTTTTTCATATTCTTGTATTCAGTTCACATTCATTCATCACTCGCTCATTTTTGTTTCTGTCTCCTTGTTTTGCACAACATACTTCTTGAGTAGCCCATTTCCATTACATTCAATTTACTTTTTTTTTTCTCTTAGAGCAGCACTTCCCAATCTTTTGGGCACTAGGGAACTGGTTCCATGGATAGAGGTTTTCCTATGCACTGGAGGTGTGTGGTTTCACGTGCTGCCTGCGTGGCCCAATTTCTGGCATGCTGTGGACTGGTGCCGGTTCACAACCAGAGGTTGGGGACTTCTGTCCTAGAGAACCCACCTAGTGAACCCATATAAGAAAGTATTTTGCTTCTTTTGACAAATATTCAATTTCCACAAAAGATTTGTGCTGCCCATCATTTGTGTATATATAAACCTTTCCCTATCTCCCACATTTTAATAAACATTTTGAGGAGATACACAAATTCATCCACTTGCTGTAGTTTGTTATGATTTACTCGCAATCATTCCCCCCCCCCCCCATTACCTGTGGTAAATGCAGCAATTTTGATCTGATACAGTACTTTTCAGATCCATTTTTCCCTCATTGCATTGTATAGTTAGCATTAGCTGTAGATAATTCAGTTTCATCCAACAAAGCAATATCACATACATCCCAAAAGACATGTATAGGTAGTCCTCAACTTACAATCTCAATTGAGCCCAAAATTTCTGTTGCTAAGCAAGACATTTATTAAATGAATTTTGCCCATTTTATGACTTTTCTTGTCACTTTCTTGTTATGTGAATCACTGCAGTTGTTAAGTTAGTGACTTGGTTAAGTGAATCTGGCTTTCCTATTGACTTTGCTTGTCAGAAGGTCAGAAAAAGTGATCACATGGCCCTACAGCCATCATAAATATGAACCAGTTGCCGAGTGCCTGAATTTGGATCACCTGATAATGGGGATGCTGCAATGGCCATAACTGTAAAAAATAGTCATAAGTCACTTTTTCAGAGCTGTTGTAACTTTGAACGGACATTAAATGAAATGCTGTAAGTCAAGGACTACCTATACATCCACAACTCCAATCAACACATCTCTGATTACTCCAATATTTTCTTATATATTTATCTGTAAATATGTTAAACCATAAAGAGCGCTTCACACATTCTTAACTTCCTCCCTTCTCTGTATTGAATCATTTGCTAAGCATTCCGTTCATTCTTATGCATGCTGAACTCTCAGTATGTAAATGGTCTTATCACATTCAACAACTGACCTTTGATTGCAAAGCATTCCATAATTCAAGCATATGCTGTTTATTATATAGTTTTACAGATAGTAAAAGTAGTAAAAAAGTAGAAAGACTTTTTAAAATTACATTAATACATTTCTTAATGCAGAAGAGGTTTGTATTTCTTCAGTTTTTGTACCCTTTTGTCAGAAATTGCCTGATGTTTTCTCACACTTACCAAATGAATCTTACTGAAATTTTCTATTTATACTTATCGCAGTTTTCTTTGACAGAGAAACAATATCAACTGTCTCCTTGAAAGCCAGAGATGAAGTCTTTGCAAACTCATTTAAAGAAGTTATACATCCACTTCCGGTAGCAAATCACATCCATATTCTAACATTTTTCTTATTAGTTCATTTATATCTGCAACATCAGCAGTTTGAATATTTCAAATGATTTCTTTTTATCATTTTTTTTATTTGTACACTAACATTTACAGCATATGTTTCACTGCCCCTCTTTGACAATCATACCACATTGCTCTGAAAATATTGCTTACAGTAATATTCCTCCTTAAGATTTGTCCCAAATAATTTCATTATTTTTAATTGTTATCCCTGCTTGATGTTTCTTGTTTAGCCTGTCTCACCCTCTTCTAACATAATTGTTGTTTTCATTCAAATAGCTCTGCATTTTCTCTATTGTTTCCATATGTTTAGTTGCTATTAGATCAATTTTTTTAAAAAAAATTGGAAATCTTAAAGATATGTGGACATTAACTCTCAGAATTCCCTAGCCAATTAAAGTCTACACATCTAAAAGTTGCTAAATTTGAAAACACTATTAGGTGAGTATACAGATATGTACCTCCACTCCTTAGTATGTCTTTGATCAGTTTTAAACTCGCACATAATGCTTTTCAGTGAAACAGAAAAAGTTTCCAGCCTTAGTTGCACATTGCCATGTACAGCATCCTCTGCTTATAGCAAAAGTAGTACTTGTCAGTTCGGGGTGGTGAACTACAAGTGCAACAAGTTTTACTCCAAGCATGTTCATGTTATCTTCTGTAAGCGGATAAGAATGGTAATCTAGAGAATATCTTGCAAATCAACATATTGTTGCCTGTATCTTACCAACTCAGATATATTAGTGTCCTGACACACAGGTTATGTAGATGCACTAAACTATCTCCATAGATTTAACTGCAGAGAATTTTAGGGTGATATTCAATAACATGCTAAATTTAATTGGTATTAAGCTTGATTATGTTTGTTGTGGTTCATTCTATTGTGTGTACCCATATTATTTGGTTAAATTGTAGTTCTAATTAAATTGTGTACCCTTATTATTTGGTTAAATTGTGGTCCTGCGTTTATTGAATTGGATCATGATCTAAGCCAGCGTTCTCCACTCTTACAGTTCTTGCTACCAGAATGTAGAAACTTGTGGCTTTCTTGTCTTGAGAAGAATAGATGAGATTCTCTTTCCAGAATGCCTAGCCAGCATGCCCTAATTGTAATGATGAGGATTGTGGCTCTTTGAACTTCGTTGGGGTATAGGTTCCTTGACTTCATTTTAAACCACATGCTGTGCCCTTGAGCTGTGATCATCTCTTATTGTCCAGAACTTCCTGAAAATTATTTACTGTGGTACCTCGGTATTTCTCATTAATTGATTCCGGGAGACATAATGAGTATTAAAAACAATGAATGCCAAACGAACCATGTGATTTATACATGATCCTTTGTTTTGGCCGGAAAGGACATTCTGTCTGTCTTTTTTCCTGTGTCAGTGACCTTCCCAGCATGGCTGACTTCCTGTACGCCCTCTGCAGTGACTTTCCCTACATGGCCAATTTCCTGTCTATGCTCCTTTTCTTGTCACAGTGCATCAAGACCAAGCAAACAATGAGTACCAGGACATTTTTATGTCAAAATGTGTCAAGTACCAAATTTGACAACTTTTGAAGCAGCCGAGTACCGAGAGATACCACTGTAATTGTTTAGTTCTTGTCTTTGTATTCTGACTTTTCCAGCAAGCTCAAGGTAATATGTAAATGTTTCCATTATATCCCCTCTGCCTTTCATTTTTATTCCCACAACAACCTCATGACTGGGTTGGGTCTTTTCATGGTTTTGTGTGTGTGTGTGTTTGTGTGCATGTGTGTGTGATTGGTTGAATCGGGGTCTTCCTAATTATAATTACAAAGGTTCTTTTCCAAAAGGCAAACTGGACTTTCTTTGTTTTTCCTTGAAGATGTTTCACTTCTCATCCAAGAACTGAGGAAGCTTCTTGAATGAGAAGCGAAAGGTCCTCAAGGAAAAACAAAGAAAGTCCAGTTGTGTCTTGGAAAAGCACCTTTGGGACAACCATGACCTGGATGACTGAGAATCTCCATAGACATTCAAAATTACGATCTTACGTTGTAACTACTGGATCCCATTAAATCTCGATCATTGATGATTGCAACTGTTATCATTTTAATAGCTGGAATGTTGCCTGGGAGGAGATAAGCTCTTTAAATTTAATCACAGTACTCTGATTCATTTTGTTTCCTTTATTTGTTTCTCTCTTCCAGCAAGTCTTGATCTCTTGGGACCACATTCTCCATGGCATGAAACACAGGCAGTGACTTGGGCCAGCCAGCCACCTCTAACCGCATGAAGTGGCTTCCCTACAAAAGATGGTAGGGAAACTCAAACAGAACCTCTTGCTGGTCTGTCTGGTGATTAGTTCAGTGACTGTCTTCTACTTGGGGCAACATGCTATGGAATGCCATCACCAAATAGAGGAGCGAAGCCAACTGACCCGACTAGAGCCAGCCAAAGCAACCACAAGAACCAGCCAGAGCACGAAGAAAAATGCCACGCTGGCTTATAACAAAGACATGCCTTTAATATTTATTGGGGGAGTACCCCGGAGTGGTACCACCTTGATGCGGGCAATGCTAGATGCTCACCCGGACATCCGCTGTGGAGAAGAGACACGGGTCATCCCTCGGATTTTGGCTCTCAAGCAGATGTGGGCCCGATCAAGCAAAGAGAAAATGCGGCTCAATGAAGCAGGTGTCACAGACGAGGTGTTGGACTCGGCCATGCAGGCCTTCCTTTTGGAAATCATCGTGAAGCACGGGGAGCCAGCCCCTTACCTATGCAACAAGGACCCCTTTTCCCTCAAATCTTTAACTTACCTTGCCAGGATTTTCCCCAATGCCAAGTTTATTTTGATGATCAGAGATGGTCGAGCCTCCGTTCATTCCATGATCTCCAGGAAGGTCACCATTGCTGGCTTTGATCTGAATAGCTACAGGGATTGCCTGACCAAATGGAATCGTGCCATTGAGATCATGTATAACCAGTGCTTGGAGGCTGGCCTTGACCATTGCATGTTGGTGTATTATGAGCAGCTGGTCTTGCACCCCGAGAAGTGGCTCAGGAGGCTCTTCAAGTTCCTCCACATTCCGTGGAATCCTACAGTTTTGCATCATGAAGAAATGATTGGGAAAGCTGGGGGAGTGTCCCTATCAAAGTGAGTCTGCTTCTTCCTGAGTGGGGGTTTTAGAAAGTCCTGAATTGGACATAGTTTGTCCAGCTGTTTGTTTTCTCTAAAATACTCAAAAAGGATTGAGTAAAGGCTCAAAAAGGATTATATTTTGTTTATGGTCAGGGTTACAGATAACAATAACAAAAATTCATCCTGAAAAATTCAGAGAAATACAAATACTTTTTAGCCACCCCCACCCCCCAAAATTATCGTCATTACCATACATTTTACTATTTATGTCATTTTATCTTGGCTGTACACCACCGCGAGTCCCTTTTTTGGGGAGAGGGGGCAGTATAAAAGTGTAATTAATTAATTAATTAAATAAATAAATAAATTTCTGAAATCTGTACATGAAAAATTATCATGTACAGATGCCAGGAATTACCCTTCACTGCAGAAAGCCTCAAGGATAGGGATGTGGGATGGAACATTTTTCTGTTGTTAATTTTCCATTGTGGAAAAATTCCCTGTTTCTAAAATGGCATTATTTTAAAATTATATACAAATTAGGTAAAAGGGTACCCATTAGTCCAACCTTCTTCACAGGGTTGGTGTGTATGTGGGGGTGAGGGGAGAGGAATGGAGGAAGGACTGCCTTGAGCTCTTGAAGGAAAGGAATGGTTGTTGTTATGGAATTGGCTCCCTTGAGACTTGGGCTTAGCAATTTGAAAATTACCTACTGTTCTCCTGCCCGAGTGGAAGCTAAATAGAAGAACAAGGGCAGTAATTCATGCAGAGACATAGCAGAGATGTAGATGAAGCTCATGGGGTTTTTCATCATTTCAGTGCATGCATTCCTTACGATCAACAATGACCACCCTGTAGCATGCAGGTTGTGAGTGACTGGCTTCAAGACTATAAATATTTATTGTTGGTAAGATAAACCAGCAGAATCATTTTTTCAATAGTCGGATGAAGACTGAAGGACAAACAAGCCTCCTTTTACTGTCTGATTTTTATATGCAGTCTTAAAACAGAATATAAAATGCTGATGCTGTGCTGAAAGAGAGAGAGAGTTATTTGTAGTTATTTGTCTTAAGCAGTGCAAATATGCAGCAGACTAGAGCAAAAGAAAACAGGAGAGACATCCTGATAGTTAAGTACCAAAGTAGTGGACCTTAAATGTTATTTCTCCTCTTCACAATGCTGCTTTTTAAAAGGAGATGGGGAGTAGTGTTAAACATTCACATCAACTGTTTTACTTATAGAAAATAATAGCAGCTATGTCAGTCACAAGGAAAACAAAATTCCTTCTGTTAAACTAAAATTTTACAAAATCATTTCAAGTTTGAAGCACGAAAACTTGCAGGGATTTTGTGAAATTTGAATTAGTCTAATAGAGGAATTGCTCCTTGGATTTTTTCCTACCTAATGAGTACTTGGCAGCTCACAGTAAAAAAGAAAAGAAAACATAAAACAATTTAAATCCTTTTTAAAAATCCTTAATCTATAGTTCTGGACCAAACAAGAGTATTTTGATTGATTTTCTTAGAGAGGTAGGAAGAGTTGGCCCCATTGGTAAAAATTGATCCTGGTGGTTTGCTGCTGGTTTAGATGCTAAGTGTAAATACTGTTTATGGCATTGAAGCCACTGATCAGTCCCAACTTACATGCCACAGTGTGGTACTGGTGAGAAGAAAATAACAGCTGGTCATAAGGAATGTGTATACTCGAACAAAATGGCAAAGGGAATTCCTGCTGCATCTCTATATGTGTCACTACAGTGATTTTTTTTTGTTTGGGTGTTTTGCACAACAGCAGGAAATTAGACCACCAGGTGCAACCAGTCATGGTGTCAGGGAACCCTAAGGGCTACAGAAAGAATGTCTAGGGGCAGCCTGTAGTTCTAGGGCTACAGATTTCTTAATTGAGTCTAATTGGATCATTCAGTCAGACAGTAGGAAAATTGTAGCTCTGTGTAATTGGTTACTCTGTGTTGATCAAGTTCTTCTGGGTAGGAGTAATTTTTCAATGTCATTAGCTCTATTTGGATAATTCAATTATTCATAATCTGAAAGGCACCAGAACTCCCTACAGCGCTGTATCATGTGTGACTGTTCTAAGTCATTCTCCTTTTAGCTGGAATTCTTAATGGTTGCATACATATTTCTATGTGCAAGTTTGTAACACATAATCCTCCCCTTTCTCTTCCCCCTTTTCCCTAAAATTAGGTCTCTCTGGATATGTTTCCCCCTCTTTTTAGATGAAAAGAGAAAATTGGATAAACTCAATTAATCTACTGATTTAAAGCTTGCTGTGTAGACCATTAAAAGAACGCTTAGCAAATGAAAATTGTTTGCACCCTTGTTGTGCTGTGGGTGTGTATACATGCATGAAATGTTTCATAATACATGCATGAAATGTTTCATAAACTTAACAGTCCAGTTGGTTTATCCTCTCATTTCATTGGACTCAATTGCTCTCCCTACACTCTTATGGAGCAATATTTACTTAGAGTAGTACCCAGAGATTGTCCAAGCCTTACTCAAAGGAGTTTTGAACCTCCACAGTGGATCCCTGCTGCCTAGCTTCCATTTATTATGGTTTGGGTGATGAGGCCAGTCCTGTACAATTTCATTTCAACCCTCCCCCAAAGCCCCCCCAGAAAACAAATTTGGATTGACATTGATGCAGAAAGAGGCTGCCTGATCTGGCAATAACTCAAGATAGTTCGAGATGCGCTGTGGCTGAAACACATTGCCAGCGTGGCTCTTGGCGGAGAGGCTGGGTGCATGGAGTCGTGCCATAACTAGCACTGTAACTCTGGCATTTGCCCTCTTCTTAATAAAAAACAGCTGGAGCTAGTGGGGAGAACATAATTTTTTTTAAAGGAAGCAGCCAACGCCGGATTTTTTTCCCCTTTATTATTGTCGGCAGAGCCACAGACAGGAGCAGTTTGAAGATGAATGTACAGGGTGAGTTTTTTTGTGAGGTGGGAGAGAATATTAGTTGTTGTCCTGTGTTTGGAGTCGAAAGAGTGAGGGCTTCTTGGAGAAAGAAGCTTAATGCCAAGTCATGTTTTTGGCCTGCCTGACTCAAAATCAGGGATGGGCTGCAGACTTCCTGGATTTCAGATATAATTTTTCCCAGCCTTACTCCATGATGCTTGATTGCTCTTTTCCTCCTTGCTGGCAGCAGAGAATCTGAAATTCAGCTAACTCACATGTGGATCTGAAGCTGGAAAGATGCTGTGATGTGCTTGTTGGAGCCTCCTTCAAGATGCTGTGTTTTTTCCAGAGTTTCCATGGTCTTTTTTTTTAATGAGCTGCTGAATCTGAAGCATCTTTCTTTGAATCCAAATACCAGACACCTCTGCTTCTATAGTTCAGCATACCAGATGCCGTGGGAGCTGTATTCAGAAATAAAACTGCCTCTAAACATGGAGGTTTAATTAGTCCATCATGGCTATTGGCCATAGTTACATATTTCTCTTTTCTTTTATTGTGAACATGCCTGATTGTCCATTAAAATTGTTGAGGTTGGTGGTCCATTAAAAACTTTTGGTGGTTAAGTTCCAGGGTGTAATGAAACACTGAGATGAAGAGTTTTCTTCCATCTGTCCAAAACATATGACGGTTTGTTTAATTAGGTAATCCTGAATACTTGATATATTGATGCAGATTCAATCAGGCCATTAGTAATGGCTCTGTCTGCCCTTTCTCAATGACAAGCTAGAGTACGTTTACATAACTTCTGTTACCAGGTCAATTAAAGACTTAGCATGCATTGTGCAACAAGCTGCATTTGATTACTGTTAACTGAAGTTAATATGGACCAATGTTTACAGTTAAATATTGGATCCTGTTCAAATCCATGCTCTGCCATGGAAACACATTAAGTAGCCCTGGTTGCTTTCTTTCATCTCAGTCCATCTCCCAGAATTGCTGGTCAGGGAATAAAATGGACAGTCCTTGTAGGTTGCCTTTAACTTCTTAAAAAACAGCTTGATATCTAAATTTAACAAAACAAAATAATTTAAAATGTAGTTAAAATCATGTTGGCCAATCAAATTAACAGGATTGTTCTTTAGTGACTTAATAATTTTGTCCTCCTATTGCTTCAAAAATTACAATTAATGATGATTTTGGGATGAAGTAAGAGCCATGAAGGGGTGGGATTCTAGCAATGATTTGGCCCCGCCCCTGCCCTATTCTGTACTTTATTTCCGGGGGTTTCCATGCAGCTGTTCAGTGCAGCACAGCAGATTGCTGCTCCTCAGCTGATTTATTCACTGGGACTTCAGCAGAAGGTAAGTTTAGAACTGAAAAAGTAGCGTTTTTTTAAACATTGCACACATGCGAAGCTCACTCTCACCAAACCAGTTATTACACCAGTTGAATTGCACCCTTGGAGCCATGTTCTTGATGCTGAAATGACCTGCTGAGGCCTCAGGTTATACTCTCCTGCTAAAGAGAGATAAGATCATTTAGAGGTAATGCAGTAAAGATATAAAATTTCTGGATTTGTTGCTGTAAAAAAGACCATTTCTCATTTTTTTCTGGAAGAAAAATGGAAATATGTGCAATAATTGTATCCATTTTATCCTTCACATATCTGCTTTAGCAATATAAACTGTCTTGTGTATATCTTGCTTTACTCATTAGAAACTATCATTTCTGCATATTTATTAAATGCAAAATTCTAATTCTAATTACACAATAATGTACCTTTATTAAGTTTTAATTTTTTAAAATCTTTGTTACAAATGAAAGTATAAACTACTGAACTCTTAAGAAAGCTGGGAACTTAATTTTTTCAGTTTGATTTGGTCACATAAATAAGACTGAGAAGAAAAAACAAGAACAACATGACATTTAAATAGGATTATATATTCTCTTACATTTTTCATGAGTTTGCATTTTTAGAAAGACAGCTGTGGAAATCAGGAAAAAGATTCTTCACATAAAAATGTTGCTTTTAGACACTGTCTAGTTTCTGAGCTATTATTACTTTACTACCAGTTTCTGCATTTCCTGAAATTTTATTTTTACCCTCCTGATGGCCTTCAAGTTCTTAAAATAAAAGGTGGCAATCTTCATACTCTTTTATCTGCTACAGGTGATTCCTCAACTTAGAACTATTCAGAAAAGTGGCTTATGACTGTTTTTCATACTTCACAACCATTGCAGCATCCCCATAGTCACATGATCAAAATTCGGACACTTGGCAGTGGACGGGAATTTATGACAGTTGCAGTATCCTGGAGTCAAGTGATCACCATTTGTAACTTTCCCAGCTGACCTCTGACAAGCAAAGTCAATGGGGGAAACCAGATTCACTTAAGAACAGTATGATTCACTTAACCACTGCAGTAATTGTTAACAACTGTGGCCCCAAAGGCTGTAAAATGAGGCACAACTCACTTAACTGTCTTGCTTTAGCAACTGAAATGTTGGGCTACATTGTGTTAGTAAGTTAATAGAATAGAATAGAATAGAATAGAATAGAATTCTTTATTGGCCAAGTGTGGTTGGACACGCAAGGAATTTGTCTTGGTGCAAATACTCTCAGTATACATAAAAGAAAAGATACATTCGTCAAGAGGACTATCTAGTCATTTATGCATCATAATTATAATAGTTTGCTTCTGTAGGTAAATTACAAGTATTAGATCTGGAGCAAAATATAAAGCACAGATAGTCCTTGACTTACGACAGTTCATTTAGTGACTGTTCAAAGTTACAGTGGCATTGAAAAATGTGTCTTCTGATCATTTTTCACAGTTACAACCTTTGTAATATCCCCATGACCATATGATCAAAATTCAGAAGCTTGGCAAGTGGTTCATACTTATGACCATTGCTGTGTCCCAAGGTCAGGTGTTCACCTTTTGTGATCTTCTGAAAAGCAGTCAATAGGAAAGCTAGATTCACTTAACAACCGGATTATTAACCTATCAGTTGCAAGGATTCACTTAACATCCATGGCAAGAAAGGTCGTAAAATGAGGCAAAACTCATTTAACAAATATCTCATTTAACAACCGAAATTTTGGGCTCAATTGTGGTCATAAGTTGAGGACTGCTGTAGTTATCAATAAGCATTGTTTTACTGCATAAATATTTTAAAAGAAAATATTTCATTAAGGTTTTTTAAAAGACTTTTATTCCTTGGTGTGGGGGGGAAACAAAGAGAAGAAAAGTACGAATAAACTCCAAACTTTTTTTTTTCATTTTTATGCCATCTTTATTTTATAAAACTTCATTATTCTAGGTGGGGGAAAATACATTATTTTGCCTCAATATACATATGTTAAATGCTCTGATCTGGAAGGACCTTTTTTAAATCTAAAGGCCTTTCTTGACTTGCACTTAACATGGTGCCCATATTTCAAACAACATGTAATAAACATGTTCTGGCAACATCCTTCTGTTGTGACCCAATGACATTCCTTTCTTCTCATGTCCAGTCCATGACTGCGATGGCTTCAGGTCATCATAGGATTTCCTCTCCCCCATTCTGATCTTATCCAAAGACTCTTCAAACTTCACATAATTTATAGAGCTATGCTGGGGATTGGCAATGACGAAACAAAAGCAATAAAATAAATATCAATGGGGATAATAGATTCTATAAAGGCTGGTCCAGTTTTCTCCAACTCAAAGACGCATGAATATATCAACATACCATCTCTGCAGTGGGCAAGATTAATAAAAAAGCAGGTAAAGCTTGCATCCCGTTGTTTTGTGAGGATAACTTTCATGCAACTATATCAATTAATATATTCATGCATATATTTTGGAGCAGAGTTGAAAGATCTACGGACCAAGTTATTAAGCCAGTTAATGTGGAAGCCTTGTCAAAATGGGTTGGAAAGATCCCCACAGACGTCCTTCAGGATATGCCAGTGATCGCACCAATGTTGGGGAAGCTTGGCTATGACCCCTATGCCAACCCACCCAATTATGGGAAGCCGGATCAGAAAGTCCTTGAAAACACAAGAAGGGTAAATTGCTAAGTTATATTTGTGTATGCGTATGTATGTGTATTTCATTTTCATTGAAAAATGAGGTAGGTGCTTTATAGAATGTGGTGGGCAAGTATATAATCTTGGGGTTGGGGATTGAAGTCAAAGAAGGGAACAATGTTCAAGCTACTGCTATGTCCTTCAAAGGAGTGCATTTGATAAAGGTCTTTTTAGCACCCTCCCATTCAAATGGGTCTGGTATAGCACAGTTTTCCCCACTATCAAACTCCTGGCCAGTGGGCCAGGATGCGTCACGTGCTGGCCACAACCATGCTCAATTTAGCAAAGGGAAAAAAGTCCGGATATGTGACACTGCCGTGACATGCGTTTGACACCCCTGCCCTACATGATGTGCATGTGCATTGGGATATTAACTCTCTTTTGCCTTGCTGCCTAACTGTTCTGGGATTTAAGATCCAATTCATTTAGAGGTTGGATATGTCCTCTGTGTCTTCCTCTATGCTCTTGCAATTAAAAGAACCATGATAAATGCAATATTTCAAACAGTATCAGAAGTAACAGTAATATACTGTAAATGCATTGTAAAAATTACATCCAATGCCCAAAATATTTTGGCTTATCCAACAGTTGGGCATTAACTTGGAAAGAGAATGAATGAAATATGCAAGTAAAAGTACTCTGCCTGGTTTTATAACAGCATCTCTGCTGTAGTTAAGAAAAATGAGTTGAGCTCAGCTCTTAGTGACTTTATAAATATATCCAACTCAAGTGTTACTTTGGTAACAACAAGGTAGTGGTCTGCTTTAGCTTTTTAGGAAGTCTTTTGGACTATCCATTTTAGTTTTTGAGATCACTCAGAGGCCATGATGTGCTGTTACCACTCTACAGAAATTGGATGACTGGTTTACTCATGTCAGTTTTCCTCCTTTCCCTTCCTTGAATCTCTACATCTATTGACCCCCCCTCTCCCCCAGCTTGATGATACTTTATTTTTCCTTAAAAACAACTCTTTGTAGGACTTCCTTCTTTATAAAAGCCTCTCCTGAACTTCAAAAGACCAATAGAAAGCATGTGAGGTGGTTTGAATCATATATGTAGGCTGTTCTCTTCTCTTTTCCTACAGCCTCTCTCTATCAGCTTAATACTCAGTGCAATACGATAATCAGATTTCTATCAGATATTTTAGATCACAACCAGGTATTGAGTATAATGGGCCCTTGAAAAATATTAATATTTGGAGCATGATTTCTGTTTCAAAGTTTGTTTTCTTTCCTCCCAGGTTTATAAAGGTGAATTTCAACTTCCTGACTTCCTAAAAGAAATATCACAGGTAAGGTTTCTTGGAGCCTTCATCTCATGAAGGATCTAGGGTAATATTGATAACATGGCCTTTTGAATCAAGGGCCATGGAGATGAATACAGTCAGAATTGTAAGTTGAATTCACCTGTGAAGTAATGTTGAGTTATAAGAAACAATTATCTCTAACAGGTTCTGTCTCAACCTGCAGGGTTGAATTGTTTTCACACCCAAGTTTGTTTTTATAAATGTACAAAAATATTTAGCAAGCACTCCTTTTGTATATTCCTCAGTTACCATTTATTTCATCTTCCCCCAAGCTGGTACCCACCAGATTTATTAAACCATTTTAGTGTATTAAGATATATGTCATAGTCCAAAAATGTTGGACTACAATTGTCAATAATCTTCAGCTGGTATGGCGAAAGGGGAGTTGAAGCCTTTTAGTGTGGCCAAAGACAAAAAATATTGAATTAGCTTTCATTGGCAACTTTGGTAGAAAACATGAGGACCACATGGTGGCTTTGAAAACTCAGATTATACAACCACATTTTGTGGAATAACACACTAGTTTCATCGGTGGGGGGAATAGCCTCTGAAACAATAAATGAGAGGACAATTTTATCCCCAGTGAACATTGACTTTCTTCTCATTGCAGCTAAGGAAGACAGTAGAAAGGAAATCCCATATCAAGCTAAAGTGAAGAAGGTGTGATAAAGTAGAGTAGTATGTGCTACTTGCCTTCTTTTTTTAGAGCACAGCTGCTTTCTTGGCTGCAGGCACCAGAATTCCTACTGATAAGCTGCTGTTGCATATGGACCTGCATCTGTTCAGTCTCATGTGCAAAAGAGCTATTTGCCTTAGCTCTTCAATTCTTTTTGATCAATTTATGCTTTGGCTTGGCTGGCCAGTACTTGACTAATTTGCAGTTGTAAAGGATTTATTCCTGCTCAGGTTTGTGTGGTGTTCCGTCTCTCCAATGATTAATTCTGAATTCTTGTGTCTCATACCTCCCAAAATGTTCTACAAATTTTGCATTTTAAGTTGCCAACCAGTTAAAGAGATTATTTCCATTATTTGTTGTGTTTGATTAGAAAAGTTGTAAGAGTACTAATTATTTCTGGGAAACAGTGATTGGAAAAAAAACATATGGAGCAAGAAGAAGATAAAAATTCAGATGCTGAACAATTCAGTGAAAACCTGAATATGCTCAGCCTCGGTAGAATGTTGATTATGGAATAAAAAAAGAATGTGAAGGAGTAGAATATTTGGAAAAAGGCATTGTTGCTTGACAGGCACTCTGAAGAGACTTTCACCTTACAACCTTTGGCCACAAGCCCTATATGTTCCATTAATTGAAGGAATCAGAAAGCATTAGCAAAAGAGCCTCTTATGTCAAAAGGATGAGAGCTACCAAGGAAGGCTCATCTTCTTCAGGTCATGACATTCCTAGAAATATGGCTGACCACTGATGAAAATAGAATACCAAATTCCATGAAATTTTCCCTCTAATCCTTGTTTAGTTTTTAATTCACCACAAATTAAACATTCAGATATAAACAGCGTTGTACCACAATGCAGTGTAATATCATGTATTGATATTTACATATGATATACTATAAGTCCTTTGTACTTTATTGCCATCAACCAGGTCTTTATTGCTAGTGTTATCTCAACCCAAGTTGGCATTTTGGCAAACTTGTTTTTGCCTTGCAATGAATTTCATTTCAAAGATTTTAAACTGTTTAGCTAAGTTTAACTCATACATAATTATGGTAGTGGCAACTCTAAAGTGCTAAAGTTCCAAAAACTGTCCATAACAACTAAGTTTGGATAAGTTGCCAAAAGGCCAGGGAGTTATTGGGCGGGTGGGTTCCATAAATGTTCTTTTATGATTGAAGTCTGATTCTAGCCAAAGCTAAGTTAGATAGGCCCTTGCTCTGCTGAAGCAGGTTTCTATGGTCCCAGTGACCCAAAATTCCAAGATATTCTACCTTTAAACAGATGGAAATGGAACTGTAGTTTCTTTAGGTGTCTGAACAAGTAGACACAGATTCATGTTCCATGAATTTATCTTACCCCCTTTTAAAAATCATCTGCACTAGTATTACCCTGATGTAGGGAGAAAGTCTGTTTGCATTGTAGAAAGTTTACTTTATCCTGAGTTTACTGTACTACCATTAATTTCCACAAGGTGATGTAATGGTGTTTCAGTATTAGAAGTTGATAAAAATATTTTGTATTCAAATATAGTTTCAGTGTACATTTGAAAAATAACACTTTATCCTCCTCCCTTTTTTCATAGACTGATGCGGTGGACTAGAAGAATGGATGTGACTTAATGTATGTAATTGTTTCTTCATCCTCTTTACTTGTATTTAGCAACAATTTCATAGTGTATATAATATTTATTAAATTATTAAATGTATATGCCACCCATAATCACTAGAGTAACTTATTTTGAGCACAGCCTTATTCTCGCTCTTTGAGCATAATCTATTTAGAAATGGTCTGTCACAAGGCCTCTTGAAATGGGTGCACAAATACATGTGAATTCTAGCATAACTTTGCTGGTGAAGAAGAGACCCTTGAATGTTGATTTATTTGGAAGCTGAATATGGTGGCCTTTCTTGGATGGAAACCCTTTTCAGTGGAATTTTCTGGCTCTGGCAATGAAAATGGAAAATTCCAAAATATTGCAGAATAAGAGCAGTTATATATTATTGATATCATTATCATTATTAGGTAAAGGTAAAGGTTCCCCTCGCATATACATGCTAGTTGTTTCTGGCTCTAAGAAACCAGAATTAATAATGGTATAATAATGATATTATTATTATTATTATTATTATTATTATTATTATTATTATTATTATTATTATTATTATTATTATACCATTATTATTATTATTATTATTATTATACCATTATTAATAATGGTATTGAATAATTAGAATCCTTCCCATAAATGTGTCAGTTAGAAAAAAGATAAAGCATAATAGACATTCATGCTGATGAATGAGAGCCAAAGTGTACAAAACCAGTTTTCAAGACTCTGCAACCTAATCCTTTACTCATTGCAATAAATCTTCCTACTCTGAATTTGTGAAAATCCCTCTTTCTAAATTGTGAATTGGTTAAAGGCTTTGACACCTTTTGAAGTGGAACCTCTCTTATTTGGGTTCTTACTTGCCACCAAATGGAGGATCACTATTAGGCAAGGAAGATAAATAAAATAATTTGGTTAAAATACTAGTTTGTACTGCTATTAATGGCAGATTGATCTGATTTGTAGGCAGCAATCAGGCTCTTTGGGGGCAAAGGTGGTTGAAAACTGCAACAGCACAATAACATTTCTCCTTTCCCGGAAACAAAATATTATTAACTTTGGAAAATAGGTGAGATGGTTGAAGGTCTTGGTTCTTTGGAGAGGTAAAACTATCCTCTCCACTCAGTCGGATACACGGAGGTATCTTCTATGACTGATTCTGCTTTGCATCATCTTCTGGACTAGCCATGTAAATTGGACAAATTACAGGACCAGTCCTATAAGTAGCTATGAAGATAAACTGGCTTCCGAGAAGAGCCTCACTTTAGTGGCCAGGTGGAGATTAATGCTCTGAAAAGAAATAAAAAGCCAACAGTCACAGCCACCTAAGAATTCCAGAAATTAGCAAAAAATGTAATCTGTTCCAAATCAGAGCAATAATATTTAATAAAAATTCAGACATTAATTATTAGTGCAAATCTGCCCTGAGGACAGTGAAACAGATAAGATTATTAATTTGTACATTCTTAGACTTGGCATACATGGAAGTTGTTTAGATTCTTTACCTTGGACACAGTCTTGGGCCTAATTCAAAATATGTATGTTCCATATGACTATATACTGTACTAAGATTGGGAGACTACATAAATTAATATACATCTATTATGGACATTGCCCTATCCTGAAGAGATGTACTGAAATCTTATATTTTCTATTTTGACTAGGAATGTTGGAGTCATTTTAAAGAAGGCACGATGGCAAAATCTACAAAGATCTGTTTCCTCAGAATATGTCCCCATTTCATAATGACATGTAAACCTCTATCTTGCTTCCAACAGCAGCTCTACTGAAATGTTGTAGGTGTTTATAGGAAATGGTTCTGGGATCAAGACATTAAAGTGGGAGGACTCCAGGTGGGAATTTCTCCCGTATAAAACATTTTGGAGTTGTAAGAGTCATACAGTTGTGCTATGCCTCCTATTAGTCTCTGTGACACTAATACACAGAAAATACATTGCCAGATTGAATCTTAACCATTAGAAATTGCATTTGTTCCCATTTACACAATTGTTTTAAAAACCTCAAAAAAAAAAACTGATTTCAGTATTGATTTAGGATGTGAGATATGTTAACTTTTGAGATACTTTCCATAAGACTGCTAATTTAACACATTAGTCCTCATGCGTGAATTGCAGGGTGTGTCTATTTTGATGCATGTTGGTTCCTTTGTGTGCATATCTTCCAAAGGGATGATTGGCAGTCAGCGCTTCACAAGGATGAAAAAATGAGGAATGGCCTGTTTAGACCTTGCTTTCCTTCACAAAATACAGGAAATGAACCATTGCACAGAATGTCTATGTTAATTCTTAAATACACCTTTGAACTGTTTTCTTCAGACGTAGTTCACATCCATCATGAGATCACCCATACAGCAGACAGCTTCTCTGTGTATTGTTTTTCCTTTCTTGGGCAATCATTTTTTAATTTATGGAAAATGATGCTTGTTCCTGTTGTCACCAAACCCAATTTAGCTGATTTATGAAATTATGTTTTAATTATTTAAAAATGGTTTCTGAGATGCAAGAAAGAACTTGAAGATTTACAATCCAACAGCCTTTTGTATTTTATTTTTCAAAATAAAAGCTTTAAATGTGGCAATTTTTTGAATCTGGATTTCTGAATTAAAAAGATTTACAGATTGGAAAAAGGGAAGAAAAAGCAATTGGAGGATATATATGTGTGTGTGTGTGTGTGTATGTGTGTGTGTGTGTTCTGCCAATCAACTCATGAAAATCATATTTAAAATATGGCTATTTAACATTAAAATAGTAATAGCAACAAGTTTTATAAATAAATTATTACATTTATTAATTAAATTTATACAAGCTTAAAAATAAATAAAACTCGAGAACAAAATAAAACTCGAGAACAAAATGTCTTTTTCACTATTTTCAAAAACTGTGTGCCCATAAATCTATCTGGCACATAAAAAAGGCTTTCCTATGAGAAAAAAAAATGTTTACCTGTGTTTGAACGCCCTTTTAAAATGACCTTTCTAGTATTGAATTTATTATCTGAAAAGTATCTGGATTAGACTCCGTTTTCAGGTGCAAGGTGAAAGCCTGGCCTTTTTTTTCCTTCTGACAGCTTGATCCATGTTACTTTAGTTTCAATACATGACCTTCAGCACTAACAGTGTTGCTAATCCCCAGCCCTTGCAGGCAGTTGAGAGACCTACTGTTGTCATTAGCACTAAATAAGGCTGAAAGATTTAGAAGGACTAGAAAAGGTGCAGGAGTTCTATCCAGGTTTCAAAAAAGGTTATGCACAAGAGTAACCAATATCTCAATCCTATGCACCTTTCTGTTTTCAGGTTCTCTCCTAGTGACACCAAGCATGGAAATTGTTTAGTTTTTTTCTTTTTTACGGAAGCTACAATCTCGGCTGATATTTTAATTGAACTATTCAAAATGCTACTGACAGCTTTCTTTGGCTGTCATATCTATTCCTGATCAGTTAGCATCCCTTTCCATTAGCATAGAAATGGATTCTTTGTGCTAATAGATATATGTAGTATATAATCATAATTGAGCACAAAAAATTTGTTGCTAATTGAGATGGTTGTTAAGTGAGCTTTGCTCCATTTTAGGACCTTTCTTGTTATGGTTGCTAAGTGAATAACTGCAGTTGTTAATCTAGTAACATGATTATTAAGTGAATCTGGCTTCCCCATTGACTTTGCTTGTCAGAAGGTTGCAAAAGATGATCACATGATCCTGGGACACTGTAACCATCATAAACATGAGACAGTTGCCAAGCGTCTGAATTTTGATCATGTGACCAGGGGGTTGCTACAGTGGTCATAAGTATAAAAACAGTCATTTTTTTCAGTGCCATTGTAATTTTGAATGGTCACTAAATGAACTGTTGTAAGTCAAGTACTATATGTATTATTTATATTGAACTGCATTTGTCATTTTGAAGCCTACTTACCCAGTTGGGAAATATTATTTTGCAGTATTTCTTTCTAATGGTATCCCCTGAACAATTTAAGTGATACATTTTAGTGATAACACTGCTCAAAAACATTGCACTATCACTATTCACAGAGGAAATTTTACTATGTGTATCTCTCCCATTTGAAAAAAAAAGTCCCACTGCTTTCTTTCTTTTAATCTGTTGCCAATCTGCAAGAGCAACTGCAATTTATTGCAGGGAGGTGAGTTGTTTTAGAAAGTTAATGAAAGTTGCCTTTGTGAAATCCATGATTGTTCCATTTCAGGAAATTTTTTATTCTATACATTTATTTTCTTTTTAACAATACAGTATTTTCAACAATATTCCTGAAATAGAAGTAAAATTAATTGCCATCAAATATTTTTTATTCTTTCATTCTGTTTGAAAATCCAGGTCTTGTTCATGTTTGCATGCTCATAGAAACATAGAAAAATGCAAAAAAAGACCAAGTGATACATCACATTTACCCCTGAGTAACCCCTTTTCTTTTTATATTTTTGTTAGATGATGGACATGTGTTTATCCCTACCATATTTAAATTTAATTAGTGATGACTGACCCACTATCTCCACTGGAAATTGGTTCCAGGCCTCCACTACTCTTCCTAGGAAGTAATACTTTCTAACATTACTTTTGAACTTCCCTCCTGTCACTTTGAGGTTATGCTCCATATTCCTGATGTTTGCTTAATATTAAAAATCCTAGTTATAAGGCCACTTGGGTAGGTATTATCTATACCAAGCATTTGGTTCTTTTTAGTTTGTCAGTTTGGCTTATATTTTCATCTCATAGAAGTAGAGTATCTCTATATCCTAGGACTTAGTTTATCCTTTTCCTTTATGTCTGATAAAGTCTTAGCAGATGCATATACATAGCAGTGTTAAACATTGTACTTTTAACTTCACTATTTTTGTGGTTTAATATGTTGTGCAAGCCCAACTTATTAGGAAAATGTATGGTTTCAAGCCAAGGCCTTTTTAAAACACAGACTCTGCACCAAGTTCTTTTGAAAAGTCCCAATTCTCTCTAAAATAGATCTGTTGTCAAGTCCAATTTCTTTTTATTGGTTTTGTCTATTGAGGTACTCTGGAATAATGAAGTTAGATGACATATTTTAATTATCCACTTATGAATAAAAATAGTGCAGGAATTGGGTTTGTCTAGGCTAGTGAAAAGGACTGGGGTGACATGATAGCAGTATTGCAGTATTTGAGGGGCTGCCATAAAGAGGAAAGGGTCAAGCTATTTTCTAAAGCATCTGAAGGCCAGAGAAGGAATAATGGATGGAAACTGGACAAGAGATTTAACCTGGAAATAAGGAGAAACTTTCTGACAGTGAGAACAATCAACCAATGGAACAGCTTGCCTTCAGAAAGTGTGAGTGCTCCATCTCTGGAGGCTTTTAAGAGACTGGACAGCCATTTGTATAGGATTTCCTGCTTGAGCAAGGGGTTGGACTAGAAGACCTCCAAGACCCCTTCCTACTATGTTATCCTATTACTTTCTGAATCATGCAATTTCAAATACTAAATTACATTTCAGTGGACAGACTGCAGCCACTACCAGTTGCCTTAAAAGTTGTTTAAAAAAACATTCAACATATTGTGCAAACCCAGAAAATGGGTTAATTCAACAATCAAGTGCATTGTGTGAATACATCCATCACTTTCCCTCACAGGACAACTGCTCTACTTCATTTCAAGGGGGAGATATAATAATATGAGGTAGCAAACAACAGAGACGAAGCGTATTCAATTCATTATTTATTGGTGGAGCAAGTTAAATTCTCCATACATCACTTCGGCTGCTCGTTGTGAGCCTCCGTCTCCCTGGCAACTAGAAGAAGCGCGAGAGTCAGAGCGGAGACCTTCCGTTGCTGCATCTCGTCGCCATGGGAGACGGAGAAGGGCTCGAGCGAGTTAGAGGATGTAGCAGAGAAGGGGGCGGAGCTTTTTTGGCCTCACTCCGTCCACTGGGCAGCCTATAATCTGTCTTGTTCTCGTCAATTCCAAAATACCCGGATGGCGGAGGCCTGCGGGGCAAGGAAAGGCGGTTCGGGAGCCTGGCTTTGATTGAAGAGTGCCGATATATCACTCCAGTTCATCCAGGAGGCAGCGAGGAGAAGCTTTGGCTACAGCAAATATCGCCGCCATTTTCCATCGGCGAATAGACCAACAGGTGAGCAGATGGGAGGCCAGTCTCAGAATCTCCTACGGCTTGGCTCCGCCCCGATCACTAAGTGATCCTGAGGCCCCGCCCCTTTTCGGAGCGTGGGCAAAACAAAATGTGTGGTGGGGGGGGAGGAGCAGGTGAAGAAGCCCAGTTTCTTTCTGGGCCCTTTGGGAGCATGGAAGTGGCAGACCTTTTCCTTTGGGGTGTGGTCCTTAGCAAGGGCCAAATTTTGCCAATTCTTTTTTCTTTTTGATTGCTTTCTGCCAAGCAAAGCTCATTTTGTTTATTCGGGTGGGAGGACGAGAGAGGAAAAGGGATGCCCCTTCTTTGGCGGGATCTTTTGTAACCTTAACTACCAGATATTTCAGATTACAATCCTCATCGACTATAAGCAGCCTGACCTTTGGTTTTGCTGGCTGGGAATGTTGGCTGCTGTAGAGTCCCATATCTAATGGGCTCCAGGCAGGGAAAGGCCAGCTTGGAGCCAGACCGGCTGGTGGCTGTTTCTGTTGTTATTAGGACTTCAATATAGTGGACAAGGAGCAGTAAAGTTGAGGCCTATCTGTGTGGATGGGGAGGCAAAGGGTAATTGTCTTTATTTGGCTGCACTGCTTTTAATTTTTGTTTAGCTTTTGTATGAAATTTGAACTTGAGTCTAAAGCAGGTGTGTCCAACCTTTTGGCTTGCCTGGGCAGCAATGAGTGAAGAGGTATTATCTTGGACAGCATATAATAATGTATATGAATGCACATAAATGTTAAAAGTTTAGGATCTTGTGAAGTTGCATTGCTAGCTGTCCAGGGCTGCATGTGACTTGTTGGCCTGGAGTTGGACATGCCTGGTCTAAAGACAAGTTTGCAGCTCATACTTTTTTTCTCCTATGGTTAGCTTGGGTGCCATTCTACCAGGAAAGCTGTGCCTTACAGTAATTGTAATTTGCACCTCACGCAGCATCAGTTGAGAAATAGCATTAGGCTTCTTCTCATCAACAAGATAAAAAGGCCCACCTGTGCTCAAGTCCCTAAGGATAAAGAAGCAGGGGTGTTATGATCTGCATTTGCCTTTCCTTAAGCAACAAAAGAGGATGAAGATTGACCAGATGGAAAAAGGTGGTACAAATTCAGTCTTTGTATTTTAGTTCTTAATCCCTTAATACTTTTGGGTTAATTCAATAAGATTAAGAATAGGAGTGGGCTTATTGTAGGATGGGTTTATGAAGATCTTTTTGTGAATTGGAAAAGAGATCTGTAAGTTGTTCTGTCTAATTGAATAAGATTGAGTAAGAGCAAAAAGGAAAAGAGGATCTTGGCTAAGCCCATTAAAGCTGCTGTCATAGTAAATATAAGACAGTTTGAAATGCCAAAAGACTCTGCTGTTTCTCCTACTAATATGACTATCCACTCTGCAAATTATACAAACAGATTTATTCATTTACACAAATTATGAAGCACCAGTCAAAAATTATATGACAAAGCAAATAGGTATGTGGCTTGCAAATTAAGAGAACATTTTTTCATGTAACAAAATCCATTAGATGAGATAATTTTAAAATCAATTTAGAACAAAAATTTTGTAATTAAAGGGTGTGTCAGATGTATGGTTGTCTACAATTTACAATATAAAATATTGTATAAAAATAAATCTACAAAAAATAAAATGAGATTAAGTTAGAAAATGGTAAATAGAAATATTTTGTGACAAATATCAAATGGGAGAATACACTATCAAAATTCTGCTGATGAAATGTTTTGCATTTCTATAAAATTTGGACCAAAATCTGAAAATGTGTACTAAGAGTAAACTTACTGTATGTTTTACCCATTATATTCATGTTTATTTATTTAATCAAATTTAGGTACTATCTATCTTGCTCCTAGAGTAAGAATAAAGTTGCATTAGGTTTTCTTTCATGCTGCTATTCAGGATGAGTATATAATTCCTAGATGCTATAGAATAGGAGCAAAAATTGTTTCTATAGATATTAGAGCTTTAAAAAGTGTGTTCTGTAGCATGGGTTGTTCCTAGTCCAAGAAATATATCTTCAAAGTAAAGCTAATTTATTTTTTATTTCAAACATATGAACAATCTCCTTCCCTCCAGGGCTGCTTACTTGCAGTCCAGATGTTATTCTCCACTGTGTGTCATGATGTTTGAAGTGACCAGGAAAATGAAACGCTAATTAAAAGCAATATTACCAATCCCTGAAAGGGATAAAAATTCAGGTTAAAAAAAAAATCACCTTTATTTTCCTGTTTCCATTTCTTGCTCACTACTGGAGAAATTGGCTACATAAATTTGGCAGCCCACATGGTGTTATGACAAACCCCCTCCCCACACCCCCCGCTTCCCAGGGAACCTTTTCTGTCAAACAATTTATAGTAAAATTCTATTTAATGGTAGTTGATTTCTGTGAATTGCTGATTATCGCAAAAACTGGCTGAGGAATATTTCTTTTTGTGTACTGTGATTTTGGGACCACTTTCAGCCAGGGGATTGTCCAAAAAAAGGCTGCCCAGTCTGAGAGCAGATGTGGTTGACAGCTTTGGGGATTACCAAATGGCTACTGAGCATCAAGTATTCCCAACAAGTTGAATTTGGAAAAGCAAATAACAGTCCTGCAACTAAAAGCAAGTTAAACAAACAGTCAGTGAAGCATATTTCCACTGGGGATTTGGTTGGCTATTAAATCCGACAGGAAGGTTTCCTAGTGCTCTTGTGCAAATGGGGGTCCTCCCACAGCATGTCCCTCAGAGCTTATAGATAATTGCCGATGCAATAACTATACTGATTGTGATTCACTTCCTGAGAATATCAGTGACACCTGTAAACAGCCAATGTGGAGCATCTCTGAGTGCCTGCTGCCCCATAGTGGTTCATTCTTATTAGATTCCTTTAAAAAAGGCTCTTGAATGAACATGGCTTTTAACTTCCCATTAGCCTTGCCACGGCTGCCTGCCAAGCAAACCCAGTTACAACAGTCAGAGGGATGGTTGTAGTCACGGGGCAGACCAAAGCTTGTGGACACCTGGGCGATGCCATGTCGAGCTCAGATGCAGAGGATGATTTTCAAGAGCCTGCCACTCCAACAGCAACTCAGGCAGAGCACTCCCTGCCCCTGCTTCCTCAGCAGGTGAGTGATTTAATACATGCTGTACCCTTGTACATTATTCTGTTCGTGCTAGCATAGCAATACTCTCTTTGTGGGAGTTGCCAGTACAGTTTCTCTATAGCAGTTCTGAATATGATTTACTTTTTCAAACTTTTTCTGTGTTCAGGCTAGCTTGTGCTAGTGGCTTGTTTTAAATTACCAGAGAACTTTTGATGATGGTTAGGGGACAATTATTGTAAGAAAATAGAAGTATACTTTATTGATGGGCTATTATAATTCATTTGGATCAAAAGTGGAATATTAATAAATAACTCCACAAAAGCAATCCTTTAAAATAAATTCAAATCCTTAAAATATGTTTGTCCTGGCATTTAAATATTCTGACAATTAAGAATTTTCCAAGTTATCCATATCTAGGTTTCAAATGTATTTATTTTTATTTAATTAGACTTTTATCCTGCCTTTTGTTCAGAAGCTCCAGGCACTTACATAACACTCCATTTTTCCAGCAACAATCCACTGAGGTGACAGAAAATAAGTGGTTCAAAATCACCAAATAAATTTCTATGGCAAGAGTGAATTCTTTAGTTCTAGTCCAACAGTGTAACCACTGTGCTACACTGCCTCTTTGCATGTAAGAATAATTCTTCTAAATGTATGTTCTAAGCTAAGCTCAGTTTTCAAGGAAGTTGATTTTAGCTGAATGGCTGCCAGCCTACCACATGTTGAACAATATTCTTGGTTTTGGAATCCAAGAAAAGCCACAGATAGAGGCCTGTGCAAACTTTAGTAGACCAGTTTTCAGACCTAATCAATTTTCTTGGTAGTTCGAAAGGTGTGAATACCAAATCTATTTTATTAGTATTCGGAAGGGGTGAAAATTCCTAAAATTGACAGATAAGTTTGTTACTGCAGATAGACAGACTGGCTTGAGTATACTGGTCGTTCCTAGTGAAGGTCTTTCTGTATGTACCCTTTCTCTGTCTCTTCTGTATACAGTCACCCAGGGATTGATTGTGAGTTAAGTTTCAACGTTCATGCCCAGTTAGCAACTGTGCCCAATTACAGTATGTTTTTACTCTGCTTAGACTCTTGGGAATGTCAGATCTGCCCTTGGTGAAACATGTTAAACATATGTTACATGGATGCTTTTGCTGCAGAATGCTGTATAAAGGATCTATATTGAGGACTATCTAGAACGGGTGTCAAACTGGCGGCCTGTGGGCCAGATGCATCACGCACAAGCAACATCCAACCCAGCTCCATGAATGGGAAAAAGTCACGAAAGTCAAGTGACAGCAATGTGATGTGGCGAGTTTGACACCAATTATCTAGAAACATCATTTATCCAGATTGCAGCAGCATGGGTGGTAATAGACATTGACATGATTGATTTTGCATTAACTGTACCGCAGCTGCACTAATTACCAGTTTGGTTTCAGCGCAATTCAAAATTGTGATGATTTTATTAAATGGTTTGGGAACAAGTTTCCTAAACAACTTGTCTATCTCTTCTCATACCAGCCTGCCTACTTGCTTCTAAGAGTGATAGAAATAGGATTTATTAGGAACTCCCTATCTTTTTGTTTCCAACAATCGGTGGGATTCAAAAAATGTTACTACCAGTTCTATCGGCTTGGCGTGGTGGGCTTGGCTTGGTGGATGTGGCAGAGGAAGGATACTTTAAGAACTCCATTCCCACCCCACTCCAGGGGAAGGTTACTGCAAAATCCCCATTCCCTCCCCACCTCACTGAACTGCTTTCCAGCTCTGTGCAAGGCAACAAAAGAAGACCCAGCCAATCAGCTGGGACTCGGGAGGCAGAGAATAGATTTGCTGGTTCTCCGAATTCAAAATTTCTGCTACCGGTTCTCCAGAACTGATCAGAACCTCCTGAATACCACCTCTGCCAACAATGTTTATTCCAGCATTGTGATTAAAATAGACATTCCACAAATTATCTCAAATGAAATATAGCTATTTGACTTGTAACTATTGAAACCCTCCAAAATTGTCTCTGATTCTTTTTGAAATCACCTAAGAAGGACCTTCTTATTGCAGTCTTCCCTTTGTTGTCAATTGTTATTAGTAATTTCTATAACACTCTTCCTCCAAAGGTAGTCCAATCATGAAATCTGTAATCCTTAAATACAAATTTTAAATCAATATTTGCTTTCCAAAGAGAAAAAAAACAAATTCATAAGAAATAGCCTGCTCACTGAAAATATTGATGTCCTATAAAAGGATAAGCAGCCATATCCACAATTGTCTAAGAGAAAACGTTGGAATTAGATATACTTTTCTTGGATGCTTTATTTAGGGACTCCTTGCCTTATGACCATATTTGAGTGCAATATTTCTGTTGCTAGGTGAGATATTTGTTAAGTGAATGTTGCCTCATTTTCCTTGGGGTCACATTTGTTAAGTGAATCACTGTCATTGTTGAGTTAGTAACATGGTTGTAAAATGAATCTGGTTTCCCCTTTGACTTTGCTTGTCAGCAGGTTGCAAAAGGTGACCACAAAACCCTGGGGAACTGCAATAGTCCTAAGTAGGAGTCAGTTGCCAAGTGCCTGAATTTTGATCACATGACCTTGGGGAATGCCACAACAGTTGTGTGAAAAACGTCCATAAGTCATTTTTTTAAATGCCTGTTGTAACTTTGAATGGTCATTAAACAAACTGTTATAAGTTGAGGACTACCTCTAGTTCATTAAGTGATCCAAATTCTGGTTTTATGTGACAATGAAAACACTTTTCTATTTTCTCCATGCTATGTCTAATTTTCAACACCATTTATTATTTCCAGTTCCCTGAAGTAGTTCCACTAAATGTTGGAGGCACCCATTTCATGACCAGGCTGTCAACACTGAGACGTCATGAAGACACCATGTTGTCAGCCATGTTCAGTGGCCGGCATTACATCCCAACAGATGCTGAGGGCAGATATTTTATTGACAGAGATGGAACATATTTTGGGTACATAATATTTGACAATGTGCTATTTTTTTCATAAAGTACTTGGACCAATAGGTTAAGTTTGTATCCTGTCCTTATATAGCTCTTCTTCCTTTGCACTCGTATTTTCTTCAGAGTGAGGAGCACAGAAAATAAGTAGAATGCCAAGGATTGCTACTTTGTTAAGTAACATCCATGTTGCAACAGGTACTATGTTTTAGAAAGTAGCGTTTTAGATATATTTCCACTAATCCATTTTTTGCTCCTTAATATTGCTAGTTGCTAGAGCCTCGGTGGCGCAGTGCTGTACTGCAGGCCACTTCTGCTATTGGCTGTTCAAATCCCACCAGGCTCAAGGTTAACTCAGCCTTCCATCCTTCCGAAGTGGGTAAAACGAGGCCCAGATTGCTGGGGGTAATATGCTGACTCTGTAAAACCGCTTAGAGAGGGCTGTAAAGCACTATAAAGCGGTGTATAAGTAAGTGCTATTGCTATAGTTTCAGTTCAGGTTATTTATTCAACGCTGGGCTGCAACTTTCAATGCAATTTATTCTCATGAAACTGTCTTTATAGTTCTTAGTTACCTGAATAATGTATTGCATTTTTAAAATAATAATAAAAAATCACTACACTCAATAACATCTCTCACAAGAGAAGAGGTGGCCACTATTTCAGCAGTTCTGTTTGTTTCTTTTTTGTTTTTAGTGATGTACTTAATTTTCTACGATCTGGTGACTTACCTCCAAGAGAACGGGTGAGGTCTGTTTACAAGGAAGCTCAGTATTATTCTATAGGACCATTGCTAGACAGTCTAGAAGAGCTCCAGCCCTTGAAAGGAGAGAAAGTCCGGCAGGCGTTCCTGGGCTTAATGCCTTATTACAAAGGTAAATTGAGAATATAGCAATTGTGGTGGTTTATTGCCTTCTGCCAAGTCACCATTTTAAAAGTTTAAAAATGAAAAATAAATACATATTGGGATAGTTTTTTACACATTATTTTATCTGTTCTCTGGCTCTTGTTCATTTTAATGAATTTAGGAACTTTCCCTACTTGTACCTAGTCATGGTACATATCTCAGACATATCCTTTGCTTTCTGCAGTATCATGATTCTGGTTTCTTCTTATTCCAAATCCATACCTAAAATGGCTTTAAGCTTTAAAGTAGTATATTGCCATTAAAGGAGGCAATAAACCAAAGTACCTTTATTGTCCAAACTGATATGTTTAAGTAGTCATTCTGTCAAATGAGTGTAGGGAGTAGAATCAATCCAGCAGCTATTGGCCCCTTTAGGTTGGAGATGGGGCCTATCCCAGGGCACTGTTCCCCAAGGACCATTCTGCTTTCAGCAGTGTAATAGTGTGAGAATGATCTCAAGTGATGAGGAGAAGAGATGCTGCCTAGGAAATTTTACACAAGCGAGGGTGGAGCCCCCAGTGGCTTAATGGGTCAGAAGAAGAAGCTGAGGAAGGAATGCATAGATGAGATTTGTATCTTTAGACTTACAAAACTCTGTTAATGTAGCCTTATGATAAAGTAAAATTAGCTCATCTGCTCATGTTTCCTGTCTGGTTTACCTGGTAGGCAGTAAGATCTAATTCTTTCAAATTGTGCTTTCCCCTTTAGCTTGGTAGGATCTTAGTTCAGACACTTGGATTGGTTGAATGTCAGCTGGCTGCTGCTGGCAGTGACTGTATATAAAATAGGAGTACAAACTGGCTTTCACAATGCCATTTCATGTGCAGTTCAATAAAGTTTTAGGTGCTCAGTGCCATAAAGTCAATGTTAGAAAATCAATCTTCAGAGAAGTTATGGAGGGATACCCTAAGATGCAGTGATAGTCTTCTGTTCGCCACACTGCACACTTGTGTGTACCTCCTAATAGTTGAGAAGCATGTACAGTGTTGTGTGCTGTGTAACTCCTACTGCAATGGGCAACTCTCCTGCATCTTTGTTAACTGTTAGCAGTGGCTATTTTTAAACACAGGTTTAATGTTCTTCTGCAAGAAAGCTCAACCCATGTTTAAAAATACTGTAACGAGTGTATTGTATTCATTACAAATATTGTATGGAGGAAGGAATTGTGTGATACATTGGCAACACTACTTCCTGCTTTGTTTTGCAGCCTTCCTAACACTAAAGTGTCATAAGGATCATAAGGCTAGAAGGGACCTCAGAGGTCTTCTAGGCCAAATCCCTTCTCAAGGCAGGAATCTTAGACCGTCCAGGTCAATATGGCTGTCCAGTCTATTTTTGAAAACCTCAGTGATGGAGTTGCTTTGTGTGTATTTTGAATTAGATGTTTTAATGTTTTTTATCGTTTACTGTTTTGTATTATTTTTAAAATATTTTAAAGATGTTAATTGTAACATGTTTTGAATTATGAGCCACCCACAGTCATTTGCTGAGATAGGTGGCTAGAGAAATCAAACAATTAAATTGCTATTCCATTGATTAATAACCTATTGTATACACACTCAAAACACAACTAAGATAAAACCAAACATTAACATCCACTTACAGGTGGGGTGGGCAGGGAGATGGATTACTCATCATCCGTCAAAGCTCACCACTTTTCCTATTCCAACCCATTTTAAAGAAGTAGTTGACTTTTGGATAGAGGGAAAGGAAACAACTCAATCCCTTGCCTTAATCTGGGCTGTACATAGTCAATAAGGATATCACTATTCAGTAATAGCACACATGCGGCAGGATAGGGATTGAGGTTGGCAGCAAGGCTTATGCCAATAGTTACTTGTGGGCTCAAGGACAGGTGGATAGTACTTTAAATGAGACACAAGGAAGAGATGAGTTACTAAATGCAGTAAACCCCATTTTAAGCTAGGCCAGGTGCTAAGATGTACTAAGGATTTAGATGAGGTGTTCATTTAAGAATTAAGACAGTGGTTTGACTGTATAATTATCTTGTTTCTCACCACTACCAGTTGCAAGAGGATTTTGTTTTTGTTTTGTTTCACTTTAGTAAGTTATTTAATGACAAAACTGTTTCTGAGAAGGCGTTCTCACCACATTTCAGTCATTGTTTCTCTTTTGCTTTTTAGAGCATCTAGAACGAATCATTGAAATAGCCAAGCTGCGGGCAATGCAAAGGAAAGCTCGATTTGCTAAGCTAAAGATCTGCGTCTTCAAAGAAGAGATGCCCATCACGCCCTACGAGTGCCCACTTTTCAACTCCCTCCGTTTTGAGAGGAGTGAAGGGGAGGCCAAGCTTTTTGAGCACCACTGTGAGGTGGATGTGTCCTTTGGGCCATGGGAAGCCGTGGCAGATGTGTACGACCTCCTCCATTGCATTGTGACAGACCTTTCCGATAGGGGCATCACAGTGGACCACCAATGTATAGGGGTGTGTGACAAACACTTGATTAACCATTACTACTGCAAGCGCCCAATCTATGAATTCAAGATCACATGGTGGTAGGCCCTTAGCACAAGGAGCATGAAAGAGAGCAGGCTGGTGTTTAACCTTTTTTGTGTATTACCAGTCTGGGTTCTGTGAACTCTGGTATTGCTGATATGTGTTGGAATGTGTCTATCTTGCAGGACAATTTGTCCTCCAAAGCTAGCTGTGAAGCTCACTGGAATTTGCCCTATGCTTCTTGCTTCAAAGAAAAATCCTGCTAAAAGGAAGCATGTTAATATGGATACTAGAGAAGTCACAGCCATAGATAAGAATGGAGGGTCATGTTGCTTACACAGCTTGCAGAGGTGTTTAAAGGGCTCTTACACACAGCTGACCTCCACTGTCCAACTGCCTCACTTGCTTTGCACTGCTTTGCAAAAATGAATCTTGCTGGGGTGAAATGTTAGGAAGGGTTCTTTCTGCAGAGACTCAGTTGGCTGTTGAAGTAGCCATCTGGTGGCAGAAGAATATAGCAGCACTTTATTTTGTACAACTTCCATTTTTGCTGCTCATGATTTCATTGTTACAACCTTTAGATCAAAAGAATGAAGTATATCTGAATACTGAGGTGTTTTTTAAAAGAAGAAAATGGCTGAAAAATTCCTTAAATCTGTGTTTAAAGTTATTGTTTTACCTATAAATCTATGCTGGGGTATGTATGTATAGATCTGTTGAAAATTAATGTATTTCCATCTTTCTGTTAAGGAATTATAATTTCATTTGTTGGATGTGTCATGGTTTCTTCAAGCTATCTGGATTGCATTCTTTATAAAAAATGAAAAGAAATGATTACGAAAACGAATTGTGCCTGCTCTTTACACCAACAGCTTTACCTGTTGATAATTTTTAAATACATGTTTCCTTGCAGAGATGGGTCTGCAATTTATTTTCTGAAATTGAACCAATCAGAGTAGTTTATGTCCCAATATAAAGGTTAGATGAAGAGGAGGCATGAAAAATAGTTCAGATCTCCTGGTCCAATAGTACTGTGTGCTTCAACTGCTGAGCTACAGTGCGATTTGTTGAGTTTGGCTGATTGTAATGTGGATTCAGTTACCATGGTTTGTAAACTACAGTTTTGGATCAGTATGTTGCACTAATTCAGTGTGGCTTAGCAGAATGCATAATTTCAGTAATAGTAAGATAATATATTAGGTTAACCAAAATTAAGATGGATGGACTGACAACATATGCTCGCTTTCTTCTTGATTGACAGACAAAGTCTCACATTGGTCTTAAGGTATTCAATTGGACCCATAGTTGCCATCCTTTTGGAGATCTATTAGACAACCTATTATCTGTTGGGTCATTTTTTGAAAGAAAGGTAGTGTAGCCAGAATGAACAGTAGATTTTCCCATCTGATTTGTGTTCTCCTCCTTTGCCGTTTCCTGATATTTGGTGTCATCTCTTGACCATAATATCCCCCTTCTCTTTTCACATGGCATAATTAGGCTGGCCATATTTATTTTATCCCCATGCTGGATGTTTCCACCATCATTATCTCAAGAGTACATGATATGACTGCACGGATGCTACAATAGCCAGAAATTTGGAACTAAAACTGTAATGTTGTGGAACCATTGGTGGAATTGGAGAGGGGCCCTCTAAGGGGAGTGAAGAGACATTTCAACTTAGAATCCAGAGGAGGAAATGTGTGAGGTCAAACCCTTAGGTCTGTAATTGCCATTTCCCAAAGGAAAGAAGAGTTTGGCGAGATTCTTGTAATATAGGTGATCAACAATAAACTCTACTTGGGCCTATTCATGAGTGATTCCAATTGCTTTCACCTGACAGGTATAAACAATGGGTAAACTTCAATTCCACAGGACTAATGGGTCCCACATATTTTATACACGCCTTAATTTAGCAGATTTCAGTTATCTTTATTCAAAAATTATTCTGGTATAATGTGCCATTTGGTCTAACTGAAGGGCACAGTATAGAAAATAGATGGTGGAAGAATCCTTTCAGAGAACCATGATGGAGGAAAATATAGTGGCTGAAGAATTTTCAGAAAAAGGAATAATTAAACTTAGAAAAATGTGCTTTTCTGTCTCTTGAATCCTGATGTTCATCAAATATTTGATGAGTTCCTATCAAATTTACATAGTCCCATCAGGTATTTCTTTCCTGACATTTTTATTGTTTGTTACTTTGGGTGACTGCCAGTCACTAATTGCAAGGGCTCCTATGCAGTGCATAGTTCTTGAGCAGAGATTGAATAGGGTACCAGCAATAGCACAAGTAGCACATATATACGACCTGTTGAGGCTAACGGTTAGATAGGCTAGCTGCCTATCTTTTGCTTGGAGTCAGTTTCTGGGACATTAATGATCTTCTGATGTATTGGGCCTCCCAGGTAGTTGGTGCAACAAACCTAGGTAGCTGCTGGACAATGTAGCAATCTAAAATTTGTGAAGAAGAATCTTAGTATACTTATTAAAATTACTGATACCACAATCAATGCAGTGTTTACAGATGGGATGCTGCACATTGCTACAATTAGGAATTATTCAGAAAAACACGATCCTCAGAAATTATTTAGGCTGCAATCCTAAAAGCACAGAATCATTACTGGGGAACACTTTCTTTTGAAAACATGGGATTATTATTTTCTTAAACTGTTGATTTGTGAATTTAAAGCCGCTCCTCACTCTGCCCTTCAATACAAATAAATTATTGTGCAGAAAAATATAATCTGGATATAAATGCTTTACATAAATAATGTGTAATAAATCAGTTTAGTAATTTCTGTTATGATTATTCTTTAGACACTTAAATAATTTTTGTCAGATGCATTGGTACCTTATCATCTTTTTGTGCAGTCCTATATATAAATGCGGGTTTCAACAAATGTGTATAAAATTGCAGCCAAAATATCTGGAAGAAAAAAAATGAATGAAATGTAATTGGAATGTGGATGTTGCTCTTTATGTCAAAATGGCAAACAATGCTAAGACAAAATGTGATTCCCCCAAACTCCTCATGTGTAAACTCTATTGAAATATGTTGTGTCAGTATTGTGCAATAAATTATCTCATTACCTAATCTAATTTGCCGTGATCTTTTTAAATCTGACCAATTCCACAGAGCTGGAATTAAAACAATCTGCCTGGTACTACATTTTTTAAAGCCAACATTCTTGGGGCAGAAATAAAAATAAATAAAAATAAGAATAAAATCATGCAGTACAGTTATGACAAAAGCCAGCCAGTGATTTAGTGTCCATCAATGTGTATACGGGGGGGAGAGGGGAGATGTGAAGAATATTCTTGATGTTCCCCAAAACCTGAAGAAGGGCTTCATGAAGTAACTTTAAGCGAGCCGAAACAGGCAATCCTTAGTTAATGATGGTATTACCAGCATCCCTGTCACTAAGCGATGCAGTCATAAAATGTGATATATGGGATCACGTTGACTTATGACAGCAGATCCGGCAGTTCCGGTTAAGTGAATCCTGCATGGCTCTTAAGCACAATGTCATGCACTTGCTGTTTGTGACCTGCCAGCTCCGCCATTGACTTTGTCAGAAACCAGCATTGAAGGTCACAAATAGTAATCACATGACTGTGGGATACTAACCATTGCAACTGTGAGCCAAGTTGCCAAGTGCAATCATGGAGACACTGATGGCTGTAATGTGGAAGACCTGTTGTAATTCTAGTTCAGCACTGTCATACCTTTGAGTAGTCTTTGAACAAGTGATATTTAAGCAAGGATTACCTGTATTCTTAAATTGAAATCTTTAGCTTTAAAAACCTATGAAACACATTCAAAAGGTATTTAACAACATTCAGGGTCAGTATATTTTTTAAAGTGCATCCAATATATTTATGTCCACATTGAAGTCTCTTGGGTTTAAGGAAAATTCCTTCCCCAAAAATAAATCTGCAGCCTAAATCCATAAACAAAATTCTGCTAAGTCTTACATAACGCTTTATGTAAAGATAGGGCACAGTCTGGGTACTTTAATCCAAGTTTTTTAGTTTAAGAGGATGTAGAAGTAAAAATTATAGCGGCTCAGTTCATATAACACTTAAGTGTCTAGGCTACAACTGGTCAGCAAGAAATGTGGCTGAAATGTGTTGCCACATATTGAAGATAACAAAGCCTTCATGATTATTTGTCTGTAGGTAGCAATTATATGGAGCAACTGTATGGAGGATAAAACTGAAAGGGCAGGAAAAATCAAAAGTACAAATACAGATTAGGTGAAGTCTGGCTCAAAAACAATAACTGAGAGAGACCTTGGACTCCAGTGGACAATCACTTAAACATGAGTCAGTAGTGTGTGGCAGCAGCCAAAAATGCTAATACAATGCTTGGTTGTATAAACGAGGCACAGAATCAAAATCACATGAAGTACCACTTTATAAATCCTTAGTAAGGTCAGACTTGGAAACTACATTCAGTTTTGGTTACCACATTACAAAAAAGATGTTGAGACTTTTGAAAAAGTGCAAAGAAGAGCAACTAAGATAATTAAAGGCCTAGAGACTAAAAACATGAAGAACAGTTGCAGGATTTGGGTTTGGCTAGACTAGAGAAAAGAAGGACTGGTGGGGGACATGATAGCAGTATTCCAGTATTTGAGAAGCTGCCATAAAGAGGAAGGGTCAATTTATTTTCCAAAAGCACCAGAGGGCAGGACAAGAAACAATGGATGGAAACTAACCAAGGAGAGAAGCAACCTGGAATTAAGGAGAAACTTCCTGTAGTGAGGACAATTAATCAGTGGAACAGCTTGCCTTCAGAAATTGTGAGTGCTTCACCACTGGAGGTTTTTTAAGAAGAGCCTAGACTAGGGGTGTCAAATTCATGGCGGCGTCAAGTGATGTATTGGGACTTTTTCCCCCTTTGCTAAACTGGGCAGGAGAAGGGCTAGCACATGATGCATCCAGTCCACGGGCCACAAATTTGACATGCCTGGTCTAGACAATCACTTGTCTGAAATGGTATAGGATCTCCTGCTTGAGCAGGGGGTTGGACTAGAAGACTCTTAAGATCCCTTCCTGCTCTATTCAGATTGATTGAAAATTATGTCCTGCTACCTTCCTGAAGAACTAAAAAAACAAACTACTGAACTAGAGATATCTTTGTATGATTTAGCAAAGATACTTTATTAACTTCACAACTCTAAAAATACCTGGTTTCATGAAACCAATTTAATTGGATTTTGACTGTTATGGGACTGAATTTTTGAATGAATTCACAGGAGATGTGCTGGCAACTAGATACGAGTGTATAAAGAATATTTATAGCTCGGGGTTAAAATGAGAGGTCGTTGGTGCTTTCTGACTTGTTTTCTTGCAGATGTTTCATTACTCAAATTAGATAACATCACCAGTGTTAGTAAGGAGTGTGGTTTGCTGTCAATGTATATTCTAGTGGCTTGTCCTATCATTGTTGGTGTGAGTGGTCTTAGAGATACTTTGGTTGTGTTGTTGGCTTCTTTAGCAGTTTCTTGATTGGGGTATTGTTTACTTAATTGTTGGTCTGATGTTAATCCTGGAATTAATCTATGCTGATCAGGGTTGCTGGTGGAGAGGTGCTTCGGGTTTTTTGTTCCCTTTTTGGCCGGTTAATTGGTGGGTGTTGTTTTTTTTGCAGTCTATAAATGTTAATATCTATGTGTCTATTGATGGCTAATTTGTGTGCCACGTTTCTAGAAATTCCCTGGCATTTTTTAACCTGGCTTGGTCTAGGATGGTTACATTTTCCCAATTGAAATTATGGTCAAGTCTGTCTATATTGTGAAATTACTGAGAATCTCCAGACATTTGTCAGAAGATATGATGAAAATCTTATCTTCTGACTGTTAAATGTCTATGGAGATTCTCAGTCGTCCAGGTCATGGTTGTCCTAAAGGTGCTTTTTTAAAGAGGGAACTGAACTTTTATTTTTTAAAAAAAGATGTTTCACTTCTTGGATGAGAAGTGAAACATCTTGAAAGAAAAATCAGGAAGTCCAGTTGCCTCTTGAAAAATTACCTTTAGGACAACCATGACCTGGACAACTTGCTTTCACCCCTTTTCAGTAAAAGTTTCCTTTGAAATACAAAGTTTTCAAGAGTCTATACGTGTTCAAAATGGGGGAGAGGCCAGTCCTTACACTGACAGGGTAAGCCACTAGATAGAATATAAATTGACAGCAAATCACACTTCTCCACTATTCTCATACCTGTTGCAGGAGGGGCCCAATATCTTTTCTGATGAAATTCCCATTTGCAATAAATTTGCTTCTCTAATCTTCGTGATCTGGAATGAAAATAGGGAAATAATCTAATCAGCTTATGTGATATAAAGCTTTCGCAGTTGGATGCTGTTTTTTATTAAACCCTGAAATAGCTCTGCTGAACAAGTACAATGAGCATTAACTTTGTTAGGCATTGAACAATCATATCTCTATATTCTGAATACCACTTTGATGACTTCTAAATGTGATATCTATTCTAAACTACTTTGTATTTTATGTGGTGCAGGGGTGGGATGCTACCGGTTCGGTGACTACGTTTTGCGTTAATAAAGCTATTTCACAGGAAAGGCGCAGGGGATAAAGAACAGGGTACTTTTATTTCTGATGATATGAATATAAAAATGAATGAAATTTAAGAGCCTTTCTTCATCCATTCCGCCGACTGCTTAACAACGGACCAGAAATCAAAATCACTTCCACCGACATACCTCACCCCTACCTTCGAATACTCTCCACACCCGTCTAAGATGCACATGCGCAGAAGCGCTTCATTCATTTGCCCTTGTTTACGCTTCGAAGTCGACGCTTCGGGTACGAATGCGCTCAGTAATGTCCGTTTCCTTCTGCGGAAGTGACGTAAACCCGTCAAGGGACGGGAAGAAGCTGAGAGAAGAAGGCAGCGGGTGAGGCGGAGGGAGGCCGGAGAGGGGTGGCTGTCCCTCGGCTGGGTTTGGTCCAGGAAGCAAGCGGCGGAAAAGAGGTGAGGATGGACGGGGTTTGGGGAGCGAAAAAGGCCGCACCTCCGTCCCCTCCGAAATTAGAAGTTAATAAATGATTATAAACATTAATTGAAGCATATTATTAGTTTTAGTATTGTAGTAATAATATTGCCGTTGATATTAACGTTATACGTTAGTTAATATTCAAGGAGCCTTGTGGGACTGTTGAGGAAAGAGAAACGAGAGGGCGAAATAGGAGCATACTTACGTCACCTGGAGATGGAAGGAAAAGGAAAGAAGCGTAAGAAATTATTCTTGTCAACATCAGTGTTTATAGTTTGCAGGAGAAGAACTCCTTCCTTAGAGAAACTTGCAGTCCAAGTGCAATGTGAACAGAAGAAGGGGAGGAAGAAAAAACCCAATTTTTGAATTTTCGATAGTGCTATTGAAAAAATCCACTAGAATATTGCCAACTTCTCACTTATACATACATAATGTATAATACATACATAATGTTGTCATTAAATGACTCTAGAATCTTTCAGGTGTGTGAGAAGGAAAATTGCTATATTTATAGTTTCACAACTGTGTGGGGTAGATACATTATAATGAACTCTTTTATAAATTGTCTTTAAAACTGGGCAGGAATCTGATTGTGAGGTTCCAAAATTGGATTATTTGATTTCCAGGATTAACTAAGGGAGGTGATTGGTTCTAGGAAAGTTTTCTGGAATTTGGGATGTTTTTTTAAAACAGAATAGCAGTTAAAGTGGTAAACTTTGATCACATACTGTATGCTAATGTAAAAAATTTGTACGTATGTATGAAATCACTGGAAACAGCCTTTGGATAGAAAAGTGGAATGCAAATTGAACAAATAATTATAATATTAGCTCCTGGCATAGATTTTTGTAATCTAGTGCTTAATTTATAGCATGATTGATTCAGAAAGAATCCTCTCAGCCCTTCAGAGAAAGAGTTATAGATGTGTGGGGGGATGCATCTTGTAGTATAAACCTTGAAAACTGCCACCAGTCAGTTTGGATGCTAGAGAAATATTTGATCTAATTGCCTGGAATTGCTGGAATATTGTATTTGGGGTTGATACCATTCTGGAAAGCTGCTGTAATGACTTCTATACCAAGTCAGCATTAGTTGCAGCATTTAGCGTTTCTAAACATTAACCAGTTTAAAGATTTAGCTCAACTTTCTTCATAGAAATTATCTGTACTGGCTGAGAGTTCTGGATATCATACTTCAACACATTTGGAGGGCACCAGGTTAGGGAAACCTGCTTTAGCTAATTATCATTGATGAAAACAGCCATACATACCTAAGGCCTCATGGCTACATCTAACCTCAAAAGCCATAGGAATGGTTTCCAAAAAGATATGAACAGTGAGATGAATGACCAGTGTTTTGAAGCCATTTTTATAGTGGGATGTCATGTTAATATGTGAAAATACTATTAAATATTGGTTTATTGTACTGTATTTCAATCCCCTCAAATGTGATAATCTTATACCCGCAGTGAACACTGTATCTGATTTTTTCTTCAGGGTGGCCTATAAGCTAAACAAAGCTAGTGCTTTCTTCAAAGTCGCACAAAGCCATGCAAAATTGGGCAAAATTTAATTAAAATTAGTTTTTTTTCTAACTTTTTCTATAATAGTATACTGAGTTTCTTGAAGCCAGTCATTCAAGTGGAAGCAGAAATAGTGCAGAATTTAAGGACAAAATAAGTTGTAGTTGATCTTAGACTTAATAGTTCAATAAGGGGTCCTTGGTCCTCTCTGAGCATGCTTGTTGTCTTGAAGATGTTTTATTACTCAAACTAGATAACATCATCAGTACTACCAGTAGTAAGGAGTGCAGTTTGCTGTCAGTTTATATTCTAATGATTTGCCTCATCAGTGTCTCCCTCTCTGTGTGTGTGTGTGGCCTTAGAGATTCCTTGGCTGTTGGCTTTGGCAGTTTCTTGATTGGGGTATTGTTTATTTGATTGTTGATCTAATGTTAATCCTGGAGTTCATCTATGCTGATCATGTTTTGGCTGGTTGATTGTTTCTTTTACATAGTCTATAGATGTTATTAATGTCTATGTGTCTATTGATGGCTTATTTGTCAGAGTGCCAGAATGCTAGAAATTCAGTGATGTTTTTGGATTTGGCTTGGTCTAGGATGGTCACATTTTCCCAATTGAAACAATGGTTAAGTCTGTCTATATGTAGTGAAATTAAAGAGTTTTCATCATATCTTATGACTGTTATTTGGTGTTCATGGATACATTCTGCCAGTCTTGTGCCTGTTGCAGTCATTATATTATATATGGTAGATCTCCTGTTTTTTCTTCTGGGATTGCTGGATTTTGTAGTTTGCTTAGAATGTTTTGAAGGGCTTTGATTGGCTAATGTGCTACACTGAATCCATATGGTTGTAGTCTGTTGATGGTTTTTGAGATATTCTTGATGTATGACAGTGTAATTCTTTTTAGCGCTTATGTTAGTTATGCTGAATTGGGTTGAGTGGTTTAGTATTTCAATATGTAAAGCAGAGGCTGATTTTATTTCCATAAGATTAATGACAATTCTTTGCTGAAATATCAATATCCTATTCTATGAAGATAACCCGGTCTTTCTCATTTATGATTGCTGTTTCTAGGGAAGAAATAACTATAAGATCAAATTTAATGTTTTGCACATTACATTATCTCCCCCCCCCCCCTGCCCACCTTTTGAATAAAAGATGAGAGAATTTGGTTTATGTCTTTGGCAATAGGAATATAGATAAGTGTGTACTTTACTGCTGGTTCCTGTTTTTCTTTCATTTCTCTTTTTGTCTCCACTTACCCTTCACCTAGCCTATAAAACATGATATATTTGTGAGTTGATGTCATAAAGGTTTACAGTACATGGTATACATAGAGGTTTTTATGTTATACTCAGTATTTATATCAGTAAAACACTGAAGGACTCTTGTAATTTTTCACTGTGAGTCAGGAATTTAGCTGTTCTTCAGCATTTCGTAAGATAATTTCCTGATTACCCTCTGGGCACCCTATAATCTTTGGGTACTATCTACAAAAATTAAGCCATTCAGGTAAAATCATCTTGATTCTGCCAACCTGCTAGCTTTATTAGCCCTCAAGTCATATTTCTAACTTGGTTTCTTAGGTCTTCCAATGTTGCAGTCACTGGATTGCAGGGACTGTAACTGAATCCATCTATGTTATGGGTGTCAAACTCATAGTGTCATGTTGTTATCACATGACGTATTGCGATATTTTTTCCTTTTGTGGAGCTGGGTTGGGTGTGGCCTGTGTGTGATGCATCCAGCCAATGGGCCACTGGTTGACACCCCTGAGTTCTATGTTGTTGCTGGTTATCCTCTTCTCTCCTTCCATCTTTTCTAGCATTAGAGCTTTTTCGAGAGAGCTAGATATTTGTACAAAGTGCCTGAAGTAGGTTTTCTAAAACTCCCTAACTTCAATTCCCTCCCCCTTAATAGTTTCTGTTGTTGGGTCAAATTGCTGAAGATAAAGAAGCTAATTTGGCTCTGAATGGAAATATATATCAAGTCTGGTTCCTTCCTAGATTTTTTTAAAGGATTTGTAGGAAATGTCATGGATGGAATTATTCTAGTTGCCCTCCTTTAAAGGGAACAAATACTTTTTACATACCAGAGACATTCTTGCATTATTCTGTTTATGGAAATGAATGACTCAAGATGAGCAAATATTCCCACAGTTCTGGGAGACTCCCTTGCTACAAAGGGATTTTTTTTCTTCAAGTATTAAGTAGTTTCGGATTTAAGTAGCATAAGGAATTTTTCTCCAGCTTTGCTAATATAAGGATCAGTGAGCTTGTCTTCTTTCTGCTTTTGTTCTGTCTTGTACTGAGACAGATATGAGTATACTGACACATATTCATTGTTTTTACTTCTGCATGCCAGGCTTGTATGCATAGCTGAAATGCATCTGGACGAAAAGGCCACTGTCACTGTGTTTGGGAAGAATATTTGAAGTTGTCATAACTCAGTAGGTATCCAAAGCACAAGACCTCCTTCTTTGCTGACTTGTTTAACTTGATAATTTGTACAAATAACAACCTTGCAATCATTGTACCATTGGGTGTGATTTGATTATCCAGCCTCTGCCTAATCGTGTTACAATGTGTATTTAAGATAAGTTGCATAAAGGTCCTACATTGTTTTTTGAATCTTAACAGCATCAGTTTCTTCTCTTTAATTCTAGAGATTAGATCACTGTCATATTCTTTCATGTGAGTTTTTTTTAATCCTTATACTGCTTGGAGCGTGTGGCACAGAGATACACTAATCAGCCTAAGAGTCTGATTATTTGGAAGTTAAATTGGTGTGAAGTCACTTTGTCCTATGTGATAATGATACCATAGCTATGGAATGTTGGGCGTTGAAGTCCATAAATATTAGAAGTTGTTGAGGTTGAGAAACACTGGGCCATAGCATTGTAGGGTTTTGGGTATCTACTGCTGAATTGGCAAATTCGATTGTTTATGACACTCTGTGAACACTCATAGCTCTGATATTCTATAGTTGCACCTCTATTATGGCAAAATTTTGACTGTCACTAACAGTGATGCATGATCACTTTCTTTAGTTTTTCAGGGAAAGTGCTGTTTGGATTCCTTAACATTACCCTTGATACTATGGTATCAGTAATGAATGGCATGTTGAGAAATGCCAGAAGAGACTTATCCTGTGGCAAAGAACTGACAGCATGACCTAAATGTTTCTCAGATTTAGTTTCTGGACTGTCTCATGGCAATAATGGAGTATGCTTAAGGACAATTTCCTATGAACTGAGAGGTTTCTTTAATTGATTAGCAAATGTTGATGAGAGATTGTTATATGGTGATGGAAAAGAATTTGCTCAGTGGGAGAAATATAACTGTTATACAGATACAGATATGCAGATTGACAGAGTTGGAAGGGATCTTGTAGGTCATCTAGTCCACCCCCACCCAAGCAGACCCTATACCATTTTTGACAGGTGGCAGTCCAGTCTCTTCTGTAAGTGAAGGCAAAACTGTGTGTTAGTGATGAGAATCTATTTCATGAATTAATCAGTAGTAATGAAAATATGCCAGTTGAAGTCAAAGAATAGGCAATCTTGTTTTTGAGTTCATATTTACAGACCCCTTACATCCTGGACATAAACTGTTTCAACTCCTTCCCTCAAAACAACGCTATAGAGCACTGCACACCAGAACAACTAGACACAAGAACAGTTTTTTTCCGAAAGCCATCACTCTGCTAAACAAATAATTCCCTCAACACTGTTCAACTATTTACAAAGTGTACACCATTATTACTGTTAATCTTCTCATCACTCCTTATCACCCATCCCCTTCCACTTGTGACTGTAACTTTGTTGCTTGTATCCTCTGTTTCCTAGTATGATTTGAGGTTGATTGTACCCTATGACTATCATTAAGTGTTATACATTATGATTCTTGATTTTTAATGAATGTTCCTTCTTTATGTCTACTGAGAGTATTTACACCAAGACAAATTCCTTGTGTATCCAATCACACTTGGCCAATAAAGTATCCCATGTGTATGTGTGTTATATATGCATTTTAGGTGTTTTGTGTATATGTATATGCAAATGATTTGTAAGTTGGAATAAAATGACAAACCACTTTGTAATAGTTCATCAGGAATGATTCTAAGTTATATTGATAATTCTTTTTGAAATGCTTGCTGTGCAATGTGTGCCATGCAAATTATCCTATTTGAAATTACCCTACTTGAGGAAAACTTCCAGAACGCTTTCTGTTTTCTATATTGAAAAAAGTTACATGTATAAATATAACAGATTTGTTTTTTTAAGCAGTTATCATTGTACTTCTGGTTAGCATCTCTCAGATGAGGCAGGAGAGTTATAATTTTGGGATATTTAGATGAATGAAAAAAACTCTGCCGCTGAACTTTATGCCAGAAAGTTTTCTTCAGTTGTTGATAAGCTAACCATTTTCCATCATGGAAATTTACAAAGGCATTGAAGGAAGTGACGTTTTGACCATTTTTCACACTTATGACTGTTGCAGCATCCCCACGGTCATATGTTCACATTTCGGGTGTTTGGAAACTGGCATGTACTTATGATGGTTGCATTGTCCTGCAGTTGCGTGATCATCTTTTGTGACTTTCTGACAAGCAAAGGCAATAGGGAAGCCAGATTGACTTAACAACCATGTTACTAACAGCTGTAGTGATTCACTTATAAACTGTGTCAAATGTAAAATGGGGTGGAACTCAACAACTGTTTGCTTAGCAGTGGAAATTTGAGGCTAAATTATGATCATGTCAATGACTCCCTGTCTTTATGACAGTTGCACTCTCTCTCAGGGTCATGTGATTACCAGCTGTAACCTTCCCAGCTGCCTTCTGACAAGCAAAGCGAATGGGGGAAATCAGATTCACTTAACAACTGCATGATTTACTTAGCAGTTGTAGTGATTCACTTAACAACTGTGACAAAGGTTGTAAAAGGGGGCAAAGCTCACTTAACAACTGCCTGGCTCAGCAGCAGAAATTTGGGGTTCAATTGTAGTGGTAAGTTGAGGAGTACCTATATGGATTAATACTCTACTACTGCAGAACCCATTTTTCTTTATTTTTACCTAAACTTATCAAAAGTTTGGCAAATGGGAGAATATTACATCTTGATAGAATGAGAGCCTTCCAGAGTTGCTCTTTTGTGAGATAAGCAGCACAGAAATATGCAGGTAGTCCTCAACTTATGATCACAATAGAGCCCAAAACGTTTGTAGCTAACTAAGTGAGACAGTTAAGTGAATTTTACAACCTTTCTTGCCACAGTTGTTAAGTGAATCACTGCAGTCGTTAAATTAGTAACACAGTTGTTAAGTGAATCTGGCTTCCCCGTTGACATTGCTTGTCAGAAGGTCGCAAAAGGTCGCACATGAGTCCTGGATACTGCAGTTGCCATAAATACGCGTCAGTTGCCACATTGTCTAAATTTTGATCTTATGACCATAGGGATGCTGCAATGGTTGTGTGATAAATGGTCATAAGTCACATTTTTCGGTGCCGTTGTAACTTTGAACAGTCACTAAATAAACTCGTAAGTCGAGGACTAACCTGTAAAACAAAATACCCTGCTTTTTCTGTGAGTTGTGCAAGAAGGCCAAAATCGCTCCCTTTTTCCTCTTTGTAGCAGGAGCAAAATGAGTGTGAAGTCAGAACGTCGAGGGATCCATGTTGATCAGTCAGAACTGCTTTGCAAGAAAGGATGTGGTTACTATGGCAACGTAGCTTGGCAAGGCTACTGCTCCAAATGCTGGAGAGAAGAGTACCAAAAAGCCAGGCAGAAGCAAATCCAGGAAGACTGGGAGCTTGCTGAGAGGTAAGACTATCCTGAGGACGTGATGAGCTCTAGGCTTTTTTTTTTCTGAGAACAACAATGATATGCGCTCCACCATTAGCTAAACTACATGAAATATTGTTTGGGTCATAAGACACAATTTTTAGACTCAGCAGAGTGCATGTTCACTGGCTGGAAGTATATCAGGTGACAAAAGTTTCAGATCACTTTCATGAAACTGCAGTATGAAACATGTCAAGCTGGTTACAGACAATAACTTTCATCTTTGATACATATATTTTTTAGTTAAAATTAAATTTCAAGTACATTTCACATATATCCTAGTTTAGATCGAGGTCCCCAATCTGTGGGCTGCGACCCACTACCAGGCCATGGCCTATTATTCATTGGTCCGCACGAGTGGTTGGCCAGTTCATGCACATGTGTGTGCAACCCCCCATTCACACTAGTGTCACCGTGAGTGTTGTGTGGGTGCTAGCATCGCCATGAGCATTGTACGGGCACTAGTGTTGTGCACACGCTCACAGCTCTGTTTGTGCATGCGCACATAAAGATAAAAAGGTGATTTTATCAATGTGGACCCCTCCCCTCTTGAGTTGTGGCAGGCCTGCTCTAGGTCATAAAACTGTATCTTCTTGTGGGGAGCTTGAGTGGCCCAGTGAGCACTGAATGGTATACTATGGGCCATGCTGCAGTTGGGTGGGCTATATTCAAATTTTGTGTAATTATTATTTTTCTTAGGGGAAGATTGGTAAAACACTCTTTTATAAAAAAAGGAAAAATACCTAAATCTTATATTTACCAGAGGAGAGTGCTATGATACTGAAATTGTTCTCTCTAGGTGTTAAAGAATGGGCTTTCTCCCAATGTTCAAGAGGTTCTGGCTAATACTGTTATAGTGTGAAGCTGTCTTTGTAGTTGTGGGTTTGCACCACATTGAATTTTGCCGTCGTATTGTAATACTATTATTTTGGGGAGCTGCATTGGTTGCAGCTCAGTATGCTGATTGTCACCTTTAAAGCTGCTGTATTCATGATTCAGGGACCAGATACCAATTACATTACTTTCTCTGGATTGAATCTGTTTATCCAGTGAAATCAGAAAGAAACAACTTGCTGAAGGTTCCTTGTTTGAGGGAATAGCATATAAAGTGACTTGGAGACAAGCCTTGCCATTGGTGGTCTCTTTTTATAGAACCTTTTCTTGGACATTTGGTCCTCCTCTACCTTATGAAGGGTTATAAAGATTCTGCTTGTTAGGAATGCATTTAGATATGGTGATGTTTGGCCTACCCTTATAGCAGGGGTGGGTTTCTACCGGTTCTGTCCACCTCTGTAGAACCGGTAGCGCTGAAGAGCAGCAGACATAGAATCAGTTCTATATCTGCTGATGTTTTTGCCCACCCACCCACCTGGGCTCTTACCTGACCTTTATTTCCTGTGTTTTCAACTTCAACTGCCATGTGAGGCACAGCTGCAGTTAAAAAAGCAGGAAAAAGTACTTTTTCAAAGGCTGCTTCTCCGCAAGCAGCGCTGCTCAGATGTCCAGGCACCAAGCTGATGATGATTTACAGGCGCGCGCAGCATGCAGGGAAGCACATCGTAAATCACCAAACCTCGTAAATCACTGAACCGGTAGTTAACCCTGCCGGATCCCACCCCTGCCTTATAGATATAGTATATTGGTTGATGCTTTGTGTTTCTAGTCTTTTTAAACCTATGTTTTTGGTCTTCCATAAGTCACTTAGCACCAGTATAAATTTAGCAGCGCAGACAGGTAAATATATACATTGGTAAACAATAGTGCAAACAATAATGTTAACCTACCAAGTGAACTGTGATTATATTTCTCATTGATGTAACATTCATCACTTTTCTGAAGAGCATCAGGAAAAGAATACTGACAGACAGACAATCATAGTTCAGTAGTTTGTGTTCTGGCACTTCCTTTGGTTTGCACAATGTAGACAAAGCTCTGGAGTTTGGTTTCTTTCTGCCTATTTTTCATGGGAGCCACCTCTAGCCGGTAGCTTTGTGTAATCTGAACAATCTAATTCAGTGATTCTGGAAATGTATCAAGCTTGGAACAATTATTTTGAGGCTATAATACACTGTTTCAGACTGTAATAACTTTCAGAATTGTTGAAATAGCTTGTTTCAAATATGTGAAATAATTGCTTTGAACATGAAATGGGGTGTTTTGAAATTGAAATGGTTTGAATACCCCTAAGAAGCCTGGGTCTAGCAGCATAATATAAGGATGTTGCTAGTCGTTTGGCAATATTTTTTAAGAGAACTGAGACTGTTTATTATTCTTCCCAATGATAGACTACAGCGTGAAGAAGAAGAGGCCTATGCTAATACTCAGCATACTCATGGGGCTCAGTCACTTACTTTCACAAAATTTGAGGAAAAAAAAACAAGCGAGAAGCTGCGGAAAGTGGCAACAGTGAAGAAATTCTTTGGAGCATCTTCGCGTCCTGGAACTAAAAAGGGTAAGGTAGACAGAAGAAATGAAAGAGAAATGTTTGCTTCTTAAGGACATTATTATGGAAGAGGTTGCTTGGAACATACTGATCTGATTCATTGATCTTCTCCATTTCTAGTGTGCATCTGCTCTGGGCATTCTGCCATCTAAGTCATTTCCTTTGGAATCTTCTAACTATTATCTGGAAAATAGAAGTTTCATGGTAGTAAAAGGTTCTAGAGTGTCTTTCATTAGCATTGAAAGTCTTTCACATACACTGCCTTGATTGTTAAAACAGTTGTACAGCTGATTAAATATTAAGAGCCAAAAACTGGCCAGAAGAAGGTTTTTTAACAGCATTCTAAACTGTAGAAAGCCATAATCTCTCAGGTTCAGCAATAGTGGGTCTCCTGAAAACACATCACTGCTGAACCTGAAAGGCTTCTGGAGAGGTTTACAGGCTGTTCTTGACTTACAACCATAACTGGGGCTGGAACTTCTGTTGATAAGGGATGCAGTTGCTAAATGAGTTGTGCCTAGTTCTATGAACTTCTTTGTTGTAATCATTAAGAATCTGGCTTCCCCCATTGACTTTGCTTGTCTGAAACCTCTTTGGAAGTTTGTAAACAGTGATCACCTGACCCCGAGACACTACAACACTTATAAATGTGAGGTCATAAGTCAGTGTTGTCATAACTTGGAAGAGTTGTTAAACAAATAGTTGTAAGTCGAGGACTATTGGTACATTGGAGGATGGTATGAATTTATTTATTTATTTATTTATTTTATTTTAATTACATTTATATGCCGCTCTTCTCTGGAGACTCAGGGCGGCTTACAGTCTATGGAGCACCATGCTAAGTGCTCAGCAATAGCCTTCATTCCATTGTATATGCCTGCTTATTATTACTAGGGCTTTTGGCCTTCCCAAGCGGCATTTTTACAAAGTCAGCTTATTGCCCCCAACAATCTTGGGTCCTCAATTTACCTACCCCGAGAGGATGGAAGGCTGAGTCAACCTTGAGCCTGGTGGGATTCGAGCCTGCACTAATTGCAGGCAGCTTGCACTAAGTGCTAGATGATTAACAGCCTGCACCACCAAGGCCCTTGGTGAACTCCAATCTCTTCGTTTTTGTAATATTGGTGAATATCAGAAGTCAGTATTGTGGTTAAAGGTGCTCCTTATCATTACTTGATCGTGAAACAGCTGCGCTGGTTTAGATACTTTGAAATTCTCATGATCTCATATCCAGCATTTGGATAAACATTTTTAATAGTTACTTTGAAATTCTGAGGGATTTTTCATTTCAAGGGTCATTAGGATAACCAGTCATAATTCTGAGACCTTCAGATCACCTCCCAAGTGATGAATCACTGATAAACATATTGAACAATAAGTTGTTGGAAGCAAGTGAGACTGTGGACTCAGATCTTAAGCCACAATTCAGTGTCATGTTTTGTCCTCTGAATAATAAAAACGAATGCTTAAAATTCAGGACTCTAGATTAGATAAGAAAGGGTTCTTATCAAATCTTTCAGTAGATACTCTGTCAACCGAAGAAGGGAAAAAGTTAAGGAAAAAAGGAAGATTTAAGACACTGATTTTATTACCTTTGTTTGTTGTCCTTACAAAACTGCTTGAGCATGGGCTGATACGAAGAAATCCAAAGGTTTAAACAAAGCAAACATTAGCATGCAGAATATTAAGGTAATTCTGAAACACAGAAAAACAACAGCTGTGCAGCAATTTTAAGGGACCTGTGTGAATGAAAGTTTCTTGCAATCTGATGAAAGCAGGTAATTGTATCCCTTTTCTTAATAAAATTAGCACAAATGAGTAGCATATGAAAGCCACATATTAAGTTTTTTTATAGGACTGCATAAATATTTGTCAAATTTGATTTGTGTTTAAGTACCTTTTACTTAATTTTATAACCCTCTTGTCATTTTTTTTTTTACAAAAACCAACAATTTAAGGAACAATAAAATGGCAAAATACAAGTATCAATTAAATTCAGGAGCAGTTAAAATTTAATTTTACAACAACATTCAGACAACACCAGCTGGAATAAAACTGCTGCTGATTGAAATTAGCAGTGGTGGACTTAAGCATGCATTTTGGAAAACCATTTCAAATTCTGTCTACTACAACTGAAAAATATCTGTGAAGATTCTCAATCATCCAGGTCCCAAAGGTTGTCCCAAAGGTACTTTTTCCGAAAGGCAAATGGTCTTGTTTTCTTTTGTTTTAATATTTCATTTCTTATCCAAGAACTAAAGAAACTTCTTGGATGACAAATGAATTGTTTTCAAAGATAACAACAACAAAGCCCTATTGCCTTTTTTTGAGAGGGGTCTGTGTCTTTGGGACTACGATTAGAAAGACTAAAGTGTCAGCTTGCTATAAATACAGCAACAGTAGTGGGTCCAGAGAAATGTTTTGAAGGTGGAGTGTTCAGGTAGGCATATAAGGAATAATAGAAAATTGTGTTTAGATATTGGCCTATCCACTCAATGGCCATGATTAAAATCTTGTCATTCCACTGTCAGCACTTTAACACCTCCTTTCTGCTTTTTGTGTGCGTGTTACTCTTGGCTACTAACATCTTTCATGTTCACATGCATTTTGGCATATTAAATCAACCTTAGAGCTGGTTGCACGTTCCTCAAAACTGCTTGTTTTCATGTGTCACCCATTCTGCGCTTATTACGTTTTGAAATATATTTTTCCTTCTTCAGTCATCACTTTCAAAGTGCTTGACCCTCAGATGTCCAAGCTATTATACTGCCATCTCTTTCTGTAGATCAGACCAGGAACCCTAGATCCGTTGCCTCCCTTCTTCTTTATTTCCCTTGTTGCCTGTGGCTGTCCTGCTTGCTGTTTTGTATTTGCTCTAGTCTAGCCATTCAGGAATCCAGTTTTAAGCCTGAACAGCTTGAGGAAGAAGTCAGTGCTGATAATCTTCTAAGGCATTTGAAGGAGATGTTTACTCCGTCTTGGGAGCTTGCTTCTCCTACTGAAGGTAATACAGCACAGAGAGTCAAACCATGCGGGTGCTTCTTTTAGTGGCTTTGCAGGAGCCAAGCTAGAATTATGGCAGGAGTAACTTACCGTATCTTCTAAACCTAAATAGGTATGCTAGAGAGAAATATAGACAATAGAAGGAGTTTAAAAAATAATGATTGTGGAGCCTAAACTTTGTTTTTTTTCCTTCAACAGGAAATATTGTAAATTCTACTTAAATATTTGCTTGGGTTAAGTTATAAAGGAATCCTTGTATCTATTAATCTTCAAGCAAAGCTAAAAATTGATGAAGTCTTGATCATTTTGAATCTAAATATTTTAATTTTGACTACATAAATTCGATTAATAAAATATTTTTTGAAAAGGCAAATTGTAAGGCACTTTATTGATCAATTAGATCAAAATTTTGCTCAGACCAAAATTTTGGTCAGTGAAAAAACAGAAATTACTCATGTATTTTGAGAAATAAATGAGTTTAACTGTTGGGAATGGGGCTGTTTGCTTCGATGCAATGAAAAAGAATCTTTGTGAAGACTTGAATAAGGCTGAGTGTTTCCTCATCTTGGCAGGTAGCTCATAAGTGCTCTATTTTTTCTTTTGATCGATCATTTAATGACATCAAATAAATGCCTAGAGATCACATAGAAACAAATGTATTTTTGCTACCTTTTGGAAGATTCTACCTTCTCTTATTACAGGAAATTTAGCTGATTGCTACTCTTGCTTCTAATATTTCAGTAGAGAGTATCCACATGATTCCAGCATATTTTCCATCCAAAACTAAATGTGTACTCTTAAAAAAAGAGACTCTGTGTATAGTATAAAATCTTATGCTTTTTTTAAAAAAACACTCCTGTTGGAATTCTTGTTACTGTACTGACTTCCAAAGATGAGGACACTGAGAACCAGTTTTAACAGAAATAATTTTCTAAGGGATTTCAGATGCATGCTGTGGTGCTTTTCCTTATTTTCATTCATTTGATGGATTATTTATGGCTTCTGTCAGCTCTCTGTCAAGTGTTTTAAAGATGTTCAGACTGGCTGCTGTATATATTTTTAAGCCAAATAGTTTTGATGAAAGATGAAGTTTTTTTCTGAATTTTATGATAACAATTTATTCTGTATGTAGTCAGGTTTTATTTTTTAATATCATTCAGCCAGAAGATGCTGGAGGTACCAAACTTTACACCTCTCATATCTAATACTATAATAAAAAATAAAACCCAAATGTTTTTAGTGTTTACTTTTTCACTCAGCCTTTTTCAACCATAACTTCTAGAGTTCTCAAGAAGCTTGCCCAATTACCTGTTAGCATCAGGAGCACAGCATAATGTGGAAGTTCATTTTCTTGAACAGTATGCATGTTAAACACCAAGTAGGTAGTAACATTTTAAATATGCTGTGTAGTTGATTTGTCACATCCTTTTTTAAAATGCAGTTAGAAAAGGCAGTGAAGACTGCAAAGAGTGTTTTACATCTTAAAAAAAATATTGGCTACTCTGAAGTGCAGTATTCAGTTAGGAGCATTTGGCTGATCTTGTCTAGGCTCAGAGGCTACTGAAGGCCATCTTAACTCTCTTAACCAAATATTGACTATTGGGAAATGCCAGAACTGTGGGAAGTCAAAAGGTGGCCTTGAAGAAAGCACTTGCAACCCACTTCCATAATGCTGCTTAGAGAAATGTTTGGGTGTGTCCATGGATTCACGAGAAGTAGAGTGCAACTCACAGAGTTGATTTTTTTCAAAGGCTTAGTTGCCCTCCCACACACTAAATGCAGCCTTCTCCAACCTGCAGTCTTCCAGGCATATAGTATATCCAATGGCCAGGATATATTAAATGGAGGCGATTGTTAAGAGGAAATGTATTCTAGCGTTATTAGGAATTACTGAATTAAGCAAAAATGCCCAAGAGTTTTGAGAAAATAGTGCTGAAGAAGAATACTGGAAAAAATGACTTTTTCTGGAGAAGATAGCATAATTATAATGCAGAAATTTGGATGGTTCAGAAACTGACCTGAAAGATGTAAATACTTTTTAACCTTCTATATTTGCCTTGCAAAGGCAATTCATTTTGTCAGTATACATGTTGTTCTGTTTCTAGGGATGAGAAAGCTTCAATTAGCAGATGTGGTGCTTAAAATGTTAGGATAGGACTTGGGAGATCCATAGAAGCTCATTGCTCCTCCTAAGTGAAGTATCTCACAGGAGTTGTTGGAATAGGGAGAACTTGGGGGAGGGAGTCCTATATATATTTGACTCATATAAGAATCTAATAATTATATAAAATATAATTTATATAATTATATAAAATATAATATAGATTTAATAAATAAAAACAGAGAAGTGGTAGCCAATAACTTACTCACATTCCTGCTATCTTACAGCCTATTGTTGTTATGTTGAAGTGGAGCAAGTCATTTAAAAGGATGACACATATTTTGTTGGCCACCGAAGATAAGAGAGCAGAGGGCAGACTGTATATAAGTAATGTATTAAGTTTTGTAAGCACCTTGAATTAGGCTTAGAAAACAGCTAAAACAGGTGATGGATCAGGCTAAATCAATAATATTTAAACATGTATTATTGCATACATTACATTTAGCTAGATTTGCATGGCACAGGTCAAGCTGTATCTCATGTAATGGCCTGTTTCCCAAAACAGCCAGCCATGTTGCATGGGGGAATAGAATCAGAGGTGGTATTCAGCAGGTTCTGACCAGTTCTAGAAAAGCGGTAGTGGAAATTTTGAGTAGTTCAGACAGTGGTGGGATTCAAACATTTTTACTACCGATCCTGTGAGTGTGGCTAGGTCGGCATGGTCATGTGATTGGGTGGGCATGGCTTTCTTTGCAGCATCTCGCCCCCGCCCCATTTTTTGGGCCTTCCTGGTCTCAGGGGAGCCTCCAGGGGGCCGTTTTTGCTCCCAAAAGGTTCCCCTGGGGCTCAGGAAGAAAAAAAAAAGGAACATAGGAAGGGTATGGAGCACCGCTCCATGCTCCATTTGGGGCCTTTCTGGCCTCAAAGGAGCTTCTTGGGGGGGCATGTTTTCTCCCAGGAAGCTTTCCTGGGCTTCAGGGAAGGGTGGGGCAAGTGAGCAGCGACCGGGTTGGGGGCGTGGCCAGCCAGAAATTATTACCGTTTTGGCCACCCATGCCAAATTCTTGCTACTGGTTCGCCTGAATCGGTGTGAACTGGCTGAATAGCACCACTGAGTTCGGAGAACCGGCAAATACCACCTCTGACTGGAGGTGGTATCCTTCCCCTGCCACGCCCACCAAGCCACACCCACAGAACCAGTACAATTTGAATCCCACCACTGAATAGAATCAGTGGGGCATGAAAGCCATATTCCTCCCTTGGGTGTCCTCACCATCTTACAATGAGTAATATGTAGCCTCTGACTACGGACTTGCCATTCTAAGTAATGCAATGGATTATTAATGTGTACCATGCTTTATTATCTGTCTTTTACAATATTTTCTTTGTTGGAAAACAGTTGATGTATGTTATTAATATAACTCTAACATTTTGTTGCTGGATCTGTTTTCCTTGTTGATCAAAACAGAGGTCTAACTTTCAGCCATGCTGATAAAAAGATAATGATCTCACTGTCTTGCTGTCTGGCATTTAGAGATATCCTACCTGTGTGTCCACAGGCTTCAATTAGATATCAAGTGTAATAGCTGTTGCTGTTCTCCTCTATGCATATTATCAAGTCATTCTCTTATTTTATTGCACCGTGTGCAGCAATAGTACACTTTGACCATTGTCTGCTGTAGTCATAGTTGCAGAACTGGATCATGTACCCTGCAAACGTTGTGATTAGTTTTTCCTAGCAGGGATTTAAAAGCAATGGTGTTTAAAAAGCCATTTGTAGTAGCTCTGCTGGACACTTTCATGATTGTGGCCTTTTTGTTTTTGTAAGTTTGAGTTTTTTGGTCTTCCAGAACAATTTTAGGCATGTGGAATTAATAATTGTCCTAGGAAATACTGGAAAACGGCATTGTTTTCCTTTTTCTGTTTAGCAACGCAAGCTGTGTTTTGGGACTTGTTTCTTCTTTTGAAATGGAAATATAAAAATTATATATAAGATTGGGGACAAGAATTCTGCCAAATACTGTAGATCGGAGATAGAAATTGGATACAAGGCTGCCATCCCTTGCATAAAATATGCAGTTTAGCTAAAAGCCACTTAACTTTTGCAGTTGCTTAATCGGATCTTGTATAAATGGCCAGTAAAGATCATTATAGCTTTATATGTTTGGGACTTCGTTTGTAATTTTTAAAATATGCAATTGGGTTAAAAACCTCCTCTCCCCATATGTGAGGTCAGTGGCATATGATGCTCTAGTATTGGCAAGAACTCCCCATGTATCCTAAGGAAGTTTGCAGGAAGAATGGGATTTTTGGACTCAATCTTGATGAATCTGTCTGAGGCATTACTTCATATTGGCTAGGAGTTATAGTCTTGGGGGTTCCTTGAGGGGTTGGAAGCAAACCAGTTGGATTGTTCCAAGTCTTCTATAGAAGATGTGTGGAAGACTTGGAACAATCCAATGTATGTTATCAGTAGAAAGTATCTCATGTTATAGCTGACTAGAATGAAGCAGAGAAAGGAAAATAAGGTAAAAGTATGATTGAAATACTGCATAAGCCTCAGTTACAGTTTTGATTTTTTGCACTTGCATATAGGGTCAGCCCAAGAGTATAGTAATAACTTGCTGTCCTTATGACCATGTGAATGATTGCATTTATTTCTTGAAAATTTAAAAAGAATTTAAACTTCTGCATAGGCATAGGTAACAAATCATTTGTGAACACATAGGTCTTGAAAACCAAGTATTCTTTGTTTCTTCAATTTGTATGCTGCTGAATTACGGCAGCTTACAACAATATTAGACTTCTCGGAGTTCAGACACTTGTCAGCAAACCTATAAATTCCCACCTGCTAAAAAAATGTGAAGTAAGCTGCCGTGTTTTCATAACAAATGCTTTCAGCGTTCTTTATTCCTTGTTGTGCTCACATTAATCATTGGTTCTCTGTGTTAGATGCATTAGTGTTTGGCTTGCATTTGTGAGGTGCTGATTAAAATTCTTTGTGTTTTCTTTGTCTCCTGCTTCTTTCCCTTCATCCTGCTACATTTGCATCTTCTGTGCTTCATTCTGAATAGCGCTGGTTAGCAAACTGAAAGGTGGGTGAATTGATGCTGCTGTTTAGACAAAACAACTTTTTAGTCTTGCATTTTGTTTCTTTTTGGAAGGGCTCCAAATACTATGCATTTTAACCTAGGTGAGAAATGTATTCAGATATATCAGTGTACTGAATATGAATTAGGTCCATAGAACTTGCTAGGTATTTTATAGTCAACCAAATTTACATTATTGAATATCACTGCCCCTTTTATTGCCTGTCATGTCAAGGACTCATCTTCAGTATTTCCATGGATGCATCATTCATTGAATAGTTTGGCTAATATAGATTTATTTGCTGCTTGTCTCATGATGGACCATATGGTGTCAGTTTAATACCTTCTCTCAGGCTTCCTTGTGCCACTGAGTTTATTCTTATTTTAAATTATTTTTTTAAAAAAATAAATGTCATGTTCTGTCCTTCACCAGATAATTCTTGCTGGGTCTTTAATCTACTATATTCTTGTGAACTTCAGTATGAATGCTGGTTGGGTTTTTTTGGACCACCACAATTTCTCTGATAGGGTTGTTGTTATGGGGAAAATGGGAGGAGGAAGGAGTAAGTTCTCCACCTTGAATATAAGAAATAATAAAGGTGGGATAAAAAAAATCCACATATACACATCCCAGGATAATGTTGCAGGATCCAATCTGGGTCAGTTACCAGAACCAGAGGTTTAGCCTTCTGAGCTTTCGGATTCGTGTTGAAGCCCATCCTCAGGTAACATCTTTCTGCCAAAATGTAGGAAGAAGTTCCCTGAAGATGGGCTCCAGCTCGGAAGACTAAACCTCTGGTCCCAATGACCCACTTAAATTGGATCCTGCAAATCCAAATAAATAAAATCTGGGTGGACTCTGACTGTATGTAATTACACTTTTCTGACTGTAATTATTTCCCTTATAAAGAGCTAAAAGGGAACAGCTAAACAATGAAATTGTTGGATTTAACTATTCAATTATTTGCTTTTTCATTCAGAGTTGAGTATAACGTTGAAAAAAGCTGAGATGCGCATGAAAGGATTTGTTATATTATAAAGGTTTTTGTCTTAAACAGATTATTTAATATTAAAATCTCCATTGTGTTGTATTGTATGTATGTCTCTGTCATGTTAATGAAAGGGAAAATAGATGTACAGAGCAAATTTAGGGAGAATTAAATAGGGAGAATTAAAATAAAAAGTAGAAAAAGACAAAACAGAAAAAAAACCCTATTAGGTTTCTGACTTCTTCCTTTTTATACACCTGCTATTTTGCAATATAGGTACATCTCCATTAGTGCAATTAATGAATCACAGGAAATATTCATATTATTTGAATTTGTACTACGTGAAATAATATTTCTGTGGTGAAAAATATGATAATTGATTCCAGCTCGACAGAAATAGGCAATGAAAATTTTTAAACAGACATTTTAAATGTATATTAATGAAATATTATAGTAAAGGAATTTATGGTGAAATTTATGGTGAACAATGTCACAGAGTATTATAGAAAGCAAAATAAATTTCTAAAAATTACTACAGAGTTAGACATTCCAACATCACTGAAACGATTCTTTTCTTTCATGACATTTCCAATATTTATTACAGTATGATCTGTCTATCTTAGATATTACTGATGGAGTTGTATATCATTTGTAAAATATTACATACCAATCTTCCTTTGGGTTATCATTTGGTATGGGTTTTATAGATAAGGCCATGATTCTTTCCATTATTGTGTTCTATTTCTTTAAAATTTTGCAACCATGTTTTTGTTTGTTATGCTATTTATTTGTTGCTATTTCTTTTAAAGTTTTGCATCCATTTTTTGTTTATGTCTCGGTGTCATATTTCAGTAAAAGTTTACATAATATAAAATGCCCTCATAGGTGGTGTTGGGTTTGTATTAACATTTTAAATACTATTTTTCTTTCTTAATATCCCTCCTTCCTTCTTGAGATCTAATTGTATCACCTGACTATTTGTAAAAATATCAATAATGGTGGATTCCAGTCTTTACTAAGTAGTACTTGCTGTGTTTTTAGTCTATTCGTAGAATTTGGGTGAACCATATCTACATATGTAATTACATATATTTTTCTTGCTGTAATTAACACCAATATGAAAAATATTCGAAGGAGAAGCTAGAGTGTTAAAACACATCCTATATCTGTAGTTTTTAAAGTTATGGCAGCTTCAGCAAAGATAGAAGCAGTGTTTCCAGAAAATGCTATAAGTGGTAGTAGATTAATGGACTCTCTTACATTATTTCTGTAAACACTTTACAAGATTTGTCACAGTGATACATGGAAGACTGCAGCTTACATATATTGCCTCTTAGAATGGGTTTGATAAGTAGCATGTGTTAGTTAATTGCTTTAACTAGCCACTTTTCTAAAAAGTAGGACATGGGCACAAGGTCTGATTAAACATTTGATACCTGGGGAAAATTGACTCTTGATAAATGGTGTCTGTCATGCAGCAGACATCTGAGTTTGTAATTTCCATCTGAGAAAGTCTTATTGGCTGCAATTCTAGTTTAGCTTACAAGAAGTAGAAAATAAGCCTTCAAGGTTTTGTGTGTAGAGTGTTTTTTTTCTTACAATAAATAACTTCTTCTTTTTCATCTGTTGCTCATAATACACTTCTGACTAAGAAAGTTGAGTAATTTTTATTTGTAACAGTGTGCTATTCTCTCTTTTTGTAGAAGTCCCGGAAGCCAAGGCGCCTAGTCCTTCTATCAGTAGGCAGGTCAGCATTGAAACCGATAGAGTGTCCAAGGACTTCATTGAATTTCTTAAGACCTACAATAAGGCTGGCCAGGAGGTCTACAAGCAGTGCAAATTGTTCCTGGACACGATGCATCGCAAGCGGGTGAGCCATTCTTACAGGCTAATGGGTTTGCTGGCCTTGGTGATTCATTTGGGGTTTTCTCTGCAGGGGTGAAATTCTGGACGTGGTGTACAAGAAGAGGATCAAGCACCTTTCATGGTGAAGGTAGCAAAAGCATTAGAAGGGGCCTGGCAGGAAATGGAATGAATTTCAGTTATGACCTGCTTGGGAAGCAATCTGTAAACATGATATTTAAAGAAGGAGAAAAGTATATTGCTTTTATGTGAAAGGAGATTAAAGGGAGGTTTTTTTTTTTTTTTTTGCCAACTACAGATAGTATTTTGCTTAATGATAACTTAATTTAAAGTTATGGTGAATGCCTCCCCCCCCCCACTGAATTACTTATGATCCAATTCTGGAGGTCCTATGTTGGTAAACACATACATTCCTGCGGTCACAGAACTGGTTTATTTTTACAGCTGGTTGCAGCATTCTGCAGTTATGTGATCATGATTTACAATTATTTTTGCTAGTTTCTAGTCTTTAGGATAAAACCATGATGGTGCAATAGTTAGAACGCAGTATTGCAGGCTAACTCTGCTGACTGTCAGCAGTTCAATCATGACTGGCTCAAGGTTGACTCAGTCTTCCATCTTTCTGAGGTCGTTGGGGGAAACATGCTGACTCTTGTAAACTGCTTAGAGCAGGGCTGCAAGGCACCATGAAGCAGTATATAAGTCTAAGTGCTATTGCTATTTCTAGCAAAAAATACCCATAGGAATGAACTCACTTAACGACTGTTACATTCACTTTATGATGCTGCAGAAAAGATCATAAAATTGGGTTGATCATGTGGCTGCCTCAACTTATAACCATCATGACTTACAATGGAATTTTTGGGCTCTGTTATGGTCATAAGTTGAATACTACCTGAAGTTTACTTTTTAAATAGCAGAGTCATATTAGATTTGTTTGCAACACAGAAATGCAGAGATCAAAGTTTTTTCTAATCTACTAGTATGTATAGAGTCATCTTCCCTTTCAAGAAATATGATAGTGTGTTTACTACCGGTATACTTATGAAATATGTAAGCTAATATACAAGTCTTATGATTAACAGCTTAGAAATTGCCGACATGGAACTGCAGACCATGGTATTTTAAAATTTGGTAGGGTGGAGAGGAGGAGACATTTGCTATTTGCTTTAAATAAATTTCACAATTCAAAGTTGTAAGCTACCCAGATATGCTGTATAGTGAGATGGGCAGCATATAAATTAGGAAGGGAGGGAGAGTTGCCAGAAGTTAGATTGTCTTGTGTGCCATTTTTATGGAGAAATGCTTGTATGATCAAATCTTTTCTGACATTTCTCAGCACTGATTGCTCTTGACATAACCTCCCCTTCTTCATGGATATTAATGTTTTTCATCCTCTGAGAAACTTGACATCTTCTCTGAGAATCTTAGTAAAGTTACTGGTTCACCTGAAAATAAACGATCTGATCTGGAAAAAGATATGCAGCCTCTAGTGTCTGCCTTATGCTGTCTGGTTCTATGAAGAGTCCAGTGTGTTATTTGTAAGATTGGGACCTCCATTGAACTATAGGTCAGGTATAGGGCAGAAGGAAGAGCAAAGGTTCTACCACCTTGGACTTAATCTGGCCCCCATATGGACAATGAACAGAATAATAAGTACTTGGATTTTATGAGATCTCAAATTTGGGGCTTGCCCATTCTCGCACACATGACTGATTTCTCTTTATAGGAGTTGAGTATTGAGGAACAGTCTGAATATGCTCAGAGCCTCTATCAGAATGTGGCAGATAAGCTACAGACTCGCTGGAAAGGTATTGTTCTTACATATTTTCCCATTTTATTTACGGAACTTGGAAGAAAGAAGGGTAATAACCATTATGGATACAATTTTATAAATGTGCTTCTTCATGCCTGTGCTTGGAGTGGACTTGGTGGGGGGTTAGGGTTGGGGGGGTGGGACTTTTGCCTCAGTGATGCTGCTGCTGGTCTCTATCTTACAAAGAAGAAATCCTTCACCAATGCAGTATGGATGAAGGCTGCCGAAAGGAATCGAAAGCCCTCAACTCAGCCTTTCCAGAATCCCCAAGTTCAGAATTTAAATTACATTTTTATTGAAAAGATTTAACAGTTAGTCCTTGACTTAAGACCACAATTGAGCCCAATATCTCCATTGCTAAGCAGGACAGTTGCTAAGTACCCCATTTACAACCTTTCTTGCCACAGTTGCTAAATGAATCACTGCAGTCACGTTAGTAACATGGCGGCTAAGTGAATCTGGCTTCTCCATTGACTTTGCTAGTCAGAAGTTCACATGAGGTGATCACATGACACCAGGACACTGCAACTTCATGAATACGTGTCAGTTGCCAAGTGTCCAAATTTTGGTCACCGTGGGGATGCTGCAATGGTTGTATGAAAAATAATCGTAAATCATTTCCCCCCCCCCCAGTGCCGTTGTAACCTCAAACGGTCCCTAAACAAACAGTTGTAAATCAAGGATTAGCCGTATGTGTAAATTGTACAAATGAACCTTCAGGTATAGAGGTAGTCCTCGACTTACAACCATTCATTTAATGACCTTTTGAAGTTACAGTGGCACTGAAAAAAGTGACATGATCATTGTTCATACAACCATTGCAGCATCCCCATGGTCTTGTGACCAAAATTTGGACACTTGGCAACTGGCAGTTGTTTACGATGGTTTACAGCCTCCAAGGACCTGGGATTATCAAAGTCAATGGGGGAAACCAGGTTCACATAAAAACTGCATGATTCACTTAACAATTGTAATGATTTGTTTAACAACCATGGCAAAAAATCATAAAATAGGGCATAGCTCACTTAACTGCTTTCTTTAGCAATGGAAATTTTGGGTTCAATTGTAATCGTCTATTTTTTTTTTTTCTGGGTAAAGCAAAACTTTGTGAAAGAAGCTTCTCTACTTTCACTGGAACTATTGCTAGGGAGTTTTTGGCTACAGACTAAAGAATGTTCCGTTAGATTCTTCTTGGCATTTATTCCACCTAATTGCAAAGTTCCATTTAGCTGCTGGCTTATTTTGCACTGTGCTCGCCTAGTATTTATAGCAAGCTTATCAATGAATGGTGCAACAAGGGCTTTGATTTTCAGTTTTCTTGGAATCAGAGGGATGACTGGCCCTGGCATTCCATGCCTACACATGCGTTGGAACCTGGGTTTCCCTGCTTCTGGTCCAGCATCTTAACTACTACATCATACCCACTCTCAAATAATATGTTACTGTAGGTGATGTTTTAGTAAAAGGAGGGTAAAAATGGCAGATTCTGTCTAACTTCAAACAATTGCTGTGATGATATGAGGAAGAAGCTGGATGTGTTAGAACTCTCTTAATAAGCACTTAGTTCTTCATATTAGAGTACTCTGAAATTTGATATGGTTTTCTTATATACAACTTTTATGCTCCCTCACTCTCCCGCTAATCTTCTTAGCTCTTCTTTTAGACTCTTGTTTTTATATATATGTATATTGTGTGCGTGTATATATATCTATATATATACATACACACACACACACACTTTCTGTTTTAATGCATATCTTTTATATATTCTAACTTTTCATATTGTTTTAGGCTCTATAATATAGCTTTTATGCTTTTTAGTTGATGTATAGTCAATTATGATCATACAGTCTATGATGATTGTAAAAATGTGTTTGTTTATCTCTGTGTCTTTTTCAGTGCCTCCAGAAAAAGTGGAAAAAGTGATGGATCAAGTGGAGAAATACATAATGACCCGCTTGTATAAATACGTTTTCTGCCCGGAAACCACGGAAGATGAGAAGAAAGATCTGGCTGTCCAGAGAAGAATCAGGTTTGACTTTAGGACTAGTTTCTCTCTTTCAGACGCAGGATCCTTTAACATTTGTTACTCAGTTGTACCTGGGTGATTCCGGCTGTAGTAGTTTTTCTCTTACCTTTCTCAGGTTTCTCTTTGAGGTAGTTGAACTTTTAAAAGCTGTACTATTGCCTACAGGGAATTATTACTCTCACTGTTTTAGGCCATTTTATCTATGCTGTGTAATGTTTCAGTTCACTGCCTTCCTCAGAGAGAGGCCATGCCAATCTTTAATTATTTTATTGGAATAACCAATATTAAATTTATGGTCGAAATAAGAAAACTTTTACAGTAGTATTAGCAGATTGAGCTTTTGTGCAATAAAGTTAAATACATATCAGTACATCTTACAAACAACAGTGAAAAACAGTAAACGTTTATATCCTTGTGAAGGATTTAAAGGTCCAATATAATTTAGATTTCTCAAAGGGAACAATGAAACCAATTGAACTTTATACTGATCTCTTTTCTTTAAAAGAGCAATATGTGAAGAACCTTGGGGATTACTCAGTTTGAAATATATCATCTTGAAAGCTCTTCTTACAATGTTTTATATTGCTTTCGTTGCATTCTTGAAAAATATGTAGTTAGTGTTTCATGACTATCTGCCTAAACAAATATTAACTAATAAATTTATTTCCCTGTGAATATCTAAAAGTCAAGTCATCCAGAAATTTTTCTGCAGTAATTTCAAAAACATTGCAGAGCTTGGAGAATTAATTTCTTGACAGAAAACATAAATGCATTACAATCTACAATGCCATATTTCTGTCTGTGTGTCTGTCTGTCTGTCTGAATGAATGAAATGCTTTAATTTCAAAATATATTTTTGAGAGGAAAATAGAAGAATAGTACAGAGATCATATATTCACTATCCTGATTTATCAAATGTCATCTGTTTCAATTTCTGACCTAGTTGCCTGCTATGTCCAGTAGATTGGCACCAAACCGACCAAGTGCCTAGGACATATTGAAAGCTATTTGGCAACAGATGATTCCTCTTTGAGGATTTAATGCTTTTGGACTTTTACATACACAAAATATATGCATATGCTGTAAAAATGGTCAATTGGCCAATATATTTTTTGACTCAAATGAAAAAAAGTATGTTATAAGGCCAGCTGCTATCATTCAATTTGTAGGGCATAGAGCAAAAACAAGAAGCTTACGAGGAGCTAATTTTATGCAGTGTTACACATTAAGAAAAATAATGTATCTGATTGTAATTGGGTTTTCTATTCATAATTTTTTTTGTCTATAAGGATGTATCACTGGAGATTACAAGTGAGCTCCTTAACACAAAGTTATATGTGAATAAATGAATGGGAGCACATTGAGGAAAAGATTACCCAAATGTTTAACATTTATGTTGTAGGCTTCACAAAGACCATTGGAGTTGGCACCAAAGTGAATCCACCCCCCCAACTACAGGCCTACGACCACAACTGGGACCACAATTTCTATTACTAAGTAGGGTGGCAATTAATTGAATTGTGCCCAATTTTATATCCTCCTTTGCTATGGTTGTTAAACGAATCACTGCAGTTGTTAAGTGAATCATGTAGGTTGATAAACTAATCCAGTAATCAGATAAGCTTCCTCCATTGACCAGTCATAAGTCACTTTTTTCAGTGCCATTATAACTTTGTATGGTCACTAAATGAATGGTTGTAAATTAAGGACTACCTCCCTTTTCTGAATCAGATGGATGTAGGACAGATTGCAGATTTTCCAGTTTGGCAGTCAAAATATATAACATCAGACAGTTTCTTTTTATTTTCCAGTCATAATCTATAGATGACTTAAAGCAAATCTTTATTATCTTTCAAAATGACTGGTTTTGGATGCATCCAAAATTATTTAAAACCATGCCTAAGAGTGGATTTCTCATGATGTTGATATTGGTCTCTAAAACCCCATAGGACTTGAACTAGGTGGTTTAGGTTGTATGCAATAAGAAATTAAATTAAGAAATAAAAGCAGATTAATTATTTAAAAAACTAAATATTTACTCTCTGCTTTTGTTTCCCAGAATGCAATTGTCAACTCATAAAATATTTCTTATGGTCTTTTTAGAGTTGCCAATTGAAAGGGAAGGGGAAGCAGTGTGGCAGCTTGCAAACCGAAAGTGCATTCCATAAATAGTTTTCAAAGATAGTAACTAGGTGACTGAAGTTTCTGCCTCGCAAAGTTCTAACTGGAGAGCATGATTGATGACTGTTGGCTGCGGATGTGTCTCGTTGGAGAATATGAATTACGATATACCCAGAGGTGGAGGGAAAACCAGGGTCAAGGATAACAATGAATTATGTGTCTCAGAGTTGACTACACCCAGGCAGTGCCGGACATTTTAATTCCCAATAAATCCTTTTGAAGTTTTGGAAGTTTGGCTCGAGACTCATGATTTAAATGGGGGTAACTGCCGGAATCCTGACAACAATTTTTTTGGGCACAGAGTTTTGTGCTATAGTTTGTAACTATTTTAAGGATCTTAATAGTGGTTTCCCCTCCCCTTGCTTCCAAATCAATCCGCAGAGCTTTGCACTGGGTTACTCCACAAATGCTTTGTGTTCCTGTCAATGAAGACATCCCTGAAGTCTCAGATGTAGTTGTGAAAGCTATCACAGGTATGTAAAGGGCTGATGGATTGGACAGGGGATATTTATTGATCTCAGGTGTTTTTACCACAGTAAAAATCATCAGGTCAATCCCAGGAGTAAACATGTCTAGTATCAGAAGGCTAGTAAGAAGAATGTGAGTTTAACCCATGGTGTCTACATTCTTTTTTTTTTGTGAAAACCTTGTTCAGGAGTAATTTCTCAAAAAAAAATATGAGATAATATATTTCTCATGTGGCTGGTTCATACATACTAATCTAAACCTATATTATGGTTTGTTAGTTTTTCTGCTATACATGCTAGTATGAAAACACGTAAGAATAATATTGCAAGAGTAATGTTTGGTACATTCAACAACTGTAGAACCAGAATTCAGAATGACATGAGAGTGCAACCTGTTTCATTCTCTCTGCATACTCCCCACCCAGGAAGCGCTTTTAAAGGGGCTTTTAATGGGAATGGAAATTATTCACACTGACTACTTAACAAACTGTTTAGAAGAATACTTTGACCCACTAAGTTTGTATAGACTTAGTTAGTTAGTGTCCCTAATTTCTAAGAAATTCTTCCTGTCCTCTCCTCTTCCTTGCTTACTTGTCTTTCATTTCATCCATTGGAATAACTGCCTGGAATTCTTTAAAACTCATTTTAGAATAAGTCTCCTTTTGATGGTGTGCCTACTGTCTGCCATTACATATTTTCATAGCAATTGATTTCCCAAAGGCCAAAAGTCTGGGTCATTGAGCCTTCTGTCCCTTGCAGTTCTGGCTTGAGACTTGAATCATTCTAGAATTAGGATTATGAACTGATGGCCATTCAGATGTGGCTTATCTATAACTCACAGCAATTCTTAATCTTGTCTCATCAGCTAGAAATTTGTCATTCAGCAGGTCTCTGAACTTATATGTTTAGTTGTGCTATTCTGGTGCAGTAAAAATCATTATTAATATTTTATACTGCTTGCGTATGCAGGCCAAATACAGTAACTGAGGGTTCATCATTCAAAGCTGTCATAAATAAATAACCTGGTTGATTGTAACTGTACCTTTTAGCCGTCAATCATCTGAACCTCCTGCAGAGTCTTATATATTCTATAAAACAGTTTTAGGACAGACATATATATTTTAAGGACAAATGATAATATTGCAGCCAGCAGCATTTTCAAGGCATTCCTTTTCTTCTTAACTCATATGAGGATTCTCTCTTCAAAGAATAGCACTGGTACTTGTCGTTCTTTTAATAGCTAACTATTTAAAATTTAAATTACTTAAAACTAAATCATTTTTGGGTAATTTGGCTTATTAGTGGATTGCTTATATTAAAACTTGCATTCTTCTTCTTGTACGGCATAATTACCATAATTGATAAGGCTTTTTTTCCTCCTCCTTTCTTAGCATTTTCCTTCAAGTGCAGGATCCATTCCCCCGCCTCCCCCAGATCAGCTGCATGTTGATCCATTGGCTGCAACAGGAATTGACCAATTAGCTTATCACCCAAACTTAATGTTGTGAGCTGAAAGTTTTGTAGGAAGAGAATGATTGATCCAAAGTCACCTAGCCAGCTTTCATGCCTAAGAGGAGACTAGAACTCACAAGTCTCCTGATTTCTAGACTTTAAAGGAAAGATACCATGCAAGTTTTAATAAACACTTTTAAGCATGGAGGGTGGGACAAATAAAGTGGAAAGAGCCCTGCCAATGAATGCAGCCTCCCCCCTTGATTCCTGACATGGTTTTCCTTTTGCAGACATCATTGAAATGGACTCGAAGCGTGTCCCCCGGGACAAGTTGGCCTGCATCACTAGCTGCAGCAAACACATCTTTAATGCCATCAGGACTACAAAGGCTGAGCCAGCTTCAGCTGATGACTTTTTGCCCACTCTCATCTACATTGTCCTGAAGGGCAACCCACCCCGCCTGCAGTCCAACATTCAGTACATCACTCGGTTCTGCAATCCTAGCAGGCTGATGACCGGGGAAGATGGATATTACTTTACGAATCTGGTAAGTAGATCTGTGATCATGATTCTCTTTTTTAGGGGAATTGGGGGGCGGGAAATATATTGCTAGATACTGAACCTATTTTTCTTGTTTTCTCTTAATGGAAGAGATCACGATCATCATTATTTATTTAAATTATTGGGCGCCTAACAATTTTTGGCTCGTCTGGTTTGGTGTCCTTATTTGTGGCCTTCATAATTACATCAGCAAGCATGTGCTTGGCATGTTTTCTGGATCTTGACAATCATGAGGCACTATGGAGAAGCTATATGATGCACATACGTCAAGAAAATCTAACATCCTGTGTTCACGCAAATAATATATTAAATATTGAAAAATTCCAACTTTCTAGCTCTTGCTGTTGAAATACCAGAAAATCTACATGTACTTTAAAAAAAAGTATGCAATAATAACTGTTCCAATATTCTTGACATGTTTGCCAAATAGGAATGGGAAGCCAAGCGTGACTGAATTATTGCACAGAACTAAAATTAAAACTAGGAAAACATGGATTGGGTTTGTGAGCTACAGTGGCGTTGTGTACTTAGCTATTCACTGTTTGATTGGAACCCAGCCAAGACATTAATATTTTTTAACCAGGTCATTATATTAACCCACAATATAGTTTCTTTGTGCAAGTTTTCTATTTTGTTAATCCAGACCTACCTTTAGCATGACATTTGGTATATATTTGAGGAGGTGAAGGCATAGAAACTTTAAAAAATAACAGTGCATTTTCTATATTTATTTGTGTGATTTATCTACTACTTCAATTGTCATGGACTTTGGGTAGTTTACAGATTTTGCTCCATAGCTAATGTTGGTCTAGGAGTGGTATAGTCACTCTTTGTCTTACTCTGTCTCACACACACAGCTGTTGCATAAAAGTTTGCATGTATCAACTTACAAACTGTAGTTACATAAGCTTTAGAATGGGAATTTTATATGCACAGGTAAATCTCTAAGTTTGTAGGTTTCCAACAAAAAACTGATCAAATAAATTGAGCAATTTGTGATACATTATTTATTATTATTGGCATTATTGTTATTAAGCAGTAATTTAAACTATCTTCTGCAAAAGGTTTCATTATCAAGGGTTTAAGAGTTGCATTAGATTGTTTACATATGAATGAAGTTGCTGTTAACTGTGTGCAACCTGAAAGAACCAATGCTCTTGCTTTTGCAGTGTTGTGCTGTTGCCTTCATAGAGAAGTTGGATGCTCAGTCCTTAAACCTGAGCCAGGAAGACTTTGACCGCTATATGTCTGGCCAGACCTCTCCAAAGAAGCAAGAACCCGAGAACTGGCCAGCCAACGTATGTGTGGGGATGCGCCAAATGTACAGGAACCTTGGCCTCCTCTCACAACTGAACGAGAGGCAGGAGAGGATTGTCAGTGAGGCCAAAAAGCTTGAGAGGGACCTCATTGATTGGACTGATGGGATCACCAAGGAAGTCCAGGAGATTGTGGAGAAGTACCCTCTGGAGATTAAAGCCCCAAACCCAGCCTTGGCGGCCATTGACTCTGAAAACGTTGAAAATGACAAACTGCCCCCTCCGCTGCAACCTCAGGTTTACGCTGGATGAGAATGGCTTCAGGACTCCTTCCTTCTGTTTTTTTCTGCTTGGCAGATGGGCTAAGGGGGGAGGAATGAAACAAATTTAAAATCGGCACATTTTAAAGGTACATTTTGTTGGTAGATGTGTTCCATGATATTTATTTTAGTCAGAGTTGGTTACTATGAGGACTGAATTTTTATGTGTTCCTGAAATGAATTTATCTTTCCTTTTTACAGAAATTCAGTATAATTTTTAAGGAATGCTTTGGGGATTGCTTTCTTCAAAACATGCACATGTTTTAACATCAACTGGTGGTTGGTTGTGCTATCTTCACTCCCTAAACAGAGTTGCTTATCACACTTTGCCAAGAATGCTGTGTTTGAGAAAGAAGTGTAAAGAGTTCTTAATCTTTGTTTTCAGAAACATGTGTTTGTAAAGTAAATATTTAAGGTTGTAAATAGGTTTGAATGTTGAGCAATGTCTTAATAGCATGACATTTAGCAAAGAATGGAAACTGGGTTTTTTAATTCCTTCACTCTTAAGTTTTTGATTTATAGTTTAGATCTAGAATAGGATACAGCAAGGAAATACTACATTGTAGTAAATTACATATTTGGACACAGTTCTAACATGACTAAAGTAATTTCCTAATATTTATAATTTCTTATCTGAAATTTCAGCCTGGAATAGCGTCTTATTTTTTTTGCTGTGCTGGTCTCTAGCAATTGCAGAGTTAGACCTTTATGCAGATCAGAGCAGAATTGGATAGTAGCTGTGGATGTATGTGTGAAGTGCTGGAGCCAGTTTGAATTGCTATAAAAAATCACGATACAAGAAGATTATGGCTCTAAAAGTGCTTTAGTGATTAAAAAAAAAGTCATTTGCTTCATAATACTTGTGTAGAGCCTTCCAAGAAATGATTAGTACGACATGAGACTGTCTTGTGCTGGAAAAAAAAAATCAAAGAATGAGCTGTTCAAAAGAAAGTTTATGATTGCTTTCTTAAATCACATATTTAAATGGATTCATCTACTGAATTATAAATGATCAGAAAACAGAAATATGGACAATCCTAAAGGCAGTAAGCTGGCTTATGCAATTTTGTGGACACATACATTTTTATATGAATTTGAACAAAATAGAAATCTATATTATTATGTTGCTGAACTATAGCTTCCAGGATTTGTCTTGATTGCTATGATGGCTGGAATAGCTGTCTCCTTCAGGAGGGACCCATTGCTTTCCCAATTCTTTCAGTGCTGTCCTGAAGATTAAAGCCCATTGGTGATATCTCCAGAATCCCTCTCTCCCTCCCATAACTCGTCAACGTATCACTGTGAATGGCTGCCTTCCCCTCCAACCTTTTCAGTGTTCTTAGTAGTGTGATGATCCAACCAATCAAAATCTTCTCTCTTTGGCCAAAGATCTAGCATGGCTGTGTGAATGCAAGAATTTGCCAAACTGGATGAACTAGTTAGCCTTCCCCAGCATGTTAGACCATGGTAGTTGTGTTCCTGAGCAAGATATATGGAGTGATAGAACTGTAGTCCGGGGGGCATCAGGGAATGCTGAATTTGTCTATGGGCGATGCTTTTTTAACTTTTAACTTTGCAAATTGAACTAAAGGTCCACTTTAACTTGGCAGAACTGGGATTCTTTGAAAGGCCAGGTTGAGTTGTGTGGAACTATATTAAGCATTTTCCTGAAGGATATAGTTTAATGCAGTCGTCCCCTCCCCCCCCCATTGCTAAAGTCATCTTAAATGTCAGGGACGTGTGTGTATTCAAGATCTTGGATATCCTGATTATCACTAAGTCTCAAACAAACCATAATTCAAGGGAAAGGAAAAAAACTCTTTGCAATGTTACCTGTTTTTAGTATTAGAACACTTTTAAAATATCAACTCTTTTTCTTAAGCTCTTCTCAACTCTTCTGAGTCTTATTTGTACTCCTGGGAAACATGGGATTCCAAAGTGTTTCATTCCAAACCGTGTTTTTGGGCAACGTATGAAAAAGCCATCTTTATAACATTTTAGCTGTACAGGTATTTATCTGTTTTTGCAATAAGGTCAGACCAAGACTGTGACCTGTTTGTGTGTACCTGCTTTAAAAAGCATATCGGTTTTCAATTTGCAATTCAGCTAATATTGGAGTTTCTTGAAAGGTTAAATATTTATGTTCTTTCCTCTTCCTCAACTAAATTTGTAGAAGTGAAGTAAACAAGCTATTCTTTGGCTGCAGAAAGTCCACGCTGATCAGATTTTTCAATTTTCAGAGCTTTGTTTCTTGGCCTCATTGTTTGACACTCTAGGTGCTAATTCAGATTTTCCAGGTATATATTTCACTCCAAAAAGGCATCATTATAGCTTCTGCTGTTAAATTGCTGTCAACAGAAATAAACCATGTACAACATGACTCACTAATAGTCAATAGAAATCTTGATTTACAATTTTTTATGTATCATTGATGTTCAAGTTTAGTCACAAATCTTTTAAAGCCTGAAAAGCTTATAACTGCTAATAGTATCAAAGTATCTTTAATTATACCTTATTACTCTTGGGGGCAAAAAATGGACCTCACTTTTAATTACAAAATTGAGTGTTACTTTTTTCTGTAATCTAATAGGAAAGAACCAAGCTCACTGCTATCCTTGAATAGTATTAGGTTGACTTTTCTACACCATTCATTTCATTATATGTTTAAAGGAGATAAATTATTTTATAGAATCTGGCATGTCATACAAGACCCATGAGTAGCTTTAGGTTCAGAGAAAATTAAGTTTCCTTTTGGGGATTTTCTTAGAAGCCTGTAGCTAGGAGACTTTATTTACTGACTTTGAAGTTACAACACATTTAAAAAGAAGAGCTTTGACCACTCCTCATACTTATAACCTCCAAAGTCATGTAGTCAGAATTTAGACACTTGACAACTGACATGTATTTATGACAATTTATGTAGTTACTGGAATTTGTCAAACAAAAATGAGAACAAGAATAAGAGAATAAAAATACAATGACAGGGACGATAGTCATGTTAGTGTACTTATGCACGCCCCCTCCACTAACCACAAATATGAAGTAAAGTCTATGGAAATGTCCAATAGCAGTGTCCCAGGGTCAGGTGATCAGCATTTGTGACTTCCCATTTCTTACAAGCAAAGTCAATGAGGGAAGCTCATTGCTTAATGACTGTGTTTCATTAACAACTGCAGTGATTTGCTTAACAACTGTGCCATATAAGGTTGTAAAATCAGCCACCTCATTTATCAGTGGAAATTCTAATCCCAGCTATAGTGTACATTGAGATTATAACACATTCTAACGCGATGTTTTTAGGTGAAACTGCAAACCCAACACCCCCCCTCCCCCGCAATTTCACATCTGCCCAAATAATTGCACTTGGTGGTAGGCAAAATGCTGGCAGGCTGATACTGATGGAAAAGGTTCTTTAAAACACCTAGGGTAACTTGCTAAACAAGGTTTTTAAAAGGGGGGGGTTGCAGAGGTTATAAACATATTAAGTATCCTCAACTGTTAATTTTAAGTAAACGGATAAATGTTTTATCCTCTGCTTTGAAGTTGCTCATGTCACTCAAAGCCATATACAATTTCTCCATAAGGATTGTGTGCCACCTGCTTTCTGTGTTATAAAAAATGGTTTAAATAGGGCTTAGAAATATGCCTACAACCAGCACCCTATAGTACCTCATAGGCAAACTTTAATTTGCAATTACATTTCTGGGGTGGGGTATGGTAAATGCAGCTGGATGTTAAAAACAATGAACCCCCTAAGAATGCAACAAACATCGCTTCCCATTAGTGGAAAGTTAGCTTTTGACACCTCCATCTAAAGTGTTGAGATTTGTAGTAAATTGACTTTCCCTCAGCTGCCTATCTGTCTCCCCTCTTTTTTCTCTAGTCCTTGAGACAGAAAACTGACTGGGTGAGAAGCAACCAGCTAGTCTTTATTCCTTTGTGGCACACTAAGAAAGCAGCATTACCCTTTTAGAGAGGCCAATAAGGAAGCAAAATCAGGTATCTGAGCTGGGTGTGTGTGTGTAGAATCTTCTTTCACAGGCAGCACTCAAAACCAGCTCAGTTTGGCTTGTGCTGTTTCTTTTCTCTTGCAAGAAAATGGCTTGGTTACATGCTTCTGTTTAAAGTTCATTTCTTGCTCTTCCTGGCATTGCTGTCAACCATGGGTGGCTTCCACTATCCTTGCTTTTCACCTAATCCAGAAAGCAGATATGTGTGGCTGAGTCTTGGTGGCACGTAGCCGGGGCAGGGAGTGGGTAGTAGTGAAATATGATTTATTAGGCTCACAGACATTTAATAGAGATACATACAAGAGTTCAGGGATCATATGTAGTAAAAAAAATGTTCATGGAACACATAGCTTGTGCAGGAATCTTTATTAACCTACATAAGCTTAATTACTGTTGCTTAAGTATTACACATACACTCACTTATACTCACTGTTATATGATGGCTGTACAGGGACTAGAGAAGATCAGAGTGCTTTATAGATAATTGCAAGCATGAAATGGGAGTCTTTATCAAAGGTTGTCATTTTACTCTTTGTTGTATAGGAAATTAACTCTTAACTTTCTTTTCTCTGGTTGCAGTCCTTTGGTCCTGATTTGATCTTGATGAATTATTTCCTTGTGACCTCTTTTCTCTCATAGCTGTTGTCCAGATCTGGTCTGATAGTTTCCCTTTTTTTCATCTTTCTCTGCAGATCTGTATTTTATGTCAGGTTCAAATCCTGTGTCAAATCCTGACTCATGATTTAATTGGGGTAACTGCTGGAATCCTGACATCCTGTTCATCTGTCTCTCCCAATATTTTATTTCTTGTAATAGCCACAGAGATACTGGTGAATCAACAATTGTACACAGGGGTGTGTGCATCCTTAGCACCTAGCCTTATTGTGATGTGTGAAGCTGCCTTATTTGGTTAGTTTGGAATCAGTGTAGATATAATCTTCATCTAGTGATCACAATTGGGACCAGAGGCTTGATCATTAGATGAAGTGTTTGCTAAGTGAAACACAATTTTACAATCTTCAGCTTTCTTTTGCTTTACAAAACTGTACAGAGTTACTTTTCCATCACTATTATATTGTATAGCAAATAGTTGCTATACAAGGCAGTCACTAAACAAGGACTACCTGTTTTGTGCAAAACCATAAAATAGGTTACTTCAGTTGTACCTGTTTTGTAGTTTTCAGCAAAACCATAAAACAGGTTACTACCTGGTTGTGCATTATCTGTGAATACAACCAAGATGTGGGTTGTTGCTTGGTTCCCTTAAACTGGCTGGATGACTATGGCTCAATCACTCAGCTTAACTCACTTCACAAGGTTGCTGTAATGGGGAAAATAGAAGGAAGGAGTATCGCTATCTTGTGATTATAATGAGTAGAAATAAGAAAGTGCGTTAAAAATATATATAAAAAGAAAAAAGTGCAGCCCACCATGACTTTGTCATGGCCCAAACAGAATTCTGGAAAGTCCACATTTAATGGAATGATGGTAGTGTTCCTTCAACTGACTTTTATTCAGCTCTCCCTTTTCAAAAATAAAATATTCATGACAGTTAAAGGTTCACAAACTGTTTGGAATGAGGATTTTAAATGTAGTAGATGATGAGAGGGGCTTTTGATAACACAGAGATTTTGGTCTACAGTACTTATTAACCAGCCAGGTTTCCTGTACTGTACTGTTCAGATTAATGAAGTCCAATATGGTTTCTATTACGACATTGGAGTTTTATGTCAGTGTGAAGGAGAATTAATTACTTATATAATTATTGCTTTATCGCAGAGGTGAACAACCTTTCTGAGGAATGATTGGGTGGGGAACTACAAGGAAATCTTGGAACTGGACTGGGAAATGAAAAATAATTCCAAAAGATAGTATAGGTAGTCCTCAATTAGCAACTGTTTCATATAATGACCATTCGTAGTTACACAAAAAGTAACTTTGCTACCAATCCTCATATTTTTGACCTTCACAGACTGTAAAGCAAATGAAAGCTGAAACAAGAATATAACCAAAGTTGTTTCAATTTGTGATTTTTTATTTATTATTTATTTTATTTATTAATTACATTTATATACCGCCCTTCTCCCAAGGGACTCAGGGCGGTGAACAGCTCATCTAAAAACCCCACAAAAATACAAAAGTTAAAAAGTAATTAAATATTTAAATCAGCTGCTGACTAAAATTAGAAAACCCTCCCCCCACCCTTAAAAACCCAAATTTAAATTTAAAAATGGAGATCAAATTTAAAATCATTATCTCAGCCCAGGCCGGCCTGCTCAAAGAGCCAGGTCTTTAACGCGCGCCTGAAGGCCCTCAGGTCCGTGCCGGTACGGAGTTCCGGTGGCAGAGTATTCCAGAGGGCGGGGGCACCCACAGAGAAGGCCCTACTCCTTGGCGCCGCCAGACGACACATAGCGGCCGACGGCACCCGGAGCAGACCCTCCCTGTGGGAACGCACCGGCCTGTTGGAGAGCGTTGGCAGAATGCGGTCCTGAAGGTAACCTGGTCCCATGCCATGGGTCGCCCTAAAGGTCAAAACTAGAACCTTAAAGCGAACCCGGAGAGCCATCGGCAACCAATGCAGCTCGCGCAGGAGAGGCGTCACATGGGCGCTACGCGACGCCCCCATAATCACCCTCGCGGCTGCATTTTGCACCAACTGGAGTCTCCGGATGCTCCCCGCAGGGAGCCCCATGTAGAGGGCGTTACAATAGTCCAGGCGAGAGGTGACAAGGGCCTGAGTGACCGTGCGCAAGGCGTCCCGATCCAGGAAGGGCCGCAACCGGTAGATCCGACGGATCTGATGAAATGCCCCCCTGGAGACGGCCGCGATGTGATGTTCAAGCGACAGCCGTACATCCAGGAGGACTCCCAGGTTGCGAGCCCTCTCTGTGGGGGGCAGAACTTCCCCCCCAATAGCCAGCGAAGGTATCAACTGGCTATATCGGGGCGCCGGAAACCACAGCCACTCGGTCTTGGATGGGTTGAGCCGAAGCCTGTTCCCGCCCATCCAGTCCCGCACGGCCTCCAGGCACCTAGACATAGCCCCCACAGCATCGTTGGGGTGGTCCGGAGTGGAGATGTACAGCTGGGTGTCATCTGCATACAGATGACACCTCACTCCAAGACCACGGATGATCTCGCCCAGCGGCTTCATGTAAATGTTGAACAGGAGGGGAGAAAGGACCGACCCCTGAGGCACCCCACAAACCAGGGGCCTAGAGGTGGACCTCTCCCCCCCCGCCAACACGAATTGCGAACGGTCAGAGAGGAAGGAGGAGAACCATCGAAGGACGGTTCCACCAATCCCCAACCCCTCCAACCGTCGCAATAAGATACTATGGTCGATAGTATCAAAAGCCGCCGAGAGATCTAATAGGACCAGGACAGAGGAGAACCCTCTGTCACGAGCCCTCCAGAGATCATCAACCAACGCGACCAATGCCGTCTCAGTGCTATGTCCAGGCCTGAAGCCCGATTGGAACGGATCGAGGTAAGTTGCTTCCTCCAGGTACCGGGGGAGCTGACGTGCCACCACACTCTCAACAACCTTCGCCACGAAGGGAAGGTTGGAGACTGGACGATAGTTGTTTAAAATAGCTGGGTCCAGGGAAGGCTTCTTGAGGAGGGGGCGCACCACCGCCGCCTTCAGGGCGGTAGGGAGCACCCCCTCCCTCAAGGAAGCGTTGACAATCCCCTGGAGCCAGCCTCGTGTCGTCTCCCTGGCGGCCGAAACCAACCAGGAAGGACACGGGTCCAATAAACAGGTGGTGGCATTCAGACCCCCCAGCAACCTGTCCACACCCTCAGCGGTCACAGGATCGAACTCCCCCCAGATAACATTCTCAAGACCTGCCCCGGACACCTCCCCCGGGACCACCCAATTGGAGTCGAGCCCCTCCCGAATCTGAGCGATTTTATCATGCAGAAATCGGGAAAACTCCTCTGCTCTACCCTGCAAGAGGTCATCCCGCGCTCTCGGTTCAAGTAGAGAGCGGGTCACTCTAAACAGGGCGGCAGGCCGATTTTCTGCTGATGCAATAAGGGCGGAGAAATACGAAGATTTCGCCGCCCCTATCGCCACAAGGTAAGTCTTAATATGAGATCTCACCTGTGTTCGGTCAGACTCAGAACGACTCGCCCTCCAAATGCCCTCTAGACGTCTTTTCCGGCACTTCATCTCCCGCAGCTCCTCCGTATACCACGGAGCCAAGCGGGATCTGTGCCGGGTCAGAGGTCGCAGGGGCACAACTCGATCTAGAGCCCCGGCGGCCAACCCATCCCAGGTGGCCACCAGGTCACCAGGCGAGCTGTGAGCCAGAGACTCAGGAAATGGCCCAAGCTCCCTCTGGAACCGTTCCGGGTCCATCAGGCGCCTGGGGCGGAACAATCTAAGTGGCTCCGCCTCCCTGCGGTGGGGGGTGGCGGAACGGAAGTCCAACCTGAGGAGGGAATGATCTGTCCATGACAGGGGTGTGATGACTAAATCCCCAAAAATACAGTCATTCAACCACTGCCCAGAGACAAAAATCAGGTCCAGCATGTGTCCTCCAATGTGAGTGGGGGCAGAAACTAACTGGGTCAGGTCCATGGCCGTCATGGAAGCCAAGAACTCCCGAACCAACCCCGAGGTTTCACCGGATGATGGCAGGTTGAAATCCCCCATGACCAAAAGCCTAGGGGTCTCAACCGCCAGCCCGGCTATCACCTCGAGGAGTCCGGGCAGGGCCGATGAGACGTGGCAGGGAGCCAGGTACGCCATCAAAAGACCCATCTGAACCCCTTGCCCCCACTTCACAAATAGAGATTCACAGCCAGCCGTCTGAGGGACAGTGGCCTCCCTAGGATAAAGGGCCTCCTTTATAAGCACCGCCACCCCTCCACCCCTTCCCTGAGCCCTAGGCTGGTGAAATGCAAGGAAACCTGGTGGGCACATCTCAACCAGAGGAACACCGCCCTCTGGGCCCAACCAGGTTTCGGTAACACCTACCAGGTCCGCGGCCTCCTCCTGAGCCAAATCATGGATCAGGGGAGCCTTGTTAACCACGGACCTGGCATTGCACAACAGCAGCCGGGTATTCAGGGCCTGAGAATCCAGACAACCAGGGCTGCAGGATGGGTATGGAGGGTCGGAGCGCGCTACCGCTTGCAAACATCGGGAGCGCGATCCCCTTACTGGATATGGCCCTCTACCCCCAGCATACCTGCCTCTCCCAGTCACCGTGCTAATAAAATTTGCCCCCGGCAGCCCACCCCCAGTCTGCCACCCCGACACGGAAACCCCCGAGGCCCCCCAGGCGCGTGGGCCGGCCCGGCTGCCCCCAACTCCATGTGGGCTGTCTCCCTTGCCCACCCTGGAACCTTTCAACCCATTAAAAAATCCCATTAAAAAATTACCAATCCCGGGTTTCCCGCGCTTCCTCCCATTCCTCCGGCTTCCACGGCCCCACCATCGCTCCGGATCCCAGGATCCCTCATAGCGGAAGGTCTTTGAGAGTTTAGAGGGCCACTTAAGGGAGAGGGGGACATCCCTCAAGGCCCAAAGCTCCGCCATGGAGTACCTCCGTGGCCCCGGCCACCCCGCCCCGACGGTCCCGCAGCGTCCGAAGTCTTTGTGTTGGAGAAGTCCCGGCAGACTGGGGTAACCCCCTCCCCCCGGCCGCCCCACCCCTGCCACTGGTGGGGCCCCCGGGGGAAAAGGGGTCATAGGCAAGGTCACTCCCCCCCTCCCCGGGCCCACCACCCCTGCCACAGGTGGGGGCCCCAAGGAGGGGAGGGGAACGGTCACAACACCATCCAACCCCCAGTCTCCGTATTGTCCCCGCAGCCATAGGGGCGGCCCCGAAACCAGTCCAGGCCCGCCATGTCCACAGCGGGGCCACTCCCGCACTGGTCGGGGTCCCCCGAAATCGCCGCGGCCCGAGCGAGGCCGCCGAGCCTGCCACACCGTCATGCCTCGCTGGGGGTACCAAGACCTCTTCATAACCCCTCGGAACTCCGGGGTTTCCGCGGTAGCTGTTCCAGGGCCTCTGCGATCTCAACAATGCCGCAGAGGCCAGTCCAGGGCCCCCCAGGCGGCTCCCCCAGGTCCGCACCGCCCCAGAAAATCCAGGGCCATTGCTCCCCCCAGGGGGCCGCCGGGGCCACACCGCGGTGATCTCCCCATCCCGGAGACCGCTGGGTCCACTGGCGTCCATGTTGCCATAATGACTCCGGAGGACGCCGCCGCAATCGAGGCCTCCGCCGCCGCCATTGCCATCCAGGTCGCCGCCGCCGCGACCACCGCCGAGGCCGCCACCGCCGCGACCACCGCCGCCGCCGCGACCACCGGGGCCGCCTCCACCTCCGCCGCGGCCACCGAGGCCGCCACCGCTGCCGCAGCCGCCGCCAAGGCCGCCATCGTTGTCGCGACCATCGCCGCGACCTCCGCCGACGCCGCCGAAGCGCCCGCAGCCCCCGACGCGATCACCATCACCGGGGGCCTCGTCCAGCCCCACCGGCCGCCGGGCAAGGTCTCCGAGGCCTCCAGGATCAACTCGGCGTCGCATCCGCCGAGGCCGCATCCGCCGAGGCCGCATCCGCGCCGCCCTCCGCGCCGCTCCCCCAGCCAGTCCCGCGGCTCCAGCGCACCCCCAGCCGGCTTCTGAAGGATCCCGCCGGGCTCCCCCGGTCCTCCCCCGCCTCTGCCACCGGCGGGGGGATCCGAGGGGTAGGGGGGGCCGCACCCGAAGCCGCCGCGGCCGGAGGGAGCTCCAACGGAGGCGCGCGGCCGCCATTTTCCGAAACCCGGAAGTGTGATTGCTAACACTTTGCTTAATGTCCATATTTTTGTCACTAAACAAGCACTACCTGTAATAAAAAACCAAAAAAGTTGGATAGCTGATGGATTTGTGCCCTGCCTAAGCCATCAGTCTTGAACTATATTCAAATTATATTCAAACTATATTCAAATATCATATTAACTTGGCTTTTAATATTTTTTATATTATAAAAGCACTCAGACTTTTCTTATTTCAATATGAAATGTAAGGTGAGGGGTGCTTGTTGCAGACATTTCATAACCCAAACTAGGTAACATCACAAGGGCCCTGGGTAATGAAACATCTGCAAAAAAACCAACCAAGCACAGAGAGCACCAAAGACCTCTTATTTTAACCCTGAGCTATAAATATTCTCCTTTATTGAAAAATAAGGTGGCCATTGCTGATAATTTGAGTAGCTGAAATCTGCAAACTACTGGGAATACAGATGTAATGCATTTAAAAATAAATTGGAACTTGGGTTAAGCAGTAACATGGCCAAGTTTGCTACTTAAAATTAAATTATTACAGCTGGGGAAAACTCAAGCAGTCTGAGAAGCTCCAAAAAGACATCTGTCTTCAAACTAGGTCAGTGGGCAGCCAAATTTAGCAATGAAGTTCAGTATATGAGTGTAAAGCAATGGCCGCTGGGGAAAAAAACCAGTTAACTATTAACTGAAACCATTCACTCCATCTTCAAGCAGCAGTGAAAAATGGGGGGAATTGATATTTGGAGAAGAGCAAGCAATAAATGCTTTCACCCCAAAGAAAGATGCCCCTGAATTTAGGAAGAGTCATCATCTCCAAAAAAAAATAAAATAGAAAAGAAACTTTTTCATAAACTTTGTAGCTTAGATATCTGGCTGATTGGAGAAAATGTGCAGAATGGCTCAAAAAGACATTTCTAGTTAGAACTGATCAATCTGACTGCACTTCTAAATTGATGGCCCATTGTTTGAGATCAGCTAGGCCCATCAGGGTGTGCTGCTCAGATAACATCATTAAGATTACAATTTAATAAGAGTTGCCTAGCATCAGGAAGACTCAAAGCCGTCAATCATAATTAAAGGAGCTAAGTCAATTGGGAAAAAGAGAGCTTAAGCCAACAGGAAAAAAAAAAAGTAGAGGTTTCGATTTTAAAAAGGCCAGCTTCACAACAAAACATGGTGTTCAGAATGCAGTGAGGCATTTGAAGAAAAAAATCTCTTGACATTTGAATTTAAGACAAGATGTGGGAAGAGACTAGTCTTCCTTAGAGACAAATATTCTATTTACTGTATGTAGGTCTGTGTATCTGCCGGCTGTGTTTGTCATATTGGTGTTAGTTTCCAATCCCATTGCAAAAAAGGATCCTGTAGGGAAACTTTAAAATCATTGGGGGGGGGGGGGGGGGGGGTGTTAAAGTTCTTTTGTAAGAGGCCACTGTTTATTCTTTATTGCAGAAAAAAGACATAAAGTACCATGATGTTTTGCTTGCTATGGCAAAATTGGATAGAGATGGTTTTTATTCTCCATCTCCTTAATTGCCTTAATTGCCAGGGTATGTTGCAGCGAGGCAGACAAAAGTAATTACACCAGGGACAGACATTGAAATTCCTTTGCCCCCAAATGTGATAGTCAGTGCCTAAGGAGGTTTTAAAAAGAGGTCCATCCAACGTATAGTTCAATATTTGAATTTATCAAGTGGCGTGTTTGTTTTCATGCAAGGCAATAAAGAAAATCAATTAAAACGTAGTTCCAAGACTGCAGACTTTTGGCATATTAGGCCATGACCTCTGGGAACAAGTACAGCAGTGAAACCAATTATATTGACATAGGCCTACTTCTCATTATAACCAAAATTAAACACTTTATTTCGCATTTCTCAGAGTTCCAAAAAGGGCCCCAGGTAGACTGAGAAGTTTTATCCATCTTTCCCTATGCTCTGATAATCTCTTGACTTTGGTCATACTGAAGTAAGATACAGACTGCTGTCATAATGGAACAGGGAGAAGGCTCAAATTTGGTGCAATTCACTTCTAAGAATTTATCTGTTCCTTTTTAAGACTGGGGGAAATGCCTGTGTTCTGTGCTCAGAGAATGGTTTGCAAAAAAAAGGCCTCTTTAGCTAAAGACCAAGGAGGTTTTCTGCAGCTCAGCAGAGGTCTCGAGGGGGTTAACTTCCCTGCCTCCAACTGATGGAAGTGAACTGCAACAGTTATACTTCTGAATGAGATGTAAGGCAACATTATAAGTGTGATAGCTGAGAACAGCTGTTAATTGGAATTCAAGAGTTGCAGTGTCTGGGAAAATGATATGAAATAGATAAAATAGAGCATCTGTAAACAAAGGATGATTCCTGAGTTTGGAGGCAAAAGAAAGCAGCCAAATGGGTGGAAGAGCAGCAGAAAATCTCAATGCTGTAGGCTAGTTGGAGTGTATGTGTGTGTGTACATTCTAGAGGAGATAGTAATAAATGACCTCTTTACCACTGCAAAGGAAACAACTTCACAAAAATTCTCAGGAACTGAGCTCAACACAAAAGAACCTTTCCTTTGGGGATATTTGTATGCATGTATGTGAGTTTCCTTTGAAATAAATTCATCAAGGAAGCCACAACAGAAATATTATGTGCTCTGTGTAAAAATAGCAGAGAACTATGCAACTAACCTGTGGCAATAATTATGATATTATTGCAAGCAAGAATTGATGGGATCACAAAATAGACAGAGTAATAGAAAATGAAGACGTTAACGTGCTCTGGGACTTTTGAATTCAAACAGAAAAAGGCCTGCCACAATACACCCCAGACTTAACAAGTGTCAATAAGAAAGACAAGTCTGGATAGTGGATGTGGAACTTGGAGGCAGCAGAATAGAATAGAAAGAACTGGAGAAAATGACAAAACCACAAAGACCAGCAAATGCTAAAAGTAGAATGACTGTGGCAAATGAAAGCAAAGATAGTACCAATAGGTGCCTTGGATCCTTGCATTGCAATCCCAAAACATCTGGAACACCACTTGAACATCATCAGCATTGATAAAAACACCATCAGTCAATCACAAAGTGCAGCTTTACCTAGAGAACAACTTACATCCTGTGATACCTTTTAACACTATCATACAACACCTGCCTATTGCTATGGATAAAGTCACATCCAGTGTAAACATCTGGCTGACTGGATGAACCAGCTTTATTTGGAACAGCTTAAATCTTGCAATGATATCTTTAATACTATTAAACAACATCTGCCTGTTCCAAGTCTATTGGAAGGTAGGTGGACAAAAAAGACTTGACAGGTGGACAAAAGAAGCAGTCGAGTTTAAACATCTGGCTTTGTAACCAACCACAATAATAATCTCCAGATATGATTTTTGTCTCCAATATTTGGCGTTAGGGCTACAGGGATTCTGGGAGTAGCAATAAAAGCAGAGGGAGAGCTTATAAATCACCTATAGCCCTAGAACTACAAGTTTCTAACACCTAATACAATATAAGGTAAAATGCCACCGCATTCCTTACTTGTAAACTATAAAATGCCACCGCATTCCTTATTTGTAGACAACCTGTCCAAGTAGTAGCACATGTATAGGGAGCCTGTTTTTCCTAAAAAAAAAAAATCCCTATAGTCAAAATGCTGTATGAAAGCATCACCAGTCTAAGGCACTGTTTTTCAAACTTGGCAGCATGGAAGGTTGACTTTGTCAATCTCTTAGAGTGCAGAAGTTGTTGAATGACAAGTCCTATCATTTCCAGGTCTTCTCCTTCCTTAATAAGGATGACCCTGTATACTGGTGTCCATTGGCAGTATCCTGTGTATTGTCAAAAGATTGCTTAGCTACTGTACCTCTCTCTGTTAATAAAAATATTTATAATCATCTTCAAAGTTAAGGATTGAGGATGCAAAGCAGGTTTTAACTAAATGAATCCTGGTCTAATTATGATGACTCATTTATTGGATGCATCTCAATACAATCTGTCATACTTGGCATGTTTAGAGGAAAATTGCATAGTGGCCAAATGCATCCAAAATTCATTTGAAATCAAGCCTGCTTGCATCCATTTATTTTTTATAATTTTTTTATTAAAAAAATATTTTTATAAATTTATTTATTATATAATAACACACTTATTTCTGGAGGTCCAGATATGAATTTTGAACAGGTTATTGTGGTCAGATTCTCTCATCTTTTGAAAATTCCTAGAAGAACAAGATTATTTCAGAATTCCTGTGATGTTAGGAGAAAATTTGCAAGATCTGAAGGCTTCCACGGTGAAGTACATTTGGAATTGTTGCCTTCATAATTTAAGCCATGAGGAGTTTAATACCTTCCACATTGTCTCCTTTGAAATGTAAGCTACTAAAGGAAGGGCTTTGTCAATTTTGCCCGTTTAATCCCACAATTAAAGCACATGTAAAGTACTTTAAGGTGAAAGTTCTATGTACTTTGATGGTGCTGTTTGTATAGTAATGATTTAGAGAATGACGTCTCTTTGTCATAAGTTACCTTGATGAATATTAGCTGAAATGCCTAAGTCAGTGTTTCTGGGGAATTCTGAGAGAATGTTAAGTATTTAGCAGCGTATCCTTGGTATCAAGGAGTAATACAGCAGACGGAAGTAGTGTTCAGATTGTAGCAGTGAGTATAGAACCACACAAGCAAAGTAGTTGAAGTGCAAAGTCTCTATATACAGTGATATAAGCACAGTCCAAGTTTCAGTCCAATATCATACACAGTTGATCCATCAGTAGATTAGCTTACTAACCATTCTTGTTCAGTAGACATAACAGCAATACATCATCTTCAATACATCCACGCATCAATGGAGGAATATAGTTACAGAGTTGAAGATACTTGCCGAGTAGCATAGTAGAAGTCTAGCAGTAGCAGCATTCCTGTAGCACAAACACAGACACTTCTTACAGCACACTAGCCATTTGCTCTCTGGCGTTTTACTATATAGCTCTCCTGCTTCCTGTAGCCAATCAGCATCTTGGCTACAAGATAGTGCTCAGTCATTCTGATTTGCAGCCATATATGGTAAACCAAAATAGTGAAGTTTCTTAAAGAAACCTAACAGAGATGAAGTCCACACAACTTCAAGCTGCCAAGGTTGAAAAACACGGACCTAAGTTAATCAGTTTAGGAAATGTTTGTCCAGATCACAGGTGTTATTCAGCAGGTGCTGACCAGTTCTGGAGAACCGGTAGTGGAAATTTTGAGTAGTTTGGAGAACCGGCAAATACCACCTCTGACTGGAGATTTTACAGTATCCTTCCCCTGCCAGACCCACCAAGCCACGCCCATAGAACTGGTAGTAAAAATTTTTGAATCCCACCACTGGTCCAGGTCTGATAACTTGTATGAAGCTCATTATTCAGAAGCAATCCATTTGGTTGATTATTCTCCCAGGTCCTCCTTTTAGACCATATTAGAATTAAATTCATTATTATGAGCTATTTATTTGTTCATATTATTTATATAGTGGTCTAATTCACAAATAGTGACACCAGCCTTAACCTTACCTAGGATTAAAAACATAGACAAACAAGCAACAAAATAGTAACAAAACACTCAAACTACAGTAATAGTAGCAGGGGTGGGATTCTACAGGTTCGTACCTATTCGCTAGAACCGGTTGTTAACATTCTAAGCAGTTCAGAGAACGGGTTGTTAGAAGAAATTATTGGCCTAATCTTGTAAGAAAAGCAGGAAGGAAACATTCTGGTGTTGCTTACAGAAACTGCCTCTCTGTTAACCCTTATTACATTCTTGGCAGGACTAGACTTCCTGTCTCAGGAACTTCTCTGGAGGTTTTTTCCTCTCCTTTGCTGGTACTTTGCTTGTGTGGAGTGACCATTCAAAGTTACAATGGCACTGAAAAAAGTGACTTATGACCATTTTTCACACTTATGACAATTGCAGCATCCCCACAGTCATGAGAGGCCAGGCGAGGAGATGCGTGCCTCGATGTGAATGATGTTGAGTTGGCCACACCCAGCCAGTTACCAAGTCACATGACCACCAAGCCACCAACTAAGCCACGCCCATAGAACCGGTTGTTAAAAAAATTGAACCCCACCCCTGAATAGTAGTAATAGCATAAACCAAGCCCAAAATATAACACTGCAATTCTAAAACCATTACTGGATAAACTCTTCCAATGCTCTAGCCCAGTGGTGGCTAGCCTTTTTTGGCTGCCATGCCAATAATTGCGTGCACGCACGCTTGGGCGCGTAAGCGTGCCAGCACCCAGAAGGCAATGCGTGCTGGCCTCTCCCCATGCCGCCTACACATATGAGCGCAATACCCCCTCGTGTGCCACCATCTCTGCGTATGCACACGCGATTCCCCCCTTGTGTGCAGCACATCTCTGCTCACATGCATGCGATTCCCCTCCTCATGCGCCACATCTGTGCATGCATGCAGGATCTCCTTGCGTGCAGCACATCTGTGCATGCACGTGCAATCCCCTCACGCCCAGTGCATCTCTGCATGCGCATGCATCTCCTGCACACACACCTCCACCCCCTGCGTATGCATACCAGATACTCGACAATCAGCTGTCGGGCAGTAGTGCACACGCATGCATACGAAGTGGGGCTCTTCCGAGTGACCTCTCGCATGCCGGGGGAAATGGCTCTGCGTGCCACTTCTGGCACACGTGGCATAGGTTTGCCAACACGGCTCTAGCATAATGCTCAGAGGTGAAGGGAAAGGTTTTCAAGACCAATAAACTTGGGGCCCTCTGAAGTTTGGGGTGATATGCTGTTCCAAAGGGCAATATTGAGAAAGCATGCTTTGGGATCCCCACTAGATAATAGGGCTTAATAGAAGGGAATTGAAACATTGCCTATCTTGGCAGATTTCACAGGATACTCCCTTTATGGATGTTAACCACTGCTGGATAGATTAGAGACTTTCATTCTCAGCAACTTGAGGACATGTGGACCAACTCCCAAAATTCTCAGGTAGTAGCAGCGGTAGGATTCAAATTGTTTTATCACCAGTTTGATGGACGTGTCTTGGTGGGCGCATTTTGTGTGCGCGTAGAAGCATTCCTATTGACCTTTTCCTATACTCCTGCACTCTCCCTGTCTCTTCAACAGCGGACGCACAGCAATCTGCTGTGCCACGCGATGCAGCTGAGCGTCAAAAGCAGGAAATAAAGGTCAGTATGGAACCCGGGCAGGTGGGTGGGCCTAGCAGCTGATTGTCGGAGCAAACCAGTTCGCTCCCAAATGATCTTCTGATCTTGGCTGAACCAGTAGAATCCCACTCCTGGGTAATAGGCAGGCCAGATAATTCTGGGCACTGAAATCTATACATCTTAAAATGTTGAGATTAAGAAATGCAGAACTAGATGTATGTCCGCTTGGCTGATATATGAACCATGGATCTTATTTTCTCAGTCACTCTGTTCTTGTTATCTTGGAGAAGCTGGTGAAAATTTCCTCTAGCAAAGGAAAAAAGGGTTGAAATTCTCATGGAGTGCACAAGGCCTCTTTTATGGTGACCCCCAACTTACCTAGGTCTTGTAAATTGAGTTGGCTTGAAGGATTCCAGATTGATAGAAATACACTGCTGAACTAAAGGCTGTTAGTGTCACTGCTTGACCATCTGAAGTGATGGCCCTGTAGTCTAAAATGGATCATATAAACAGATTGGGCTGTGGTGTAAAAACTGAGAGCATTGATTCAGATTCACTAAACAGTACATAATTAGATTGCATCAAATCTGATAAAATATGCTTCAACTCCCTCTTCCCTCCTTTACCTTTCAATTTTACTATAAATTATTAATGGGAATGAACAAATACTTTTAAAACAATTTTTTTCCTGAAGACCCGTACTTCAATTTGTAATATTTTGGCCAGTTTGATTCAATTAAAATCATTTTATAAGGTTTGTGCAGGACTTTATAACCCAGATAGATACCAAGTTGAAAATGCCAGCATCAGGAATTATCAGACTTTGAACCTGGGACATTTTGGTAGTCTTTTTCAGTTTGGAGCCTTCTATATAGGTTGGATTTCAGATTACTAGGACCTACATTTGATTTCCCCCGAAAATGGCACTGCTTTAGAAAACCAGTTTATGTTCAAAGCAGATTTTTTTTTATCATTCAACTTTAATTTCTCCTCAATGCAATTCCAACCATTAAGGGTCACCCATGAAGGTTATGCTGCTCCAAATCTTTTTGATGGTACCCCTGGATTTTGTCCTCCCCATGTCATATCCCCCAAAATATTTATTTATTTATTTATTTAATTAAACTTTTATACCGCTCCCTCTCCCAAAAAGGGACTCGGGGCGGTGTACAGCCTACTAAAAACACATAATAAATACTCAATAAATACAATTAAAATAAATTAAACCAAATTGATCCGGCTGTCTAACCCAAAAATAGAGTTAAAAATTAAAAACTAATAAAACCCCGATTAAAATTAAGTTAAAAAACTAAAAATACAGTTACTGGGCCAGGCCAGCCTGTTGAAAAAATAGGGTTTTCACTGCGCGCCGGAAGGTCAGAATATCCGTCATAGCCCGTATCTCCGGGGGGAGATCATTCCAAAGGGAGGGGGCTCCCACAGAGAAAGCCCGAACCCTCGGGGCCGTCAACCGACAACGGCCGGGCGGCGGTACCCCGAGGAGGGCAACCCTGTGGGAGCGTACTGGGCGGCGGGAGGTTGATGATGGCAGCAGGCGGTCCCGTAAGTACCCAGGTCCCGAGCCATGGAGCACTTTAAATACTGTCAGTACCACCTTGAATCGAATCCGGAAGGCTACAGGAAGCCAGTGCAGCCTGCGGAGAAGCGGTGTAACGTGGGAGCTCCGAGGAGCACCCACGATCATCCGCGCGGCTGCATTCTGGACCAGCTGCAGCCTCCGGAGACTCTTCAAGGGGAGCCCCATGTAGAGAGCATTGCAATAATCCAGGCGGGAGATGACGAGGGCGGAAGTGACTGTGCGAAGTGCGCCCAGATCCAGAAAGGGCCGCAACTGGTAAATCAGACGAATCTGATAGAAAGCCCCCTGGCGACGGCTGCAATATGTTCTTCTAAAGACAGCCGTACATCCAGGAGGACACCCAAGTTGCGCGCCCTTTCCACGGGGGTCAAGACCTCTCCCCCCACGGCCAGCGAAGGAACCAGCTGGCTGTATCTGGGCGCAGGAAACCACAGCCACTCGGTTTTGGTCGGGTTGAGACGAAGCCTGTTACGACCCATCCAACTCCGCACGGCCTCCAGGCATCGGGACATCACTTCGACGGCTTCGTTGGGGTGGCCCGGGGTGGAGATGTACAGCTGAGTATCGTCAGTGTACTGATGGAACTCCACCCCGAAGCCACGGATGACCTCACCCAGCGGCTTTACATAAATGTTGAACAGCAGGGGTGAGAGCACCGACCCCTGAGGCACCCCACATCGTAGGGGCCTCGGGGCCGATCTCTGCCCCCCCGTCAACACAAATTGCGAGCGGTCGGAGAGGAAGGAGGCGAACCACCGCAACACGGTGCCTCCCACCCCCAACCCCTCCAACCGCTGCAATAGGATACTGTGGTCGACAGTATCAAAAGCCGCTGAGAGATCTAACAGGACCAGGACAGAGGAACAACCCCTGTCCCGGGCCCTCCAGAGGTCATCCACCAACGCGACCAACGCCGTCTCCGTGCTGTGCCCGGGCCTGAAGCCCGATTGGAGGGGGTCAAGATAACTCGCTTCATCCAGGTACTGCGGGAACTGACGTGCCACCACACTCTCAACAACCTTCGCAACAAAGCGAAGGTTGGAGACAGGACGATAGTTAGATAACAATGCTGGGTCCAGGGACGGTTTCTTGAGGAGGGGCCGCACCACCGCCTCTTTCAAGGCGGCAGGTAACAGCCCCTCTCTCAAGGAAGCGTTTATAATACCCTGGAACCAGCCTCGTGTCACCTCCCGAGTGGCCAAGACCAGCCAGGAGGGGCACGGGTCCAGCAAACAGGTGGTGGCATTCAGTCCCCCCAGTATCCTGTCCACGTCCTCCACAGTAACAGGATCGAACTCAACCCAATTGACCGCACCGATATCCACCCCCGCCCGGAGATGCCCAGTCGGAGTCCAGCTCGTCCCGGATCTGAGCGATTTTGTCCTGCAGAAACCTAGAAAACTCCTCAGCCCGTCCCTGCAAGGGGTCCTCCCGCGCTCCTACCTCCAGTAGAGAGCGGGTCACCCTAAACAGGGCGGCTGGGCGGTTTTCCGCGGACGCAATAAGGGTGGAGAGGTAAGATCTCCTCGCCATCCTTATCGCCACTAAATACGTCTTAATATAAGATCGTAATAGTGTTCGGTCGGACCCAGAGCGGCTGGCCCTCCAACTGCTCTCTAGGCGTCTTTTCCGACGCTTCATCTCCCTTAGCTCCTCAGAAAACCAAGGAGCCACTTGGGATCGGCATCGGGTCAGAGGCCGCAAGGGCACGACTCGGTCGAGGGCCCCAGCAGCCACCCTATCCCAGGTGGCGACCAAGCCCTCAACCGAGTCGTGTGTGTGAGCTTCGGGAAATGGCCCAAGCTCCGTCAGGAACCTATCAGGATCCATCAGGCGCCTGGGGCGGTACCATTTTAATGGTCCCGCCTCCCTGCGGTCAGGGGGTGCGGAACGGAAGTCGAGCTTCAGGAGCGAGTGATCCGACCATGACAGGGGTTCTATGACTATATCCCCCATACCCAGATCACTCTGCCACTGATCAGAGACGAAAACCAGATCCAAGGTATGACCTCCCACGTGAGTAGAGTCCCGAATTAACTGGGTCAGGCCCATGGCCGTCATGGAAGCCATGAACTCTTGAGCAATCCCCGAGGTACCGCCAGCAGATGGCAGGTTGAAATCCCCCATGACCATAAGCCTGGGGGTCCCAACCGCCACGCCAGCTATGACCTCAAGGAGCTCAAGCAGGGCTGCTGCCGCATAGCAGGGAGCCAGGTATGCGACCAGCAAGCCCACCTGAACCTTGGGACCGAACTTCACGAAAAGGAGCTCACACCCGGTCGTCTGAGATACAGTGGCCTCCCTCGGACACAGATCCTCCTTAATAACTACCGCAACCCCCCCTCCCCTCCCCTGGGCCCTCGGCCGATGAAAAACCCGAAACCCGGCTGGGCACATCTCCACCAGAGGGACTCCCCCCTCCTGGCCCAGCCAGGTTTCGGTAACTCCCACCAGGTCCGCGCCCCCCTCACAAATCAAATCATGGATGAGAGGGGCTTTATTAACAACGGACCTGGCGTTACACAACATCAGCCTAAGGCCCAGGGCCCGATTGCTCAGACCCCCTGGGGAACGGGAGATGACAAGGGGGTCGGAGCGCGCCACAGCAAGCAAACAGCGAGGGCGCGCTCCCAACACAGAATATGGCCCCCTATAACCGCCAAATCTATATACGCCCCTATAACCGCCAAATCTATATACTAAAATAATATATATACGCCAAAAAGCTCTGATTATATGTGTTCCTAGCTGGATTTTGAGGGAATCCCCAGCACAAGGCAAGATTTCTACAATGCCAATATTTGCTTTCCTTGTGGCTTTTCAGAGCAAGCCAACCTAATTTTGGCTCATTGCTTTTGAAATACGGTGGGTTTTAAATGGTGCCAAGTTGATTTTGCAGCACAGAAACCCTGCTGAGCTGCCAGAGAATGCACAGATGCTCCAACGACCTGGAAAATTTGGAAGGGGTGTGGGATGCTCCTCCCTGCTATAACTCGATATCAGCAAGAGTAGTCAGATTTTGATTACATAGGAGAGACTTTGCGCATCTTGCAAAGTGGCAGTTTGAGGGTTGTAATTTGTAAGCTTTCAACTATTGTTCATGAAAGCAAAATGGCAACAATGCCTGAAATACAGTCATGCCAGTTTTCTACCCATATTCCCTTTTCTTGCCATATGTGATTGATGTTTGTATCTTGCTTCTTATGATGGAAAGTAATGAGAAATCACTTAGGAAGATATAGATGTCTATAGTTAGTTTTGGGGGGAAATTCACATTTCAAATTCACTGTACTTTTCCACTTTTTCTGCCCAAAAAGTCTCTTTGAAGTCACAAGATACAAGAATGAAAATAAAAAGCTCACTTTTTGTCACCTTGCAATTTTTTAGCTTGGGGTAGAGGCAGGGTGACTGGATGGAGCTGAGAGTTTACTGGCAGGATGCCCTTCCTGACACCTATGTGAAGTTTGTGGAGGTTGCAGAAGATATTTTTTCTCTTTCTGCCCTGAGAAAGAAACATCTGCTGCTCCCTGGGATTGAACTCTCAGCCTTCCGAGTGGGAGGTGAGCATCTTTACTACGAAGCCACCATGCTGCTCAATGAAAATAAAAATAATACAATGAAATCAAAACAATGAAAAATATTAAAAAGTGATCTTTTTAAAAAACAAAAGTGGACAATGTAAAATACATCAGCAGTAATAACCACAAAACAAAAGGGAAAAAATCCAGGCCAAAAGTTTGATGAAAGCAGCTGTTTTCTGTTCTTATCAAATGACCAAGAAATAAAATCTTATTGCTGAGATTGAGAACTTGATTATAGAGAATTCCAGAGTGGACGGTATATAGTCTTGTCTACCCTGAATCCTCAACTGATGTTCCAGTGAGGGGCAGGATATACATATACCACTAAATAAATGAGTGGCTGTATAAGAAGATGTATAGATCATATGCCACAGGAAGGAATAGCTTTCTTCCTGCAACACTCATGTCTCTGGAATAGTTCAGAGATGGATAAGATTGTCAAGTTATTTTTCACTGGTTAGTCCTTCAGTGCTGCCCAATTAGCTGCTGAATGGCTTTTGCTCACAAGCGTAATAATGAAAGGCTACATGTTTCCATGGAGTTAGACAAATGTACTCATGTTTATTGTCCCTGATAGTTAAATGGAACTCCTGGTGCTATGAAGGTGTCCATTGTTGTAGCAATGTATCCAAATGTAATTATTATTTATTCCAGTCAATTTACAGGTAGTCTTTGACTTATGACCACACTTGGGACTGGAATTTCTGTTTTAATCATTGCAGCATCAATTGAGTTGAATCCAATTTTAGGGCAATTTTTATGGCAGTCATTAAGTGAATCATAGTCCTTAAATGAATCTACCTTCCCCAATGGCATCTTTTGCTAGAAATTAGCAAAAAAAAGATTGTAAGTTGAAATAACATGACTGCCGGATGCTGCAACCAGTCACAAATATGAGCTGGTTGCCAAAGGCCAAATGGAAACCATGGAGGTGGTGTGACAGTCATAAGTGCGAATTCAGGTCATAAGTATAGCACAGTGAGGGCACAAGAGAAAAAATCTGTTATGGCCACACTAGGCAGACTTCTTAGCAGATCTTTTACCGAGTTACAGATAAGTTTTACTGTTACAGATAACTTTTATAGTTATCCGTTATTATGCTTGAGACCCTGTGAAATGTTTTACTTGCACTGATATGTGTTACTCCTTCACACATTCTAGACTGCATGCATCTGAGATACACCCAGCAAGAAACTATCAAATGTAAGTGACATTTACATTTGATAGGGAGTTTTATCCCATTTTACAATTCTGGTAGTGTTAAGTGAATCATTGAAGTTATTAAGTTAGTAATATGGTTGTTAAGTGAATCCGGCTTCCCCATCAACTTTGCTTGTCAGAAGGTCAAAAAAGGTGATCACATGACCCCAGGACACTGCAAACGTCATAAATATGAGTCAGTTGCCAGTATCTGACTTTTGATCATGTGACCATGGGGACACTGCAACAGTTGTGTGAAAAACACTTATAAGTCATTATTTTCAGTGCTGTTGTAACTTTGAACGGTCATTAAATGAACTGTTGTGAGTTGAGGACTACTTGTGTGTAGAAAATTAACATGCCAAGAAAAAGGTAAGTTAAATTGTTCTCCCTATGCTTCAAAACGTCTTTTTAAAAGAATCTGATTTCCAGCTCAGCTGTTAGAATTGATTAGATGATTTCATTTCAACTGCACAGCGTAAGGTTCCTTAATTTAAAAAGAAAGCATGAGAGAGAAAGCTAATATTTCAGGGATAACCTGCAACACATTGGCAGTGTGCCCACCAGCTTCCTGTCCCATCTAATTATTTAATAAATACAAAGCTGGTTTGCTTCAAAGTAAAATATGGCCTATAGCAACATAATTATTTATAGAAATCCTTTGAATTTTATAGAAGCCCCACTCCTGCTATGGGAGAAGGCACTGAGGGGCTATTTAGTTTTTGGTAAATGGGCTTTTTCTGGCTGGCCATATATTCCACACTATGAGCATTCTGTGAGGGGACAAATTTCCCATGTCAGTCCTTTTGTGGACAACATGCTTCAAATTTCCAAATATTGTTGAGTTTTGGGGAGAAACACACCTACGTTCACACCGCTTAATAAAGCAAGCAGCTGCAAAAATACAAGTTGTCTTCTTCAATCACAGCCTAAGATGCCTTTTAAAAATGGGTGGCTGCCTTGGGCTCTCCCTGCCTGTGGTAATTCAGTTTCTGCTCTGGTTTTGTTTCTGTTTGCAGGCAGTGTTGTGTACTGAGGCTCTGAGGCTCAAACTTCTGCAGAGGGCAGCAAAGGCCAGGTTTTAGCTGGGCTCTGGGAAGAGGCGGATCCTCAGGCTTTTTCATTCCTCTATTCCCAAAGATAGTATATTTCTTGTTAAACTGCTGAGCCTCCGGAGGGCCCTTTGTCACCCTCTCAGCAAGGCCTAACAGCCTGTAATCCAATTAACAGAATGGCTGCTGTAAACCTCTTTGCAGCTTTGTTGGGGGAAGCCATACACTCAGTAGTAAACACCAGATGATCTGCTGGCTGTTTGATTTCTGAAGCTGAGGGCTGAGACCCCCTCCCCCAGCTTTAGTCTGACTTTTCATGTACATAAAGAGGCTCCCTTTATTAGTAACTCCTGTGATATATGGTGTTAAATTGCAGGTCCATCTTGCTCAATATTGGGTTTTTTATTATTATTAAAAATGCTGACTCTCCATTAGCACCAGTGTGGGAGTGTTATGTTGCAGCTCTTCTGTTATGGTTTTTAACTTGAGATATCAGGAGAAAAGTAATCCATGACTCTCCGTGCAAGCAGAAGTTCTCTCCATTTGGCACTCACTGCTCCCCCACCCAAATAATCTAGCAGCGGAATACTCCATAACAAAGTTCAAATAAACTTTGAACATCCAAACTAGGACTACAAAAGCATCCTGTGGAATTAAAAAAGCTTATCTGCATCGATTTAAAAGCTGGTCAAGCTCACTTGCTCAGCAAATCATAAAAATTGCTGATTCCATTTTGTGCAGAAGAGCTAGAGAGTGATTCATATAGGTCAGGATTAGCCATATTGTGAGTCATAGTGGTTCATGCATTGATCTAGAAGGCATAGGGAATGCCCTTGAAGGACAAGTGAAGAGTCACTACCAAGTCAATGATCAGACAAGTGCAGCTTGTGTCCTTTCCAAGAAACTAATTTGAGAAAAAGCAGCAGGGTGCCTCAAGGTTTCGTCTTAGGCCCAGTACTCTTCAATATCTTCATTAACGACTTAGATGAGGGAATAGAAGGGAACTTACCAAATTTGCAGATGATACTAAGCTGGCAGGAATAGCTAACACCCAAGAAAATAGGCTCAAGATCCAGATAGATCTTGACAGACTAGAACACTGGGCCATATCTAACAAAATGAAATTCAATCTAGAGAAAAGTAAGGTCCTACACTTAGGCAAGAAAAACCAAAAGTACACATATAGACTGGGTGAAACCAGGCTCAATAGCAGTAACTGTGAGAGGGATCTTGGAATCTTAGTGGACAACCAGCTAAATATGAGCATGCAGTATGTAGCAGGAGCCAGAAAAGCTAATGCAATCCTAAGTTGTATTAACAGAGGGATACAATCAAGATCAAGGGAGGTACTAATACCACTCTATAAAGCCTTAGTAAGACCATACCTAGAGTACTGCATCCAGTTTTAGTCACCACATTATAAAAAAGATGTTGAGACCCTAGAAGAAGTACAGAGAAGAGCAACCAGGATGATTAGGGGACTGGAGACTAAAACATATGAAGAATGGTTACAGGAACTGGGCTTGGCTAGTCTAGTAAAGAGAAGGACCAGGGAGACATGATAGCAGCCTTCCAATATGAGGGGCTGCCACAGAGAGGAAGGGGTCAAACTATTTTCTAAAGCGCCTGTAGGGCAGACAAGGAATAATGGATGGAAACTGAACAAGGAGAGATTCAACCTGGAAATAAGGACAAACTTTCTGACAGTGAGAACAATCAACCAATGGAGCAGAAGTTGCCCTCGGAAGTTGTGGAAGCGTCATCACTGGAGACCTTCAAAAAGAGATTGGACTGCCATTTGTCAGAAATGGTGTAGGATCTCTCGCTTGGGCGGGGGGGTTGGACTAGATGACCTACAAGGTCCCTTCCAACTCTGATTATGTTATCTGTTAAAATGGCCCAGGCAAGCTCCTATTTCACATCAAGATAAAGGTGAGTGGGTGGGAAGGGACGCATATTTTAAACTTGAGTTTCTGTTACTAGAGATGCTACAATAAAAGTAGTCCTGACCTATGCCATTGACTTCTGAATCTACCTCATACTATTCTTACGTTGTACTTTATTTACTTACTGTAATGTAGGTTGATTAGATACACTCAACCTGCTAAATCACAAACCAACGTATCATGGCTTAGTGCCATATAAGAGCTTACGTATGTGTGCTTCCCACCTCATAACACAGAGAACTGCATATCAGTTTCTAAAAATTGTAGTTAGAAGGTTTGGCTTGCATCCCAGCTCTTACAAATTGCCCACCATTGCTGTGAGTAGTCATTCCTAACCTTGAATTTTTAAGTCACTTTCTGTTCTGATATATGACTCAAACATACAACCTCAGCAATTCAGGCTATTCCCATTTACAACCTATGTGAGCATGCAGAAATCAGGTGCAGAAAAACAGGAGAATCCAAAAGCTTAGAATAGAAGACATTTATCATGATCCAGCACCCAAAAACCTCATTATTAAAGCTTGAGATGCATTTTTAAAGCCATCTAAAAATGGCCATGTTAAGATGGATATAGTAACACAATTTATGTCTGTTCACTTCACTTGGGTCAGATGTTTCGGATGTCCAATGTCTTTTAAAGGAACTGAAGAGAGAGTTTTTTATGATTCAAAATTATTTATTGAAAATGTCTGTGAACATGCAACACACTTAATCAACTCAGTTAAACACCTAAGGTTGCATTTGCTCAAATGCAGCTTTATTAAGCTTAAAGCTAAGCTTAATATGTTGAACAAATGAAGACTTAGGTGTTTAACTGAACTGATTTTGGTTAGATTTTTTTTAACTCAATTTGCTGGAGTGAACTTTGCCAATTTGATAAACTTGTGCTTCTGGGTATTTAGGGAACTTGGGAAATGGATTAATTAGATAACTAGGTTAGACATACTATGTAATGTAGCGATTTATAGACAAAGAATGTGATAAGGCCTCAAAGCATGTTAATATTTCAAGAGATTTAAGGGAATTCATCTAAGCCATAGCTCTTCTTCCTGAAAACCAGCATGAGTTCTCAGCTTCCTTGTTTCATTCCAGTACAGATTAAAAAAATATTTGGCATTTAACCACCCCATCATCACTTGTATCTTGTTGATTTGATAGTTAGGTGCCTTCAAGTTACTGTCTATGGAGATTCTCAATCATTCAGGTAATCTCAAAGGTGCTTTTCAAAAGGCAACTGGACTTAGTTTTTTCTTGAAAACATTTTGCTTCTCATCCAAGAAGCTTCTGAAGAAGTTGAAAAAGCTTCTTAGATGAGAAGCAAAACGTTTTCAAGAAAAAAAAACCAAGAAAGTCCAGTTGTCTTTTGAAAAGCACCTTTGAGACTTTTGCTGTTGTCCCTTAGCGACCACATAGATTTCCTCCACAACAATCTGTCTCTAACCTGGTCCTTCAGGTCTTCCAACCAGGTAGGCATCACCATTGTTAACTGAGGCCATTCAGTTTTTTTTTCCTTCCACCTTTTCCAACCTTAGAACTTTCTCCAGGGAACTAGATCTTTGCCTTATGTGTCCAAAGTACGGTACTTTAAATCCTGGTCATTTGTACCTTGAATGAGAATTCTGATTTGTTCAATGAACCATTTGCTGTCCAGAGTATTATCAGGAGTGATTTGATGAGTGATTTAATGTTCATATAAGCAATATTTCTGTCACCTTCTAAGGTATTTTTTGTCTTTTAGGTTTAGTATGCATTCTATAATATCCTGTTGGCCTCCCATCCAAATACTAACCTGGTTCTCTTTTGATGCTTAGCCAATATCAGCTAGTTGCTGCTGCCACCTACTGTCTCTTTATCAACTAATTCTCCCTCAAAAGACCTATTAGCTTCATCTGACAGCCCTTCCTTCTATCTACCTCCACAACAGTTCTATGGCATAGATTAGGTTGAGTGTATAAGAATCGATTCAGAACTGAACATTAGACCCCACTCTTAATCACTTGAACCGTGGCATTCTTCGTACACCATAATTGCTGATTTGCATAAAGGCTTAACCAAACTAACCTTAGCATAACTGCAAAATATGCAAATCTTTTTAGTTTTCCACTTGGTTTAGGATGAGCTGTGTGGCTTGTTCTGTAAGATAAATTAAGTAAACTCTACAGAGCCTGCCAGCAATTTAAATCCTTCCAACGTCTGTTAAGAAGGTGGTATAACTGGGAGGGGGTCTGTGGATATGGTAGAAAAATCAAGATGATGGTGATGGTACAAATCTCCATTCGGTTGTAATACATAACCAGGGAGGAGATTCAAGTGTGGCCACCATCTAGAAACCTGGAGATTATGAATTCTAACCCCACCTTGGGTGCAAAGCCAGCTGGATGACCTTGGGCCAATCATTTTCTCTTAACCAATAGGAAGAAGCAATGGCAAATCACTTCTGAAAAATCTTGCCAAGAAAATTGCAGGGATTTGTCCAGGCAGTCTCCAAGAATAGGACACAGCTGAACCCAAGGAAAAAAAAACCACCTGTTGAGAAAGTTCTACCACTTGGGGATGGAGGAGGGAATGCTTGTGAATACGGTGAAAAAGTCAAGATGGCAGCCACAACACAAACATAAAAAGGGGCGGGGCTTCCAGCGCACCGTCGTGGCCGCCATCTTGACTTTTTCACCCTACCCGGCAGATCGTTGGTACCATTCCTAGAACGGGGGGAGTCTCCCGGCTGGCCTCAGCCATGAAAGCTTGTGGAATGACTTTGGACCGGTCATTGAATTTCTTCGTCCGAACCTCCTTCCCGTGGCTGTTGCTAGAAGGGGGAAAAATGGATGAGGAGGGACTCCGTTGCCTCGAGCTCCTCAAGGAAGGACGGGATTCCAGCGAAGGAGAATCGTTCCGTGGCCTCTTCGGAAGAAGGAGCTATTGGTTTCGAAAAGGCCACTTTGCCAGATTAAAGGACGTTGATTCTAGAAATGGCAGGAAGACAACAGTCGTCTCTTCCTCAAGTTTGTCCCGGCAAATTCCTCCCCCGCAACGACTAGAGCAGCCAGAAAACCACACGCCGCTGGGCTGAGGGCTAAACGTGGGAACGGCCCAGATGTAGCAGCCGGAGGAGAGGAGGAGCTCGGCGCCACTACACGCTGCGGCGATGCCACTGTGGCGAGCTCTCCGTCCCTGCTCTCTTCTCCGGGACGCCGAAGTGGCAGGTGTCTGGTTGACTGAGAAACAGTTTTATGCGCGAACGCGTTTGCATATTCTCCTCCTGAGAAGTAGGCTCGGCACCTCCGAAGATGTGCGGTGCTGGGCTTGAGTTCCTCTCCTAAACTAAACAGGTGCCTCCTTAGCACCCAGAAAGCTGTAGATGCTATAGAAATCTCCATTTGCCTCGATAAACCGCTGCCCATCCCTGCTGTCCTCGTTCCTCTTGTTCTTGGGAATGGGATGGAGCTCACGCCTCTTCCCGTCTCTTTTAAAATAAGTGAAATTTAGGGGTGCCAGAGGTTGGGGGTTCAGAGGTGAAATTTTTTGGGGGGATGACCACGGGCAGGGGCAGCATTTCAAGATTGCATTCTGGATCTGAGCAAAAGGAGCAATGAAAACTCCCCACTTTTGAAGTAAAGAGAGCTCTTTCTGCATAATGACATCCAAACCTAAAACAAATGGTTTAGCTCTGCTTCTGGAGAATATGCCACTCTTGCATGCACACAGGTTGCTTGGTCGTGCATGGAAATCTTTTAAATCTAGAGCTCTGTCAGATGCTCATTGAGGGAGGGGCAGCCCCACCTTTAGAGAGAAAGGCAGCCACCTCAAGTAGATTTTGTGTCTCACAGCACAGTGGAGTGTTAGGTAATTGATGGCGTTTTTACTGCGGTGAAGGGAGAATCCTTGTCTCATGCAGCAAAATGCCCTAGGCTGACCTATGCCCAAATCTACCATTTCACACATCTTGCAGCTGCAGCAATATATTTGGAATTGCTGATAGTATATCTTTATATTTCTTCAAGCAAAAGAACAAAACCCTGCTGGCTTTTTGATAAGTTGAAGAGAGATGCTGAGGCTGAAAAGGCAGAGGCTGAAAAGCCTGTATAAATAGTCCTCGATTTACAATCATTTGTTTAGTGACCCTTTGAAGTTATAACAGCACTGACAAAAGTGACTTATGGATGGTTTTTACTTGACCGTTACAGCATTCTCATGGTTATTTTATTAAAATTGGGATGTTTGGTACTGACGTATTTATGACAGCTGCATTTTTGCTAGGGTCGTTGGTCACCATTTGCAACCTTCCCATCTGCTTCCAACAAGCAAAGTCAATGCAGAAGCCAGATTCACTTAACTGTGGCCAGAAAGGTTGTTAAAATGGGGCAAAACTAACTGTTTTGCTTAGCAATAAAATTTTTTGGGTTCAATTCTGGTCATAAGCTGAGGACCACCTATAGTAAAATCTAAAAAAATAGAGTGATTGGGGGGAAGGAAGGGAGACTCAGAGAAACTTGGTAGAAAAATTAGTGAGATTTTCAATGATGAAAGGTTGAATTGTATGGTGGTAGGAAATTTGAGTCCCATTTAATAAGCATGTGTAAAGGGTAACCCAGGTTACTTCTGGAAGAGATTATGTCCATGAAACATAATAGGTGGAATAGACTGTACCCTTCAGGCTGCAATGAAAAAAAAACATTTTAAATCTTAATCCCAAACACTAGAAGATTAAAATATTTCATTGGATAATGAGGTGTTCTCCATATTGTTTGTTTCACAAGACTTTTATGAAAAGGGAGGTATGAAAATATGTCCATCCAGCAGCTTGTAGTCTATGACCATTTCAGAGGCGGTCAGAAAAATCAAAATGGCCACAATGGTGCATGGTGCAATCAAAGCTGTCCCTGAATTTTTATGTATGCCTTGTCTGTCTCACACATTAAAACATATTTTTTAATGTAGCCATCACCTTGCCTTTTTTAAACCATATTGTACTGTGCAGACACATTTAATTTCTGTTGCTCAGTAATGTTGTTTGTATCCCCTTAGCCATTTTCTTTGGGGGGAAGGTGATTCCACTGTTGCAGAGATAACAAAATGGGAGAATCCTATGTGGATGGGGAGATCAGAACCTAGTCAAGATAGGAGCAGAGTATGCACCAGGAAAATTCAAGATAAGGGGATTAAAAGTCCATGCAGGCTATGCGTGGTTCCAGGTGCTCAAAATGATCCCTTGACTAAAAACCAGTGCAAAAATGTAATTAATTGTGCAGGTGTTATCCTGTCTTATCCCCAGAGAGAAATACGTAAGAACTATTTTTATATGAGAATCAATCACTCTGTCACCATTCCCTTTTCCATAATGGGAGTGGTGGGTGGTAGGAGAAGAAAGAAAGATAGAATGAAGTGTCTTGGAAAGGGCATGGCTGGCCCAGAATATTATTTAGTTTTTTACTGTATTCTCTGCAGATTTCCTTTGATATTGCTGGAAGGTGGTTTTTCCTGCTGTTTGTTTGCTCCAGAATAGCCCCTCCTTTTGAAATAATCTATCTTATTGGATAGGCAGTTAAATTATGATGGAGGAAAGGAAGCTGCAAGTTGGCTCTTCTGTGCCCGTATGGTTGCGCTTATGTGAATGACATCACAGTGGGTCTGCCAAACATTTTCTGCCCTACCCTCTAAGACATGTTTTTTAGAGTCCTGAGTATAATGAAGAGCTGAAATAAGAAAGAAATCATAGACCTGCATATGCTAGGATTTTAAAATTGGATCCTCATTTTTCTCAAAAGCAAGGGACAAGCAAAATATGTTGGAGAGAATAGCAAGTGTGGGACAGTAACAGTTGATAGAGGAGAATGTTTAAATCAGTCTAGAAATAGAAACAGAAATGATGTGTTATTATGATATAGAAAAAACGGCTTAGTGGAGGGGATTCTGAAACATGATTCCATCTATCTAAATTGTGTACTCTCTCTGTCTCCACTCCCAACTTTGTGAGAACTATTTAAAGTTGTTACGGAGTTCTCGTTTTTAATGGAATGGGGAAAGTGTTAGATACTTGAGATATAATTATAGCAGCTGTTTTTATGTATTGTATTTTGAATGAAATGTAAATTAAATCAAATTGGTTTTGTTCTTCATTTCTTTTTGTGACTGAGCCATGGTCAGACCACTGTTCAGCAGAGTGTGGCCCTTGGCTCAAAAGTATTGAAGATCCCTGTTTGGAGTAAGGCCAAGGCTATTTCAAAGAATAATTTAGTAGCCTTGATCCTATAAAAGTAGTAACTATTGTAGCAGCTGAACAGCTGGATTCGCCCAAAACATTAAACCTAGATTAATGAAACAAAATTGCTGTATTTGCACAGCAAAATGCCATGCCCACATAAATCATATTTGTAAGGACCTTGCAATAGTAACTCAGGCCCTCATTACTATTCATTTGGACCAAAATAGTCTACTCGGGGCTGCCTTCGAAATTTATTTGGAAACTCCAGTTGATATAGAATGTGATAGCCCTCTTGCTGCTAGATGTTACACCATTAAATGTTATTTGCTGAGAAGCGTCTGGATGTAATTCAGGGTACCGTGTTTCATTTATTCATTCATCTTTGTGACTTGGCACGTAGGTACCCAAAGGATTTTCTTCTTCAACCTGAGTTGACTTGTCTAGTATGTTGAACTTGGGAGAAATTATTGGTTGTCTCCTTTCTATTTCCCTAAATAAGGGAAGGTTAAGGCTTTATGATAATGTTGGTTTTATAAACTGGCTTTCCTTCAGAAGCTGGATTTGCATTCTGGGGGACGGTTGAAAGGGAGCTTTTTCAATAAAACATTTGGTAGTTAACTGGGTGCTGCCATTAATTATTTTTTAGCATTAATTCTGTAGTCATGGATATAATTAATTGGTTTGGATGATGCTGGTTCCATCAGATTGAGGAGGAGGAGGAAGAGGGTTACGTCTCAGTACAGTAATTTATTTTGTTTTTGTTGTTGGCAACATTAACTTGTTAATATATTACCATGGAACTTTTATACTTTTTATGTGAATGACTGCACTCCCACTCACGCTAATAATACTACTACTAAATTTGCAGATGATACAACAGTAGTGGGACTCATCTTCGGGGAGAATGAGCCTGCTTACCGAGATGAGGTAGACCGGTTGGTTTCATGGTGTGGAGACAATAACTTGATCCTCAACACCAATAGCGGACTATAGAAGGAACAGATCAGACATCCAGCCCTTGCTTATCAATGGAGACTGAGTGGAGCAAGTGGCCAGTTTTAAATTTCTGGGTGTTACCATAAAAGAGAACCTGACCTGGGGTGCTCACATTGCAACCTTGGTCAAAAGGGCCCAGCAGAGATTATACTACCAGAGACTTCTCAGAAAACAACAACTGAATGAAAAAATGTTGGTGACCTTCTACCGCTGCACCATAGAGAGTATCTTAATTTACTGCACCTCTGTATGGTTTGCCAATTGCACAGTGGCAGATAGGAAAGCACTCCAGAGGGTTAATATCATTGTTCAGAAGATGATTGGTTGCCCTCTTTGGAAGATCTTTATAACTCCTGCTGCCTTAAGAAAGTTCAAAACATCCTTAAAGATCCATTTCATCCTGGGAACCCTTTTTTTGAACTATTACCATCTGACAGACGGTACAGAATAATAAAAACAAGGACAAATAGGCTGAAAAAAAGCTTCTATCCCAGGGCAGTAACTTTGTTGAATTCTACTGTATAGTGCAATGTTGGTGTGGTGTCGAGGTTTTTCAATTCAATGTGTGGAGTGTGAAGGATGTGTGTTTGTGTTTATTTTTATGGTCATGATATGCACTGAAGATGGTATTTGATTTTGTTGTACAAGGTGCAATGACAATAAACTAAACTAAGCTTTAATGGCTTTAGTGAAGTAAAGAATTCTGGAGGCTCCTGGCAGAGTTGGCAGTATACAAATTAAATGAATATGTACACATTATGGCTTAGCATGATGGTCTAGTTCCTGCTAAGACAATACCTGCCATCCAGAATATGCTGAATTCTAAATTAATATGGTCTAGATGGCATGTGCAGATACAAAGAGTTTATGCAGATAAGGGAAGTTAAGCTGAGATAAGCTAAAATATAATTTCTGTATTAGGCTGGAGCATATACTTACCAGTTTCGGAAGGGGTCCAAAAAGTCATGTCATCAAAGCCCTGCTCCTTTTATCCATGTGACAAGCAAAGGAAGCATGACTTGATTGCATGGCTATAGGTGCCATCCTGGGAGCGCCCCTGAGATGCCTCTTCTTGAATTGTGTATCTAAATCCTCATCAATTTGCAGCCTCCTCTTGGTTTCTTTTTAGTCCTTTTTTTCTCATCCCCCCCAATAGCCATTAAAGCATGTTTTGAAGTTTCTTTCCTGCTGTGTTAAGAAGTATTCTAAGAACGATTGGAGTCATTAATATCAGTTTGTGCTTGGTATCATGCCAAGAATCTTCCTGCCATTGGATGGGGGACAGGAAGAGAAGTTGGAGATGCAGTCGCCATCTGTGTGACTCCCCTTTCCATGTTGCTATGCCTCAGTGTAAAAAGATGGAACTAGTTTTGATGCAGCCGTGGGGTTAGGCAAGACTAGTTCTTCAAAAGCAGCCTTATTGTAGGGAGCTGATGGGCTGAATAGAGGATGTTTTGGGGCTAGATTTAACTGGGGGATGATACTGGTAGTTGTCAACCCCCAAGTTCTGGAATCTGAGTTGCTATATGGATCAAGATACTGAGGGGTTGAGCTAAAAAGTGATTTTTTCACCATTCATAAATGACACTGTTTAGCTGCCAGATTTAGGCTGAAGGCTGTGATTGCTGGCTGTGCCCCCGCTGTGGTGACAGCGACATCAACTCAGTGTTGGAAAAGCAATTGACTGTGTGCAGATTGTCCAGCAGTTGGGGGGCTAAATTGAATAGTCTCAGGCTGGATTTAACCTACTTGAAGCCAGCAGCTAGTCAAACCCTACGTTAGGGAACATTGAACATAATGTTTTTTTTTTTTAAAGGGAAAGAACTGAAAATGCAGTTTTCGAATTTCCAAAAAGTAGTTGCAGTAGAATTAGATATTCTACCAGTTTCATAAATTGGGACCGAAGAAACGTTAATAAATTAGTGTTTCTCCATCTACTCCCTTCTCTTTCTCTGTTTTTCTCATAGCTTTTTAAATGCAATGAGCATAACCTCATTGCTGAATTAATCCATTTTTTAAAATTCTCACAGTATATTGAATCTTTAATCACATGGGCTAGGTTTACAGTCCATGCTAAACCGTGCAAAAAGTAACCAAGAAAACACTAATGAGGCTTAGCATTTTGTGCAAAAACAATCACAGGTAATACTGTATTAACTGACCTGATTAATTATGTTCAGTGCAAGGTCTCCCTCCCTCCCTTTCTATCTAAGCTTATTTCATTTACTTTCCTGAAGATGAAGATACTTGATTCTATCCCTTTTCAAAATTCTAGATCCTAATATCACTGAAGAAGTTAACCAGTTTACACCAACATAATTTTTAGCTAGGATTTTCCTTTTGGATTTTGGAGAGGTTGGGGAGGAATTCTGTAAACTGTGTTAAGCCTATTTTAGGATGTATGCTATATTTTTAATCAATTAATCAGAATTAATCAGAAGGGAGCTTGGTCTTCTAGTCCAACCCCTTGTTCAAGTAAGAGACCCTATACCTTTTCAGATAGGTGTTTTCGAAGCGTGTGCTCATAGAACAGGTTGTTAAACTGGTTGCAGCCCACCACTGGTTGAATGGATGGGAAAAGAATTGAGGAAGACCTCAAGAGCTGAGAATCTGCCAAGTAGTAGCTCCAGTATAGGATTTTTGCAGATTTGGTATCAAATAATAAAATAGGACTGGGGAAGGAAATGATAATGGCCATAAAGAGAGAGAGGGAGCAAGAGAGAGAGGCAGTCTTTCCCTCTCTATTTTTCAAATTATAGCAGGAAATTTCAGTTAGGAATTTTAGCAATACACAACATCAAACTGTTTTGCTTCCCCTTCTTTGTCTCCCCTGTATCTAATTTTAGTTTGTAAACCTCTTCCGGCAAAATATTTGTCCTATTTATACCAAACATGCTGTTAACTCTCCATAAATAATGAAATAATGAAAGATGGGGAATGCTTTGATATTTGTTTTCTGTATAGAGAGCAATATTAATGGGGTGCTCTGATGATGGGCTGTGAATGCAGACTTTCCAGAGGGCCACTGTGAGAATCACTTGATAGTTTTGCTAGTGACAATCCCAGAGAAGAAATAAGTATAGCTAGTCCTCAATTTACAATCACAATTGAGCCCAAAATGTATGTTGCTAAGTGAAAAAATTTTAAAATGAGTTTTGCCTCATTTTATGACTTTTCTTGCCACGTATGTTAAGTGAATCACTGTAGGTTGTTTAAATTAGTAAGTGAATCTGGTTTCCCCATTGATTTTGCTTATCAGAAGGTTGCAGAAAGTGATCACATGACCCCAGGACGCTGCAACCATCATAAATGTAAGTCAGTTGTCAAACATCTGAATATAAATCACATGACTATGGGGATGCTGCAACGTAAGTATGAAAAATGATCATAAGTCACTTTTTTCAGTGCCATTGTAACTTCAAATGATTATTAAGTGAATTGTTGCAAGTCAAGGGCTATCTGGAAAGATGTCTGGAAAGGCTTTTAGCATATTATTTGGTTAAAGCCATGTATATACAGCAGTTGTACATTGACTGAATATTATTAGCACTTGTTGTATTAAGGCATTCTGTAAAGGGACCAAAAATACTGGACTCGTAGGAGAATGCTAGTTGAATGAAACATTAAAAAAAACCTATTGAAGAAAGATTTGAAAGGGAAGATAAGATGTTACAGGCAATGAAGAACACAGTAGTAATTGAGTTCCAGGCTTGTGTTTCTATACCTGGGGTGGGCATTTCATTATCATAAATTAGATTTGTATCCCACTTTCCTCCACAATAGTTACATGGATAGCAGTCCCTCTTCTGTTTTATCTCCATTATAATAATCATGAGAGAGAGTGGCTGGATTTAAGTCATCCTCAATAAGTCTGGATAAGGCTTCCTTGGTCTTTTACTTCCCAGGCTAATGTTTCAACCACTATATCACGGAGCTTCTCTGTGCTTATGTAAAGCCAGTTCCCAAAATGTGTTAATGAAATGGGATACCTATAGTGACTAAGGCATTCTCTGCCTTGACTTGAGACCGATTCTAAACTTGCAGAGTTCATAGATTTCATAGCTAGTTTCCTGTGTCTTCCCAATTCTTTGCTTTTTTGTAGTGTTTATTTGGCGAAGAATTCTGAGGAACTAAAAATCTTGCATAGGAAAATAGATTTCAGACACAATAAAGCAGCTTTTACCCACTCTACTAAAATAGAGGTAGTCCTCATTTAACAAGTGCCTTGAATAGTGACTATTTATAATGGTAGCAAATAGTAAAAAATAATATTCCAACCAATGTGCTCACTTAAATCCAAGTTTCTGTATTGACAACAATGTATTCTGGAGTGAGAGTAATACTGGCATTGCTGCACAATAGAACTTTATTTTAATGAGGCAGCAGTAAATAGCAATCTTTGCAGTTTAGCAACCATTTGATCAGAACCAATTCTCATTGCTAAATGTGGACTATCTATAATGGCATGGTGGTGATAAAAAGGACCTTTGAGTTGAATTCAGTTCTTGATGACCATGGACACATTGTAGTAACATGTAATGTTTTATCGTGGCTTTTTAGAAACTTCTTTTGACTTCTCAATCTAGCCCAGGGTAGTCAACCTTTCTATACCTACCACCCACTTTTTTGTATCTCTGTTAGTAGTAAAATTTTCTAACCACCCACCGGTTCCACAGTAATGGTGATTTATAAAGTAGGGGACAAAATCTCTACCGCCCACCATGAAAGCTGAAAAGCCCACTAGTGGGCGGTAGGGACCAGGTTGACTACCACTGATCTAGCCTATAGCCCTGAGATTACTTATAGTTTTCCCATGCCAGTTCTAATCAGCTTGAACCTCAGTTTTTCCAACATCGGACAAGGTGATTGGATGCAGCTACAATCAGGGATGGGATTCTACCAGTTCGTACCTATTTGCTAGAACCGGTTGTTAACATTTTAAACAGTTCGGAGAACCGGTTGTTAGAAGAAATTACTGGCCTAATTCTATAAGGAAGGCAGGAAGAAAACATTCTGGGGTTGCTTACAGAAATTGCCTCTCTGTTAACCCTTATTACATTCTTGGCAGGACTAGACTTCCTGCCTCTGGAATTTCTCTGGAGTTTTTTTCCCCTCCTTTGTTACTACTTTGCTTATATGGAGTGACCATTCAAAGTTACAATGGCACTGAAAAAAGTGACTTATGAGTATTTTTCACGCTTACGACTATTGCAGCATCCCCACAGTCATGAGAGGCCAGGCAATGAGATGCGTGCCTCGATGTGAGTGATGTTGACTGTTTCCCAGCCAATAACATGACCACCAAGCCATGCCCACTAACTAAGCCACGCCCACAGAACCGGTTGTTAAAAAATTTGAATCCCACCCCTGGCTACAATTTATTTTCTATAGTGATAGTGAAGCGTTTTGTAAATTTTGGATCAGTAATAAAGCCTACAAAGAAAATGTTGCTTGGTACATATGCGGTTTTGGGCTTGTGTATGCAGGTACAAAGTTTGCACTTCCATGTCCTAGTATTTTACAATCAAAAACACTAAGAATGGATGAGGAATAATTGGCAGAACAAAACACAGGTATCCTTATTCTGGGGGAGCCAGAAATCCTCTGTTATACACCAGTAGTGGAAGAGTATTGCTTTAAATTAACTCTCTGGCAATGTAATCATTTGATTGGCACTTTCCTAGTCTAGCCCCACTTGCAGGTGGGCTGTGTTAGATGAAGGCTGCCTTGCTATTTATATCTGCTTGCATTATTACATGCAAATAATTCAAACCCATTATTTCACAGAAAAGCAAGAGGGAACTATGTAAGGTAAGGGGGAGCCTAAGTGAACCAATCAATGAATGTTTTGCCCTGGAGCTTTTTGGAGCAAAAGTGACAACCCAGTGACCTAAAAAATGTATGCAGAGAAGATATGGAGGGGGAAGAAGAAGGAAGTCAAGACCTCTGCAGAAGGATGGGGAGACAGGAATTGAGATGGAGGGGTCTTGTCTCTTACAAGTGTCAAATTAGTGGTTATGGTCCCATTTTTTTTCAGTTGATAAAATGATAAAAGACATAAACATGTTCCTGATGTATTCAGGGATGGGTTCTTACACTGTACTTAGTATTATTAATTTTAAAAAGAAGAATGACAAAACCCCTGATTGACATAAATCATCTGGGAAGAGGAATTCTTGCACTTTCCCAAGTGGGTGGAATCCTCTGCTTGCATCACAAAGTTTGTGGGCTGCTATTTTCTGCTCTGCTATGTTGTCAAATAGGCATTCAGTGGAAGAATCTGAATCCAAATTATTTATATTTTGGCAGCCACACTACAGTTTGCTGCTGCTGTTTGCATTCCTTAATATTTGTGTGAAGGGATTTTCAAAGTCTCCTAAAAATAGAAAGTAGAAAGTTTGAAAGTAGAAATGAGGTGAAACCCAGTTCTTTTCAATAACCATAATAGAGATACTAACACTCTTGTGGATGCTGGATGTTTTTCCCCCATAGACGAATATGGCTATTGCTATTTTTAAATTTACACTTGTAGTCATGAAAGCCAGTTTCTCAAGTACAGTGTTTCTCACCTTGGCAGTTTGAAGATGTGTGGACTTCAACTTTCAGAATTCCCTAGCCAGCTATACTAATTCTAGTCTTGCCTTTATCTTGGAAGTCATTCTCTTTTCTTAGCCCTAGGAAGCCCTGGAAAGTCTAGTCTTGTCTTTAGCTTTGAACCATTTCTCTTTTCTTAGCCTTAGGAAGAAGGCAATGACAATTGCTTCCAAAGGCGTTGCCAAGAAAAGTGCAAGTAATTTTGCTTATAGTTGCCAGGAGACAAGACTGATTTGAAGGCTGTATCTAGGTATATAAAAATTGCTGAGATATGAAGTTTAGCTACTGTCTTATTGACAACTACCTTAATACAGTAATATTTAATGAATTCTGATTGATATACTTCTAAGTAGACATGTCTAGGATTATATGTATCTGTCATCCTCAATCTTCTGCCCCCAGGTATGTTGGAATATGACTCCCTTCACCTCCAATTTGCATCTTTAGTAAGGAAGACTTGACTAATTAATGTTTTAAAAATTAACACAATTAAATGGCTAAGATTTATTCAACTGAGTATCAGCTTTGAAAAAAGAGACATGAATATTTCATTGCGCAAAAGCCCAAAGGGAGATTGCTAGATAAACTTCCTTCATGAAAAAGTTTTACAGCAGCAAAGAAGGACTGGTAACTCCAGACTTGGGAAAAATGGCCTTTCCCAGTCCCATCAGACAAAATAAGATGATTGCCCTTGGAGAAATGCATAGTGTGTACAATGCATGCCCCATTCTCCTACAATAGCTTGCTGCTTTTGGGTGTTGTGTGGTGAAGGATATCATCCCACCATCAACGAAGTAAGATTCAACTTTGAGTTCAACTAGTTCTGCATGTGGGTGAGGGCAAAGTTGGGTGATTTTGTTTTTCATACAACACATTAACCAGGCCAACTAAAGGTTGAGTATTTGAATTGGCATTTGCAGCATATGCTGAACGTGGATGATATGAATCTTGAACATTGTTTTAAATAGCAAAACAAAACAAGCATCTGAATTGAGACTTAGGCCAGGTACTGTTTATCCTCCCATTGACACTTTGTTCACTGATATATTGTATATGGTGGTTTAAAACCAAGATATATTTGTTTCCAAGAATTGGTGGAAATTGGTAAATCAAATTTTCTATCAATGAGTTAGAACAGAAATATTGCTTCTTGCCTTTTGAGTCATACATGGAGGACTAAATCCATTCTTAATCTTTTCCATTGGAAGTCCAAAGGAAGTCACCCCCACTGATTTATAGAGAGGTTATCACTCTTTCAGAAGATCACTTGTCCTATGTGGAAAAAAAATACCTTAACTAAGGAAATAAATGTAGCTGGTGGGGTTGCCTCTGGGTCACCCCATGGCACTCCTTAGCACTGACACTGTTAGGCAACTTGCCAAGATGGCTAACTCTGTTTATACTTAGCCTAAAGAGAACAATTAAGAGTTGGTTTCCCAGAGGCAGGTGATACTTGGTGGAAAGGAAAATAAAGCAGGGAAATTCAGCAATCCTGTTCTTCATCTTGCTCCTTCATAAGATAGGACAGCTACAATTAGTCATCATCTCATTTCTGTCTAAGGATTAGCAATAGGGGCAACATGCAAACTTTTCTATATTTCCAGAACTAATGCTTTGACTCAACCTTGTATGAAAGATCGTGGGGAGTCTGAGAAAGGATGGAAGGGAAGGGAGATGTAAACAGTCATGAATTGACGGCTTTTTGCATAAATAGCAACTCAGCCAGGTGGTTAAGAAACCTGGAAAGAAGCATTTTAAATCATTCAACTCCAACTTAATAAACTCTCCGTAACAGAGGCTGGGAAATCCCTCTTACAGTTTTGAAGATTCTGTATTTACCCCTAGGCTAGCATTAAGAAGATCTTGCTGAAATCTTTGCATTTTTTGCCTCATTGATCTTGCCCAGCTTTGTGAGCCCTGACAGACTATTTCTGCATCTCACTGGGGTGGATGTAAGACTGGTTAAGAACTGCTGGGCTCGACAAGACCTGCTGCAGTCCTGTGCAGTTTTATTTCAGATAAAAAACCTCTTGAATTCAGAGAGACTTTCTCCTGAGTAGATCTACCTGTCTTGCTGTGCATAATATGTTATTGCTTTTGTGATAACCAGCAGGCATTCACCTACTGTGTTCCGTTCTGCTTTCTGATGTCCAACAGCCAAACCAGGCAATCTCAGCAAACAGAATGGCAGAAGGGGAGAGATGGAAAAATCAAGTGTCCATTATGATCCCTTTTTTTACATTTGATTGCAGGCCAACATTTCCTGACAATGAATTATTTAATCTCCTTAATATGCAGTGAAAGCTCAATGCGCCTGCCAGGGTATTGGTCAGTGGCTCATGTTCTATCTTGGCATGGTACTTGCTTGCTGGCAACTGATCTTGCCCAAGGCGTATCCTCCAAAGGCCTTTCAGAGCTCAGTGAGCTCATTGCTGTCTCTACGACCTTCTCTAGGACTAGTGTCTGGTGTTTTGGGTTCCAATATGGCTTCACTAAGGAAAAGAAAGAGATCTCAACCAATTCCTTTTGGAGATGCTACAATAGGATAATTTTAAAAAAGACATTTTCAGAGAGCTTTGACTAGAATATGATCGCTGTTATGACAATTCTGTGAAACACTTCATCTTTCTGTCTGTATACTGCAGAACCTGAGAATGTCTTTTCATTAATTGCTGAAGGCTATTCATGGCCAGATTCAATCCCAGGGTTGGCTGCCTTTCAGTTCAGTACCTGGGGACAGGAGAGAGAAAAATAAGTGGTGGTAAAATTGAAGAAGTCATGTCCAAAGCTATTTTAAGAATTTCAATTTCAGAAAAATATTTGATAATACTTATCCAAGGTGGATTAAAAAAAAGTCAAGATGGTGATCACAACCATGTGGCCAAAGACACACACATTTTTACATTCATCACACTGTATATAAAAAGGGTGAGACTTCAATTACATGGTTGTGACTGCCATCTTGATTTCTTTGGCAACCCCTCCCCTCAGACAACCCAGTCTATTTCCCTGATGAGGTTACCTTATCTGGAGGAAGGATGTATTGAGATGGATTTATACTCCTTTCTCTCATAAATGGCCAACTGATCCAGTACATTGTCTCTACTGACTCCATTCAGCCAGAGCAAAACATTGGTCTTGCTTTCCCTACAAATTGCCTCTCAAACTGAATATAAAGGAATAGAGGCTCTCATCTCTCTTTCTCGCAACTTTTTGCAAAAGGCTACCCAAAATTAGAACAAGGGCTAGTTTGTTGCCTGTCCTGGGCTAGTAGAATTACCTACCATCCATGTGGTCAGGAGATACTTGAGAGAAATTCATGCCCCCTTTACATAGTTTTCTCTCATTTCCTTAAGAACCGTATTAACATATGTGCCAATCAGAAAGACTAACCTCAAGCTAGCAAAAAAGAAAGAAAAAACCTTTAAACCATTTCATTTTCTCGACTGAGTGTATTTATTTAAGAAGCAAATGCAGCAAGTTTCAGAACTGCCTGATTGCTTCTTAAAATAAAATGAGATACAGGATTAGCTAATAAAACCTTATTTTCCAGGAATCAAAATCCTTAAAGCAGCTCATCAAAATGGCATGCAGATTGCGAAGGACGAATCCTAGAACGTAGCCACACAAGAGATACTCTTACCCCCCAGTTTGAAGTGAAAGTCTGGTTTTGCAAAAGTAGTTCTAGGGAAAGTGAGCAGTAGGAAAGAGCATCATTGAATCCAAAGTCCAAAGCATATCCCTTAAATAACTGCATATTTTCCTGGGCTCACACACACAGTCAATTAAACTTATGGCTATTGGCCAGCAAACTGGGCTTATACAGGACCTTCATGACACAATCTCAGGAAAATATATGTATGGCTTCAGGAGGCACCCGCTGGTGTGGGTGAACATGCATGCTCATGTCCACATGCAAAGCACTTTTTCACCTTTGGATCTGAAATTACTGCATATTTCTAATAAGCAAGATTCTGTTAGGTTCTTCTATAAAAGGGGCAACTATTTTTAAATCCTGATTTTAAAACAGGCATTTCTGAGAGAAACAATAAAAATTGTTAATAATTTAGGATTTTTCCCAATTTGCATCTACTCCCAACACAGGTGCCCAGGCAATCTCTCCTTCCACCTCTGCGTACCAGTGATGTTGCTGTTGTCCTATCCCTCATCCACGAGTGAGACAGCCTTGAAGTCATTCTTAGCTGTACCAATATGCAATCAGTATTTTCTCCTTATTCTACCACTATTCTAGAGCAATCTTTAAATGTGTAAAACATGTTAAGCTTTATCACTCATTACTTTGGAGAGAGAATCAAGGGATTGCAGTGACTTGAAACTAAAGCAATATCAATTGGCAATGCAAATCATACATTTTGCCTTCGTAGAATTTTCTGCTGACTTAGGGATGGATGGAGAATGTTTTAACACTCCCATTTGGAAAGATCCTTAGAAATACACAAAAGGGTCAAAGACGTTTCTCGTAGCAGAAGTTTGATTGTAATGGGATCACCGCTGAAAAGACCCTCTGAGGCATTATACTGACAATCTAGTGAGCAGAGGACAATAGGAGAGTCTTGACAAGCTAGCATTAGTGCAAATGGCTCTTCATAGAACATAGGGATTAAAGATCACAGTATTATACAGATTGTAGGGATTAAAGACCATACACTTTCTGTTGGGTTTGGAAATGCGGTAGCAATCCTGTTGCCATTTGACATCTAATAGAGGCCTACTGCCTCTGCACTTGAGTTTCCTGTTAGCCATTGTGGCTAATAGCTATTGATGTGTTGTATGGTTTTGCAACCCTCTCTTAAGCCTATAGCCATCCCCATTATCTTCTGGCTGTAAATTATAGAAATTGCAGTGCTATAAGATGTTTTTGCCCTAAAAATTCAAGTATCCATCTGTAACTCTGGGCTATTCTGAATTCTGATGAAATGAGAAAATTTCTTTTCAGTCTACTCTGTACAGCTGTGGCTTGGATGAGTTAAAGCGTAGCCTTCAGGTTAATAATTATTTTATATTTTTAAAAATTATTGTGGCAACCATAGCATTTGCCAAAGTACTTTTATCATTTGAAGTGCTATCATAAAACAAGTTAGTTTCTAGCAAAAAAAAAAAGATCTCATGACCCTAAACTTCAAACTGAGACTTGAACAAGAGCTGAAATAAAATTTTACACCATAGGCAAAACCACTGCTATGCTTCCTAAACTGCTCCCCCTGCCCTAGCTCATCTCTCTCTGTTCTGCCAAGTTTGCTTTCAACCTTTCTCATAATATTGAGGCTAGAAAGTGCCTCTCATCCCAGACCTTGCCCAGCCCGGGGCAACTTCCATTACACTTACTAGTGCTTTCTCATTTAATAAGCACTTAATATCTTAATAAACTTTTATTGAATGCATTAAAAGGAGAGGCTGTAGAACACTCAAGAGTTCAGCTGGCTCATCGGCTAAAGCTTCTTAGGTGAGTGCTCTTTAATTGGCTGAAGTCATAATTTATTCACATTGAGAAATGTTCACACAAAGGAAAATATGACCCAGGTGGACTGTAGGCCTTTATTGGGTCTTGATGCAGAACATGATTCCTCACTGTGCCTCTGAGATAAGCTATTAATAGTCCTCATTTTGCTCCCACCTTTCATCAAAACTTTGCTGAGGAAAAGTCCAACTACCATATACAAAATAAGAATCGGCGCCAATAATCTATCCCCAAGAATTGTTTCTTATAAACTCTTATAACTTTTACATTCCGAAGGAGAGTTCTTTTGGGACAGAGGGAATCAATATTTGTTAGATGTGTATCCAATCTTTATTTTGCATAATTGGGAAATTTATTATTTATTTATTTATTGAATTTATATTGCTGCCTATTCGCCTATAGCGACTCGAGGCGGCTTACAGAATATAAAATATTTAAAATAAAAAGCAATAAAAGCTAACAAAAAGAATCAAATTAATAAAGTACAATAGAACAAAATCTGGAAAATAAAATAAATAAATCACTCCCTCCCTGACGACAGCAGATCACACAAGCCATTTGATGGGTTCCATCCTGCTCTGGGTCCCCCAGGCCTGCTGGCAGAACCAGATCTTCACTGCCTTCCAGGAGAGTATTAAAGAGGGGGCCATTTAATCTCTGGGGAAATGATATTCCATAGAGAAGGAGCCACTACGGAGAAGGCCCTTCTGGGTCCCACCATGTGTATCTCCCTAGGGGATGGGACCCGTAACATTCCTTTCCTCCCTGCTCTGATGGGTCAGGTAGATGTAACTGGCAACAGACGTTCCCTCAGATAACCTGGTCACAAACCATGAAGGGTTTTAAAGGTGACAACCAGTACCTTGAATTGCACCCGGAAGCAAATTGACAACCAATGCGGCTCCCACAGGAGAGGTGAAACATGCACACCGGGGTCTGCACAAAATCATGTGGGCCATTGCATTTTGCACCAACTTGAGCTTCCAGGTGTTCTTCAAGGGCAGCCCCATGTAGAGTGTGTTGCAATAATCAATACGGGAAGTGACCAGGGCATGAGTGACTGTGAGTAGGTACTGTTGGTCCATGAAAGGTTGTAACTAGTGCACAACCCACAGTTGTGCAAAGGCCCTTCTGGCCACGACCGCCACCTGCTCTTCGAACAGGAGTCATGAGTCCAGGAAGACCCCTAGATTATGCACAGGGTCTGTTTGGGGTAGTGCCACTCCATCCAAGATCAAAAGTGGCAATTCTCCCTGAGCCAACAAACCCCAAACCCAGAGCAACTTGGCCTTGCAAGGGTTAAGTTTCAACCTGTTGCTCCCCATCCAGCCCCTAACAACCTCTGGCACTGCGAAAGGGAGGACTCAACAACACTTAACTCACCATGGACTGAGACATACAGCTGAGTATTATCAGCATATTGGTGATATCTCAGTCTCCCAGCAGCTTCATATAAATGTTGAACAGGAGTGGAGAGAGTACCAAGCCCTGCAGAACCCTGTAAAGCAGTGGCCAAGGGCTAGATCTCTCCCCTCCTATCAACACTGACTGAGAACGGCTATAGAGGAAGGAAGTGAACCAGGATAGCACAAGGCCTCCCACTCCTATCCCCCGAAGTCGCCCCAGGAGAATCCCATGTTGAATGGTATTGAAAGCCGCCGAGAGGTCAAGTAGAGCAAGGATGGATGCACTATCCCCATCCCGCTCCCGCCAGAGATCATATGTTTCCTATTAAGTGTTGTACCTTATGATTCTTGACTCTTGACGAATGTATCTTTTATATATACTGAGAGCATTTGCACCAAGACAAATTCCTTGTGTGTCCAATCACACTTGGCCAATAAAGAATTCAATTCTATTCTATTCTATTCTATTCTATTCTATTCTATTCTATTCTCTTTCCTATTTTATTCGCAACAATATTCTGGTGAGATGGGTTGGGCTGAGAGTGATTGGCTCCAAATCTCCCATCTGATTTCCATGCCTAAGGTAGGGTTGGAACTAGTGCACCATCTTTGCCACCAGACCACACTGATTCAATTACGATGGGCAGTGCACCTTATATTCTCTGTCCACCCATCTCTGCAGCAGATACTTCCTGCACTCGGGAAAGTCTGCCATCAGGAATGCCCAAAGGGACCTGCTAAAGGATGTCAAAAAGAGAAGGTCTCAGGACCCAAAGGACATCTGGACGCCCTGTGAAAGGAATTTAGACTGCCTGGGTTACATCTTTCCAATGGCAGAATTGCTTGGCCAAACAAAAAGGCAGGAGGAAGGTTCAGGACAAATTGAAGAGGAACATCTTGGTTTGAGAAAAAGGGCATTGTGGTGGTCATGTCTGAATTGTGGAGCTCCCTGCCTCAGGAGGATAGAGCTCTCTGGAGCTCCTTAGCTGAGCAATAGGTGTTTATGCTTTCACCTTAGGAAGGTGTTTATGCTTCAGGCAATGATCTAACAAAAACAGGTAGGTGCAAGAATTAACATATTCAATAAAACATCATCTTCTATAACCATTTACTCTTGCTTTTCTTATGAATGCTTTTGCTTTCATTGTGGTGAGCTTCTTTGTTGTGCAGAATTAGAAAATGCAGATATAATTTTGATGATTGATATAAAGCTAGGCAGGAAGCTGCCTTATATATAGGTAGTCCTTGACTTCTTGCAGTTCATTTAGTGATTGTTCAAAGTGACGTCTTTGAAAAAAGTGACTTATGATGATTTTTCTTACTTACAACCATTGCAGTTTCCTCATGGTCATGTGATCAAAATTCAGACAGTTGTCAACTGATTCATATTAATGATGGCTACAGTATCCCAGGATCCTGTGATCAGCTTTTGCGACCTTCTGACAAACTGTCAATGGGGAAATCAGATTCACTTAACATCCGTGTTCCTACTTTAACAACTGTTGTGGTTCACTTAACAACGGTGGCAAAAAGGTTGTAAAATGGGGCAAAACTCAACAAATGTCTCATTTAGCAACATAAAAGTTGGGCTGAATTATGGTCGTAAGTTGAGAACTACCCGAATTCTGCCAGTCCCTTGGTTCATCTAATCCAATATGCTATACCTTGACTAGAGTCAAGGAAAACATGCTAAGTAGGATTAATTTTAATCTTGATTAGCTTTTCTGTTGTCTTTGGATTGGGTAAGGGCAGATCATGTGGGTAGGATTCAGTACATTGCATAAATATTGGTATCCAGTGCCATGAAAAGGGACAAATGGTCTCCTATATGGTGACATCCTCACCCAAATTATGGGACAGTGTTAGATATAATGCAAGAGTTAGTTGTGTTATTGGCATGATGGTGTCATGACAGATCAGTCATCGTTTTTTTATCATTATGGCTTATAATAGATGCCTTTATGCACAAACCCAGAAATTGGAAAAATTAAATAGTTTGAATGTCTTGTATGAAAACAAGAGGGATTCACCAAATATCAGACGTGGTCTTGATTCTGAAGTTTTCGGTTACAGATGTTTTTTTTATAGCAAATACTGGAGTCAATTAATTTCTATGGCTGCCAACTTAACCATTCATAAATACTATTTTAACAGACCGCAGTCATTTTTATGCTGTATATTGCAAACAGATTTTATAGCATCCTTTTCACAGATTGTATTATCAATGTTCTCACTTTTTTTCTCATATTTTTTAATATAGTGTCTTTTAAAAAATAACTCCTCTCTTTGCTTTACTGTTATGAGAGTTTATTGGCTTGTATATCCTTGCAGTTGTCAGGTTTACATCTGTTTGGTCTGCAGTTTTTTTTAGCTTGTTGTATAGTCCAGAGTTGATATATTAAAAACAGAACAAGACACAGTTTCTAGGTTATTGCTTAATTCATCCCCCACTGCCCCCTGCCATGCCTTGCAAACAGGACTGGCAGAATTGGATGGCTATTAAAATTATTGTGAGTCTTGATTTACTGTTTTCCTTTTGGCATTTATCCTAATTCTTCTGTTGTTTTTCTCACACGCACCCACTGCCCTGGTCAGGAGAACATGCTGTTTAATTCGAAGAATTACCTCTCTTCTTTTTCATCGCACTCAGATCCATGCAAGTAATGGATTCTTTGAAAAAGCTTCTGGAACATAACAATTGTTTTGCAGCATCCAGTCAGTCCCCTTGGATTCCTTGGTTAAAAATAAAATTACTAAGAGTCTGGGGACAAAAGATCTTTTCAAAATACCAGCATCTGGATTTTTCAATTCCTGACAAAGCAGTTAGAAACTGACGCACCATTATCTTTGATATTTTCAATTCTCAATCAGCATGGATAGGCCTAATATACTTTCCTGGATGTTTCTGCGTTGATCTCTCATAGACTCAATCATTTTTGCCCAGTGGTGTCTGTAGGGGGTGGAGGGGTGATGGGTTGGAACTTGCTGCTTCCGTCATTCTGTAGATAATGCTATCTTTTTCCTTCTAGATGACTGGCAGGGGAGCATAAAATTTGTGACCTAGGAGGTCCAAAGTGGCCTTAAAAAGGAGACTAGAGAGGTAAAAGGAGTACTCAGCCCAGCAGTGGTATTCAGCAGGTTCTGACCAGTTCTGGAGAAGCGGTAGCGGAAATATTGAGTAGTTTGGAGAACCGGCAAATACCACCTCTGACTGGAGATTTTACAGTATCCTTCCCCTGCCATGCCCACCAAACCACGCCCACAGAACCGGCAGTAAAAAAATTTGAATCCCACCACTGACTCAGCCCTGGGAAAGTAGAAACTCAGAAAGAGACTCAGATCAACCCCATCGTCACCTTTTTTGCTTTAACAAGGAACAGTGAAAGTTTTGGATAGCTTTCTTGTTAATATATCATGCACAATAGCATTCCTGTAATGCCTGTATCTCTCTCTCTCTCCCTTTGAGAGCTTAAGGGAAGGTGGACTGTACACTATACACCATTCTAAGCATTGGGACCTGGATAGTTTTTAAAGCTATTACATTGTACGTAATCATTTAAAGTGTCGAGGACAATTCCTGGCAGAGAACTCCCTAGAATGAAATATGTGTCAGGTGCAAAGACCAGGACTGCACATGAAGTTCCAATTAAACTGATTTATTATTATTTGTGCCTATGCACCGGAATCTACTCAACTACCGGTTATCTCTATTTTGATACTAGATAAAGGTCAACAAAATTCAAGGTGGGTTGGACTTAGTCCATTTGTGACTACATAGCAACTCTGGGCTGATTCCTCTTTTGACTGAGCCCCCAGGTTCTGTCACTCCTTCTCCTACAATATGGGTCCACCTAACTGAAGAATCCCAAGTAGTATGAAACTGATCATATCCTGCTTCCCAGTGGTCAATGTAATTGGAAACCCTAATTGTCTGTCTCTTTAGCCTAGCCTACTTGAAGGGCTGCTGATCCCAAGGGTTGTGTTAATTCTGGTTGTTTCTTACTTCCTAGAGTTATTTCTGGTTCTGGAGTAACAAGTAACAAAACTCCTTCTAAGCCCATTCCACACAAGAAGAACATGAAATTAATTCTTAGTGTCCACTACTATGTGTTTCAACATAGCACATATGTTTATATATCTTTGTTTAGTGGTTTGCAAAACAAATATTCATGAAATTACTATGAGGGGGAAATGAAAATGTCAACAAGAGAATTGAAATTTTACCCCAAGCTGCCTGGTGCTCATGCTTCTATTATTTTATTTATAAAGCATTTATATTTATATAGCTATCCACCTCACATACAGTGGCTCCAGGTGGCGTATAATATTAAACATCCACAGAAAAATCCATCCCCAAATACCCCCCCCACCCTTGCAGCAACAATGACACAGTTGGAGAAGCTAGCTGATTGGCTCAGAATGCTTCTCTTCTCCAGTTGCATTAAAAAGCCCTTGGGAGGTTAGAAATAACCATCTGAGCTTTTCAACAGGAGAACAGATTCACTCATAAAATGGCGGCTTTCCTTCCTTGGGGATTTAGAAGAGATATCGGATTATTGCCTACCAAGCATGCTAGAGGTTGGATTAGAGGGAGGAATCCTTTCATTTTAGGCCTGTGAAAAAACACTCGATATATGGAGAAAGTGGTCTGATCAAGCAGGTAAAACAGATGTTTTCCATGAAAATATTTAATGTTAATAACTACGGCTTACCACAGTTCGTTTAATGACTGTTTGAAGTTACAACAGCACTGAAAAAGTGACTTATGACCATTTTTCATACTTATGACTTGTGCAGCACCCCCATGGTCACATGATCAAAATTCAGACCAAAATTCAGGTGACTGACTCATATTTATGACGGTTGCTGCATCTCGGAGTCAGGTGATCACCTTTTGCGACCTTCTGACAAGCAAAATCAGCGGGGAAGCCAGATTCGCTTAACAACTCTATTACTAATTTAACAATTTCAGTGATTCGCTTAACAACTGTGGCAAGAAAGGTCCTAAAGTGGGGCAAAATTCACTTAACTGTTTCACTTAGCAGCAGAAATGTTGGGCTCAGTTGTGATCGTAAATCAAGGACTACCTGTATAGCTTTTTAAAAAACAAAGGCAATTTTAGCAAAGCAGGAGAGAAGGCAAAATAGAAGACTTGACACTTTTATGTTCCCTCTTGAAACGAAAAAATACATTCACTTAATTTTGAGAAAATGCTGCTTTTTATCATAGGTAAACATATGCAAATACGAAGTGTTAATTAATCAACTGAATTAATTAAGGCTTCTTTGAACAGACAACAATCATAAATAAATTGCAGTCTGCTTCTATATATTTACTCAAACACAAGTACTAACAAAACTTTTTTGTCAGGTAAATGGAAATATACTTTTAACCTTGGTAAAAAAATCTCCCAAACTAGGGATTAAATAATAAGGTGGGGGGAAAGGAGAAATAGACCTTATAAATGTGGCTGGGGTAAAAATCTACCTGCATAAATTGGTGTAGAGCAGATTAAGAATACAAAGCCATATGTTATACTATTATTTCTACTCCAAATTGAAAAGGAGGGGAATCACTTCAAATGAAATTAGAGTCTTGGAAAAAATCAATAAAACAGGGAATTTCTTTTTTTAAAAAAAATTTACAGCTATTCAGAACATAAGCTGGGGCAAAGAACAAGAACTGGTGAGACAACAAATTCAGATTCCCTGCATCCAATTCTCTGCTTATATTCATACAACATGCTCAGCCACATCAATGAAAAAAATGTGCAGCTGCATGCACACTTTTTTTTTATGACTTAGTGCAGTATTTCTCAAACTTTGCAACTCTTAAGATGTATGGATTTCAACTTCCAGAATTCTCCAAAAATGGCCAGTTGGAGAATTCTGGGAGTTGAATGTTCACACATATTAACATTATCAAGTTTTGAGAAACGCTTGCTTAGTGTTTTGTGTGAATCCAGACCATTTTCTTCCTTTTATTGTGCAAACTCAGAAAGTGGATTAATTCAGTAGTCAGGACAAAAGTGCTGTGTGAACAGAAGCAGAAAGATTTCTAGCTGTCTCCAAATTCTTAACTCTCATTATCAATGAACTAATCATTCCCTAAGACAGAGTCAGTCAGAAACGGGACAAGAAGTTGGTAGCTGTAGGTTTTCCAAATGTAGCTGAACTACAGTCCCCAGCAGCCCTGACTTGATCAATAGTGAACAATTATTAAATTTCTTTAGCTGCCCAGATGAACCAAGTGACATTGGGCAGCCTACAGTTGTTGTAAGCAGTAATTCTTATTGTACCCTATGGCTATTATTAAATGTTGTACCTTATGATTCTTGATGAATGTATCTTTTCTTTTATGTATACTGAGAGCATTTGCACCAAGACAAATTCCTTGTGTGTCCAACCACACTTGGCCAATAAAGAATTCTATTCTATTCAACAAGGGCCTCCTATTCCCAGACTTGTTATAATTACAGAGGTTTTGCAATTGTGGGCCATCTGTAGCTTTTCAGCATCCACTTTCCTTCTCAACAGATTACAACAACTCCATGAAACCTGAGGCAATGCTCAAAAGCTATTCTCCCCAAACCCACTTTTTAAAACAGTATCTCTCCTTGACTCCTTGATTGCTTTGTTCATTATGTCTTCAAAAGTAGCTGGGCCAGACTGGTTTTCACCCTCCTTGTTACACTGCACAATCTTGGACTAGATTCATCCATCAGAGTAACTTTTGGATCAAAAATGGCCCAATGCATTAAAGCTTTTGTGAATGGCAGAAAGTAAACAGCGAGAGATGGAAAAATACTTAGTGGCCTTGACAGAGATAGTTGGGAGTGTGTGACCACAAATTCAGCAACAAGAGTCTGGTTTTGTTTAATGTGTGGTAGCAGAGAAGTGCTTCTGCCTAATAGCAGTGGTCTTTCTGGGAAGACATGAATGTTGCATTAGCATGCAACCCTTGAAAATGAACCAGACTATCCCTGCCTGCCTGCCTGCCTGCATCCATTCTATTTTCTGTTCATTTTCTCATCACCGTTTCTTTCCCAAGCTGCTCTCTTTTTTCACTGTTCTTTACATTCTTCTTTGCTAGGAAGTTTGGCTACCTTCTTTTCCAAACCACTTGTTTTTTCACCCATGTTATCTTCTCAGCCATGCCTTTTCTGAAATCTCATTATCATAACCAATAGCAACCAAGGACTTATTTGCCTGTGGGATGACATCAGAGCAGGTCAGCCAATCATGGCTTCAGTTCTTAATCCACATATCATGCTGTAATATAATTTTTCCCCACTTGTAACATGTGTTTTAAAGCTATGTCTCATGACAATTGACTTCATCTTGCCCTAGACCAGGGGTGCCAAACTCGTAGCCCATGGACCTGATGTGTCACACACTAGCCACACCCATGCCCAGTTTAGCAAGGAGGAAAAAAGTTGTGATACGTCATGTGATGCCGCTGTGATGATGTGAGTTTGACACCCCTGCCCTAGACCATGAAGGAGGCAGGTTTAAATTGTCCTTAACAGTACTGTGTTAATCCACCCTCATTCCAAAGTGCACTGCCCCCATTGATGGACAGCCTCAAGATATGGGAAATGTCTTTAGCTTTGTCATTCATTTTCTTGGGAAGTCAGGTATTCTACATGTCTAAGGAGATTCTTAGTCATCCAGGTCATGGTTGTCCCAAAGGTGCTTTTTCAAAAGACAGCTGGACTTTCTTTGTTTTTCCTTGAAGAAGTTTCGCTCTCACAAAGAACTGAAGAAGCTTCTTGGATGAGAAGAGAAACATCTTTAAGGAAAACCAAAGTCCAGTTGCCTTTTGAAAAAGCACCTTTGGATCAGTTATTCTACAGCGATTTGGAGACACTGTGGAAGCAATGGAGGCAGGGTCAGGATCAGCAATGAGGATTGTTATTTTGCCTGACTTCAGGAGGGAGTGGGGAGAGCACTTCAGATCAACTATGCAGAGAGGCCCATAGATAACTGTATTGATTTCCCTTTTCCCCTCCTGTTCTCTGTACCTTTTAATTTTAAACATATTCAATCTGGCTTTCTTTTTAATTCATATCTGCAACTTTATTTGATTCTGTATGAGATCTGACAACTTTAAAGCGAAGAAGCTTCAAACATAAATTTAGGATGGGTGGGAAGAAAGAAAGTAGTGAGGGTTTTTTTAGTGGCCCTTCAAATAATGAATAACCGACAGCATCTGATAGCATGGATTTTCTTTGCAGGTGTGTTGATCTCTTCCTTCCATGAAAGATGAAAGAAGCTGAACTTTCTCAATATATTTAGGATCTTGTCACACCGTTGCTAGAGGGAGACAGAAAGATTTGTGAAGGCCTCTCTCTATTTTGGGAAATGTAGTAGAAGAAGAACACTTCTACACACACACACACACACACACACACACAAAACACATCACTCTTCTAGGGCTTTCACATCTTGCTTCTCAGTTTTTCACTGCTGGTGCATTGGAGCTGGATGGATTACAGCTTGACTCAGTGTGGAGAAACAAGCAGAGCTTGTCATGTTTGATGTCAGAAATGTGTCACATCACTGCAAAGACATCCCCGAAACAAGAAATCAGAACAGTGGGTGGTTAATGTTCAGTTGGGTATCTTGGTAGAATAGCAGATGATTTCTGTCTGACGTAGAATGGGAATAATTCATTGCCAGTGGGAGAGAAAGACAGGTATGCAGAGAGGCTGAATTAGAGGAGCAATGCTATGTGCATCTGCTTAGAAACCAGTCTACTCTGAATTTATGTGGATTTACACCCCTTAAAAAATAAAAAGAGTTGTCTCTCTGTTTTGTCATAGGAGCAGATGTGCAAATTCATTGTGACTCCATGCTTTGGGGGTAAACTCAACTTCCTGCCCCAACACTTTCCTCTTTTTAAAAATTAACTTATAAATTATGCAAAGCACATGCTTGTACCAATAGTTCATGAGCTACACATAACTGAAATAATCTTGTACTTTCAACAACTCATTTTAATATACTACTGTAGGATTTTAAAGCTGGGCGATGCTGGGCTTCAGGGTATAATGACCATAGTCTAGAGGGCCAGTTTGGTCTAATGGCTAAACACGGAATAGACCAGGAGTTCTAGTCCTGCCTTGAGCATGAAAGCCGATTGAAAGACTTTGGTCCAGTCACACTCCCTCAGTCCAATCTACCTCACAGGGTTGTTTTTGTGGGGAAAATAAGAGGAAGGAATATTAAATATTTATTTATTTATTTATTTTATTAATTACATTTATATACCGCCCTTCTCCCAAGGGACTCAGGGCGGTGAACAGCTCATCTAAAAACCCCACAAAAATACAAAAGTTAAAAAGTAATTAAATATTTAAATCAGCTGCAGACTAAAATTAGGAAACCCCCCCCCCACCCTTAAAAACCCAATTTAAAGTTAAAAATGGAGATCAAATTTAAAATCATTATCTCAGCCCAGGCCGGCCTGCTCAAAGAGCCAGGTCTTTAACGCGCGCCTGAAGGCCCTCAGGTCCGTGCCGGTACGAAGTTCCGGTGGCAGAGTATTCCAGAGGGCGGGGGCACCCACAGAGAAGGCCCTACTCCTTGGCGCCGCCAGACGACACATAGCGGCCGACGGCACCCGGAGCAGACCCTCCCTGTGGGAACGCACCGGCCTGTTGGAGAACGTTGGCAGAATGCGGTCCTGAAGGTAACCTGGTCCCATGCCATGGGTCGCCCTAAAGGTCAAAACTAGAACCTTAAAGCGAACCCGGAGAGCCATCGGCAACCAATGCAGCTCGCGCAGGAGAGGCGTCACATGGGCGCTACGCGACGCCCCCATAATCACCCTCGCGGCTGCATTTTGCACCAACTGGAGTCTCCGGATGCTCCCCGCAGGGAGCCCCATGTAGAGGGCATTACAATAGTCCAGGCGAGAGGTGACAAGGGCCTGAGTGACCGTGCGCAAGGCGTCCCGATCCAGAAAGGGCCGCAACCGGTAGATCCGACGGATCTGATGAAACGCCCCCCTGGAGACGGCCGCGATGTGATGTTCAAGCGACAGCCGTACATCCAGGAGGACTCCCAGGTTGCGAGCCCTCTCTGTGGGGGGCAGAACTTCCCCCCCAATAGCCAGCGAAGGTGTCAGCTGGCTATATCGGGGCGCCGGAAACCACAGCCACTCGGTCTTGGATGGGTTGAGCCGAAGCCTGTTCCCGCCCATCCAGTCCCGCACGGCCTCCAGGCACCTAGACATAGCCCCCACAGCATCGTTGGGGTGGTCCGGAGTGGAGATGTACAGCTGGGTGTCATCTGCATACAGATGACACCTCACTCCAAGACCACGGATGATCTCGCCCAGCGGCTTCATGTAAATGTTGAACAGGAGGGGAGAAAGGACCGACCCCTGAGGCACCCCACAAACCAGGGGCCTAGAGGTGGACCTCTCCCCCCCCGCCAACACGAATTGCGAACGGTCAGAGAGGAAGGAGGAGAACCATCGAAGGACGGTTCCACCAATCCCCAACCCCTCCAACCGTCGCAATAAGATACTATGGTCGATAGTATCAAAAGCCGCCGAGAGATCTAATAGGACCAGGACAGAGGAGAACCCTCTGTCACGAGCCCTCCAGAGATCATCGACCAACGCGACCAATGCCGTCTCAGTGCTATGTCCAGGCCTGAAGCCCGATTGGAACGGATCGAGGTAAGTTGCTTCCTCCAGGTACTGGGGGAGCTGACGTGCCACCACACTCTCAACAATCTTCGCCACGAAGGGAAGATTGGAGACTGGACGATAGTTGTTTAAAATAGCTGGGTCCAGGGAAGGCTTCTTGAGGAGGGGGCGCACCACCGCCGCCTTCAGGGCGGTAGGGAGCACCCCCTCTCTCAAGGAAGCGTTGACAATCCCCTGGAGCCAGCCTCGTGTCGTCTCCCTGGCGGCCGAAACCAACCAGGAAGGACACGGGTCCAATAAACAGGTGGTGGCATTCAGACCCCCCAGCAACCTGTCCACACCCTCAGCGGTCACAGGATCGAACTCCCCCCAGATAACACTCTCAAGACCTGCCCCGGACACCTCCCCCGGGACCACCCAATTGGAGTCGAGCCCCTCCCGAATCTGAGCGATTTTATCATGCAGAAATCGGGAAAACTCCTCTGCTCTACCCTGCAAGAGGTCATCCCGCGCTCTCGGTTCAAGTAGAGAGCGGGTCACTCTAAACAGGGCGGCAGGCCGATTTTCTGCCGATGCAATAAGGGCGGAGAAATACGAAGATTTCGCCGCCCCTATCGCCACAAGGTAAGTCTTAATATGAGATCTCACCTGTGTTCGGTCAGACTCAGAACGGCTCGCCCTCCAAATGCCCTCAAGACGTCTTTTTCGGCACTTCATCTCCCGTAGCTCCTCCGTATACCACGGAGCCAAATGGGATCTGTGCCGAGTCAGAGGTCGCATAGGCACAACTCGCTCTAGGGCCCCGGCGGCCAACCCCTCCCAGGTGGCCACCAGGTCTCCAGGCGAGCTGAGAGCCAGAGATTCAGGAAATGGCCCAAGCTCCCTCTGGAACCGATCCGGATCCATTAGGCGCCTGGGGCGGAACCATCTAAGTGGCTCCGCCTCCCTGCGGTGGGGGGTAGCGGAACAGAAATCCAGCCTAAGGAGGGAATGATCTGTCCATGACAAGGGTGTAATAACTAAATCCCCCCAATTACAGTCATTCAACCACTGCCCAGAGACAAAAATCAGGTCCAGCATGTGTCCTCCCATGTGAGTGGGGGCAGAAACTAACTGGGTCAGGTCCATGGCCGTCATGGAAGCCAAGAACTCCCGGACCAACCCCGAGGTTTCACCGAGCGATGGCAGGTTGAAATCCCCCATGACCAAAAGCCTAGGGGTCTCAACCGCCAGCCCGGCTATTACCTCTAGGAGTCCGGGTAGGGCCGATGAGACGTGGCAGGGAGCCAGGTACGCCATCAAAAGACCCATCTGTACCCCTTGCCCCCACTTCACAAATAGAGATTCACAGCCAGCCGTCTGAGGGACAGTGGCCTCCCTAGGACAAAGGACTTCCTTTATAAGCACCGCTACCCCACCACCCCTTCCCTGAGCCCTAGGCTGGTGAAATGCAAGGAAACCTGGTGGGCACATCTCAACCAGAGGGACACCACCCTCTGGGCCCAACCAGGTTTCGGTGACACCTACCAGATCCGCGGCCTCCTCCTGAACCAAATCGTGGATCAGGGGAGCCTTATTAACCACGGACCTGGCATTGCACAACAACAGCCGGGTATTCAGGGCCTGAGATTCCGGACAACCAGGGCTGCAGGATGGGTAATGAGGGTCGGAGCGCGCTACCGTTTGCAAACATCGGGAGCGCGATCCCCTTACCGGATATGGCCCTCTACCCCCAGCATATCTGCCTCTCCCAGTCACCGTGCTAATAAAATTGACCCCCCGCTGCCCACCCCCTGTCTGCCACCCCGACACAGAAACCCCCGAGGTCCCCCAGGCGCGCGCGCCGGCCTGGCTGCCCCCATATCCATGCGGGCTGTCTCCCCCGCCCGCCCTGGATCCTTCCAACCCCTTAAAAAATCCCATTAAAAATTTAATCAAAGGTTTAGAACATTTCCTCCGGTTTCTTCGGCCCCACCATCGCTCCGGATCCCAGGATCCCTCATCACAAAAGGTCTTAGAGAGTCTTGGAGGCCACCTGAGGGAGAGGGGGACATCCCTCAGGGCCCAGAGTTCTGCCCTCGAATAAATCCGTGGTCCCGGCCCCCTCGACAGTCTCGGAGCGCCTGCAGTCTCTGCCATCCTCTGGCAGAGGATGTTCAATGTCTTGAGTTGCTTGTAAAAATAAGGGAATATATTAAATAAAAAGTCTAGACAACAGATTTTCTGATGCTTCAGGAGCATTGTGAATTATGCCTGGCATCATCAGAGACAAACTAGTCCATTAGAATAGAATAGAATAGAACAGAACAGAACAGAACAGAACAGAATAGAATACTTTATTGGCCAAGTGTGATTGGACACACAAGGAATTTGTTTTGGTGTAAATACTCTCAATATACATAAAGAAAAGGTACATTTGATAAGAATCAAGAATCATAATGATAGTCATAGGGTACAATCAACAATCAAATCATACTAGGAAACAGTCAATATAAATCGTAAGGATACAAGCAACAAAGTTACAGTCCTACAATCACAAGTGGGAGGGGATGGGTGATAAGGAGTGATGAGAAGATTAACAGTAATAGTAGTATACACTTTGCAAATAGTTGAACAGTGTTGAGGGAATTATTTGTTTAGCAGAGTGATGGCTTTCGGGAAAAAACTGTTCTTGTGTCTAGTTGTTCTGGTATGCAGTGCTCTATAGCGTCTCTTGAGGGAAGGAGTTGAAACAATTTATGTCCGGGATGTGAGGGGTCTATGAATATTTTCACAGTCCTCCTTTTAACTCGTGCAGTATACAGGTCCTCAATTGAAGGCAGGTGGGTAGTAATTGCTTTTTCTGCAGTCCTAATTATTCTCTGAAGTCTGTGTCTGTCCTGTTGGGTTGCAGAACCAACCCAGACAGTTATAGAGGTGCAGATGACAGACTCAATAATTCCTCTGTAGAACTGTATCAGCAGCTCCTTAGGCAGTTTGAGCATTCTGAGTTGGCACTCTACAGTTAGGAACATTCTTTGTTATGCTTTTTTGATGACGTTTTTGATGTTAGGTGTCCATTTTAGGTCATGTGATATAGTAGAACCTAGAAACTTGAAGGCCTCTACTGTTGATACTGTGTTGTCTAGTATTGTAAGAGGTAGTAGTATGGGAAGATTTCTTCTAAAGTCTACCACCATTTCTACGGTTTTGAGTGTGTTCAGTTCTAGATTGTTCCAGTTACACCACGAACCTCCTGTCTGTATGCAGATTCATTGTTGTCTCGATTGAGACCAATCACTGTGTGTCATCAGCAAACTTCAGTATTTTAACAGATGGAACATTTGAGATGCAGTCATTGGTATATATGGAGAAGAGAAGTGGAGATAGCACACAGCCTTGGATGAGATCATTTCTACTAGAGGCACATCTTTCTGCCAATGAAGACATTGGGAATGGTCAGTGTTGGTCTCTACAGTTGGGAAAGAACAGGGGAAAATCCTTCTCTAAAGACCAGATGACAGATTAACAGGGTTGGAAAGGATCTTGTAAGCCATTTAGTCCAACCCCCCGCCCAAGCAAATGACTACACCATTTTTGACAAATGGCAGTCCAGTCTCTTGAAAGTTTCCAGTGATGAAGCTTCCACAACTTCCGAAGGCAAGCTGTTCCAATGGTTGATTGTTCTCACTGTCAGAAAATTTCTCCTTATTTCTAGGTTGAATCTCTCCTTGATCAGTTTCCATCCATTATTCCTTGTCTGGCCTTTGGGTGCCTTGGAAAATAGCTTGACTCCTACCTCTCTGTGGAGGAAGCTACAGTTTTTGCTTGACTCTAAATAGAGCAGCCTCTGCTCAGATTCAAAGCACCTGTCAATTCTTGCTTCCTCTCCACTACCTCCCCTAGGCTGGAGGCAGGTTATGAATTCCAAGCTATAAATAGTATTGCTAATAGGGTATCAGAACCAGCAGTTACTGAGGCTACTGATAGATATGCAGGAGTTGTTAGCTGAGGAGACAATATTAGAATGGGCAGGTTAGAGCACCCAATGCTTATACATGATCTCTGGCCCAGCTGAAGTCTTTTTATGGCACTACCTAGGGTTTTGTGGTGAATGGAATTGTATTCAATTTTTTTTCTTTCTTTAAAAAATGATGTGAGATATTGCTTGCAAAATTGGCTGCAAGTGTATGAAAAAGATCAGTTCTGGCAACACCTATCATGATGAACAACGTAAGTGCAAAAGGCCTCTACTGTGAGGCTGTAACTTAAGATTTTGCAAGACATCTCTTGACATGAAAATGCCATTTGTGTACCTAAAACAGATCTAAACATTACACCTCCTTTTTCCCACTTTTTGTTGGTGATCCAGGCCAACCATCCCAGCCTTTTGAATACTAGCATTTTTCACTTTTCCTGTTAGGATTCTGTAACATTTTTGTCCTACATCAGGTAATTTGGGGGAGGGGTTGTTGTTTTTTGTTTTTATTCAGATGAAGAAGTTGGTGATGCTATCCACATCTTCATATCAGAGGGTAAAAGTACTACTACTGCTGTGTTTATGTGTGCATCACCCACAGTGACTGAATTCATGCAATATATTCAATTATGTCAGTTAAAAGATTTAGTGGCTTCATTTGCATAAATGTTAAGCTTTAATTAATTTAACCTTTGTGGGGAGTGTCTTGTGCAAATTCAAGCCTGTTGGTTAGTTGAGAGTTCCATATATTCTTTGATCTCAGAACTGATTAATTCTTTAACCATTAAGCGTTTTACACAACCCAGCCATTCTTCTGTTCCTGCAGAGCCTCCAATAATCTTGATACAGTCCTGATTTTTCCCCCTGTTGGTATGATGAAAGAAAAGGCAGTTGAAAGAGAACTGGCTAAATCTTTGCAGTGACATCCCAAGGCTACTGCATTCCTTTTCAGGGAAGAAGCTTCAGTTGTATATCTGCCCTGATCATGCAAGGGATTAATAATTGGCTTTTTTCTTGGCTAAAACTGCCTTCATTCATCTCTCCTAAAAGAAGCTCATCTGTCCCTCTCTCCATCCATAGAGAGTCCCTGAAATTTAGATAAATTAAGATGGCTGCCTTTAAATTTATTACACGTTTAATTTCTGGGGGAAACCATGCATTTCTTGGCCAATGAAATTAATGGAAAAGCATCTCTAAATCTTTCTCTTTATGGTTTAGTGCTTTGGGTGAATCCAACTCTTCTTCCTGAGCCTAGTTAAAGACTTTGGGGAGTTGAGTGGAAGGCAATTTTCTTTCAGAGAAGGAAAGAAAAGAATGGGACTGTATTGGCTGAGCAAGGCATTATCAGGACCTTGGACAGCACATGGATAGCACCAGTTTTTTTTAAAATGATGGCCAATACTGTTGCTGATTGTGTTGACCTTAAATGGAGCTTTTGACTTGTTATGGATGCCTTGAGCTATTGTGTAATTGAGAAGCTCCAGCAGTTCCAGAAGTCTCATCCTCTGTTCTGGCTGATATTGAGATATTCCAGTTCCTAATGTCACAAGTTTTTGCACTGCTGTCCTTAGGAGATAACTAAGGGTAACTGTTAACCTATGAATTAAGCCAGTGTTTTTCAAACTTGGATGTGTGGATTTCCAGAATTCCTCAGCCAACATGCTGCCTGGAGTATTTTAGAAGTTGAAGTCCACATATCTTAAAAATTATCGAGTTTGAAAAACACTGAATTATACGACTTCCATCTCTATAGAGCAATCATCTTCATTCTAGGCCCATACTAGAAAGTTTCTGTAAGATCCAATGCCTAGATCCAAATTTGAGAAAATGGCTTTCTCACAGCTTTCTTAGTAGCAACAGCACTTAGACTTTCATACCACTTTACAGCCCTCACGAAGCGATTTATAGAGTCAGCATATTGCCACTAACAATTTGGATCCTCATTTTACCCACCTCGGAAGGATGGAAGGCTGAGACAATCTTGAGCTGGGTGAGATATGAACTGCTGAATTGCAGTCAGCAGAAGTAGCCTGCAGTACTGCACTCTAACTACTGTGCCACTGCAACTCATGCCACACCATACATTTAAGGAAATATGTTAAAAAATTACTGGATGCATTCCTACAACAAACTGAGATGCACTGAGGAGGGGATTAGATTAGATGAGATCTCTTCCAATTCTTATCATTCTATGATTCTAAGTTTGGCTAGCTTTAACTTTTTGTGTTTTTTTTGGTAAATGATTTAGTATATTGTGCAAACCTGGGTTATATAACTTATGGATCAATCTTATATGAATCATATAGTAACAGCCAGATTTCCAGACAGTGAACTCAGCATGAGCTACATAGACACAGCACAGCTAGATAAGAATCTTGAATATGTATGTGAATGAAACTACTTTAAGTAATACTTGTCCTCTGTCAATATGAGTGTGTGATCCCTCTTATGCCCAATACGGATTAAATCCAGTTCTTTTTGCCCACCCTTCCCAATAGCTTAACAGATTGCTTTGTGCTTCTCTATTATGATGCTTGGTAGCAACTGATTGATCTCACAACTTCAGCTTAGAATCAGAAAGTCAGACTGGGAAAGGTGGATGGGCTAGTGAATTATTCTACAAATAAGATCACCAGCAAAGCAGATGTACGAAATATGGGTGGCACTGTATTTCATTATTTTCTCACTTCCTCAATTATCCAGGGAAGGCTCTTAAGCTAGCAATTTTGCACCCAGAATCTAGCCACTTAATTTGTTGGTAGTAGTGCTGCTAGTACCAAGTTCTATTTAACTAGATTCAAACGAGTTTTCAATCACTAACTTAGGGGAAGGGGGATGTAAGCAATTGACTCTGAATAATTGTACAAATGGCAAGAAACAGAGTTGGTAAAACCTGGTGACAGTGAGAGACACAGCTATCTATCCGATCCTGTTATTGCATGGTTGCTAAGAAATAGAACAGAGGCCAGAGGAGTGGCCATCACTACCTCTCAATAATCTCAGTATCATGGCTGTCTTCCACAAGATCAAAATGCCAGCATAATGTCAGCAGGCTCAAGCTGGATCAGCCTTTGAGAATAGGCTTCCAAGCCGATAAGGACAGTTCCACGTTTTATAGGCATGAATAGAGTGCTGGGTTTGGACCAGGGGGAATTTGGCTACTAAGGAGTCCAGGTGGCTTTGGTTGCTGATATGTGGTTTCTTCATTGGTTGTGAAGAGAATAGACTCACATCCACCTGAGCCACTCTCAGCTCTCAAAAGAACAGAAGAGAAAGTACTGTATGCAATCAGAAATAAATATGTGCTACAGATATACAGGTAGTCCTTGACTTACACCCATTTGTTTAACAACTGTTCATGGTGGTGAAAAAAAGTGACTTACAACCAGTCCTCACATGTACGACCTTAGCAGCTCTAACTTATTTTTTTTTCTGGCAGTGTCACATTTTCCAGATATATAAGCTACTTCTGAACATGGGGGTAACATTAAAGTTGGCAGCTGCTTTCTCTATTCTCCATGATTTGTCTGACACCCGTAAATGAGCTCTACTTAGTGTGTAGAATTATCTCCTCATTCTTTCCCCAAACCAGCTGTCAATCACTTTCTGCAGACCAGAAAAATTATTCATTTATTTGCCACATTCTTCTTTTAAAAGACAATGGACTCCCAAAGCAGTTCAGAAAAAAGAAAATTAGTGCCTGACAGGCTCCATCATTGCACTTCCCAACTAAAAAGGCAAAGAAATAGGAAGGGAAAGAGAGAGGGCAGAAATTGGTCCTTGATATAAAATAGTGTTTCTTAATCATGGCAACTTGAAGTGTTATGTATAGTAGTGGATGGATCTAGTTCCTTTAGGAGGAGAGGAATCAGGGGTGGGGGATGCTGGGGGTTCGCAGGGGTTCGGGAGAGCCCCAGTTAAGATTCTGTGCAGTTCGGAGAACCCCCAAATCTCACTCCTGACTGGCCCCGCCCACCCCACCCCTCCCAAGAGTCCCCACGCAACCTATTTTGAATGCAGGTAAGTGCAGGCTGCTCGCGGAGGCTCGGGGAGGGCAAAAAACCGGCCTCCTGGAGAGAGAGAGAGAGAGCGCCTCCAGAGCCCTGGGATGACAAAAACGACCCCCCTGCTGTGGTTCAGGAAGTCAACTAGGCCACACCCACCCTGGCCACGCCCACCCAGCAACTGGGCAGAGAACCCATTGCTAAAATTTTTGAAGCCCACCCCTGAGAGGAATCCAGAGAGAACTCCCACCTGTGCTTTGGGAGTCCCAGGGCAGCAGGTGGTTACTAGAGCAAAGAGCTTTCTGATGGATGGGAATGGGGAGGAGGGTGGCAGAGCTAAAGCTATTGCAGCTGGTCCTTCTTGGCTGATGGATGAAGCCAGGTTGACCTCCCCTTGCCCTGATGCTATTCTTGGGATACTGATGGTGTGCAGTCTCCCAGTAGCTCTTAATCTTGTGCCCGAGGGCAGAAGGCAAAACATGCTCTCCTCCAGCTCTTCTGCTGAAAAATAAAGGAAGAAGTGAAACAGCTAGACCAGTGGTTCTCAATCTCAGAGGGTTTAAGATGTGTGGATTTCAGCTCCCAGAATTCCCAGCATCATTCCCACCCCATGGCTGGCTGAAGAATTCAGGGAATTGAAGTACACGCAACCCACTGAGACTGAGGAACATTGAGCTAGGCAAATAATTTCCATTTTCTTTCTTGTTCATTTTTGGAACTTCTCAATTGTATACCTTCTACAATTTGGTTGGATATCCCCCCAACTCCCAATAAATGGAAGCTTGCAAACTACCTATGTAGTTTCAAAGCCTCCACAGCAACTTGAAGGCACATAATGAATAAATCAACTAAACATTTGCAATAAGAAAGAATTCAAGAGCCTTCATCCAGACACTCTTATATGGGGCATGTCCATCCCAACTCATCTGATGAGTATTAGGTTGGAGAAGATTTACAGATATCACTCTAAACCAGTCCTAAACCACCATATCATGGCTTACTGCCAAATGTGAATCCAGCTATTATGGCAGCAAAATATACAGCAAGGATCTAGAATGTGTTCAAGGATTAGTCTTCTAAAATCTTTGGCTGAATTTGCATAATATTTGCTTATATTAATTATTGCATTAACCCAATTTTCTGGACTCAGAGAATACATTGAGAGTTAAGTTGGGTTTGCATAGCCCTCTAGGCTACAAATTCACAAAGTGGCCAAAGTGAAATATATCCTAATTTAGCACACTGTGCAAATGTTTAGCTTAAACTATATTTGAACTAGTCCTGAGGCCAAGGTGTAGAACTTAGGCTGCCAAATTCCCCATTCATTAACAACATTGAACATTTACATTAGTTAAGTCTCCCAGGCCTGAAAGCAGTGCCCCTTTGGATTTTCAGAGCATTCAATTTCAAGCCAACTTTTGGCATTGATTTAAATCCTGGCTTCCAGTACTTCAAAAGAAAGGTAGTTTGGGTTTTGTGCAAGTGCTAAGTGATGTCCAGAACTGGCTATCAAGCTGTGCTCATCTGGTGGAGCTAATGGAATAAAATGTGGCATGTATCTTCTCATTAATTATTTGGCAGCGCATAGAAAAGTACAACATGATGATCAGAAGGTTACAGGAGCTGGCTTCATAAGGAAGAACTACAACCTTTTGTCAATTAAAAAAATGGAATATTTAGACAAAGTTTTATTCTTTTTCCTACAACATTAGGACTTGGAATCATCTATCACAGCACACAAGTGATTCAGAATTGATTGAAGTTCATATTTTTTCCAATAACATGAAATATTGAATTCATGACCATCCAATGTGATTAGCTACTAATTTAATTGGTTTTAAAGGGGAATACAATCAACTCAGGGCAGAATGGAGAATTCTGGGAATTGAAGTCCAGCCATCTTTTACAAGAAGAGTTCTTCTCTACTCGTTGCAGAATACCTTATGCCACCAGACTCGAAATTCTAGACCTAGAAAACCTAGAACTACACCGCCTTCAGTCCAATCTAAGTATAGTATATAAAATCATACATTGCAATGTCCTACCTGTCAATGAATACTTCAGCTTCAGCCATAACAACACAAGAGCAAACAATAGATACAAACTCAAGATTAATCACACCAAACTTGATTGCAGGAAATACGACTTCAGCAACAGAGTGGTCAATGTCTGGAATACTCTACCTGACTCTGTGGTTTCTTCCCCAAACCCCAAGAACTTTAACCTTAGACTGTCTACTATTGACCTCACCCCTTTCCTAAGAAGTCTGTAGGGGGCATGCATAAGTGCACCAATGTGCTTACCGTCCCTGTCCTATGGTTTTTTTATATATTTTACTTTTCTTATATGTATCCATGTATTCATAACTATGATAGTAGATACCTACTATCTTGTAAGCAATTGACAAATAAATATATAATAATAAATAATAACAATAATCTTCAAACTACTAAGACTGGGAAACACTGACCTAAATGCAAAGATTTGAAAATGGACTTTGACTAAATGGGAGCCTTGACATCCTGGGAATAAGAGTCTATTTTTAATAAACAGTCCACTTTCACAGCACTGAAAGAAAACAAGCACAAACCAAGCGGAAGAATTAAGGAAGCCAGTGAAAGGTCATTTCAAAAACTTTGATCTCTGCATGAGATGCTCCAGTTCAAAAGCCAACAGCTCATTAGCAACAATGAGGCAAGAAACGCTAGGATTACTTCAGAAATCTTAAATAGCCTTCATCTTACATGCAAACTGGAGAAGCAAAATGGAAGGAAATCAAGAATGCAAGCAAGGCCTGGGGAACTTCTTCAGCTGGACTATTTAGAAGTATTTAAATGCTGACTTTACAAAGCTAAACTGGCTTGTCTGTGAAGATCTTTCAATCATGTTTTTACTGTTCATTAATTTATTTTTATCCTGCTTTTACTGTTCATTAATTTATTTTTATCCTGTTTTCCTGTAACATATCTGATACAGAGAAGAGTAGCAATGGTGGGATTCAAATTTTTTTACTAACGGTTCTGTGGGAGTGGCTTGGTGGGTGTGGCATAGCATAGTGATTGTGGCAGTAAAATCCCATTCCCTCCCCACACCACTAAACAACTCCATTCTCCTGTGCAAGGCAACAAAAGAAGGCCCAGCTGATCCGCTGGGACTTGGGAAGCAGAGAATAGATGGAGGCAGGGTTAGTCAGAGGTGGTATTTGCAGGTTCTCCAAACTACTCAAAATTTCTGCTACTGGTTCTCCAGAACTGGTCAGAACCTGCTGAATACCACCTCTGAAGAGTAGTATATATGGCGTTCAACCAAGGTTAAAATAATATAAATCACTGAAAGACAAACCTATGGTATTAAGACAAAATGAGGGTCTATTCAGACATGATATTTGCACAACAAATGCTTTAATATGATGTGTGAACCCTGCCCATCAAGCAGTGGTTAAAGAAACACGGTATTAGCACAATGTGAGAACCAACTTTTTGACTACTAAGAGTGGACTACTACTGAAAGCCATCCATACTAACAAGTAGTGTGAACCTGCCACGGGCCAAGTCCTAACTAGCCAGGAATGTTTGACTTGTTGAGTAACAAATTAGCTTCTTTTTGATTTAACGGAAATTGCCATTTAAGCAAAAGTTGGTTTCAAATGTGAATTTCTGCAAATCCAAATTGTTTTGCTTCAAGCTTGGAAGACAAGAAAGGGAAGTCTCAAACTCTGTGAATGTAAGTGGAAGGGCGTGTTTTGGAGTTTTGCAGCCCAGACTGGGGGGTGCCAAGGTGAATAGGATGGCCAGGGTCAAAAACATCAAGATGACAGCAGTAATGCCACAAATAATACAGGTAGGAAAAAAAAGAGTAAAGCTTCAACTGTGCAGTTGTGGACACCATCTTCACTTTTTGACATCCCGCCCCTTGCCAATAGATGGCTCTGTATGCCACAAAGCAACCAACAACCAAATCACCCATTCTTGAACAGAATAGAATGGAATTCTTTATTGGCCAAGTGTGATTGGACACACAAGGAATATGTCTTGGTGCAAATGCTCTCAATGCACCTAAAAGATACATTCATCAAGAATCATAAGATACAACACTTAATGATAGCCCTACGGTACAATTATTAAATGTTGTACCTTATGATTCTTGGCGAACTACTCAATTGAACTATCCAATCTAATTTATTTCTAGATACAGCTCCTTTCATACTATTTCCCTCTTTACCCTCACTGCCCCAGCCTTGCAATCTTTTCAAAATGATCTTCATAACGTCTGGGGAATTCTGAGAATTGAATTAAAGTTGTCAAATCTTAAAGTGGCCAAGTTTGAGAAACACTGATCTAACCACAGTTTTTTTTGTTTTTTAAAAGGAGGCTAAGCGTTTTCCCTAAAGGAGAAGCTTTATCTGAAACTTTAATGAGCTGGTTAAAAATGCAAAGGGGCAGATTGTCTTCCCTATAGGGGGTTCTAATCGTGGGCTGAATCCATTAAGCCTGCAAAACAGCTGGGGCAGTGGGAGCCTGTTTATTTCTCAATGGGCTTCTCCAATGCACTGGAGTGACCTGGTTCAGAAATGGTCAATGGGTCATTCCAGCCCTGTGAGCAATCAAGATTAGCCAGTTTGAGGGGAATAAGCCTGTCACATTTGATTGAGACCAGGAACAATGCCCTTGGCTTGAAACATGGACTTTTCTTGGCATAGTAGAAATTGTAGAAGGCACTGTAGGGGGCTTTCTTTTTATGACACTGTTACTTTTGCTCTCTTTCCTGACCTTCACCATACACAGAGTTGCTCTTCGCTGGGCTGAGGACTTCTTATTAGACAAAAAGGGGCTTGTGACAGAGGTGGTATTCATCTGGTTCTGACCAGTTCTGGAGAACCGGTAGCAGAAATTTTGACTAGTTCACAGAACTGGCAGCGAATACCACCTCTGACTGGCCCCATCCCCATCTATTCTCTGCCTCCCAAGTCCTAGCTGATCGGCTGGGTCTTCTTTTGTTGCCCTGCGCAGGAGAATGGAGCTGGAAAGCAGGTTAGTGGGGTGGGGAAGGATGGGGATTTTGCAGTAACCTTCCCCTGGAGTGGGGTGGGAATGGAGATTTTACAGTATCCTTCCCCTGCCACGCCCACCAAGCCATGCCCACCTAGCCACACCCACAGAACCAGTAGTAAAAATATTTGACTCCCACCACTGGCTTGTGAGTGCATGCAGAATACTGTTTCCATCTGATGGGAAGCAGCCTTTTTTAAAAAGAAAAGCAGCCCTCAAGGGAGAGTTCCTCTGAACACATGTTGAGGATATTCAAACCTGCCTTTACTTTTTTTTTTCTTTTTTGCTGTTTATGAAAGAAATTAAGGAAATCACAAAACATGTGGAAACTTCTGAACTCCCGCTGCTTTGTTGGGGAAATTCTACATAGGCTATAGATTCTCTGTCAGTGCTACTGAAATTCCTTTGTTTTCCTTTATCAAAACATTAAAGGATCCACCACCTTTTCTAATTTAATTTCAGTGAGAATCCTGGAGGAGGAAAAAAAAAATCCATCTGAGACATACACACTACACTCTTTGGATTTCATTTTTTTCCTCTGCTGAGAAGATGTAATTGTTAAGTAAGGCAGAAATATTCTGCACTCTTCTTGGAGAGAAAGTGAGTTGAATTAAACTTTCAAACAGCATGAGGCATTTTGTATGAAGAGCCAAATCATCTAGGAATAAAGACAGTGTCTTTTTTATAATCCCTAAGGTCAAGGGCACCAGCAGGAGGGATCAAAAAAATAGTTAAGAGGGAATTTATGACTATATGACTGAAGCCCTGTTTTTCTTTCTGTACCTATGTGTCTGAGTTGTTTAAACTAGCTTCTTGTCTATTGTGCAGTTGAAATGGGAATTTCCATTTCATAAGTAGAAAATTTTGGCTGATCTTAAAAAAGGTAAGATGGATTTGACCTCATTAATACTTAAATGGAGACCACCAGAAAATCCCAGGAAAGGAAAGAAAAAATGAGAAAGAAAGAAATGCCATACCATTTCCATTCTTTATTTATTTATTATTTATTTATTTATTAGTTAAATTTATATACCGCCCTTCTCCCAGGGGACTCAGGGCAGTGTACAGCCCATCTAAAACCCACAAATATACAAAAATTAAAAAAGTATTAAATCAATCGGCTGATAAATAAGACTAAAAAGACCCCCCCCCCCATTAAAACCCCAATTTAAAATTAAATGCTATGGAGACCAAATTAAAACCATTATCTCAGCCCAGGCCGGCCTGCTCAAAGAGCCAGGTCTTCAACGCGCGCCTGAAGGCCCTCAGGTCCATGCCGGTACGGAGTTCCGGTGGCAGAGTATTCCAGAGGGCGGGGGCACCCACAGAGAAGGCCCTACCCCTCGGCGCCGCCAGACGACACATAGCGGCCGACAGCACCCGGAGCAGACCCTCTCTGTGGGAACGCACCGGCCTGTTGGAGATCACTGGCAGAATGTGGTCCTGGAGGTAACCTGGTCCCATGCCATGGGTCGCCCTAAAGGTCAAAACTAGAACCTTAAAGCGAACCCGGAGAGCCACCGGCAACCAATGCAGCTCGCGCAGGAGAGGCGTCACATGGGCGCTACGCGACGCCCCCATAATCACCCGCGCGGCTGCATTTTGCACCAGCTGGAGTCTCCGGATGCTCCCCGCGGGGAGCCCCATGTAGAGGGCATTACAATAGTCCAGGCGAGAGGTGACAAGGGTCTGAGTGACCGTGCGCAAGGCGTCCCGATCCAGGAAGGGCCGCAACCGGTAGATCCGACGGATCTGATGAAACGCCCCCCTGGAGACGGCCGCGATGTGATGTTCAAGTGACAGCCGTACATCCAGGAGGACACCCAGGTTGCGAGCCCTCTCTGCGGGGGGCAGAACTTCCCCCCCGATAGCCAGCGAAGGTGTCAGTTGGCTATATCGGGGCACCGGAAACCACAGCCACTCGGTCTTGGATGGGTTGAGCCGAAGCCTGTTCCCGCCCATCCAATCCCGCACGGCCTCCAAGCACCTGGACATAGCCCCCACAGCATCGTTGGGGTGGTCTGGAGTAGAGATGTACAACTGGGTGTCATCTGCATATAGATGACACCTCACTCCAAGACCACGGATGATCTCGCCCAGCGGCTTCATATAAATGTTGAACAAGAGGGGAGAGAGGACCGACCCCTGAGGCACCCCACAAAGCAGGGGCCTAGAGGTGGACCTCTCCCCCCCCGCCAACACAAATTGCGAACGGTCGGAAGGAAGGAGGAGAACCATCGAAGGACGGTTCCACCAATCCCCAACCCCTCTAACCGTCGCAACAGGATACTATGGTCGATAGTATCGAAAGCCGCCGAGAGGTCTAATAGGACCAGGACAGAGGAGATCCCTCTGTCACGAGCCCTCCAGAGATCATCGACCAACGCGACCAATGCCATCTCAGTGCTATGTCCAGGCCTGAAGCCCGATTGGGACGGATCGAGGTCAGTAGCTTCCTCCAGGTACTGGGGGAGCTGACGTACCACCACACTCTCAACAACCTTCACCACAAAGGGAAGGTTGGAGACCGGACGATAGTTGTTTAAAATAGCTGGGTCCAGGGAAGGCTTCTTGAGGAGGGGGCGCACCACTGCCACCTTCAGGGCGGCAGGGAGCACCCCCTCTCTGAAAGAAGCTTTGACAATCCCCTGGAGCCAGCCTCGTGTCGTCTCCCTGGCGGCCGAAACCAGCCAGGAAGGGCACGGGTCCAATAAACAGGTGGTGGCATTCAGACCCCCCAGCAGCCTGTCCACACCCTCGGCGGTCACAGGATCGAACTCCCCCCAGATAACACTCACAAAACCTGCCCCGGACACCTCCCCCGGGACCATCCAATTGGAGTCGAGCCCCTCCCGAATCTGAGCGATTTTATCATGCAGAAATCGGGAAAACTCCTCCGCCCTACCCTGCAAGAGGTCATCCCGCGCTCTCGGTTCAAGTAGAGAGCGGGTCACTCTAAACAGGGCGGCAGGCCGATTTTCTGCTGACGCAATAAGGGCGGAGAAATACGAAGATTTCGCCGCCCCTATCACCACAAGGTAAGTCTTAATATGAGATCTCACCTGTGTTCGGTCAGACTCAGAACGGCTCGCCCTCCAAATGCCCTCTAGACATCTTTTCCGGCACTTCATCTCCCGTAGCTCCTCCGTATACCACGGAGCCAAATGGGATCTGTGCTGGGTCAGAGGTCGCAGAGGCACAACTCGATCTAGAGCCCCGGCGGCCAACCCGTCCCAGGTGGCCACCAGGTCTCCAGGCGAGCTGTGAGCCAGAGACTCAGGAAACGGCCCAAGCTCCCTCTGGAACCGCTCCGGGTCCATCAGGCGCCTGGGGCGGAACAATCTAGGTGGTTCCGCCTCCCTGCGGTGGGGGGTGGTGGAACGGAAGTCCAACCTAAGGAGGGAATGATCTGTCCATGACAAGGGTGTGATAACTAACTCCCCAAAATTACAGTCATTCAACCACTGCCCAGAGACAAAAATCAGGTCCAGCATGTGTCCTCCAATGTGAGTGGGGGCGGAAACTAACTGGGTCAGGTCCATGGCCGTCATGGAAGCCAAGAACTCCCGAACCAACCCCGAGGTTTCACCGGACGATGGCAGGTTGAAATCCCCCATGACCAAAAGCCTGGGGGTCTCAACCGCCAGCCCGGCTATCACCTCGAGGAGTCCGGGCAGGGCCGATGAGACGTGGCAGGGAGCCAAGTACGCCATCAAAAGACCCATCTGAACCCCTTGCCCCCACTTCACAAATAGAGATTTCACAGCCAGCCGTCTGAGGGACAGTGGCCTCCCTAGGATAAAGGGCTTCCTTTATAAGCACCGCCACCCCTTCCCTGAACCCTAGGCTGGTGAAATGCAAGGAAACCTGGTGGGCACATCTCAACCAGAGGAACACCGCCCTCTGGGCCCAACCAGGTTTCGGTGACACCTACCAGGTCCGCGGCCTCCTCCTGAACCAAATCATGGATCAGGGGAGCCTTATTAACCACGGACCTGGCATTGCACAACAACAGCCGGGTATTCAGGGCCTGAGATTCCGGACAACCAGGGCTGCAGGATGGGTATGGAGGGTCAGAGCGCGCTACCGCTTGCAAACATCAGGAGCGCGATCCCCTTACCGGATACGGCCCTCTACCCCCAGCATATCTACCCCTCCCAGTCACCGTGCTGATAAAATTAGCCCCCGGCTGCCCACCCCCAGTCTGCCACCCCGACACGGAAACCCCCGAGGCCCCCAGGCGCGTGGGCCGGCCCAGCCCGGCTGCCCCCAACTCCATGTGGGCTGTCTCCCCTGCCCACCCTGGATCCATTTATCCTATTAAAAAACCCCATTAAAAAACTGCCAATCCCGGGTTTCCCGCGCTTCCTCTTTCCATTTCTCCGGCTTCCACGGCCCCACCATCGCTCCGGATCCCAGGATCCCTCATAGCGGAACGTCTTCGACAGTCTTGAAGGCCACCTAAGGGAGAGGGGGACGTCCCTCAGGGCCCAAAGTTCCACCCTTGAGTAAATCCGTGGTCCCGGCCACCCCACCCCGACGGTCCCGCAGCGTCCATGGTCTCTGTGGTGATCTCTGTGATGAAGAGGTCCAAGCAGACTGGGGCAAACCCCTCTCCCTTCCGGCCGCCCCACCCCTGCCACTGATGGGACCCCCGGGGGAAGAGGAGTCACAGGCAAAGTCAATCCCCCCCTCCCTGGGCCCACCACCCCTGCCACAGGTGGGGGCCCCAAGGAGGGGGGGAGAACGATCACAATGCCGTCCAACCACCAGTCTGCGCGTCGTCCTCACAGCCAAAGGGGCTGCCCCAAGTCCAGACCGGGCCCGCCATGTCCACAGCGGGTCCACCTCCGGACCGGTCGGGGCCCCCCAAGATCGCCGCAGCCCGAGCGAGGCCGCCGAGCCTGCCACACTGTCGTGCCTCGCCAGGGACAGCAGGGCCTCTTCATGACCCTTCGGGACTCCAGGGTTGCCGCGGCAGCTGTTCCAGGGCCTCAGCGGTCTCAAGGCCGCTGAGGCCAGTCCAGGGCCCCCCAGGCGGCACCCCCAGGTCCGCGCCGCCCCGGGAAATCCAGGGCCACCGCTCCCTCCAGGGGGCCGCCGGGGCCATGCCGCCTGGGGGGAAAGTAAAGAAAATTATATGGATACATCCTCAAAGTTGCTAAGAGTCAAGACTTGGTTCATTTGCTTTAGTTAAAGGGTGAATTTGAATTCTATTTCCAGACGGAGGGCTTTCCCCAGAGATGCTCTAAGTACTATTTTTTCCAAGTTGTTTTCTGCCAACTGTGCTGAATTACCCCCTCCATTATCCTCAACCATCATGGCCAATATCTGGGAGTGATGGGGTTGAACATCTCTCTCTGAGCAGTGAAAACAGTGCAGGAAGAGTGAAGCCCTGAGCATTGCACACAGTGTAGCTACTGATGTGTATTTTCAGTTTTCTGTTTACTTAGCATATTCATCCAAAATGAAGATGACCTTGATGTTATTATGATCTTACCATCTACCAAGAAAAAAACATTAATTCTCAATGACTCCAGCATGACCCCCGCATTTAAAAAATAAATTTTATTTTGTGAAAGAAGAATCAATCTTTCTTTCCTATAAATGCTGTTCTACAGCAGCAGAACAAAGGAACACAAGTCAAAATAGGCAGGGTTACTTATGATCGTCAAATTGAAGACACCATCCCAGAATTGCCATCAATGTGGTGCCAGAAGCAGAAAACGTGTTGCTCTTTCCAGATCATGAGTGTCCTTGAATCCAAAAGGGTAGCCAGAGGCTCCCAAACAGAAGGTTGGCAAAGACAAAGCAAGTGGTGGCCTATTGTAAACACTCATTCCGCTTCTCTCAGGTATCTGGAGCCAAAATGCTTTCTTCCTAGTCTTGGGGCCAGAGAACCAGCATGGTGGCATAGTAGCTGCTAGTGAGAAAATGGATCTGAGATGTTGGAACTGTGACTTGTTCCCGTAACAATCTTAATTTAATTTATTCAATTTAGGCACTGCCCAACTCCAAACTGATTCTGGGCAATGTACAATAAAGCTAAATAATATACAAAATACATAGAGTGCAATGTAATAATAAAGCCCCCCATTCTCTTGACTGAAAACCTCACTCTGCCAATGTGGGAGGTAGCTAGTAGATAAGGAGAAGATCCCAACTCCACCCCATTTATGCATTGGTCCTTTTTATTTATAGTACTTTGTTGTTAGTTTTAATTTTTAATGTCCAGTGCTTCAATATTTTAACCTTTGAATTGCTTTTACTGTCATTTAATGGCAATATAAGCTCTCCAGAATCGCTTGATAGTGAAATGGGTGGCATATAAAATAAATAAAAATGAAGGAACATGGAAAAAAGACAACAGATACAAGCCTGAAAAGCCACACCTGGACCCACACATTTTCTTAACGGGCTTCAACCACCCTATCCCGGGCCCAAGAAGAACGTCTGGGTTTCCAGGGGTTTCAAGAATGCCATCAGGATGGGAATCACTTGGATATTAAATTGAAAATATTTAATTACCATAAATCAACCACTGCAAGTTTAGCAGATGCATTCCTGCAACCTTGCTACACCCGGTTGCTTTTAGAGATTTTTTTTAATGGTTTATGATGTTGTACACAACTGGCCTGCTAGTTTAGCATATGTTTCAGTGTATTGTATGCACTTAGAAAAATGGGTTAATTCAAGCACCAAGTTGAGTATGTTGTCCTGAAGAGAGCCCCATTGTGCTCAGTCACAGCTCAATTTGGTATTGGGTTAAGTTAACCTAATGTATGAAGCCAGCCTCTGCAGTTTGACTAGGACCATTAATGACTTAAGTGTTACAGTTGAAACAAGCCACTGTGGTTGGTTCAACAAACCCTAATTAAAACAGTTCCTTTGACAGCTTGGGCGGGGAGATCATATTTCAGGGCTCTACCTAGCTACGAAGCTTAACGAGAGACCTGACATTGTCAACTAGCTTTGCCTACCTCGCAAGGTGGTTGTGCAAATAAGATGCCAAGTTGAGAAGGAAAAAAAACCCAATGTGTGCTGTTTTAAACCTCTTGTGGGAAAGGCATGAAGTAAATTACACTTAGCAAGTTTAATTATCCTGTAACAGGCTGATTACAGGGCCAGAGAAGCAGGCCTTGATGTTCATCCTGCCTTCTATCGCTCCTCCTAGTAGCAATAATGCTTCCTACCTGCTTTCTCTAACATTTCCATGATGGCCATTGGAAAAGGCTCCAAATTGATGGCCCCGGTGGCGGTGGCCCCGGCAACGGTGGCCTCGGCTGAGGTGGCTCCCTTGGTGGCGATGGGGATGACAACAACTCAGAGGCCTCGACGGCGACGACGGCGGCGGCGACAGCCCGGTCTGGCGGCGTCTCCTGGTCTGGTGATGGCGATGGTCCTGGTGGCAGTGGCCTTGGTTTCGGCGACCCCATTGGTGATGGTGGTGACGGCGGCTTGGCGGCCTTGAGGGCAACAATGTCGGTGGTGACGATGCAGGGGTTCGGTGGTGTCGCCTAGTTCGGCGACGGTGGTGGCCTCGGTAGTTGTGGTCCCGGCCTCAGAGGCCTCAGTGGCAGTGGTGGCACAGTTGCCCCATTGGCGGCAGCGGCGATGGTGGAGATGATGGCCGGGTGTCCTTGGACCCGACCTTGGCTCCGGCCTCGGCAACGGACATTGAAGATGTGGTCAGACGGGCCGATCAGATACTCGTCGGCAGACTTACGGGCCTTGGGGAATGTCCCCCTTTCCCTGGTGTGGCCCTCTGGACTTCCAAAGGCCTACCTTAAGGATGGATCCTGGGATCCCAAGAGGTGGCATGGCTATAGGAAACACTCTGGACGTGGTACCCATTTGTATCAGTTTTTATTTACATTTTTATCGGGGTTAGGGAGGGTAACCAGGTGGGAGTTGGGGGACGACCCACCTGAGACAGGGGCCAGATCAGGGTTGAGTGCGTCCGGGAGGTTTTGGGGTCGGGGGGGTCAGATCGAGGATGGAGGGTTATTTCCGGGAGAGATGCAGTCCATCTGCATGGTAGGTGGGAGAGGCAGATTTGGCGGACATAGGGGGCCATATCAGGTTCTGGGAGGGTGCCATCGCTGTTTGCGTGAGGTGATGCGCTACGACCCCCTAGTTATCTCCCGTTCCCCGGGCTGTTCGAGTCTTCGGGCCCTGGGCCTTCAGCTGATGCTGTGTAACTTCAGGTCCATAGTTAATAAGGCCACCCTCATTTATAATTTGATCTGTGAGAGGGGAGCGGACCTGGTGGGTATTACCGAAACCTGGTTGGGCCAAGAAGTGGGGTGTTCCCCTGGTCGAGATGTGTCCACCTGGGTTTCGGGTTTTCCATCGACCGAGGGCTCAGGGGAGGGGTGGGGGGTAGCGGGGTTATTAAGGAAGATCTGTGTCCTAGGGAATCCACTGTTCCTCAGACGACCGGATGTGAATCCCTTTTTATGAAGTGCGGCTCCGGGGTTCAGATGGGCCTATTGATCACATACCTGGCTCCCTGCTATGTGACATCGGCCCTGCCTGAGCTCCTTGAAGTTATAGCCGGCTTGGCAGTTGAGAACCCCAGGCTTATGGTCATGGGGGATTTCAACCTACCCTCAGCTGGCGGGACCTCGGGGATTGCTCAGGAGTTCATGGCTTCCATGACAGCCTTGGGCCTGACCCAATTATTTCAGGACCCCACACACACTGGGGGTCACATCTTGGATCTGGTTTTTGTCTCTGGTCAGTGGCAGGGTGATCTGGATATAGGGGATGTCTCTATAGAGCCCCTGTTCATGGTTGGATCATTCGCTCCTTAGGCTGGACTTCCATTCTGCACCCCCTCATCGCAGGGAGGCGGGACCGATAAAATGGTTCCGCCCCAGGTGCCTGATGGATCCAGATAGGTTCCTGATGGAGCTTGGGCCATTTCCTGAGACTCACACACACGACTCAGTGTGGGACTTGGTGGCCACCTGGGATAGGGTGGCTGCCGGGGCCCTTGACCGGGTCTGCCCTTGCGGCCTCTGACCCGGTGCCGATCCCAATTGGCTCCTTAGTTTTCCAAGGAGCTGAGGGAGATGAAGAACCAGAAAAGATGCCTAGAGAGTGGTTGGAGGACCAGCCGCTCCAGATCTGATCGAACACTTTTACGATCCCATATTAGGGCGTATTTAGTGGCGATAAGGGTGGCAAAGCGATCTTACTTTTCCACCCTTATTGCATCCGCAGAAAATTGCCCGGCCGCCCTGTTTAGGGTGACCTGCTCCCTTTTGGAGGTGGGAGCGCGGGAGGATCCCTTGCAAGGATGGGTCGAGGATTTTTCTAGATATCTGCAGGACAAAATCACTCAGATCCGGGACGGGCTGGACTCTGACTGGGCATCTCTGGGTGGGAGGGTGGGGGCGGATTCCGGTGAGGTCATTTGGGTTGAGTTCGATCCTGTGACCCTGGAAGACGTAGACAGAATATTGGGTGGGCTTAATGCCACCACATGTTTATTGGATTCGTGTTCCTCCTGGCTGGTTTTGGCCACTCGAGGTGACAAGAGGTTGGTTCCAGGGGATTATTAATGCTTCCTTTTGAGAGAGGGGCTTTTACCTGCCACCTTGAAAGAGGCGGTGGTGAGGCCCCTCCTCAAGAAACCGTCCCTGGATCCAACATTATTGTTGAGTTACCATCCGGTCTCCAACCTTCACTTTGTGGCAAAGGTTGTTGAGAGTGTGGTGGCACGACAGCTCCCTCAGCACCTGGATGAAGCGGTATATCTAGATCCTCTCCAATCGGGTTTCAGGCCCGGGCACAGCACGGAGATGGCGTTGGTCACATTGGTGGATGATCTCTGGAAGGCCCGGGACAGGAGTTGTTCTTCTGTCCTTGTCCTGTTAGATCTCTCAGCGGCTTCTGATACTGTCGACCACAGTATCTTATTGCGGCGGTTGGAGGGGTTGGGAGTGGGAGGCACCGTGTTACGGTGGTTCTCCTCCTTCCTCTCCAACCGCTTGCAATTTGTGTTGGCAGGGGGGCAGAGGTCAACCCCGAGGCCCTTGTTTTGTGGGGTGCCTCAGGGGTCTGTGCTCTTGCCCCTGCTGTTCAACATTTATGTGAAGCATCTGAGTGAGATCATCCATGGCTTTGGGGTAGAGTTCCATCAGTACGCTGATGACACTCAGCTGTACATTTCTACCCTGGGCCACTCCGACGAAGCTGTTGAAGTGATGACCCGGTGCCTGGAAGCCATGCGGAGTTGGATGGGTCTCAACAGGCTTCGGCTCAACCCGACCAAAACCGAGTGGCTGTGGTTTCCTGCGGCCAGATACAGCCAGCTCACTCCATCGCTGGCCATGGGGGAAGAAATTTTGACCCTCCGGAGAGGGCACGCAATCTGGGTGTCCTCCTGGATGTACGGCTGTCATTAGAAGAGCACATAGCGGCCGTCGCTTGTGGGGCTTTTTATCAGGTCCGTCGGATCTACCTGTTGCGCCCTTTCTGGATTGGGGCGCTCTTCGCACAGTCACTTCTGCTCTTGTCATCTCCTGCTTAGACTATTGTAATGCTCTCTACATGGGACTCCCCTTGAAGAGCATCCGGAGGCTTCAGCTGGTGCAAAATGCAGCCGCGCGAGTGATCTTAGGGGATCCTCGGAGCTCCCATGTTACACCACTCCTGCATGAGCTGCATTGGCTTCCAGTGGCCTTCCGGGTGCGATTCAAGGTGTTGGTGGTCACCTTTAAAGCGCTCCATGGCTTGGGACCTGGGTACTTACGGGACCGCCTGCTGCCACCATCAACCTCCCGCCGGCCAGTGCGCTCCCACAGGGTGGGCCTCCTTGGGATGCCGTCAGCCGGACGATGCCGCCTGATGGCCCCGAGGGTACAGGCCTTCTCTGCGAGGGCTCCCTCCCTCTGGAATGTATTACCCCCGGAGATGCGGACCATCACTGACCTGCAGACCTTCCGGCGTGCATTAAAGACCCACCTTTTCCAACCGGCCGGTCTGGCTTAGTATTAATTACTAGGGTTTTAAATTTTGGAAATTTTTAACTTTTTTACCCTTTTTACTCTGCTTTTATAATATCATTCCAGCCACTAGTTTAATTTCTTTTAAATCTCTTTTAAATTTTTTACTATTTATGTCATTTTTATCTTGGCTATACACCGCCCCGAGTCCCTTTTTTGGGAGAGGGGGCAGTATAAAAGTGTAATAAATAAATAAATAATAAATAAATAAATAAATAAATAAATCAATAAATAAATAAATAAACTGGGCCAGCCAAAGCCCCTGGTCTTTTGCCCAAATGGACAGCACATCTGCACTGCAATCTTTGTCTAGATCAGGGGTGTCCACCTTGGCAAATTTTTGACTGAAACTTGCCAAGGTTGGACGCCACTGGTCTAGATGTTAGAGGGGAAGGCTGCAGGTCCAAGTAGGAACCAGGTGCCTATTAAAGGAGCCTGTTGTGTGATGGGAGAAATTGTTCCCTGGCCAATGTTGAAGACAGCGTCCACTGCCTGGCCAGTCAAGCTACATACAGTAGCTGGACAGATTTGGCCTTTTCTACAAACAGCCAAGAGTGATTAAGTTGCTATTACTGGAGGGCCAAGGCTGAATGTGTGTTGCAAATGGGAGCTGCAGAAAGTGCCTGGCTCAAAAGACTCTTAGCTGTCAAAGGGACCTTAGATTCACTGAAGGTTCTTTGGCAACCAGTTAGAGGGTTTTGGTAGCAAGCCTGAGGTAGGATTTGCTCAGCAAAGTGGGCCATTTTTTGGCTGGCTGGATCCCCAACTTGCTGCTTCCAGATACAGTAGAGAATGATGGCAGTTGTATTCTTAACATCTGCAGGGTTGGAAGAGGTAGAGGGAGTCCATATTAGAGCAGTGTCATCTATGAGTAGTCACAAAAGGCAGATGCTTATCACATGTAATAGCTTTAGATGATTCAGGGCACAAAAATTAGCTACAAATCAAGGGAAGGAGAGAATCCACTGAATTAGTCACAGTAATTGGATAAAAAATATTTTAGGTCCAAACAGCATTGCATCCCTGTTCATTCATGGGTAATGTATGGATTGAAAACAACCATCAAACGTACTGATTTCAAAAGGAACAATTTTGAAGAAAATTTGGCTTTATTTTGCCTTTTATTGGTCTTCTGCAACTGAAAAATCAAATTGCTAGTTCTAAAGACAGAAGGTTAACTATACCACAATACAGTGATGACTTCTCTAATCTTGTGGCAGGGAATTCCATAAGTTGAACTGAATCCATGCATTGGGTTCCACATTTAATTGTACCAGCTTTGAGCAGCAAAAATGCAAATGACTATAGAGGGCAGCAAAGAGATACAGAAATTTATTTTTTCTGCCACCTAGTGGTTGTCCATATTTTTGGAGCTTGGATTGGACAGCTCTAATATTTCAAACAATTCAGTGAAACCCAAGCTGCTGACACCAGCAAAAATGTCCAGTTTCTACACACGGTATAGGTATGAATTTTGGAAATTCAACACGGTATGAATTTTGGAAACACAAGGACCTATTTTTCTAGGACAAATGGTAGGAGAATGAGCTGGAAAAGAACAAAGAGTCAAGTCTTTTCATTTACCTCCAGACTCTGTCCTTGCCCTTTTCCTTCCAAGAGTGGTGTCTGCTAATAGGATGCTAATACAGGGAAATCATGCAGGGCTACTCAAGTGACATTCTCAGAGGAAATGGGAAGCCCAAAGCATCAGTTTCTTGTTAGCTCAGCTGTCCAAACGTCACTTCTGATTAGAGACAACAAGAAGCTTCAGGGAGCAGGGAAGTCACAACGATGCTAAGTCTGCACTCCAAGTTGGAGAGGGAGCTGCATTACATGGCCCATGTTTCACTTCCTTTTAGAGTTTCTGGTCACTTTGATTTGCAGTGTAGGTGATTACATTTCAAGTTCTGCCCCAAATCTTTTAATCCATGCCAGGGATGAAAAGCACTTCACAAACATAAAACAGTGGCTGTGTCCATGTAAATGAACTGGTGCATCTTGCTACACTTAGCTGAACCTTAGTTCTTTCTGTGTGGATGATCAAATTGTGGAAGCTTAGGATTTTTAGTTTATGGTTCAAAATTAGATTCAAGGTGTTGTTATCACCTTTAAAACCTTTCATGGCATGGAAACAGGGTATTAAAGAACTGTCTTGAATGGGATTGGCCTGCCCCACTCGCTCTGGCAGAAAGGGCCTTCTGTGGACCTGTTGGCTAAGGAATTTCAGCTCGCGGTGTCTAGGAGAACCTTTTCTGACAGGACTCCTGCCCTCTGGAACATCTTGGCACCAGAGGTTAGATGCACCTCTACCCTTCTGGACTTCTGGAAGGGCCTTAAAACCTGGCTCAGGTGGTTAATTTGGGCTCCTGATGGGGGTTTGCTGCACTTGAAGGTGGTTGGCTGAGAATCAGAGCCCTAGCCGCATACCATTTTTGCTCTTGGTTTTTAACCATTGTTTAACTGTTGTTGATTTTAATGTTTTTAATGCTTTTATAGTCATTATCATAGAATTAGAATAGAATAGAGCTGAAAGGGACCTTGGAGGTCTTCTAGTCCAACCCCCTGCTCAAACAGGAGAACCTATATCATCTCAGACAAGTGACTGTCCAGTTTCTTCTTCAAAACCTCCAGTGATGGAGTGCCCACGATTTTTGGAGGGAAGCTGGTTAATTGTCCACACTGTTAGGAAGTTTCTCCTTAATTCCAGATCGCCTGTCTCTTTGATTAGTATCCAACCACTGTTTCTTGTCCTGCCTTCTGGTGCTTTGAAGAATAATTTGACCCCCTCTTCTTTGATACTGCTATTATGTCACCCCTAATTCGGCCCTAGCCAGCCCCAAAACCTGCAGCTGTCCTTTATATGGTTTAGTTTCCAGACCTTTGATCATCTTAGTTGCTCTTCTCTGAACTTTTTCCAAAGTCTCAACCTCTTTTTTGTAGTATGGTGACCAAAATTGGTCACAGTATTCCAGGTGTTTATTTGTCTTACTAGGGTTTTATAAAGCAGTACGAATGCTCATGCTTTTATGCCATTGTAATCCATCCAGAGTAGAGAGTGAGACAGGCAGTGTATGATTGTAATAAATAAATGATAAAATAAAATACTGTACAAACCCCTTGAATGGGTTAATTCAACAACTAGGCTAAGGGGCTTGTGTGAATGCAGTCAGGGAGTGCAACAATAACTGGATAGTGCTATAATGTGATAATCATTTGAACAGGATGATTTGCTGTAGCAGCAACAGAAGCGACAGGCTCTTTCTCTTCTCTGATCTCCTTCCTGAATGATTAAATCTCAGATTTTGGTCTCCAATGGTACCAGGAACAAGGAGTAATTGTAATGTAGACAGAATCGCAAAATGGGGAATTCAATATCATTTAATGTATTTGAAAGATTTCAATTTTTTCCCCCAACAAGGATACATTTTTATTTTTAACTTATGTTATATTAGTCATTTGAGACTCACTGGGAAAAAAAGATATAAATATTTTAGATAAATTGCACTTTGTTTTCTGCATAGCATGGAATAGCTTAGACATGTTTTCAAGGTTGGATTGCAACTTGTTGTCTATTGCATCTGTTTTCCAGTTCTGTCCTTGTAGCCAAATGCAGGGGAAAAAGATTTAGCTTCTGGATTTTGACAACGCAAATGGAAAGGAATGGAAGATATGTGATTCTGGCCAGTGACTGGGTTAACAGTCTGGGATACAAGGCTGTTTTAGCAAGTAAGTCTTTTGCCCAGATAAGCCATTCTCTGTTTTACACAATTCCCCATTCTCACTGCCTTATGGAATACTTAAGATGTATTCCAAATTCTGTCAACATTTAATGTTTTAAATTGGGGTAACTGATTTTGCTTCTGCAGAATCACAAGCATTTTGGAGGGTCCACACAACATGCTAAACCATGATGCCTATCATCTGCAAACATGCTAGGCTTGGTTAGGATCAACTCTGCCTAGGCTTCTGTGTGTGTGTCTCAAAGTGGGATGGATGTAGAAGCCTATATGGTGTGATTAGTTAATGATTCAATCTGGTATTGGCAATTCTGATGTAATGGCATGTGGGAAGGACCTTGGGAGACAGAAGGAAGGGCAACAGACTAGGCAACAGTCAGATAAGAGGCAGCTGAGCCCGCAGAAAAAAATGGGGCCCGGCAAGCATCTCTTAAGGAATCGTCTTTAGTTTCTTGGACTATTAAGGCAAGGAGATAGAGATGGATTTTCAGCACTGTAAGGTCTTGTTACTGTAACCTTACAATAAAGACAGATTTAATTATTGTCTGGAATATCTCACAAGGCTGACATCCCTCTTATCCCAGTTAATTTAACAGTCTGGTTGTGTTTTGTGTAATAGCAGTCACTGGATCCCAAATTATACAAACAGGCTGTATTTACAACACAAGCTAAGTTACCAAAATAACAACCCTGAAATTAAAATTAACCAAGGTAACAGGTTTTGCAAAGGCAGCTGATGGAGCTTTAACTGATGCGGAAATATGTTGTGTGATCCTGATATTTTCTGATACCTTTATCCCTAATTATGCGATGCTGATACTGATCTCAGAATTCAACTGTACACCTAAATTGGGTGAATGGGAAAGGTTTTGCGTTCCTTAAATGGATTTACAATCCATTTGAGTTCTGAATTAACTTACATTTGATTGTGCACAAATAATTGAAGCATAAACTAACCAAGCTGGATGGATTCTTGCAAGCTAGCAACCAAAGGTTAAAACTAACCAAGCCCATTACGGAGCACCTGTAGTTTTTGTACCTTTAACTGACATGGTTCAGTGTTAATGCAATCTTCAGGTATCTGAAGAGTGACTCACAGAAGAATACCACCATCTGTTCCTCTTCATCCAGAACATAGAACACGGAATAATAGTTTAAAATTGCAGGAAGGCAAATTCTGGTTAAATATTAGGAAATACTACTTCACAGTACAAGCAGTTTGAATTGAAACCATTTACCCAAAGAGGAACGAAGCTCTGCTTTGAGCAGATTTTAAGCAGAAGATGTATAGCAGTCAGTATAGATGCTTTGATCTGGATTCCTGAGGGTTGGACCAGAGCCGTATATGGCCTCTTGCAAATGGCATCGGTGCTTATGTGATCCAAGGGCACTTCTATACCAGTTTCCACTCTTTTAATGAGTTTGAAGGGAACCTCCATTCACATATATTTGTGGTATCTTTGAGGTGTTGTTCTGACCCAAACCTTGTTCCAAGAAGACAAAGACGAAGCAGAGGCAACAGAAAGACCTTTTAATGATTCTTTATGAATTCTGTTCCTTCACGGTTAAAAAGCTATTTCAAATTAATTATCTCTGATAAGAACGAGCCTTGCCAAAGTGTTGTAAGGCTGCCTAGAACACTAGATAAAGTTACTAAGAAAGATTTCAAACACAAAGAGTCTACAAACACCAACTAAGATACTCTGAACGTCCACAAGGCTTGAGTGCAAAAAATTCTTTGCTTCCTGCAAAGAACTCCGGTTTCTCAGCTGGCTTTTATCTCTTAAGAGAGGCGCCATTACTTTGCAGCCTTACTCCCAAGTTGCCTGTGCTGCTGCAGCTACTCTTTCCTTTGAGCAGCCCTGTGCACATGCGCACTGGACACAGGCTCCTTGGGGACCTCTTCATCACTGCTGCCAGCCTCCACAATCTCCGAAGGCAGCATTCCACTCCCTGATGGTCCTGGCCCCATTCCTGCCTCACACGCAGTCCCCTCATCTGAGACTTTGCTCTCCGAGCCCTCAGCTGTCCACACCTGCTGCTGGCGAACCACAACAGTGCTGATCTCAGAAGCCAATCAGTGCTCTGTTCCAGTTGGCCAATGAGAGAGGGTAAAAAACCCATCCAGTCCATTTCTTGTCTTCTGAGTTACCCCAAATCCTGGAGTAAGGAAACTCCCTTCATCCCAGTTCCAAAAGTTCCTTCCTTGGTGCTTTGTCAATAAGGCTGTTGCACAAAGAAAGAACAGCAAGGCAAGCACAGTGATAGAAACAGCCTGTAAAAAGCTGTGGTGGCACAATAGTTAGAATGCAGTATTGCAGGTAATTTTGCTGACTGCCAGCAGTTCAATTCTCACCAGCTCAAGATTGACTCAGCCTTCCATCCTTCCAAGATCAGTAAAATAAGGACCTAGATCGTTGACGGCAATAGGCTGACTCTACAAACTGCTTAGAGAGTGTTGTAAAGCACTGTGAAGCGGTACATAAGTCTAAGTGCTACTGCTATTACTATAATATTACACAGACAAGGCAGAGATGCTATTCAACCAGTTCTCACCTACTTGGGCGAACTGGAAGCAGTTATTTGGCTTGGGTCGCCGAACCGGTGGCAACCCCTGGCTGGCCACGCCCCTAACCTGGTCGCCCAGTTGTTCACTTGTGATCACTCTCCTAGCTTTCCATTCTCCACGTCCTCTTTCTCCCTGGGGGAAAGGAAGAAAGGCTTGGATGCTGCAAGTATCGCTTTCCCTGTGTAAGCTAAAATGTCTGGAGTGAGGAGTGCGGTCTGACAGAGGGGGTGGGGGTGAATTGAACCTTGGAGCACTTTTACAATGTAAAAGAAATGCATTTTGAAAGCAGCAGGTCCTTTAAAAACTTCTCCAAGGATTCCCCATGGACGCTGCAAGTATCGCTTTCCCCTTGTGAGTTAAAGTGCTGGAGTGAGAAGGAGTGTGGTCTGACAGAGGGGGTGGGGGAATCCACTCCAGCTTTAGAGAAATTTAAAGGAGCTGCTTCCAAAATCCTTGTCTGTTAAGTGCTCTTTGTGTGTGTGTGTGTGTGTGTGTGTGTGTGTGTGTATGAGAGAGAGAGAGAGAGAGGGAGGAAGGAAGGAAAGAAAGAAAGAAAGAAAGAAAGAAAGAAAGAAAGAAAGAAAGAAAGAAAGAAAGAAAGAAAGAAAGGAGAAAAAGAAAGAAAAAAATAGGAAGAGAGAGAGAGATAAAATTCTGTGCTATTCTTTTGCCCAGGGCTACCACATATTTTTCAGGGTTTACATGCATTCAATGTCAATAGTCCAGAGCATAAAATACACATGTGTTTAACAAGAGTTGAAAAGGGACATTGGAGGTCTTCTAGTCCAACCCCAGCTCAGGCAAGAAAACTGAGGATGCCAAACTCTGAGTAGAAATTCTGGGAAAAGCTTAGAAGGGACCCTGGGGTGAACCCTATACCATTTCTGAGAAATGGCTGTCCAGTCTTTTCTTAAAAACTTCCAGTGATTGAGCACCCAGAACTTCTGGAGACATTCAGTTACACTGGTTACTTGTTCTCACTGTCAGGAAGTCTCTCCTTAGTTTTAGGTTGCTTCTCTCTGTTCAGTTTCCATCCATTGCTTCTTGTTTGCATTCTGCTTCTTTGGAAAATATATTGTCCCCCTTTCTTTGTGGCAGCCCCTTAAAAGCTTGTTGCCTATCACACTCTTGAGTAAAACATGTGAGTCATTTCCTCCTTTCGGTGGTCCATGAAAGTACATCTATAGTATGCAGATAATAAAGTCAAAAATGGTGAACAACGTTTTTACAGAAGTATAGATAAGTTGAGGCTGGGTGACAAGGAATGGCTGGGAGGGGAGGGGCCTGGTGAGGCACCCCTTGATGTGAATGACATTGAGTTGGCCATGCCCACCCAGTCACATGACCACTAAACCATGCCCACCCAGTCACATGACCACCAAGCATGCCCACCAAATAAGCCATGCCCACAGAACCGGTAGTAAAAAATTTTGAATTCCACTACTGAGACAAGGGATACATATTTTGCATATAGAAATGAATTGGATGGACAACACAGGCAACACTTAGCTTAACATTCGTTTAGCAACCATTTGAAGCTGCACTGAAAGTGACTTAACAACTGGTCTTTATATTTAGCATTGCCCCAAGGGTTGAGTAATCAAGATTCAGGCGCTATACAACTAGTATGTATTTACAGGCAGGTCATGTTGTCACCTTTTGTGATCTCCTCAACTGGCTTCTGACAAACCAAGTCAATAGAGAAAATTTGCTTAACAATTGCAGTAATTCACTTAGCAACCGTGGCAAAAAGGTCGTAAAACCAAGAGTGAGTGACTTAGCAACCTCCTTGCTTAGCATTGGAAATTCTGGTCCCAATTGTCTGTATTCAGTCCAGTTAGACAGTGTGGACATATAGGGTCAAGCTCATTGTGGCAATTTGGCAAAAGGCACTTTTTAAAATTCGCAGTGAAACTGGAGTTAATTCCCCAAAGTTCTCCACAGAAAGGAAAATTGTTTCCAAGTCATTTTCAAGAGCCAGGTTGCTCCTTCACACTGAAGTAGCACCACTGCTGAAAAACCTCAATGGGAGGAGCCCCCTGCCCCCCACTCTCATGGAATTGAACTGAAGTATGCAAAGCCAGAGACGGTGCCCATTGTTGGTGAGATTATGATACAACAAGAGGTTGAGTGCCACACTCTCCCCATGCAAATTTCTGTGAAATTTGTTTTCTCTAAGAAAGAAATACATTAAGCAAATTCTTTCTCAAGCCATTGCAGGAGTAGGAAAAAAATGCAGGTGAATTTCCAGGGGCAATTCTGGGATACCAAACAGGGTTTTGCTAGGCTGGATTCTAGGAGCTTGGGCAAAAAAGACACAATGTTGTGGAGGCGGGGAGAAGGGAGAAAAGTTCCCCAGACCAACAATCCCTGGGGTCAAAACTGAAAATCAAAAACAGACAGAGCAGCTCAGGAAAAATCCATTAGCTTGAAAGCTTGGATGGGCAAGGAGCAATAGCAATAGCAATACAATAGTATTTAGACTTATATACCGTTTCACAATATTTTACAGCCCACACTATGCGGTTTACAGAGTCAGCCTATTGCCCCCAACAATCTGGATCCTCATTTTACTGACCTCGGAAAGATGGAAGGCTGAGTCAACTTTAGAGATTCAAACTGCCAAATTGCAAGCAGTAAAGCAGAGGTAGCCTGCAGTACTGCACTCTAACCACTGCGCCACTGTGACTCACATGCTCAAATTGTCAACTCATGAAATATTTCTATGGTCTTTTTAAAGTTGCCAACAGAAAGGGAGGAGGGGAAAGGGGTTTGAAAGAACAGTGCGGCAGCTTGGAAATCAAAAGTGCATTCCTTACATAGTTTTTCAGAGATAGGAACTAGATGACTGAAGTTTCTGCAAAAATCTAACGAGAACATGATTGATGACTCTTGGCTATGAATGTGTCTCATTGGAGAATATGAATTATGATATACCCAGGGGGTGGGGGGAAAACCAGGGTCAAGGGTGACAATGAATTATGTGTCTCAGAGTCGGCTACACCCAGGCATGTTAACTTCCAATAAATCCTTTTGAAGTTTTGGAAGTTTGGCTCGAGACTCATGATTTAATTTGGGTAACTATCGGAATCCTGACACAAATTGGGATCAAAACACCTACAGGCAGTCCTTGACATGCACCAGTTCATTTAGTGACCGATCAAAGTTAGAATGGCACTGAAAAAAGTGACTTACGGCCATTTTTTTACGCTTAAGGCCACTGCTGTGTCTCAGGGTCATGTGATCACCTTTTGCAACCTTTTAACAAGTGAAATGAATAGGGAAGCCAGGTTCACTTAAAAGCCAGGGTACTAACTTTATTAACTGCAGTGATTCACTTAACAATTGTGGCAAGAAAGGTCACAAAATGGGGTGAAAACCCACTTACCAAATGTCTCACTTAACAACATAAATTTTGGGCTCAATTGTAGTCTTAAGTTGAGGACTTCCTGCATTGCCTCTACTACAGGTGATCGGTTGCCTCTCAGTCTTTTTGGAGTGAAAATGGCCTAACAAGATAGTGATGGCAGGAAGCAGTGGTGGTATTCTACTGGTTCAGCTCGGTTCTGCTGAGCCGGTAGCGGTGATGAGCAGTGGAGACCAAACCGGTTCTCTGTGTCTCTCTACTATTGGGCCCACCCACCTGGGCTCCCATACTCACCTTTATCCTCTGCTTTTGAAGCGCAACTGCTTTGCGCAGCACAGCAGAGTACTGCACAGCCACTGCTGAAGCGACTGGAAGAGTGCAGGCTTGCAGGAGGTGAATTGGAACACCTCTGCGCCTGCACAAAGTGTGCGTTGGGGGCACGCATGCACACAAAGTGTGTGCACACGGGCAAAGCGCGCCCACCAAGCCACACCCACCAAACTTTTTGAATCCCACCACTGGCAGGAGGATTATTTGGGGATGGATTCCTATCTCAAAAGGACCCTGAAATGTGGACATTTGCTATCAGGGTTCATCCAACATGCTACATTCTAAATTGAATGGGCCACAATTGTTGTGTGCCCATAACTATAATACCTTTTGTTACCACATGATGTTTGTTTTATTTTTATGGTGTTAAAGGGCTTGGAAGTTAGAAATGGCCCCGGACATGTGCATTAAAAAAAAAAAAAAAGGGGGGGGGGAGAGGTACAACTTGGGCTTACATGCTGCTTGAACCAGACTCTCTCTTAGCAGCTTAGAAACTCCCCAGCAAAAGGAAGGCTATTGCCATGATTGGCCTGGACCATCTGGGCTTCAGGGCAGCTGCAGCACAAACCATCCGGGCTCTCTCATTGCCCACCCTACTACTCCTGTGGAGCGTAAGTCTCCCCACCCCTCCAGCCCTCTTTTCCAGTTGCTGAAGAAGCTGCAAGCTGCAAATGCAACCGGTGTCCAGTCCGCCTGCCAATCCCTCAGTGGATTGGCTGCATGCCAGGATGGCGGTGGGGGCCTTGGGTGGGTTTGATGCTGCAGAAAAGGCAACCTGATCAGCTCCCATTTCTACTGGGAGGAACGTGTCTCCTGCATAATTGACAAACAGTTCTGGATTCCACCGGGGAGGGGAGGGGGAACTCCCCAGGGGAGGGGGGGGCTATTAAGAGGCACTCAAGGCTCAGTGGCTGATCAATTATTCAGTCCCAGCATCTGCTGACAGAGGAAGAAGGGCCTGGCCAAAAATCACTGGGGCTGATGTCACAGCCAGCCAACTGGGGAGGGAAGGCCTTCTTCGGAGTGCAGGGTGGGGCTAGGGACCAGGAGCAGAGTCTGGAGCAAGCAAGCAAGCAAGCAAGCAAGGGGGGTGGGGTGAGGTGGGGGGGCTTGTCAGTGGCTCACAAGCAAGAGATTTATCTGCCTTATAGTGGCCAATGCATTCCTCACTGGCAAACGGTACTTAGCTTGCTCTGTGTAATGAGATGCAACAGTGGACTCTTTCCTCGCGTACAATTTACATGGCTATCAAATTGCTTCAGCAACCTTGGTATTCCCCTTTAGCCCAAGACACCTATCTTGTTTTGGGGTGATGGTTTGAACAGCTAAATACTAGTTTTCAAGTACTTCTGAGCCAGCCAATTTTTTTTAACCCTTTTCAGTTGCTTCCGAGACATTCATTGCACTCTGCTTTCTTTTCAAGGAAGCGTATTCAGATGATCAGAACAGCCTGGTTCAGTATTCAATAGATACTAGAAGAGATTATTGTGTACCTTGGGAAATGGGTAGAAAATATATGACATCGACTCAAAATATTTTGAGGGGCGTGCATAAGCACACCAGCGTGCCTACCGTCCCTGTCCTATTGTTCCCATTTATCCATTTATCCATTTATTATGTATATACTTACATGTTTATATGTTATGTTCAGTGATGGGATTCAAGATTTTTTACTACCGGTTCTGTGGGCGTGGCTTGGTGGGCGTGGCAGGAGAAGGTTACTGCAAAATCCCATTCCCTCCCCACCCCACTAACCTGCTTTCCAGTTCCGTTCTCCTGTGCACGGCAACAAAAGAAGACCCAGCCGATCAGCTGGGACTCAGGAGGCAGAGAATAGATGGGGGCGGGGCCAGTCAGAGGTGGGATTTGTCGGTTCTCCAAACTACTCAAAATTTTCGCTACTGGTTCTCCAGAACTGGTCGGTACCTGCTGAATACCACCTCTGGTTATTTTTATACTTATATTTGTTTTCTCATACATGCTTGACAAACAAAATAAATAAATAAAATAAATTTCCTTACCAATGAGGCCAATTTATTATGCTAGCCGGATAGGATAGGAATGAAAGTCCAGATACATGTCTAATGAGTATAGCAGGGACTAAAGTACATTAAAGATATCTAATGGGAAAACATCCTAAGTAGAATTTCCTTTCCCTCTGATTTTCACCAGTAGTGGGGGTATGCCAGCAATTGGTTGCTGATGGAAATATGCCAATAGCTTAGATGGTCCTTCACTCTGATGTAATAGAGATGTCCCTTATAGAAGCAGGTGGACACATCTTAAGACTGATCTAACAGTAATGATTAACCAGGGCAGGTAAAGTAAAGTTCCAGGCCTGAAGGCAGTTTACCTTGGAGAAGCAGGAATTGTAGACTGAAATGGATTTTTCCCCCCACTCGGTTTGCCAATCCATCACTCTTGCTTCTATTCCCATATGTCCTGTAATCAAAGTGAAGCAATCAGTGTGAAATGAATTAGCAATAAAACAGTTGTTAGCAACGAACCAGAATGAACAAAGCTCAGGTATTTTTCTGTAGGGAAGCGGGAGAAGGAAGCAAAGGAGTTTGTCAGTTATATTGAAAAGGAAAGTCCTGATCATAGCAAGATGCCATGCAACCACAAGCCACGATCTATATATATATATATATAAAAGCGAAATACCACTCACACATCATCACAAAATCTCCAGAACCATAAAGCCTACAAACTTGAAATTTGGCACATATGTTCCTCTTGGCTTCTAGGTGCTCACTGAGAAAGGATTTTTCTAAATGATCACCAGAGCATTAATATTTCGATTATTATTATTTACACGCTCTGATGCTAAGGAGTTCTACTCCCCTTCCTCAACTGAAAAAAAATCTGTTCCAAATGCAAAGCACAAGCAGAGGAGAGGAGTTTCAGTGTCAGTTTTAGTTTCACAGCACCAAGCAGCTTTAGTACAGAACAGTTGAGCTAAGCCATGCCCAGGCTCCTTGCTGTCTCATTCTTGCTCACACACAAATACTGCTTCAGTTTCCAAACACACTGACAGGACACTAGCCAGAGGAATACTGATGGATGCTGGTAGGCAGAGGCAGAATCCCCCTCCCTTATTTTCCTCCCCAAAAACTAAGCCGGACCACATAGTTTCGTATACCTGGGTATTGAGCTATATGGATATAAAGTGATTATTGAGAGCCAGTCAACTCTCCAGGTTGTGACTGAAATACTGGGCTAGAAATGAGAAAACTGTGAATTCTGCAGGAAGTCCTTGAATTATGACCATTTTTTAAATGACCAATTAATGTTACGTCAGAGCTGAAACAATGATTTATGACTGTTCCTTATACTTATGACTGCTGCAGCACCCTTGTGGTCATGTGATCAAAATTTGGGCACTTGGCAACCAGCATGTATTTACAATGATTGCAATGTCCCAGGGTCACAGAATTGCCAATTGGCTTCTGACAAGTAAAGTCAATGGGAGAAAACAGATTCACTTAATGACCACATGATTCATTTAAGGATTGTGGCAAAGAAGTTGTAAAATTGCCTGTGACTCATTTAATGACTGATGTGATGGGCATTCCAGTCCCAACTGTAGTCGTAAGTCAAGAATGACTTGTAGCCCTTCCTTTGCCATGTCTATGGAGATTCTCAGTCATCCAGGTCATGGTTGTCCCAAAAGTGCTTTTTCAAGAGGCAACTGGACTTTCTGGTTTTTCTTTGAAAACGTTTCATCTTCAAGAGCTGAAGAAGCTTCTTGGATGAGAAGTGAAATGTCTTCAAAGAAAAACCAGAAAGTCCAGTTGCCCTAGGCATGAAAATCAGCTGAGTGACTTTGGCCCAGTCCCTCTCTCAGGCCAGTCCCTTTTACAGAGTTGTTGCTGATGGGAATGTAGGAGAAACATTTAGGTATGTTCATTGCCTGGAGCTGACCAGAAATAAAGAGAAAATAAAAACCAGGTAAAGCTAGGGCACTCATCTTTCACCAAGCCCATGATTGCACCTTCATCTGGAGGCTCTCTTTAGGAAGTCCAATCACTCTGCATTCACCTCTGATTCTCTGCAATCAGTTTCCCATCATAAGGCTCTTTGGAATTCAGACTGGGGAAGGAGGTCTCCCGTCCTGTCAATCAAAACCTCTAGATTTCCCCCCATTTGCAGCCTTGTTTTAGGTTTTATTAGTATTCGTAGTTATAAATCCAATTACATCATCCAGATATCCAGTTTGGAATGGGAATCTTTCCAATCAAAACCCACCTCTTCTATCCAAGTATCCCTATTTTTGTGCATTCCACTATAACATTCTTCCACTTTGGCCAACAATTCCCTTTCAGTTAAGGCAAATGGCAGGAGAGCAACCAGGCTAAAAACTAAGTTTTCTGGCTATGCTGAGTGATTCCAACTCCAATGGCTCTCTGGGACCGGCTTCTGGATAAGTTTTGAGGAGGATGCTGTCAAATGTCCATAAAGAGCAAGTAAAAGCAATATTTCCAGTTTTCCATTCAGGCAAGGCAGTGTTTCTCAACTGTGGCATCTTTCAGATGTGTGGATTCCAACTCCCAGGCTTCAGCCGACTGCAGGCTGGCTGGGGAATTCTGGAAGTTGGAGTCCACACATCTGAAAGCTGCCATGGTGGAGAAACAGTGAAGTAAGACATCCGTGGCCTGCCTTCTTTGGAAGGAGATGCTGTGCATGGAAGTCCTTTTTCTCAGCTCTGCTGATCGTATTTGCAGGCTCTTGAGTCCTTCCTGAACAAGGCTGCTGAAGGAAGAGGAAGGGTCCTCTCTACTTTTCCACCAAGCCATTATCCTGACTGAGCCCCACCTTCTGGAGCTGAGCCAGCAGAGCTGATGCAAATGCTAAAAAGCCATTAAGGAGATAATCCAATTGTACTTGCCTTTTAGTCTTTCCGTAGGGAATCAGCTCACTCCACTTCCATCCTTTGCATTTGATGGAACAGATCCAAAAGTGGAGGAAGCGACTGGGAGGGCCTGCTAAGTATAGCTCTTCCACAACTGTACAACTCTAGCTAAGTGCTGGACAGCTCTGAAAGGTTGTTTTCTTTTGTTGTAAAAATCAGATTCTTGTAGGCTAGAAGTAAAAGAAGTGTCATGATATGCATTATCAGAGGGATAAAATCAAAATCAATGGAGGTACTAATATAAAGCCTTAGTAAGACCACCACACCTAGAATACTGCAACTGGTTTTGGTCACCACACTATAAAAAAGATGTTGGGACTCTAGAAAAAGTACAGAGAAGAGCAACCAGGATGATTAGGTAATTGGAGAATAAAACATATGAAGAAAGTTTACAGGAACTGGGCCTGGCTAGTCTAGTGAAGAGAAGGACCAGGGGAGACATAATAGCAGTCTTCCAATATTTGAGGGGCTGCCACAGAGAGGAAGGGGTCAAGCTGTTTTCCAAGGCACCCAAAGGCCAGACAAGGAATAATGGATGGAAATTGAACAAGGAGAGATTCCACCTAGAAATAAGGAGAAACTTTCTGACAGTGAGAATAATCAACCAATGGAACACCTTGCCCTCAGAAGTTGTGGGAACGTCATCACTGGAAACTTTCAAGAAGAGATTGGACTGCCATCTGTCAGAAATGGTGTAGGGTCTCCTGCTTGGGTGGGTGGGTGGGTTTGGACTAGATGGCCTACAAGATCCCTTCCAACTCCGTTAATCTGTAAATCCACCTTTGGAACCAATGGAGGCCCACTCTATCATTTTTGGCATCCTTTTGACACAAACTGATTGAAACTAAAACTACCTGGAACTATAATCCCATCACATCATGTGTTAGAAAAGAACTACAAGTCCCATAAATTCAAACAGGAAGGGCCAGGGGCCATGGTGGCTGAGGATTCCCGGAATGGTAGTTCCTGTAGATTCAGATAATAGCAGATACATCTGGTTACTGAGGCACATGGCATAAACAAAAATAGGGGACTGTTTCTGGGCTTCTCAAAACAATAAATTCTATGTCCTATTTTGGTAAGGCTTGAAAGATATGGGTAATATTTGACTTATGACCATTTGTTTAACAACTTTTCAAAGTTACGACAGTGCTGAAAAGCATTGGTCCATGTGATCAAAAATCAGACGCTTGGCAACCATCATGTATTTACGATGGTTTCAGTGTCCCAGGATCATATGATTGCCATTGCAACCTTCCCAGGGGCCTTCCGACAAGCAAAATCAACAGGAAAACCCAGATTCATGTGATTTGCTTAAATGGTAAAAAAAAGGTAGCAAAATCAGCTACAACTCATTGAACAACCTCATCTCTGAGTGGTGGAAGTTCTGGTTTCAATTGTGGTTGTAAGTTGAGGATTACTTGTATTACTGAAGGAATGAAGTAAATAAATCTGACTCAATTATGTCTGAAACAGAGTTCTAAATACATAGGAAGACCGTAGCTTAATCAAAACATCTGGGCCAGAATATTTTCCTTGGTAGCCATCCAGATATCTCTGGGAAGACCCTCAGTTATGGATTAGATCTGATCCACAATTTGGCAGTCCATCTGTATTATTTTAGAATTAAGTACTACTTTTTGCCCTAGATATAATTTTTTCGTGATGTTGCATGTATCTTTGCAAGATTTTGAGCCTTCGCAAGATTCCAGTGGTTTTAACAAATACATTTATTTTTGCAGTAGATCAGAGAAGCATCTTGGGGGATATCTTGGCACCTGAGAGTACTTGAATGCCAATTCCCATTTTACTCTTTAGATGTAATTATTCTACTGGGAGGATGGCTTTTTTGATCTGGAATGAAGGATCCAGGAGCCTCCCCAACCAGCCACCTGAAACCTGGATGAAGCCTCCCCTCTCAACACCCCCCCCTTGCCCTTCCCCCTTCAGAGAGATCTTTTCTTCTTGACACTATGTCACTTTTTACTTCTCCATACATAGAGAAAAAAACTAAGATTTAAGCATGGGGAAAGAGTATTTTCCAAGTGATATCATGCAACCTCTTTTTAGGGAAAAGTTCCCTACCCCTTTATGTATATTAGAGGTTTCCAAACTTGGCAACTTTAAGACAGAATTCTCCAGCCATCATAGCTGAATTCTGGGAGCTGAAGTCCACAAGTCTTAAAGTTGCCAAGTTTGGGGACCCCCAATTTATATGATCACATTCATTTAGTTTGATATTGTTGTATAGCAGCTTTACTGAGGAACTTTCAGAATCATAATACTGGAAGATCACAAGGTCTTCCTTCAACCCCAAATGCTCCAGAACGAAGTCCTTAGATATCTTCTCTCATATCATTCTGTTAGCTGAGCCCAACAGAGTTCTTCCATTAGCTTCTCATGCCAGGATATTGATTACTGAAAGTCAGGGTCACCAGAGACTGAGTAGGCAGAAGATTGAGAAAAATTCATTTTGCAGCTCATGTTACTTCTTCTGGTAACAAATATGCAGTAAAAGAAATTCACAGAATGTTGCAGGCCATTGGGTTCAACTTATAAAGCTCCTTCTCCTTCCTCTGATTCATTGTTGACTTCTGGTGACTGCTGGACTAATCTCGAAAGTTTTCTTGGCAAGATTTTTGGAAGTGGCTTACTCTTACCTTCTTTTGAAGGCTGAGTGACTGGTCCAAAGTCACTCAGCCACCTTGTGCCCAAGGCAGGACTGGAACATGTGGTTTCCTAATTTCTATGCTGGTGCCTTAACCACTATACTACTTTATGGCTCTTCCCATAAAGCTCCTGTTTCAATTCATAAAATTCCTATGGGATCTTCTGTTTTACTAACCTCTTTCCTCACATTGAACCTTCATCTCATCCTGGACCTGGTCCTTTAGGGTTTGTCTTGTCTTGTTTTGAGCAGCACTTTAGATACTTAAGTACACGAATACCCTGAGGCTAGATTAGGCCAATGGATCATTTAGCCCAGCAAACTGTGATCAACAGTGGCTAACTAAATGGATTTGGTAAGCTCACAATACTGGACCAGACTTGAAGTCTGCTTTCACTCTTGCTATCCTACAGCTGAAATCTAAAGTTATGACATTTGTGATTTTGGAAGTGGCAAATAGCCCTGAAAATCTTACTAGCTCAATACTCCCTGAATTTGTCTACTCTGGCGTAAAAAGCATTCAGAGTGGTGGCTCCTCACCCTGCCTAGTGGGAATTTAGTTCGACGATTTAACCATGCCTTGTGTATCAAAGTTCTTTCTTTGCCATTTCCTCTCCCTCTGCAAAATGGTCCAGTTTTCCTGTTTTTGATGTTAAATCAGGGATATCAAACTCAAGGCTGTGGGCTGCTTAAATCTGGCCCGTGGAACCAGCCTGAAAATAGCAAAGGATCAGCCCTTGGTGTCTCTACTAGTGAAAACGGGGCATGGGGGGATTGTATGTGACCCCCCCAGACCCCACTTTGGCCAGCAATGCTCTGCAGAAGGTATCTGTCCCGTCTCTCACCCCGGCCAGCCCATGGAGGAGAATTGCAATGATGATCTAGCCCTCGAAGAAATCCAGTTTGACACCCCCGTGTTAAATGTGTCTCCCTGTGCTGGACACATGCCAAAATAAACTGTGGCTCCCAGAACAGATTCAACGTTTCAGGGGCGGTAGTGATGCCACTCAGCTTAGAGGGCACAGTCCTGGGTAAACTGATTTGAGTCGTCAGTACAGTTCAGAAAATTGATCTGATCCAATTCAGACATTCTAATAAAATAGTTGAATCGGGTAAGATTGGATTCAGATTTCCAAACTGATTTGGAAAAGCAATTTCCTGGTATACACAGAACTACCTGAATTATCTGAAAACAACTTGGAGGAATCAGATTTGATGTTTCAAATCTACTTTTCAGTTTGACTGAGAAAGTCAATTTGGTTTGGAGGTTTAATCTCCCTGCCTTAGAATTAAATCTCCAAATAGAATATGTTTGCACACTTCGAGTGGATTAATTCACAGAAGAGGATTTAAATGTCTTCAAGGCCTTTAGCTACTATGACCTAAAGAAACTTAAGTGCTCAGGAACAGTTTGTTTCCAAAAAAAAAATCATTTTGGAAGAACACATTGTATGCTTCCCAGAGAATTCAGACTGCCAATGCTGGAAAGAGAAGGCAGGTGGATTGTTCGGGTGCCATATATCTATGTCATCCTTTCCCCCCACTTTCCTTAGCTTGTTCAGTGTGACATTTATTTTCTTGAAATCACAACTACCTTCTAATTTAGAGATATTTATCAAAATTGCTCTAAGTAGAAGAATGTGTGGATAGCCCATCAGTCACTTCTCCAAGAAGAGGGAAGCATCCCAGCAGTATAACTGATTTGCTGCCATGGGCCCTGACTCTGTAGGCAGCTGCCACTTGGCTTTTGAGCTGTGCCTTTCTTGGCATGCAGCCACCACTTTGCAAGCTAGTCTTGGCTGCTGCATCTTGGACAAAATGGTTTAGCGGGTATTTGGTTGCTCAGGAGACCTGATGCCTGTTATCTCTTCAAGGTCTGAGTTAACAAAATCATTGCATTGGAACTATTAGAATTTTCCAGGAGACAGAGAGAAAAGGGTTTAAAGATTAGAGCACAGTTCTCGGATAAATTCAACTGGGACTTCTTTTATTGAATCAGAAACAAACCAGGAAATTGTCCCTTCTCTTGAAAAAACAAACAAACCCAAATCCCAAAAGCACATTGGTTTCTTTCTTTATTACAAACTTGTGCAAACAGATATACCAGATGTGATAGTGCTCCATAATAGCTAACTGTTCCCCAACATCTAATTCCAGTTAGGACAAAACTACTATGTGACATTATCTGAGATGAGGCAACTATTCAATCTAGGTAATCAAAACGTAATTGTTGAGTTTCACATAGTCTTACATATTCTGGCTTAATCTGTTGATCTTCATTCACGCAAAATATTAAAGCAACCATTGGATTTCCCAACAGATGAATACTTATCCCATTCTGGCATGAGAGCAAACAAACTAAACCCACATTTAGCCCTTACATGTTGTGTAAGCCAGGCCCACATTGTTAGTTTCTGGTTCAATGTCTTGTATGAATCCAGGAAATTAAATTAAGTACACCATGTTTCAGTTAACCATGAGTAGGAGTCAGCCATGGTTACTTAATTAACTTTACCCTGTGAGAGCATAGCAATCTACACTAACCTTCTGACAAATCTTCTCCCTTTGATGTGCTGAGTAACTCTTCCAGAATAGGAAGGAATCTGTTGTGTTCTGATTGTGATTCACTGGAGGCCTGTTTTGGGGATGTGAGGTGCCCTAGAGATGACTTTTAAATCTGGAAATGTATGAGCCAAAGGTGTGATGTAGTAGTTAAACCATTGGTCTAGGTCAGGGTTCTCCAAATTTGGCAGCTTTAAGACTTGTGGACTTCAACTCCCAGAAATCCTCAGCCAGCCATGCTGCTCTAAATGGGAAGTCCCAAGGTGAAGGCTCCCCTCAGCCACAGAAACTCATTGGGCCAGGTACGGTTCCTCTCAGACCGATGAGGATCTGGAAGATCTTGAGGTTCTGGAAGTTTTAAAGAAGAAATTGGACAATGATTTGTCTGAAATGGTACAGGGCTTCCTATCTAATCAGGAAGACCCCCCAAGGCAGTGGTGGATTTCAAACAGGTTTACCGTCGGTTCGGTGGGTGTGGCTTGGTGGGCGTGCTTTGCGCGCGTGCACACACTTTGCACTTTGCACACACACAGAGGCTTTCCTACTCACCTCCTGCAATCCCTGTAGCTTCAACAGCTGACACGCGGCAATCTGCTGTGCCGCGTAAGGCAGCTACGCTTCAACAGCAGGGAATAAAGGTCAGTATGGGAGCCCAGGTATGCAGGTGGGCCCAACAGCAGCCTCTCAGAGAGAACTGGTTCGGTCTCCATTGATCTTTGGCGCTACCAATATGCCAGAACTGGGTCGAACCGGTAGAATAGCACCACTGCTCCAAGGTCCCTTCCAACTCTCTTATTCTGCAGTTAGTGTTTCACCTTTTCAAGGTATATCAGGTCAAGATAAAGAGTGGGGAATGCTCTTCGTTGAAATAAAGAAGAATAACAGAATCTTGCAAGGCTACCCCAAATCTTCCCTGCCCATTTTTCAGGACCCCAGAATCAAAGTACAACTGTTCTCAATTTATTTATTCATTTAGAAGATAATCTTCGAAGACCACACATGGAATATTGCATCCAGTTTTGGTCACCACATTACAAAGAAGATGCCGAGAGTTTAGAAAAAAGTGCAGAGAAGAGCAACTGAGATGATTAAGAGCCTGAAGATTAAAACATACGAACAATGGTTGCAGGAATTGGGAAAGGCTAGTCTAGAGAAAATAAAGACTAGGGGGAAAATACTAATCCCACTCTATAAAACCTTAGTAAGACCGCACCTAGAGTATTGCATCCAGTTTTGGTCACCACATTATAAAAAAGATGTTGAGACTGTAGAAAAAGTGCAGGTTACAGCAACCAGGATGATTAGGCGATTGGAGACTAAGGCATATGAAGAATGGTTGCAGGAACTGGGCATGGCTAGTCTAGTGAAAAGGACCAGGGGAGACAGGATAGCAGTCTTCCAATATTTAAGGGTCTGCCACAGAGAGGAAGGGGTCAAGCTATTTTCCAAGGCATCTGTAGATCAGACAAGGAATAATGGATGGAAGCTGAACAAGGAAAGAATCAACCTGGAAATAAGGAGAAACTTTCTGATCAACCAATGGAACAGCTTGTCTTGGGAAGTTGTGGGAGCGCCATCACTTGAGACTTTCAAGAAGAACTGCCATTTGTCAGAAATGGTCTTCCGCTTGGGCCGGGGGTTGGACTAGATGACCTATAAGGTCCCTTCCAACTCTGATTATCTGCTATCTGTTAAATGATAGCATTATTCCAGTATTTGAGGGGCTGCTACAAAGATGACGGGGTCAATTTATTTTCCAAAGCATCAGAAAGCAAGACAAGGAACAATGGATGGAAGCTAATTAAGGAGGGAAGCAAGCTGAATTAAGGAGAAACTTTCTAACAGTGAGAACAATTAACCAGTAGAACATCTGGCCTTTAGACGTTCTGTGTGCTTCATCAATTGAGGTCTTTTAAGAAGATACCGGACAGCCACTTGTCTGAATTTGCATAGGGTCTCCTGCTTAAGCAGGGGTTTGGACTAGAAGACCTCCAAGATCCCTCCCAACTCTAGTCTCATTAAGATAGTGCCACCCAGTCACTCTCAGTGACTCTGGGTGGCTTACAAACAATATAGTTTCTTCCCAGTTTTTCCCTTCTCCCTCCTCTTCAGTATCAGAGCTAAATTCCTCTATCATTGTTGTGTGAATAAAATGAAGGGAACTCCCTGTACATTGCCTTTTGCTCCTAGAGGAGCGATAGGCTAGATATATATATTACAAAATAATAATACTGATAATTCTAACTCCTCTTCTCAATTCAGTACTTACAATGCAGGAGGGGACAATTCTATACAATTTTATGTCTATCCTCTTAGCTGCTATATTTCAATAATTATAGTGAAGGCATAGAAAAAGAATGGGGGCCCAGGACTATCACTGAAGGGTGTGTGTATGTGTCAAAAAAAGGCAATACAGTGGCCTTTGACTAAAGTCCCACCCTATTTTTATGTACATCGTACACTACTGACACCTTGACTTTTTGACCTCCCTTGTGGACCCTTGTAAGGGCTTGTTAATTTAGGAAAACTTAGGGAAGGACCTGACTCACCTATTTTTGAGCCCAGGAATCATTGCCGAGTCAAGCCCAGATCCCATATCTCTCATGTGCTGTGAATCTTTTTCTGCACTGGCTGATCAGCAGTGATAAACCTCAATAATTCTGTGCTTAATAATCACCAGGAATTTATTTAACATACAATAGCAGCCAGCAATAAATCCCAATTAAATAACCCAGCGGGGAAAACCAACTTCAAAATGGTTTGAAGACTTGAGCAAATAGTATAATATAAGCTGGCAGTGAGAGGCTTTTTAATCAGCTGGTCCCACTGAAGGGAATTGCCACTTCTATTTCACTGAGCCTCTAACACAGGTACTTGGCACCATGATTGATTTTCCTTATAGCAGATTGAGATGGCAGAGAAGCCTGAGGTGGTAGAATAGGCACTACCTCTTTACTCTGTTTGTGCCCAAGGTGGAAAGACTGCTCGTTTGTTGCAATGTGTCCAGGGAAGTTGCCTTGCAGTTAGAAAATTAACATGCTTAGGAAGATTGCTTCTTCTGACATGCTAACATTTTAAGTTCTGGGAACTTAAGGAGCAGTCAAACAAATGAGTTCCTGTGTAGATGACCACAGAGAAAATGAGATCTGAGATTTGTTTTGTTCCTGGAACAAGCGAGTGGTACTCTTGTATGGACTTGTATGGGGAGGTCTAGGTTATGTTTAGACCTGTTTCCACAGACAGCCTGAACAGCAGCAATACTGGCACCCAGCTGGGACTCGAGAAATTGCATCCTGTATTCAAGATTTCTCCCTCTTTCTTTCTCTTATCTATCTCATTTATACCTTGCCAAAATTGTATACAAACTTGGCTTTGAAGAGGAGGAGGAAGAGGGAGAAGGGACAGGAAGGAAGAAGATGAAAGTAATAGATGACCTTTTACAGGAATGCCAATGGTTTGTTGATATGTACTGTGTGTGCTTAACAAGCAGAAGAAATAACTGCTTGTGATTGTCTGCCAAGGAAACCTATTTTGTCCTTGCAAATTTATGGGAGGAAGCCTTATAGAGCTAAATTCAACCATCTCTGAGATAGATAACACTGCTGGGAGCAATTGTAAGTATCTACAGAGTGTCTTTCTCTCCTCCTTGGCTGAATTCACATACAATTAACCAGGCTAGGTAAAGTTTTATGGTATCTTTGTACAACAGACTAAGTTTGACTAGTATTAAGCTTAGTTAGGGGTTTGTTTGCTTGATTTTTAGTGTTGTATGAACCCAACCTGTGTTAATATCACACAAATCCAGGAAAAAAGTCCAGTACCTAGATTAAGGCTAGCAGAACTAGACAGCAAAAATCCCCATGACCACTAGATAGAAGCAAGAGATCCAAGAAGCTATTTTTTTTTTGCAGGATCCAATCTGAGTCGGTCACTGGGACCAGAAATTTAGTCTTCTAAGCTTTTAGACTCATGATAGAGCCCATCCTCAGAGAATTTATGCACTGGGCTTTCTATGCACAGTATTTATATGGTGCCTGGTTTTGTATGTGTGTATCTATGTGTGTTTAGTTGTCAATATTGTCAATTGTCAGTTTTGCAGCTATTAAGATTGTTGATAGAGCACGGACAAAAAAAGCCTGAGAAACTGACTCCTTGACAATCAACAAGAGTGCTGATTTCCTACCAGCATATCAAGTACTTAGAAGCCAAGAGCACAGCAGCACAACTACTTAATAGCCTACAAGCAACAACTCAATTAACAGCTAAAAGCCACATACAACCAAATTAGGAAGAGTCTGATAGCACCTTTTCAAATTAATATTAAAAGATGAGTTGTAGTTGATTTCATTGCTCTCTCTCTCTATTTATATATATATATATATATATATGTGGATCTTTGGTTCTTCGGGTTTTCTCCCGCGTAGAGTTGGAAATATTTAGGCGACGTTTCGATGAAGTCTCATTCATCATCTTCAGGCTTCTGTCTTCGGCCTTGTGCTTCTCAGAGTGATGTGAGCTTGCAGCTGCTTCTTCCTTTTAACTACTAGTGGGGGTGTGACTTGATTGGGTGGGGGCTTGGCTGTGTTCTGATTGGGTGGGGGTGTGTTCTCATTGGTTGGGGGTTTGGCTGTGTTCTGATTGGTTGGGGGGTTGGCTGTGTTCTGATTGGCTGGGGGTGTGTTCTGTTCTGGTGGGGGTTTGGTTGTACTCCGGTTAGTCTCAGTTGCTGGGGGATTTGAGCTGGTGAGCTGTGATCCTATTGTTTGGCTTCGCGTTCGTGGTCGTGTCACATCTTCATGGTGGGCATCAGTTCCCTTCATGTATGGGTTGGGGGGGTTTGAAGTAGGTAGTGATGCAGCTGTGGTACGGCTTCTGGTCCGTGGTCGTGTTTCATCTTCTGTGTGGGTGTGAGTCTGCTTTCTGCGTGGAAGTGTGGTGGTAGTTTCTTGTGTGGCCTTCGTGGGTGTGGGTCTGGTGTCCTTTATGTTAGGTACTCTTTTGTTAATGAGGGCGGGTTTCCAAATGGCTGGTAGGCGGGAGGTGTCATCTCGTTTATTCATGCTGTGTGGGCGTTTTTCTATCTCTATGGCTTCTCTGATTATTCTGTTGTTGAAGTGTTCAGTTTTGGCGATAGTTCTGGTATTTTTAAAGTCAATCTTGTGTCCTGTGGCTTTGAGGTGTTGGACCTCTTCCCTGGTCCAACACCGACCTCTTCCCTGGTCCAAGCCCCCACCCAATCAAGTCACACCCCCACTAGTAGTTAAAAGGAAGAAGCAGCTGCAAGCTCACATCACTCTGAGAAGCACAAGGCCGAAGACAGAAGCCTGAAGATGATGAATGAGACTTCATCGAAACGTCGCCTAAATATTTCCAACTCTACGCGGGAGAAAACCCGAAGAACCAAAGATCCACATACAAATACCCGCGAAAATCTCCGAAAACAAATATATATATATATATATATATATATATATATATATATGAAAACAGATGAAGCTCATGAAAGCAGATGCCTTTTAATCTAATAGGGAGGTTGGAAAAGGTGCTAACTAAACTCCTGATTTTATGCTAAATGTGGCTCATTTTAACCTTGCTAATGTTTGTATGGCCTAGAATGTTGTGTGAACCCAGTTCATTATGTTTCAAGCGTTATGTTTAATTCTTGAAAATTACAGGTTGCAATTTGCATAATTCTTGAACATCTCAAGTGGAGATTGCAGGACCTGCACTCCAAAACACCTGGAAGGGCCCAGTTTGCCTATTCTTTTGAGTCCCTCCCCACAATACGCCCCTCAGATGGTTTTAAAATTGGGTAAATCACTTCAAAAAAGAACGGTATCAATGCCTATTTACAGAAAACTGCTATGCAAATTAAAAAGGGATGTCTGTGCTCATGAACAGCAGGGGAAAAGCTTGCTCTTTTACTGCCTGCTTATACTTTTCCTAGAAATGGCTGGCTGGTCAAAATATGAGCCTTGGGCTGATCTATTATGGAAGGGGTGTCAAACTCAATTTCATTGAGGGCTGCATCAGGGCTGTGGTTGACCTTGGGGGGGGCAGGCATGGCCAACTGGGTGGGCATGGCCAGCTTGACACCACTCCCCAAACTACTGGCATGTTTTCTCTTCACACTGGGTAGACCGGGCTGAAGCTGTTCTGACCTAGGCTTCCCCCAACAGCACGAAGCTGAGTCCTCGTCCTGATAAACCCTTTTTATTTGATTTACAATGAATTTCCTCTCCAACAAAGTCCTGGCCAACAGTCTTTCATGATAGTTCCAATTACAAACCTTTATCAGGCTTGGAGAGGGGTTGGGCCTATATCTTTCAGACACCGCAATACTTTGCAAATATGCCGGAATGAACTAATTGTTTCCTACAAAGCTCCACTCCCCTTTCACTCCTCTTTTATACTCTATACACTGTCCACCTGTGGCTTTATTTCCAAGTCGGTCCTTCTTCCTCAGTTGTTCCCTTCATCTGGCAACTCTGTGCATGCGGCATACTGGGAACGGGCTCCAGCTGTTCTTCTGTCTCACTGATGTCTGACTCCACAGGTGTCTGATAACTGTCAGCCTCGGCCCCATCTCTGCCTCTGACGCAGAGCACTCGTCAGAGCCTTCCCCAAACTCCAGGACTGGCCCATGCTCTTCCACAACCTCTTCATTGTTTGAATCTGCAGCCAACTCTGCTGGCCGCTGTCAGGCCACAACAGAAGTCACTCTGGCCCAATGTTTCCTCTTTGAATTGGGTAGACCAGACTGAAGCGACGCCGGCTGGCCACTTACATTTTCCAGGGCGGTTCCGCAGGCTTGATCTAACCACATCACGGGCCGATCCCCCCCGGGCCTTGTGTTTGACACCCCTGCATTATGGTGTGTGGGAAAGACCTAGAAAGGTGGGGAAAAGAGATGCTGTCTAAGGAGCAGATAAGAGACAGCATAGTCCTTACCTAAATAATGGGTAGAGCAAGAGGCACAGAAAGAAGTTTCTCATGTTGTAAAGAAGAGGGAAGGAGAATTGTACTTTCAGACTTTGCAAGACTGATGTCAGCTTTACTAGATAGACCAGTCAGGAAACATAACCAGATGAACTAATTTTACTTTATTGTAAAGCTATATTAATAGAATCTTGCAAGTTGCACAGTATTGCATCTCAAGGTTGGACACATCTGCTCTAGACCCTTCACCCTGCTGATCCTAACATTCTTATCTAAACCTGGCTTCTTCTTAAGACTCAGGAGGCATCAGCTCATCAGGAATGGAGATGACACACGGTACTGGCTGTCTCAGTGCCACTTCCTAGTTTTCTTCCCTTGCCCCAAAGAGAAGTGCCTCTGATATGACCAACGCTCTCTCCCAGCCACCAGCTGCTGCTGATGAGCAGCCTGTCCTCCTATCTCTGGGGTGCTCACCCTGGGATAGGGTCAATGGTGGGTAGATTTGTGAAAAACCAATGAAAAAAGGCAGCATAGGAGAATGAGGTTCTTTTGAACATTTGCTGCCACACAGGAAAAAAAATTTGCCTTATCTGCTCCTCCAGCATTGTCAATAATGCACTGAATTTGTGTTTTCACGATCTTTCCTTTCCTAAAATGGACACCTAACATCAAAAACATCATCAAAAAAGCACAATAAAGAATGTTCTTTCTGAGCCAACTCAGGAAGCTCAAACTGCTCAAGGAGCTGCTGATCTAGTTCTACAGAGGAATTATTGAGTCTGTCATCTGCACCTCTATAACTGTCTGGTTTGGTTCTGGAACGCAGCAAGACAGACACAGCCTTCAGAGGATAATTAGGACTGCAGAAAAAACAGTTACTACCAACCTGCCTTCAATCAAGGACCTGTATACTGCACGAGTCAAAAAGAGGGCTGTGAAAATATTTACAGACCCTTCACATGCTGGACGTAAACGTAAATTGTTTCAACTCCTTCCCTCAAAACGATGCTATAAAGTACTGCACATCAGAACAACTAGACACAAGAACAGTTTTTTCTCGAAAGCCATCACTTCTACTAAACAAATAATTCCCTCAACACTGTTCAACTATTTACAAAGTGTATACTACTATTACTGTTAATCTTCTCATCACTCCTTATCACCCATCCCCTCCCATTTGTGATTGTAGGACTGTAACTTTGTTGCTTGTATCCTTACGATTTATATTGACTGTTTCCTAGTATGAGTTGATTGTTGATTGTACCCTATGACTATCATTATGATTCTTGATCCTTAACAAATGTACCTTTTCTGTATGTATACTGAGAGTATTTACACCAAGACAAATTCCTTGTGTGTCCAATCACACTTGGCCAATAAAGTCTTCTCTTCTCTTCTCTTCTCTTCTCTTCTCTTCTCTTCTCTTCTCTTCTCTTCTCTTCTCTTCTCTTCTCTTCTCTTCTCTTCTCTTCTCTTCTCTTCTCTTCTTTTCCTGAAGGAACTGCTAGTGGAATTCACAGCTCTGCCATTGTATCCTTACTCTCAGCCCTTTGAGGTAGGCCAAGTCAGACACTGTAGGACTCTTAACTATTGGGGTATAAGAGCAGAATCTTGGATTCCTGACTAGAGTTTTCCTCTTCTACATGCAGAATTGAAATGGGGTCATTTGAACCTCCTTCCTATGCTATTTCCCCCCTAGAGCTGAGATTTTATTTACTATCTCTTTTGCCTCTTAGTAGCTTTTGCATAGCTGCAACATCTCAACCTCCCTCAACACTAAGTCCAGCTGAAAGAGGCCATGTTTGTGTTAAAAACTCAACTTGTGAACTAAATCAATCTATTCTTTGTGTTGATGTAGCGCACCCAACGGTTTTGATGCACATAACCCACTCTGCCAAGCCCAATCAAGGTTAGAATGTGTGAATGCAGCCGTTATTGTAGGTCTTTAAATGATCTGGTTAAATCTTGTGTGAGTGCCCTAGATTGGTCCATAGGTGCACCTAATAGCCTTTGTATTTAAACAGTGATCTAAACTTGATTTTCCTTGATTTCTCCTATAGTACTCTGATCCAGTGTTCTCTAATTTAGCACCTTCCAGTTGTGTTGGATTATAATCCACATTTTATTTAGCTGGCAATGGGATGAATCCAGCTGGGAAGGGATTTTAACCACTGTACTGCCTCCTTCATCTAGAATGTCTTACTTTCAACTGTATACTGCATTTAGTTTTGATTCAGGGAAAATACATCCCAAGGAGGCAAACTCAGGAGAAAAAAGTGAGTGTGGTCAGTGTAAAAACAAAAATTGATTGTGCTTGGCTTTGAATTTAATTTAAACTGCTTCAAAATAATGAACGATTCCCACATGTATTTGATAATTAAAAATTACAATTATGAGCTCAGAAGATTGCACCAAAGACATCCCAAAGCTGGAACATCCAGGAGAGGCATGAAAAGGTAAAAAACCCAAAACCTCATAATGGTAATCATGGCTGCCTAATCCATGCTCACTCCTCTTTTTGCTTGCCTCACTCATGCTATGGATGTATCAAATGGGTGGGGCTGTAATGGCAATAGCACTTAGACTTATATACCGCTTTACAGCCCTCTCTAAGCAGTTTTACAGAATCAGCATATTGCCCCCAACAATTTGGGTCCTCATTTTACCCACCTCGGAAGGATGGAAGGCTGAGTCAACCTTGAGCCTGGTGAGATTTGAACTGCCAAAGTGCAGGCAGCCGGCAGTCAGCAGAAGTAGCCTGCAGTATTGCACTCTAACTACTGCAGCTCATTAATCACATGGCTTTGACTGCCAATCTTGATTTTGACACCTCCTTCCCCTCTGGATGCCCCTGTTCATGACCCCAGCAGAATTTGTGGGGTTGGCTGGGGTTAAAGACCTTCACAATGTCAAATTGACACAACAGTCATTGGTCTCATTCGAGACAATGATGAATCTGCATACAGACAGGAGGTTATACAACTTGCCTCGTGGTGTAACTGGAACAATCTGGAACTGAACACACTCAAAACCGTAGAAATGGTGGTAGACTTTAGAAGAAACCCTCCCATACTACCACCTCTTACAATACTAGACAACACAGTATTAACAGTACAGACCTTCAAATTTCTAGGTTCTACTATATCACATGACCTAAAATGGACACCTAACATCAAAAACTTCATGAAAAAAGCACAACAAAGAATGTTCTTTCTGCTCCAACTCAGAAAGCTCAAAGTGCCCAAGGAGCTACTGATCCAGTTCTACAGAGGAATTATTGAGTCTATCATCTGCACCTCTATAACTGTCTGGTTTGGTTCTGCAACCCAGCAGGACAGACACAGACTTCAGAGGATAATTAGGACTGCAGAAAAAACAATTACTACCCACCTACCTTCAATTGAGGACCTGTATACTGCACGAGTCAAAAAGAGGGCTGTGAAAATATTTACAGACCCCCTCACATCCTGGACATAAACTGTTTCAACTCCTTCCCTCAAAATGACTTTATAGAGCACTGCACACCAGAATAACTAGACACAAGAACAGTTTTTTCCCGAAAGCCATCACTCTGCTAAACAAATAATTCCCTCAACACTGTTCAACTATTTACAAAGTGTACACTACTACTACTGTTAATCTTCTCATCACTCCTTATCACCCATCCCCTCCCACTTGTGACTGTAACTTTGTTGCTTGTATCCTCAGTTTCCTAGTATGATTTGATGTTGATTGTACCCTATGACTATAATTAAGTGTTGTACATTATGATTCTTGATCCTTAACAAATGTACCTTTTCTTTATGTATACTGAGAGTATTTACACCAAGACAAATTCCTTGTGTGTCCAATCACACTTGGCCAATAAAGTATTCTATTCTATTCTATTCTATTCTATTCTATTCTATTCTATTCTAAATGTGGTATCACAAGCCAACCTGATGTCTGTGTACAAATGGGGCAGGGCTTAGATTATTATGACCTGCCTTTGTGAGATTTTGGTGCTCCTACCTGTGGACATGGCCACAGAAAACACACGTAGCTGAGAGGTGTTAGGCCATGCAACATGACTATTCATAACACCCATCTAACTTGGTTACTATATTAGCCCATTTTCTGGACCATAAATTTACCAAAGAGGCTGGATACCCACATTAGAAGAAGTCACGACAAATTATCCCCAAACAAGTTTTTTGCAAATTGTGTAGGTGAAGGTGCCTGGAACAAACCTTGGCATGGAAGACAGAATAGGTTTTTGTATTTGTTCACTGCTGCTTCTTCAGGCAGATGGATTTGGATTGTTTGACATGGAAAGTCAGCTTAGGAACTGGCATAATGGACACATATACAGTCTTTCAAAATGGTTGCTTAGGAGAAAATATTTGGTACAATTAAAAGTCTCAAATATAGCCCTGGTGTTGCATTTATCATAATCAGCTGCACAAAGACAAGCTTATTTCATTGCAAGGACATTTTGCTGAAAAGAATAAAGGCAGTTTGATGGAGGAGGTTTTTAATTTCAAGAGAACAGAAGGAGGAAAAGCTGAAAACAGTTTAGACACTGTAGGATACTGGAAAGGATTGAGAGGAATACTAGCCTTGGCTGAACTAAATCCTATTTTCTTGGGCTTTAAAGCATCCCTGGCATTTTCATTTGGGGTTTTTGATGCTTCTTAAATCTTGGTGGTTCCCAAGTGGTCCCAGTTCAGTTGTGATCTTTTATTTATGGCTTTTAGAGGTATTGCAAGTTCTGCAAATTTTCTGGAGACTCTACCGTGTTCTCAGAATCTCATTTGTATCTGAGAGGGATGGGCTATTGTTGAGGCTGCGTTGCAATGACCCTGCATTTATCACAAGAATCTAGCATGTTGCACCATGAAGCAATTGCAGGTTGTACAGGTTATCTCATTTTTTATCAGGGCATACTCGCCAGCAAACATTTGGCAATAATTTACCTCCTCAACTCATGGTCAGAAGTGGTCTAAGGAAGACATTAGACCAGGGTGTCAAACTCAAGGCCCGTGGGCCAGATCTGTGTCAGCATCCCAGCAACCCTCCATTCCGCCCAATAACTCCGAGACAGACATCTTCTCAAAAGTTCCTTTTATTTTGGATAGTAACTGGCACAACTGTGGAATCCCGAATCTGAAAGTTCCGGGCTTCCTTACAATAAGTAAAAACTACAAAATCCATACCCTGCACCTACCACATGGCCCAATCACCATCCACCCCAAGTTAAGACTTCCTCTCACTTATGCACAACACAACCTGACCTTGAATCAGAAAAAGAATGTTATTATGTCTAATTAAATATACTCCAAGAAATTCCTCCCTCCCATTTCCCCAAGCTCAAATGTGGCAGCGTGGGAGCATCTGATCTCAATATGGCTTCCAAAGCTGACAATCTGGCCCACAAGTTGCTTAGACCTGGCCTGCGGGGCCACTCTGGAAACAGTGAAGGACTGGCCCATGGTGCCTCTGCCAACGAAACAGGCTATGACGGGAGGCTGTGACGACCTCCTGCAACCCTCTGCCAGCAAAAAGAGAGCTCAGAAGGGCCACACATAGCTCTCCCGAGCTCCATTTTCGCTGGCAGAGCACTTGGGTCACCACAGCCCCCCTGACACAAGTGATGCCAAGCTGGCCATGCCCACCCTGGCCACACCCATCCGGTATCGGGCTCTGAGTTCACCCGGAGCCTGTCAGCTCTGAATATGCCTCACAGCAAGTCAGCTGGCCATGTCACCTTATCTCTGCTGCTGCTGGATCTGTATTTCTGCTTGTGTGCTGGCCGATGGCTTTGGAATGACTCAGCAGAGCTGAGGATGGATTCTGCAACAACTGCAGGGCTGCTGGAACTGGCTCTTTATTGATGAGGTGCATATTGTTAAAGGGGTTGGGGCACATATAGGTGGTAATTAGGATTTAGATTAAAACATAGTGAAGGTGGCACCAGGTGGGGATCAGTTAGTGAGGGTCAGAAAAGAATAGGGATGTAGACATGTCATAGGGTTAATAACATTTAGGGATAATGGGTTAGGTATGGCCAGAATTAGAACGGCGTATAGGCCTGGGTGTGGTGCGGTATATCTCATGATAATGGTGATAAAAGGAAAGGGAGCAAACTCAAACTCAACTCTAACCTTGCCTGGCTTTTAGCCATTCTTGCCTGATTAGAGTATTTGTGTTTGATGCTATATTGAATAAACCATCATTGTCCTAAAGAGGAGCTGGAGTTTGGATTCATTTAAAGATAAATCTTCAATATTCAAGGACTGGCTGAGACCTGGCCCCCAAGATCAAACGCAACCTTGATGTGGCCCCCAATGAAATTGAGTTTGACACCCCTGCATTAGACCATGAAATGTTTTCCATATGTGCTTTTTCAACAATGAGGGTTGTGTTGTATAAGTAGTCCTCAACTTGTGACCACAATTGAGACCAGGATGTATGCTGCTAAATGAGGCAGTTGTTCAGTGAGTTGTACCTGATTTTACAACTACCCCAGAGGTGGTATTCAGCAGGTTCTGACCAGTTCTGGAGAACCGGTAGCGGAAATTTTGAGTAGTTCAGAGAACCAGCAAATATCACCTCTAATTGGAGATTTTACAGTACCCTTCCCTTGCCACGCCCACCAAGCCATGCCCACAGAACCGGTAGTAAAAAAATTTGAATTCCACCACTGAACCACCCATGCCATAGTTGTTAAGTGAATCACTACTGTTGTTGTGAATCAATGGTTATCAAGTGAATCCAACTTCCCCCATTGACTACTTGTTGGAAGCCAATTGGGAAGTCTTAAGCGAAGATCATGTTACCCCAGGACACTGCAACTGTCCTATATACATGCCAGTTGCCAAGCACCTGAATTATGAACATGTGACAATGGGGGATGCTGCAACAGTCCTAAGTATGAGGACTGGTTGTAACTCACTTTTTTCAGTGCCGTTGTAACTTTGTACAGTCACTAAACAAATGGTTGTAAGTCTACTTGTAGTCAGCTTTGATAAGGCCAAAGGGTACTCTGTTGTTGGCTTGAGCTCTGAGCTTAGCGATTTGGCTGCAAATGTTTCATCCCTCTTCAAGGAGACATCTTCAGTGCACTTTGGATTGTGCTTGTCTGGGGGAGCCCTGGCCTTTAAATGCCTTTTTGAGTCCTGGTCTGATTTCGGGGTTGTGTGATTGGCTGGCTGAGTTTCAGTAGTTGCTTGGTTTTAAGTACCGTTTGTGTGATGTAGATTGGTGCTGTAGATTGTTTGGATATCTTCTGATGATGTCACGGTCTGGTTTTTGATGATGTCATGTTTTCTGATGATGTCATGTCTTCTGATGATGTCAGGGTCTGTTTCTGATGATGTCATGTCTTCTGATGAGGTCATGGTCTGATTTGATCGGCTGTGGGTGATGTAGTCTGGTTTCTTGTGATCTGTCGAGGTATAACTTTGTTTGCAGCGTGGCTGTTTGTTGGTCTTTAAATGCTGCCTTTGGGATTGTGGGTGATGTGGTTCTTCCGTTCTAAGTGGTTGGTAGATTGGGTCAATATCAATATGTCTGTTTATTGATTTATTGGTGAAAAATCAGGAATTCCCTTTCTCTCCTTGACTTCGCCTGGGTTACAACTGTAGTCCCGGCTAGATTGAATTTGTGTTCTTCGTAGACAGACATGAGGGATAGAGGTCTCTTGATGGCCAGGAAGTATTCCTACAATCTGGTTGATACATCGAGGACTTGTATACTGCACAAATCAAAAAGAGGGCTGTGAAAATATCTACAGACCCTTCACATCCTGGACATAAACTGTTTCAACTCCTACCCTCAAAACGACACTGTAGAGCACTGCACACCAGAACAACTAGACACAAGGACAGTTTTTCCCCGAACGCCATCACTCTGCTAAACAAATAATTCCCTCAACATTGTTCAACTATTTACAAAGTCTGCACTACTATTACTATTAATCTTCTCATCACTCCTTATCTCCCATCCCCTCCCACTTGTGACTGTATGACTGTAACTTTGTCGCTTGTATCCTTACGATTTATATTGACTGTTTCCTAGTATGATTTGATTGCTTATTTGTACCCTATGACTATCATTAAGTGTTGCACCTTATGATTCTTGATGAATGTATCTGTTCTTTTTATGTACATTGAGAGCATATGCACCAAGACAAATTCCTTGTGTGTCTAATCACACTTGGCCATTCAGTCATTCATTCAATCAATCATTCATTCCGTTTCTTCCTGTTTGGCCAACATAGTTCTTCTCGCAGTTGCTGCATTGGATCCGATATACAATGCCTGATTTTTGGTTCCTTTCTGTCAGCCCTTTTTTAACAGATTAACAGATAATCAGAGTTGGAAGAGAACTTGTAGGTCATCTAGTCCAACCCCCTGCCCAAGCAAGAGACCCTACACCATTTCTGACAAATGGCAGTCCAATCTCTTCTTGAAAGTCTCAAGTGATGTTTCTCCCACAACTTCCATTTCCAATCAAATTGGTTGATTGTTCTCACTGTCAGAAAGTTTCTCCTTATTTCCAGGTTAAATCTCTCCTTGTTCAGTTTCCATCCATTATTCCTTGTCTGGCCTACAGGTGCTTTAGAAAATAGCTTGACCCCTTCCTCTCTGTGGCAGCCCCTCTGATATTGGAAGACTGCTATTCTGTCTCTACAGGTCCTTCTCTAGACTAGCCAAGCCCAGTTCCTGCAACCGTTCATTGTATGTTTTAGCCTCCAGTCCCCTAATCATGCTGGTTGCTCTTCTCTGTACTTTTTCTAGAGCGTCAACATCTTTTTTATAATGTGGTGACCAAAACTGGATGCAGTAGTCTAGGTGCGGTCTTACTAAGGGTTTATAGAGTGGTATTAGTACTTCCCTTGATCTTGATTGTATCCCTCTCTTAATACAATTTAGGATTGCATTAGCTTTTTTGACTGCTAGCTCATATTTAGCTGGTTGTCCACTAAGACTCCAAGATCCCTCTCACAGTTACTGCTATTGAGCCTGGTTTCACCCAGTCTATATGTGTACTTCTGGTCTTTCTTGCCTAAGTGTAGGACTTTACTTTTCTCTACATTGAATTTCATTTTATTAGATATGTTTTTATTAGATTTTGTTTTGGTACTCTGCAAAGTGGAAGTCCCTGGAAGTTGTGACCAGTTTAGGATAGGTGATGTCACAATGTGGTGTCACATTTTTTTAAAATCATAAATTAAATTTGCACAAGCAAAAAGGGAGCAAGATTTAAGCATCCTCCAAGGCTGCTCTAAAGGCACAGCAAGAACACTGCCCGTACTCCCCTGGAAAATTTATTCTGATTTTTACTGTGTAAGCTAGCAGTTATGGTTCTATATAGCTTGACTATCCCTGTGATATATAGATTAAAATGTAATTATTAAAAGTCTCTGAATATTCAAATCTTGCCCAGCCCTAACATTTACAAAATTATTAGCTTTATTCTGGGGGAGAGAAATTAGAGTTTATACACATTCATTTCACATTTTAAGAGGTTTGTGGTATTGCAAAGTTTAAGAGCCACTGGGAAACTAAATCAATTAAAATTATGAGCAGTTTATCAGTGGCCATTCCATTTTAATGTGCCGGGCTAAGAAAATTGAAACTCTTGTTCTTAGTACTGCTTTGTGTCTGTGTTTTGCTGTTCAAAGAGAGTTGGGCCCTGGACCCCTTTTTTGGAGGGGGACAGTTCTGGAATTTGAAGAAGATGCTCTCATGATATGGCAGCTGGAAAGAGGTTTGCTTTTACAAAACAGCTGCATGGAGGGGAAGACCATCTTGAACTGTGGAATGGGCGGCTAATAAATTTAATCATAAATAAATGTAGTTTTAGAATTGTAAGTTTTCCAGAGTCATTTGGCCGAGATGGACTGCAGCTACAGAAATTGATTGACTGATTGAATGAGTTAATTAACTTGTTGCATAGATTTATCAAAATGCTGTCTCTGGTTTGCTGCAGGATGCTCCCTAGATTCTCCCAGTCATTTATTTATTAGATTTGTCTGTCACACATTTTGCTTAGCAATTCTGCTAATAAAATGCATAGGGCCCATGAAGGGGGGCGGGCACAGAGGCATTCTTGGAAATGAAGATGGTACTAGATCCAGTTTATAGCATGCTAGTGTCTCTCCTAACCCTAATCAATTGTTTCTTTTTAATCATAAAAGATCAAGAGCAGCATGGGGCAAGTATAGGAAAGCATGGATGCACTGTGAGTGTATTTTAGCTTCCAGGTGCAATATTAAGAACTCAGTAATGGGGAATAAAAACACGAGAGATTATAAAAGGCTTTACTTGATAAGTAGAAGAGTCTAATTTAAAATTCTAATATTTCCAGAGTTTTTCATCAGGAGCATCCACAGATGGGGGTCAGAAAAGTCAAGATGGCAGTTTCCAACCACTGATTAAAGTCCTTTTCTTTTTTTAATGTGCTTCTTGCATGTCACACATAAAAGCAGGTAGAGCTTAAATCATGTGCTCACCGCCTTAATTTTGTTTGATCCCTTGGCTTATAGATATCCTGATACCTTTTAACAACTTAATAATTATTACATGACTAATGTGCTTGCATAATTAAATATAGGGATTTTTCTTCTAGGCAAAGTGGCTGGTACTGCTTTGGGTGCTTATAAACTCCTCTGAAATCTCCTACTTCCTGGTGTTATGTGAAGACTAACGTACCGTTGGCACCAAGTCCTATATTCATAGATGTTTTAATGAGTCAAAAGCTCTCAAGTAATGCCTCCTTTAAAGAAGAAAGTCTTGGATGCATGAGATGCATCTTCCTGCCACTTCTTCCTATCTAAGGCATTCGGTTTAAGGCTCAATGCAGTGTTTCTCAACTCTGACAATGTTAAGGTGTGGAGTTATTTGTATCAAAATGGATGATACCCAGATGCCACACTGTTCGTGTATTGATGTATTGATGTTAATGTATAAAAATAAAATTATATATATATAAAATTATATATATATATATATATATATATATATATATATATATATATATATATGTGGATCTTTGGTTCTTCGGGTTTTCTCCCGCGTAGAGTTGGAAATATTTAGGCGACGTTTCGATGAAGTCTCATTCATCATCTTCAGGCTTCTGTCTTCGGCCTTGTGCTTCTCAGAGTGATGTGAGCTTGCAGCTGCTTCTTCCTTTTAACTACTAGTGGGGGTGTGACTTGATTGGGTGGGGGCTTGGCTGTGTTCTGATTGGGTGGGGGTGTGTTCTCATTGGTTGGGGGTTTGGCTGTGTTCTGATTGGTTGGGGGGTTGGCTGTGTTCTGATTGGCTGGGGGTGTGTTCTGTTCTGGTGGGAACAGAACACACCCCCAGCCAATCAGAACACAGCCAACCCCCCAACCAATCAGAACACAGCCAAACCCCCAACCAATGAGAACACACCCCCACCCAATCAGAACACAGCCAAGCCCCCACCCAATCAAGTCACACCCCCACTAGTAGTTAAAAGGAAGAAGCAGCTGCAAGCTCACATCACTCTGAGAAGCACAAGGCCGAAGACAGAAGCCTGAAGATGATGAATGAGACTTCATCGAAACGTCGCCTAAATATTTCCAACTCTACGCGGGAGAAAACCCGAAGAACCAAAGATCCACATACAAATACCCGCGAAAATCTCCGAAAACACACACACACACACATATATATAATTTTTTTTCATAGATTTTCATGGGTACAGGTATGCAGGTTTTGGCATGTTCAGGTCTTTCCCCGTGTAAGATTGAGAGTATCTTGGCGACGTTTCGGCAGAATCAAGCAGAACACAGCAAACTCCAAGACCAATAAACACAGACCAAGACTCCCAACCAATCAGAATGAAGAAAATACCATTCTAACACAGCACGAGATTAGCATCAAATTTAAAACAGAAACGGCTGCAAAGCCTGACACACAGACGAACCCAATACACAACCCTGATGATGGCAGATGAGATTCTGCCGGAACATCGCCAAGATACTCTCAATCTTACATGGGAAAAGACCCGAACACGCCAAAACCTGCATATATATATGTATGTATGTAGGTAGGTAGGTATGTGTGTGTATATATATATATATATATATATATATATATATATATACTTTGTATTATATATATGTATATATATATATATATATATATATATATATATATATATATATATATATATATATACCCTGCACGAATGCCTAGGACAGCACGCCCTACCTATCAGTGTCAGGTACAAACCTCCAATCCACTGCACAGCTGGACAGAAAATAGCCCAAGAAAGTGGGCAAAAGATGAAATGGCTGATGATCACAGATGCACACACTAGCATTGATGATATTGTTATCTAGTTTAGGTAATGAAACGTCTGCAAGAAGACAACTAAGCTCAGTGAGGAACAAGGATGCCTCATTTCAACCCCGAGCTACAAATAATCTACTGTACTGGTAGTGTTAAGATGTGTGGACTTTAACTCCCAGAATACCCCAGCCAACCACTAATGGGTTGTTTGTGGTACAGATCCCCATGATGTACCAGAACACCATGAACAATTTTCTCTTGCAATATATTTCTTTCTGGAAAACTCTCTATGGCTTAACGTGGACCATTCCTGGAATAGCCAAATTGACCTACAGTCGTTTAGACTAAAGTTGGAATGCTATGACGTTCCCCAGAACATTTCTGTGTTTAGCAGGATAAATGTGCTCAACCCAGACCATGTACACAGTACATCTCATTGTTCTTTCTTCAATTCAGACAATGTTTTGGCCAAAAGAGGGAAATTTGGGGCTGGCAATGTAGAACCTGTTAAGCTCCAACCTTTTCTATTGTCAGTGAAGGAACCTGCCTCCTCTCTAGATCAGGGGTCACCAACCTTTTGAACCTCAGGGACCACCAAACTCATAATTTTAGATCCCAGGGACCACTAACTGGTTCTGTGGGTATGGCCTAATTTGTGGGTGTGGCTTGGCGGTCATGTGACTGGCTGGGCATGGCTTGTATGTAAATATTATAAATATTTATATAAATATTGATTTTTTTATAAAACAGAGCAACTTTTACCCAAAATCAGGCAAAGCAGGCAGATTGAGTTGCTCACAGAATCACAGATTCATTCAGAAATCCATCTATCTGCCATTGGCTAGCTCAGTCTGTCACATAAAATCTGCTTGCAAGCAAACTCATAAAATTTGCTAGCAAGCAAACTCACAAAATTAACTCACAACACACCATGCATGTAAATATTGAATTTTTTATTTTAAAAAAGAGCAACTTTTACCCAAAATCAGGCAAAGCAGGCAGATTGAGTTGCTCACAGAATCATTCAGTGATCTGCCATCAGTCTCTGAAATGTGCTTGCTGTGAGTCTGCACTGAATTTGCTTGCAAACAAACCTTCAATCCTAAGGGAGGTTTAGCTGTGCTTAGCTAGAAAGCAAGAAATCCAACCATTTCCTGCTTCCTAGTTAATCTAAATCTCCCAGCACAGCAGAACAGATGATGGTCATAAAAAGGAAAAATAGCAACTTAGCAGACAAGTTTGCTGGGTAAGGAGTGAGTGGACAGGGAGGGTTCCCGTGGGCCATGTGGGCTGAGCAGCCTTGTGTTTCTGCGTGGCCTGGATTAATTGCTTTGTGGGGGTGCTCTGGGGATGAGATTTCTCTGTGGCCCATCAAAATTTTCTCACGGCCCACCAGTGAGCTGCGGCCCACTAGTTGGCGACTGCTGTTCTAGATCATGGGAAAGCTGTTAAAAAATCAGAAAACCTCCAGGAGTGTACATAGGGATGTATTAGTCCTAAATGGGAAATAGATCAGTTGCTGGAATTGCAACTGCATCTCTTTCATCTCAATAAATAGTACTAGATAACTCCGGGACAATCTTGTTGAGAAAAAAAATTACTTCTGATTTTAGGCAGCTGCTGAAGTATTTAACCCAATGCTTTGATACCATCACTTCCGAAGTACAGGCAATACAGCCCAAGTGTATTTCCACCATGCGCTAAACTTGGCTTAAGTACAATTGCTGTTCTATATGGTTTAAGATGGTGACCTTAGTTCACACAGGCTAGGCATATCCCACAATAACCTATTACTCAAGTCCATGTTGGTCTAATCTAGTTTGTGTGTGAACCCAACTTTTCTATGGCTCCTGTCCATCGAACAACAATTGAAGCTGGTTTTACCTGCTGCTTCATAAGAATAGAATAGAATAGAATAGAATACTTTATTGGCCAAGTGTGATTGGACACACAAGGAATTTGTCTTGGTGTAAATTTGTCTCAGTATACATAAAGAAAAGGTACATTCGTTAAGGATCAAGAATCATAATGATAGTCATAGGGTACAATCAACAATCAACTCATACTAGGAAACAGTCCATATAAATCGTAAGGATACAAGCAACAAAGTTTTAGTCCTACAATCACAAGTGGGAGGGGATGGGTGATAAGGAGTGATGAGAAGATTAACAGTAATAGCAGTGTACACTTTGTAAATAGTTGAACAGTGTTGAGGGACTTATTTGTTTAGCAGAGTGATGGCTTTTGGGGAAAAAACTGTTCTTGTGTCTAGTTGTTCTGGTATGCAGTGCTCTATAGCGTCATTTTGAGGGAAGGAGTTGAAACAATTTATGTGAGGGGTCTGTAAATATTTTCACAACCCTCTTTTTGATTCGTGCAGTATACAGGTCCTCAATTGAATAACATTCTCAGGGGTGATTGCAGGCAGGGAAACTATTAACCTTAAGGCAATTAGTGAACCAGCAAATTCAGAAGTTGGGAGAATGACTATTAAAGGTGTCCGGTCGCAAAACATGGAAGATCTGAGTCCATGAAGCAGGAGTGGAGAACTTGTGGCCCTTCAGACTTCTAGCAGCCCCCATAACTGGTATGACCAGTGGGAAGGCACAAGAGATCTCAGAGCTAAAAGCAGCTTGCAAATACACTGTTCACCTCTCAGAGCTGCTCTGTTCATATGATTGCAACCATAAAGTTATGCTGTTCACCTCCCCACCTCCATCCCAATTAAATGTGCCCCTGGGGCAATAAAATTGCCTGTGCACAGGTAGTCCTCGACTAACAACCCCAATTGGGACCAGAATACCCACTATTAAGCAAGGTCATCATTAAATGAGTCATGCCCAATTTTATGACCATTTAATTATTGTTAAATGAATCACTGCAGTTGTTAAGTGAACCGTATAGTCCGTGGGATTCAGCCAGTTCACACCAGTTTGGAAGAACCAGTTGTTAACCTTCTGAGCAGTTTGGTGAACTGGTTGTTGGAAGAAATCATTAGGGCAGAGAACCGGTTGTTAAATTATTTGAGTCCCATCACTGCATATAGTCATTAAGAGGATCCAGGTTCCTCCAGTGATTTTGCGTGTCAGAAGCCAACTGTGAAGGTTGCCAATCAGAATCAAAATCAGATTACTTTATTTGGCCAAATTTGATTAGACACACAGAAGAAGAACATCATGGCTTCAAAATCTAAGGGACTGGTTTGGACAAAACTCAGCAGCACTTTTTCATGTGGCTGTTGATAAAAATAGGATCATCACCATGATTGCCAACATCCGATGATGGATAAGAAGAAGATTAGACACGCAGAAGCTCTCAATGTACATGCAGAGTAATAATAATCATAATAATAATTTATTTTATTATAATAAAATAAATAATCAAAAGAGGAGGTAGTGGAGAAGATGAGAAGGATAATAATAATACTAATACAGCCATATAACATGGATGTATGTTATAATTACATGTCATAATTGCATGTCAGTTACCAAGCACCCGAATTTTGATCATGTGACCGTGGGAATGCAATGATGGTTCATTAGTATGGGAACCGGTCATAAATCACTTATGTACTATTGTAACTTCAAATGGTTGCTAAATGAATGGCTGTAAAGCGAGGACTACCTGTATCCCAGCCACATAAATAATCACTTGAATTATTTCCGTTTGAAGGCAGTTTCCCCCATTCTGCCTGGTGCATGGTTTCCTACGTTTATGCCACATATTTAGAAAATATCAGCAACTCTCATATTGGATATGAAAGTACAGTATCAACAAATCATCGTATTTCTTCTCAAATTACATGTTGTTCTGACCCAAACCTTGTTCCAAGGAAACAAACACGAAACAGAGGTAATAGCAAAACCTTTTAGTGATTCTTTACGAATTCCGTTCCTTCACGGTTAAAAGGCTGTTTCAAACTAATCATCTCTGATAAGAACGAGCCTTGCCAAGGTGGTGCAAGGCTGCCAAGAACACTAGATAAAGTTACTAAGAAATATTTCAAACACAAAGAGACTCCAAACACCAAGATACTCTGAATGTCCACAAGGCTTGAGTGCAAAAACTTTTTTGCTTCCTGCAAAGAACTCCAGTTTCTCAGCTGGCTTTTATCTCTTAAGGGAAGGGCCATTACCTTGCAACCTTACTCCCGAGTCGCCCGTGCTGCTGCAGCTGATCTTTCGTTCGAATAGCCCTGCACACATGCACACTGGGCAGAGGCTCCTCGGGAATCTCTTCATCACTGCTGCCAGCCTCCACAATCTCCGAAGGCAGCATTCCACTCTCTGATGGTCCTGGCCCCTTTCCTTCATTGCACACAGTCCCCTCATCTGAGTCCTCGCTCTCCGAGACCTCAGCTGTCCTCACCTGCTGCCGGCGAACCACAACATATGTACATGCTTTGATTGTGTACAGTTAGGTATGGGCAGCACATGGTAATGGTGGCTTTTCCTCCGTGTTTCAAATGAAAGGGAAGCCAAGAAAAGAAGGGGGGGAATCATAATCTCACAGAAAGTATCATTTTGTTATTGCAAGTCCCTTTTCCCAAATCTGATCTTTTACCAGCAGGGAGAAACATTACAGATATATTACAGGGTAGATGACAGCAGGGAACGAGAACAATTTTCATCAGGAAAATAGCTTATGGGTGGGGGGGGGGAAACTACTTTTCATCCAATTACCACAGTCCTAGTCAGATTCACACATGTAGAAACAAAGTGCCTGCTCTTTTCTCCCCTCCCCTTCCTGCCTTCAGCCAGCAGAACATCTAGTCACGGTTGTTCTAATACCACTTTTGCTCCTTTCTAAAAATAAGCCATGTTTTGTTTCACATCATGCCCTTACAAATGGCTTGATGACAACAGGTCTAAGTTTATCCATAGAAACAATCTGTCAAAAAGGACCATCTACCGACCTCGGTATTTCCCTCAATGCTTCCTCGTGCTCAGGTGCATTGCAAGTTGTTTCGTTGTGTAACTTTAGCTGCAGACCTTAAGATTATCAAGCTAGAGCAGGGGTATCAAACTCGATTTTATTGAGGGCCGCATCAGGGTTGTGTTTCACCTTCAAGGGCCAGGGGGCATGGCTGGGTGGGTGGGCGTGTCACGGGACTCGTGTCGGGAGTTCCTATGGTGGCCAAGTAATAAAGCAGAACTATCCTGAGACCCTCACTCACTCTCCTTATAACCTACCTACCTTCCTTGCTCTTCTTTTTCCTTCCCACTTCATTCTCCTTTCTTTTTCCTTCCCTTCTTTCCTTAGTTTTCCTTCCTTGCCCTCTTCCTATTTTTCCTTCTTTTTCTTTGTCTTTCTACTTTCCCTTTCTCCTTTCCTGTCCCTTCTTGCATGCTCAAATGCAAAAGGGAAAACGTTTCTCCTTTTATTTTGTTTTTAGATAGCCTTCTGCCAGCGTAAACGGAGCTCGGGGAGGGCCCCGCGAGCCCCGCCTGTGCCCTGTTTTCGCTGGCAGAGGGCTGCAGACCATCACAGCCGAAAACAAGGCACAGGGGAGGGGGCGTAGCCCCCAAGCTCCATTTTTGCTGGCAGAGGCTGTTCGGGACAGATTTAAGCACCTTGCAGGCCAGATCTGGCTCACGTGTCATGAGTTTGACACTCCTGGGCTAGACCATTCTTGCGGATTTGGATGCTGCTGTTGTGTGATTTTTTTTCTCCTTTTTTGCCACCAACCAACTGAATACAGAGAGGTGCCGATGTGAGATTCACACTCAATAACTCTCTACTGAGCAAAGCACTCGCCTTAGCGTGAACATGGGGGATGTTAATGGTCTAAAAGAGGTCCTTTTTCACGCTCAACTGAATTCCCAGCAATTAACAGAGAGCGAAGGGTAAGTTGAGGGCAGAGTGTCTCCAGTAAGCCAGGCCAAGGATCCATGAGGCCCAGCCACCTGAATCTCGCAGCTGCCCAACGGTCCATCGGCCAGGCTGGGCTTCTTTTTCCACTGTCTGCTATCCAAAGATATGCATTAGGGCTGCAGAACAATGCTTCAGAGACAAAGAGTAAAGTGCTTCAGGACGTGCAAAAGAGCTCACACAGGACCAATCAACCACTCTGCACTGAGCTGTGAGCAGAAATTACGCACCACAAGATCTGGCAGGCAATCCTCTGCTACGGACACAAGGAAGAACGGAGGGTCGCCACTAAGAAAAGCAGAATCACCCCATGAGCCAGGATATCGATCCAACAACGTCCAGATTGAAACTGAACACTTACATTCATCTCTAATGACATGGCTGGTTGCCAGAGGCCCAAAGTTAAAGCTGCATTGTGTGAATTCGAGATGGTTGAGGCTTTCTTTCAATTCTCTTTTATTTTTTTTCCTTTGCTACTGTGTCTTTTTAAACAATTAAAACTGTGGTCCAGGACTGCTTTCTTTGCACCGGTAGGCTTTTTAGCTGAAGAGTAGATTAAAAATACTTTCAATAAACACCTCCTCCTTCCAGAATTGCAGAGCTTCTGGGAATGGCATCATTCTGAATTTTAAAGCTTCCCTTGTGTAATTCCATTAAATGCTCTTCTCCCGGAGTCTCCCCTGAGAATAGTGCTTGAGTAGGGTGGGGTAGACACGTAAAACAAGAACAGATTTGAGGGGTGAGGTGGGCGAGTTGCTCCTAGTACATTCATAGCCAGAACAATCCTTTCCGAACCCTCATAAAAATGCAAGGCTCTCTGGAGAAAACTCACTGGATTTTTTTTGCAGCGCTTCTTGGATTGACATGTTACCATTGTTACACATTCATTCCAGGAAACACTGTAAAGATGGAACAACTCTCCCAAGAGCTTTAAGGGATGCCCAGGTTGTCCTTGACTTATGACGATTGGCACCAGAATTTCTGTTGCTAAGCAAGGTGATTGTTAAGTTGCTAAGTGACTCATGCCCAATTGTACAATCTTTTTGCCATGGTTAAGCAAATCACTGCAGTCGTTAAATGAATCATGCAGTTGTTGAGTGAATCTGGCTTCCCTCGTTGTCGAAAACCGCCTGGGGAAATCACAAATGGGATGATGCAACTATTGCGAATGCATGCCAGTTTCCAAGCACCCGAAATTTAATCACACGGTCATGGGGATGCTGCAATGGCCATAAATGCGAGGACCAGTTGTAAGCCACGTTTTTTCAGTCTTGTTGTAACTTTGAATGGTTGCTAATGAATGGTTCTAAGTTGAGGACAAGCTGTCCCAAAGGTGCTTTTTTCAAGAGGCAACTTGTTCTGTATTCTGTACAGTGGTAGATTTTGTCTCCTGTACAGATGCAGATAGATAAACTCAGCAAAACGTTCATACGAAGTCTTTATTATTGGTTCATCAGTATCCTCATAACTCACATTTGTGATGAAGTTCTTCTTTAATGACCAATCCTTTGCGTATCTGTCGTAGGTAAAAAGATGGTTATCTCCTTATCCCTTTTCTCCCATTTTAGGTGGTAGAAGTAGAACAGTTACCACGAGTCCGTGAGTTCAGCCAAGAGTGAGGAAACATCCCCCAACCCATCGAGGGTCAATTTAATGACCAATCAGGATTACAGATGTGGTCACGTGACATGGACTACATTTCCCAGGATACCTTTACTACATTTATCATGATGCATTCCCTTAAGGGGACAGCTCACAATTGCTACCTAACTATCCAATTCCCATACACTGGCTGGACAGCATACAACTGGACTTTCTGGTTTTTCTTGAAGATGTTTCGCTTCTCATCCAAGAGCTGAAGAAGCTGCTTAGATGAGAAGTGAAACGTCTTCAAAGAAAAACCAGAAAGTCCAATTGCCTCTTGAAAAAGCACCTTTGGGACCACCATGACCTGGATGACTGAGAATCTCCACAGACATTGAGGACTAACTATATGTGAAGCAGTTCTACTGTGAAAACAAAGAAGGTTCATGACTTCTGGTTGCCTTGTATCTTTTCAAAAATTTATCCTTTAATAACTTAGCGTCCCAACTGTTGTGGCACCAGGGACTGGGTTCGTGGAAGACAAATTTTCCACAGACAGGGGTGGGGAGGAAGACTGTACAATGTGCAGTTTATAGTAGGGTCTGCATCCTATGGGAATCAAACACCTGATGATCTGAGGTGGAACTGAGGCGGTGCTGTTAGTGCTGGGGAGCAGCTGCAAATATAGGTAGTCCTTGACTTACGACAATAGAGACCAAAATTTGTTGCTAAGCGATACAGCTGTTAAGTGAATTTTGTCTCATTTTATGACCTTTCTTGCCACAGTTCTTATGTGAATCCCTGCAGTTGTTCAGTTAATAGCAATAGGAATAGCACTTAGACTTATATATCGATTCACAGTGCTTTACAGTCTCTCTCTAAGCCATTTACAGAGTCAGCCTATTGCCCCCAACAATCTGGGTCCTCATTTTACTGACCTCGGAAGGATGGAAGGCTGAGTCAACCTTGAGCCTGGTGGGATCTGAACTGCCAAATTTCAGGCAGCTGGCAGTCAGCAGAAGTAGCCTGCAATATTGCACTCTAACCACTGCGCCACCAAATAACACCATTGTTAAATGAATTTGCTTCCCTATTGACTTTGTCAGAAGGTAGCAAAAAGTGATTACATGACTGGGGACACTGCAACTGTCATAAATATGAACCAGTTGCCAACTATCTGAATTTTGATCACAGGACATGGGGATGCTGCAAAGATCCAGTGTTGATATTCAGCCGGTTCACACCGAATCGGGCAAACCGGTAGCAAGAATTTGGCATGGGTCTCTGAATCAGTAGTAAGTTCTGGCTGGCCACGCCCCCGATCCGGTTGCCCTCCCGCCCGATGCTCGCTTACCCGCCCGCCTGACATTCGCTTAAGGTATTTCTTTTTTTCCCCCTCCCGACAATCAGCTGTGCATAGACCAGCTGTGCCAGGATTCCCCTTGCTGAGGCCCAGGAAGGCAAAAAATGGAGGGAGGAGCTCAGTCCCCCCCTCCATTTTTTGCCTTCCAGAGCCCCAGAGGAGCCTTAGGGGAGCAAAAACACCCCCCCAGAGGCTCCTCTGAGGCTAGGAAGCTCCCAAAATGGAGCGTGGAGGGGTGTTGCGTGCCCCTCCCATGCCGTTTTTTTTCCTTCCTGAGCTTCAGAGGAGCCTTAGGGGAGCAAAAATGTCCCCCCAGAGGCTCCTCGAAGGCCAGGAAGCTCCCAAAAATGGGTGGGGGAGGCAAAAAAGCCACACCCACTCAGTCACATGGCCACGCCCACCAAGCCACACCCACAGAACCGGTAGTAAAAAAATTTGAATCCCACCACTGCAAAAGTCGTAATTGAAAAACGGTCATAAGTCCCTTTTTTCCAGTACCTGTACAAAGCAAAACATGGTAGTAGCTCTTGAAAGAAAAACTGTCCTAGTTTATGGCATGACTCACAGATGCATTCCAGATCTCTGGCTTCCTGCCCATCCAGTGACTTGTTTTGAATCCCTGATTTATATCATACTCTTCAGCAGCACCCCTCAATCTCGTGGTAGGGGTTTCTAGGCCCCCTTTACTGTGCCAGGCATTTGGGGGGTAGGAAACTCACAAAAACACTAACATTGGGATAACCTCACTTTCATCTGAATTTTCATTCTAAAGATCTGAAAGGGGGTATAATTTAGTCTGTCATCAGATTTGTGATCCCTGTAGCACAATGGGAGGATTGGCAGAGGAATAGAGGTAGTGCTGGTGGAGATTTGAACTTGGCACCCCAAGACATGAATAACTATGACACACTTAAGCATGTGGGGTATGCCGCTCCATATTTTACTTTTAAGCCACATTTCTACATTGGTAAATACAAAGACTTTGTTAGAGAGTGAGCTATGGTGGTGCAGTGGTTAGAATGCAGTATTGCAGATTAATTCTGCCAATTGCCAGGAATTCGATTCTGACTGGCTCAAGGTTGACTTAGCCTTCCATTCTTCTGAGGTCTGTAAAATGAGGAACCCAGACTGTTGGGAGCAATATACTGACTCTGTACACTGCTTAGAGAGGGCTGGAAAGCACTATAAAGCGGTATATAAGTCTAAGTGCTATTTCTGGGGCATAAATGGGACTGAAGTGAAGGTATGACTTGAGTCATGCCTAATTCTCCACTAAAAAAAAAAAAGGCTTAAAGCACAGAGATTTGTCCTTAGTTGTGCCTCTTTCTAAAGTTCCATAATTTATCTTGGAAGCCATAGTTGTATTGTTTGAAACTTCCCCTGAGCTCCCCAACCCCCAAATGGTTTTCATCGAAGTTTTTAGAAAGCAGTTGGAGACCTATGTTGTCTGAGGTTGATTCCGGCAGCTGTCAAACTGGGAGCCATAAGTAATCTCTCGATCTGAGGCCGGTCTGTGTGTCTGTCCGCACAAGCCTGGATGAAATAGTACTTTTATCAGCAGTCCTGGAAAAAGTAATAATCAAGCTACCCTTTAGGCAATGCCAGGAAGCTGCCAAAGTCCAACATGCGGGAAAGAAAAGGAGAATTGGATCCCAGCAGCAAAATTTAAAACCTCCAATTGAGTAAAATTCCAACCACTGACCAGGCTGGTAAATCAAGCACTGCAGCGAAAACAGAAAAATCAATGGTGGATACTGAGAGCCAGAATGCTGTATTGGATGGATTTGTATCAGAGAAGCCTGGACTTGAATAAGTGGCTGGCTGGCTCTGAAGGCCATTGCTGACTTTCATACAGACTAGATTTGCTTAATCTAACTTACCTTTTATTGTTAACAAAAATATGCCTATCCTATATATTTATTTATTTTTATTTATTTATTTATTTTTGTCAATTGCTTACAAGATAATAGGTATAAGTAAAAACATAGTTATGAATACATGGACACATATAAGAAAAAAAAAAAAAAGAAACAATAGGACAGGGACGGTAGGCACGTTGGTGCGCTTATGCACGCCCCCTACAGACCTCTTAAGCAAGGGGTGAGGTCAATAGTAGAAAGTCTAAGGTTAAAGTTTTTGGGGTTTGGGGAAGAAACCACAGAGTCAGGTAGAGTATTCCAGACATTGACCACTCTGTTGCTGAAGTCGTATTTCCTGCAATCAAGTTTGGTGCGATTAACCTTGAGTTTGTATCTATTGTTTGCTCTTGTATTGTTATGGTTGAAGCTAAAGTATTCATTGACAGGTAGGACATTGCAATGTATGATTTTATATACTATACTTAGATCGGACCGAAGGTGGCGTAGTTCTAGGTTTTCTAGGTCTAAAATTTCAAGTCTGGTGGCATAAGGTATTCTGCAACGACTGGAGGAGTGGAGAACTCTTCTTGTGAAATATTTCTGGACTTTCTCAACTGTGTTAATATCAGATACGTAATGTGGGTTCCAGACTGATGAGCTGTATTCAAGTATTGGTCTAGCAAATGTTTTGTATGCTCTAGTTATTAGTGTAATATTACCAGAGAAAAAACTACATAAGATTAGGTTAACAACTCTTAATGCCTTTTTGGCTATGTAGTTACAGTGGGCTCTAGCGCTTAGGTCATTTGAGATGAGTACTCCAAGATCCTTGACAGAGTTTGGATCATCAGCAAGGTCTTGACTATTCAGCCTGTATTTTATTTTCTGATTTTATTTTGCCAATATGTAGGACAGAGCTTTTATTTGTTGAGATTGGAAGTTGCCATTTGTTTGATCATTCTGATACATAGTCAAGGTCTTTTTGAAGGGTAGTGTCAGCCTTCAAGATTTCTTCCTTTATTTCCTTTCTTATGCTTGCATCTTTCGGCTGTCATAAGTAATGGGAGGGGGCAGTGGGCCGTGATATATTTGGGAAGCGTGCTGGAGTGAGTAGGAAACGAAACTGTATATCTAGGGGAGGGGGAGTCTTGCTTAAGTTTCTATTCCTTGCTTTTCTATTCCTTGCTATGCGCAACCGCGACTCTTTATCAAACTATGCCAAGGTCAACGGACAGAGGCCTCATCACCACCTGAAGATGCCCACATGATGTTATGCACCATTTCCCATTGGAGGAGCAATATGGACTGTTGGGGGTGGGAACGTTGCCATCACTTTGTATATGTGTTTTTCGCGCTCATTTCCTCAGATTCAGAATTCTTTTGTTGCTACCACTTTGATTTCCAGTAAAAGATATCTTTACTCTAACAATTGGAGTTTAAGTGTTTCTTTCTTGGACTTTGAATGGAGCACCTGCTGACAGGTAGCAGTATTGTCTATGGTGTTGAATAGCTTTACATCATCAGCGAAGAGAACACAGTTGCTCTTGATATGATCACAGAGGTCATTTATGTAGAGTATGAAAAGAGTTGGTCCTAGGACACTGCCTTGGGGGACACCACTGTTGACAGGTACAGAATTTGACAGGATATTCCCAATTTTGACCATTTGTTATCTGTTTGACAGGAATGCTTCTATCCAGTTATGCAGGTGTCCAGAGATACCATAAGATTTTAGTTTTAGGAGTAGTTTGTCGTGTACCACTGAATCAAAGGCTTTACAGAAGTCTATGTAAATTGCGTATATTGCTTTGCCCTGATCGAGTTGTGTAGTCCATATGTTTTTGCAGTGCAAGAGTTGCAGATTGCAGGATACTATTTTTCTGAAACCAAATAATATCTGGCCAACCGCAATTACATTCTTTCTTACAGAAGGAATAGATGATGATGATGATGATGATGATGATGATGATTGATGATAATGGAATAATAAGAGTTGGAAAGAATTTTGGCAGTGTTCTAGTCCAATCCCCTGCTCAGGCAGGAGGCCCTATGCCCGTGATGGTGAACCTATGGCAGGCATGCTGGAAGTGGCACGCAGAGCCATTTCTGCCGACATGGGAGAGGTCGCCTGGAAGAGCCCCACTGTGCATGCACTCACCCCCCCACCAAGCAACTGATTGTCGGTTATCTGCTGCACATGCATCTCGTGCATGCAGGAGACATGGGTGCATGTGCAGGGGGCGGAGCACATGGGGGGGTCATGCATGCATATGCAGGGGGATGGGGGGGTCATGCATGCATTGCATCAGGTACATGAGTATGTGCACGTATGCATTTTCAGCACACGACGTGGAAAAGGTTAGCCATCACTGCCCTATACCATTCCAAAGAAGTGGCTGTCCAGTTTCTTGAATTTTGATCATATGACCATGGGGAGGCCGCAATGGTCATAAGTGTGAAAACTCACTTTTTTCAGTGCCGTTGTAACTTTAAGCAGTCACTAAACGAACTGTTGCAAGTTGAGGGCTATCTGTAGAAAAAAAAATGGACGAGCAATTTCCTTCATTTTCTTCTATGGGAAGAAAAAAATCTCCAACAGTTTAACCTTTGCCTTGAGCCCTGACAGCAACCAGCCCCATTGGAAACAGTCTTATGACAGGCATGGGATCCTGAAGTCTTCTCCCTCTGGGACAGGGAAACCCAAGAGAAGCTGCAAAAGGCAAAATATTACATAAAATTAAATTGCATATAATTCACACATCTCTTTGCCACTTTTAAATAAGTGTAAAACCACATCCTCCCTTTCAGAATGTGTGTGTTCGCGCATGTATGTGTAATTTCTACAGGGAATTCTCTTTTATCAAACCGAGCAAGGCCTTGTAGGGGGAAAAAAAATACAAAGGGATTTTTCTGCCAGCATTCATTTAAACCACCCTTCCCAGGAAGCACCCCATGCAAGCGTGTGGGGTACCCATGGATGATGGGTATGAATCATGCTTGTGCATAAGAGAAAGAACAGGGTGGCTGTGAGCAATCCCCAGGGACTCCCTCTGAGTGGAAAAGTGCTGTGTTCACTTAACATCTTACAGCGACTACTGATGGCACAGAAGCGTTGAAGGAAAAATGTGTGCGTTTTTCAATTCTCCTAAAGGATCGTGCAATCTTCCCCGCTGCCCGTATACTCATTATCCTCCTGGCCAGAATCCAGCAGCTTGTAAGAGATGCAAATTGTACAGTCCGCTAATTAGGATTTGCTCTTGGCACGAGACTAGGTGGTTTCTGGTGACTGCTTGGATCAGATCTACCTTTTTTTTTTTTTTTAACCTGGAACCCTTCAGCTGGGTTGGGATTGTAGCTGTCAATCATGCCGGCTGGGGAATTCTGGGTGCTGGGTTCCTCTCCCTTGCTAAGCCAGGTTGTTAAGCTTTATTCATTTTAATCATGGCTGGGGTTAAGGCAATGGTGGTATTCTACCGGTTTGGCTGGATTCTGGTGAGCTAGTGGCAGCGATGAGCAACCGGTTCTCTCCAGGGGTGGGATTCATTTTTTTTTAACAACCGGTTCTGTGGGTGTGGCTTAGTTGGTGGGCGTGGCTTGGTGGTCATGTGACTGGCTGGGCATGGCCAACTCAACATCACTCACATCGAGGCATGAAACTCCTTGCCTGGCCTCTCGTGACTGTGGGGATGCTGCAACAGTCGTAAGTGTGAAAAATGGTCATAAGTCACTTTTTTCAGTGCCATTGTAACTTTGAATGGTCACTCCACACAAGCAAAGTACCAGCAAAGGAGGGGAAAAAAACTCCAGAGAAGTTCCTGAGAAGAGGAAGTCTAGTCCTGCCAATAATGTAATAAGGGTTAACAGAGAGGCAGTTTCTGTAAGCAACACCAGAATGTTTCCTTCCTGTCTTCCTTTCAGGATTAGGCCAGTAATTTCTTCTAACAACCGGTTCTCTGAACTGCTTAGAATGTTAACAACCAGTTCTAGCGAATAGGTGCGAACCAGTAGAAGCCCACCCCTACTTCTCTCCCCTGCTCTGCTGTTGGGCCCACCTGCCCGCCTGAGTTCCCATACTCAACTTTAGCTGCTGAATTTGAAGTGCAGCTGCTTTGCACCACACAGAATAGTACCATGCAGCAGCTGCTGATGCGACCGAGATCGTGCAGGCTTGCAGGGGGCGAGTTAGAATGCCTCTGTGCCTGCGCAAAGTGCACATTTGGCACACACGTGCACGCAAAGTATGTGCACGCACACAAAGCATGCACCCACCAAGTCACGCCCACCGAACTGGTGGCAAAAATATTTGAATCCCAGCACTGGGTTAGGGTTTTCTTCTTGTGTGGGTAAGACGATTATGCGAACTCCTAGCATTTAGTTAGTTTATGACGCAAAGCCAGAGTGTATGTTTTAAAATAAGTGAAGCCCATTACCTTTATTTATATTCTTCACTCCCACTTTGGCCAGCCGGACAAGCAATCTCTTGAAAAGCCAAGAGGAAAATGAAGGTTGAGCCCTGACTGTGCGATAGCTGTATTAGTTTCCTTGTTATTTTGCAGAGAGAGAGAACATCCGTTCTGGCAAACCCATCTGACACGTCAAATTTGGTGTGAAGTTTTCAACCTCCTAATTTTGGCATTCTCCATTTGCTCTAAGGAGTCTTGAGGTGGAATAGAAACATCATTATGGAGATCTGATCTTCCTCGAGACTGAGCTAGCCAATGGCAGATACCGTATTTTCTGGCGTATAAGACGACCGGCGTATAAGACGACCCCCTAATTTTATAGTTAAAACATAGGTTTAGGCCTATATTCGCTGTATAAGACTACCCCCCACTTCCGAGGCAGCACCAGTTCTTTTTTAATTAAAAAGCCTGCTTGGATTGGCTGAGTTAGAGAGGCGGTCCGAGCAGCCTTGCAGTGATTGGTGCAGGATCGAGTTGGAAAATTCGTTTGCATGCATAAAAAGCCTGCTTGGATTGGCTGAGTTAGAGAGGCGGTCCGAGCAGCCTTGCAGTGATTGGTGCAGGATCGAGTTGGAAAATTATACTCGGCGTATAAGATGACCCCCGATTTTTGGTTGACTTTTTTTCGTTTCAAAAGTAGTCTTATACGCCAGAAAATACAGTAGATTGATTTCTGAATGAATATGTGATTCTGTGAGCAACTCAATCTGCCTGCCAGCTTTGCCTGATTTTGGGTAAAAGCTGCTCTTTTAGAATCTTAGAATAGAGCTGGAAGGGGCCTTGGAGGTCTTCTAGTCCAACCCCCCTGATCAAGCAGGAGACCCTATACCATTTCAGACCAGTGACTATCCAGTCTCTTCTTAAAGACCTCCAATGATGAAGCATCCACAACTTCTGAAGGCAAGCTGTTCCACTGGTTATTTGTTCTCACTGTTAGGAAGTTCCTCCTTAATTCCAGGTTGCATTTCTCCTTGATTCGTTTCCATCCATTATTTCTTGTCCTGCCCTCTGGTGCTTTGGAAAATAAGTTGACCCTCTGTTCTTTTTGGCAGCCCCCACTCAAAATACTGGAATACTGCTATAATGTTAGCCCTAGTCCTTTTTTTTTGCTAGACTAGCCAAACCCAAATCCTACAACCATTCTTCATATGTTTTAATCTCTTTTTCTTATTCTCTTTGTATTTTAATTTTTATTCTATTCTGTTTTATTTTATACTTTTATTATATTCTCTTTTTCTTAACGGTTAGGGTTTTTGTGTCGTCTGCAAACTTGATCACTGTTCTGTCACTCCCTTTGTCCAGATCATTAATATATTTGTTGAACAGCAAAAGGGCTCAGGTCCCAACCTTGTGGCATCCCATTCAATGCTACTCTCCAATCTTTTGTGAAGCCATTGATGAGTACTCTCTAGCTGCAGACGTTCAACCAATTTTGAATCCATCTAAGAGTTGTATTATCTCATATTTTACTGATTTATTAATGAGGATATTTTGAAAGACTCTGTAAAGTGCTTTGCTGAGATCAAGATACACTTATGCGCACGGCATTCCCTTGATCTACTAAGCCAGTAACTCCATTAAAAGGAGATAAGATTATTCTGCCTTGACTTGTTTATAACAAATTCATGCTGGATCTTGTTTTTTGTTGCACACAAACAGGCTGCTTACTGATCTGTTCCAGGACCTTGCCCAGAATAAACATCAACATGATGGGCCTATAATTTTCCAGGTCCTCCTCCTTTTTATTTTTGAAGATAGAGATAATATTTGCTTTCTTTCAGTTTTCCAAGATCTGGCCTATCCTATTATCAAAGATTACAGTTAGCAATCCTATAATCACCTCTGCTAGTTTTTCCAGTGCCTTAGATGTAACCCATCCAACCCAGGAGACTTAAATTCATGCAAATTATCTCTCTTATAATTCTCTCCTTCCAAATGTCATACAGTAATAGGCAGCTAAGGCCTTCTTTCTCTGCTGAGAAAAGATAGACAAAGCAAGACATTCTCCCTTCTTGCCATTACCTGTTACTTGTTCACCCTTGTCTCTTTGCAACAGATATATATAGGAGTCCTTGACTTATGACTGGCTACTTTATGACCATTCAAAGTTATGATGGACTAAAAAAATTACTTACAACACGTCCCCCAAGTTTTAACTGTTATATTCCCCCCGCAGTTTTGCCATCATATTTTGGGCAGTTGGCAATCGACTACAAATTGCATCACCCTGAGAATACATGAGCACGTTTTGCAATAGTTGGGGTTTTTTTGCATTTTCTAGGAAAAACTGCTAGAAGAGCTGGATTCAGACTTACAACCATGTGATTTGCTTAACAACCATGGGACTTAATGCTTAATGAGCATTGTAAAAATAGTTGCAAAATTGAGTCTGAACATGTGGTGACTTATGACTGCAATGACTTACAAACAAAATCCTGTGCTCAATTGTGGTCACAACTCAAGGACTACTGAATGTCATGGTTCAGGACTCTTTTTTTTTATATATATTCTCAGAGTCTGACTGTGAAGAAGCTGCTCCAGCTGAATCCTCAAGAGACATCAAGTCAGGAATCACCTGGAGCTGATCAAACACAGACAACATCAGACAGCAGCCAGATGATGATGTAAGGCAGCGGGGTCTTCAAACTTGATAGCTTTAAGACTGGTGGACTTCAACTCCCAGAATTCCTCCTCCAGTCATGTTAGCTCAGGAATTCCGGGAGTTGAAGTCCACAAGTCTTAAACTTGCCAAGTTTGAAACCCTTGATGTAAAGGCATCCAAGCCAGGGGTGGAATTCTACCAGTTCTATTCACTTCTGTAGAACCGGTTGCTCTGAAAAGCAGCAAACAGACAGCATACCTAGAACCGGTTCTATGTCTACTGCTGTTTTGGCCCACATGCCCGCCCAGGCTCTTACCTGATCTTTATTTCCTGCGTTTTCAATCGTAGCTGCTTTGCGTGACACAGCTGCGGTTGAAAAAGCAGGAAAAAAGTGCTTTTTCAACCGCTGCGCACCTGTATGCAGCACTACTCAGCTGTCCAGGCAGCAAACTGACGACGATATACACGTGCGAGCAGCGCAAAATGTAAAATCACCGAACCGGTAGTTAAACCGGTCAGATCCCACCCCTGCCTTACACCAATGAAGTAGAGCTGAGCAAAGATGCTTCATAAGGCTGTTTGCCAAGTGAGGTAACCATTCTCTTGATTAAACTCAGTTGGCTTCAGCCTGGTTTAAGAGGCAACCCTGTCCCATGCTTCTTTGTGTAGTGCATAGGAGTCAAACTTGATTGCGTCATGTGGCATCACGTGACTTATCGTGACTTTTTTGCCTTTGCGGAGCTGGGGTGGGCGTGGCCTGCCTGTGATACATCCAGCCCGCAGGCTTCCAAATCGACACCTCTGGTCTAGTGTGTCATGTTCTAGTGTGAATCTTGCTTGTGAAACTCTGATCTGACTTGGCTTTCTGAGCACTGGACTGGAATTTGACTATTCTTCTGGGGGCTCCTCTTGAAAGCAAAACCACACAGCAAGCTTTCTTTTTCCAGACACTTTGTTTTAATTTACACTCCTTTCCTTGTCTGCTGTTAATTTGTTTAGCCTTGAGTAAATTGCTGTTTTCACCTAGCAACTGAGTGTGTGTGGATTTGAAACTCAAAACAGGACATAGAGTGCCTCCTGATCTTCTTAGAATTATATAGTCATAAGGCTGGAAGGGACCTTTGAGGTCTTTGGTTCTTACACCATCCCAGATAAATAGTTGTTCATTTGTTTCTTGAAAGCCTCCAGGGATAAGGGCACCCACAACTCTTCAGAGGCAAGCTGTTCCACCGATAATCCATTGATCAGCCAGAGATTCACTGCCAAAGAAGCCAACAGTAAACAACCCAACCAAAGAATCTCTTAAAACCACCCCCACGAACACTGACAGGGCAAGCCACTAGAATATAAACTGACAGCAAACTGGACTCTTTATTAGCACTGATGATGTTACCTCATCTGGGTAATGAAATGTCTGCAAAAAAATCAAGCAAGCTCAGAAAGCACAAATATTCTCCTTTATTGCCAGCCCATTGATCTTATATCCTGAGACACATTCTTCTTCCACTTGTCTTCCTTTTCATGTTCCTTTCTCTGCTCTTTCTGAGCAGCTTTGTTGATTCTGACCAGGAACTTGTGACCTTCCCTGCTATGTTGCAGGACTCTCTCTTCCTCAAACTCTTCTTCTTCGATATGAGCCTACACTTGCACTTGTAATTTGGGTTCTCTCAAGACAGGAGGACAAACAGTGCCCTAAGCTTCCTTTCCTATCCATGCTACCTGGTGTTGATTGAAGCCTCCTGGCACATTCTCCTTGCCAAATTCTTCTGTTTCTTTTCTCTCTTAATTTACTGAGTTGAACTTGCTGTCTAGAAGGCTGCCTTCCTTAAAAGTCTTCTGTAACTTATGCAGTTTACATTTTCACTTGATTTGCAAAATACATTCGATTAGACCAGAATGAGGTCAAGTACTTTTGATTTATACTGTTGCTTTAGCCCAATCTAATTGAGTCTTAAGATGCTGTGTTAACATGTCGCCACATTAAGCCATAATATCATCAATTTCTTTGGTCATAGCACATCATCATCATCTGTTAATGATCCCAATATTCCCTTGCGGGGTGGAGTCTGGGCAACTGAATGGGGCTACTTTTAATGGCCGGATGCCCTTCCTGTCACCAATGTGGATTTTTATATATTCTCAGTGTGCTCAGAGAAACATACGCCTCTACCTAGGATCGAACTCACTCCTGATTGTGAGGTGAGAGCTCCACCTCTAGGTCATCGCACCACTCCTTTGGTCATAGCACATTGTGTGTCCCAGAATTCTGAAGAGATTTCGCCAGGTGTGCTTAACCAGAATTCTCAACTTTGATCATTTCATCTGAGAAGTAAAGTCCGTATCTCTGGAAGTGTCAAGGTTGAAAAACTGAAGTGACATATGAACCAAGGTTAATCTGGCTGAAGAAAGCATCCCCTTGCTTCCGGTGACAGATGCTCTTGGGGAAAATAACAACCACAAAAAAGTTTAATTCACCCAAACGTATGCCACCTTATGGACTTTTCAGGAGCAAAACATCTTGTCCCAGATCATTGCTTGTTGGACTCAATAGAGCCAACCTCTGAGTAGACCTATATAAGATCACTTGCCTTCTTTTTAATATTCACACACATTCACTTCGATTATGAAATCAATCATTTTCAGGGTTTGTACAGCATGCTAGCCTTTTTTTTTTTACCTCGTCATGGTGACTGGTGACATGTTACCTTGAAATCTGTGGCTGGAGTTACTGGAATGAATCAGGGTGTCCACGGAGTATGATTTAAAAAAAAAAGTCAAGTTGTTGCACGCATGGCACGTATAAGCAAAATATTTGTTTGCACCATCATGGCGGCCATTTTTTCCTTTTCATATCCTGCCAATATTCCTAGAATCAATGGAAGACAGAGCTTTTGCCAGGTTCCAGTGGTTCCAGGGGACTTGTTCATCTTTGGTGAACATGTTGGGGACTGCTAGAGCCGTCTGCACTACACACCAGTCCAAAAAAGCTTGAGTACCAAACTGGACAGTGATACCGATCATGGAGAGGTGTGTTTGAGGAGGGAAATGAAGGCGAATGAATATGGAAGAACTATGGCTGGAATGACAGCAGCAGTGGCCAGAATAGTGGAGAATGAGATAAAAATAGATATTAGAGGAAAGTCAGTGAGAGACCAAGAGGACATAGGAGGAAGGACATAGAAAAGAATGGGAAGAATCCTTGCAATAAATTGTAACGGGGACCAACCCAGGCTGACTCTAAGGAGATGGAACCATGAGGTGACCTAAAATCATGAGCAGTCTTCAGACAATGACGAGAAGGCAAGCAAGAAAGGCAGAGGTGGTATTCAGCAGGTTCTGACCAGTTCTGGAGAACCGGTAGTGGAAATTTTGAGTAGTTTGGAATACCACCTCTGACTGGCCCCGCCCCCATCTATTCTCTGCCTCCCATTGAGTCCCAGCTGATTGGCTGGGTCTTCTTTTGTTGCCCTAGACAGGAGAACAGAGCTGGAAAGCAGCTTAGTGGGGTGGGAGGGAATGGTGATTTTGCAGTATCCTTCCTCTGCCACGCCCACCAAGCCACGCCCACAGAACAAGTAATTAATTAATTAATTAATTAATTAATTAATTAATTAATTAAAATTTATATGCCGCCCTTCTCCCGAAGGACTCAGGGCTGTGCACAGCCTATTAAAACCACATATATATAACAATTAAAATAGAATTAAATAAGGGCTGTAACCGAATCTAAAATCCCAACCTTAAAATTCAATACATTAAACCCCATTAAAATTATTTTAGGATCAGCCCAGGCCAGCCTGCTCAAAGAGCCAGGTCTTCAAATCACGCCTGAACACCCTCAGATCGGTGGTCGTTCTCAACTCAGGGGGGAGCCCATTCCAGAGAGCGGGTGCCCCCACAGAGAAGGCCCTGTTCCTTGAGGTCGCCAGGCGGCACATAGAGGCTTTCGAGACCCGAAGGAGGCCCTCCCTATGGGAGCGCACAGATCGGTGGGAGACTACTGGCAAAACGCGATCTTGCAGATAGCCTGGTCCGATGCCATGGAGCGCTTTAAAGGTCAAAACCAGAACCTTAAAGCGCACCCGGAAGGCAACCGGCAACCAATGCAGCTCGCGCAGGAGAGGTGTCATATGAGAGCTTTTAGATGCCCCCATAACCACCCGCGCGGCCGCATTTTGTACCAGCTGCAACCTCCGGGTGCTTCCCAAAGGGAGCCCCATGTAGAGGGCATTACAGTAATCCAGGTGGGAGGTAATAATTTTTTTTCAACCCCACCACTGAAGGGTCTGCAGAGATACTAAAAATGTGAAGGAGAGCATTTGATTAGTAATAATTAAGGCAGATAAGGCAGGAGGTGTTGGGTTAGCCATTATCTTTGAAAATTGGGTTGGCTGGCTATTATGGTTTTCAGAAAAGGGATCAAAATGGAATTCGTCCAGGAAACGCTTGGTACATGTAATCCTTGACCTACAGTCATTTCTTTAGTGACTATTCAAAATTACAAAGCACTGAAAAAGGTGACTTATGACTGTTTTTCATGACTACCACTGTTGTAGCATCCCTGTGGTCACATGATCAAAATTTGGATGCTTGACAAGTGGTTCATATCTATGATGGTTGCAGTGCCTCCAAGGTCATGTGATCGCCTTTTGTCACCTTCTGACAAGCAAAGTCAAATGGGAAGACAGATTCACTTAACAACTGGGTTACTACCTTAACAACTGCAGTGATTCACTTAACAGCTATGGCAAGAAAGGTTGTAAAACGGAGCAAAACTCACTTCACAAATTTTTCATTTACTAAGAGGCATTTTGGCTCAATTGCGGTTGTAGTTGAGGACTACCTGTTGATGTCATAGAGCTATATGTTGGGGTGCACCCATATTATTAATTATTTATGTTGTGGATTTATTATGTTTACATATGTTTATACTGTTGTTTTTTGTGCAGAACACCAGGAGACCATATGGAGTTGGTGCCATAAAAACACTACAACGAAGAGTTTTATTTATTAATTTTTTATATCGCTGTGACTGAAATTCTCTCGATGGTTCACCATGTAATTCAATTTAAATTATCCGTAGTAGATGAATATTCAAACATCCACTATAAAATGAATACCAAGTACCAAAGTAATCCACAAATATTTTGGAACACGCAGCAAACACCCATATTTATAATCGATGTTAAGAAGGATGAATAGAAGCCATCTCAGAAAGTTTCTTCCCAGCTTGAGCTCTCCTGAACATCGCAGAAGTAGGGACCGTGAGAAGTTTCTCCTGGGATGTTTGCAATTGATAGGTTAATTCCTATTGGAGAAGACAGTCCTTCTAGGTATCTTAGTAGCAAGCCATGAATTGTCTTAAAGGTTAAAGCTTCCTCTTCAAATTGCAGGTGGAAATCAATGCAGGAATGTTGGTATATAGTGTATTCCTGTTATTTGGTGCCAGTCAATACGTAGGCAGCTGTACTTTGCACCAAATAAGGTTTCCATGTCATCATTAAAGGCAGCCCCTTGTAGAACACATTGCAGTGATAATACAGGTAGTGTTTGATTTATAACCATTGGTTTAGCAACCACTTGAAGTTACAACAGCACTGAAAAAAGTAACTGACAACTGTTCCTCACACTTATGACCATCTCAGCATCCCCATAGATACTTGATTAAAATTCTGGTGCTTAGTATCAGGCATGTATTTATGATGGTTGCAACGCCCTGAGGTCCTGTGATTGCCATTTATGGCCTCAGCTGTTTTCTGACCAGCAAAGTCAATGGGGGAAACTGGATTGGCATGATTCACTTAACAACAGCAGTGTTTTTAACAATCGCTTCGCTTAGCAACAGATGTTGTGGCCATACGTTGAGGACTACCTGTAGGGACAGGGAGGGATAATGATATGCATTATTTGTACATGGTCCAATTGCTCCATATAGGGATACAACTGGTGTACCAGCTGGAATTAGAAAAGGCCCTCCTGCCCATGGTTTTCAACAGCCATTTAGCGGTAGCCTTGAATACTAGATAACCTAACATCTGCATCCTCAGGAGCAGAGTCGATAACCCAGAAGTCACTCAAAAGTTGAATTGCAACTAATTAAACGAAGTTAACCCTGGGCAGGTTTATTATGATGGATGAATGCATCTTCAATTTATAACTGCCCTGTTAGGCCAATAGTCCAAAGCTTTTTTCTCTGAAGGAAGTACCTATTGATTGAAGGTAGTATTAAAATTCAGCAGTTAAAGACACTGTGCTTGTCAGCTGGAAAGCTGAACATTCCAGGTTTGAGACCCGTGCGCCATAAGATGATGTGAACTCCCGTTCCACCCTCAGCTCCTGGTTTGAAAGCATGCAACTGTGAGTAGATAAATGCCGTAGGTACTACTGGGTCTTCGGGCAATGCTGGATCCCTCAGCTAAGAAACAGTGATAAGCACTGCCCCTTAGATTTAGATACAATTGGACAGGGAAAATCTTTACCTTTAATCTTCCAGACCCCCACCTCAAATCTCACCGTATGACCTCATTATATTAATGGGGATGCTCTTAGGTGGAAAGAATGAAAAACGCTGGGAATGTATGCCGAAGCATATATTCCAATGGAGTCACCTAAGGTAGACCTATAACAATGATAGCAGCTCAGCTGCATGTCAAAAGCAAGCAGGCACCTATACATTTAGCAGCAGCAGTAGAGGAAGATGCTGAAAGCAGGCAATCACTTTTGTGATGAAGGCAAAAGCACCATTTCACACTGCGCAGGAGAAGGCAAATGGTAAACCACTCTTGCATTTTACCCAAGAAAACCACATGGATTGACAAGATACAGTGATTGACACAATAGTGCTGGATGATGAGCCCCGTGGGTCAAATAGCACTCAATACTCTACTCAAGAAATGCTGATGATCTTTTGGAGCTTATCACAGAGCTAAAATAAGTCTTTGGAACATCTAGTTACTGATTTTGCCATGCAGGAAAAGAAAACCCCAAGAGGTAAAGACAGAATTATAATGGGAACAGGAAACATAAAATGATGAACATGGGAAAGCTCTATTCGTACCAACTAAGCACTGACATCAGAGGCATCAGGAAAATTAAAATGCATCCTTTTATTCAGAAGAACCAGTTCAAAAAAAGAAAATATGAAGAAGAAATGGCATTACTCTATTCTTCCTGACTATGAAAGCAAAGACAGGGCTTGAGTTCAATTTAGTTAATAGCAATGATACATTACTGGCAAACCCCTTTAACATGATAATTATTCAAGTTTATGCTCTAATTCACTGATGCAGAAGAAGAGGAAGTTGAGGAACTTGATGAGTTTTATGATCAAGTTCAATGTGAAATTGACAAAATCTGCAAGCAAGATATGTTGGTTATGGTTGGAGTGAAATACCGAAGATGGAAATATTAAGCAAGAAACTGGTTGGACTGTATGGCCTGGGAAATAAAGGCAAATGACTTACTGGTTTCTGCCATCTAATGATTTCTTCATTTTTAGAACACTATCCAAACACCAAAACAATACTTATATCCATGGGCATCACCAGATGGAACACACAGATATCAAATTGAGAACAGTTATTCCTCCACTTATGAACACAGTTGAGCCCAAAATTTCTGCCTCTAAGTGAGACAGTTATTAAGTGACTTTTGCCCCATGTGTTATGACTTTTTTTGTCACAGCTGCTAAGTGAATCCTTGCAGTTGTTAAGTTAGCCACACAGTTATTAAGTGGATCTGGCTTCCCCATTGCTTGTCAAAAGGTTGCAAAAGGGAATCATATAGCTCTGGGACACTGCAACCGTCATAAATATGAACCAGGGGCCAAGCATCTGAATTTTGATCATGTGACCATGGGGATGCAGCTATGATTGGAAGTGTGAAGAATGGTCATAAGCCACTCACTCTTTTCAGTGCTGTTGAAACTTTGAGCTGTTGCTAAATGAACTGTTGTAAATCAAGGACTACCTGTATATTATCGGTAGTCAATTTGAAAAGAGATAAAAATGGAAGATAAACCCAGTTGTAAGAACAAGACATGGTCAGGAGCTGACTGTAAAACAGAAGGTGAACTGCTCACAGACAAGTTCCAAGTCAAACTAAAGTAGAACAAAACCAATCAGCAATTATGACCTTGAATCATCTCCTCACCATTTTCAAGGAGAACAAGCTTTAAATTTCTGGACCTCATTGATAAGAAATCAGAGAAACTATGAAATGATACCAAATGTGTTTTTTGTGGATGAATGTGGAAAGAGACTGCCAAGAACTGAGAGTCAGAAGAAAGAAAAATGTGTATCAGAACAGATGGTGGGAACGGGCAAAAAAGAAGCCAAAGCCAAAAAAAGATAAAGATCTCATGAAGGAATTTAACAAAGAACTTCAGAGAGTTGTTGGAAGAGATGAGAAACAGCATTATAAGGACATCTATAAGACATCCAAGATGGAAACAGGCACAGAAAAATGAGGAAAATCTTCCAAAAGATCTCCAGAAAGAGGTTCCAACCTCAAATTAATATGCTAAAAGGATTCTATGGAGAGATAGAAACTGTTCCAGAGGAGATCAAAGTGAATTGGAAGGACTGTACTGAAATCTGGTTCAGTAAAGACGTCTTAGAAGATATTTCCTGCATACAAGACCCTCTAATATTAGAAGATTAAGTTAGCTTAGCATTCTAGCCATTATCCAAGTTGGGAGATTAATAGAAATTGATGGAATATCTACAGGATGCACCAGAAGAATAATTAATAAAACTTGTTAACAAACTATGCCATCAAATCTGGAGAATGAAATGGTGGCCAACGGTTTATAAAATGTCAGTTTACAGACAAATACCAGACTTACACATAACATAGAATAATAAGAGTTGGAAGGGACCTTGGAAATCTTCTAGTCCAACCCACTGCTCGAGCAGGAGTCCTTACCATTTTAGACAAATGGTTGTCCAGCCTCCAGTGATGGAGCATCCCAAGGCAAGCTTTTCCATTGATTGACTGCTGTCATCATTAGGAATTTTCTCCTTAGTTGTAGTTGCTTTTGTCCTTGATTAGTTTCTACCCATTGTTTCTCATCTTGCTTTTTGGTGCTTTGGAAAATAGTTTGACCCCCTCCTCCGTCTTTGTAGTAGCCCCTCAAATATTGGAACAGTGCTATCATGACTCCCTTAGTCCATCTTTTGATTAGACGAGACATACCCAAGTCCTATAACTGTTTGCAAACCGTTGCACGGTATCCTTAATTTCACACACTAGCAAAACAAATGCTTAGGATAAATTCAATTCAGGTTACAGCCCTAGATGGAAAGAGAATTGCTAGATTAGTGTTTCTCAACCTTGGCATCTTTAAAATGTGTGCCAAATGTTCAAGCTAGTTTTAGAAAGGATCAAGAAACAAGGAGCATTATTGCTAATGCACCTTGGTTAGCTGAGAAAGCCAAAGAATGCCATAAAGTATATGTGATTCATTGATTGTTAAGGCCTTTGATTGTCAATGCTGTGGAAGTTTCTTGGGAAAAGGGGAATCCCGAAACTTCTCATTGCCCTCATGCGAAACTGGATTGAACATGGAGCAAAAGACTGGTTCCAGATGGGCGAAGGGGAAAAGGTTCTTGTCATGCCAGTTGGAGTCCAAGGAGGAAGATGAACAGCTGATAGAGAGTGGGAGTGTGGCTCCATTGGCTGTGGAGGAAACTGGGGAAGGGCAAAGTCTGGTTGGGCAGAACAGGGGAAGAGATAAAACAAAGGAGAGGGAGTTCAGAGGAAGACCCAGGCCTACTCCCTCTTCATCCTAGGGCATGCACGGAGGAACAGAGAAGAGAGCAACATGGGTTGCATGACTTATGGGGAAGGAAAGGGCCCCGATTCCCTTCATTAGCCACAGCTGGGAAGAGAGTTTAAAAGAAATGCATGTTGAGGGGGAGCAAACTGTTGGGAGCAAGTGAGTTTATCTTGTGTTGACTTTAGTTATCTGTGTTCCTGGCGTCTTCCCAACCGTGTTGAGTTATTGCCGTGTCTTCATGTCTGGAATTCTTGCTCCTGCCCTGCTGGACTGATCACCTCATTTTGCCTTGATTGGACTTAAAGTTACAGTTTGTGTTGACCATGTTTTGGACTTGATTCTCTGCAGCCAAAGGTTGTTCCTGGGAGAGTTTTTCTCCAGCCAGAAGGTAACCTGGACATTGGGGGCAAAGTTGGAGCTAATAAAGGGACTCCTACTGATTATCTGACTGTGTTGCCTTTGTGCCACAGTTCTACAGGTAGTCCTTGATTTACGACCATTCATTTAGCGACCATTCAAAATTACAGGTAGTCCTTGACTTACGACCATCATTGAACCCAACATTTCTGTTGTTAAGTGAGACACTTGTTAAGTGAGTTTTGCCCCCATTTTACGATCTTTCTTGCCACAGATGTTAAGTGAGTCACTGCAATCGATAGGTTAGTAACCAGGTTGTTAAGTGAATCTGGCTTCCCTGATGGGCCATCTGCTAAAATAAGGCCAAGTCATGACACACACTTCAAAGTAAACTAGGAAGCCTGTAATTGTGGAGTCTGTCTGGCAAGAACAAAGAATGCTTATCCACAGGAGATACGCATGTGTAAATCTTGTAACAATCCTGGCTAGTTAGAAAGCTGATAAAAGTAACACAAGTTAGCCAACTTGCAGACCTCAGCTAAAAGTTAGGCCTGCAGCAAATCAAATGTGTATTAGATACTGTAACTCCTAGGGCATTCATTAGCCAAGACTTGAGAATAGAGACAGCTAGAGACCAATAGAACAAACTGTAGAATTATTATTAAAATGTTTATTAGATGATGTTTCTTATTATCTTGCTTTGTCCCACCTTCTCCTTTAGTGAAAATGTATAAAACTTACCCAATCCTTTGTTCTTGGCATTTTGACCAGGAACCCTTTTCCTTGGAGTACTCCAATAAAAAGCAATAAAAAAACCCAGCTCCTCATGTCTGGCGTCTTTCATTGGCTTTGGCACCAGGCTCAGACCCGAATTGGGGACAACATCCCTCTTGACTTTTCTGGTCAGAAGGTCCTTGGGACCTTCAGAAAGACCTTGGGACACAGCAACGGTCATAAGTATGAAGCAGTTACTAAGCATCCAAATTTTGATTACATGATCATGGGGATTGTTACAAAGGTCGTAACTTTGAAAAAATTGCTTTTTTCAGTGCCGCTGTAACTTTGAACAGTCACTAAATGAACTGTTATAAGCTGAAGACTTACCTGTACAATAGCACTGAAAAAAGTGATTTTACAAACTAACCGGTCCTCGCACTTACAACCGTGGCAGCATTCCCACAGCCGTATGATCAAAATCCAAGAGCTTGGCAACTGGCATGCATTTACAGCAGGGGGGTCAAACTCAAAGCCCGGGGGCCGGAGCCAGTCTGTGGGGCTGCCCTGGAAACAGCAAAGGATCAGCCCACAGTGCCTCTGACAGCGAAAATGGAGTTCGGGAGGGCCGCTGACAGAGGGTTGCAGGAGGCCATTGCAGCTGAAAATGGAGCATGCAAGGGCCTCCCGAGCTCTGTTTTCGCTGGCAAAAACAGAGCTTGGGAGCCTGTTTTTGGTGGCAGAACACTCAGGCCACTACAGGCACCCCAATGTGAGTGATGATGAGGTGGCTAGGCCCCGCACCAGCCGCTGCCTCCCCCCCCCCCCCGAGGTCAAACACAACCCTGATGCGGCCTTTAATGAAATCTAGCTTGACACCCTTGATTTACAATGATTGCAGTCACGTGATCTCCATCTACCACAGTCGGCTTCTCACAAGCAAAGTCAACAGAGGAAGTGAATTTTTCTTAATGACCATGTGATTCACTTAACAACCCCCCATGATTTGTTTAACAACCACGACAAAAAAGGTCATCAAAATTGGGCCCAGCTCATTTATCAACAACTTGTGGTTTCTTCCCCAACCCCCCAAAACTTTAACCTTAAGACTGTTTACCGTTGACCTCACCCCATTCCTAAGAGGTCTGTAGGGGGTGTGCATAAGTGCACCAACGTGCCTACCGTCCCTGTCCTAATGCCTCCCTGTTATTTGTACCCATTTCCATGTAATCACAAGCATGTTCTAATTATATTTGTTATCTAATACATGCTTGACAAATAAATATAAATAAAAAAATAAAACAAATAAAACCTTTCCTCAGCAACATAAATTCTAGTCCCCATTGCGGCCCTAAGTGGAAGATTACCTGTAGACTCTCTTCTTACTCATCCAATCTAGAAGGTTGAATGCACGTATATATGGCTGGACTGGGAGATGAGAGATGAGCTTGGGTTTAAAACTAGATGAAGAAACATCAATAACCTGCACTATAACCTGGCAGGCTTTCAACCTGATAACTGAAAAATGCAATTGACCTGCAGGCAGTAATAGGGAAAGTCAAAGAGCACAGTAAAAAAAAAAGGGACTTACAGATCAAATACTGTAAATAGTGGAGCAAAAACTACCCTAATTTCAACAGGTCCAGAAGTCTCAAGACAGGATGCTATCTGTGTGGTTGCTAAGAGTTGATACCGTCTTGATGGCAGAAATAAATAAATAAATAAACAAACGAATGAATAAATTAATAAATATCAATCCATCAACTTTCAAGGGTGACTTCTTGTTGCGTGAATCTTCGATTTGTAAGGCAGTTGGCTGCATTCTCACGAGCTTTACTCTCCTCCACAGATTTAACTCACCGTATTTTCTAGGGTTCGCGCCACACCCCGAACCATTCACTGATTAAATAATCTTTTTTTTTAAGTGCAGCCCCTTAAATAGGTCTCCATCCTACTTTCTTTAACGCGTCGTGCGAATGCAACCCGCGAGCTCCGTAATTTCTTCCAGTAGGAGCGGGGTGTGTGTGTGGGAAAACAAAAAACCACCCCGGTTTTTTCCTTCGAGGCCCCACAGGGAATCCGTCCAGTTTCTCCGCCGCTTCCGACCCTCCCTGCCTCCGGCACCCCTGGATTCCGGTAGCGGCACTCGAACAAATAACCTGCTTGTGGGAAAGCGGGACTACGGTTCGCACGGGCACGCTCGTCGCGTGTTTGCAGAGCCGCGGCGACGGCGTTAGAAAACTCCTGGGAAAACACGTGACAGAGGGAGAACGCGGGGAGGAGGGCAGGCTGGAGGGGGCGGAGGGAGTCTCTCTCTCTCTCGGCTGCTGTTCCCGGCTGGAGAAGGCTCAGATCGGCGCATCTTCACCGCGGAGACGGACGGAGGGGCGGGAAGCGGCGGCGGCAGTCGAGCCCGAAGCTCCGGCACTCCAGCCGCGGCTCTCTGCTCGTAAGCCAAGCGATCGTCCGGGGGTGCAAGGCTGCTTCTCACCGAGGGCTCCGAAACGCGCTGGAATCCCCATTCCCTGAGAGGCGCCTTCGGGGGGGGGGGCCTTTAGACGGGGCGGCTTACCTCCTCTCGCCGCCCACCCCCCACCCCCGGATCTCCAGCGCCGCCGCTTTTTAGCATCCCGAACTTTCTTCTGTTCCTCAGCTCCGGATGTAAGTTACTCTCTTCTGCTCCTTCTCCGAGGATCCCGCCGGGCGCCCCGGCGAAGAAGAATCGCAACCGGCGACTCGCAATCGGATTACAGCGGCAAGCTTCCCCTCCTTCTCTTCCCCCCTCCCCATTTTTTCCCCCCTTTCGGGGAGGCCGCCTTTTTTTAAAAAAATTTCACCCACGTCCTCCCGTCTCCCCTCACTTGGTTTCCTTTGGTCCTAATTACTTTGGAGTGGGGGGGGCTGCATCAATTAAGCTCTTCCGTGCTGGTCCTTTTCTCCATTTTGCAGCTTCCCCCCCCCCATATATATATATATATATTTATTGCTTAACGTTGCTCCGGTTCCTTTATCTCCCCCCCTCCCCGTTTTGCCCCTAATTCCATCCAGTGCCCGGCCCGGATTGCACGTGGGGCCGCTACGTTTCTTCCCTGCCCCTCGGTTGTCTCTAGTCTTTTGCACCCCACCGACTCCCCGCTTCTTGGCGAGGGGTGGTCACCCCCCCTTGGGCCGATCCTGGGCTGGCTCCAGCCAGAAGTAGGCGCCCCCCCTTCTTCTTGTTCCCTCCTTGCACCCCCCCCGCGTCTCATTTCCCCGACCCTTCCCCCCCCCCCCCCCTTTCGCCTCTGTGTTTGGCTTCTCCTTCGGATCGCACGTGCTTGGATTCGGTTTTCTCCACGCTTCGCTCCGGATTCCGCCATGGCCTTGGCGAGGAGGGCGCGCTCCGGACCCGCCGCCCTTCTCTGCTGCATCGGAGCCCTCCTCAGCTACGGTGAGTGAGCCGCCGCCGCCGCCGCCAATGAAAGGGGGGGGGGGTCGCTCGGGGGTTTAATGAGGTGGGGAGAAACCGGCTTTGATCAGCAGCATCCTTTTCAAAGCAATAACCGCGTCAGGCTTAAGTCTGAATCCAGGCAAAAGGCACAGAGTTAGCCCAACTGCCTGGAACTCTTCCTGCCAATTAGCTGTGTTTTTTTTTTTGCTGCTTGTGAAAAGCAACACAATTCTTGGGAAATTGCAAGTAACACCATGTGTAAAATGCATTTGCAAACAATCAGCTTTTTTTAAAAAGTGTGTTTTGAGCTTGTATATTGCACTGTTTTTCGGTACCTTGACCTGGCAGACTTAAGCAACTGGATACACTAACCGGAGCAGTGCTAGGGCATACAAGCATGTACAGAGTGTCTTTCCATCTCACCACCGTGTGCCCACAAGTTTGGAGTTGGTGAAGGGGGTTCAAGGTTAGTACTAGTTGGTGTCATGGCCAGCTAGCGCCCTAGTTCCAAGAGGAATGGGCAGCTCCTGGGCAGCTCCCACACCTGCCCCTATGTTCTTGTTTTGCTTCCTGGTTTAATTTGAGTCAGTGCCAACGTTCAGAATTTGATTTGAAGGCTGATGCTGGTTTCATGGGATGCAGCATGAAAGAGAGTGGCAGATAGTTGGAGGTAGTTGGGGTTTGAGCTGAGCCAGTGTTCTTTAGTGTTGATGGAAAAAGATGTCCCTTCCCCCTCCGCCTTCAGGGTGGACAACTTGATGCTTTTCCTTGTGAAAATTGGGCTATTAGGCAGGCAGGAGGCCTACTGTAGCCTTTGGGCCATTTTCAGTGTCTGCTTTTACTTCTAGGTCTGGAGCCTCTAAGCATAAGCTGCATGTACACCAAACCCAGAGCCATCTTCTGTGTGTGGAGTGCGACTTTTCCTTCTTTAATATTAATTTCAGTTTACTGACTACCCAGAGTACATTCTATAAGATGGAGGAACTCTGAAGACAGACAGCAAGCCATTGACCCCAGGATCTTGGTTTTATGGCCCCCACCAGAGGCACAAGGGCTCTCCTTACCAGTTTCTGTGGGTAGCTTGGCGTTCTTGTCTGTCTTGCAGGCTTCCCAGAGGCATTTAGACCAGTCTTGAAGAGAACAGATGCTGGACTAGATGTTCTTTGATCTGATCCAACAGAATGATTTTCTCAGTCCTGAATAAGTTCTTCTAGACCAAAGGAGACCCATCCAATTCAAGTATAGGCAATTGAGAAGGTGCCTTCTCAATTCAGTATTTTAGGCTGAGGTTTCCATAGGGTTGAGCTGACCTAGCCAGAGGCAAAGGCTTGTGGAAAACGTAGTCCTGAATGTCAGGAGTGAATGATCTTATCTGTTCCAGCCTTTTCTTCTGTAGGACTTCAAAAAACGGGACACCAAGAGAACCATTTTGATATGTCACTGGCACTCACAGGTATACTGCCCCTGATTTGGAGGCTCTGTTGAACTCTCAGGCCTAATAGCTTCTTTAAAACCATTTTTACTGGATCAGACCCAGGGCTCCATTGAGTTTAGAGCTTTTGCTGCATTGGCCAGCTTGAAACAAGACCACAGCAACCTTTAGGCTTTTCAGTTGATTATTTTTTTCAGCGCAAACATTTTTCATGCTATCTGCCATGAAATAGCTAATTACAATTTACTCCCCCATCCAAGATAGTCCAAACCGGTAATAAAATGAGATAAAATACAATAACATTTGAAAGAAGAAAGGAAAAGGGGGAAAAAACCGTCTAAAAAAAAACCCTTGTTATGGAAAAAAGACAGATTCGTGGCATAAACATCTGGCCCTGCTTGCTTTCTAAAACCAGGAAGCGTTAGCCAGGGAGAGATCAAAGTGTGGCTGCTGTAGTTGTGGTGCTTAACTGCTTTGGAACATGGAGGTTCTGTTTTGCTTCTTGACTCCAACCAGGTCCTTGTTTTCTTCCTTGAGTGCCTGCTTCTTCCTTGGAATCTCCAGGGCATCTCTGGCTGCCCTGTTTCCTACCAGAATTCTTGCCACATGCTCTTTCTTGAGTTCACCCTAGATTTTTAGGGGAGGGGTCTGTCTAGTTTTAAAGCTTGATACCAGCTTGTTTTTTTCCTGAATGGAAAAAGGGAAAGGCACCGTTCTGTTGCTTTCTTAACACAGTCCTAAGCAAAGCTAAGATCATTTTCTCATCTGTCTGAATAAGAGGGCTAAAATCATTTCATTTCCAGCATCTGGTTGTTATTGTACAGTCCTGTGGTTTGCAACTCTGTGTCGTCCCCCCCCCCCCGCCATCCCATCTCCCAGCTGCCTTTCCTCGTTGGGCATTCCAGACCGTACCCCAAACATGAGGAACACGTGCAACGTTAGCAGCTCAGATAAAGCTGGTTCCAGATTTGCCAATTGCAAGTTGTGTTCCAATGTCTGGATTGCTTTGCTGAGAGCTGTGTGCTCTTTGCAGGTTCACAATAAGCGATGCACTTGTAGGAATGGCTGAAGGAGGTTTTGAAATGGGCCCCCTTGATTTCTGCTTGCTCATATCTTCAATCCGTTCTTTTATTTCTGCCATGAATCTGTTTTATTTGGAAAGAGTTTGTGGGTTACTTTCCCATGGTTTCCCTCCCCTGTTGGTGGCGTGTTTTGTTGTGTGCAAAATCCTTCATTTCCCTTGATAAATCACTCCTTTATTCTACAACTGGGAATGCAAAACCTGCAGTAACCACTAGAGATCCTAGGAAATATCTCCTTGGGTTAGGGGATTCTTTCAGTTTTCTGCAGCTCACCATCATCTCCCTTTTTCAGACACCCCCCCCCCCTGCTTTCCTTTGCCAGCTGGCCTTTAATGAAGTCCAGGCTGAGGAAGGCAGAGAAAGAAGCTGGTAGGTTTGGGAAAGGAGAAATGCCAGGGTCTGCTTGGGAAGCTGCTCTTAACGGGTGGTTAGCAGCTGACCCTACAATGCAGAATGAAGTGAAGCCTTGCTGTGTGTTTTGGGGGGAGATCGAGACAAGCAGCCTGCCTCCCCCTCCCCAAGTATCGTAATACCTGCCTGTGGCAGTGCTCTCAGAATTGCTAGGAGTTAATGTTTCATCCTCTCCCTTGCCACAATACACACTTTTCCATTGAGAAAGTCTGATTATGCAGGATGGGTAAGAACCAAAGAGTTTTACAAGCTGATGGTTTAGAATTGAACCCATAGCAGAAGTGGATTTTGATTTTTGCCTCCTTCCCCTGCCCTGTGCTGCCCCATGCTTGCTTTTCACGAGGAAGAGCTGAACAAACTTGCTGGGGTAGAAATAGGGGGTCTGGTTACGCCATCATAACTGAAGGGAGTTTGGTCTACTTTTTTTATGTCTGGTCTCGCCAAGTGGAAAATAAAAACTAGATTTTCCACAGGTCTGGGAAACTGGTGTAGGTGGAATGACATGGAATCTGGCACGAATTTCCCCCTTTTTTGCCTGCAAGCTGAGTGCAAAGACTGTGCCTAGCTTCGGGATGCAGAGGAGGGAGCAGATTTTTAAGAGCTGATCCGAACCAGACATGCAAACTTTGCTTTCCCTAAACATTTCCTCTGTCCTGGCGATTTTCTTTTGTGCCTGCAGCTGGGTGCTCAGCTTGTAGTGTGACTCCCTGACTGGTATTTTTTTTTTTTTTTTACAGCTGCTTTCTCCAGGGCTACTGTGGAAGGGGCAAAACAAGAAAAGACAAGGAAATCAGTCTGCCCTCTTTCATTATTTTTCTTCCCTGCCAATCCTAGGTACAGAACAGAGCCCTGAGCAACAGCAATCTATGCAAGCGCATTATAAAAATGATTAATAATATATCACGATGAACTGTTAAAAAGCTTGGGGTTGGTGCACTGGGTTTTACTGCCACGTCTCATTCTACAAGCTTAAGCTCATAAGTAGCTGGTGCTTGCTCATGGCACCTTTGGGACCAGATGGACGGGGTGGCTGATAAGGACAGAGCCGGCTGAAAACTGGAGCAACCTTTCCTGTGTGGCGGTGGGGGGAGGGTAGGAAGTGGAGGAAACTTGCAGTTTTTCATCTTGAAGGCCCTGATTGCTGGAATTATAAATCAGGGTGGGGTTTTTTCCTCCTCCCCCTTTCCTTTCTTCTCCATCCTTGCTTGCTTTTCCAATGCGTTGGCCTTTGTGTTTTCCAGCACCTGTAGCCCCTCTGAAAGTAAGGTTTGTTTTGGTGGGAGAACTGGAAGGATATATTTTTTTCAACCACTGTGTGTGCTGCTTCATCAGATGATGAAAAGAAATGCGATGGCTACAGGATTAGATGATGAAAAGGAAAAAACAGGGTTATATACATGGAATAGATTTCCCAGATGTTTTGGCAATGTAACACTCAGTGTACATGTTTTGCGTGTATGCTGAGAGCTGCTGCATCACAGACTAATTCCTTGTTTGTCTAATCACACATGGCCAAATAAAGTATTCCAGTCTAGTCTACCTTCTATTTATTTATCTTCCACTCCACTTCATTCCATTCCAGAGGATGCTTTCAGCCAATACTGACAGGTTCTGGAGAACCGGTAGCGGAAATTTTGAGTAGTTCGGAGAACCAGTAAATACCACCTCTGGTTGGCCCCGCCCCCATCTATTTGTTGCCTCCCGAGTCCCAGCTGATTGGCTGGGTCTTCTTTTGTTGCCTTGCATAGGAGAATGGAGCTGAAAAGCAGGTTAATGGGGTGGAGAGGGAATGGGATTTTGCAGTAACCTTTCCCTGGAGTGGGGAGGGAGTGGGGTTTTTACAGTATCCTTCCCTTCCTGCCTACCAAGCCATGCCACGCCCACAAAGCCACGCCCATAGAACTGGTAGTAAAAAAAAATGAATGCCACCACTGTTCCATTCCATTCCTCTCCAGTTCCCTAGTAGAATGCAAATTGCAGTCCATACATGATAGTGTGAAGTTGAGATGGACTGTCCTGCTGGATGAGGCTAATTACAGCAATGAACATTGAGGATGAAGTAAAACTTCGATATTCAGAAGTAATGTACCAGATGCTGGGAGTGAATAGGAAAGTAGGATAAATAGCATGCAGAGTGGCTTTTAGTTGGCATCAGGAATTTGGCTGGGATTGTTCTGCCTGTCATTTTTTTAAATCTATGCTGCATATCTGGACCTCATTGGATGGAGAAGAATTGCCTTTTATTCTTTAAGATTCCTTGCTTAAACAGGTAGATATATTTCTGCAAAGCTCAGGGCTTTTCTGGACATGCTGATACCTCTGCGTTTCTCATTGTCCCAGATATGCTATTTTTTTTTTCTTATTTCCATCAGCACTTTCCACCTGAGTTCCCAATTAGAGGGAACGATAACAGAGAAAGGAGAGCTTCAAACCATTCCATGGTATGTATAATAATCTTGCAAGGGGCATATTGTAAAGAGTTTGTAGGAATTTTTTTTATTGCTTTCTCACATCAAATGCTTCCCTGAAGTGCTGTTATATTATATCCAAAGAAGTCTTTGAAAAGCAACCAGGTTGGAGATGACCCCTCTTTTTCTAATGCAGCTGATTGTGTGGTATTTATTTATTTGTTAGATTTCCCTCCTTTTATATAGGACCTACAAAGATTTTCCATGTTTCCCCATAACAATAATCCTATGAGGTAGGGTGGTTCTGAGAGGGAGCAACAGGCTTGAAGTCACCCAGTGGGCTTCTGGGGCTGGGGTGGACTTGAACCTAGATCTCTATAGCATCAGTCCAACTATCCTGCTACTAAAAGGGCCACCTTTGAATCTGAAAAATCAGTACATAGAAAATGAATGACCAAAAAGGATGGCGGGATAAAGAGATATTGTATATGATGAAAGGATAAAAAAATTATATTTTAATTAAATGTAACATGGAACCAAATGAATTCATAGTTTATATAGCCACGCCCACAGAACCAGTAGTAAACAAATTTGAATCCCACCACTGGGACTCATTCTTTGGTGGAATTGTCCCGACTCCTTCACGTTTAGGATAGGATTGAGTTGAAGCAGTAGCTGAATAGGAAAAAATAATACTTTAGACTAATAAGTAGTAGCACTTAGATTTGTATACAGCTTCATAGTGGTTTAACAGCAGCTTCTCAGTTGTATGGGGCAGAGAATCCAAAGTGTGGAAGGCCGAGTCAACCTTGAGCCAGCCAGAATCGAACTCTTGGCAGCCAGCAGAATTAGCCTCCAATACTAACCACTGCACGGCTCTTTAAGCATGTGGGGCTTGGAGCCCAAAAGCATTGATTTTGGGAGTTAAGGGAAACCAGAATCAGAAATAAATAGGAGTTCAGTGAACCAGAATTATGGGAAAACAAAATGGGTTTCCTACAATCTCAGGTGCTCAGAATTAATTCTTTATCATTTTTTGCAGAAACATTTGGTGAAGAACCAATTGATAAAACTGTATTAAGCCAAATTGTTACATCCACATCCTGGGTACAGGTAATCCTTGACTTATAACTTAGAGCCTGCCCATTTATAATTATAAGTCATGACAGTCAAAGCATGTGACCCACCCAATTTTATGACCCTTTTTTGCCGTGGTTGTAAAGTAATTGCCATAGTTGTTAAGCAATCTCTGGGATCATTAAATAAACTAATTGTCTGCTATGGGCCGGTTCTGTTAAAAAATGGAAGCAAAGTGCGGTCATGTGATCACGAGGCGCTGCAAATGGCTGCAAATGCTGTGATGGGTTGCCAAGCAACCAGGAAGCAATCATAAAAACTATGTGTCTCTGTGTTAGGGCAAGGGTGTCAAACTCAAGGCCCGGGAGCTGGATCTGGCTCACGGGGTGCTTAGATGTGGCCCACGGGGCTGCCCTGGAAACAGTGAAGGAGTGGCCTGAGGTGCCTCTGCCAATGAAAACTGAGCTTGGGAACCCATTTTTGCTGGCAGAGCACTCGGACCGCCACAGGTGCCCCCACAACACGAATGACAAGCTGGCCACACCTACCCTGGCCATGCCCTCTAGCCCCCTTGAGGTGAAAAACAACCCTGATGAAAAACAACCCTCAATGAAATCGAGTTTGACACCTCGCTATAGGGAGTTGGAACTTCAAAACTGGGTCATCAATATTTCCAGGGAGATTTGTTGAAGCTTTGAATGGTCACTAAGCAACCAGTCATAAGTTGAGGACTAGCTGTCATGAGATTGCAAAAGCTTTGATTTGAGACTGTACATTCTGCATATATTTCCTATAAAAAGAAACGTAACATGGATAGAGGGAAAGCCCTAGTTTTAAAACCTGTTAATCATTTGTGCATCTTATCTATCTCCCGAACCATATAAAAACCTCTGCTAAATTTGAATGTTATGAGCTCTGTGCTTACCAGATAAAAATGTTTATTACATTGTACTAGCTAAAAATATTTGGGGAAGATCAGGACTTCAGACCTTCAGACTGAAATTAAACAAAACAATTCTCTATATAGATTCTAGTTTATTGGTTAAAAATATCCCCAAAGCATAGTTTCAGATTTTTTTTCTCAACAGTTGGCAACATAAATTATTTTCTATAGAATGTGAGATTGCTATAGCAATCTCAGGACCAGGTTACTGGTCATTTTTCATTGTTTTCTGTTCAAAAAAATTATGTGTACAATACAATTAAATTTATGAAATTGGTGAAGACTCCAAACTTGAGTGGTTTTTTTGATTTGTTGGCACAAAAACTATATCGGGCACCTACCTCTTATTTTATTGAAAGTGTGTATGTTGAATTTCCCCCCCAAAAAAATCCTACTAGCTTAGAAAAGGAAAAAATCTTACAGTCTTCCTGAAGCTGGCTATACATTTTTCTTTGTGTTTCGATTACAAAGCTATTTTCCTGCTAAGTGTTGATGCTAAGATTTTAATAGCTACCTTGGCATGCAGATTATGCCTTGATTCTTCCAACCACATTAAACTTCAATTTACTGGATTTGATGTAAAGGACTTCTCATGGAACGGGCCAATTTTCTGCACCAATTAATATCATTCATGTAATGGTATTATTATGAAAACGATGCAAACTTTCATTTGGGTGGTGATGACAATCCACAAATGACATAAATTATTGAGGAGTACTTTTTAACAGATATTCATAGATAATATATGAACCTTCTTCATAATTAGCTTGTTAAAAATGAGGTTTCATTGTATTGTGCATCCTGCACAGACTACAATAGTACTGAGTCATCCAGATGTTGTTACCCTTAAATTCTTAATCAGTCTCTTTGCTTTAGTGCAACTTAGCTAGAAGTCAGCAACTATTCAGTGTTTGTAAGTTGAGAAAGCTTTTGATATGGTCTCTTGGAAATTTGTGAAGTAGGTTTTACATTTTTGTTATTTTTATTCCCATGAATGTTTGTGGTTTTACTGCATCAAGGCATTCTGTTCTTGAATAACTGGTGACTAAAGCTTTTAGTAGTCTGGGAAATCATTACGCTAGGCACAAAATATTTATTTCAAATGGAATAGATAGAAAGTTATGGTTACATGACCAGTCCTAATTAACTTGGTTTGGCTGATAGGAAAGCTTTCATTCTGTGTAATAGAAGCCCTTTATTTATTCATTTATATAACTGCCGTCCCACACATGTGAATCTCGGTGACTTAAAATTAAACCAAAATAATTTTGTTTCACAAGTTAAAACTCATATACATTAAAATGATTAAAACTGATTTAACCAAATACATTTAAAAAAATTCTATTGGCATATGATTCCTGAATCTAATCTGCATGAATTGTTTTCTGCAGTATAATTTTTTTTCTAAAATGACTAGCAGAATATGGTGCCTGTTAAAATTTTGGTTCTTACTGAATCAAGACCACTCGATTAAACATGAGCGGCATATATGTTTAGGATGTTAGAAGATACTGTACATATCTTTTTATATTCATGAATGGTATTGCTTATTAGAAGATGGATGGGAAGGTCGCAAATGGCAATCACATGACCCTAGGAAGCTGTAACCATTGTAAATACCATGCCAGTTGCCAAATGCCCAAATTTTGATTGTGCAACTGTGGGGATGATGCCGTGTTTGTAAGTTTGAGTCATAAGTTATTTGTTATCAAGCGCCAGGGAAATCAGGCAATTCAGGCAGTTCAAATGAGTGTAAAGATCTATTGCAAGTTTAAGCTCTCTACAAAAATCTGAGCTACTAACAGTTAAGGGAAATGAGCGGGAGTTAGGAAGGCATTCAAGATGGGCTGATCTTTTGCGGATGTGCAGGGACTCGTGACTTAATGACATTTTTGACCCCTCCCTCTGGTTCACCCTAGTCATCTCCTACACTTTTTTTTGTAATAGCTCTTGCACACTTCATTCAATATTATTTTTGTACTCTATAATTCCTTTGTCTCTTATCATATTTTTTGGTCATTTTTTTATTTGCTGGTTCCTCTACGAATTGATTGCCTTTTCTTTTTTTTCAGATGTCTCCCTCCCCTCCCATGGGTTAGGATTAGGATAATTGATTGATGGTGGACAGTTGTATTTGCACATTTATATACCCATCTCATAATCCCAACAAAGATATCTCACCAATCAATTATGTCAGCAGTGGATTTCATTTTCCACACCTTTTTGAAATTGCATTGGTATATACTTGACTACTGATTAGTAAAAAGAATGCAGACTTGAAATATTTTTTGGATTTAGCTTGAAAGCTGTTCTGTGACTTCTATGAAAATCTAGCAATCCATGTGCATTTGGGAACCAGTTTCAAAATTTGTGCACTTTGTGTGATAAGATATATGGGGAAATACTGAGTTGCTATAATTTCAACCCTTTTTACTGATGAAAAGCTTACATTTATTGCATAATTGGAATGGAAAAACAGCAGGTAAATCCATGCTGGGGGAAAACTGGCCCTATCACATGACCATCATCAATCAAATCTTTATTACAGTTATAGACCAGCAGTAAATCTGCCATACATGCCAGATGCCAACAACCTAAGTATGCAACAAGGGAGAAAGTTAAAATGTGTGAATACAGAGCTCGCTAATCTGGAAAAAAAATAATTCTGTCAGTTCATTTAGACCCTGAACCTCCCAGGGCTGGCAGAAGTATGGAGGTTGAGCACCAGTTTAATGTATCTGCCCACTGGGCTGCCACACTCTCAGACCATCTGCCACCACTGCCTCACTTTTGACTTGGGCACAGAAAGCTGTCAGCAAACTATTGTGAACCTCGGTGGTGCAGTGGTTAGAGTGCAGTACTTCTACTTCTACAGGCTACTTCTGCTGACTGTCAGCTGCCTGCAATTTGCCAGTTCAAATCCCACTATGCTCAAGGTTGACTCAGGCTTCCATTCTTCCAAGGTGGGTAAAACGAGGACCCAAAATTGTTGGGGGCAATAGGCTGACTCTGTAAACTGCCTAGAGAGGGCTGTAAAGAACTGTAAAGCAGTATATAAGTCTAAGTGTTATTGCTGTTGTGATTTCCTTACCAATAACAGGAACAGCGACTTGTATATGAGCTGCACAGTCCCATGCAGTCCAAGTAGCTGATGTCCCAAAGGAGAACAGCCTTAAAAGTATCTGTATTCCCCAACTTACAACATTTTTAATGACCATTTAATGTTACAATGGCACTGAAAAAAGTGATTTATGATTAGTCTTTGCATTGACGACCCATGGACTTGTGGCCAAAATTTGGGTGCTTGGCAACCAGCAACCCGTATTTAAAGATGGTTGTAGTTAAATATATGCTGGTTGCCAAGCACCCAAATTTTGGCCACAAGTCCATGGGTCAGTGCAAGGACTGATCATAAATCACTTTTTTGGAGTCATATGGTAGCCATTTTGCAACCTTCCCAGACATGTTTGACCAACAGTCAAGAGGAAAACCTAGATTTGCTTAAGGATCACACCATTCACAACAACTGCAGGGATTTGCTTAACCACCTTGCTTAGCAACAGAAATTTTGACTTCAGCTGTAATCTTAAGTCAAGGACTACCTAGGCAAGAAATGCTAGTCAAGCTTTATCTTCACAGCAACTCAATTTTGAGGTGTGCCATCATTTGTTCCCTACCTTAGGATCATCTTTTGTCCTTGAGAGTCCCTGACATGTGAGGAACAACTCCCCTCCCCTCTTCTTTCACTGGACAAGCCAGCGATCCCCCTGCTAAAGAGATGGGATCTCTGCTTTCCAATGATTCCCATTTTGCTGCCCAACTAAATTGATCCTTCCAATCTCTTTGCCAGAATTATAAGCCCCCTGACCTCTCATGAGGAGAAGTGAGGCATAATGGCCAAACAGATAGCAGAGAAGGGGCGGATAGGAACTTAATGATACCCTACCTTCTTCGGTGGGCAACAAAATTGCAACCATCCCCCTTAACAGCTAACATGAAGCTACTGCCCCTACAAAGATTATTGACTCAACGCAACCACTCAACATCCAGGTGACCAGCATAAGATCACCTAGAACAGGGGTGTCAAAATAACGGTCTGTGGGCTGGATGCATCATGCGCAGGCCACACCCACCCCAGCTCCTTGAAAGGGAAAAATGTCATGTGACAACAACATGACACGGCAAGTTTGATACCCGTGACCTAGAATATGCCTGGTTTGGCTAGCATCCATCCTAGATACTTCTTTTCCTGATTTCCTCTCCCACAATAACGTCATATTGCTACAGGAAATACAGAATGCTGATGACCTACAAAGGATGTCATTTATTTGCATTTGGAACTGAACCAGATGTAAAGCATAGAAGAATAAAAGGGGCTGGGATGGTGGTCCCATTATTCTGCATGTCCCCCCCCCAAACTCTAGTCATATCCAACTGACCCACCATGCACTCATTGCTAATAAATAGCCATCCAGAATCACTTTGTATACTGAGATCAGTGGCATATAAATTAAATAAATTAATACAAATAGAAGAGAATGTAAGTAATTCAAGGTTGAACTCTGGAGTCCTTGATGCTCCCTGAGCTTGGTGGTTGTTGTTGTTTTTTGTAGCCCATTCATTACCAAATTAGGTAACATCTTAAAATGTTACCTAGTTCAATAATGAAATATCTGCAAGAAAACAACCAAGCTGAGAGAGAGAACCAAGAATCCCACAAATAAATAAATGCTTGTCTGCCCTCAGTGAGGCCAGAAACCTCAGATCAGCCTCGTAGACTGAAGTGGACTGAACTTCTGCTGCTGACCTTATATAAGGGGACCTCACTACTATGCTATTAGGCTTATATTAAGGGGTCTCATTGCTAGGTTAGGCCCTAGTGACCACACACTCTGTGCCCAGCACAAGTGCCCCCAACTCTGAATTCGTCTTCACCTACTCCTCAATGCTCAGAAGATCAGAAATCAAACCTCTGCCTGGCTCAAAAGCTTTCAGGTTAAACCCCCACATTTTAAATGGTGCCCTTGAAAGTGATTATCTAATTCTGGGGTGTTAAACACAAGGCCCGAAGGCCGGATCTGGCCTGCAGGGTATTTAGATCTGGCCAACGGGGCTGCCCTGGAAACAGTGAAGGACTGGCCTGCGGTGCTTCTGCCAGCGAAAATGGGCTCTCGAGCTCTGTTTTCTGCTGCCACGGCCTCCTGCAACCCTTTGCCAGTGAAAATAGAGCTCAGGAGGATGGCCCTGCCGAGTTCTGTTTTCTCTGGCAAAAGGATTGCAGGAGGCCGTGGCAGCTGAAAATGGAGCTCAGGAGCCCATTTTGGTTGGCAGAGGGTTGCAGGAGGCCATGGCAGTTGGAAATGGAGCTTGGGAGCCTGTCTTCACTGGCAGAGCGCTTGGGCCACAGGTGCCCCCAACAGGAGTGGCGTCGAGCTGGCCCCACCCCCCCACTCCCGAGGTCAAACACAACCCTGATACAGGCCTCAATGAAATCGAGTTTGAGACTCCTGATCTGAGTTCACCTACTTTTCTGCTTCAGAATGGGTGCTCTCAATTATATCATTATGGGATGGCTACTTTGAGTCAGATGAATTCTATGAACATGGAGGGGGGGAAATCTTTAAAGGTACACCTTGGCGATTTGTTTGTTGAAAGCATCTGTTATTTGGATTACTTGATGCTAATAATATTGTTGCTTCTAGAGTTTCACAGCTGTTACAGAGTTTGAAGAAATCAATCAGGCTCCTAAGCAGCAATTTGTTTTTATAAGAAGTTGATGGAAACTGGTGAAATTGATATGAACTGGACTGTGGTATTAGCTACAGATCACTAGGAAACACTACATGACGAGTTTCATTCTTATTAGGACTCTTCAGGTATATATGTATGCTCCCTGCTGGAGTCAGTAAGGATGAAAAACAGTCATGTAGTGCCTCCTATATATATATTTTAGTGCCACAATATAGTACTCAAAGCTGGGTAAACTTTCCCTTAAGGCAGAGTTTTACAGTTTTAAGATGTGTGTACAGTTCCCGGAATTGCCCTTGAGGCCTTTAGCATGAGGCTCAGGCATCAAAGATCACAAACTTTTTAGTATGAGAATATATAGAAAAAAATAAAAGTATACTTGCTTAACAGCTTGTACTAACTATGTTAACTGATTATAGGTAGTCCTCAACTTATGACGGTTATCGAACCTGCAGTTACAATTGTAAGTCATGTCAGTTCTTTACCAGGTCATCCACATAATTGATCCAATTTTTATGACACTTTTTTATAAAGTTCGTTAAGTGAATCATCATGCTCATTAAGTGAAGCTATGGTTGTTAAGTGAATGCTGTGGTCATTAAGTGAGACCATTGTCTGCAGTGGGCATTTTTTGGTTGAATACCAGAATTAAATGATTTCATGTGACTGTGAGGCACAACAAAATGGTTGTAAATGCGGACCAATTGCAAATATGATCATGTGACCAGGGAGGGCATTGGAACTTTGAATTTGGGTTGTAGCAGTGGTGGTATTCTACCGGTTCGGCCTGGTTCTGCCGAGCCGCTAGCGGCGATGAGCAGTGGAGACCGAACCGGTTCTCTCCGCCGCTCTGCTGTTGGGCCCATCCGCTCGCCCGGGCTCCCATATTCACCTTTATTCCCTGCTTTTGAACCACAGCTGTTTTGTGTGGCACAGCAGAGTGCTGCACAGCAGCTGCTGAAGCTGCAGGGAGAGTACAGGCTTGCAGGAAGTGAGTTGGAACGCCACTGCGCCTGTGCAAAGTGTGCATTAGGCGCGCGCACGCAAAGTGTGTGCATGCGTGCAAAGCACGCCCACCAAACCATGCCCACCGAACCGGTGGTAAAAATCTTTGAATCCCACCACTGGGTTGTAGGTACCATTTTTGAGGTCTGTTGTAACTTCAAACAGTTGATAAGTCAAGGACTACCTGCACATATATTTTTAGAAATGCCCAGAATTTATAAGTCAGTAGAGAATTGCTTTAAAGAATGTGAAATTTTGACCAATGCCACAGAATTCTAGTATTCCAGGTATACTAGAAAGCTCAAGTAATGTTTAATGAGGGTTGATTGCAATTGCCTTGTTAATGGAGAAAGAATTGAGGAATTGGAACATTAATTGCTTGCTCTGGTCTTTTAGAAAAAGCATAGCTACATTTTGGATTGAAATCCAAAGGATTATTAACATGATTTAGCAAGATTGCTGTACGTGAAGAATCCATATGTTCTGCTTGATAACATTTACAATGCTTGAAATGTGTCAAAACATCAGGAATTGTGAGTTTTTCACTCATAAGGGATAACCAAAGAGCTATTGAATGGATAAATGTACACCGGTGTATTGTTGATGTGTACTATCTGTCAGTATTCAGATTAGAATCCTCCCCCACTTTTTGCTATCTGCTTTTAACAAATGGTAAGGCAGAGAATATTTAAGCGATTGGTAAATTTGCCAGGGGGAAATCGTTCAGGTTGAGATATTTTTCATGCCTATTTTGAACGTACATCATATGTTACAGCTGTGTAATAGCTACCATATATATGTCTTTTTTACACAAAGAAGAGGGAGTCACGCTATTCTCCAAAGCACCTGAGAGCAGGACAAGAAGCAATGAGTGGAAACTAATCAAGGACAGAAGCAGCCTGGAACTAAGAAGAAATTTCCTAACAATTGTAACAATTAATCAGTGGAACGATTTGCCTCCAGAAGTTGTGAACACTCCAACACTGGAAGTTTTTAAAAATATATTGGATAACCATTTGTCTGAAATGGTATAGGACCATGATGGCAAGCCTATGGCATGCGTGCCACAGGTGGCACGCAGAGCCATTTGTGCCAGCACGCAAGCCGCAGACAAACTTACCTCACTGCATATGCACGTGCCTCACAGCTGATTTTCAGCTGGTTTGAGGTCTTTTTTGGCTTCCCAGAAGCTTGAAAAAAACCTCTGCAGGCCGAAGAGGCCCGTTTTGTCACTTCCTGAATACCGGAAGTGATAAAATGGGCTTATTCGGCCTGCAGAGGCTTTTTTCAAGCCTCTGGGAGGTCAAAAAAAGATCTCAAACCAGCCAAAAAACAGCTGTGAGGTGCAGTGCAGGTAAGCGGGGGCGGCAGTGGGATTGCACACGCATTTCAGGGGGTGTGGGAGGCACACATTGCCTTTTGGGTGCTGGCATGTGAGTGCCTGCGTGCCAGTGCACACACAATTTTTGGCACAGGAGCCCAGAAAGGTTAGCCACTACTGGTATAGGGTCTCTTGCTTGAGCAGAGAGTTAGACTAGAAACCTCCAAGGTCCCTTCCAACTCTGTTATTCTGTCAAACTGGTAAAAAAAAGGTGAGAAATTACAGCAAAATCACAATAAAAATCCAAGTTATAACTCTTAAGATGGGGAGGGAGGGTGTTACTTGTTCATAGACCAACTCTAGTGTGATGTCCTCCATTGGGGCCCTAAGACAACTGAGCCAGGTCTTCAAGCTATTGCAGAAGTTCAGGTGGATGGAAGCAACATGTTCAAAAAGGCAGGAGCCACAGCAGAAAAGGCTCTTTTTCCACCAGCCAGAATTCCCTGGCCAATGGGGTCTGCAGCATGCCTCCTCTGTCCCCATGGGTAGGGTGGGCTACTCCCAATGGAGTAAGATGGTTCCTCAACTAGCTTGGACCCATGGCATGCTGGGATCTAAAGGTGATAACCAATAGCTTGAATTGCACCTAGAAACATACTGGCAGCCAGTGTAGCTTGCCATGTATTATGGGCTACCCTAGGGCCCCAAAACTGCCATGCTGCCACACTCTGCACCCGTTGTAGCTTCCAAAAGCTCTTCAAGGATAGCCCCATGTAGAGCGCATAGCAGTAGTCCAGACAGAAGATGTCCAGGTGAGGCTGCAACTAGTGCACAACCCAAAGTTCCTTTGAGCAGGATTCGCGAGTCCAGGAGAAGCCGCAGTTGTACATCAAGTCTGTCTGAGATAGTGTCACCCCCACCCAGAATTAAGGATGTCAAAATCCCAGATCTCAAAGCTCCCATCTAGCCCTCCACAGCCTCCAGGCACCGTGAGAGGGCAGCAACAGCATCACTTGGGTCAACGAGGGACAGAGATATGAAGTTGAGTATTGTCAGCTTATTGATGACACCTCAACCCATGATGACAGATGAACTCACCCAGAGACTTCATGTAGATGTTAAAAAGGGAGTAGAGAGAGTACTGAGTCCTGTGACACATCACAAAACAGCAGCCATGGGCTGGATTTCACGCTTCCTATTCACTCTGATTGGGACTGGCCTTGGAGAAAGGAACCAAACTAGCATACGACTGTGTTGCCTAGCCCCAGACCTGTAGCCGACCCAAAAGGATGGTTGATGATATCAAAGGCTGGTGAGAGAGCAAGGAGAGCAAGGATGGCTACATTACCATCCTGTTCTCACGCATCCACAAATGTGACCAATGTTGTTTCTGTCCCATAACCAGCCCTGAATCCTGTCCTGTTCCATCCAGGATCCTCTGAAGCTACCAAGCAACTGGACAAAAATTGTCTAGACAAGTGGGATCAAGCAGTGCTTTATTTTTAAAGGAGGGAGTCCTCCTTAAAAGGCCTTGGGAATGTCCCCTCCTGCAGTGAAGAATCTACCACTGTTTGGATCCACCTGTTAGTCACCATCCTGGAGGCTTTTGTCAACCAGGAAGGACAAGGATCTAATTGACAGGTGGTTGCATTGACAGTGTTGAGCACCCTGTCCACTTCTTCAGGTCTAACAGGATCAAATTGACCCCGGATAACCGAGCAAGACTTTCCTCTGACATCTGACACGGAGCTGCACCACGCATGGATTCCAACTGGGAAAGAATCTAAGTGACTTTGTCCATTAGATAGTGAACAAATTCCTCTGCACAGCTTTGAAGGTCATCGCTCAAGCCCTGTCCCATGATCCAGGTAATCCGGAACAGGGCTGTTAGGCGACACTCCATGCACGCCAGAAGGGCAGAGAAGTAATGCTCTCTTGCTGCTCTTACTCCGTTAGGTAGGCCTTAATAATGGCTCTGTCCAGTTGGAGTCATCCTTCATTTTCCTCCAGTGGTGCTTTAGGCTTTTCTTAACCCTTTTCAGAGCCCGCAACTCTTCTGTGAGCCGCAGGGAGCACCAGGAGCAATGAGTCGAGAGAGGACACACACAGTGGGCATCGGCTGGAGCCAAGCTAATGGAGCCCAGTTTCTTAGTTGCCACACTGGAAAGGAGGGAAGGGATAGCATGGAGGGGATTTGGGGAAGGAAACACTGAGGATTGAGAGCTGGACGGCATTGCGTAGCAATCAGGGGCAGAATGGTAGACAACTGTGGCTGGAGCTGACTGAGGGAGAAGCTCCTGATGACATTCCTGTTACTAATGGTCAACCTGAGTGATTCAAAGCACCTGGAGGGGATGGGGAATCCCAACCCTTATGTCACTGCCTGTGGAAGTCACGCAGAGCTAACTTTACCTTACTACATGCTGTGTCAATGTACTTTATATAGAATTCAGAATAGAGCTGGAAGGGACCCTGGAGGTCTTCTAGTCCAACCCTCTACCAAGCGGGAAACCCTATACCATTTCAGATATGCGGCTGTCTAGTTTCTTCTTAAAAACCTCCAGTGATGAAACACTCATAACTTCTGAAGGCAAGCTGTTCCACTGGTTATTTGTCCTCACTGTTAGGAAGTTTCTCCTTAATTCCAGGATGCATCTCTCTTTTGTTGGTTCCAACTATTGTTTCTTGTCCTGCCTTCTGGTGCTTTGTAGAATAATTTGATCCCCCTCTTCTTTGTGGCAGCCCTTCAAATACTGGAATATTGCTATCCTGTCGCCCCTAATTCTTCTTTTCTTTAGAGTAGCCAACCAAATCCTTGCAGCTGTTCTTCGTAAGTGTTAGTCTCCATCCCTTTGATCATCTTAGTTGCTCTTCTCTGAACATTTTTCAAGGTCTCAACATCTTTTTTGTAGTCTGGTGACCAGAACTGGTTGCAGTGTTCCAGGTTTTGTTGTGGGCTTTCTCTGCCTAATTCATATATTTCAAGCTCAATTTTTTTTTACGATGTAAACATTTTTCTACATAGACCAGAGTTGCACAATTAGAGGTCCAGGACTGTATCCACCTATTTAAAGCAGCATTTCTCAACTGGGCAACTTGAAGTTGTCTGGACTTCAGCTTGCTGACTGAGGAATTCTGGGAGTTGAAGTCCAAACATCCTCATCCCAAAGGTGCTTTACAAAAGGTTGTCTAGTCTCTTCTTAAAAACCTCCAGTGTTGGAGCACCCACAACTTCTGGAGGCAAAGCTGTTCCACTGGTTGATTGTCCTCACTGTGTCTCTCCTTGGTTAGTTTCCATCCATTGTTTCTTGTCTTGCCTTCAGGTGCATTGGAAAATAAATTGACCCTCCCCCCTCTTTGTGGCAGCCCCTCAAATATTGGAATATTGCTATCATGTCCCCCCTAGTCCTTCTTTTCTCTAGACTAACCATACCCAATTCCTTCAATCGTTCTTCATATTTGTGTTTTTCTTCCCTTCTTTTTCCTTAATTCCCCCCCGCCCCCTTTCCTGCTAGCAGCAGAGGTCAGGACAAGAATGGCCAGAAGGGGGTTAAAGAGAGATCCAACAATGTTCACGTAACAGATTTGTTCATGATTGGAGCATTGGAGTCTTAACTTGTTGGGTGCGCTGCTCGGAACTATGACACACAGACACAATCCTATCTAAAGCCTTGGCTGTCCTTTGATTCCCAGTTTCAGTAGGGCTGCACAGCAGAACTCTCAGGATACACCCCAGTTTCCCCTGGAACCCTTTTGGGTCCATCAGATGCTGGAAGCAGGCCTCTCGAATGGGTCCAGCCTCCCTGTGGAGCATAAGGGAGTCTCAAGGACATCAGGGCATGACCAGGCCATGACAAGAGGGATAATGTTAAACTTCTCACCAGATCACGTTGCCGTTGCTCTGACATGTCTGGTATGTGACCACTGTCCTCAGTTGGGCCTATGATGATCTGGGATAGACTCATTGCTGCCATGGTGATCATGAACTCCTGGGCCGCTTCTGAGGTCAAACCCCCGGGTGGGAAATAAGTTTCCCCTGGGTGGGAAACTCCACTGCCAGGCCCGAGATAGCCTCCAGCAGCTCAGGGGAGAAGATTGCCATGCAGCAGGGAGGCGGGTACAGTAGCAACACTCCCAACAGATCCTGTGAACCCAGCTTCAAAAATAGGATCTCACAACCAGAGATTTGGGGTGCAAGCCCCCCTGAAGGCCAAAAGAGACTCCCTGATGACCACTGCCACCACATCTTCCCTGCCCTGGTGCCAAACTCTACACCAGGTTTGACACATCTCTGAGAGGGGAACTCTACCTTCTGGGGTCAGCCAGGTCTTGGTGATGCATGCTAGGTTAGCCCATTCCTCCTTCATAAGATCTTGAATAAGGGGAACATTATTATTATTAACCAACCTGACATTCACCAGCAGCAGCTCAAGCTCTGGGTCCCCGGGAGATATGCTGTCCTGAATTCGGGGGGCCAGAACATACCACTAATATTACACATTGGGGGAATCTTCGAAGCCCTGTGATAGCCTGCCTTCATGCTGGCTGGGGAATTCTGGGAATTGAAGTCCACACAGCTTAAAATTGTGGAGGTTGGGAAACGTTGATTTAGGTCAGTTGGATACAATATTTGAGGTAGACTCTAATATAGTGCTTTTCAATCTCAGAGCCTTTATGATATGAAAATCCAGAATTCCTCACCACCCATGATAGTTGTGGGAGTTGAATACACCTCCTAAATATTCTGAGATAGAGAAACACTGTTTTAACACTTGCAAGATAAGGTGTAGTAGCTATTGCTTTTTGTGATTCGAAACTCTTATTTTCGTTGATGCAGTTAAAAACAGTGTTTGTCTTTTTTGTTTTGTTTTACAGTCATGTCTAATTGATGATTCCTACACAATTTGTGATCAGTTACGGTGTGTTGTGCTGTGCTGTGGTGGACCCAGCCAATTGTGATTTATTCAGTAAACAAAGCATGGTGTAGTGTGATACATGAAGTCAATCAAAAAGTCTTGGAGCACGTTCAAGACTAATTATTTGGATACAATTTAGTTGGTATGTTTTGTTAAGTATTAAGATTCATGGATTTTAGTCCATGAAAACTTATGCTGCAATAAAATTAGGGCTCTTTAAACTGCTGTTGTGTTTGCTTTGATTTCAAGCTAAATATTCACATGTGGACATTAGCTTTTATGTTCAAATAGTCCATCTGTCTGTATTTCCCTGAAGCTGGACCAAATACTTCGTTCACTGCAGATACCATAATCATGATGTTTATATTAGCATCCAATGTGAATCTGGATCTTGGATATTTCTACTTCACTTACAGTGTTTCTGGGAAAAATAGGATTGGGGATACTGTTAGAACTGCATCAGAGTAATTTTTTTTGGCTACTAAAAATAAATTATTTTGTGAATGAAAACACTCCAGCATCTGTAATAGAGCAATATCTTTAGGAGAATAAGTCAGAACAATCTAAGTTCACTATAGGTAAAAGTGAAGGTTCCCCTCGCACATATGTGCTAGTGGTTTCTGGCTCTAGGGGGCGGTGCTCATCTCCATTACAAAGCGGAAGAGTCAGTGCTGTCCGAAGACGTCTCTGTGGTCATGTGGCCGGCATGAATAAACGCCAAAGGCACACGGAACACTATTATCTTCCCACCAAAGTGGTCCCTATTTTTCTGCTTGCATTTTTACATGCTTTTGAACTGCTAGGTTGGCTGAAGCTGGGACAAGTAACGGGAGCTCACTCCATTACGCGCTGCTAGGGATTCGAACCGCCGAACTGCCGACCTTTCTGATCAACAAGCTCAGCATCTTAGTCACTGAGCCACAGTCTCCTTAAGGTTCACTATATCTATCTCTTAAAAATTACCTTAAGAGGAGTTCTTCACATGTTACCATACAGGCACTTAAGGAAAACCAGCATGGATCTTGTACAGTGGGGCAGAAATGACTGAAATAAATCCCAAGATTCTGCGCTTTGAAATATACAGTATAGAGTTGAGTTCGCTATGTCAGGCAAGATACTCATTCTGGAGAGATTACTTTAGCCATTTTATTTATTATAAGGGTCCCCCTCCCCCTCATGAGGTTTTGGAATGGAGTGAGTGACACATGGAAGAATGATGATTGTGGCATTTACACAATACGTTTAGCCAAGTTAAATACCAGACAGTTGCATTTGTACAAGTATTGCTCTCTTGTGCTTTAGTGTGTGTTTGGTGAGCACAGTCTGTTTAGCTGGTTTATGAATCAGTGTCCTGGGCAAAGCCAGAAAATGGGTTAATTCACTAACCATGTTGAGTGTTGTTCAAATCTAGCTGATCTGGCTTTCCTTGAAAACCATCTGTTTCTCTCTTTTGCAACTCTGAAAAATTTGCCTTGAGGTTTAACCTGAATCAATGCAGCATCCTGTTTACACATTCCATTGTGCTGGGCTGACAACCCACCAACTTGCTCTTTTATTTCTTGATGGGGGTGGACCAGAGGGAGGGGGGAGTGTTGGGGAAGAAAAGTAAGGAAATCAGGAGTGTGGACATCCACATTTGCAGAAGGATATTTGAGTGGATTAACATCTCTGGGAACTTGCTGAAAATGTGTTGCATTAAAAAAAAGTTGTGCAGAGAAGAGGATTGGGGTGGTGGTGCTGAAGGCTAAAACATGAAGATTGGTTGCAGGAATTGGGTATGTCTAATCTAGTGAAAAGAAGAACTGGGGGTGACATGATAGCAGTGTCCCAATATTTGAGGGGCTACCACAAAGAAGAGGAGGTCAATCTGTTTTTCAATGCATCAGAAGACAAGAAAACAAAGTTCCTGCTTGGGTGGAGGGTTGGACTAGATGACCTACAAAGTCCCTTCCGACTCTGTTTATCTGTAATCTGTAAAAGTTAATCTGTAAAGAAACAATGAATGGAAACTGAACAAAAAGAGAAACTACCTAAAATTGAGGAAAAAATTCCTGATGGTAAGAACAATCAACCAGTGGAACAACTTGCCTTAGGAAGTTGTGGTTACTCCAATACCAGAAGCTTTTAAGAAGAGACTGGACAGCCATTTGTCTAAAATGGTATAAATTCTTCTGTTTGAACAGGGGGTTGGACTAGAAGACCTACAGGGTCCCTTCCAACTCTGTTATTCTAGTTTCTGTAATATTTGGATAAGAAGACTTAATACTTTTTATGTCTTGAGACTTGAACGTCAAGGAAAAAAGGGTCTTATTTTGCCCTTGAAAATCAGGAATATTGAAGAGGAGGACAGGAGAAAAAAAATTAAGGAAGTGGGAAGGAAAGACTTGATTTTTTTGTCTTCTCTGCTTCTTGTGCCATACCCGTTATCAGACATCGATCATGTTGGCGATCCTATTTTTATCAACAGCTGCATGAAAAAGTGCTGCTGAGTTTTGACCAAGCCGGTCCTTAGATTTTGAAGCCATGATGCTCTTCTTCTGTCTGGACCTCGTTTGTCTTCAATCTTTCCCTGGAGGATTAAGTGAAGTATGCCGTATTTTTCTGGGAGTGTACTATATTTTTCTGGGATTTTTTTTGTCACATTCTCCTTTCCCAATAGCTTCACATTTCTATCTGAGGGAATCAGTCTTTCGTCCTTCAGGAGTTGATTTGTTTCTCAGTGAGAAAATAAAAAATCATGGATTTTTAAAAAATACTAGATTTCATCTTGGCGTTGCCTAATGTATGAAACCAGCCACTCTCAGTTGTGCAAATAAACCAAAAACACAACAGATCATAGCTTGGGGTGATGTGTGAACTCAGCTCTGTATGTATGTATATGTATATGTATATATGTACATATTTTATTGATTTCCTTCCCTTCACACACTCACACACACACACAGTATATATATATATCCTTCCCTTCTCACACACACACACACACACACACACACACATATATATATATACATATACACACATGTGTATGTGTGTGTATATGTATTTATATATGTGTGTGTGTGTGCGCGTGAGAAGGGAAGGATATATACGTATGTGTGTGTATGTATATATATGTGTGTGTGTGCGTGAGAAGGGAAAGATATATATATATATACATGTGTGTGTGTGTGCGCGCGTGAAGGGAAGGAAATCAATAAAATACATTAGGCCTTTCCATGTACTTATCAGCTTCATTGCTTGGGAGAATTTGAATAGAAACTGATTGGGCTTATGTGAATTTTTTAGTTTTTTTTTATTTGAGTTTCTGGAGAATAATTATAGGACAGGCAAAATGGCAGAATAGAAAAGGAGGATATTACACAATATTAGTGATGCCACTTGTCAGGTGGGCTTGCAACTGAATTTAGGGATGTTTTGGTCAGCATCTTGCTAGAGGATTGTGAGCATACTGTCAAGCATCAGGGACATCAGAAGTTCCAGGCAGTTCAAAAGAATCATTGCAAGCTTAAGCTCTCCACAAGAATCTGAACTACTAACAGCCAAAGCAAATTGGTGGTAAATAAGAATCAAAGAATTCAAGGTGGGCTGGACAAGATCTCTCTTGTGGGTGCGAAGGCAAGGGTGGGATTCTACCAGTTCTGTCTGGCTCTGTAGAACTGGTAGCTCTGAAGAGCAGTAGACATAGAACTGGTTCTATGTCTGCTGTTGTTTTGGCCTACCTGCCCAGCCGGGCTCTTACCTGACCTTTATTTCCTGCTTTTTCAAGCTTACCTGCTGTGCGAGGCACAGCTGCAGTTGAAAAAGCAGGAAAAAAAGTGCTGTTTTAAACGCTGCTTCTCTGCACTCAGCACTGGTCAGCTGTCCAGTCAGCAAGCTGAAGCTGGATGAGGAACTCTGGGAGTTGAAGTCCACAAGTCTTAAAATTGCCAAGGTTGGAGACCCCCGATGTAGAAGATCTTGTGCTGAGCAGAGAGTTGGATTAGATGACCTCCATAGTTCTTTCTTTTCCATTATTGTATGATACTTTGCACGAGGTGAATCAGAAAGGAAATGCTGATCCACACTGAGAATCTCTAGCTAATGGACCTCATTGCCACAAGCTGCAGTAATGGCCACTTGTGTCCTATTATGCTGGCTGGGGAATTCTAGGAGTTGAAATCCACACAACTTAAAGTTGCCAAGATTGGGAAACGCTGCCATAAACACTCTCAATCAACGAGAGCTACAGTGCTGTTTTGGATAAAGTGAGTATGGGTAGCCCTCCCTCTTTCTCTCTTTCTCTCTCCCTCCCTTCCTCTCTCATCATGCCTATCATATGGGAAGAAGGCCCATACCTTCCAGCTTGCATATGGGGAAAAAAATACTGTCCAAAGTCCATTTCTCCCCCTTCCTCTCTTCCTCCCTCTTGCCCTCCCCTATCTCGACCTGCGTAGGTAGGAATGTGGCACGGCCAGTAGAGAAATAGGTTGACCTGTCACCTTCATCAAGCCGGTCAGTCATAAAATGCCGGCGCCTCTCGCCAGCTAGCGTTCTCTCCTTTGATGAGATTGCTGTGGCCTGGCTGTATTTCACAAGCCTTCTGAGGCTGCTGTTAAACTATTACATCTGCCTACTCTTTTTCCTGTGCTTTCTACCAGCCTAGAGCTCTTTGTGCAGTGGGAGGGGGCAGGAGAGTGCGGGGTGGGGGTGGGGGGGGTGGAGGAAAGAAAGATCCACATTAGTGCATGGAAAGAAATAATAGTCATAGATGTTCTTTCTCGTAACAATCTGTTGGAAAATGCACCACTCTGCTGCGTGCCCTTCAGTCCTTCCTCGCCTTGCTTAATTCTTTCCTACCTGGAAGCAAGACTGATTGCAGCCAAAGAGGGAGGGGAGGGGGGGGCACGGGGAAAGATAAATTCTATGTTTCTAACCCTGGCATTTGGTTATTGAGGCCAGTAGGTGGGGATAGATCTTAAACCTGGTAGCCAACTCTTAGTCACTGGCTGTTCTGTTCTCCGCTCTCTGCCAGGCTTCTAATAGTTGTCTCCGGCAGATGTTTTTTTTGGGGGGGTTGCGTGTGTACAACCTCCTTTTACTTAACGCCAGTAGCCAGCATTCCAGCTCAAGATCTCCGGATAATAAAAAAAAATCTCTACTCAGCCAGGCAGCCACCTCTGGTGGACTTCTGGTTGGTAGTAGGGTTTATGCAGTTCAGATGCGACAGCTGGTAAGGTTGGTCTACTAGATATACTGGCAGGATAAACAGTCTCAGCAGAATTTCTTGTGAAGTGGCTTATCAGTACAGACACTTTGGTCGGGCACTAGTCTTGCCCAATTGTTTCCGATTCTCTCAATTTATCACAGTGTAGAAACAGGAATGAAAACAGTAGCCTGTTTCTTCTGTCGGTCCAGTTAAAAGCCTACGGATTTGTTGCAGGGTGATTCCTTTAGCTGTAATAACTCCGCCAATTCACTGGCTTGCTTTTAGTGCCCCTTAAGGCAAGGCCTGTCATTTCATCTTGGGGCAATGGGTTCTGTCCTTTAATGAGGGGTTGAATAAAGAGGTCCCATCCCTCGGTTGAAATCTACTGACTGTCAGTCCCAGGAGCTGACCTCAATTTGCACAAAGGAGTTTCTCCTCAATGCATGCTTTTTTGAATTATGGGCTTTCTTCCATTTTTCAAGAGTACGGGGAAAAAAAAGATAAGTGCCGAGTTTTTAGAAAAAGGAATTAAGTTTGTAGAGAATCTGCACATCTTGGGAGCGTTAGCTCACCCAATGTAGGTGCCTGCTTGAGTTAGTTCGTTTGCTTATTTATTTTATGGGGTTTGTAACCAGTTTTAATGCCACAAACCTGGGAAAGCTTACCACATAATAAGGTATAAAGGAAAAAAAATATCTAAGAATGCAGAACTGCCCTTGAGAGGGCCACCGCTAACTAATCACTAAAGTTAAAAATATGGCACAATAGGGTTGCTTTGATCTTAATTGATTTTAATTTTCCCAAAAGCCAGAAGGGAGGGGACTGAATAAACCTTGGGGGGAGCTAGAAGCTCCAGAACATGGAGGGGGGCAGAGTAAAAAAGGCCTGCTGACTGGGTGAAAGCAGGCTCAATAGCAGTAACTGTGAGAGGGATCTTGGAGTCTTAGTGGACAATCAACTAAATATGAGCCAGCAGTGTGCAGCCGCCGCCAAAAAAAAGCTAATGCAATCCTAAGTTGTATTAACAGAGGGATACAGTCAAGATCAAGGGAAGTACTAATACCACTCTATAAAGCCTTAGTAAGACCATACCTAGAGTACTGCATTCAGTTTTGGTCACCACATTATAAAAAAGATGTTGAGACTCCGGAAAAAGTACAGAGAAGAGCAACCAGGATGATTAGGAGACTGGAGATTAAGGCATATGAAGAACGGTTGCAGGAACTGGGCTTGGCTAGTCTAGTAAAGAGAAGGACCGGGGAGACATGATAGCGGTCTTCCAATATTTGAGGGGCTACCACAGGGAGGAAGGAGGCAAGCTATTTTCTAAAGCACCTGTAGGCCAGACAAGGAACAATGGATGGAAACTGAACAAGGAGAGATTCAACCTGGAAATAAGGAGAAACTTTCTGACAGGGAGAACAATCAACCAATGGAACAGAAGTTGCCCTCGGAAGTTGTGGGAGCACCATCAGTTGAGACCTTCAAGAAGAAATTGGACTGCCATTTGTCAGAAATGGTGTAGGGTCTCCCGCTTGGGCAGGGGGTTGGACTAGATGACCTACAAGATCCCTTCCAACTCTGATTATCTGCTATTATCTGTTATTATTAAATGTTATCTGTTATTATTAAATGTTAACCAAGGCAAGGGAGTACCCAACATAACCTTGTTAGAAGAACAACAAATATGACTAGGAATCTGGACACTAAAATATGTGATGAATAGTTGCAGGAATTGGGAATGTTTGGTCTAATGAAGACAAGAACTAGATAGGTAAGACATGATAGCAGTCCTCCAATATTTGAGACTTTGTCACCAAGAAGAGGGGAACAATCCATTCTCTAAAGCATCTGAGGGCAAGACAAGAAGCCATGGGATGCAAACTTATCAAAGAGAATTCCAACCTAGAATTAAGGAGAGATTTCCTGCCAGTGAAAATAATTAATCAGTGAAACGACTTGCCTCCAGAGGTTGTAGGTTCTCCACCACTGAATGCTTTTAAGAGGAGATTGGAGAGCCATTTTTCTGGAATGGTGTAGGGTTTCCTGCTTTTACAGGGAGTTGGACTAGAAGACCTGCAAGATCCATTCCAACCCTGTTATTTATTCTGATAGAGATTTCCATGCATGGAGGTAGAGATGCCCTTGTCTGGATAGAAGGTTGGTTGAACTGTTGGCCCAGAAGGTGATGGTGTGTGACAACAGAGAGGAAGACTGCATGATTGATTCATCAACCCTGGACATCCAACTAATCCTTAGAAACCTACAAAGGTCAGCCTGACTAGGTGAGAGCTCTTACAGTATTTTTATCCCAAATCAAGGAGATTAGACATGTGAAAAAGAGCTGTGATAACATGGTTTTTAGGTGCCTTCATTAGTGTATTTCCCCTTTTCTTTTTCTAGGATTCAGTTGCTGAGAAACTCTATGCTAGAGCAGGGGTCCCCAACTCCTGGTCCAAGGATCAGCAGTGGTCCACAAGCATGCCAGCAACCGGTCCATGCAAACCAGCGAAGCCCCATCCACAGGATGCAGGCAGCATGCAAAACTACGCACCCTCCAGTCCACTGGAAAATCTTTCCCCATGGAACCGGCCCCTGGTGCCCAAAAAGTTGGGGGCCACTACTCTAGAAGCTGTGGGTTGAGTTGGTTCTTTGCTTTCCTCCCCCTCAACCAGTTCATTTCCTGGAGCTCCTCTGAAAACTCTCCACCCTGCCTTCTCCCCTCCCATCATATTCCATGCAGTAACTAATGCTTCAGTTGAACCAGGGATCAGAGGCTCAGGAAGAACCCCAAGTTTGGTCTGTGCGAATATAAAAAGTGCCTTCAGTGGCTTTCGCTAAAGCTTCCATTGTCCAATGGTCTGCTGCTCTTAGGCATCCTGTAGTAACAGCTGATATGCAGAATAAATGGCTGGTATTTGGAGATAGGCAGCTTCCGAGTATGGAGACTATTTAGCTTGAACGAAGCGTGATGCCACCTCCCCTTCTGGAAATCACTTCTCGCTGGTGCTTTTTGGCTTGAGTATTTTAATCTCTACTGCGGCACATTGAAGTAAATAATAACTGCGCTTAGCCATATTTCTTTTCCTTGCCTCTTTCTCGTTTCTATCGGAGAGAAGGAAAGCTGTGAACCTGAATGATGGGTGTTCACAACCTGGAGCTGCTTTTATTTCACTTTACGCAGATCTTCTATAGGGATCTTTAGCAAGAGTATTTTTATTCCCTTTTGTGATTTTTTTCTCCTGCGTTTACTCACAGATGGGTATGTTATTTTTGTTTTCTGATTTTCAAGAGATCCCTTCCAGGCGAATCACTCTTCCAAGGATTCTCTGAATGGCTGCCAAGCAAGTGCAGATAGAAATAGATGCATGCAAGCACGCAAACCTACATATATTCCTGCTTAGTTCTCCCAGGGCCCCATTGTTCTTAAGATTGGCTTTTCGCAAAAAAAAGCCACCTTGGGGAAAAGTGCTAATTGCACAGATACGAATAAACAGATCGCTTAGAATTCATCTAGAAAGAGTGGAGAGCATAGCAACAAAGATGATTAGGGGACTGGAAACTAAAACAGATGAAGAACTGTTGCAGGAATTGAGTATGTCTAATTTAATGAAAAGAAGGAATAGGGATAACATGATTGCAAAGTTCCAATATCTAAGGAGCTGCTACAATGATGAGGGAGTCAGTCTATTCTCCAAAGCAGGGGACACAGAATAGTAGTGTTGGAAGAGACCTTGGAGGTTTTCTAGTCCACCCTGCTGCTTGAGCAACAGACTCTACCATTTCAGACAAATGGTTGTCCTGTCTCATTTTGAAAGTCTCCAGTGATACAGCACCCACAACTTCTGAAGGCAAACTGTTCCATTGGATGATTGCTCTCACCGTTAGGAAATTTCTTCTTAGTTCCAGGTTGCTTCTCTCCTTGGTTAGTTTCCAACCATTGTTTCTTTTTCTTGCCTTTGTGGTGCTTTGGAAAATAGTTTGACACCCTGGTCTTTGTAGGAGCCCCTCAAATATTGGAACAGTGCTATCATTTTACCCCAGTCCTTCTTTTCACTAGACTGGATATACCTAATTCCAGGGGTGGGATTCAAATTTTTTAACAACCATTTCTATGGGTGTGGCTTAGGTGGTGGGCATGGCTTGGTGGGCATGTTATTGGCTGGTCGTGGTCAACTCAATATCACTCATATCGAGGCACGCATCTCCTCACCTGGCCTCTCATGACTGTGGGAATGGAGTCGTAAGTGTGAAAAATGGTCATAAGTCACTTTTTTCAGTGCCATCGTAACTTTGAATGGTCACTCCACACAAGCAAAGTACCAGCAAAGGAGGGGGAAAAAACTCCAGAGACCTTCCTGAGACAGAAAGTCTAGTCCTGCCAAGAATGTAATAAGGGTTAACGGAGAGGCAGTTTCTGTAAGCAACACCAGAATGTTTCCTTCCTGCCTTCCTTACAGAATTAGGCCAGGAATTTCTTCTAACAACCAGTTCTCCGAACTGCTTAGAAGGTTAACAACCGGTTCTAGCGAATAGGTGCGAACTGGTAGAATCCCACGCCTGCCTAATTCCTGTAATCATTCTTTGTATGTTTTAACCTCCATTCTCCTAATCATTTTTTGTTGCTCTTCTCTGCACTCTTTCTAGAATCTCAACAACTTTTTTTATATTGTGGTGACCAGAACTGGATGCGGTATTTCAAGAGTAACGCTTTGTAAAGTGGTACTAGAACTTCACGTGATCTTGATTCTATCCTTTTATTTACTACTTCATTATTATGCACCTGAGAGCAGAACAAGAAGCAGTGGCTGAAAACTAATTAAGGAGAGAACCAACATAGAAATAAGGAGAAATTTCCTGACAGTTAAAACAATCAATCAATGGAATGCCTTGCCTTCAGAAATTGTGGGTGCTTCATCACTGGAGCTTTTAAGAAGAGATTAGGCAACCATTTCTCTGAAATACGGTTCAGGGTTTCCTGCTTGAACAAGAGGTTGGATTAGAAAACCTCCAAGTTCCCTCTCCAACTCTGTTTTCTGTCAGTCCCTGAGTTTGCTTCCCCACCTCTTCCCTTCTTACCTCCTTTTTCACCCCGTTGCAAGAGTTCTCTACCTAGTGAAACATTGTGGGAGATTTTTTTTAAAAAGGAGATAAAATAGTTTAATCAAATAAAGTCTTTTTTTACTACATATATCACACACAGTCAAAATTGTGCTCTTTGGGGCTCCAGACAATATTAATTGCCTCTCCATGCTGGGGATGGGAGAGCTCAGTGATTGGTGCATTCCTGCCCTCTTGAACATACCAGTCGTTTGGGATGAAGAAATGCATTCGCTATGTCAAGGGTTAATCTACTCTGTTTCTATATTAGTTTAATTGTCATGGATACTTCTTGATCTCTGGAATGGTAGTTTGCATACTTTCTCAATAACAGTGGTGCAGGGGGATATTTATTTATCAATGCAGATTAATGTGCCTTGTTCTTAAGGCATGGCTGTAGAATATTGATCATGGTGGGCTTAGCTGTGTTCTTGTAAATTGTTACTAACTTTCTGCTTGAATACCCTGATAGCTTTTCAATACCTCCAGGTTTTTCTGGAACCAGTGAATTTTGTGAAAATAAAACACAAAGACTACATTAGCAACACTGATGTGGGGTTTGCAAGGGTCATTATACCCGTGATGGCGAACCTATGGCACGTGTACCACAGGTGGCACACAGAGCCATTTGTGCCGGCATACGAGCTGCAGGCAAACCTACCTTACTGGGCATGTGTGCTCCTCACAGCTGATTTTCGGCTGCTTTGAGGCCTTTTTCGGCCTCCCAGAGGCTTGAGGAAAACCTCTGCAGGCCTTTCAGGATGAATAATAGGCCTGTTTTGTCACTTCCTATATTCAATATCGGAAGTGAGAAAACGGGCCTATTATTTGTCCTGAAAAGCCTGCAGAGGCTTTCTTCAAATAAAAGGAGAAGTTTACTGGTCAGTTAAAAATCAGCAAATTGGTTGATCAAGTGTTTTATTTTTTAAAAGGAGTGAGAAGATCTATTTTTTTCTTCTTTCAAAATCAGTGCTTCTCTTATATACTTGGTAGAAGAATGTAGGTATTTTGTCTATTCGTCTGGTATTAACCTCATCCATATATATATGTTTAACATCTTGGATGCATGTGTAAAGCAAACATTATCGGAGCGTTTTGAAATAGGAGGAAGAGTGTGAAACTTTGAAATGCTCAAGCAGGCTTAAAAATACAGCCTAAACAGCTGCAGATTGCTAGAATTCACTTCTTCAGAAGGAGGTTGGGGTTCTTTAAAAGGGAGAGTCACCATCAAAAAAGTGTTTTGTTTCCCTGTAAGTTTCTAAAAACACAGTATGGGGAAATGTGGCATGTGTTGTGTGTGTGTTTGTATGTATATATATATTTACCTTATGGTATATTTTCCCAATGGACTGCCAAAAATAAAACTAACAGTATTCTGAGAGTTCCCATCCTCTCCTCCCTTTCAAACTCAAGAGTTGCTTTAGATAATGAGATGGGTGGCATATAAATCAAACAGATGAATGAATAAAATACAGATAGTCCTCAACTTATGGCCACAATTGAGCCCAAAATTTATATCATTAAGTGAGACATTTGTTAAAGGTTTTATTTATTTATTTATTTATTTGATCATATTTCTATACCGCTCCCTCTCCGAAAAGGGACTCGGGGCGGTGTACAGCCTAGTAAATACATTAAAATACAAAAATACAAGATTAAATAGAGTTTAAAACCAAATTAAATATAAATATAGCTGTATCCCGAAAGTTTAAAAATAGTTAAAATTTTAAAAACCCTATTAACTTAAAACCCCTTTAACCCTTACTGGGCCAGGCCAGCCTGTTTAAAAAATAGGGTCTTAACTGCGCGCCGGAAGGAGAGGATATCTGTCATGGCTCGTATCTCCGGGGGGAGATCATTCCACAGGGAGGGGGCTCCCACAGAGAAAGCACGCACCCTCGGGGCCGCCAGCCGCCAGCGATCAGGTGGCGGAACCCCAAGTAGGGCAACCCTGTGGGAGCGTACTGGGCGGCGGGAGGTAGTTGATGGCAGCAGGCGGTCCCGTAAGTACCCAGGTCCCGAGCCATGGAGCACTTTAAATACCGTCAGTACCACCTTGAATCGAATCCGGAAGGCCACAGGAAGCCAGTGCAGCCTGCGGAGAAGTGGTGTTACGTGCGCGCCCCGAGGGGCGCCCACGATCACCCGCGCGGCTGCATTCTGAACTAACTGCAGCCTCCGGAGACTCTTCAAGGGGAGCCCCATGTAGAGAGCATTGCAATAATCCAAGCGGGAGATAACGAGGGCAGAAGTGACTGTGCGAAGTGCGCCCAGATCCAGAAAGGGCCGCAACTGGTAAATCAGACGAATCTGATGAAAAGCCCCCCTGGTGACGGCTGCAATATGTTCTTCCAAAGACAGCCGCACATCCAGGAGGACACCCAAGTTGCGTGCCCTTTCCACGGGGGTCAAAACCTCTCCCCCCACGGCCAGCGAAGGAATAAGCTGGCTGTATCTGGGCGCAGGAAACCACAGCCACTCGGTTTTGGCCGGGTTGAGACGAAGCCTGTTACGACCCATCCAACCCCGCACGGCCTCCAGGCACCGGGACATCACTTCGACGGCTTCGTTGGGGTGGCCCGGGGTGGAGATGTACAGCTGAGTATCATCAGCGTACTGATGGAACTCCACCCCAAAGCCACGGATAATCTCACCCAGCGGCTTTACATAAATGTTGAACAGAAGGGGCGAGAGCACCGACCCCTGAGGCACCCCACAAAGCAGAGGCCTTGGGGACGATCTCTGCCCCCCCGTCAACACAAATTGCGAGCGGTCGGAGAGGAAGGAGGAGAACCACCGCAACACGGTGCCTCCAACCCCCAACCCCTCCAACCGCTGCAATAAGATACTGTGGTCGACAGTATCAAAAGCCGCCGAGAGATCTAACAGGACCAGGACAGAGGAACAACCTCTGTCCCGAGCCCTCCAGAGATCATCAACCAACGCGACCAACGCCGTCTCCGTGCTGTGCCCGGGCCTGAAGCCCGATTGGAGGGGGTCAAGATAACTCGCTTCATCCAGGAAGCGGGGGAGCTGACGGGCCACCACACTCTCTACAACCTTCGCAACAAAGCGAAGGTTGGAGACAGGACGATAATTTGATAACAATGCTGGGTCCAGGGACGGTTTCTTGAGGAGGGGCCGCACCACCGCCTCCTTCAAGGCGGCGGGTAAAAGCCCCTCTCTCAAGGAAGCGTTTATAATACCCTGGAACCAGCCTCGTGTCACCTCCCGAGTGGCCAAAACCAGCCAGGAGGGGCACGGGTCCAACAAACAGGTGGTGGCATTCAGTCCCCCCAACACCCTGTCCACGTCTTCTACAGTAACAGGGTCGAACTCAACCCAAATGGCCTCACCGATATCCACCCCCGCTCCCCCGCCCGGAGATGCCCAGTCGGAGTCCAGCTCGTCCCGAATCTGAGCGATTTTGTCCTGCAGAAACCTAGAAAACTCCTCAGCCCGTCCCTGTAAGGGATCCTCCCGCGCTTCCATCTCTAAAAGGGAGCGGGTCACCCTAAACAGGGCGGCTGGGCGGTTTTCCGCGGACGCAATAAGGGTGGAGAGGTAAGTCCTCCTCGCCACCCTTATCGCCACTAAGTACGTCTTAATATAAGATCGTAGAAGTGTTCGGTCAGACTCAGAACGGCTAGCTCTCCAACTACTCTCTAGGCGTCTTTTCCGGCGCTTCATCTCCCTTAGCTCCTCAGAAAACCAAGGAGCCATTTGGGATCGGCACCGGGTCAGAGGCCGCAAGGGCACGACCCGGTCAAGGGCCCCAGCAGCCACCCTATCCCAGGTGGCAACCAGGCCCTCAACCGAGTCGTGTGTGTGAGCTTCGGGAAATGGCCCAAGCTCCATCAGGAACCTATCCGGGTCCATCAGGCGCCTGGGGCGGTACCATTTAAGCGGCCCCGCCTCCCTGCGGTCGGGGGGTGCGGAACGGAAGTCGAGCTTCAGGAGCGAGTGGTCTGTCCATGACAGGGGTTCTATGACTATGTCCCCTACACCCAGACCACTCTGCCACTGATCAGAGACAAAAACTAAATCCAGGGTGTGACCTCCCACGTGAGTAGGGTCCCAAATTAACTGGGTCAGGCCCATGGCTGTCATGGAAGCCATGAACTCCTGAGCAATCCCCGTGGTACCGCCGGCAGAAGGGAGGTTGAAATCCCCCATGACCATAAGCCTGGGGGTCTCAACCGCCACGCCGGCTATAACCTCGAGGAGCTCAAGCAGGGCCGATGCCGCATAGCAGGGAGCCAGGTATGCGATCAGCAAGCCCACCTGCACCCTGGGACCGAACTTCACGAAAAGAGACTCACACCCGGTCGTCTGAGAAACAGTGGATTCCCTCGGACACAGATCCTCCTTAATAACCACCGCAACACCCCCGCCCCTCCCCTGGGCCCTCGGCCGATGAAAAACCCGAAATCCGGCTGGGCACATCTCCACAAGGGGCACTCCCCCCTCTGGGCCCAGCCAGGTCTCGGTAATACCCACCAGGTCCGCTCCCCCCTCACAGATCAAATCATAAATGAGGGGGGCCTTATTAATAACGGACCTGGCGTTACACAACATCAGCCGAAGGCCCCGGGCCCGATCGCTCACACCCCCCGGGGAACGGGATATAACAAGGGGGTCGGAGCGCGCCACCGCCGACAAATAGCGGGGGCGCGCTCCCAGAACAGAATGTGGCCCCCTATAACCGCCAAATCTGCCTCTCCCGCTCACCGTACTAATCGCTTTAAAATCACCCTCCCTGGGACAACCCCCCATCCTCAATACAGCCCCGTCCGATCCCAAACCCTCCCGGCAACGCTCAACCCACGACCCGGACCCAGCCCCAGGCGGGTTGTCCCCCAAACCCCGCCCGGCCAACCCTAACCCCTTTAAGAATCTACTTAAAAATTTAAAACAACCCTCCCTCCCACATTTCCGGCGACCCCACCATCTCTCCGGATCCCAAGATCCGTCCTTGAGAAAGGCCTTGGAAAGGCAAGCGGGCCAACTCTGAGATAGGGGGACGTTTCTCAGGGCCCACAGATGTTGTGAGGAATATGTCAGTTTAGTCTTAGGCTGGATCTTCCCTGACTGCCAACGACCAGGCAAAGGCCGAACCAGGTGGGACCCAAGTCCAGGCCGCAGCAGCTGCAACCCACCGACAGCTGGCATCTGGCCTCGCGGGGGACCCAGCGGCGGCGATGATGGTCTCAGCGGCCCCAGCGGTAGTGGCGGCGGCCTCAGAGGCCCCAACGGTGACCTCCTCCGGCCTCCCCACAGCCTCTTCCATGCCGGCAACGGCCTCAGCGACAGCAGCGGCGGGGGCAGCAGCGACGGCCCCAACGGCAGCGGCAGCGGCGGCGGTCTCAGCAACGGCCCCCTCCGGCCTCTCCATGGCCTCCTCCGCACCTGCAACAGCGGAGGGGGGGGCCCCGGCCCCGGCCTCGGCAACGGCCCCAGCGGCTCCCGCAGCAGGCCCCGCAGCGGCGACGACGGCCCCCGGCAACGACGGCAGCCATCACCAGCAGCGGCAGCCCCAGCAGAAGCAGCAACGACAGCCACCGGCGATAACCCCAGCGGTCGCAACGGCAGCCCCGGTCCTGGCGGCAGCGCCGACGGCAACAGTAGTCCCAGCGGCGGCAGCAGCGGCCTCGCCGGCGGTCCCGGCGGCAGCAACGGCCTCGCCGGCGGCCCCGGCGGCAGCAGCGGCCTCGCCGGCGGTCCCGGTCCCGGCGGCAGCAGCGGCCTCGCCGGCGGCCCCGGCGGCAGCAACGGCCTCGGCGGCAGCAGCGGCCTCGCCGGCGGCCCCGGCGGCAGCAACGGCCTTTTACAACCTTTCTTGCCACAGTTAAGTGAATCACTGTAGTCGTTAAGCTAGTAACACCGTTGTTAAATGAATCTGGCTTGCCCATTGACTTTGCTGATCAGAAGGTCGCAAAAAGTGATCACATGACCCCTGCAACCGTCATAAATATGAATCAGTGGCCAAGCACCTGAATTTTGATCACATGAGCACGGGGATACTGCAACGGTTGTAAATGTGAAAAATGGTCCTAACTTTTTTCAGTGCCGTTGTAATTTTGAACAGTTTCTCAGTGAAGAAGTTGAGGGCTACCTGTATTTGGATCACTTTGGATATACTCTGGGAATTGCTAGGGAGTTGCTGTCGTAGCTCTCTTCCTTCCCACCAACTTCTCCATGCTTTGATGCCTCTTTGCTCTCTGGAATTTATCCCCCTCTCTCTTGGGAATCCAGACAACATTCCAGTGGAAAACTTTGGTATCCTTATGATGCTCCAAAACCAGCATTTTAAAATGCCTCCTTTTGTTGTGCCTTTTCTTGGTAAGATTTTTGGAAGTGGGTTCCACTGTCGTCTTCCTAGTAGTTGACGCAGGGGTCCCAAATTTGGCAACTTTAAGACTTGTGGACTTCAACTACCAGCTTACGACAGAGCCAGCACACCACACCTTCCCACCAGTGTTTATAGAGAGATGGCAGCTCCGATCACTCTTTGCTCGCACAAGCACGAAGCTGAAAGCACCAGCCTGAATATGGTGAGTGGGACCTTGTCGAAACGTCAAAGATACTCTCAATCTTACATGGGAAAAGACCCGAACATGCCAAGACCTGCACACACACACACATATGCATACACACACACACACACACACACACACACACAGAGTGTAAATAATTGATATTACCCTTAGATGAACTATTGTAGCTGGGCTCACCCCGAGTCATATACCTGCATTAATAAAAATAGTTGGGAGATGTTCATAGAACATGCTTGACAAGTCAGGTTAAATGGATGCATTTGTATAATCTGCTAAACCTGGTTTGTGTTAGGATTTTTTGGCCCGATGTGTTGTCTACACAGTACAGGTACTTAGTGTGTGTGGTTGTTACAGTGTCTTTTGCAAATGTTGTCAGTGGGTTAATTCAGTACCTGTTATATTCATATAACATGCTGTTCCCAGGAAGGAAAAATGCCACGATGCTGTGTAGCAGCACAACATAAGACAGTCAGCTAAACACAATCTGTCCATGTCAGGAATGCTTGCAAGCAACCCAAACCCATTTATTATAGCTCATCATGATTCTCTCCTCCTTTAAAGGGAAACCTCATCTATTTTAGTAAATCGAAGAGTTACGGGCTTTAGTTTTCGCTTAACTAGTTGTGGTCAAGTCGGAGAAAAAGCCTAGGTGTACGTCTATATGGAGGCTGCTTTAATATGTCTCTGGGGAGATGCTTTGGCTTGCAATAAGGCTATTTCCCAGTTCAGGCCAGTGGTTGGTAACAGTTAACTCAATTTCCTAGGAATCTCCTGAAAAATACATGCTTTATACAGGAGCAGCAGTTATGTTGATACTACGTGACAAGTCCAGATCAGGCAAAGGTACAATGGCTGTGTTTCACAATGCGTGAAATATGGCTAAAATACATCTACCATATGTATCTGGTTTATTTGATTAATTAGTGTGCAGGTAGTTCTCAGCTTACAACAATTGGTTTAGAGATTGTTCAACATTATAGTGGCACTGAAAAAAGTACCTTATGACCAATCCTCACATGTGCAGCCATGGTCATACGATCAAAAATAGGGTGCTTGGCCACTGGCCTGTGTTTATGATGGTTGCAGCATCTTGAAGTCCTATGTGATCACCATTTCCAATCTTCCCAACCACCTTCCAACAACCAAAGTTAATGGGGAAGCCTGCTTAATAACCATGGCAAAAAACAAGGTTGTAAAACCGGACATGACTCACTTAACAGCTGCCTTGCTTAGCAATGAAAATTCTGGTCATACGTTGAGGACTACTCTGTATTATGTCTGTTCAGTAGAAGCAAATCATGGAAAAAGATCTGAACATGGTGGATATTCCCAGGTAGCTCTGCGGAGGGGGGTAAAAACAAATCAAGATGGTGATGAAAGAGAACAAGTACAGACCAGAGGTGGTATTCAGCAGGTTATGACCAGTTCTGGAGAACCAGTAGCGGCAATTTTGAGTAGTTTGGGGAACTGGCAAATACCACCTTCTGACTGGCCCCGCCCCCATCTATTCTCTGCCCCCCCCGAGACCCAGCTGATCGGCTGGGTCTTCTTTTGTTGCCCTGCACAGGAGAAAGGAGCTAGAAAGCAGGTTAGTGGGATGGGGAGGGAATGGGGATTTTGCAGTAACCTCCCCTTGGAGTGAAGTGGGAATGGAGATTTTACAGTATCCTTCTGCCAAACCCACCAAGCCACGCTCACCAAGTCACGGCCACAGAACTGGTAGTAAATTTTTTTTGAATCCCACCACTAGTACAGACACCAATGGATAGTTAGGACTGCAGAAAGAACAATTTCAACCAGTATGCCTTCCATAGAAGACCTGTATATTGCGTGCGTCAGAAGGAGGGCTGAGAAAATAATTACAGGTAATCCTCAACTTACAACAGTTTATTTAGCTTCAACTGTTTGAAGTTACAATGGCACTGCAAAAAGTGACTTATGACTGTTTTTCACACTTACGGCATCCCTGTGGTCATGTGATCAAAATTCCTGGCAACTGATCACATTTATGATGGTTTTACTGTCCAGGGATCATGTCATCCCCTTTTGCAATCTTCCGTCAAGCAAAGTCAACGGGGAAGCCAGATTCACTTAACAACCAGGTTACTAATTTAAGAACTGCAGTAATTCAGTTAACAAATGTGACAAGAAAGGTCGTAAAATGGGGCAACATTCACTTAACAAATGTTTCACTTTACAAGAGAAATTTTGGGCTCAATTGTGGCCGTAAGTCGAGGACTACCTGTACAGATCCCTCATATCCTAGGCATAAACTGTTTCAACTCCTCCCCTTGGGACGCCACTATAGGGCAGTAATGGCGAACCTTTTTGTTGTGGTGTGCCGTTTTCGCCCTCCCGGAGGCTCGAGGGAAGCCTCTGCAGCCTCGGGAAGCTGAAAACAGGTCCATTTCGGCACTTCCGGTATTTCCGGAAGGCCCATTTTTTGGCCTACCGAGGTTGCAGAGGCTTCCCTCAGGCCTTCAGGAGAGTGAAAACGTCCTCCCCTGAGCGAGGCCCTCCGGAGGGTGAAAACAGGCACGTTTGGTATTTTATGTTTTGTTTTATTGATTGTTTTTTTGGCCTCCTGAGGCTGCAGAGGCTTCCCTCGAGCCTCCAGGAGGGCGAAAAAGGCCTCAAACGGGCCGAAAATCAGCTGGGAGACACGCACACGTGCAGTGCAGGTAAGTTTGGCTGGGGCTCGCATACCCGCACAAATGGCTCTGCGTGCCACCTGTGGCACACGTGCCATAGGTTCGCCATCATGGCTCTAGGGCAGTGGTAGGGAACCTTGGCTCTTTTATCACTTATGGACTTCAACTCCCAGAATTCCTGAATGAGCTATAAAAAGTTCCCCATCCCTGGCCTACTGGTTTTTCAGTTGTGAGGGAAATCAATTTTTGATTTGAATGGGATTGTTCAATATACAAATGTCCTAATTTTTGACTTGAATGATCAATATTCTTTATATGTCCTACATTTGTATATTAAACAGTCCCATTCAAGTCAAAAATTGATTTCCCTCACAACTGAAAAACCACTAGGCCAGGGATGGGGAAACATTTATGGCTCACTCAGGAATTCTGGGAGTTGAAGTCCATCAGTGATAAAAGAGCCAAGGTTCCCTACCGCTGCTCTAGGGCATTACATGCCAAAACAAGTAGACAGAAGGACAGTTTCTTCCCTCACTCGGCTGAACACCCACTCCTCACAGCCCTGTCTAATGTCTATGTGCATTTACCCATGTTGTATGACTGCAGCATTATTATTATCCTTCTCTTCCTTACTACTGCCTCTTGTTGGTATTGAGAGCTTCTGCACCAGAGACAAATTCTTGTGTGTCTAATCGTACTTGGTCAAATGAAACTATTCTGTTCTGTAGCATCAAAAGCTCATATGTTGCATATCTACATATAAAAGGAGTGGGGTTTTGATGGGGTTCTCTCAGTGGCCAGTTCCTTCTTTGGATATTACTGGATCTTCTACCTGGATCCCACATTAATTCTCGGGTATTTTGCTGGTATTCCCGGAAAGTCTTACATCAAACAGGCCTTGCTAAAGATGTTTCTAAGTTCAATCGAGCATGACCTCCCCGAGGAGGTAAAGTTGCGGCAGTTCTTAGTGGCTGTCTTATCTCTGCTTTGCATGCAAACCACCTTTCAGCTCTTGGCACCTTGAGTTTAAAAGGGTCTTTAACTAAAAGAGCTGGCAGTGAGATTACCTGGGACCCCCGTCTGCTGTGGTCTTACTGGAATCAGGCATCTTTGCACTGTACGGACTCTGATCATAAGGATTTATGAAAGAGGGAGGGAAGCTGTGATCTTCCTGACAAAAGCATCTACACAGGATTCACTGCTTTTGTTAATGTAACGAAAGCTGTCAGCGTTCCAGCAACCCTCCATTCTGCCCAAAAACTCCGAGACAGACATCTTCTCAAAGGTTTATTTATTTATTTTATTTATTTATTTGGATAGTAACTGGCACAACTGTGGAATCCCGAATCTGAAATTTCCGGACTTCCTTACAATAAGTAAAAACTACAAAATCCATCCCCTGCACCCATCATCACATCACATGGCCCAATCACCATCCATCCCAACAAGTTAAGATTTCCTCTCAGTTATACGCAACACAACCTGACCTTGAATCAGAAAAAGAATGTTATTATGTCTAACTAGATATAGTCCAATAATTTCCTCCCTCCCCCTTTCCCAGGCTCAGATGTGGCAGCGTGGGAATATCTGATCTCAATATGGCTTCCAAAGCTGACAAAAGCAACACAAGCACTACCCATTTTGTATGGTGACGTAACATAATGCATCTCCAGAAGAGCCAAGCTTTCATAATTCATCCCTTCCTTGCCCTTCCCCTCCTGCGGATACTGCTGCCTTCAGATGTTCAGCAGCCTTTAGAAAGCCACAGGTTTTCCTTTCCTTCATTGAATCTGGCATACATGAAATCTCCTTCTGGAGGAATTCCTTCTCCCTCTCCTCCCCTTTTTTATCAGCTCCTTGTAGCAGCTCCTTGACTGGCTCATTGCCCTGTTCTTGAAAATTGATATGATGTACAACCACTACACTCCCCTCTTGGTTTCCCAAGAGGCAACCCTAACATAAATCATGCTGTGATGACCCGGAGTGTAACACAAACGTAACAAAATCCAAAATGTAAATAAATGTCCTTTAATGCCTCCAACTTGGCCCCACTGTTTAATAATTCTCAGTTGGAGATAAAACTTATTCAAAAATAGTCTTCAAAAGTAAGTAGTACAGTCCAAATTTAATGAGCAGATAGAGGTGAAATTAAAAAAACCAAAACAAACTACAATGAAGGAAATTCCACAACGGACCAGGATTGGTTATTACCAACTTCAAGGACACAAGACACAGTCTGTTGGAAGGACTGCAACCAAGATAACTTCAGTCCCAAAATAAAACATGATTTGTTTCTGGCAGCGCTGTGTTTTAACCGTCTCTCTTATATACTATTCTCCCCAGCTGCCACCAATGAGGGGAATCATGGCCGCTTCCTCTCTCGTAAGCCAAGTTGTTTCCTTATCTGTTCTTTCCTGCGTGTCCTAGGATGAAGAGGGAATGGGCCTGGTTGTTCCTCTGACTGTCCTTCCCCAACCTCCTCCCCAACTTCCGGAGCCACATCCTCCACTCCCTGTTGGCTGTTCCTCCTCTCCCTCAGAGTCCGACTCTAACAAAAGCATGACACATATTTTCATGGTCCAGCTGGGATATTCAGAATTTCTTGAGAACATTGTTGAGATAAAACATTTGGCATGGGATCCTTGATGCTCTCTAAACTTGATTGTTTTCATGCAGATGTTTCATTACCCAACTAGGTAGCATCATCAATGCTAGTAGGGTTTGCCAGTATTGGTGAAAGTAATTGTTTTCCTTTTAGTAGTTCCCTAATTGGGCTGTTTTTTATTGTTTGATTGTCTAAGTTGGTAATTCTTGGATTGGGGTATTGTTTACCGCTTGATTGTTGGTCTGGTATTAATTCTGGTGTTAATCTCTGCTTGTCTGATTGTTGATTGCTGGTGAGGTATTTTAGTCGTTTTTGTGTCTCCCTTTTAACTGTTTGATTGTCTCTTCTGAATTGTATGTAGATGTTGTTTATATCTATGTGTCTGTTGATGGGTGATTTGTCAGAATATCAGACTTCCAGGAATTCCCTAACATTTTTGGACTTAGTTTGCTCACTGTTTCCTAGTTAAAAGGATGATTAAGTCTGTCCGTGTGTTGTGTAATGAAAGAATTTTCAGCATGACTTTCCATTGCATGGATGCATTCTGCTAATCTTCTGCCCATCTGTCCTACATAGTGACTGTTCCAAAATATTTGGAATGCTCGGTGTCAACTACCCTTTTTCTTCCAAGTTCACTGAAAGTAAATCCCCCTCTCTTTTTTCTCATTGGAAAAAGAATAGCAATAGCAACAGCACTTAGACTTACAGCCCTCTCTAAGCGGTTTACAGAGTCAGCCTATTGCCCCCAACAGTTTGGGTCCTCATTTTACCTACCTTGGAAGGATGGAAGGCTGAGTTGAGCTTGAGCCTGGTGAGATTTGAAACTGCCAAATTGCAGGCAGCAGAAGTAGCCTGCAATACTGCGCTCTAACCACTATGCCACCACAGAAGATTGGTTTGTCATTGCCTTTTGTCTGCATCAGTTCATCCACTCTCCAGTAATGAAATATATCCCTTCCCTCTTTCTTTTGTGGAGGGAGGTAGTATTTTCTTTGGATGGAGAATTTTGAGCATCAACTCTGCTCCCTCTGCAGCCGGTTACGAGAGCACCATTAGTGTATCTTCTCTTAAAAGATCTGTTCTGCCTCCCTGGATTGCAGTTCTGACATCTGAAATGAGGTTAAATGAATGGTGAAGAGAAAGACACCATCTCTTTCTCTGCATCATCAGTGAAATATGAAGAGATGAATTGTTGGGGGAGACCCTTTGGCTGTTTGAGTGTTTACAGGGTCAGGTGTGATTCCATCGACTGTAATTGGCACACCAAAGCAGCATGAAATTGAAAGAATGGAGAAGCAGTTAGGAGCAGCGTGTTCCCCCTTCCAGTCTCACCATCTGTGTTTGTGTGTATGTGTGCAATGGAAACTGCAAAATGCTTTTGGACAAAAAGTGATCTGTTCTCTGCTCAAGGTGGATCCCCTGTCAACATGCACTTATGGCATTAGAGCGAGGTCTAGAGAGTTGTGTTACAGGGAATGAGGTGGATTGAGAACAAGCATGGAATACGGATTTCTTTGGCCTGAATTTGCCAACATCAAATAATTACCTCTCACCTTTTCTAAAGCAGGTGGAAGAAAATTTTTCAATCACCAAAAGTTTTCTTGCCTGCAGCTGAGAGTGTTGGGGAATAGATGTTACAATGGATCACTACAGAATATAAAAACAGCATTGTTAGCATTTTGCACCATGGTTGAAAAACTTGTCAGTGAATCAGAAAGATTCTTGTTTGATCTCATTTCCATCATAAAAAGCATCTCTTCTGGGTTCCCCCATGTGGAATAGAGGGAATCAATAATTTTCCACCTTGTTAATGCAGTTGTAATGATGTAAATAAAATGCTATAAGGCCTTGAAAATGTTATAAAAATCCTAGACGTAATTTTGCAATCACACAATGTGCTTAACCTCATGAATTACCTTTTCTGGATGTCCATAATAATTCTGGACCATAAATAATGGAATCAGCTAAGTTCTCACAATGTGCCAAGTGGTGAAGCTACATACCTCGGAAAATGATGTTACATTTGCTATTTTATTAAATCAGTGAAAGCTATGACGATCTACGTGAATACAGCAGTACAGCACTTGGTCATTTTAAAACAAGACTTAGATATTAAATTCTTAGTGCACCATATCCACTTCAGGGCTCCAAAAGCCAGGAAGATTCTTATGGGGGTAATATGAAGACATCTCTAAGGATTATCAGAGAAAAGGAGAGAGAGTTATGTCTGCAGGCCCAGGATGATCCCATATTTAGCTTTTGATGATGAAGTTGGTGATAGTGATAATGATAATATATCAAATTTACACCTGACAGTCTCTGATCGGGGTTTACAGCAAACCACAGTGGTGCTGGAATATATGCATATGCCAGTCTTATGTACCTACTGTATATTCTGATACCTGATGCAAATCCTTAAGTTGCAACATGATGCCATCATGCATGTCTTATCATTATCACCCCGCCTCCCCCCAAGTGGACACCCTGGACTGGAAATCCCTGCAAACTCATGCCGTGGCTTCTCATCTCTTTTTCTCAGTCTTTTTTTTTAAAAGTAGAGATAAACTTCACGAAACTGTTGCAGTGGTTAAAAATAAATGTTAAGCCAAGCTGGGGTCTTTTTTTCTGGCAAGAGAAAATGTGGGGTGGGGGATGTTTACATTTTAGTCATTTATTATATTTCTATCCTGTCTTTTATCCCTTACCTAGACATCCCTTATCCCTAGACAAGGTAAGGGAACATAGTGAATCCAGTAATGTAACTGTATTCAACTGGTTCCCCTCCAGATGAGTTCAAATCTAGCTGTGATGTTGAACCGGCTTGGGAGATAAGCCCAACCAATCAGGAAGGGGCAGAACGATTAATGTATTTTGCACAGTTGTTATGAGTTGGCTTATGATGTTGAGGGCAGCCTTGGTCCAGGTTGGCCCTAAATTCTCCTTTTGTCCAGAAGATTTAGATGTTACCTTTTGTTATGAGTTAGCCTCCTAAAGGAGAGGAAGGGGACAGAAAGGAGCAGAAAAAGATCCTCTTTATATGGTCTTTCAGTGACCTTTTCTAAAAAGCACATTGGCTACTAGTTGTGGGTTTTAAAATTTTTGTTCCGTTTCTAGTGAAATATCTCTTCTTACTATGGCATCCTTATTACTTCACCTGCTGGAAAGCTTTTTTCATTAGAAGAGTCAGCTGGACTCGGAAGAAGTAATGCTTAGGCCCTAGTTACTGTTCCTGATTTCTAAAGCTAGTGATTTCCTTCCTTCCTTCCTTCCTTCCTTCCTTCCTTCCTTCCTTCCTTCCTTCCTTCCTTCCTTCCTTCCTTCCTTCCTTCCTTCCTTCCTTCCTTCCTTCCAACCTTCCTACCTTCCTACCTACCTACCTACCTACCTAAATACCTACCTACCTAGAAGAATTGCATGGCTGGATTTTCTTGTAGGCTACTGCAAGCTCTTTTCCCCCCTGTAAGATCTAAAGAAGGAGGAGAAGGTAGCAGACAGTGTTCAAAATTAGGTGTAAGATTGGAGAAAAAGGTTGGAGCCAACCCTGTGTTCTTGCCAGTCAAAAGTCCAGGGATGGAATGGACGTTTCTGTTGGCTGGCTAATTAGAAGAGCTCAGGTGGTTTTAGGAGCATAAACATCTTTTTGGTCAGTTTCTGAACATGGACCGAGACCAAGCAATTCTGATTCTTTTTGTTTGGGGAAATTGGGATCAGTTGGAAACAGCTTTTACAAACCCCTTTGGGTTGATTCCCAGTTGATTTCATGAACCCTAACCCTGTTCTTGCCCTTACTTGCCCTCACAAATTCTTTTGATGGATGGGTTTTTATTCATAGCAAGGATGTTGACATGACAAAATTGTATTGCTTGTCTCATTTGGATTAATGGCCAGCCAAATTTGTTTGTTTTTCTAATATGAAGTGTATGCATAGATTTAAATACTGAATGAAAAATAACAAAAAGTGTAGATTAGGAATGTCTGGCTGTTCTTTTTTTAACTTCTTTGACTTCTCTGTAGGGGCATCCTTGCTATAGGCTCATGCATTTCCCAAATGCAATTAAGGTCATGAAACAATGGAATTTGACATGGAATAAATACTCTGGTGGCATTGAGATATTTTTGTTTCTTTAAATTATGAGCTCTTGGTAACCTCTTGATATGGAGGTCTAAAGGGAAGCAGAGAACAAAAATATAGCACAGAGTTACAACACTGACTTCCACTTGCACTGTGAAATTGCTTGTAAATGTGTGTGGTACAGAGTTTGCATTGTGACATAATGATATACATTTTGCCATTTTGACAAAGCTTTAGTTTATGCTCATCCTTTTGAATTTGTGGCAATTCAGAGAAATAAAAATATGTGGTAGTTGGGGTAAATACGAGGTTGAAAATATCACAGAATCATAGGGCATAAAAGTACTTTGGATGCCTTCTGGGAAAAATCTTTTACCCATGCTAAAGAGAATTGTTATGAAAACATCCCAGTTGCCTTCAGAAGCCAACCAGAGATCTTCCAAATGCCAGAAAGGCAGGAGAACAAAACAAAAAGTTCAAATGTAGCTAGATAAGAGTTTGCCTTCCTTTGGGGCAGTCAATTATGTTAGAAGCATCACTCTTTTCTGCAGTAAAATTTCTAATCTTGTGTGAGAATCTTAACCCAAGACTAGTCGCATCCTGAGAAAGGAATTAAATGTTTGGAGTGCCGTGATTTAACCTATAACTCAGGCTGACTTTTGACTTAGTATAGTGAAGTAAGAGTATATTGTCTATAGCTTTTCTCCGCTGTTCTGTAATGTCATTTGCAATGCTGAGTGGGGCGCAGTATTGGAGCAGCTTAGCAAAGGAATTCCAAATTTGCCTAATTTTGCTAGTTTTTCATAGGAAACATTGACAATAGCCGGTCACTTCAAAAGGCTTTAATAAGACTTAACACTCAAGGTGGCTATATACATGTTTTTTGTTTATTTAATTGAAATAAACATTTTAAGCACTTACAATATTGAAAACTAAGAATTTGGAGGAAAAGAATGGCTCAAGGGTAACAAATACAGTGGTACCTCTACTTACGAAAGCCTCTACCTACGAAGGTTTCAGGTTACGAAATGCATCTTCGAGAAAATATCGTCTCTATCTACAAATATGTTTCAAGATACGAAAGGCTTTCTTGGAAAATGGCGCATCCGAGCTGCGCTGCCATTGGTTATCTTCCTGGCATCCCATTGGCTAGGAGGGATCTGTGCGCACGCACCGTGCCGCGTTCTCAGTCTCGCGCTAGCAATCCAGCAAAGCAGGAAGTAAGAACGAAGAATTACAGTTCGGGGGCTTGGAACGGATTAGGATATTTACAGGTAAAATGTGCCTCTACTTAACGAAATTTTCAGGTTACGAAACGGCTTCCGGAACGAATTAATTTCGTAAGTAGAGGTACCACTGTAAAAGGAAAAACAGTTAGACAAGAAGGGCTTCTTGCCTAGGTTACATCTTGTATAATGAAAAAAGAGTTCTCACTTGAATTCTTATTTTGAATATTCTAGATTGGGATGTCCAATCTTGGCAACCTTAAGACTTGTGGACTTCAACTTCCAGAATTTCTCCAGCCAACTATGCTGGGGAATTCTGAGATTTTTAAGCTTAGAAGAGTTAAAGTTGCTAACGTTGGACACTCCTGTTCTAGATTATAGTGAGGTTGGAAGTGGGTCTCCAGTTCTGTATTGGAGCTTGAAAAGGTGACACAGAAAAATATTGACACTTTCGTTTATCATTGGAAGGAAAGAGAAAAAGAGGATGAGCAGCCATCAGGTGGATAGTTGCACAATTGGGAGAGCTGAAGGGCCAAATTGGGGTCATATGCTCCTGGAGAAACTCTTATCTGCATGGTCACTTAACATCCCCTTATCACTAAACAGATACAGTTTTGCAGTACAAAAGACTCGTAGATCCATTATTTTGACATGTGTTCCAAAAGAGTATTGTTTTTTAATGGCATTCTCTTGTTCTAGGAGCAATAGTTCATTCTTACCATCAGTCAGGGAATGACAGGGAAATGAAGCACAGCATGTACATTTCTAGAGTAAAATAAACAAGGAATTTTAAAAGAGTCTTTTTGTGTGTGTGGTAATTTTAAAATCATGACTTAATTGACAATTGAAATGACATGGATTTGAATCAACCGACCTTTTGCAGAGGAAACCACTGTGCTAAATTCTGGCAGCTTTTAAGTACCACATCCTGATCTTTATGGCTATGATGCTAAAGCATCTGACTTTCATTGGCATATCAACTCAGTTTGAGGATTTCAAGATTAATAACATTCACTTTGATTAGAGATTGAGTTCATGCATCATATAAGCCGGGAGCTGATGCCTGTTGCTTCATTTTTATCTATGATATCCCAGAGGGCCCGTAAAGGTTTACGCCATTTTGTTGTCATTGCCTAGTCAAAATATTGTGGGAGAGATGACTCTTTTCAAAATCTGGGGTGAAATCAAAATCTCATGAAATCACTAAACTACAGGATGAAGATGGAAGGATCTGCTGCTATCAGGAAGATGCAATGAAGAACATCGCTCAGGCGTTCTATGAGAAAATATACAACGGAAGTCACAGGCATATAGAAGAGAAAATATTGGCATGTTTAAAGAAAGCAGATTTACCCAAAATTACGGAAGAAACAAAAATTATGTTGAAGGAGAAAATCAAAATGGCAGAAATTATTAAGGCAATCAATAAACAAAAAAATTACAAAGTGCCAGGCCCAGACGGTATCTTGTCAGAACTATATAAAAATCGAGAAAACATTCTGGGCCAACCATTATGTTTATGTTTATGTTTAATTTATATACCACCCCCTCTCCCACTTGGGACTCGGGGCAGTGTACAGCCAGACTAAGAACAACAATACAGAGAAATATAAAAGTTAAAAACAAATTAAATAAGTGGCTGAGTTAATATGATAAAAACAAGGGGATATAAAACACAAATTTAAAACCCCACAATGCTACTGGGCCAGACCGGCTCGTTGAAAAAGATGGGTCTTCAATGCGCGCCTGAAGGTTCGCAGGTCAAGGATAGTCCGTATCTCCGGGGGCAACTCATTCCAAAGGGAGGGTGCTCCCACAGAGAAGGCCCGTACCCTTGGGGTCGCCAGCTGACATCGTCCAGCTGACGGCACCCCAAGGAGGCCCACCCTGTGAGAGCACACAGGCCGACAGGAGGCCGATGGTGGCAGAAGGCGGTCCCATAAGTACCCGGGTCCCAAGCCATGGAGCGTTTTATAGATGACCACCAACACCTTGAATCACATCCGGAAGGCTACCGGAAGCCAATGCAGCTCTCGCAGGAGCGGTGTAACATGGGAGCTACGAGAAGCCTCCAGAATCACCTGCACGGCCGCACTCTGCATCAACTGGAGCTTCTGGATGCTCTTCAAGGGGAGCCCCATGTAGAGAGCATTGCAATAGTCGAGACGGAAAATGACAAGGGCAGAAGTGACCATGCAAAGCGCGTCCAGATCCAGAAAGGTCCGCAACTGGCAGATCCGTCGGACCTGATGAAAAGCCCCCCGGTGACAGCCGTTATGTGATCTTCCAATGATAGCCGTACATCCAGGAGGACACCAAGATTGCGCGCCCTCCCCATGGAGGTCAAAATTTCTCCCCCCAAAGCCAGCGATGGAATGAGCTGGCTGTATCCGGGCACAGGAAACCACAGCCACTCGGTCTTGGTAGGGTTGAGTCGGAGCCTGTTATTATTAGAAGTCTTCAGTGCAGTTTTAGAGGAGGCAAAAATTCCACGACTGTGGACCGAAGCTAATATCACATTGATACAGAAAGAAAATTTGGATCCATCACTGATTAAAAATTATAGACCGATATCTCTTTTGAACACAGACTATAAGATATTTGCAATAATCATTGCTGAGAGGCTAAAAATCTCATGAAATTTGAGAGTGAGAACACTGTCAGTTTGTGAGATTGGGTGACATTTCAACTGATGTAACAATCTTTAAAAATTTTGTCAGGGAAGGAGGGAAAGGGATGTTTACAAAATCACTGGACAGTGACTGATATCTGAAAAGTTATGGACCCCTGTTTGCCCAGCCAGTGTATTGAATTCATTAATCGTTTGGGATAAGGCACAACTGGCTGGATTGACGTAACACAATGAGCTGTAAACAGAATTATAACCCACAACTGGACTCATGAAACATATGAGAGCAAAGGTGCCAAATAGAATAGGATGAGACAATGGAAAAAATGTAAGGAATAATCAAAAACACTGGCACTTAAAAGAATTAAGAATGTTTTGGGAAAAAACTCTAATGAATTGGGAAAGAACAGATTTTCCTCCCCTCTTCCCTGGGCCTTTTTAAAATGGGAAAGCATTGAAATATTTTGGAAAGAGAAAAAACCTTGCAACAAAATATTCTGTTTTGGAATAATGGAAACAATAAGACGAGGTGTTTGTACACTGTCGTCATTTACTGCTCCAAAATGTTTTCTATTAACTTAGAATAGGGAGACTATTACTATACAAGACTGTTGAATAGTGCAGCTTTTCCATTTCCGTGGCTGGTGGACAAGCAAGATAATACAAATCTCCAGCGCAAGAGAGAATTGTTTTTATTTTGGATCCCATCCACTCCTCCTGGGCACTGCTCTTATTTTGCTAGGAAGGAAGATGATTTCGGTGGCCAATTTGCTTGTGGGTGTATTTGTTGCTGATTTGTTGGATCAGCTCTTCTTTGACCTCGAAAGACATTTCTCTAGATGATTTTGTGGGCGGTTTCTTCTTAGCTTCATTTTTTTCCCTATCTTACCAAACTGACAACATTAAGAGAGTCCAGAATTTTTCCACATTTTATACAAAAATGAAAACATTTTTGAAGTAAATTAAATTAGTAACCATAATTGTTTCCTGTCTGAATTATATTTTTACATTGTAATAAATATACAAAACATGACAACTCTGAGTAAACAGAGTTGCACATTGAATGTTCATAAAATGGAAAAATGAGCTTAGATCAGTGAAGAGATGTATAAAATAAATAAGGCATATATTTAATTTTCTCCATATATGTCCAATTTTTCCAGAAAAGAAAACCATTTTCAAAAACTTTGCATATCTTTACATATCATATCTTTACATATCTAACTACTTTAGGAAATGTACTATGCTAGGTAATTTAGGTTAAATAAAGTTCAGTTTTTGCTCTTCTCCTCTCCTCCCCCCCCCCCCCCCGTTTTATGGAATGAGGCCCATAGGATCACAGTAAATGGACAGGTATGGCTTTTGGCAGATGGTTGCATACCATTGCACTATGCCAGAGCCAAATAAAGTAGACTTTCTTTAGGCAGGGGATTGGACTAGAAGACCTCCAAGGTCCCTTTCAGCCCTATGATTCTATTCTATTCAATCTTAGATGCCCAGATGATGGTTGAGTCCAGAATTTGAATATGTTCTCTTGATCTTCCTAGCTAAAAATGTGCAGAGCAATGCAGCCAGTGTTTTATTGCTACCCTAAAAAAACCCCATCACCTGCTCTACCCTGACTCAACAACAGATGCATCCCATTAAACAAAGCTATTCTGGTTTAATAAGAGCCAATCTCTCTATTTTCACAAAAAGCCATTGCTTTTCTTTTTTCTTTTCTTCCCAAGCTTGGAATGACTTGTGCAAATTACTCTAAATAGCTAAGCGAATAAAAACCAAACGGAGGAGTAGGATTTATCTTTTTTTTACCCCTCCCGATGTGTTATCATTTTAAAAATAGGTTGCTTCTGCCTTGCCCCCCCCCCTCCCCTTTTTTTATTAGCAGTTTGTAATAAAGCAGCTCCTGCACATCAGCAGGACTTCAGAGCATGGAGTGCAGCTGAGAAGAAGAACAGAAGCAAAACTTCTGTCTCTATTTTATATTTAAGGTTTTCCATCAACATGTGATTTGGAGTTTTCTTTGAGGCTCGGTGTTGTGTTTCATGGAGAGGAAGCTGTAAGTTGAAGTACTTGAAGGTACTGTACAAATAAGGAACTGCCATATAATTTTGTGAGAAAATAGATTTTTTTTCTCCCTATGGTGATATCACAGGTTCAGATTCTCAGATTAATTTGCAAGTGATATGATTGCATGGCATAGTGAATGTCAGCAGCTCGGAGGTATCCGCAGTCTTCTGTGAGAGATGCGGAAACTAATTTTTGGTTTGTATTAGGAAGTCAGATGCGGTTTTTATTTATTCGCTTGATTGTTTATATACCACCTTTATTATTTTTACAACAAAACTCAAGATGATGTACATATCAAACACATCTCCCTCCTATTTTCTCCACAACAACAACTTTGGGAGGTGGGTTGGGCTGAGTGAGAGTGACTGGGCTGATATCATCCAGCTGGCTTTCATGTCTTAAGGTGGGCCTAGAATTCACAGTTTTAAGGATAACAGGATAGGAGACAGATCGAGTAATTAAGTGGTTTCGGGCAGTGATGTTTGGGACACAGATCAAGACAGTTGAAAAGGGGCAAAGTTGATGAACCAAAGAAGGAAAGTGGTGATTGAGGAAAGAAGGGTTCCGAAAAAAAATTCCTTGCAATAATATGAGTTAAACTTGTAACACATGCATAACCAGATTAGTGAAGACCAAATGTGTACGTGCAGAATTTAATCTCTTTTAATATTGATTAGATTTTCTGATGGTATACTATTGTGTAAACCCAGCCCAATTTGCTGGTTTATGAGTCGGTATTAACAGCCCTAGTTATTACAACCATGGACTTCCAGTGCTCCCATTGTGGATTCAGAAAATGGGTGAATGAATTTAAGCATATTGTGTAAGTCTAACCATAGAGCCATGGTTTGTCTACACAGTATGTTGTCCACTCCAGTTGATGGTAGCCGTCTTGAACTACAAAGATCTCCTGATTCCTTAAAATAACAGAACAAAATTAAACTCCTTGATCTCAAGTTCAGTTTTTAGGTATGCTGAAGACTAAATCTTCCACTGAGCTTTGAAACATCCTATTTTTATGCCAAAGCCTTTAAAAATATAGTATATTACGATTGTGGGAAGGAATAATTTATCTAATATAGTCACATGAATTGTGACTAATGTCCAAAGTTTCTGATCTCATCTTTGACTGGAGGTTTTAGAACAGAACGTGGGATTCATCCAATGAGTTGGTGTCTACCTGTTAAGAGAGATTTCTGGACTAATCTTGGCAGCTTGTGGTTTTCTGAAATATTTCCCTGCATTTCCCTGCATGAGGACATGATAAGCCAAATCCTTTTTAGTTCAGCATTTGATTTCTTACAGTGGTCAGTCAAATGCTGTAGTATCTTTGCAAGAAGCAGATAGAGACATATTCCTCTTTTGCCATTATTCTCCTGCAACTGGTATTTGAAGACATTTTGCCTCTAGTCTTGAGGTACCATTGATCCTTCAAGATTAATTGCTCTTGATAGATCTATCTTTCATGGATTTATCCTTTCCCTTATTAAAATGTCCATGTTAGTGATCCTCACCATATCTTGTGGTAGTGGATTCCGTTGGTTAATTAATGAACAAGTGTTTTCTTTTATGTGTTCTAGATTTTCTGGTCAGCTTCATCAGATGACCATCCCTGGTCCTTGCTTTCTCTGAGAAGAAGAAAAACTCCATGTATGCTTTATCCATACCTTAAGCACTGAGAGATTGTTCTACTTCAGAAGGAAGCAGATTTAACATGAAGATATATCTTTTCTTCCAACTTGGTGTTTTAAATGATGGAAAGCATAATAAAAAACAGCACGGAGAGGCCACACTTTGGAATAGTGGAAAGTAGGGAGCACAATTCTTTTCTTGCCATGATTCTCCTATTCCAAACCTTCCCCAGCTGTTTTTCTAGTAGACTTTATATGTTTTCTGAAGCTATATTCCATATAATATCTTCATAAATGTTTAGTTACCAGCTTTATAAACATTGCAGAAATTTTGAAGTACCGCTATATTTAAATTTTCAGGGGTGGGGGAGAGATAGCTGTGTGTGCATATGTGTAGGGAGCAGCATTACCCCTTGCTTGTCCAAATGACTGATTGTTAGTAATTTATTACAAGAAGAGGGCTTCTGAATGGATCAGATTGGCTTTGGCCAGGAGTTTTGTAGCTCAAGATCTGCTTTGTTGCATGAGGACAAATATTTACAAATGAAAAGTCAAATAAAGTATTAAATTCTGTTCAGAGAGTGAGATATAAACTGAGAGGCAGTGGGCCTCAGGGCAGAAATGTTAGTTATGTCAACAACCAACAATTGCTCAGCTGCAGGGCTGTAATATATAGTGAAGAGAGTATGTTGAAATAGGGAGAAGTCAGAAGAAAAAACAGTTTTACCTTCTCTAGCATAAGAGGGAATTACATCCACACATCAACAGAAGGCAATTAACTGTTTCATATGGCTTCGTTCTAGTTTGCAATAAAAATTCTTACCGAGTTATATTATGTTGATGTCTGAGAGACTATTGCCAAATTCTTAGCTAAGAGTCTAGTTAAGTTGTATATGCTGGAGAGTAAATATTTTATTCTGAGGCAGATTTCCGGCATCCCACTATAGGAAAATAAAATGCTCACTCATTTTACATCCTGGGGCTCTAAAAATAATTAAAATGATAATCCATTAACTGCTATCCACTATCCTTTAATCTGTACAAAATTGACCAAGGGGATGAGAGAAATTCTGAGTGGCTTTTAAGATTGATGAGATAAAGATTGCCTTTGAGGTAGGCAAGTTGAAGCAACTGGCAGAGAAAGGATTTCTAGAATGTTCTTTATTGCTGTAATGTATAGAATAACAGAATAGTGAAAGTCTGTAAGGATTTCTCTCTGCCCCAACTTACACTAAATAAAATCAAGGCAGATTTATTCTGAGTACCTTTCTCACACTTTCTTCTTCCACAGGACTGGATAATCCTAATGATTCACTTATTCTTTCCCCATTCTTCAGGCCAGGTCTGTGTTCTTTCACAGAGTTTAAGCAGGGGTTTTGTTAATTGTCACCATGCCTACTTGTGATCTTTCTGCTATCTGAGTAGCTACAGGACGCTAGATGGAAGAGCTTCTTGGCATGGTCTTTTCAAGGATAGCTCTGATTTGTTAAAACTTAATTGGATCTGCTCTGGCATCAGCGTTAGAAGGAGTAAAAATGTAGGTGGAAGTAGAACTGTCCCAGTAAGCTACATTGGCAAATAGAAAGTGTTGGGTGCACGGTCATCTGTAAGGGCTGTCTTCTTTAATTGTCCAAGCCAGGCAAGATATCTCAGCTGCTCCTGCACCGCTCCCTTTCAAACACCCCCCCCCCCCCAAGGATACTCTTCAGCCTTTGACAGCTGCTGATGCAAGTGGTTCTGAAGAATGGGGAAGCAGGAAATCTTCCATGAGCCTCAATGATCTTGAGCTTCATTGCAAATGACCACCATTTGGCAACCTCAGTGCAGCTGCCCCACCTCTCTCAGCCACAGAGTGTCTTCTGAACCCATGTCTTGATGGAGGCCTCATTTTAAACCCGTAGAGGTGGCATTAATGAAAGGGGATTGACATAGGCTTAAGATGCAATGAAAAGACTAGGGGGTGACATGATAGCAGTCTTCCAATATTTGAGGGGCTTTATAAAGATGAGGGGATCAAACTGTTTTCCAAAACACCAAAAGACAAGATGAGACACAATGGCTGGAAACTAACCAAGGAGAGAAGCAACCTTTAGAACTAAGGAAAAAATTCCTAATGAGGAGATCAATCAACCAAGCTTGCCTTCAGAAATTGTGGGTGCTCCATCTTTGGAGGCTTTCAAAAAAAGACTGAACAACCATTTATCTGAAATGGTATAGGCTCTCCTACTTGAGCAGAAGTTTGGATTAGAAGACCTTCATGTTCCCTTCCAACTCTATTATTTTATATTCTGTGCTGTAAGATGCAGGGTCTGATAACATACAGCATCCTGCTTTTACACCTGACTGAGATACAGAAGTTCAGATGGATCTTTTGCTCTGCTCGTGTCTCTAAGAGGAAGGGCAGAGAGTTACCGGATTGCTCATTGGCTATTGCTCAAGCGGCATCTTTTAGAGTTGTGAAGTCCTGTGGAAAGCAAAAAAAAAAAAGGAAGAGAAAATTCACTATTTCTTCTCGCATCCCCCTGCCAAGTTGTTGTTTTAAAACAGCACATGGAATATTGCGTGGCTAAAATGAAAGGAGGCATTGTTTTAGAAGTATTCACACCAAAATAAAATCACATCTTCAAGAATAAAGATCACTTAATAAGCAGAAATACTTCTTTTAGAAATCCTAATTTGATTTAAAAAAAAAAGGTTTGGAAAAGAAAAACTACTGAAAACTACTTTCAGATTCAGAAAATAGGGCCAATTAGACTGTTACATATGGCAAAGTGTATGTTCTGACACCTAGTTCTTCTTTTCTGTTATAATCTTCTGAAAAGTAATTTTTCTAATTTGATAAAACAAAGAAAAACTCTTTGTTATATTATTTTGCTATGAAAATTGTTTTGTTTTCAGCATTAAGGATTGCTGTTTAAAATTTCTCTTAATCAGGAATAAATACATAAAAGTAGTCCTCAGGTTATGACCACAATTGGGGATCAGAATTTCTGTTGCTAAGCAAGACGCTTATTAAATGAGTTGTGCCTGACTTTGTAATAATTTTTGCCATGGTTGTTAAATGAATCATGATGTTGTTAAGCAACTTCAGATTCCCCCATTGACTTATGCTTATTGGAAACAGGCTGGAAAGCTTGGAGAATGTGGTCGCATGACTGTGGATTGCTGTAACCATCATGAATATGTGCTGGTTGCCAAACACCTGAATTTTAATCTTGTAACCTTGGGGGTTTTACAACAATTGTAAGTAAGTACAAAGACTGGTCATAAATCACGTTTTTCAGTGCCATTCATAAAATGAAAATGAGTTTAGGATTGTAGCTGAAAGTACCACACCAGAAACCGGGAGGCCATGAGTCCTAATTCTGCTTTAGGCTTGAAGCCATTTGGATGACCTTAGGCCAGGGATCTGCAACCTTAACCATTTGGACCTGTTTCCCACAGAAAAGAAAACACTGGGAGCCACAAAACCTGGGTGGGTGTGGCCAATCCAGTGTCACTCCCATCCAGTCACATGACATACATACCCTCATGTCACCTACCCAGGTTTTGTGGCTCCCAGTGTTTTCTGTGGGAAATGGGTCTCCCTCCTTCCCTCCTTCCCTCCCTCCCTCCCTCCCTCTCTCTTTTTTTGTTTTACCTCCTATGCCAGTCAAGGAGTGACTGGGAAGGGAGGGGAGGGCTGGGGGCCAGCCAGTGGTGGGATCACCCAACAGGGAGACACAGTAGAGGGCCCAAAGAGTCACATGTGGTTCCAAAGCCGCAGGTTGCTGACCCCCACCTTAGGCCAACCCTTCTCTCCCAGCCCTAGGAAGAAGGTGGCAAGGGCAGCCATGTCTGAAAATGTTGCCAAGAGAACTAAGAGCATGGGTCAAGGCCTCGCCTAACTTTGTAACTCCCTGATTGAATTTGACACTGCCACCATTCTTCACTTCAAACTATATCACAGCATTGTTATTAGCAATAGCACTTAGACTTATATACCACTTAGACTTATATTCCAGTGCAGCCCTTTCTTAAGCAGTTTGCAGAGTCAGCATATTGACTCCAACAATCTGGATCCTCTTTTTAATGACCTCGGAAGGATGGAAAGCTGAGTCAACCTTGAGCCTGGTGAGATTCGAGCTGTCAAATTGCAGGCAGCCGGCGGTCAGCAAAAGTAGCCTGCAGGACTGCATTCTAACCACTGCGCCATCACGGTTCTTTTATTAGCAGTATAAATGAGAGGGACTCATTTTGATTTCTGAGAAAAGAATAACATATACCACCATTTTGCTGGGAGAGTGTGTGCAGAGGGAGAACTTTGACAAACATGGGAAATACACCAGCTGCCATGGTACGGTAGATATAGCTAGAAAGAAAACACCGGTTTGCCAAAGGATGAAGAAGCATCCAGCAGACAAATGTGAACTTCTAAGCATCCCAGTTTTCTCTGTAATTTTAAAGGTGATCCTGGAGTCTCGTGAGCATTAGAAGAGTTTTAGGGTAAATGGATCTCAGGGATTGTGTGGCCAATTTCTATCCTTAAGGAGGGTAGGATACAAACAGCTCAGAGTGAGTATGTATAATTGGGCAGCTATATAAATTTGTTTGATAAATAATTATATAAACAAGCACAAAAATGAATATACAGTGGTACCTTGGTACTCATCATGAATTGGTTTTGGGAGGCATGATGAGTACCAAAAACGATGAGGGCCAAACAAAATTTTCCCATAAGTAATAACGTGGTTAATCACAACTGACAACAAGTTCTAGCTTGTGCATTGAGTATCATACAAATGATGAGTTCTGGGACAAAATTTTCGTGACAAAATATGTAGAGTACCAAATTCGATGAGTTTCAGAGCATTTCAGTACCAAGGTATCACGGTACATACAGTTAGTCCTTGCTTATTGACAAGTTGCTTGTTGTCTGAAGTTATAAGGGACCTTCCCGAACTATTTACAGCCCATTTGCAAACTGATAGCTGCATACATGTGCACACATGCACATGCACATACACACACATATGTTTTGGGTGCTTGGCAATAGTTCCCCATCATGGAAAGTCTATTATTTTTATAGCTGTTTGCATTTATGGCTATTTGCAGCTCCTTGTGATCACACAATTGCATTTTTGGACGGGTTTCGCCAGTTTCCGGCCCCTTACTACCAGTTTCTGACAAAAAACACCCATTGGGGGGGGGGGGAAACTGACTCATTTAATGACTGCCATGCTTAACAACTGCTGCAAAAAAAGATTGCAAAATTGGATGTGGTCACATGGTTACCCACTTAACGACCGCCATGACTTACAACCATAATTCTGGGCTGAATTGTGGTTATAAGTCCAGGACTTACCTATAAATAGATGTCATCTTAACTTGTGAGTTTCCCAGAAAAAGATGTTGGTGGAAATGCCCTAAAAAATAATAATAATAGACTTTCTGTGATGGGGAATTATTGTTTGCATCTATTTGGATGCTGTTGCCTTTGTTTTCTTGGCTGGCGTGTCTCGTCTTTCCAGAAGCTGATCTGCTTCATGAACCCGCTGTAAGAATTCACCTCTTGCCTGCACTTTGCTGGCAGAGGCAGAGTTGGGGCGGTTGCAAACACAAGTCGTAGCAGAGCAGGCCCTTTTCTTTTCCAGCTCTGACTCATCTGGAATCCCGAGGCCCTGGTTCCTTTCCATGCAGTGCTGGAATGTAATTATTACATTTGTAACAATTATTCACTTAATTGAGTTCCAATTAAAGAGGAGGGTTTTTGCACATCACAGAGAGTGCTTTGCCATGTTGTCCCTTTTTTCTAATTTGTAATTGCCCTGCTCCCCCCCCCTCTCTCCCTCCCACTCTCCCCCCTCTTTCCCCCTCCCTCCCTCCTCTCCCTTCCCCTCTTCCCCTTCCCCTCTCCCCCACTTGTCAAAGGGCTTTTGCAAGGCTCCAGAAAGATCTTGAAAAGGATTCTGTTTTTAACCTTTCCAGAAATGGTTGGTCTTGGAAGTCAGAAAATGTAGGTCCAGTTTCTGGAACAGTGGGGAATGTTCTCTTCAGGGATTTAGTCCTGTGATAGCAGAGAGGACATTTCACATCAATCCGTAGGTGCTGAGGGCTGGTTGTGAATGTTTCCCTTTCTATCATGAACACACTTCTTCTCACGGGTACCAAAACATCATTGTTGGACTATATTGATTTTCTTTGCAGGAGGCATAGAAAAAAGCAGGGGGAACATTAAAGCTTGAATTTAATAGCTTCTCGGGTAGCATACAGGTAATAGCAATAGAACTTGGACTCATATACAGCTCCATAATGCTTTAAAGCACTATCTGTGTGGTTTTACAGAGTCAGCGTATTGCCCCCAATAATCTGGGTCCTCATTTTATTGACCTCGGAAGGATGAAGGCTGAGTCAACCTTGAGCCAGTCAGGATCGAACTCCTAGCAGCGGGCAGAGTTAACCTGCAATACTGCATTGTAGCCATTGCGCCACCACAGCTCATGTAATCTTTGACTTACAATCGCAATTACTGAATAACAATAACAGAGATGGAAGGGACCTTGGAGGTCTTCTAGTCCAACCCCCTGCCTAGGCAGGAAACCCTACACCACTTCAGACAAACATCTTTATCCAACATCTTTTAAAAAACTTCCAGTGTTGGAGCATTCACAACCTCTGGAGGCCAGTTGTTCCACTGGTTAATTGGTCTAACTGTCAGGAAATTTCTCCTTAGTTCTAGGTTGCTTCCCTCCTTGATTAGTTTCCACCCATTGCTTCTTGTCCTGCCCTCAGGGGCTTTGGAGAATAGCTTGACTCCCTCTTCTTTGTGGCAGCCCCTCACAATTAGGACCAAAATGTTTGTTGTTAAACAAGGCAATTGTTAAGTGAGTCATGCCCGATTTTATGACTTGTTTGCCCCGGTTGTTAAATGAATCACTACACTTGTTAAGTAAACTGTGGTCATTAAACGAATCCAACTTCCCGATTGAATGCTTATTGGAAGCTGGCTGGGAAGATTGCAGAGGGTGATCGCATGATCCAGGGATAATGCAACCGTCATAAATACATGCCAGTTGCTAAGCAGTCCAATTTTGATCGGATGACCACAGAAATTCTGCAATCGTCATAAATGCGAAAACACTCTCATTGTGACTTCGAACAGTCAGTAAATGAATGGTTGTAAGTTGAGGACTACCTGTAATTCTTCGATGGTGCAACTGTCGTACATTACAGATTACAGTTTAACAGGATTGGAAGGGACCTTGTAGGTCATCTAGTCCAACCTCCCCTACCTAAGCAGATCCTACAGCAGTGATGGCTTTTCGGCACGGAGTGCCCAAAGCACGTGCAGATCGCACATGTACCCCACCCCCTGTGCAATGTGCCCCGCCCTCCAATACATGCATGCACGTTCCCTGTGCATGTGCACCCGCCCCCACACATGCACTCCTCCACATGCCCCCTGCCCCCTGTGTATGTGTAGCAGAGACCTGAAGACCAGCTTGCCGACAGGCAGCATGCACGCATGCGTGGCAGAGCTGAGCTGGGGCGACGGCTCACGTGCCCAGAGAGAGGGCTCTGCATGCCATCTCTGGCATGCGTGCCATAGATTCGCCATCACGGCCCTACACCATTTTTGACAGATAGCAGTCCAATCTCTTCTTGAATGCTTCCAATTGTAACTTTGAATTGGTCACTAAACAAATGATTGTAAATGAAGGACCGCCTGTAGTCCCATCTTCCTGTGGGATGTTCTCCAGGTGTGTCAGGACTAGTTTCCAAGGCAGCATGGCTACCTCTGAAGAGAGCTAAATTAGGGAAGGTTAGTTTTGCCTGTTTGAATGTATGCTTTAATGCAGGGGTCCCCAAACTTGGCAACTTTAAGACTTGTGGACTTCAACTCCCAGAATTCTCCAGCCAGCATAGCATAGCATAGCTGGCTGGAAAATTCTGGGAGCTGAAGTCCACAAGTCTTAAAGTTGCCAAGTTTGGAGACCTCTGCTTTAATGTATGCATTGGTCAGACTGCAATCCCATTGGTTTCAACTGAGGCTAACAAACTGGGATGCAGGGGCACCATCCAAGAGGAAGTTCTAAACAAGCTGTGGCCAATTGAAGTGAAAGGAACTTTGACTCATCCTCATCCTTCTGTCTCTTAGACCCTGGGAAATGTCCTGATACAAGAAGTCCTCGACTTACAACAGTTCATTTAGTCAATGCCTGTAATGCACTACCTGACTCTGTTGTTATATTCTCTAACCCAGGGGTCGCCAACCTTTTGGACCTCAGGGACCACCAAACTCATAATTTTAGATCCCACGGACCACTAACTGGTTCTGTGGACATGGCCTAATTTGTGGGTGTGGCTTGGTGGTCATGTGACTGGCTGAGCATGGCTTGTATGTAAATATTATAAATATTTATATAAATACTGATTTTTTTTTTAAAAGAGCAACTTTTACCCAAAATCATGCAAAGCAGACAGGCAAACTGAGTTTCTCACAGAATCACAGATTCATTCAGAAATCTTATCTATCTTGCCATTGGCTAGCTCAGTCTGCTACATAAAATTTGCTTGCAAGCAAACTCACAAAACTAACTCACAACACACCATGCATGTAAACATTGAATTTTTTATTTAAAAAAAGAGCAACTTTTATCTAAAATCAGGCAAAGCAGGCAGGCAGATTGAGTTGCTCACAGAATTATTCAGTGATCTATCTATCTATCATCGGCTAGCTCAGTCTCTCAAATTTGCTTGCCGTGAGTCTGCACTGAATTTGCTTGCAAGCAAACCTTCAATCCTACGGGAGGTTTGGCTGTGCTTAGCTAAAAATCAAGAAATCCAAGCATTTCCTGCTTCCTAGCTAATCTAAATCTCCCAGTGCAGCAGAACAGATGATGGTCTGAAAAAGGAAAAATAGCAACTTAGCATACAAGTTTGCTGGGTAAGGAGTGAGTGGGCAGGGAGGGTTCCCGCGGGCCATGTGGGCTGAGCAGCCTTGTGTTTCTGCTCAGCCTGGATTAATTGCTTTGGGGGTGAGTTTTCTCTGTGGCCCACCAAAATTTTCTCACGGCCCACCGGTTGGCAATCGCTGCTCTAATCCCCACTCCTTTAACCTCAAACTATCCGCTATTGACCTCACCCCATTCCTAAGAGGTCTGTAAGGGGCGTGTATAAGTGCATCATCGTGCCTACCGTCCCTGTCCTATTGTCCTCATTTATTCGTACCTATTTCCTATATTCTTACTCACGTTTATACTTATACCTATTATCTTATAAGCGATTGACAAATAAAATAAATAAATTTACTGACCATTCAAAGTTAAAATGTCACTGAAAAAAACGACTTATGATTGTTCTTCACCCTTAACAACCATTGCAGCATCCTCATCGTCACATGATCAAAATTTGGATGTTTGACAACTGGGTCATATTTATTATGGTTGCGTTGTCTCAGGATTACGTCATCCCCTTTTGCAACCTTCCGACAAGCAAAGTCAATGGCGAAGCCAAGTACACCTTGCGACCGTGTTACTAACTTAACAACTGCAGTGATTTACTTAACAACGGTGGAAAGGAAGTTTGTAAAATGGGGCAAAACTCACTTAACAAATGTCTCACTAACCAGCAGAAATGTTGGGCTTAATTGTGGTCGCAAGTCGAAGACTAACTGTACATCAGCTTTAATTGGACTGCACTGGCTCCCTTTAAAAATCCCTTTCCTCTTCCTCTCACCAGTCAGGAAAGGCAGCCAATTGCAGTGGTCATTTAAGGGACACCTAATGGAGCACCACCAAATAGGTTCATGCAATTCATTGACCCCAGTTACTGCATTAATCCATTTTCTGAATTTGCATGGTCTGTTGAAGCATAAACTAATCAAATGAATTAGGCTCGCACAATACTTTAAGCCAGAAAAAAAAGCAACAACAAACTTGACACTTGTTTTAATAGTTTGATATAGAACTGCGATAAAAAACAAATACAATTAGAGATTTGTACAAATACTGAACAATTAGATTAAAAAAACTGACAGTAAGAAAAAAGAACGTACGGTTAAATCAAAAGTAAATAAAATGTAGTGATATTATATAATTGCCTCCTTTGGGAAATTGCTACCTCTCTGTTTTGAAATACCGAATTGAGCTTTGACCAGGTGAAATTGTATTGTCCAATCTTTATGTTGGTAAAGGGAACAAATTCCATCAAATCAGCTTTTGGTACACAAGTATATTTCCAGGAACATGTTAATACTTTCTGCAATAGCCCCAAATTCAAAGTTCGAATTTCAACTTGAAAATATGTTTTAATTAAAATTGTATTAAAAATTGTAGCTAACTTCCTTATTTGTGCTTTGATGCAGGGTTCAACACATTTTATGTTTGCTTCATTAGAATATATGCCTCGATAAGGAACTGAATAGCTGCTGCATGCATTTCACAATAAGACACATTTTGACGGACCAAGATAATAGCTATAGCACTTAGACTTATATACCGCTTTACAATGCTTTACATGCCTCTCTAAGCGGTTTATAGAATCAGTATGTTGTCCCCAAAATTTGGGTCCTCATTTTATCCACTTTGAAAGAATAGAAAGCTGAGTCAACCTTGAGCCTGATGAGATTTGAACTGCCAAATTGCAATCAGTTGGCAGTCAGCAGAAATAGCGTGCAGTACTGCATTTAACCACTGCGCCACTGCGGCTCTTAATGCAAGAGATCTAGCAAATTCCTATATTCTACACTTACATGAGTGGAAAAATGTGTTGACTTGGTTGTATATTCCGTGTAAGGATGTTGAGGATTCTGTATGTCAAGTGTTTGGATTTGAACTTAATATTCGCATAATATGAAAATTATGGGTAGACAATCAGGAAATGAACTGCATTGGAATCCTTCCCCACTTACTACTGAATTCTGTAGGAAACTCTAGAAAAGTACTTTAAATTTTGAATAGCACTTCAGAGCTCTACGAGAAAATATAGCTGCCATTTCTGAGGTTGAAGTGGGTCCAGAAAGAATGATACTATCCACCCATCTATCCAACTTAAAAAATTAAGAGTTAGCTCTCAAGCCAACTTGTATGTACTTCATTTCCTTTTTTAAAAAAAATATGCATGCTGCATCATTTCATTTTCAGTCTACACCTGGCAGGATGGTTAAGATATATGTGGTCTCAGTGAAAATAGATCCTTCTGACCAGCTCTTTTCTCAGAAGTTTGAAATAAAACAAAAATCAAGCTACACCATCTATTCCTTTGCTTTTCTTGAGTATTACTTCAGCTATTTCACCCCTTCTGTTCTGGTGACTGAGGAAAGAAATAAGTATCACTTTGTCTTCTAATTCATTCCATTAGGCCAGATCTGGTTGCCTTCATTCATACTTTGGACAGATGTGATGTATCCTTATCACCAAGTTGGACGCTATTATATTAGAGGCCATGAAAAGTTTTACAATTCCTTCAGCCAAGCATTTTCTGTGATTCTGCTAATTTGTAAGATTAAGTCATTGCGTGATCACTTAAGATACCGTTGTCTGATCCAGGAAAGACAGATCCTGGAACCAATTTGTGAGATCAATAGAAGTGTTTCTATCATTAGGAGATTTCTTCCTTCCTTTAACAAGATGGTTGACATCATACAGTGTATGCTAAACTAAGCTAAAATGGGGAAGGATGTTGTGTGAACCAGATCTTCATGTTAAGTCATAATATGTTCTATTTGCTTAGACATAGCAAGTTATGCAAATGCAGTAATTGTATTTGTTAACACACTTTGGCAAAAGTCAAACCCAGCCAACATTTAAGTAGATGACTTGTTTTGAAATGTTTGACTAGTTGTACCATGTTACATTGGAATTCTGTCTTATTCTGGCATCCTTTTGCTCTTTTGGAGACGAATTTGATGGTAGACCCAGATAAGGAGCAGGATAAATAGTTGGAAAGTATAAATAAAATGTGCTTTTTGTGCATTGGCTGTTCAAATTCTAAGGATAATAAAAATTGGATTTTGTGAGATTAGTAAGAGTGCAAATGTATTTGTGAAAGAATGCCCTTTGCTGATTTTGTCTTGCTTTTTTTCCAGTTTTACACCATTTTAGCTTTGCTGTATTCAGGAAAAAAAAGTAGTGCATGCAGGATAATATATAAACCTCTCCTTAACTTTTGCAAATATTATTCATCTTGTGAAAACTTGGTGGAAGTTGTCTATTGATTTGCAAATCCTACCCAATTCCTATGCTATTGACTATGATGTAGTGTTGCCATGTTGTATTCATTGATTTCTAATACCCTATAAAGTTTGAAGGTGACAACGGTGATGTGCTAAATTTAATGCATGCAGTCTTAAACCTGAGGGATATTACTTGTCAATTTGTTAGTTGTTCCATGGTGTATCTTAAGGGTGTATGAGTTTTATTAAGGTCAAAGAAAAGATCAGCCATCCTTCTTCCTACTGTGATGGGTTAAAAATGTTCCAAAAAGCCAAATGTATGAAGAACCCCTCCACAATATTGGTTCCTGGAATCTGCTACTTTGTGGGTTAGCTATGTCTTAACATAGCTGTTCCACTCTATAAAAATCCATCTATGTAACACCAAAGGACCATTTTATCTAGCTTCATGTTTTTATCTGGGCAATTTCAGGAAATTCATAAGGAAGGTTCAGTTGTCTTTGTATTTGGCAGATATGTTTAATGTTGTATCTACAAAATTTCCCTACATCCGGGAGGCATTTCTGTTGAAGAACATTGAGAGAATTGATTAAAAGGTGCAGCATTATTTGAAGAGATGTATGGCAAAAGTTGTAAGGATCTACATCACAGTTTTTCAAACTTAGCAACTTGAAGATGTGAGGACTTCAACTCCCAGAATTCCCCAGGCACCCATATTGACTGGGGAATTCTGGGAATTGAAGTCCACACATCTACAAGTTGCCAGGTTTCAAAAATATTGATCTATGGGGAATCCACAATCTCTGATGTCATCTGGAATTTTTGAAAGACAATTGGAATGGTCTTTTAATTTCTTCCTTTACCTACATGAAGAAGTTCCACCATGAGATCACTAGCCTCAGGCCAGGTCTCTAGCTCTCTGATTCATACAGACTATAAGCCTAAGATCATTCCCTTCTCAAGAGATGATGAAGCAGTGAATGGCAATAGAAATGCTGACAGTTCATGAATTCCACTGTAATCATACAAGGATCCCTGAAATAATTTCTGGATAATAAAATAAAATACTTTATTACAGACATAGACAAAATCAAACCAGAAAGAAAAGTGACACAGCAAATAAAAACCACAATAAAACCCAATAATTACAAAACTGATGTGATCAAGGTGTAACATACTTTATGCATAATAAAACAAAACATAGCCACATGAAGAGAAATGAAATCACATTCACTGGACAGTACAATAATTATAGTACAATCCCAAAGGTGCTTTTTCAAAAGGCAACTGGACTTTCTTTGTTTTCCTTGAAGGTGTTTCTCTTCTCATCCATGAAGCTTTTTTAGTTCTGACTGAAAGAGTCAGAAAGAGTGCTAACGACCAGATAACTGCAAGGAATATAACTGTTCTCCACCATGCAGTCAGAACTAACGAAGCTTCTTGGATGAGAAGCGGCATGTCTTCAAGGAAAAACAAAGAAAACCCAGTTGCGTTTTGAAAAAGCACCTTTGGGACAACCATGACCTAGATCAGGGGTCTCCAGCCTTGGCTGAGGAATTCTGGGAGTTGAAGTCCACAAGTTGCCAAGGTTGGAGACCCCTGACCTAGATGACTGAGAATCTCCATAGACATTTAACTATAGTACAACTTCAACTAAATGGCTGTGTCCTTAGTTCTAGGTTGTTTCTCTCCTTGATTAGTTTCCATCCATTTCTTCTTATCCTGCCTTCACTGCTTTGGAGAATAGGTTGACTCCCTCTTCTTCATGGCAACCTCTTAGATATTGGAGCGCTACTATCATGTCACCCCTAGTCCTTTTCATTAAACTTGACATACCCAATTTCCTGAAATTGTTCTTTATCTGTCTCCAGCCCCCTACTTCATCTTTGTTGCTTTTCTCTGCACTCTTTCTTGACTCAAAACAATTTTTTTTTTAATATCGTGGTGACCAAAACAATGCAATATTTCAAATGTGGTCTTGTCAAGGATAAAGTGGTATTAACATGATCTTGATTCTATCCCTCTGTTATTGCAACCTAGGACTGCTTAAGGTAACTGAGACAGTGCTGTAATAACTGAATGTAACTGAATATCTGCCACTTCCCATCTAGTCTGTTTATTATTCTTTGGAAATTTTAAGGGGGTGTATGTGCAAAATCAATTTAATAAAAAAAGACACAGTGGTCTTCCAGTCAGCATGTGAAGCATTTGTAGTGTGTCCTCCGGGGAATTGGCAAATATAAGACAAAGGTGTAACTTTCCTACTGAAAACGTGGCTGTTAGTTTCTCCACCTCCAGTCCTATTCCAAATAATGAAACAGCTTTTCTGAATTTCGGGTAGCGACAGGTGCTTTGTTGAAATGCTTCTTTGTCAGAGCATCAGAGAAGGAATGTTTACTCCAGGGAAAATTGCCATTTCAGACTTTAAATAGGAAAAGAATTGACAGTTCAAAAGAATCCCCAGTGCATTCTTGTGAATAAATGGAAGTGTTTGTTCAGGAGAGATGCTCTTCTTGTAATCTGTCTGTTGCAGACATAAAAGCAGAAAGCTGATGGCATAACTTCCAGCATTTAGCCAGGATTGTCAAAATTGCATTGTGATGTTAGAACACCTTCCCTTCTGACTTGCCTTGTGATATCCCATGCAAGTATGTAAACAGTCGAGTTTTATCTTGTCATGTACAGGTAATCCTCGACTTACAATCATTTGTTTAGTGACTGCTTAAAGTTACAACAGCCCTGAAAAAAGTGATTCAGGTTTTTCACACTTATGACCTTTGCAACATCCCCATGGTCACGTGATCAAAATTCAGATACTTGACAACTGATTCATATTTATGACGGTTGCAATGTCCCGGGCTTCTTTTGCGATGTTCTGACGAGCAAAATCAATGGAGAAACTAGATTCACTTAACAGTCGTGTTACTAACTTAACAACTGCAGTGATTCACTTAACAATTGTGGCAAGAAAGGCCGTTGGGGCAAAACTCACTTAACCACTGTCTTGCTTAGCAACAAATTTTTGAGGTTCAGTTGTAAGTTGAATACTGCCTGTAGATGTTATTACTTATCCACTTTTTCCTCCCGTGGATGTCCCTGTAGTTGATACACCAGTTCGGATATCCTGTGTTTCATCCCTCAGGGAAAGTGATCTTTGAGTTCCCTTCTTTTCTCTGCTTCTGGGTTTGGTCCATAGCATCAAGTTTGACATAAGTTGTGGCTTCATGCTCTGTTTATGATGGTCCTTCCAGCTACATCCATAGGAGTGGGGAAGGATGAAAACAGCATTGCAACGTCCATCCTTGTTGTACAGGCATCAGAGCTGTGGTGGTTCAGTGGTTAGAATGCAGTATTGCTTGCTAATTCTGCCAACTGCCAGAAGTTCGATCCTGACCAACTCAAGGTTGACTCAGACTTCCATCCTTCCAAGGTGGGTAAAACGAGGACCCAGATTGTTGGGGGCAAGAGGCTGACTCTGTAAAGCGCTTAAAGAGGGCTGTAAAGCATTGTGAAGCGGTTTATAAGAGCTATTGGCTAAAAGTGATATCATTTTGAGTCAGCAGCAAGGTCCTGCTGAAGCCCATCCACATCCAGCCAGGTTTCAGAGGTGGAAGAATGCAAAAAACGGCACTGAGACACAGCCCCAACTCCGTTGTCTAAGCCTTGTGATGTGACTTTGATGATAAGTAGCAGGATCCAGTAGATGCTCCTGGACTTTCAGAACTCTTTCTGGCCACAATTGCTGACATTGGTGCAATGATTTCTTACCATTTACTGTAGCACCCACACACATGAAAAACCTGGATAAGTCTTAAGTTTAATACTGTTTTAAAAAAATAAGCAATCCTTTTAGTCCTTCCCAAAAGTTAGGAGAGGGATAATACATCTCTACCCTACCTCATGACCAGTGGTGGGATTCAATTTATTTTTACTACCGGTTCTGTGGGCGTGGCTTGGTGGGCATGACAGGGGAAGGATACTGTAAAATCTCCAGTCAGAGGTGGTATATGCCAGTTCGCCAAACTACTCAAAATTTCTGCTACTGGTTCTCCAGAACTGGTCAGAACCTGCTGAATACCACCTCTGCTCATGACCCAGTTTTTTCTCTCTTTACATCAGAGCTCCTCCCCACTGCTAGTTTAGATATTAGATATTTATATTATATTAATCCCTAGTATATGATGCGATTAAAGGTCTACAGAGATTCTCAGTCATCCAGGTCATGGTTGTCCCAAAGGTGCTTTTTTTCAAGAGGCAACTGGACTTTCTGCTTTTTCTTTGAAGGCAGCTTCGCTTCTCATCCAAGCAGCTTCTCCAGAAGCTTGGATGAGAAGCAAAACGTCTTCAAAGAAAAACCAGAAAGTCCATCTGCCTCTTGAAAAAGCACCTTTGGGACCACCATGACCTGGATGACTGAGAATCTCCATAAACATTGAGGACTAGCTATATGTGAGGCAGTTCTACTGTGAAAACAAAGAAGGATCATGATTTCTGGTTGCCTTGTATCTTTTCAAAAATTTGTCCTTTAATAACTTAGTGGTCCCAACTGTTTTGGCACCAGGGACCGGGTTCGTGGAAGACAATTTTTCCACAGACGGGGTGGGGGAGGAAGAGCAATGTACAGTTTATAGTAGGGTCTGCACTCCTATGGGAATCGAATGCCTGATGATCTGAGGTGGAACTGAGGCGGTGCTGTTAGTGCTTGGGAGTGGCTGCAAATATAGGTAGACTTTGACTTACAACAATAGAGCCCAACATTTCTGTTGCTAAGTGATACAGCTGTGAAGTGAATTTTGTCTCATTTTATGATCTTTTATTCTCCAGAAGCTTGTATGAGAAACAAAACATCTTCAAAGAAAAACCAGAAATTTACTTCTGGTTTATGGAAAAGCAACACCCCCATAGCGAACAATCACTTAGTGATTGTGACATTTGTTTAATGATCGCGGTGTTCATGCAATAACCACCATGTTCACTTAGTGAATGCTACAGGCAAGTCATAAAATCGAACTTGGTCATGTGATGACCCACTTGCATTATTACATCATCATGATTTACAACCAAAATTTAAGGCTCAATTATGGTCCAAAATTGAGAACTACCTATATTTTGTATAGGTAAAAGTCTCCCTCGAGTTGAACTTGACCCCTGTTTACTTCAAGATCATGTCTATATTTTGCCTTGGCATCAGCACAGAAGTGGCTTGTTCAGGGCAAAAATGCAAAATAGGTAGGTAGATAGAATTCTTTATTGGCCAAGTGTGATTGGACACACAAGGAATTTGTCTTGGTGCAAATGCTCTCAGTGTACCTAAAAGAAAAGATACATTCGTCAAGAGTCAAATATCATAAGGTACAATACTTAATGATAGTCATAGGGTACAATAAGCAATCAAATCATACTAGGAAACACTCAATATAGATTGTAAGGATACAAGCGACAAAGTTACAGTCATACAGTCACAAATAGGAGGGGATGGGTGGTAAGGAGTGATGAGAAGATTAACAGTAATAGTGGTTTTTCTTGTCTTCTTAGTCTAGTCTGTATCCCTTGGACATGCCTTCCGTAGCTGATTTTGAATCGGCTCGGCGGCCTTTCAGATCAACTTAAGTCTGCTAGATGGCTCTTGTTGTCGTTGTTGTGTGAGTCAGGCTTTGCCCCCACCCCAAGGAGGACAGTATTGCTTAATCAGGCTCACAAGGAATCCAAAAATGTCTAATACTGTAAGTAATATTTATTGAAGCAAGTTAGAAAGCCATATTCAACGAACGTCAGCAACTTCTGGACTTTAAGAACAAGCCCTATCTATATATAGAAACAGCACTTAAAGCAATCTTGCTTATCTTTCTTCTTCCCATCCTATGTGACAGAACATTTGGCCTCCTTTTCTGAGCAGGCTGACCTCTTTCCATCTCTCCTTTGCTTTTGCAAGTGGTAGATTTCTCATGGTGGGTTTTATTTTTACTGATTGTGTGAGCTTAACATAAGTCCAGTGAAAAGCTTGGATTAGAACAACAGGCCTATGGTTTGATACTACCTGAGACTGTTTTGTAGGGGTGGTCAAGCTTTAAAGCAGCGCTTTTTGTGCTTTGTTGGTAATTCATTAAGCCCTGCAAGATTGCTTCTCAAAGTATCCTTGCCCCCAAACCAAGTGGCTTCATTGCTTTGTGTCTTGTGGAGTCTCTTCTGGTAGATCTCATAATGGGGAGTGGTTTCTCTGCCCAGTATCCTACAAAACATGTGCAGAAATCTTTGCCAGATGTTGGATCCACCAGTGATGGGAGATTTAAGGTGACATCAAGCAACTTGGATGAAGAAAATTGTGCCACGTCTGAAAGTTTTGTTGTTAAGAACATGCTCAGCTAGGCTAAAACAGAATTGGCTTGAGTACCTTACAGTTTATCATTTTGTAGGAGACATCTATTCTGTAGAAATCGAGCCATCATTTTAGATTGTTTCTTTGTTTGGGCATAGCATGTTTGGTGGGTTGGCAATGTAGATTATTAATCTATGTTTAATATTAAATGTGTAAACCAAACATTGAGAGTCAGTGCTGTAAGCCAACATCATGTTGCTTGGTAGCCCATTTGGCTTTTGCAGAACTTCAAAACGTGTATGTGTGTGTGTGTTTGCATGTATGTATGCAAAGAAATCTTATAGGATTGCAAGAAGGCCAAAATGTTCTGGATTTGTGACTAGAATACTCAAATTTCATGTGATCATGCAAGTTCTTTGGAATGAGAGCCACAAGTTTTAAAATTTATTTCCTGAGGACTTCACTATCCTGTGCACTTAGAATCATAGAATCATAAGGCTGGAAGGGACTTGCACAATGTAGTTTGACTTCTCAAACATTCTTGACCTAAGTAAGATGTTGGGGACTTTGAAATGGAGACTGTAACCACAGGACATTGTTGTTTTCAAGAAAAAGAGAGAAAGGGAAAGACAAGGGCCAGGCGATTAAACTCAGTGCAAAGTTGAAGGCAGCAGAAATTGGCAAAACAACTTCAGCAATGGCAGCAGCATCAAAACGTGTTGGAAGATGCTTGCTACACATCAGAGAAATCTACTGATTGGCACCAAAGCAGCCTTGAGCACTGGCAGTAAGAGTTAACAGTTCTGACTGCGCTATAGAAAAGCCCAGAAGCGTTGGCAGCTACCTTAAGAAAGTGGTTTCAGAGAAGCCCAGGGTATTAATAACCTGGAAAAAAAAGAATCCAACATCAGGATTCAGGAGTGGGACCAAGCCTTAACAGCTGAAAAAACAGAGGCTTCTCAGTGCTCCATCCCACTTCAAGCCAAAGCCAAAGGCAAGTTCCAGTCCAGATTAGAATATTGGACATAATTTATAGAATAAATTCTAGGAACACATAGTATACGCAATAATAATTTTAAGGTAGCATTTCAGGAAACAAGGTACATTTAGGTGCTAAGAACAGATGAGGCTAGAACCTCAGACAGGAATCCATAATAATGCAACATCCATCATGAAAAAATTACAATTCAGTAGCCCCGGATACAGCAATGATCTTGCCTCCTGAGCTTTGAGTTTATCATCACTCTGAAAACAGAATCTATGATACATTTCACACTCTATTTCTCCTTTGATGGGCTAGGCGTGGGTATGCTTACCTTCTCGTGACTTTCCTTCATTTCCTTTCATGTATTACTTAATGAAAAGGACAAAGTTTCCTCCCCATTGCTTTGGGATATCTGCTTTCCAAACCATCTGAAACTTTTTTGTTTGCCTTAGGGTAAAGCAAGCCAAGTGAGGGGGTGGTTATAATTTCTCCCAGAATTGGAGTGGAAAATGACAACAGCAACAACAGCAGTAGCAGCAGCAGCAGCAGCAGCAACAACAACAACAACAAAAAGGCTTTCTGTGTGAGCTCAGACCTCTGCATCCATGCTTTTACTGATTCAGCCATGGACTAGCAACTTCTGCCTCTGGCAGTGTCTTTCCCTCCATTTGCCAACTTGCTAACAAACAGTGCTGTGAACACCATTGACTATCAAGTATGGATTATCTTGCACTCAAGATCTATTGAATCACTGCAGTGGAAAGAGGTTGGAAATAAATATATGACCAGATTAATGGATTAAGCTAATTGACTCACAAGGACTCAGCCTAATGAGGAATCATCGGTGCTAATTTTTTTTTGCAGAGTTGATGTTTTGCCTGAGTGAAAAGTCATTGGGGACTACCTTTAATCTCAAGAAAAACATAATATTGCCTAATTGGAAACATTAAAGAAACGAAGGGAATGATTTGTAGGTAGAGAATAATTCCATTAATTGTTTTGTTCCTAATTAAAACCATGGCGGTGACTAGACTCCATGTACTTTTGGGAGGTCTGCAGGAGGCCCTCCTGAGCTCCGTTTTTGCTGGCAGTGGGTTGCAGGAGGCCATTGCAGCTGGAAACGGAGCTTGTGAGGGCCATGTGCGGCCTTTGCAAGCTCTGTTTTTGCTGGCAGAGGGTTGCAGGAGGCAGAAACAGAACTCGGGAGCCTGTTTTCACTGGCAAGTGCTCAGGCCACCTCAGGTGACTTCGAGTGACTTTGAGCTGGTCCTGCCCCCCAACCCCCCAGGTCAATCACAACCCTGCTGTGGCCCTCAATGAAATCGAGTTTGACATCCCTGGTCTATGTAGTCTTTCCAGTCAGATCTGTGTTGCCTATCATGGCTCTGATCGGTTGAGGCTGTCACAAACCCTTTTAAATAATATTAACAAGGTTTAATTTATGTTACCCCCTTAGCATACCATAGGCAGCATTCCTTGCTAATAAAACAATATGCCCAATTTTGACCAGTATTCGGTAAGTGTAACTACGGCTATTTTTCCCCCCACCACGGACAGACACTCTCTGTTCCATGCAAGCTAGAATTGTTAAACATTCCTGTTCTTTTCTTCTGTCAATTCCATGCTGAGGTATATACAGTATGCAGGTCATCTCCCTTGTGAATTGTCTAACCCACTGGGGCTAAATATGGACAGCTGAGGCCTTAATCACGCATGGTCTTGGTGTGTGTGGAGGGAGATTATTAGTAGATGCACTTACACACTATCAGCTGAGGTACAGGAGTTCAGAATTTTGTGCTGTAATGAAAATGCTCTAGGGAAAAAACAGCAACACAGAGAATCTCTGTTAGCCTACATTGCTTTCATTGGACACAGTTTGCTTAAGCCTCACATTAGTCATGCATACACACACATCGGTTTCCTCAATATAAATATAAATTTATCAAGGTTGTAAAGAGTTTTGGGAGAGAGGAAATGCCCAGTTCTGATATAGATGCATGAATGTCAAATTAATCAGTTACATTTCCCTTTTAATTCCTCACAACAGCTTCTTTCACACCTTTTCCACATCAACTCAGCATTTTTGTGTCCTACTACATGTCAATTCTTATTGGTGTTCGCTCGTATCCAACCTGGTCTGATTGCTTCTTTGCTTTTCACTCTTCTCTGAATGTCTATGGTTTTCTTCCTGTTCAAATTTTATTCATCTCTTCCAATATTTTATTTCCTGTCACGGGATCTCTAAATTAGAGGCTACCTTGGAATTGATGTGGTGTTGCAGCAACCTACCAGCTAAGAACTACACACATATTTTGCACACAGGCTGCATGCAATATGATAAACTCTAAATTATGCTTAATAAAAGATTATTATTGCCTGAACATATAAACCATACTATGATTTATTGTGATGACAAATTAACATTCTGTTGTTAACATACCACTAGGAGGTACACGCAAGTTACTACTTCACACTGAGGAGAAAGATAACGAAGTAACAAAGAGGGCCCTGCCTATCAATATCCAAACAGAAAACCCAGAGGATCTCTAATCATTGTTGCCTTCCTTATTCCCTCTTATATTCCCTTTTCTCCAAGAAATCCTTTTCTTATTTCATGTTTTCCTATAAAGATTTGACTTCATTGGTTTAAATAAGGGAATTTCTCATTAAACTTTTCCAAAAGTGCAAGAGTCACAGTTAAACAGTATTAAAGGATTGGTACAAGCTTTATGAAATTCTTTATTTTGGGGCTTTAGATAAGAACATCTAAAGCACCTTCCCATTTTTTTCTAGAGATGGGCTAAAGAAGGAAGGCCTTGGTAGAAAGACTAAAAATTTCCCAATTTTTAGTCTTATTTTTAGGATTTATCAAAAGATTTATGTCTGACATATTTACTCATGAAACAAGGGCTAGTGAGTTTTCAAATAATCACTTATTGTAATAGCTTTGTAGGCACATCATACTGGGTTTGATAAAATGTGGTTGGATAGTTACAACTGGGCATGTTGTCTGAACCAGGGCTTCACACAAAGACATAATAGGAATGCAAGTAAGGTGACTATAATTATTGTCTTTTTGTTAACCCAAGTTTATGATTTAGCAATTTGAATCTTTCCCTATTCTTAAGTTTGGTAATTTACTATGTATAGATTGTAAGCAAGGTGTCAGGATTCCAAGTAACATAACTTTAGCAAACAAAACTCTGAGGCAGGTAAATTCCTCAAAGAACAAGTTCATTGGATATATCATATTGGCACAGGCTGGTAAAAACCCACTCTGACTATTCCTTCGGTTTTCATCTAATTAAAAATAAAAGTTTTTCACTTTCTCAAAACAGTCACATGGTCCAATCAGGATACTGTCCAGTTGCTAGGTGACACCAGTCCCATCCTTTCGAGCATCTGCAGGAATGTCCTTGGTTCCCAAGATAAAGTATTTTGTTTTGACTACAACACCCTAACTATCTCTATTCTCCCCTCCCTGCCCCTCTTCTCCAGTGTGTCAGTGCTGACAGTCTCAAAATGGCCTCATAGGCCAGCTTCAGTGCTGACATAAGTATATAGGAGCTATAACTCCAACCCCAGTCAGCTATTTGCTAGCAGGAGACACACCAATAGCTTGATTTGTAATACATGACAATATTCCCTGGCTTGGGCCATGATGGAAAAATGGTTAGAAGCTTGAAATAGTTTTCTGAGTGGCTGTAATGAGTCACTGAATCCACAATCCACACAGTGCTATTCTGAATAGAGAGATTTAGGATGGCTGGTTGAAAGGCGCTCCATGACTGTTTATATTTGGAACTTGGAAGGTCTTGTTTGTACATGAAGTCTGGTATTAAGACACCATCTGAAGGCAAGATTGCAAGGCTGGGGAAGCCAATCTGCTAGTCTCCTCTAACAGTTCAGAAACCCATGAACTAGCTAGCACTGGCTGTCTTGGCATCTCTTTGACTATAGAAAATGTGCTGTTGCTGCAACAGAGAAACCCTTGAGTGAAGGGATGCTGAATAAAATGGATTATTTCCATGTCAGCAATTAGCATTCAGAAAAAATTGAATATGGAAGACGTAGGTGTGCTTAACACCTTCCAGATGTTTTGGACAAATCTTATAAAGTTGACCATGCTAGAGCTTGGGTATCTGGAGGAGGAGAGCATATCTGGTGGCCAGGTTTGGATTTAGGACCTCTGTAGCCAGGTGAGCTGAGGGTCTGAGTGTGAAAATCGTATTTAAGCCAGATGGTGGCTAGACATTCATTTACTGCCATTTAGAAAGCTGGTGTTTCTCCTGCCCCCTACACTCTGTTTTGTTGTACTGGTTACTAGACAGACTTACTAGTGTAAAGTGTGGTGTCAATGTAGATCAGGAGTCTCCAAACTTGGCAACTTTAAGATTTGTGGACTTCCAACTCCCAGAATGGGAATTGAAGTCCACAGGTTTTAAAGTTGCCAAGTTTGGGGACCCCTGATGTAGATGAACAAACAGTAAGAGGACTTTGTCAGTAAAACCCATTGGGGAAATGTGACCTTCTCTTCATTGGAGGCGCTCAAGTGGAAGTTGGACTGCTATTTGTTGGAGATGCTCTCATCTGGATTCCTGCACTGGATAGAGGCTTGGTCTCTTCAGTTCTGTGTCAGCCCATCTGTTTTCTTTCATCCCAGAATGCAAAATATAAAGATCTTAGTTCCAGGAAGGCAGATTCTGACTGTCTGTGAAGAAAAGGGTTGTCTCCAAACAGTAGGAACAGTTTGACAACAGAAGCCATGGCCAAAGTGGGCGGCCTCTCCTTTGTTGAAGGAGTCCAGGCAGAGGCTAGACAGCCATCTGTTGGGGATGCTTTAACTTTGGCTTCCTGCACTGAGCAGGAATTTGGATTCCATGGCCTACATGGGTCCTTCCAAGTCTGTGATTCTGTGGTTTGAAGACTGCCTGCTTCCAGCTCTCAGATGTGCTTTACAGACTCAATCTGGGCTTCTTGACACTGAGGAAGCCCTCATACTTTATTCTTTGGCAGCAAAAGCCCATGCATTTACTCCTACTACTTGCCAATTGCTGGTTCTGAACATCTGTTAGTTAGGAGAGGGAATATCAAAGCAATATAGGCTTCTGCGGCAAGCATTTAGAAGGGGAACGGTCAAGCAGCATGGGTTCTGCAAGAAGGCATTCCGGTTGACCTGTGGCTTCTTTGGAGAGAGAAGGAAAGTGGGTTTTTTCCCCCCATGCTAATTCCGGGTTTTAGATCGTTCTTTTTTGTACACCTACAGCTTGTTGGAAGAAATATCCATCTGGTTCAGTTCCAAGCTGGGAGAATGACACTGGAAACATGGAGGCTGATGATTGGAAAGATGGTTTAATGGTGAAGCAGAGCCATGGGTTCTGGGCAGCTGACCACATGGAATGGAGAGTGAGGGGTAGTTTATACTTTCTCTTGGGCTTTGAACTTGAGCTTCCTGTTCCTGTGCAAGAACTTGTGTTCTATTGGCTGTTGTAGGGAGTCAAAGCTAGCTAGCTCTGTAGGTTGTCTGAGTTAAGTTTGGTGAGTGATGCAATATCCTTAGGAGATTGTGCAATGCAGCGAGCTCAGTTGCTAGATGGCAATGGGTTAATCTTATTATGTCCTGGAGGGTCATGTTTTAATCACACCATCCTGAAGCTGAAGATCTTTTGCCTTGTAGATAGGCTAGCCCAGTCCTGCTGGGGGCTATTAAGAAAGACCTGGAGGCTGCTTTCTGACTTCAAAAACATGCCTCTTCCCTAGGAAAATATAATATTCTGTCTTTTTAAATATTTCTCAAAATATTTCACTCTTCTAGGAGGGGTGGCTTCCCTCAAGCTAAATGTAGAAGCAAACTGTATCTCTGATAGTATGTGGGACAGTCCCACATACAAATATCTGTCGTAGTCAAGCTTATATCAGAAGATCAAACATGGCACCGATTATAGGCTCCGCAGTCCAGGTAAAGTCTGGCACTTACAATCCACCTCTTTTTGTAAAGCTACAAACAGATTTCTGTTGCAAAACATATTACAGAGTCCTTGTTATTGCTTTAACGGCAACAGCGATGGGGCTTGCAAATTCATATCTGCATGAAGGAGATACTACTTGGCTTACCACTTTCAAAGAAGAACAAGTGATTGATATGTTTGTTCAAGCTTGAACAGAGAAGAAAAACAAGGTGGGATGTAAAGGAGGTGGGAAGCCCCTTTGCAGATTACCCTAAGTATATATTTTGTTATTGGGCCAATTTATCTTTCTGCCTTCCTTATAAAGATATTCTTTGCTCTGGTGTGGGCAGAGGTAGCAGTGTGGATTTCTCCCAAGTCCGTAGAAAACAAGGGAGACCTTGATTTAGGCCCCTACAACATTTGGATTTAGAAAGAGAATAAAGCAGATTTTCCTGCTCTTGATTTTTTTTCCCCCTGGCAGGGCTATACATTTCCATACAAACACCTTGGCTGTAGCCATAACCCTTCCCCTCCCACCCCCATCCCACCAAGTATGTGAATGAGTCCCTTGTGGGTCCCATTCTTGCAAATAAAATTGATGCTGGAATCAGGTGCTTGGCTTGCTGACATACTGTTTTCCCACCACATTTTTATTATTAAAAGAAAATAATAAAACCTGAGAAGCAGGAAGATTGAAAGTGCCAAGAGAAGTGTCTTTTGCATATGAGTACAATATTACACCGTTTTTCTCCTCTCCTGTCTGGTTCTTTTCCCAGCTCCTTTCCCTAAGGAATAATACATTGGGGGAAAAAATTGTAAACCAAACCCAGAGAGCTGCTTCCTGGGAAATAAATGTATATAGATGATGTATTTATCTACCTGCTAAAAACATACACCAAAAAGGACAATAAATACAAAGTAAAGAATGATTGTTTGTAAAGCTAGCTATCCTATTTGCAAAACAAATTGATTGGTGTTTGCATTGGTAGCCATTCGGTCATAACCTAGAAGCCCCTCTGACATACAGAAATGTTTAGAATCTCTCCCTCCCTCCCTCCCCTCCGTCTCTCCTCCTCTTTCTCTGTTACACCCACACCCACACACCAGATCTTCTTCCATTTGAACCATTAAAGAATTACAGGTAGTCCTCGATTTACAACAGTGGTGGTATTCTACCGGTTCGGCCCGATTCTGCCAAGCCGGTAGCGCCAATGAGCAGTGGAGACCGAACCGGTTCTCTCCGATGTTCTGCTGTTGGGCCCGCCCACCCACCCACCCGGGCTCCCATACTAAACTTTATGTCCTGCTTTTGAAGCGTGGCTGCTTTGCGCGGCACAGCAGATTGCTGCGTGGCAGCTGCTGAAGAGACAGGCAGAGTGCAGGATTGCAGGAGGTGAGTCAAAACACCTCTGCGCCTGTGCAAAGTGCATGTTTGGCAGTGCGCACATACAAAGCGCGCCCACCAAGCCATGCCCACCGAACTGGTAGTAAATTTTTTTTGAAATGCACCACTGATTTACAACCATGCATTTACTGACTGTTCGAAATCACAGTGGCACTGAAAACACTGACTTATGACCCTTTTTCACATTTTTGACAATTGCAGCATGTCTGTGGTCATGTGATCAAAGCAACCGGCCTATATTTATGATGGTAGCACCATCCCTGGGTCATGTGATCACCATTTGTAACCTTCCCAGGCGGCCTCTGACAAGCATAGTCCGTGGGGGAAGCCACATTTACTTAATGACCATATGATTCACTTAACACCTGCAGTAATTCACATAACATTTGTGGCAGACGAAGGTCATAACATGGGGCAAAACTCATGTAAGAACTTCCTTGCTTAGCAACAGAAATTTTGAGCTCAATTGTGGTAGCAAGTCAAGGACTAGCTGTACTGTAGATCAATGGCCCCCAATCTTTCTGGCACCAGGGACCAGTCCTGGGAAAGACAATTTTTTGATAAACCGGGCGAGGGGATGGCTTTGCATATAGTCTAGATCAGAGGTCTCCAAACTTGGCAATTTTAAGACTTGTGGACTTTAACTCCCAGAATTGTGGAATTCAGGGGTTTGGGGACCCCTGCTCTAGATCCTGCACATGTGTAGATGAAGTGTTCCTCACTCGCCTGATGCTTCTCTGGCCTGGTTCCTAACAGGCCATTGGCCAGTACTGGGGATTGTAGACCTCTGCTGTAGATGAAAACATCATTAGGAAAAGGAAGGACAGCACTGGGAAGGGAACAAAAGAGAAATAACTATACAAGGAGAGGGAAAAAGTAACTGGAAAAGGAAGGGAAGGGAGGGGAGAACAGAACTTTGTGTCAACTAAAAAAATACTCCTTTGGTCTTTTTAGCTGCCAGCAGAAAGAGAGTGGAAGAAAACAGTGCATTCTTCAAACGTTTCAGATAATCGCCTTGGCAACCCAAAGTTGTCCAAATGCAAAAATATTACTGGAGAGCATGATTAATGACTCTTGGCTATGGATGTGTCCCATTGGAGAATATACATCCAGGGGGTGGGGGGAAGACCAGGGTCAAGGGGGAAATGAATGATGTATTTAGTGTCGGCTGCACCCAGCTAAAGCCAACATGGCCATTCCTAATAAAACATTTTTTTTTACTCTAAGATGTGGCTAGAGACGTATGATTTGAGTGGGGATGGATTTGTTGGAGCCCTGACACTTCGTATATTTGCCTCAAAGGGTTAAATTCACCAGGCAAACAATCCTTACCAAACAATTGCTAAATTTTAAAGGCAGCCCTGCTTCGTAGCATTCATATGCAGCTATTTGCACATTCTCAGCAAATACAGAATGATTTTCCAGCTCCTGAATTCAGAGCTACTATTTTGTTTTGGTTTTTTTGGCTGGTGGGATCCTCTAGTTCGTGTTTGGAAACATCTGGGAGGTGGTCTTTTTTAGTGGCTACTTGGAAAAAGGACAATTGGATAAGAGCCCTTCATGGTGTGGGTCTTTTGCAAAGCTCTTCAGGGCCAGCAGTATGGAATTCAGTGATGATCTGCAATATTTGCCTCCCCCCACCCCACCCAAGGTTAACAGCTTATATCTCATTTTGATCAGGATAGAAAACACTTTACATTCCAGTGTTGCATTGCAGCTTTTCAAAACCTGAGGAGATTTTAAACATATCAGCAGACTGAAGTGCCTGATTTATAGCTTTTTGTCCATGTTTGAAGAGCATTTTGTTTGGACAGCACTCATGTGAAATCCCTACGTGAGGATGATTACAGAAACGATGCATCACATCGCTAGGAAGATCAAAGCGAAATAGCAGTCTTGTTCAGATTGCCCAGAAATGACTTCCAGCTTTTGGAACCACAGGTAGAGACTTGGAAATAAATCCCAGGCTGTTCTCATGAAGCCTACTGGTCAAATCCAAAATCTCTGCATATTCCAGATGGAATAAAAAAAGGCCAGTTCTGGTTTGGGAGTGGAATGAGCCACCCAGAATAGTCAAGCAATGATAGTTTCCCTGAGGTCTTTCTCACACAACACATAATTAACCCAGAGCATTGCAATTAGTCATCAGACATGTACGTTGCAATACTAAGATGGCAAAATAGCAGGATACAATAGCATAATCATCTATTTCAAATAATATAAACGTAACTGTATATGTCCGAGAGCCAGCGCTTAAGCTGTTGGACTGGAAGTCAGGAGATCCAAGTTTTAGTTCTATCTAATACATAAAAGCTGAATGGGTCATTTGCCATCTCTGGACCAGGGGTGGGATTCAACCGGTGTTACTACTTGTTTGGTGACTACGTTTTGTGCGCGCATGCGCATGTGTAAAAAAACCTTAAGCTGTGCCACCCAGACAGCTGAAAAGTGCTGCGCACAAGTGCGCAGCATTTGAAAAGTCACTTTTTTCCTGCTTTTTCAACCTCAGCTGTGCTGTACAAAGCAACTGAGGTTGAAAAAAGCAGGAAATAAAGGACAGGTAAGAGCCTGGGCGGGTGGGTGGACCAAACAGCAGAAAATACAGAAACAATTCGGTGTCTGCTGCTCTTCAGAGCTACTGGTTCTTTAGAACTAGGCAGAACTGGTAGCATCCCACCCCTGTTCTGGACCCTTGGCTGGGTAGTTGGAAAACATTTACTTAGCAACCTGCATGGGACCAGCATATGTCAAAAATCAGGAATCAGGATAGAGTTCAAAAGCAATATGAGTTTATTCCATGCTACTGATAACAATAATCTGATCTACCGGTATTAAGGATCAAGGTGAATTGGCACCAGGTAAGAGTCAATGGACTTCAAGAGCGGCTGGATTTAGGTCTCTTATCGGGGTGTAGAGACTCCAAATTGATGATGCATTTGACCCCACCCTCAGGTCAGCCTGGTCATCTCCTACAGTTCATAGCCTTCTGTGAAGAGGCCTTTATCCTCCAGTAGACTAAATCAGGTTGATAAGGGTAATAGTCATTGAGTAATAGTAGTGGTAATAGTAATAATCTGTCAATTGCAAAAGGCAGCTTTACTTGGAACAGATTACATCCTGCAATGATACCTTTAATACCATGAAACAATAACCTGCCTATTCCAGAGAATAAAAATAAATCCAGTCTAAAATAAAAATGCCAAATCCAGTCTAAACATTTGGCTGACTGTGGGACAAACCATAAGGTGTTAACAGCTTACATTCTGGAACAATATCTTTAATACCATAAAACAACTCCTTAACAACTGTTCGAAGTTACAACATGCTCCCTCCCAAAAGCTACCTATGATCACTTTTCAAAGTTACAATAGCTGTAAACTGTCCTGCGGTCACAAGATTGCATTTTGGGCACTTGGTAACCGGCTCATAGTTATGCTTGTTTGCAGTGTCCCACGGTCATTTGACCATGATGGTGATGGGTTTTGTTGAATTGTGGTGATTACTTCTGCTTTCCAGCAACAAAAACATTCATTGGGGAAAATTGATTCACTTAATGACCATGGCATATGCTTAACTGCCGCAAAAGATGCCGAAAAATCAGGGCTCCACATCCAGCCATGTGATGCCAAAATTCCGGGCTCAGTTAAAGTTGTAAGTCTACCTGTAGTTGTAGATTCAGTATGTTGTGAAACCTGCATATTGTCTTCAGCTTATGTTTGTGTACTGGGTGATTTGGTTCTCTGTATAGCAGGTGCTGGAAACTAGTCAGATGGGTCTGTGTGTGTGATATGTGTGTGTGTATTTGTGTTTGTGTATATGTGTGGTGAGTTCAAAACAAGTCAAGAAGCTTAAATCCAGATAGTGATGGATGCCCACTTGACCAGAGGTGGTATTCAGCAGGTTTTGACCAGTTCTGGAGAACCGGTAGTGGAAATTTTGAGTAGTTCGGAGAACTGGCAAATACCACCTCTGACTGGCCCTGCCCCCATCTATTCTCTGCCTCCCAAGTTCCAGCTGATCGGCTGGGTCTTCTTTTGTTGCCCTGCACAGGAGAACGGAGATGGAAAGCAGGTTAGTGGGGTGGGGAGGGAATGAGATTTTGCAGTAAGATTTCCCCAGGAGTGGGGAGGGAATGGAGAATTTACAGTATCCTTCCCCTGCCACGCCCACCAAGCCACACCATGCCACGCCCACAGAACCGGTAGTAAAAAAATTTGAATCCCACCACTGCACTTCACCCTTTCACCCCCCACCAGTTAAGAAATGCAGTAGTGGATTACTTTTAAGCAGATGTTTTCTAAATAGAAGAACTTAAATTGGGCATATTTTCCATTTATATTTCCTGATGCATACGAACTTATTTGAATCCACCAACAAGGTCTTTGTTAGTAACCCTCCAAATCCCTTTTGAATGAAGTGATTTACCAATGTGCAGTTAAACTATTATTGATGCTGTGATGTTTCTTTCCATCCAATTTACACTCTGCCTTTCTGCTTGGTCAAACATTCAAGGTGCTAATAAAAAGCTTAAAAACGCTGAATTGATAAGGAAAATGATTTCTTTGGCTGCTCCTTATACTGTTAGAAATTCCCTGAAAGCAGAAGGCATTCATTTAATTTAAAATGATTCTGTCCTGCCTACAATTTCAAGTACTGTGCAGTATGAAAATACCATTGATACAGTTTCATAAAACATTTTTTTAAAAAAAGAATACATACTAAAACATGTAAGATGTGAAACTCGAGTAGAATAGAGGTCCTTGACTTAGTGACCATTCAAAGTTATAATAGACCCCAAAAGCTACTTATTACCAGGTTCTGAAGTTACAACAACTGTTCCCCCCTGAATTTTAGGTGTGTGGCAACTGACCCACATTTATACCCAACTTCAATTTACAATATATATATATATATATTGTAAATTGAAGTTGGGTATAAATATATATATATTTATCAAAAACAGGCACTTACTTCTGTTTTCTGGCAAAAATGCCCCATAGTAAACAGCTGTTTCACTTAGCAACTGACATATAAAATGTTGTAAAATCAGTTTCATAACTTACAATCGTAATGGGCAGGCTCCGTTAGTAACAAATGGGAAAAAAATAGCTATTCTGTACATCAGATTTTCCTACCCATTGGTGGTGGTGACTCTAGAGTGCAGAGAAGAGCAACAAAGATAATTAGGGGACTGGAGGCTAAAACATATGAAGAACGATTGCAGGAACTGGCTATCTAATGAGAAGAAGGACTAGGGGAGACCTGATAGCAGTGTTCCGGTATCTCAGGAGCTGCCACAAAGAAGAGGGAGCCAAGCTATTCTCCAAAGCACCTGAGGGCAGGATAAGAAGCAATGGGTGGAAAGTAATCCAGGAGAGAAGCAATTTAGAACTAAGGAGAAATTTCCTGACAGTTAGAACAATCAGTGGAACAACTTGCCTCCAGAAGTTGTGAATGCTCTAACACTGGAAGTTTTAAAAAAACTTGGATAACCATTTGTCTGAAGTGGTGTAGGGTTTTCTGCCTAGGCAGGGGGTTGGATTAGAAGACCTCCAAGGTCCCTTCCAACTCTGTTATTCTATTCCTATTCCTATTCTGTTCTGTTCTATTCTATTCTATTCGATCACAGGATGCCATTTTAGATCATCATAAAGAAAATCAGCTTGATTTGTGGGCATTTTTTGGTCCGTTACTTGCAGATTATCTTTCAGTTTTAATTAAAGATCTATCCTTATCCGAAACTGCAAAAAGCTGGAATAATACTTTTAGGAAATACTTTACTACGGTATATTCTTATTCATTGTTGTGAATTCAAGGCGAATGGCTAACTGCTGTGGTTTGAGTTAATTATGTGTCACGTGGAAAAGTTCTCCTGTTTCTCTGTGCTCAATTTTTCTTCAATGTGCTGTTCTTGATGGCTATTATGAAGGGTGAGAGGGCTAACTAAGGTAATAAGTTTTATTTATGAAAGAGGGACACTCATTTCATCAGTCCTCAGACTATATGGATGATGTAATAGATAGACAACATAAACTTTAAAAGGAAGAAATCTGGAGGGCATATGGATAGGGCAGGGAGGCATACTGAAGGACAGGGGTAGACGACATGGTGAAAATCTGAATTCTAGTTAAAATCTAGGAATGTTGTAAAATAGAGCATGTGGTCAGAAATGTGTTTTGTTAAAAATTGGCCATTGGTGTAGATAAAATACTTAGTTCTTGTAAAAATTAATTTCATCAGTTATTTAGCATAATACACTTATAACTATAGGAGTAATTTTCAATATCATAATCTCCTTTTCAACTGTTCAATTTTGTAATTTTCCCATTTTTTTCTCGATTTTGCTGTCTGGTGATTTGTTTGCATATGAAAATCCGATAAAATGTTAATGTTATTTATCATTTGCAGCCACTTTTTCAGTGTTGTGATTGTACTACATTTGGGAAACTAAAAATGTTGCACATTCAGTGTTTAATCTGTTCTCATATTGGTTTTTAGTCAGCCTTGGCAATTTTGTGGCATCTACTAATTATGTAATCCAAGTTTGATATGTTTCTGTACAGTGATTGCATTTGTTGCTGTTGGATACATTTTGAATCCTTGCTTTTCCTTACATTTCTAATGCTTGTTCTTGAGTTGCAAATATTAATCCTTTGTTTGTTTCTTGATAGTGCCAACCTGTAACCATTGCCAGTTGCTGGTGTTGTCCAATTTATTTTCCATTTCTTTTATGTATTGCCTTTCATTTTCTGAAAGGTTTTCCAACAGTTCACTTTCATAGTGTTTTTTGTTTTTTGTTTTGCTTCTGTTATTTCAGGTCACTTTGTAAACTGTTGAGCATTTTCTCTAACTACTGTTGATCAACTGTATGCATTGCCATCGGTTTTCATGTTTTTTTAATCTAAATTGTCCAAATCAAGCTGTGTCCAGTTTACTATACCAGCAGTGTATCTGCTTATTGATATAGCCCTTGTATTCACAGATTTGATTATAGTTTTACCATGTAATTGGGACTTCAGAATTTTATTTTACACTTTTAAAATAGTCTAACATGCATTTCTTTTCTTTCTTTTCATCTGCAAGCTTTCTTTTATAGAGTAACATTTTATGAAGTTGAGTCTATGGAAATTCTCAATCATCCAGGTCATGAATAGCCTGGATGTACAGGAACAGCTGTCTCTGGAGAGGGAGGGATATGACATCGCCTATTTCCTGTCTACAACATACAGGTAGTCCTCAACTTATGACTACAATTGAGCCCAACATTTATGAGTTTGGCCCATTTTGCGACTTTTCTTGCCGCAGTTAAGTGAATCATTGCAATTGTTAAATTTGTTACATGGTTGTTAAGTGAATCTGGATTCCCCATTGACTTTGCTTGTCAGAAGTTTTCAAAAGGAGATCACGTGACCCCAGGAATCATGTGACTCTACAGTGGTCATAAATAGGAACCATCTGGATTTTGATCACATGACCATGGGGATGCTGCAATGGTCGTGTGAAAAACAGTCATAAATCAACTTTTTCCAGTGCTGTTGTAACTTTGAACGGTCACAAAATGAACTGTTGTAAGTTGAGGACTACCTGTAATCCTTTCAGCAGTCTCAAGGAGGTTCCACACCCATTTACACTCTGATTCAGATGAACTTGAGGGCACAGATAAATCCCCAAGTGGCTTCAATGACTCACAGAGAGCTAGCCACCTACCTTCAGAGTGCTAATGGTTAGATGATTGCAAAGAATATAAATCCTTCCATTCCCCACCAGTCAGAACTGAAGAAGCTTCTTGGATGACAAGCAAAACATTTTCAAAAATTTCCTGTTGCCTTTTGAAAAGCACCTTTGGGATCTTATGAGATTCCCATTGTTGTAATGTATACTTTCACTGATTCAGTGAACTTCGTGTTAAATCCAAATTCCATTTTGTTGTTGTCACAATATATCCTTAAAGCATTAAACAAGGATTCCATTTTACTTTTTAAAATTTCCATTTGAGTTTTCTTTATCATCCAGGTACAAGAATTTTTCTCTCTCTTCTTTTGACAGTTGACATGTAAGCTTTTTTTAAAAAGATTCTGGATATTTCTGAGATGGTAAAGAGGGAGGCGGCAAAAAACTCCCTTGAAAATTTCCTCTCATGTTTATGTTTCTAGTTTCTTCACTATCTTCAAAGTCGTTTTATATTTTCCATAGATTCTTTTGCAACATTCTAGATGTTTGCAGTAATATTTCAACAACCAGTTATTGCATGTGGAAGAATTAAATGCATTTTATTTTGCTTGTGTTTTCATGGTATCACTGTAAGCAGTTGGATCTTTTGTTCCTTATGAATTTTGGCAATTAGCCTTTTGTTCCGGTGGACAGAATGGAGTTTTGAATATTGAATTGCAATATTGAAATTTGAAAATTGCAATTGCTAATATACAATTAACATTATTGACTAATACAATTTGAACATTGTTGACAAGCAATAATTGGTCTGTAGCTGCCTGCAATTATATCCTTGCCTTTCATTATTAAAAATATTGCACCAGGTATCATCCGTTCTTCAATTTTTTCCAACCTGTAATTGACTGACCAATCTTTTATGGAGAGACAGTTAAGTCCACATCCGTGTACTTTTAGCTGTTTCTAATGCACTTTAGTTCTTTACCTTCTTTGTTTCTATTCTAATCATTTCTGATTTTTTACTGTACCCTCCATTTTGATTGAGACAATTTTTCTTTCTGTCTCATATCTATTTTGTATCTTTATGTACTTTAAATGTTTCCCATCTTTATCATGGCAAACATCTGTGCTTGTAGATATTTCTCAGGAAAGCTTTATAAGTCAAATGCTACTTTGTTTGAAATTGTTGATTTTGTTTATGTTCAATTTTCTGTGAAATAACTATAACTTAATTAATTCTATGGAGATGTCTTTAACCAATTTAGTGCCAAGATTATATATTTCTTTCAGCTTTCCTTGATTTTGTTATTTTTCAATTTTCTTAAGTTCAGATTCTTTACATTGCTATTACCTTGTAATTTATTGATCTTTCTTCAAAATCTAATTTTCCATTTGGATGATTGATTGTTGCTTTTATTTTACAGCACAGTTTCTAAAGTCTGATGTTGTCATGCTTGTTTTCAGTTTCAACCAATGTGTTCGTTTCTGTATTTCATATTTTGCAGAATTTTTGATAACTCTTCAGCTTGTGTTTTTCAATCGAGGGAAACTTCTCTTGCGTTTTGAGTTTTTTGATATGTTCAAAAATCCCCCCCCCCCCAGTTCAATCTGTCTGTCAGGGAGCTGACTTAAACATTCTCTTGCTCAGTGTTTTTGTATATTTGATCAACACTATTAATCTGCCTTAAAAAATAATAAATTTTAATATTGGTCTTCAAAAAATTAATTCCTCTTATGACCTTCCAACTCTGATTATCTGTTATCTGTTACCTTCAATTTCATTTGTGCTGTTATTAGCATTCTTAACTAGTTTTTCCAGTTCTAATGGTTTGGCATTCATAAAAGTTTTTGTTCTAAGGATAAATCTTTGTCAATTTCTGAATTTTGAGATTCATTTTCCAAATATTGAACATTCTCTTTTGAAATCTTCTAGTTCTAATATTCTAGCATTTCATAATTGCTCATTTTTATAGCACACCATTTTAATTTTTCTGGGTCTTCCAGTCACTAGACATTAGTTGCTTCTTAGAATCAGCTGTGCCCTGTATCCATTTATTGACTAACACCTTGGAGCTGCAACATCAGATGCATTCCTTGTTGACTTAAGCAATGACTAATCAATATGCATTCATCACTGATAGTAACTTTGAACCATGTTTCATCTGACTTCTTCACCAAGACCTGTCTGGCATGGTTGAAAACATAGCTACTAGTTTTATTGAAGTACATAATCCCCCTCCCCCAAATTGGCCAAGTTAATTGGGGAAGAGAGTTTGGGCTCTTCTTCTTATTTTATTAAATGCATATCCATGTTTTGCTTATGCAAGCTTTTGAGGAAGCTTGCAAAAATAAAATATAATTACAGTAAAATCAGGACAATTCAAATTCCTGTAAAGGAGAACAAACATTGAAAAGATCTTAAAAGGGAGTGAGATGTACTTGGGAATAAGGGGAGATTATTGGTAACCCTTAGCCACATGGTTAAATGGAGCCATACCTGGAACAGTCTGTTTCTTAATAGTAGCTATGGGGGTAGAGATACAAAGAAACCTTTATAGTGCATATTTTTATTGGGATTCCTAGAAGCAAGATCAATTTGCATACCTTAAAGCTCTAAATTTACTGTAAAATCCACAACAAAGCAGTAAAATAAAATTGGACATGAAAAGCTGAATCCTTAAACACCAACAGCTTTCAGAAAGCAAAGTATATGTGCCATCTTTGCAGGAGTTTTCAGAATTCTGGGGCTCTGTTAGATGTTAGAGGTTTGAGATCAGATTTTGAAAAAGGATGTTATTAGGTATGCTCAAAAATAATGTTATTACGATTAGAAGGAAGTAGCAAATATTGAATAATGGAAAAATGAAGGAATATACTGATACAGATATGTATAATAACATTAGATCACGTAATGTAGTGATTTTCATTTGCATTAATATTACTTTTGTATCAAAATGAATGACACTCAGACGCCACACCGTCCATGCAATGATATTGATGAATGTTTAAAAATAAAAACCCTTTACATTAAAAAAAAAGAATTCTGGGGCTCTGGCTGAGAAGTCTTTCCTATCTAAGGCAGCCTCCCCCAGCATTGACATCTCTTCCAAGTCAGGGGAACATCACCTGTGTTATGGCATCATTGCATCAGTGACACAAATTACATACTTGAGATGTAAAATGTACAGGTAGTTTTTGATTTATGACCACAAAGGAACCAAAATTTCTCTTGCTAAGTGAGACATTTGTTAAGTGAGTCTTGCCGCATTTTACAATTGTTGTTAAGTGAATCACTAAAGTTGTTAAGTTAGCAACACGTTTGTTAAATGAATCTGGCATCACCTATTGATTTTGTTTGTCAGAAGGTTGCAAAAAAGGATCATATGATCCCAGGACACTTATAAACAACCATTATAAATATGAGTCAGTTGCCAAGTATCCATATTTTGATTATGTGATCATGGGGATGCGGCAGTGGTCATAAGTGTGAAAAACAGCCGTAAGTCACTTTTTTCAGTGCGGTTGTAACTTCAAACGGTCAGTAACTGAACTGTTGTAAGTTGAAGACTACCTGTAGTTTTTGTTGTTTGCTGAGTAAAATCCAATGGGATCTGAGTTTCTAAAGTACAAGATCAGCCCCTTTGAATATGCTCTAAGTCTTATTTTCAGAAGCCAGTCCAGGGGTGGGATTCCACCAGTTCTCACCTATTTGCTAGAACCGGTTGTTAACATTCTAAGCAGTTCGGAGAACCGGTTATTAGAAGAAATTACTGGCCTAATCCTGTAAGGAAGGCAGGAAGGAAACATTCTGGTGTTGCTTACAGAAACTGCCTCTCCGTTAACCCTTATTGCATTCTGGCAGGACTAGACCAGAGGTCTCCAACCTTGGCAACTTTAAGACTTGTAGACTTCAATTCCCAGAATTCTGGGGGTTGAAGTCCATAAGTCTTAAAGTTGCCAAGGTTGGAGACCCCTGGACTAGACTTCCTGTCTCAGGAACTTCTCTGGAGTTTTTTCCCCCCCCTTTGCTGGTACTTTGCTTGTGTGGAGTGACCATTCAAAGTTACAATGGCACTGAAAAAAGTGACTTATGACCATTTTTCACACTTACGATTGTTGCAGCGTCCCCACAGTCATGAGAGGCCGGGCGAGAAGATGCGTGCCTCGATGTGAGTGATATTGAGTTGGCCACACCCAGCCAATAACGTGACCACCAAGCCATGCCCACAGAACTGGTTGTTAAAAATTTGAATCCCACCCCTGGTTCTATGTAATTGAGCAGCCAGTTTTTGTTTTAATTCTTCACAATATGCTGAACCATAAAGCAACTAGAAGATGTTTGCATAGCATGCCAAATTACAAAGAAACCCTGGCAAAGGTTAATGCTTTGAAATAATAGACAATACTTGTAGCTAGTTTTTAGATTGTGGCAATGGTTTGCTCTTTCAGCTTGTTTCAAATTTAGTTTCTGAATATTTCATTTCCAGACTAGCTAACACAATCAGCAGGATTTCTTGTCCTATTCTCCTTAGCTTTTAAATATCTTGTGTGCAGGTTTGGTCTGTAGTTGTGTGATTAATTGTTCATTTAGATTCTGAGCAGCTGATTGGCTCTCTTGTTGATTGTTCATTCAAATGGTCTGGTTTCTTACGTATTTGTGTGCTGGATCTAGATCAATATGCTTGATAATTGCTTCTTTGGTAGAATACCAGGCTTCAATAAATTCACATATGTGGCAAGTGCTGGAATGGCCAATGATTTTTGTTCCTTCCTTCATTAAAGGTTAATAATGCTGGCCAAATTTCACATGTTATATAAATGGAGCTGCTAAATCTTTATCTGACCCGCTTCACTATTATAAATGCTCATGAGAGTCCCAAAGAATTTTAAGTCCCAAAGTATACCTCCAAAATTGGATTTGGTTTGTTCACAGATGGTATTATGTGTGGGTAATCTACAGTTAAATTCACAATACAAGACCAATGGCAACTTAATGTATTTTTCGGACTATAAGACCCACTCCCCCCACTCCCCAAAGTGGGTGGAAATGTCTGTGAGTCTTATAGAGTGAATACGGGCCTGTTTTTGGCCTCCTGAACCCTCTGTGTGTCCTGTTTTGGCCCTCCCCGGTGTCCAGAAGTACTCTGGGCCAAAAGTGGGCCTGTTTTCGGCCTGCAGAATGCTTATGGATGCCGGGGAGGGCAAAAACAGGACACGGGGAAGCAAAAAGCTATTTTTTTTCTTCCTCCTCTAAACCTAGTTGCGTCTTATGGTCCAATGTGTCTTATAGTCTGAAAAATATGGTAATTCAAGTCCTAATTAAGAATTATTAAGAAAATAGGCAGTTCCTAATAGCGTGCTGTTTTGGAAAATTTAGGTATTCAGGTCTGATAAATTCAATATCTCCAGATAGTGAGGAAGATATTATTGCAAGGGCTCCAATGATGATTAATATAACAATGGATTTGCAAGTCTCTGTATTTTGTATTTTTTTTCCAATTGTTTTTCGTCAAGCCTATATTCATCCAGAATAGGAACATCAGTGAACCAGACTTTGTTCTTTTCAATAACTATTATTTCAGGCATGTTAGGCACAAGATGCCTACCTGTTTCGATCTTAAAGTCAGGTAAGATTTTAGCAGGGTCATTTTCCAAAATGAGGGTTATTATTATGATTGGTTGTACAATCAGTCAATTGTTTAGACTGGATTCGTTTTTTTAATCCATCTATTCATAAAGCCTCTGTCACAAGGTTCTGTTGATAGGCAGATGTTGTTTGATGGTGTTAAAGGTATCTTTGCAGGATAGAAGCTGTTCCAAATAAACGTGCCTTTTGCAATTGACTGGTGGTGATTTTGTCAATGCCAATGTTATTTAAGTGGTACTCCAGATGTTTTGGGATTGCATCCAAGGCACCTATTACTATATTATTGTTGGCTTCTTTTGCCACAGTCATCCACTTCTATTTGCAGATCTCTGCAGTTTGTTATTTTTCTCTAATTCTCTAATTTTAATTCTCTAATTCTAATTCTTCTCTTCTCCTCCATGCTGCTGCGAGAGCCCAGAATGGGTATGACTCCTCCTGATGACATCATCAAGCTGAGTCCATCTAGTATAAAAGTAGCACTCTGTGGGAGAAACCCCCCAGCTTTGACTCAGCTTCTTTCGATGACAAAGCTGGTGTCTCTGAAAGCAGTTTGGTCAGCAGCAAAAGCGAAAGCTATCTTCATCATTGGCATAGCTCCTGGGGAACCAGTACAGCTATGTCTTCAGGAGAGTGGGGCTCCTCTCTCCTGCAATGCCGAAGATTCAACGTTTCTTCATCCAAGGGAGACTGTAAGGGAGCAACCCTTGATCCTCCCCCACAGTCTTCCCTCAACGATTTCAGCCACCACGATCATAAAGATCTCATAGGTGATAACCGTGCCTCTCAGCTGATCGTTAAAACCATGGTTTTCCCTTTATTGCTGATTTTGTCGTTCGGGGCTGTTTACAGCCTAAGGAGCGATTTAATACCTGCATAGCCTGTAGCTCTTGTGAGCGGCCATTTTGGAGGCTTCTTCTTCAACCACACATGGCGAGCAGCCATTTTGAAAGCTTCTTCTTCTAAAGAAAGTAGCGAGCGGCCATTTTAGGTGGCATCATCCCCCAAAGGCTAGCTTCTACCATTCATAAGCTCCTATTCAGGCTATTGCATAGGCAACACATAGTGAGGATCGCTTCTAGCATCTTTGTGTCTGTTTATGCATACAGTGGATCAAGACAAGGTCCACACAGAGCCTTCAGGCCTTATCTCTCAAGGACCCCAAGCTGGCAAAAGAAAAGAAGGAGACAACGCTCCCAGTCTGTTCAAAGGGAGGTGGCGGCCAAGATTAGGGTCAAAGCTTTGGGCCCTAAGAAAACATCCCAGGCCAAATTAAAGGCAGAGAAACGAAGGCATGCAGCCTTAGAAAGGCAATTCAACAAAACTATCGAACAAATGAGGGGTCAACTACAACAGGTTTCCCGACCAGCCAATCCTCTAGTTGTTCAGCCAGCTACTTCTAGGGAGAGGGAAGATTCCTCAGCTCCTCTTAGCCACCTCCAATCCTGGTCCCCAGAGCAACCTGAAATCCAACCAGGACCTCAAGACTTGAGCAGGTCAGGTCCCAATTTCGCCCAGACTCCTTGGGATCCTCCTTCTTCATCTATCCCATCTGTGGCCCAATGCAGCTCTCAATCAAGACCAGAGGCCACTTTTACTCCAACAGCAGCAGGTCTTCAGCCCCCGGATCCTCCTTCGAGTGGCAGATCTTCTGACATCAATGAAGTAGTCTCCTTAGCCATCAGACAGGGTCTGGCAGAAGGACTTCAACACATCTTCAGACCTTCAGACAGACCTCAGCCTTCCTTCCCAGCTTTTCCTCTAGCTCAGATTCCCCAAAGGGGATTACCTTTTTGTGTAGAACAAAGGGCCCATCTAACCTATGCGGAAGGAGTGGATCTCACTCAGGGAGAGTATGAGGAATCATCTGAGCGCAGTCCCTCCCCTGATTCTGATCTGGAAAAGTGAGAAATCTGGGACCCCAACCTCTTGTAGGAAGAGGAAGATCTGAAGCCTGATCAGCCTCATTCGACTTCTGTATTCAAATCCACTTTATTCAAACCTCTCCTACACAAGGTACTGGTCACAGCCCAGTTGTCAGTGGAGGAAATTGCTCCTGAGCCTCAAGTAGTACAATTGGGACATGGGGATTCCCTCTTCTCCAAACCCATTGTTCATTCGGAGGTTCTTCCCTCCCCCATCATTTTTCTTGTCTTAGTCAAGGAACAATTTGCCTTCCCCACTGCAGGCCCCTGCCCATCATCCCAAGATAGGCAGTTCTACAATGTGGGTCCTTCCTTAGCTATGGCTCTGGCAATCTCCCCAGTAGATGCCCCAGTTGTGGCCTCCTTCTCCTCAAGCACTCCAACTGAGCCTGAGGACGTACTAAAGACAGAGGACAAACGCTCCGAACAAACACTGAAGTGTAACCATCAAGCCTCGGCTTGGGTCATCTGGGCCTCGACTGCTCCATTGTTTTTTACAAGGTCTTCCATCCGCTGGCTACGCCAATTTCAAGGCCGCATACCTCCATCAGACTGTAGGTCACATCAAGACCTCAATAAGATCATAGCAGCAGCAGAGTTCTCAGCAGACGCCACCCTCAACGCTGCCAAGTTCTCTTCCATGGCCATGGCGTCGTCAGTGGCAGCTAGGAGATTGCTGTGGCTACGAAATTGGCAAGCGGAGCCTCGACGGAAGTGGAAACTAGCTTCTGCCCCATGTACCAGTGAGAAGCTGTTTGGAGATGTCCTTGACTCATTTGTCGTTGAAACAAAATACAAAAGGAAAGTCCTTTCATCAACAGGAAAGAGGGCAGACTTCTGTCCTACCCCATACCAAACGAAAATGTTTCTCGCTTCTCCAGACCTCAGAGAGCATATTCTCAGCTTCAAGATCAACGGCATGAGGCTACCAGCAGACAACAAAGTGCGGGTAAACGGCCCTTTCATGGGGGAGGAGGTTGCTCCTTCTGTCGCTCTAAATAATCTCTCATTCTCCCCTCCCATCGAAGGTCATTTGGCCTCCTTTGCTCCCAGATGGGAGGAGTCAACGACAGATGCCTGGGTACTCAATACAGTAAGGTCGGGGTTACAGTTAGAATTTCTATCACTACCCCCAGAAAAATTTCTACTCTGCCCCATTTCCCGGGACATTTCATGAAGGGCACTTATGGAATCGGCCATTAGTCACCTAGTCAACATAAGGGCCATTCAACCAGTCTCTGAATTACAATGTGGACTCGGGGGGTGGGGGGTGACATGCCACTCTTGACCTAAAATTTCTGAATGAGTTTATCCCATATAGGCACTTCAAAATGCAGACTCTGCATTCTATTCTGGAGAGTGTTCGGGAGAACAATCTCCCCTCTTCCATTGATCTCACGGAGGCTTACCTCTACATTCCCATCTGGCCTCATCATCGCCAGTTTCTCCATTTCTGTTACCAGAATTCCCACTTCCAGTATCGGGCCCTTCCTTTCGGACTCTCGTCTGCCCCAAGAGTCTTCACAAAGTTGCTGGCGGCATTGGTGGCTTTGCTCCGATCTGTTCCAGTGAGGATCTAATGCTACTTGGACGACATCTTGATCCTGTCGTCCTCCACCCACTCTGCCCATCAAGATCTTCAAACCACTCTCCATTGCCTCCAGTACCACGATTTTTCTATCAACTCCAAGAAAAGCCATCTCTTCCCAACAACCAGATTGCTTCATCTGGGAGCCATCATCGACACAACTCTGTGCCAAGTTTTTCTGTCTCCTGCCTGAGGACAGAGCCTTATAGAGATCATTCGACAGGTCCAACGTCAACACACTGTCTCCCTGTCGCTGTTGTCCAAACTTTTGGGCAAAATGATCTCATGCATAGGCATCGTTCCATGGGCATGGCTACACTTATGGGTTTTACAATGGTTCCTGCTCCCCTTTGAAAGAGCAGGAACCAGCCACACATCTGACAGCGTCCTGCTTGCTCCAGAGGTCCACCATTCCTTTCCCCAGCCCTTTTGAAGGTCTCCCGTTCAAGGAACTGGACAGATTGATCATCACCACTGATGCAAGTCTCCTGGGTTGGGGAGCCCACATGGAGGGTCTCATGGTTCAAGGGATCTGGTCCCGGTTAGACAGGACTGGGCCCATAAACTGGCTAGAACTCAGAGCCATTTATCTAGCCCTGAAACATTTCAGGGACAGGATAGTGGGGTCCCATGTGCTAGTGTTGACAGACAACATGGCTGCAAAGGCGCACGTCAACCGGCAGGGGGGCACAAGGACCAGGGCCCTCATGAGGGAAGCCAAAAGTTTGGGGAGGTGGGCAGAGAGACATCTGCTGTCTATCACAGCAGACCACAACTTGGGAGTCGACAACTCCCAGGCCGATTGGCTGAGCAGGAGCCCAGTTGACCAGGCAGAATGGTCCCTTCCCCAGTCCATTTTCAGGGAGTTCTCCCTCAGGTTCAGGACCCTGGAGGTAGACTTCTTTGCCTCTCCCCAAAATGCTCAAGTAAACAGATTTTTCACCAGGTTTCCTTGTCAGGGAGCAGAGGGGACCTATGCAGTGTGGAGCTTGACCGGCAACTGTTAAGAGAAGCCAATCTCCCAGACCAGGTCATCCTTAGTATCCAGGCATCTTGTAAAACTTCTGCGACGCGTATGTACAATGCCACCTGGAAGGTTTTTTGTCATTGGTGTCACAGTGAAGGTCTCTCTCCTACAGTAGCAGGGGTACCACAGGTCCTCCGTTTCCTCCAGGATGGCCTTGACAAAGGTCTGGCTCCTAAAACTTGACACCGTCAAGTAGCGGCTCTTGCTTCAGTCATCTCCTGGGATTCCTTTTCTTCCTTGTCCCATCATCTTTCAGTTCAGAGGTTCTTAAAAAGGGCTTCCAATCTCTGCCCTCCTATGGTTCATAGGTTCCCATCCTGGGACCTTCACAAGGTCCTCCAGGCCCTAACAGAACCTCCCTTCGAACCCCTCAGAAAGGTGTCCCTTCAATTCTTGACCTTCAAGGTGGTTTTCTTAATAGCCATCACTTCAGCTAGAAAGGTGTCAGAGTTGGCTGCTCTATCTATACGGCAGGACCTCTGCACTTTTCACGACAATAGAGTTATTTTCGTTTAGACCCTACCTTTGTATCCAAAATAAATTCTGTATTCCACAGATCCCAAGACATAGTGGTTCTTGATTTTTGTTCTCGTCCACACCACGCCCTAGAGCGCAAGTGGCACACCTTAGATGTTAGAAGGGCTCTTAGAATTTATATCAAACGCACTTCAGCGTTTAGGAAGACAGAGGCTATGTTTGTATCCTTTCCCCCCTCCCATTGGTGGAACAAGGCCTCGCCTGCCACCTTAAGCAGGTGGATCAGGGCTTGCATCGCACAGGACTACAAAGCCAAAGCTCTGCAAGTATCACACGGCTTGACAGCACACTCCATTAGAAGTGCTGCAACTTCAGCTGCCTGGGCCACCCAGGCACCCCTAGAGGAGATTTGCAGAGCAGCTACATGGACATCCCCGTCTCCATTCATCAGACACTACCGCCTGGATTCCTATGCCTCCACAAGCGCGGCTTTTGGCAGACAGGTTTTTCAGCAAGTGGTGCCTACTTTGGAGTGAGAGACTGGACGAGGACTCTCCCAAGGACATGAAGGACTTTGGTATGCCCCATCCTGGGTTCTCTGAGAATGGGTGTTGGTAAATTTACCTGAGAACGCCCTTTCTATCTATACTGCTAGAGAGCCCAGCCCCTCCCTTGTTCCATCCGGATTGTGGTGAGGTATGTTATGGTTCATGATTCTGTTTTGGCTTTCAGAGACACTCACTAAAGTCTGTCAAGTATCTTCGCCAAAGCTGGGGGGTTTCTCCCACAGGCTGCTACTTTTATACTAGACAGACTCAGCTTGATGATGTCATCAGAAGGAGTCATACCCATCCTGGGCTCTCTAGCAGCATAGATAGAAGGGGTGTTCTCAGGTAAATTTACCAATGCCCATTCTGCTGTCTCCAGGTACTGCCACATCCGCTATCTAGACTTATTTTTTTATCAACAGTTATTAAATCTGGGATGTTAGGTAGCAGATTGTCTGTCTGAATTCTAGAGTCCCAAAGTCCTTTAATTATTTAATTTTCTGTTATTTTTTCTATTTTGGGTTCCACCAGTTCTTGTTTGCAGGCGAATGATATTTCTTTCAGATATTCCAATGCACTGCTGTTTATACTTTGTCATGCTGTTGTTTGTAGCCATTCTGTGCAATCTTCTTGCAGCAGCTATTTGGATGGTCCACTGTTGTTGTTGTTAGTTTCTTTGCAGAAGTGGCATTTGCTGTCTGTTGCTATCTTCTCCATTCTAACTTGGTATGCATTTGTTTTTAAGGCTTGATCTTGTGCAGCCAGAATTAGTTCTGTTTCTTTCCTCAACTTTCTGTTCTTAGCCATTGCTGGGTCTCGTCTTCTGCTAGGCTTGCTTTTTAAAAAAATGTACTTGGCTGTGTAATACTTTGCCTTGCCATGTCTCTTTTCTATTCTTCATTTAGTCTTTTTTGTAGGTCAGTTTGGTCTCTCCAGTTCTCATAAATTTTCCTAGTATACTGTACTAGCTTCAATGCATTTCTTCACTATCTTTGTATCTATGTGATATTTATTGATCAAGTATTCTTTGGTGTTCTTGTTCTTCAGTTTCTTTTCTTTCATTTGTTCTAATGTGCTTGCATCGGATCTTAGCTTGTTGATCTTATTTTCCAGCCTGATCTTTCATTTTGGTAGTGCACTTTGACTTTCCCCTCCTTCTTTGTTGATTTTGCATGCAAAATATTCAGTTATAGCTGCAGTCATGCTGTACATTAGTTGGTTTGTTTCTTGCAAGAGGCTGATGCTTATATTTAATATTACAGTATTGGCATCTTTTAATGTTGCATCTTTGGGATCAGCTTCAATGCAGGCAACCTTATTCTGTAATTGTTGTGCCATTTTTGATACTCAGTTATTCTTTATTTCAATTCTTCTCTCTTTAGTTAGAAGCTTTGTTCTTTCTGAAGAAAAGACAGAGGAGAAAGTGCCTGATTTGGGAATGGATATAATTCAATAGATGTGTTGATTGCCTCTACTGCCAATTCCCCCTGTTTTGCTTCTGTAGTCTGAGCTATTTCTGGCAAGGCTTTGATTTCTTTGCCCTGGGTAGACTTTTTCAGTTCTTCCTATTCTATTTCTGTGAATACTTTATTTTGTACTATAAATCATTGTTGATCTTCTAGCCTTTGTCTTGTTATTTTTGATCCTGGATGTTGTTTTTTTCCAGAATGGTCAGTAGCGGTATATTCTTTTCAGATATCTTCTTCTAATTGGATTTGTAATAATTGATCATTTCTTTGTTTTCAATTTTTGTATGTTTCCAATGGGTAAACAATTTTTCTTCCAGTTAGGCTTCCAGCTGCTAGCTGTAGTTGCTCAGCCAACAGTCCTGAGTCCTGTAGCCCATTTGCCATCAAATATCCATGAACTCTTACACCCAGTGCAGTCATTGTTGACCCTGATCTGGTGACAGCTGATCCAATATGGGTTCTGTAAATTAAATTTCACCATATTGCTTATGGGAGCAACACTCCCATTATTATTATAATTAGATTTTTATCTGGCCATACATACATGGTCAACTCAAGATGGCTAACATAGCTAATACCTCCTGCCTCCTATTTTCCAAACCACAACAGCAACCTTATTTTGTTGGTGGACTGAGAGAAGCATCGCTGACCCTAAATCACCCAACCAGCTTTCATGCCTACGGCGGGACAAGAACTCACAATCCCCTTGTTTCTAGCCCAGCACTTTGACTCCTGCAGTAACTAGCTCTTATCAAGTATTCATATATAAGCCATCCATGGGTAAACCAGTTGCACAGTGGTTAAAATGCAGTACTGCAGGCTACTTCTGCTGACTGCCGTTTGTCTGCACTTTGGCAGATCGAATCTCATCAGGCTCAAGGTTGACTCAGCCATCCATCCTTCTGAGGTCGGTAAAATGAGGACCCAAAATTACTGGGGCAATATACTGACTCTGTGAACCACTTAGAGGGCTGTAAAAGCACTATGAAGCGGTATATACTGGTAAGTCTAAACCAACTCTTGAAGTTTTAACCAAAATAACAATAAAAAACATGCCACCTGCGAATAAACCTGTTGTGAAAATTAAAACTTAGGAACATTTTGAGGATTGGATAGACTTCTTTCCAAGTGTATATGGGATGTTGTTGCGAAGATAGCCACTGATCAAAAAACCCTCACTCTGGATCACTTTCCTTAATCCCCTACTTGGGATAAACTCTGCTACTCCTTGAAGGTAATTGGGATATCCCTACTAATTCCTACTGGCTTTTCTCTGTATGGTTGTCTCACTCTGGAACAAAAGTAGTTTTTAAAATGCACTTTTAAAACTCTTCTAATGATGTACCTGAATTCAGTGGAGCCGAAAAGCATTCTTGTAAATGAAATTAATAATGGACTTAGCTAGTTTCTTTGTAGCATGTTATCTTTCGTATTAGTGTTGTTATTAAATTTTCTGTTTTCAATTGGAGAGAGAGGCTGCTAAGCACCAAGGCAAGTGTCCACTTGTACACGGCTGTCGCCACCTTGGAAATTTAAGCTGCAAAAACAGTTCAGAATTGGCAACTGGGACAAACATATTCAACCTGCTTTGTTTTCTATATTTTAATTTTTATGAAAGAACAGGAAGGAATCATGCAGAGCATTGCAAATGACATTTTAAAAAACCAGTGGTTACCGATGATCAGTGAGTGCATCGTAAGTGCTAGGAATTTTATAAAAAAGAAAAGTGAAATTTTCCAAAGAAGTGCTTCTTCCCCTTGAAAATCTGGTTGATGTCCAGCTGTCAACTGAGTTTTGAAATTTATTAAGCAGAGTTTTTTTATATTTAAAATGTGCTTAATAGTTTATATTGTTCATTTATTTATTAGATTTCTACCCCACCTTTACTGTATTACTTTATAAGTAGCTCAAGGCAGCATGTGTATCTATTACTTCTTTCTGCTCCTCTCTCTTCCCCATAACAACAACCCTGTTAGGTGAGTTGACTGAAAAACGGAGACTATCACACAACCAGAATTTATGTCTAAGGCAGGACTAGAACTCACAGTCTTCTGGTTTCTAGGCTAGCATCTTAATCACTGCTACAAATTGGCTCTCATTTTTTTCATTTTCACTTTCTTTGCACCAAAGGTAGGGGAGAATGCAAAAGATATCGAATAAATAATTATTGGTCAATTAATCTCTGCCTTTTAGAAGGTGATCTTAATTTAAATATCTGTGCATTTTGTCAAAGTTTAATAGAGGTCTTGGAGGAAGTAGGAGATTTTAAAAGAGAACAGTCAGCTGTTATTAATAGAAAGATAAATTATCTTTTCTAAAGACAGTAATTTCTAGGTGTTGGGTCTCCCTTAAATCAATCAATTTTATTTACAGCCAGAAGGCCATAAGGTTGGTAAGTAATTTTTTTACATACTCTTCCTGATTTAGATTTTAAAATAGGCCAGATACAGTAACTTCCTGAAATTCACAATACAATAAAATAGGATCCACTGTTTCAGAATCAGTACTGAAAGGATCAAGACAAAATCTTTGAGAGATGAGAATACGCCATAAAGCATATTTTGATGGTAGCATATTTAATCTGGCTTTTGAAAATGCTATGATGGATTTATAAAAATATAAGCAATTCAAATATTTAAGGAATTGAAAAAATATATCTGTAATTCCAAATGTTGCAGGTGAACACTATATTTTGGCTTTAGCCATTAATTTGTATATTGAATTATCCCATAGTCTTGGTTTGATACAATTAATTCATAATGACATACCCCTGGATAATTCGGATCAATGGCAGTTTGATTAATCTTTTGAGTCATTTGTTGAAATCACATATCTACAAAGGATTCATTTTAAATGTAGGGTTAAATTAGAGAATTTGGATCTTGACTGGTATCTTACATATCCAATGCAGGCATTCTCTCAAGATGGTATAATGCAAATTAAATGCAACAGAAAAGATTCACTTCCAGATGACATTATAACGTATAAGGGAATGAGATTGCATCCTGGCCCCTGCATTGTTTAACATCTATTGTGATGTTCTGGAAACCACCCTACTTAAGGTTGAAGGCCATTGTCCATCATAGAATAGAATAGAATTCTTTATTGGCCAAGTGTGATTAGACACACAAGGAATTTGTCTTGGTGCAAATGCTTTCAGTGTACATAAAAGAAAAGATACATTTGTCAAGAGTCAAGAATCATAAGGTACAACACTTAATAATAGTCATAGGGTACAATAAGCAATCAATAAGCATCATTAGCTAAAAGGAGAATTTGACCTTTATTATATGCAGTTGATGCCATTCTTCTTTCATGTACTAAATTGAGCCCAAATCTAAAGGAACTAATTAAGTATTGCCAGGAAAATCAGTTACAAATTAATTGTGATAAAATTACGATTTTGGTTTTTGAATAAAGTCAAAAAGTATATTTGGAAAACTGGAGATCATATAATCATACAAGTAGAGAATTTCTGCTATTTGGGCATTTTATTTAATCATGATTAATTAATAAGGCAATACTTCTGAAAGCAGATTAATTAATAAGGAATACTTCTGAAAACAAAATGTATTTTATGGTCATCCGTATTTTTATTTAAAAGGAGGGAATTTTGTTCCTGCAGCAATATGTTTTTAATGCCGAAATTGCATTTCAGATTTTATATGGAGCTCCAACTTGGATCATATTTGCTAATAACTACATAGCACATTGCAGATGAAGTTTTAAAGATCTCTTTTAAATGTTTCAAGCTGTGTTCCAAATTCTGTTATTTTCTTGGATCTCCTTTAAAAGGATGACCCTTCAGCAACTTTGCAAATAATTATTTTTTGGTCAGGCAGACTGGCATCCACCCACAAGCTCTACCCTCTAATTATTACAGATACATATTTGCATGCTATTAGAGTCTAATAGCATGCAAATATGTATCTGTATCTATATCTCTCTCTCTTTCTTGAAGCTCTTTGGAGTGCAAAACCTATTGCTACAGGATATTACAATGAATATTAGTGTAGTGGCAATGCAGAAGACTTGTTATTTTGTGGCATTAGCAACATATTTACATTTCTTTTTCATATTAAGAAAAGTCTAGAAGTTCAGAGTTCTTTTGGAGCTCATCTCCTTGGTTTTTGTACTCTTTACTGAATAAAGAAAAAAAGGAGAGAAATCTTACTGTATCTTCAAAGCTTTTCCCACTGTGAAAGCCTCAGTTCATATCCCAGACTCATATTCCAGCCAGTCAAAATCAGGTGAAGTGGTTTCCTGACCACAGCGGGGCCATGGAGTCATGGTGGCAGGTTTTGATAAAAACTGTGGGGTTGTTGTTATTGGTTGGACGGTTCTGCATAGAAACATAGCATTAGGTACTGTGGAAACTTTCCACTCATGCGGTATATCTTCTGCCAAGAAGTTCTTGGCAGCTTATAATAGATTTGGGTGTTGTCTTGCTTGGTATGTATACTTTTTATCATATATTTGTAATTCTGCTTGCTTGAGCTAATAATAAAGCTTAAAATCTGTTTATTTACTGGAGTGTTTATTGTCTCTGGATCCAAAAGGACCAATTGCCTGATCACTGCCCTGACACTTGGCAAAACACTTATCCATGATTATTAGACATGAATATTCCAGCTTCAAAGACTCTATTTCATGAGTGTCAAACTCAAGGCCTAGGTGCCAGATCCGGCCCGCAGGGTGCTTAGATCTGGCCTGGGGGGCTGCTCTGGAAACAGTAAAGGACTGGCCTACAATGCCTCTTCCAGCAAAAATGGAGCTCGGGAGGGAGGGAGGGAGGGAGGGAGTCCTGTCTTGCATGACAGGACCAAGGACTTTAAGTCCGATGATGGGGCAAGATGCAGTGTTGCCAGATCTAATCTGAAGAATGGTATTTGGAAGACCAAGACTGATTATAAGAGGAAGATTGAGGATAATTTTTATAGCAAATTACAAATTACAAACCATCAACAAAATTACAAAATTACAAATCATCGACCGACCAATGTCATCTCTGCTGAGGGGGATGCTTCATTGGCAGAGGAACTGAATCATTTCTTTGCTCGCTTTGAAGTGGAGACATCAGAGACAGATAAAATACAACCACTAGCCAATTGTAGCCCCCACCTCATTGTGGAGGAACAAAAGGTGAGGAGCATTTTAAGGGCTGTGGACCCTAGAAAGGCTGCCGGTCCTTATAGTATATCTGGCTGAGTGCTTAAAGACTGTGCTGATCAGTTGGCTGGAGTCTTTACAGGATCTTTGATCGGTCTTTATCCCAGTCTATTATTCCATCTTGTTTGAAGGCTTCCACCATTGTTCCGCTGCCAAAGAAGTTCCCTATCAATAACCTCAAAGATTACAGACCAGTGGCACTCACTCCTGTCATCATGAAGTGCTTTAAGAAATTGGTCTGCCAGCACATCATTTCTGGTCTTCCGCATACATTTGATAAACACCAGTTTGCATACAGAAAAAATAGATCTACAGAGGATGCTATAGCCATCACTCTTCACACTGCTCTGACTCATCTAGAACAGTGGGGGGGGGGAACTATGTGAGGATGCTTTTTGTGGATTTTAATTCTGCGTTTAACACAATTCTTCCACATAGACTAATGTCTAAACTTCTGGACCTTGGTCTTTCTAATTCAATCTGCCTTTGGATTATGGATTTCCTGTCTAGCCGCTCACAGAGGGTCAGATTAGGTAATCATACCTCTTCAGCCCTTATTCTTAACACTGATACACCACAGAGTTGCATGTTGAGTCCCTTACTCTATACTCTTCATGTGCATGACTGCATTCCCACTCATGCTAGTAATACTATTGCTAAATTTGCAGATGCTACAACAGTGCTGGGACTCATCTCCAGGGGGGATGAGTCTGCCTACCAAGATGAGATGGACCGGTTGCTTTTGTGGTGTGGAGACAATAACTTGGTCCTCAACACCAATAAGACCAAGGAGCTTATAGTGGACTATAGAAGGAACAGATCAGACATTCAGCCCTTGCTTATCAATGGAGACTGAGTGGAGCAAGTGGCCAGTTTTAAGTTTCTGGGTGTTACCATAAAAGAGGACCTGACCTGGGGTGCTCACATTGCAGCCCTAGTCAAAAGGGCCCAGCAAAGATTATACTACCTGAGATTTCTCAGAAAACAACAACTGAATGAAAAACTGTTGGTGACCTTCTACCACTGCACCATAGAGAGTATCTTAACTTACTGCACCTCTGTATGGTTTGCCAATTGCACAGTGGCAGATAAGAAAGCACTCCAGAGGGTTAATGTCATTGCCCAGAAGATCATTGGTTGCCTTCTCCCCTCTTTAGAAGAGCTTTATAGCTCCTGCTACCTTAAGAAAGTTCAAAACATTCTTAAAGATCCATCTCATCCTGGGAACCCTTTTTTTGAACTATTACCATCTGGCAGACAGTACAGAATAATAAAAGGAAGGACAAATAGGCTGAAAAACAGCTTCTATTCCAGGGCAGTAGCTCTTTTGAATTCTGTTGTATAGTGTAGTGTTGGTGCGGTGTTGCGGGTTTTCGGTTCAATGTGTGGAGGGTGAAAGGTTTGTGTTTATTTTCATGATCATGATGTGCACTGAAGATTTCATTGTAAGAGGTGACAATAAAGTAAAGGAAGAGGCCATCACAACTGAAAATGGAGCTCGGGACCCCATTTTCCCTGGAAGAGCGCTCAAGCCATCACAAGTGCCCCCGACATGAGTGACATCAAGCTGGCTACACCCACCCTGGCCAATCCCACCCCAGCCCCCTGAGGTCAGACACAACCCTGATGAGGCCCTCATGAAATTGAGTTTGACACCCCTGTTCTATTTGTTTCCAACCAGAAGATCTTGGTTAGATGTCCCAGTATTTTGCTACATGCATCACAATCCAACATATACAGAAAGGTGCCTCTGGTAAATCAGACATAGAGTATAAAAGTAACAGCGGTTTCTATTCTTCCCTCCTTCAGCTTCTCTTTTTGCCTCTGAGCATCTGTTATCGAAGAGTTGAACACAAATGCTCCATTTAGATAGGACTAAAATATAAAGATTTATGTTTCTTTAATTTCTTTCAAAAGCCAAAAGAACTTCTGTAAACCTATTGACCCCCACTTTGCATTGATCTGGTGCATTGCCTCTTTTATTTCTGTGGGGCAGGAAGAAGACTAAATTGTTCTGCTTGCCTGCAAGTGTATGCCAATTTCATTTTCCTTGCTTTTTGGGGGGAGGGGGGGGGTCACCTCTTCAGGCCCCTCCAGTTTTGATGTCTGGCTCTTTAAAAAAAAAAAAAAACTTTGCTAAGAATAACTGAAATGCTGGTTCCTCTCCAGGTGGGGGAATCTGGATTTCAACACCTAAGGCAAAATGCCTGGTGATGCCAGCCCATTTAGTAGGAAGCTGTACAAACAGTCTGGCTTACAGACATGCTGTGCAGGTCCTGATGGAGTGAAACGAATTGCGGAGCAACCCTGTCGGCTGATGAAGAGTCTCGGGAGATTTCGGCTTCATTGAAAAATGCTGGGCTGTATGAAAGAGACCCCAAAGAATGGCAGCTGAGTCAGCTAAAGGATGGTTGCCCTGAATTAATTGGTGGTTTGCAGCCCCGTTCAGGGGATGGGCGAAGGGATTGCTTGCTTGCCTGCTTGCTGTAGCTATGACTGACTTGGGACCTAATAAAATTTTGTGTATTAGAAGACATAAAAAAAAAATCTATATCCTTGCCCCATCTGAATTTTGCCTGCTCTGTAAATAATGACAATTTGCAAGCTCTTTATTGTTCACTTAGTGTTGGGTTTTTTTTTTTCCAGATCTTGTCCCAAAGGTGCTTTTTCAGGAGGCAACTGGACGTTCTGGTTTTTCATTTCTCATCCACAAGAGCTAAAGAAGCTTCTTGGATGTGAAGCGAAATGTCTTCAAAGGGAAAAAAAAACAAACAACCCAGGCAGTCCAGTTGCCCCTTGAAAAAGCACCTTTGGGACAACCACGACTTGAATGACTGAGAATCTCCATAGACATTTTCCAAATCTTGTTTTGACTCTTTTGTTCATGGGAACAGTCATTTTTTTTCCCTGTGAAAAATTTCCACAAAAAGAGCAAGAGTCTGACAAGGATACTTACCTTTTGGTTTTTTTTTTTTCAAAAGCTGAACTGCTTAGGCACAATTAGGGGAAGCTGTGTGGCCTTTATTGATGGTCCTTGACTTAGCATCCATTTGAAGTTACGACTACCCAAAAGTCACTTACAACCCCATTTCAAAGTTCTGATGGACACACACACACACACATACACATACACAAAATCGGATTTTAGTTGCTTGACATATGATTAACCTTTATGGCTGTTTGCAATATCCAGCTGCCATGCAACCATTATTTTTGTCTTTTTTTGTGGGTTTCTGGTGTTTATTTCCAGTTTGTCACAAAAAAAGAAAAGAAAAGAAAACCATTGGGTAAAATGTATTTGTTCAACCACAGTGGAACCGCCACAAAAAAATGCTAAAAAATTGGATCTGCTTATGTGATGCCTCAACTTATGACCACAACAACTTACAGCTATAATTCTGGGCTCAATTTCAGTGATAAATTGAGGGCTTAGGTTCAAGTAGAAGAAACTTAAAGGCATACTTTGTGTTCATCACTCTTTGCAATGATTTACAGATTAACAAGAGTTGGAAGGGATCTTGTAGGTCATCTAGTCCACCCCTCCTCCCGAAGCAGGAGACCCTACACCATTTCTGACAAATGGCAGTCCAGTCTCTTCTTGAAAGTCTCCAGTGATGAAACTCCCACATTTTCCGATGGCGAGCTGTTCCATTGGTTAATTGCTTTCACTGTCACAATTTTTTTCCTTATTTCCAGGTTGATTCTCTCCTTGATCAGTTTCCATATTCCTTGTCTGGCCTTCAGGTGCCTTGGAAAATAGCTTGAATCCTTCCTCTCTTTGGCAGCCCCTCAGATATTGGAATATTGCTATCATGTCTCCCCTGGTCCTTCTCTTCACTAGACTAGCCATGCCCAGTTCCTGTAACTGTTCTTCATATGTTTTAGTCTCCAGTCCCCTAATCATCCTGGTTGCTCTTCTCTACATTTTTTCTAGAGTCTCAACATCTTTTTTATAGTGTGCTGATCACAACTGGATGCAGTATTCTAGGTGTGGTCTTACTAAGGCTTTAAAGAGTGGTATTAGCACCTCACTTGATCTTGATTGTATCCCTCTGTTAATGTAATTTAGGATTGCATTGGCTTTTTTGGCTGCTGTTGCACACTGCTGGCTCATATTTAGCAATGCCCCATCTGCTTTTGTTCACATCATTCTGCCTATATGGCTGCTCCTTCTGTCTATTTAGTTTTTCCCTGAATAGGTTATGTGAAATGTACTATTTAGGGAAGCGAATACTCTGAAGAAGCACATCATGTTTTATTCTTTCTTCTGAATCATGCTACTCTGGCTAAACCTGGGCTAGTCTGATAGTTTTCTAGACATTAGTCCTTCTAGAAAAAAGAAGAGGAGATTTGACAATCATTTGTCTGAATTGTTATAGGGTTTCCTGCTGGAGCAGGAGGCTGGACTAGAAGATCTCCAAAGTCCCTTTCAACTCTGTTAATCTGTGGTGCTTGAAACATGGTCTGTTCTTGAATCATCTAGAGTCCCTCATCTGGAACTTGTATATTTTTTTTTTCTGGTTTGCAGGAGTCATTCTTCTCAATGCGGTCTGGGGAAGAAATGGAACATTTGTGCAGTACGCTTTCCACATCTCTGTGGTTTAAGATTAGAAAGGGTCCATGTGTGTATCTACCGGTATATCTGGGGTTTGTCCTACCATCAGCAACTGCTCTCAACAGGAGATTGTGGTAGGTGACCAATTGAAGCTACTGCCCCATCCACGGACATCCTGACCCATTGCCCAGGGCAATGACTTGCTGATGAGTGGCCTTATGCCACCTAGAAATGGCAAGAGAATTTATTTACCACAATTCCTTTTCAGTGTATTTGATCTGAAATTTGGCTCCGTTGCGCGCTGTGTGCATTAGCAAGCGGTTTTAATGGGCTCACAGTTGCACTCAGTTGCACTCACTCTGGATTGATAGAGAGTTGGGATATTGATTATTTCTTTGCACCAGTGGGAAGGGTCATGAGGAACTCTGCCTGAAAGCTCTTGAGGGCAGAGGATAAAACAAACTTGCTCCTGCGAGGCAGATGGAAATACGAGTAGTTCTTGACTTATAGCAGTTCATTTAGTGACCATTCAAAGTTACAACGGCACTGAACAAAATGGCTTATGACTGGTTTTCACATTTGTGACCATTATAGCATCCCTATGACCATGTGATCAAAATTCAGATAGTTGGCAACTGATTCATATTGATGACGGTTTCTGGGTTCTGTTGTGGTTCGCTGGCAACTTGTGCAGACGGCAGCAGAATTGGACAGTGGGGAAGTCCAGGAGTCTGGGGAGGACTCGGACGAGGGTCCTGCGTCAGATGCAGAAATGGGGCCTGGATCATCTGGGGGTGGGATGCTGACTCCAAAGCCTCCGGAGCAGTAGTGGGATTCAAATATTTTTACTACCGGTTCTGTGGGCGTGGCTTGGTGGGTGTGGCTTGGCTTGGTGGGTGTGACTTGGTGGGCGTAGCAGAGGAAGAATACTGAAAAAACTCCATTCCCTCCCCACTCCAGGGGGAAGATTACTGCAAAATCCTCCCTCCCCACCCCAATAACCTGCTTTCCAGCTCCGTTTTCCTGTGCAGGGATCGGGATGCCTTACGCACAGTCACTCATGCCCTTGTCACCTCTTGCCTGGACTACTGTAATGCTCTCTACATAGGGCTCCCTGCGGGGAGCACCCGGAAACTTCAACTGGTACAAAATGCGGCCGCACGGGTGGTTATGGGGGCGTCACGAAACGCCCATGTGACGCCTGTCCTGCGCGAGCTGCATTGGTTGCCGGTGGTTTTCCGGGTTCGCTTTAAGGTTCTGGTTTTGACCTTTAAAGCGATCCATGGCATTGGACCAGGTTATCTGCATGACCGCGTTCTGCTGGTAATCTCCCACCGACCTGTGCGTTCCCACAGAGAGGGCCTTCTTCAGGTGCCGACGGCTTCCATGTGCCGTCTGGCGACTCCTAGAGGTAGGGCCTTCTCTGTGGGGGCTTCCGCCCTCTGGAATGGTCTGCCTCCGGAGTTACGCAATAACACTGACCTGAGAGCTTTCAGACGTGCATTAAAAACCTGGCTCTTTGAGCAGGCCAGCCTAGGCTGAAATGGGATTTTTAATTTAGTATTCAAGTTTTAAATTGGGATTTTAAAATTTGGGGTTTTATTAATTTATTGGGGGAGGGTATAATTTTAGGCAGCCTTAAGATATTTAATTCTCTTTTAACTTTTATAATTGTAAAAAGTTTTATGGTTGGCTGTACACCGCCCTGAGTCCTTCGGGAGAAGGGCTGTATATAAATATAATAAATAAATAAATAAATAAATAAATAAAATAAAAGAAGACCCAGCTGATCAGCTGGGATTCGAGAGGCAGAGAAGAGATTGGGGTGGGGCCAGTCAGAGGTGGTATTCCAAACGACTCAAAATTTCCGCTACCGGTTCTCCAGAACTGGTCAGAACCTGCTGAATGCCACCTCTGCTCCGGAGTTTGGCAGCAGCAAGGCTGAGGAGCAAGGGGAGCCTGATCCCAGTGCACATCTGCGTAGAGCTGCTAGAAGGCAAGAGCAGCTGAAAGAAAAGGGGTGACTCGGGAGTAAGGCTTGGAGGTGATTGCCCCTCCCATAAGGTATAAAGGACAGGCAAAGGTAAAGAAACCTTTGTAGGAAGCAAAGTTATTTGTTCTGTTTGGATTAATCCTTGAAGCTCTATGTGGACTTCGTACTTTGGTTGTTTTTTTATACTTCATTTGGCACTCTAGTTGTTGGCAGCAATTCAAAGGAAAGAAAGGTGGGTGCTTATCTCGAAGGGACTGTTTGGGACTCATTACCGACTAGGAATGAACATAATTCCCAGCATTGATATAAAACAAGAGTTGTTTTAACTAAGCCTGCGCTTAATTATGGTCTCGGGAAGTCTTGATCAGAACAGGTTCCTGGGGTTGTGTCCTCACCCTTTGGGACCATCTGGCATGTAAAGTCAATAGGGATGCCAGATTCATTTAACAACTATATTATTAATTTAAGAACTTCAGTGATTCACTTAACAACTGCTGCACAAAAAATCATAAAATGGTGCAAAACTCTCTTAACAAATGTCCTGCTTAGCAACATAAATTTTGGGCTCAATCATGGTCATAAGTTGAGGATTACATGTACTGAAAGCCTGATGCTTGAGCCCTGCTTAGAGGCTCTGCTCCTTGTTGGTGTCTGACCAGTACTGGAGCTAAAAAGCACCAGAAGACATTACAGATATTCTTCAAATTGCAGCCATAATGGAGCCTGACCGTCATGGTTGTAATTTGTGAAAGTTGTAAATCAGATCAGCCATGTGACCGACCTGATTTTTAATGATTTTTTTTTTTTTTGTAACATTAGGTAAGCAACTGTCATGTATCAGGATTCCAGCAATCGCTCTAATTAAATTGTGATTCTCAAAAAACGTGCCACCATGGTCATTAAGCAGACCAAGTAAATGCTGGTTTTCAACAAAACTGTCATAAAATGCAGTCCCAGGACCATGGGATGCAGTAAACAGCTGTAAATGTGGCCCCATTGCCAAGCACCGGATGTGCAGTCATGTGAGTGTGGGGAAGAGGGAATGAGCAACCTGTGGAATTTGACAACTGGGTTGTCAGTAGCCCAGGGAGGTCCATTGTAACTTCGAATGCTTGCTAAGCAATCGGTCAGAAGTCAAGGACTACCTGTACTGGATCAGACCAAAAAGAGTCTTAGTGCAGTGTTTCTCAACCTTGCTATCTTTGAGAAGGGGAATTCTGGGAGTTGAAGTCCATCCATGTTATGTTGCCAAATTTGAGAAAGATTGGCTGGCCTCTGTTCCAGTCAGAGACTCTGATATAGGATATGAACTCAGAGATTATCTCTGCTTGACTGTGACTAGCATTTGAGCCTTTGGAATAAACTGCCACTGTGGAGATTTCTGCTCAGATACTATTTATTTACTAGCCATAATTATTTATGCAAATATTTAAGCTGTTTTTCATTAACAGTAATCCCAAAAGGGAGCACCATAAAATGAGTGGACTTGCTAAAATCAGAGTTTATCTTCCTCCTAATTTGGCATCCTGCATCTCAAAAGTGGTCAAGCAGAGACCTCTGCTTAAGTTGTAAACAGGGTGTAAGGGCAAAACCGTTCTCCCATACTTATTTTACTTTTGCCAGGGGACTCTGATTGATAGGTATGGTGGTTCTTCACCCATGACCCCAAGAAATAGAAAGCTGAGAGACAGGATGACTCACTCAGGCTTTCCTAGGAAGCCTTTTACGTGAGTTGTGTTGGAAAATCAAAATTCTCTCCTCTTGTACTGTCTAATAGAGTCCTCCCAGATGTGTTGCATTATAGCTCTCCTCATACTTAATCAGGGGTGTCAAACTCAAGATCCGGCCTGCAGAGTGTTTAGATCTGGCCTGCGGGGCTGCGCTGAAAACAGCAAAAGTCTGGCCTGCTGGTGCCTCTGCCAGCAGCAAAAACTGAGCTTGTGAGGGCCACATGCGGTCCCTCCTGAGCTCCATTTTCACTGGCAGAGAGTTGCAGGAGGCCATCCAAGCCGAAAACGGAACTCGGGAGCCTGTTTCTCTGTAGAGCTCTTGGGCTCCAGGCACCCCCGACATGAGTGATATCAAGCTGCCCTCCCCAGCTCCCCCCTCCCCCCCCAAGGTCAAACACAACCCTGATACGGCCCTCAGTGAAATCGAGTTTGACACCCCTGTACTAAATCAACCCAGTACCTGAGGATTAATGGAATTGTGTGTATATATATATATATATTGGTTTTCCATAGTTTTCTTCCAATCACAGATACACTGCCTCTAATCATGGAGGTTTCCACCCAGCCGTCATGACCAATATGTACTTGCAGGCTAGTGATTATGAAATGCCCCCATTTTGAAGCAGTCTTGACTCCTGATGACAAATCCCTGCCATTTGCTTGGCAGCGTTTTTGGAAGTGGTGTGACATTGCTATTTTCTTCCTAGGTCTGAGAAAGAGGATTGGTCCAAGGTCACACAAATGATTTTGTGCCTAAGGCAGGATTAGAACTCTCAATTTCCATGTTTCTAGCCTAGTAACTTAACCATATGGTGCTGTCCGGTTAAGGAGTGATTGAGGAAGGATTGTACTAGAATAGGTAGGAAGCCAAAGGCCCAAACTGTCCTTGCTCCTTTTCTTCCTGGTTGACATGGCATGAAGTGAACCCGATTGTCTTTCAAGTCTCAAAACATGTCAGAGCAAATGCTCCATTTTTCCTCAATTGAAAAACGCAAAGTTCTTCTTCAGTCATGAACGGAAGAGGCCCAGAAAGAAGCAGAATTATTTCTGTGTGAAAGATGTAGGCAGGCTATGAGACATGAAGAATGCTTTCTGACAAGATGGAGCACTACTGCTGGGGGAAGGGAACGCCTTTCCTTTTGCCACAAGAGATGCTTAACATTTTGCAGAAGCAATGCTTTGATCTCCAGGAACATTGCTTCATTCAAGGGGTAGGAAAGAGAGCAGCACTTACTATCTCTCAGGGATCCAACGCTTACCTTTCCATTTCAGTTCAGTTGTTTCTTTCACTCACTTTATTTACTGATGCCCACTGGGCTGAGATGGAGTCTCTTGTATTGTAATAAGGTGGAGCAAGCCACCAATTCATGTATTGTAAAACAATGGTGTGTATTAAGCCTTACAAGAGATCCCCCAGTGGCCTGCTGCACTGGAGACTTCCAGGTTTCCTAGATGACTTCTTAGAGGAAGGGTGAATTATGAGAAACCCATACATAATGACTGAAAATCTGTGGGAGGTCATCTGGATGTCAATTTCTCAGTTGTTCAGGCTTTGAACACATTAGGTGCCCAAGCTACATTGGGATGATGTTGAATTGATTTTGTTCCCTTTTATGCTGTTATTACTAGGTTTCCCAGGTGAATCTGTTACACGGCCTCCCATGTTCAGCTTATGGTGACTGATCCACATGCCAGACAGCCTGTTGAAGCATGTGAATCTTGCAGCCAGCCATGTGCTCCATCTCAACTGTTCCCAACCTTTCAGGCTCTGCTGACCGGTAGTGGCGGTGTGTGTTGTGTGTGTGTGTGTGTGTGTGTGTTTGTGTGTGTAGGGAATCATTTTGCATGCTTACCCACTGCTTGCAAAAATGGAGCTGTGCATGCATGTCCACTGCTTATGCAGCCCGGTTCCCAATGGGCTGTACCACATTTTTCCAGATAAGTGTGATCAGGAAAAACTCAGGTAGAGCATAAGGGGGCTACGATATATGTGCATTTGAAGCATACAGGCCTGGTCAACAGCTGAGAAATAATTGGGTTTATAAACAAATCACTTCATACATAAATCATTTTCATCAGAACATGAGGCACATCAAGTTCTGGTGGAGTACACAGACTTGATGTATCCTAAGTGGCAGCAACACTTATTGATTACCATATATACATTGGTCTCTCTCACACACGCTCATCCTTTCTTCTCAATGTTCTTTTCAATTAGGTTGCCAGGCACTTGCTAGAGGAATGGAAACGGCCAAGTCCACATCCAGAATGATCAAAATGTGGGCGGATCTCAGGGCCCCTTTTATCCCTAAAATGCTTGCCTTGTAGATTCAAAAATCTTGTAGCTCTCAGTGGTTTTGGAAGGGAGGTTCTGTGTGCTCAGCACTTAAGCCTCCTTTGTCTGCCTCATGATGACATTTTTCTTTTGATCCTTAATGACTTGGCTCCTTCCTTATCTGCCTCCTAAAGGGATCTTTCTGAAAAAAATTCCTAGCTTTTCCCTCTCTGCATACATTCCTGCTCCATTTTTAGATTATGGCAGCCAGCTGAGTCTCACATGAATGAAGGACAATATGAGTGTCCCAGGATAATGCTGCAGAATCCAATTGGAGTCTTCTGAGTTTTTGGATTAATGCTGGAGACTATCCTCAGGGAACTTCTCTCTGGCAAAATGTGAGGCTCACATTTTCACAAAGCCCAATCTCATGTTCTTACAAATCTGGGGCCAAATTCAGCCCTCACTTCCCTTGCAAGCCAGATGATATTCTGAAGTGAAGGGTTTAATGGCGTCAATCCTTCTCCCCTATTTATATCTCTTGACACAGATGTTATTCCTCTCTGTATTGGACCTTCATTTTCTCAAGAGAGAAGCACCAGTCCAAAGTTACCTAGCTTGACCGGACTAGGACTCACTCGCTCTTGGTTTCTGGTGTGTTTCACCTGTGCACCAAATTGTCTTCGTGTTATGTTGATAGAACTTACAGATTTTAACAGAGTTGGAAGGGACATTGTAGGTCATCTAGTCCAGGGTCGCCAACTTTTTGGATCTCAGGGACCACCAAACTCATAATTTTAAATCCCAGGGACCAGTAATTTGAATTTTGACTGATGGTGGCTTGCTGACATTGGTGGGGGAGAGAGAGAGAGAGAGAGAGATCCGATGTAACCTCTCTCTCCCCCCCTCCCTCCCTCCCTCTCTCACATACACATACAAACAGTCAGAGGCAGGGGTGGGATTCAAATTTCTTAACAACCGGTTCTTGGACGAGGCTTAATTTGTGGGTGTGGCTTGGTCATGTGACTGACTGGGCATGGCTTGTATGTAAATATTATAAATATTTATGTAAATATTGATTTTTTTATATAAAAAAGAGCAACATTTACCCAAAATCAGGCAAAGCAAGCAGGCAGATTGAGTTGCTCACAGAATCACAGATTGACTTAGACATCTATGATTTTGTAATTGGCTACCTGGGTCTGTCACATAAAATTTTACTTGCAAGCAAACTCATAAAATTTGCTAGCAAGCAAACTCACAAAATGAACTTACAACATACCATGTATGTAAATATTGAATTTTTTATTAAAAAAGAGCAACTTTTACCCAAAATCAGTCAAAGCAGGCAGGCACATTGAGTTGCTCACAGAATCACAGATTCATTCAGAGATTTATCTTTCTGCCCTCTGCTACCTGAAGCTTCAATCCTAAGGAAGGTTTGGCTCTGCTTAAAAGCAGAGCTAAAGATCTAAAGATTAGATTAGATCCAATGATTTCCTGCTTTCTAGCTAATTGGCACAGCAAAACAACTGATGGTTGGAAGAAAAAAAAAGGAAAAATAGCAACTTAGCAGGCAAGTTTGCCAGGTAAGGAGTGAGTGGGCAGGGAGGGTTCCCGCGGGCCATGTGGGTGGCACAACCTTGTGTTCCCGCGCAGCCTGGATTAATTGCTTTGGGGGGATGCTCTGGGGGTGACATTTCTCTGCAGACCACCACAATTTTCTCACGGCCCACCGGTTGGCGACCACTGAACTAGTCCAACCCCCCAACCCAAGCAGGAGACCCTACACCATTTCTGACAGATGGCAGTCCAATCTCTTCTTGAAAGCCTCCAGTGATGAAGCTCCCACAATTTCCAGAGGCAAGCTGTTCCATTGGTTAAATTGTTCTCACTGTCAGAAAATTTCTCCATATTTCTAGGTTAAATCTCTCCTTGATCTGTTTCCATCCATTATTCCTTGTCTGGCCTTCAGGTGCCTTGGAAAATAGCTTGAATCCTTCCTCTCTGTAGCAGCCCCTCTAATATTGGAACACTGCTATCATGTCTCCCCTGGTCCTTCTCCTCACTAGAATAGCCATGCCCAGTTCCTCTAACTGTTCTTCATATGTTTTAGTCTCCAGTCCCCTAATCATCCTGGTTGCTCTTCTCTGTACTTATTCTAGAGTCCCAACATCTTTTTTATAGTATGGTGATCAAAACTGGATGCAGTACTCTAGGTGTGGTCTTACTAAGGCTTTATAGAGCGGTATTAGTACTTCCCTTGATCTTGATTGTATCCCTCTGTTAATACAATTTAGGATTGCATTGGCTTTTTTTGCTGCTGCTGCATACTGCTGGCTCATATTTAGCTAGTTATGTGATTACTAGCCCCCTTTTTATGCTTTCATGTCAATGTCAGGGCATGTTATAAATAATTCTTGACTGACCCAGAGAAGCTCCAGTTTGTATAGCAGAAGAGCTGTGGTGGTGCAGTGCTTAGAATGCAGTACTGCAGGCTAATTCTGCTGATCACCAGTTGCCCGCAGTTTGACAGTTCGAATCCCACCAGGCTCAAGGTTGACTCAGCCTTCCACCCTTCCGAGGTTGGAAAAATGAGGACCCAGATTGTTAGGGGCAAAATGCTGACTCTGTAAACTGCTTAGAGAGGGATGTAAAACACTAAGAAGTGGTATATAAGTCCAAGTACTATTGCTATCCCACAAATACCCATCTTGGATTCTTGTAACTTCTAATGGATTCTGAAAAGCAATGATTTTCAAACTCCTCCCCCCCCCCCCAACAGCAGGCCCCCCTTGGAAGAAGTTGTAAAAGTTGTCTATAAAGCAATTACTGGAACTGACATAATGATGAAAATCCCCAATAAATTCATCAGGAAGGGAGAGCTAAGAGACAAAGCTTCAGCAACTGTGGGAGAGAGTTACTTTATTATTCATCCCTTGTGAGCAGCTGGCTCCTGACTGATTTAGGGGCTCTGCTGGAGACATTTTCATTCTACACTGCAATCTGGAAAGGGAAAAGGCTGGGCTTGTTGGAGGAACAAGGTGGGCGAGTAGAATTGCCTAGACTTGGCCCCATAGTAGCTAATCAGAAAAACCTTGGCAGCATGCAAAAGCCACAAATCCCTCCAAGCATCTGGACTCAAATAAGCTTTCATTCCTTCTCCCTTTTCCACCCTCTCCCCACCTCTCTCCCTCTTCAATTTATATGTCTGCCTTCTTAACAAATGACTCAGATGGCACAAGTTGGTAACCCAATAGGATAGATCAAACTAAGAAACTAATGCATTATAGGTCAGGACAACTTTTATTGCAACAGAATTTTGCAAGTCTGAAGGTTTATTTTCATATGAACCAGGGAGGTGCCTATTTTAGCTGTTTTCTGAAATTAGTTTCTTTGTCTGGGCCCATATCTCTCCCATCTGACTGTTCTTGGTAGCAGCTCTTCCTCCTGCCCTTCAAAGCCCTCTGCACAAGTAAAATAATGACACTATTAAAAATAAACTTAAAATCTAATAAGTTATAAAACCAATGATGACAGATGCAGCTTCAGGAATCAAACCCCTCAAATTTGGATAGGTTCACAAGATATCTGATGTAGGGTCTGGTGTTCTGTCTGTTAAGGAAACTTGGGTTTCTTAAATTTGGAGGCAGTTGAGATCTGTGCAATGACTGGAGCTGATATTTTTTAAAATCAAGATATTTGTCTCTTCTTGTTTTTTCATCTTAATCTCCTTGGTTTTGGCTGTAACTAGGCACCCTGCTGGAAATTCTGCATTTGGATTTGAAACTGTCGTGTAGATAAACGCAAGCTATTTAATTCGAACACTCACCACAGTTTGCTCTGAAATATTCCAGATAGTTCTTGACTTAACGACCCAAAATTTTCACTGCTGAGTGAGACAGCTGTTAAGTGAGTTTTGCCCCATTTTACGACCTTTCCTTCTATAGTTGTTAAGTGAATCATTGCAGTGGTTAAGTTAGTCCCACGATAGTTATGTGAATCTGGCTTCCCCATTGACTTTCCTTGTACGAAGGTTGCAAAAGGTGATTATAGATGGACCCTGCAACCGTCATAAATACATCCCAGTTGCCAAGTGTATGAATGATTACGTGACCCTGGGGATGCTTCAATAGCCATAAATGTAAGAAACGGTCATAGATTACTTTTTTCAGTGCTGTAGTTACTTCAAAGGGTTACTAAATGAATGATTGTAAGTTGAGGATTACCTTTATTGCATTTCTCTCTTTTCTAGGCTTTGCTCACCAAATTTCTGTGTATAGCAATATCACTTAGACTTATATACCGCTTTATAGTGCTTTACAGTCCTCTCTAAGCGGTTTACAGAGTTAGCCTATTGTCCCCAACAATTTGGGTCCTCATTTTACCCACCTCGGAAGGATGGAAGGCTGAGTTGACCTTGAGCTGGTGGGATTCGAACTGCCAAATTGCAATAGGAGTAGCTTGCAGTACTGTACTCCAACCACTGCACCACCGAGGCTCCATATGTTGTTCATGTCCTCAGGTTAGCATACAGAGGTGGCCATCAGTAAGATAGGTGACAAAACACCATTGTACTGTTGTGATGCAAGCCTCACCCTTTTTGTGTATGTATCGTGATGTCAAATATTTGCACAAAAGGGGCAGAGCTTGCCTAGTGCTGTCCTGAAGCCACTGTCACCATTTAGAGATGAAAGGTTCTGATCCTGCAGAGATTCCAGTTGGCCCAGTAAAAAAATACTTGCTTCATTCATATTTGGTAACATGATGTGCCTGTATGTATGGTGGCCATCTTAATGCAGAAGTTTCATTTGTGTACTGTGGTTACTAGCCATTAAGGATCCTATGAATACATCAAACCCTTTTAATAAGAACTCGTTAAATCAGTTTAACAGGTTTATTCAGTCCAAGATCCCATTTATTGCAGTATGTTTATTGAAAAAGGAATTGCTTTGGGGTAGTTGCAAGAATATCACACAGGGAAGTGTAAAATCACAAATGATATGGAGAAGAGAAAGAGAGCGGTTTTTCTCTTCTCCCACTCACCCCCCCAACCCATGGAAATAAAGATGAAGCAATGTGACTGATTAGCAATTCAGCTGAGAGCGTATAAGGTACAGTCTACCCAGTCATTTGAATGTCATTTTAGTGACCACAAGTCATTAAGAGGCCACTAAATGAAACTGTGACTGAACTCATGATTTTACTGCAGCTTTCCTTTCCATTTCAGACCTGCAAAGATCGTAATTTTTTTTTTTAACCATCGTTGTAATTGCAAATGGTCCACAGATGAGGCAATCACTAAATGAGCCCTCCTGTATATATATGCACCAATAAGGCAGACGAAATCACGGATATTTCTACATGCCGTTGAGTTGATGTGAGTTTGAGCCCTAATCAGTCTTTTGACAGGATGAGATCTTTTGGGATATCATATGACAGAAGTCAGACATCAAATAAAAGCTGTGATGCATCGATTGGGACTTTCTTAAGTGCCAGTCTTTCTGGGAAGCAGCCTCGCGTGTCTCTAAAGATGCCAAGCAATTCATTACCGAAATCTATATCCTTATTTGAGAATGCAAGGCCGGGCTGAGAGTGAATAAAATATGCTCTATTTCTCTCTTTTATGGCAGCCCTCTAGAGTGGTACAGTCCCACATTGCAGCTACAGGTAATCCTCAAATTAGGATCACAATTGAGCCCACCATTTCTGTTGTTAAGTGTGTTTTGCCCCATTTTGCGACTTTCCTTGGCTCAACTGTTAAGGGAATTACTGCAATTGATAAGTTAGTAACCCAATTATAAAGTGAATCTGGCTTCCCCATTGACTTTGCTTGTCAGAAGGTTGCAAAAGGGGATCACAGGACCTTGGGACACTGCAACCATCATAACTATGAACCAATGGCCAAGCATTTGAATTTTGATCATGTGATCATGGGGATGCTTACCTGAATAAAGGTCATAAGTCACTTTTTTCAGTGCCATCGTAACTTTGAGCGGTCACTAAATGAACTGTTGTAAGTCGAGGACTACCATTACTCTGTATTTGTCTCAGTGGGGCAGATTTTCCAAGTATGCTCGGGGTTTTTATGTGGTCATTCAGATTTGACCTGTGGAAGTTTTTTCATACGCCTCCCTTGACTTCCTTACGTGATTCTATGGAACACCTTTGTGTACTGATCTGGCTGGTTCCCGTTAGTGGTTTTATTCCCTCCAGAAAAAAAGAAATGCAGACTGATCTGTTTTGGAAAACTTTGATGTCTGTATTATTATTTTTTTTAGGGTTTTGCTCTTCTGCTGTTCAATTATTGCTGTGTTGTTGTTTTTTTTGTATTGTGGATATTTTAAATTGTATTTTTTTTCTGTCCCAAGAACCTCAGTTAGGGAAGAATACATCTATGTATCTATATCTATATATCTATCTATCTCTATCTCTATCTCTATCTCTATCTCTATCTCTATCTCTATCTCTATCTCTATCTCTATCTATCTATCTATCTATCTATCTATCTATCTATCTATCTATCTATCTATCTATCTATCTATCTATCTATCTATCTTTCTATCTGTATATGTGTACATGTACATATATATGTAATGGATATTTATATATTCATTACAGGCTGTATAACATTTATTCTAGCCGTGACCAAATGCTGGGTTACTACTACCCAGAACAGAACAGATCACCTCCTATCTGCAATAATGAGGAGACACCAAACTGATGTGGGGATGAAGACTTATAAAATGTGGCAGAGGGACAGATGGATCACCTCAATCTGTACAAATCTGACATATGGTCATTTGTAAAATCTGTTCCATCACATTTCCTCTTTAATCTGCGAATTAGAAAGATTATCTCTACAAAGCTCTACACGTAAATGTGTATATGTGCAATATTTTGTATGCAAAGACAATTTCTGAATTTATTTCCTCTCAAAAGCCACGTTTTTGAGTGAGGGTGGGTTTCTGATAAAAGGGAAGGCAGTGATTTGCTACATAACTCCTTTCTCCTTTTAGCTTGTTTAGTTTTAACCTTTGTGTATGTCTTTCTTGCTTTGTGGTGTAAACTGAGTTCATTTTGTTAATTTTTGGTTCAGTGTATTCTTCATGGGGGAAATTAGTTATGTGCAGGTTGATTGACTTCAACCCATGAGTTTGTGGCAAGGGTCTACTAGGTGCAGCTAAACTATCTCCAGGTGTTTCTAATTATTGATCATGGTGGTTGAAGCTGCTGGTGTCAGGGTTCCAGAAAACCCCAACTTCAATTAAAAACTCTGTGACAGACATTTTCTCAAAGTTCCTTTTATTAGAGTAGGGATACTGTCACATCTGGGAAAACCCGAAAGTTCCGGGTTTCCCTCCAGTAAGTAAAAAATTACAAATCCACCCCCTGCCCCCATCATTCCATCACATGCCCCAATCACCATCCATCCCAACTTGAGATGTCCCCTGTACTACTCCTCAGCCAGGTGCAGGAGTAACATGACCTTGACTTTAAAGAAGAATGCTATTATGTCTAACCACATACACTCCATGAAATTCCCCCTCCCATCTTCCCACGCTCAAGAATGTGGCAGGGTGGAAGCTTCTTGCACTAATATGGCTTCCAAAGCTGACAGGTGGGACTTTGTAGCTCATTACCAATATCTGGAAGGCTACATATTGTATAGACTTTATTATGTGATCATTATGTGTGAGGTACAATTTCCCCTTCTTTCTAGCTCTGGAAGGTATAATTTTTTTTCCTCTAAAATGCTTGCATTTTTTTGTGTGAAAAAAGAACAAAATGAAACAGAAGAGTCTCAAACATTGTAAAATATTGGACTTACTGGCATCACATTGAAGGTTCAATGAGAAATCGAACTGTAAGGTTATTTGTAATTCCAATAGCAAAAGTTATGGACAAGAATTTCAAGTGTTTGGATATGGTACGATAAAAGATTGTTCTATATAAAATGGTGGAGCCAGGCAGGGACCAAGAATGAAGCAATGTATTTATTGCCACAATGCTCACAGATTGACAAAAGCATGACTTGATGGTTGCCTGTGAGGGACACAAAAAAAGAGCAATACTAATCATGTGAAACTGTCTTGGCAGAATCCAGGATATATCCATCAAGCACATTTACTTTGGAGGAAAAGAACAAATTGAGACTATCCATCAGTTCAAGTTGCCTTGCTGATAATTTCTCCTTTACAGGCCATGAAATTTATGGGCAGGAAAGTTTTTATCTCTGGAATCTCTACAGACATTTAATGCTCTTAAGTCGAGAGGAATTTGGAAAGTGACAGATCTCACCTCTAATAGTTCTAAATCTGGGCTTTATGTCAACCAAAGGTGGTTCAGGAGTTAATTCAGATCCTGGGAGGACCACCGTGGGATGCCTGTGAAAGTCAGTCCTGTCCGGTTTATTATTTTTTTTAAAGGTCACTTTTTTTCTTTGAATGCTGAGATAAATCACCCTGTTTAATTTTGGTGCCTCTTTGAATTGTGCAGTGAACCTTTAAGAGCTAACTTTTACAAACATGGTGAGAACAAAAGTGGCATGTCCTAGTTTAAAAGAAATCAGTTTGGAATAAAGGAAAACCTCAGTGGGCGTTAAGGCAGAGAACTAAATACAAGGCAGGTGGTCAGATTTCATTATTTGACAGCTCCTAGGGAAATATATATGTTATTCTGCAAAACTACAGTGCTTTTATTACTTTCTTATTTCCTAAGTCAAATTACCTGGCAATGTTGACATAACCCACTAAACTAAGTGAGGTACTGTAAGTAAATATCTGGTGGCTACATTTGCACAACATGCTAAAGTTTAATTTTGATGTTTCTTTTCTGGCACAGCATACGCAATCCCAGAAAATGGGCCAAACCCAGAGGTAGTATTCAGCAGGTTTTGACCAGTTCTAGAGAACCTGTAGCAGAAATTTTGAGTAGTTCGGAGAACCGGAAAATACCACCTCTGATTGGAGATTTTACAGTATCCTTCCCCTGCCAAGCCTACCAAGCCACGCCCACAACCGGTAGTAAAAAAATTAAATCCCATCACTGGTCAAACCAGTATCCAGATTGTGTGAAAGTAGCTGCTTGTTTTACAACAAAGCATCTACTCAGTTGTTTATTTCCTTCCAGCTTTATTAGGTAGGAAATTTATAATGTCAACTTTACCCAATCTAATGCCCTCCAGATGCCTAGGACTACAGTTTCCAGAACTCCTAGTTACCATGAGCAAAAAATTGTAGTCCTAACACAACCCCAGCCTCTGAGGCTTAAGCATCATATGCTTATATTTAAATCTACTGACTTGAAAACACAAAAGACCTGCAGTGAAGTTGCACTAAAAACTGTGAGCATTCATTCGTCCTCAGTAAGTTGCAAAGATCTTTCTGGGGTGCTCTTAATCTTTGGAATCCTTTCATGAGAAGATGGGAAGACATAATTTCTCTGTTTCAGAAAAGAACAAAACCATATTTTCCTGCAATGTTATTCTACTATATTGAATGGGAGGATCTTTCTGATCTTTGACTGGACAGGTAGTCCTCAATTTAGGGTCATTCGTTTAACAACTATTCAAAGTTCTAGTGCTAAAATAACCTGACTTATAACCAACTGGTCCTTGCATTTACGACCATCACAACGTTCCTGCGGTTGTATGGTCAAAATTCAGACACTTAGTAGCTGACATGTATTTATGATGGTTGTGAAATCCTGGGATCATGTGTTTGCCATTTGTAACCTTCCCAGCCAGCTGTTAACAGGAAAAGTCAATGGGGAAAGCTGGATTCACTTAACAACTATGTGATTCACTTAACAACCAATGCAAAAATATTATAAAATTGGGTGCAACACACTTAACAATACCCGTGCTTTGCAATGGAAGTTCTGATTCCAATTTTGGTTGCAAGTTGAGGATGATCTGTACATAATTCTACCCCTAAATCAGAAAATCTTTATTTTGCTGTTTTGAGTTAGATTTTGCCTGCAAGGAAGGGCCAGAGCTCAGTTACATGGATGTAATGTAAGCATTTCCAGTTCTCTACCTATTTAATCTGGTTGGCATTCCTTATAGCCAGTTAATATTGAGCAGAACAGATTGATTTTGAATTCTCTTCTTTAATCTTAGTTTTTCTTTAGGTCTTCTTCAGTATTAGCCATCAAAGTATTATGATTGACATTATCTGAGGTTGTTGCTGGTTCTCCTGGTTAATTTCATTCATATGGTCTATTGAAGTCTACCATTTCGTATATTCTGCTTAAACTTACATAAATAAGGGATAATGTGCAACCTTAATGCAATCATTTCTCAATTCTGAATAATATATTTGCTCTTTATTCTATCCCTTGATTCCCAGACTTAATACCTATTTACAATATGTAGATAAAGTTGCCCTGTAGGCTCATGTTAAGGACTATTAACAATTGGTTGTGCTCCAGCCAGTCAAAAACCTAAAACGCAAAAATGGAGGACTTTTTGGAATTTCCTTAATTTTTCTGTTACCCATTCACACATTAACAGTGCGAACTTGAATATTGTACCTCTTTCTGTTCTGAATCCAGCTTGTATATCTGACAGTTCTCATTCCATATGTTGTTGAAGACTGAATTGCAAATTCTCGAGCATTATCTTAAGTATGCCATATAAATGCATACTTAACTGTTCAGTAGTTTGGACGTTGCTTAGCACTTCTCCTTTTCCCAGTATTGGAATATAAATTGATTTTTTTCCCTCAGACTTTTGTCCATTTCATATTTACCTAGAAATCTCCTGTAGCCCTTTAATGGCATTATCATATAAGATTTTAAACAGTTCTTCTGGTATTTCAGCAACTCCTGCAGCCTTGTTTTTAGCAGTATTTCCTAGGGTCCGTTTAACTTCACATTTCAGAATGTCTGGCTCTAGTTCAGTGATCAAATACTTTCTGCCAACATTTGGACCTGTGCTTGGGAACAGGAGTGTGATGTATGTCTGTGTATATTAGTTGCATTTGTACAACACATTTAGTGATGCCAGTTAGAGATCTAGTAGCCTCATTTGCAGAGGAAGCCAAGTTTTCTTAATTTTAATCACAAGTATTTTTTATGATTTAGTGTGCAGATTCAGCCTATTTGATTAGTTTATGAATCACTATCTTTTATAATGGTGCTATGCTGCCTCACCATAGTGGGAGGTGTTCCTGGGAAGGATGAATAAAGTTGTGTACATCAAGACTATATGCTCTAAGTAAGGTCATGCATAGTATGAAGATCATTCCAGTTGCCCAGCTTAAGTAATCAGCCACCTATATCCCATAGCAGCAATACAGGAAGGTACGTGAGACAGACAATCATTTTAGTGATGACAAAGATACTCTGTCATACTCTGCAGGACAAGGCAGTGGTAAGCCACTCTTATATTTTCTCAAGTAAACCACATGGATAGATGAGACAGAACATTTATTGCCGTAATCCCAGATGACAGACCCCTCAGATTAGATCTGAGTTACTTTCATCAGCTTATTGATGGTTTTCACAATACATATTTATATTAAAGCTTTATTTAGTACCGCCATTGCTATGTAAGAAATAGTTCAGAATCTGCAGAATTATAATGGAAATATGGAATGATGAAGCATGAACATGGGAAAGATCAATATTGGTAGTCCTTGACTTACGACAGTCCTTTATTTATGAATGTCTTAAGGGCAGACAGGTTGTTAAGTGCCTGGGTTTTGTTCATCTGACCATGGGAATGCTGCAACAGCCATCGCTTTTGGGCAGGTGTGACAAGTCCTTCAGTGCGGTTGTAATTTTGAATAGTCTCTGAACAAACAGTCATAAATCAAGGACTACCCAGATAATAAAAGATGAAATATTAACTGCAGATTGCTATTTGGGGCATCAGTTAGTTGAAATTGGATTGGCTTTGGATACTTTCAATTGGAAGATCATACTCTTTACTATTCAAGACGCAGAAAAAACAAGGAATGGCAGGGAAGGAAGATTAGTTAGAAACTTACTGGCTGCATTTGTATAACTTGTCAACTTGGGTTAGTTGCTTTCATTGTGTGACTTGGGTGTTATCTGCACCCTACCTGTTTGATTAGTTTATGATTAAATACATTGTGGGCCCAGAAAGGTTAATAGACTAACTAGTTGAAACATATTGTACAATATGGCATAGTACAATTTTTCAATTGAAATTTATTTAAGTATTTATTATATTTGTAAGGCTGCCTGATTCCATAGCAACTCTGGGCTATTGTGTTTGTGGTCAGGTGGTGCTTAGGGGAGGCACTTTTTTGCCTGTGCTTATTTTGTGGTACTCTTAATCAGCAAGTGACAGCTGGTAATCATCGTTCACCCCATCCTCAGTATAGAAGCTGCTAACAGTAATTAAGAGATGATATGGGTATGTGCACCATTGGCAAATGTGGACCATATCCCTTCCCATTTCCACAAATTGTCAAAAATGCCACCTCCTTTTTTTATTTGAAAATGAAGTAGGGAAATCAGGAGTGATTGAAAATATAAATGTAAGTCCTACAATGACTTACTATAAAATGGAAGCAGTGTCTTTTCACTTAGTGAGCATAAATTGCTTCAGGGCAACTAAGTGATTGCACACATACACCATGATTAACCAGGTCAGATAAAGATTCAGCAGTTGTATCTGTATAGCAGGCTAAGCTTGGTTAATGTAATTTTGAATAGATTAGTTTTTTTAATCTTTTCTTTGTTATGTGAACTCGGTCTGCTTATGATGCACTGTACTTACTTGTGTGAATCCAAAACATGTTTTAATTTAAAAAGTGTCTTATGTAAATGCAATACCTTACACCACTAAATTTGTGTTTCAAATTATATATTAAACCATGATTTTCTTAAGTGGGATTTTCTCTCCAAGAATCCTTACCTCTGGTGATTGAAGAGTTGAAATTCAACTCATCCGGAAGTCACAAACTCTGGAATTACTGTTGCTGTCCCTCAAGAGTGTAAATGTATTTGAATCTTTAAATTATATCAATCTGTCTTACTTGTTAAATCCTATAATGCTTACTTGAATTGCGTAACACTCAGTATGCACCACAAAAGATGCATCACCTGCTTTGATGCTGAGGCTGCCAGATTCTACCATAGAATATTCAGATATGGCTGCAAGCTTTTGCCTGAGAAGCTAGAAAGCCATATCAATAATGCAGAACAACCTGTCCCCAACTTGATGCCTTCTATATGTCTTGATTATAACATTCATCTTTCCCACCCAGTATAAAGAGAATCGTGATCCATCCATCCATCCATCCATCCATCCATCCATCCATCCCATCCATCCATCCATCCATCCATCCATCTCAAAGTGCCAGACTAGATCCAACAATTGCATTGGCAAAATTGGCTGGGCTTGGTTCATTTTAAACTTGTTTGGTTTACTTGTGTTTTATCATTCTTGTGCAAAATATCTATTTGGTTGGTATTCAGTACTGTGTAACCTGAAAAATGAATTAATTCATTTATCAGGCTGATTATAAGTTTGTTATAGTATAAATGGATTCATTATTTGACTTGTGATAAAAAGGATGGAATGGGTTACCAGACTTTTGTAGAGATGTACAATATCACTTCCCAGTGAGCTCTCCGTGGTACTGGAATATGATCCCCTTTTATGAAGTTCTGCACTGTCTCAGATATCTACTTTGTCAATAAAGAGTGTCCCATCATTCCAGTTCGATTCTTTTAAAGCTAGAGATGTATATCAATTTTTTCCTCTTACAAAGGGCACATTTCTGTAAGAGTAAGTTGTTTGGAGTCTTGTTGCATGCAAATGTTGGGCAGCACTGAGGCATTAACGCCAAAGATGTCTGGTGCTATTGTTTCTTTCTTTCTGGCATCCTTCCCCACCCCTCTCTCCCCTATGCATCTCTTGCTGTCTCTTGCTGATACTTTTCTTGTTCTACCCTTCTTTGAACTGCCAGGAAAAAAGCCAGTCATTTCCCCATAGATCTGAATTGATTGCCTGAAAAGTGTTTTTGAAATTAGGCTGAGGGCCATGTGACCCTAGGGCAGCATGTGGCTCACCCCTGCTTTAAACCACCTACCAAATAGCTTCCTGCCAATTTTCACTTCAGCTAGAACTTCATCAGCTTATTTTCCCCTAGAATGCATCCCGAACCAAAATATTTAGCTTGCCAGAGAAAATAACACATGCTGGCTGGGGATAAAGGGAGTTGTAATCCCACACAGAGGACACCCAGTTGAATAAGCCTGGGGTAGAAAAAAAGGGGGCTTTAACTAGACAGTGATTTAATTCAGTGTAAGACAGCTGGAATCACATACATAGAAATAAATGCTTGGCAGTAAGAGGCATCATACCAAGCTGGGATGGTTTTATATACAGAAAAAGTTGATTGAAAAGTTTTAATAAAACTGGAAAGTTGTCTTGGATACTTCTGGGTGATAAGTTTGGTAACAGCAGATAAAAAGACAAAACATTCAAAATACACATGACTTACCTCTTTTCCTGTGCTGTGATTTAGAAGAGTGATGTAGGGTAGAATGCATATGCCCAGTGTCTGTTTGTCTGTCTGTCTATCTGTTTGATACTGTGACTAACAAACTGTTTCCAGTTTGACAGCTACTCAGTTCAGATCTCTTATATATTATGACTTGTTAGGACTGGGAAGATTGTGCTACGTGACCCTATGGAAGAGAATTCTTTTTTATCTTAACAATTTTTTTTCTGCAGGTAGAAATGGAAAAATTGATTTACCAGCTAATGTAGGAGAATTATTGGGCATTCGCAATACTCTGAGTACTTAATCCCTTTCAGTGCTAAATGGAAGATATTTATGTCACACACCTGTAGAGGTTGAGCTATTCATAAATGATGACAGAGCAAATCTGGATTATTTAGTGGTACAATAAAGTAAGCATTCTGTACACAATGAAGGACATTATTTTCTTGCTAGTACCTTATATTTTGCCAGGAAATATACAGTATTCTTTGAAATTACTTGAAAATAACCCAATAAATGTAGAAACATTAGAACTTAAATTTATAGAACTTAAATTTTGTGCAGGATTGGAAAACAAAAAAATATTCTCAGGTCATAGATCATAGCCTAAAGGGCTTTATAAAAGGGACCATTGGCAGAGATACTGACTGGCTTTAAACATTGTGCTTAGTGATTTAAACCAAAATCGGGTGAGTCCACAACAGATTGGACCTGGCAAGTATTATCCAAGCTTTAGAACCTTCTCCTGTCTTGTTCCTTTTGTTACGGCATGAATTCCCTCAGGAGGACTTGTGCTTGGAGATCTTTTTCTTTAGCCAGGCTTTTCCAATTTTGGCTAATTACAGTGGATTAAAAGTGGGATAAAATCAAATCAGCAATACTAATACAATAATAATGTAAAAATAGCAACAGCCCAAAAGATGCCAAGCCATATGCCTTGTTTTCTTAAGCCACAAAGTCTGAGGTCTTATCTCACATTAAAGCATAAGCCAAACAAAGATTTTAGAGCTTAGTACAATGCATGGACTTGGTTGTATTTTCACTGATCAGAGAAAAAAGTGCTAAGCTGCTCTGACATAATGGAAGGAAAGTGAGAGGGGAGGCTTCTCTTTGCCAATGTGTGAGTTGCGTGTATCCTGCAGGACATGAATAAGGGCGTCAAAAGGAAGGCTGGGATATTCCGGGGATGGGAGAGGCATGTGGGGAGGAAACAGAGTTGCCCAAACTTGGCAACTTTAAGACTTGTGGACTTCAACTCCCAGAATTCTCCAGCCAGCGGGCTGGAGAATTCTGAGAGTTGAAGCCCACAAGTCTTAAAGAATAGAATAGAATTCTTTATTGGCCAAGTGTGATTGGACACACAAGGTATTTGTCTTGGTGCAAATGCTTCCAGTATACATAAAAGAAAAGATACATTCATCAAAAGTCAAGAATAATAAGGTACAACACTTAATGATAGTCATAGGGTACAATAAGCAATCAAATCATACTAGGAAACAGTCAATATAAATCGTAAGATACAAATGACAAAGTTACAGTCATACAGTCACAAGTGGGAGGGGATGAGTGATAAAGAGTGATAAGAAGATTAGTAGTAATAGTAGTGCAGATTTAGTAAATAGTGTTGAGGGAATTATTTGTTTAGAAGAGTGATGGCTTTCGGGAAAAACGGTCCTTGTGTCTAGTTGTTCTGGTGTGCAGTGCTCTATAGCATCGTTTTGAGGGTAGGAGTTGAAACAGTTTATGTCCAGGATGTGAGGGGTCTGTAAATATTTTCACAGCCCTCTTTTTGACTGTGCAGTATACAGTATAAAATTGCCAAGTTTGGGGGCCCCTGGCTTAGAAGGAGGTATTGAAAGAGAGAAAAAGAAGAGGAGGAAAAAGGAACCCGAGATGAAAATGCAAAAGAAGATTTTTGTAATTTGAAATTACCAGACTACCAGTAAAACAAACCTATTATTTAACATTTAGTAAGCTTTGGATGCAACAGACAATTCCTATCTATATTCTATATGCCTTTGCTTATACATAAAATTCTGTCTGCCATTTTAACCTCTTTTGGGCTTGTTGATTTTGTTCGATTTCTGAATTTTTGTTTTGATACTGCTTTCATTGACTCTATTCTTGCTTAGCTGTGAACAAAGCACAGAGTCCTTTGAGATAGAGGCAGTCTATAAATATTGTAAAGGAAATAAATAAATAATATCTACGCCTATAATGCATAAAACATGTATAGCATCTCTTTCCCATACTAGGTATACATACCATTCATTTGAATTGGACATTCTGCTTTATTGGGTACTCTTTCTTCACTGTTAACATGTTAATAATTATAAATAATTTATTTGGATGTATAGGTCACTAATTCAGGAGATTCTAGGCAGCATACAGGATAAAAGCAGCAGTATAAATTACATAGACAAGTATAGTGCATTGAGGGAAAGTCATACTTAAATACTAACAACCTGTCCACTGGTTGGTATCACAACTCACTCTGACCTTTGGCCTATTTTTAAAAATCTGGTTTTAGAGATTTTTTTTCTGAAATATAGCAATTTGGGAGTGAATAAACTATGCATTCCAGAGGGAGGGAGAAGCAATAAAGAAGGCAGGTTTGAGGTCCTGCCAGAGGACCCTGGTGAGACGCAGAGCATGCCTACCCTTCCTGATGTAGTAGGGCTTTATTGAGGACAACCTGCACCTTGAATTGCCTTTGGAAGTCTACTGATCACTAGTGTAGTTTGTGGAGCAGAGGTGCTGTGCTGTATGGATGTACCGTAATTGGTTATATGGCTGCATTCTGAACTAGCTGTAGCTTTGGCCTTCTTCAAGGGCAGCCTGATGTAGAGCATGTTACAGTAATTCGGATGAGAGATTACTAAGGTACAAGGGACTGTAATCAGGGTCTATTAATGTAGGAACAGTGGTGGTATTCAGCCAGTTCGCACCAAATCGGGCAAACTGGTAGCAAGAATTTGGCATAGGTCACCGAACCGGTAGTAAGTTCTGGCTGGCCATGCCCCCCACCCAATGCTCGCTCACCCCATCCGCCTGCCTGACATTCACCTAAGGTATTTCTTTTTTTCCCCGCTCCCGACAATCAGCTGTAGATACAATCAGCTGTGCTGGGATTCCCCTTGCTGAGGCCCAGGAAGGCAAAAAATGGAGGGAGGAGCTGCAGCCCTCCCCCTCTATTTTTTGCCTTCCAGAGCCCCAAAGGAGCCTTAAGGGAGCAAAAACACCCCCCAGAGGCTCCTCTGAGGCTAGGAAGCTCCCAAAACGGAGCTTGGAGGGGTGCTGCGTGTCCCTCCCATGCTCTGTTCCTTTTCTTCCTAAGCCTTAGAGGAGCTTTAGGGGAGCAAAAATGCCTCCCCACAGAGGCTCCTTTGAGGCTAGGAAGCTCCCCAAAATGGGAGGGGGCTGCAAAAAAGCCACACCCACCCAGTCACATGGCCACGCCCACCAAGACACACCCACAGAACCAGTAGTAAAAGTTTTTGAATCCCACCACTGTGTAGGAAGGGGGCACCTTTAGCACACACAGTGGATTTATGCTAAAGGCTTCTTGGTCATATCTGCCACTTGCTCTTCTAACAAAGCCAAGTGTCCAATTATACCCTGGTTTTGCCTGAGGAACTGTAACCCCACCAAGAATTAAAATGGTTGATCTCTGGGCACAGTTGATCCATGAACCCAGAGCCATATGGTCTTGCTAGGATTGAACCTTTCCTCTTCCTACCCATCCAGATCTTCAGAATTCGTATTCACAGCTTCACTTGATGGGCCAATATTCAAGATATACAGCTTTTCTTTGGCTTTCTGTACCCCCAATCATGGTCCCCATTTGGACCATGAATGGGGGGTACGGAAAGCCATAGAAAAGTCAAAGAGGATCAAGACAGTTGCATCGTCTTTATCCCATGCCTATCAGAGGGTCATTCTCAAGCCTCATCAATGTTATCTTGGAACTATAAAAGTTTTAATAATAAATAAATATCCCAACATGAATGAAAAGGTTGAAATAATCTCTAGGGCTCTTTAAAGCTTCAATCCAACTGCCTTCTCTACTGCCCTCCCCACAAAAGGGGGAATTGGAAAAAGCACACACATTGTCTAGTAATATTAGGTCCAGCAAGGGTTTCCTGAAGAAGAGGTGTGCCATCACCTCTTTTAAGGCAGAAGGGACAACACCCTTAAAGATGAAGTTACCACTACCTTGACTCAGCCACACTACTTATGGGCAGCCTTAAGAGGACAGAAGGGACATTGATCTACACTTCACATCTCTGAGGACCTTGTTCACATCATCAAGATTCATAGGCTTAAACTCCTCCCAGATGACAGAGGAAGACCCAGTCTCAGTCACCTTAATAGGGCCTATCTACTCAGAGTCTAACTTGAAGTACGTATATGGGAGTGATTTTATCCAGATGCCTAGCATTATCCTCACAGCAGACCTTACAATTATCAACTCCTGTCAAGCACTAGACACCTTTTCCAATAAACCACGTTACTCACAAGTAATGGTATGCAATGGTAGGGTTTAATGCAGGTCTTCTAATCATGATCAGTAACAACAGCAACGAAATGCTGTGCAAAGTCAGTGTTGAGAGCAACTGCCTCTCAACACTGTTTTTATATCCTCCCCTCCCCATTAACCTAACATCCGCCCATTAATTAAGTCCCCACGCCTCCACCCCATGCCTATGTGACTGAACCTATCCCTTCTTCCCCTTAATCCATGCAGCCCAAAACATCTTCATCCCCAACCTATCGCAGCCCACGCCTCCCCTAACCCCAGGTCCACAGATTAGTGTAACAATGAAGGACTAAACAGGTTAATAGCTAAAGATTAAACAGTCTAGCTTGGGGAGCTGCCCCAGGACAACAGCTGACAGAATCTTCCGACAACGATAACAATATTCATCTGACTCCTCTATTCTTCAAAACGTGACGGTTATCCTAAATAGCTGGACAGCATTCTGCAAATAGTTACCTGTGTTGTTCTTACTGCCCCCCATATAGTCCTTAATGGAGACTCATACACATATCCCTTTAAGCTGACTCACAGCTCTTCTCTCATGATCTGTTGGTTTATTTTGCAGAGCTCCTAGTAAACCAAAAGAATGCCCCAGAATTGGTAGACAGAGGCTGCTTAGGAGCAATCTGATGTTGGGCTGTGATGTCTAAGGCTTTGGCCAAACTGCTCACTAGATCTCAGGAAACTCCCAGCACCCACTGAAAACCAGCAGGATCTATAAGGTCCCTGGGGCAAATTGTTTGAATCTGGGGGAATGCCAGACTGGAAAACGCTAGTACAACCAGAGGGCAGTAAATATTAATATTCCTCTAAGCCTATCACAGTTGATAATGAGACTAAAAACAAATCTACCTGGTAGTCACTGGAGTAAATTGAACCTTGAATGATCCGGGTCATATTCAAAGTTGTTGCAACAAAGATTTCCTTGTTCACATTACTGATTCAAGAAATAGTTTAAGGCCCTAAAAGGCAAAATCAAATCACAAGGCAAATGTACTGCTATTTTATCAAGTTTTCCTTGCTCATGTCTTACAATGATTGCTTAGAGCAAATTGATCAAATATAATTTTCCTGATTGCAGAATATGGCTGTAGCCAAAATGTCTCCCCTTTACTGCTCCATTATGGTTGCTTAGAGCAAATATAATTTTCTTGATTGTGGGATATGGCTGCATTTATTTATTTGATTAGAGTTAGACGCCACCCACTTCCAAAGCTTCTCTGTAGCCAAAAAGTCTTCTTCAAGAAGCGTGTTGGATGTGAAATAGTCTGTCTCATAACTTACTGTTATCTACAACAGATGGAACAACAACTTATTGATAGTCCGGGCTCTTTATTTTCCTCTCAGGGAGGAAAAACTCTCCGGAACGATGCTATGTTATGATATAGCTTCATATTGAGATTTCTGGACTCCCCTGGCACTGCCAGCTGCTGGGAGAATCTACTCTCCCCTTTGCTGAGAAGTGAGAGAGACTGGAAAATGTTCCCCTCAGCTGTCAGAAATTCAGCCAGTGTTTCTTTCTGATACTACTTAAAAAACAAAGTGTTTAAACTGGCAGCTTCTGTATTTAGAGAAAAGAGAGTCTGCTGGGCCAACACAGAATGCCTCTCTGGCTGTTATTTGCCCCTGAGTTTCACTATCCACTTGAATTAAATAGCATACCCGGGAGCAGAAAAGCCTCAAGGATGCTTTCTTGCTGGAAACTTATTCTCTCCCTCCACTCTCTCTCTCTGTCCCCCCAGCATGTTTCAAAGTGGGAGTGGCCTATAGCGGCTTCCTGTTTATGGAAGAAGTCCAATATAATTTGTTTTTGAAGGTGCATTTAATATAATGTGAAGTTTGGCTCTTATAGTTCTATTTCCCTTTTTATTCTGCTGGATTTTATGCTGCCCTGCAGAATAGACCAGTAGCTGTTGTTTTGCACTGCCCAGCTGTTTTCTCATTAGCCTTCAAGTACACTGTCAAGAATTTGCTTTTGTTTTTAATGCTTTCCTTTAGCTATTCCAGCTTGGCCTTTTTTTTTTTTCTGTCTTTCTTTCTTTCTTTCTTTCTCAGAGGCTGCAATCAGATGTAGAAGTAAAGGACGACTGAGCACAGGGGGAAGAGCACCAGCTGTATGACCAGAGGCCCAGGCAGGTGACCCAACAACCGCTGTGCAGGCGTTCTGGGTCTAATTAGTGGCTTTTAGAGGGGGAAAAGGAAACCTTCGGCAGGAAGCAAGATGCTCTGTTATCTTTGCTTTGACCCATGACTGGAGAAATGGAGGCTGATAATTTCAGCTACTGGCCGTCCTAAATCCCAGTAACCTGGGCCTATAGAACCCTGAGTAAATTCTTATGTTTAATCATAATTCTGGGAAAGACTGAAGGGATGGGTTCCCTCATCGTGTTTCAATCCTAAAGCACAGTAACAAACCTCGATGGCTGGGTTCACATGAAAACCAAAGGGGTGAAGTATGATGGCTTGGTTCACGCATAAATATCAGGCTTCTCTTGACAATGCTAGAACTGGAATCAAGGCATTCAAGGATGCAAATCTTTGACAATTAATACTGCCGTCAAAAGAAAACTGGTGTAGTCACTGCAAAAGAATTCCAGTGATTTTGCTCTTTTGTTTTTTTCCTCACCAGCTTCTTAGTGCAATAAACTTGAAACCACTTTGTTTTGAGAGAGGGAGAGCTCCCTGGTAACAGATCTGTCTGATTTCAGGCTGTGTGAGAATGGGCTCTTACATTACATATTAAAGCATTTGACTTGAGTTCCTTCAACATAGTGATTTACAAACTACCTGACTCAGTTTTGCTTAGATTACCCAACTCATTAATGATGTCTAATCCAAGCTTCTTTTTCCACTCTGACTTGTCACAGTAGGGTTCTCCAGAATTGATTGATACAGTGCAGATCCACAGAGGAAGCAGGACAGTTACTACTAGAAGTCCCAATAAAAGAGACTATATGTAGCTCAAGGTTGAATTGTGGAGTTCACTTTGCTCTCTGAGCTTGGTTGTTTGTCTCCAGATGTTTCATTACTTGACTAGGTAACATCATCAGTGCTTATTAGAAGTATTTCTATATTACTGGTCCTCTTAAAGCAAGGGTCTTCAAACTTGACAAGTTTAAGACTGGTAGACTTCAACTCCTAGAATTCCTGAGCTAACATGACTGGAGGAGGAATTCTAGGAATTGAAGTCCACCAGTCTTAAAGCTGTCAAGTTTGATGACCCCTGTCTTAAAGTGTTAAAACCTAAAATAGGTCCACCAAACCATTAAATCCTAAAGCAGGGCTGTCAAACTCCCACCCTGCAGGCCGGATGCATCACATGCTGGCCATACCCATGCCCTGTTTAGCGAAGGGGAAAAAAGTTCTGATATGTCATGTGATGCAGCCATAATGACATGAGTTTGACACCTCTGTCCTAAAGCAAATCCACCAAACTTTTTAACACATGGGATTTGAAAAATATGAATTAAAAACAACCTACCAGCTAACAAGAAATTCATTCAATGAGCATCAATTCAAAGAAGGTGGGCCATTGCCTTACAAACACTCAGGCAAACAGATTTGTTCTTTATCGTCGTCTCAAAACTTGGTATTATTGGAAACTTATTCCATAATCAGTATCAACCTTGAGAAGTTCTTTCTAGCTGACCCCCCGGCAGTCAACTGATACAAAAATGCAGCTCACAATGACTGACACTTAAATCATGTAGGGATTTCATTCAGACAGGACACTTGGCGTCCACTTGGCAATTGTACTTTGCAGAAATGACATGTCTATTTTCCTTAAGATAACCTTTTTGTGAAACAGTGGGGCTGACAGGGTTTGAATTCTGAAGTATTCCAGGAAGAGTTGAGCTGAGCAAAGTTGGTTGTAGGTGTAGTGTGCCACTAAAGCAAATGTAAAATTTTGAATTAAGGAGAACAATTCTACTTCACTTCAGGAAGAAGATAATCTTGTCTAAAAAACAAAAAACCTAAACTTTTCTGAGAATTTACTGTCTATTGCTCCTCTTCAAATTCTTATGTCATCCATTAAGAACAGATTCTTGGATGATATATAAAACTATGCAACAAATTCAAAAAAAAACAGCAACAAGATTGTTTTAAGCTTTGAACTGCATTAAATCAGTCTGTATCCAATTAGGTGTTTTTCAGATAAGTTGGACTACAGGCCCCATTGTTCCCAGCCAATCTAGTCAAGTTTGGGCAGCATGCATTAGGCATGCCTTGCTCTGAACAAAGTGTAAGATCCATACCTAAATATATCACATTTTCTGTTTCTTGAAAGAGAATAAAGATAAAATGGTAATAGAAAGAGCTGGAGGATATTAGCAGTAATCTCAGGCTTTATGATTGACAGGTAATATCCTACCTGTGGATTGACCGAACAAGGTATAAATACTAAGAAGTTTGAGACGTGATGCATCTCTCCCACTGTCAAAATAGCTGCTTCTCCATCACTGTTTTCTTTTCCACTGGGAAAAGATAGCTGGAGTCAATAATTTCTTTACTGAGATGGATTTTGATTTTGGAGGTTTCCTGAACACTGAATTACTTTTGAAAGGTCTTGCTCTTTGACTGAATTCCAGGAAGGAATTTAGATTTCAGGAAGCCTTTGTAGCCAGTAGCTTTCACCAGTTTTTGTGCTCCCTATATCCTTCGGAGTTGGACAACTAGCTTAGAAACCAGGAGGCTGTTGAGTTGTAGCCCTGCTTTAGGTATAAAAGCCAACAAGGTGACCTTGGACCAGTCATTCTCTCCCAGCCCAAACCCTCTCCCAGGGCTATTGTGGAGAAAATGGGAGGAAGAAGGAGTATTATGTATGTTTTTTGCCTTGAGTTATTTAAAAAAATAATAAAGGGAAGATAAAGATCTAGTAAACAAACAAAAACATCCTTATCGGACCACAGGAACTTTTATGCAAGACACAGCAGGATATGCTGTCATGTTTTTTTTAAGTCAAGATGATGGTTTTGGCAGTACAAACAAAGCCTTGCTTGTTTGTGCACACGTAGGGCACATGGACGAAAGGTAAAAAGATAAAGATTTCTTCTGTCCACTTGTGTCTGACTCTAGGGGGTGATGCTCATCTCTGTTGCTTAGCCAAGGGAGCTAGCGTTGTCCAAAGATGCTTCTGTGGTCATATGGCTGGCATAACTATACATCAAGGCACATGGAATGCTGTTACCTTCCCACTGAAGTGGTAACCATTTATATACTTACATTTGCATGCTTTTGAATTGCTATGTTGGCAGGAGCTCTGGCAAGAATGGGACCTTATCCTGCCATGCAGTACCTGGGTCTTGAACTGCCAACCTTTTGGTCCACACGCCCAATGTCTTAACCACTAGCCCACTATACCCTGGGGCTTTAATTGCATTTCTGCAACTGCCATCTTGGACTTTTTGACATACTGTCTGTGCAAACCACTAGCAAGGCAAATGGAAGGCTTCAGAATGGTAAAGTCTCTCGATTAGAAAGGAGCATTCGAAGGCACTCTTAGCTATTTATCCAGAACGGAGACCTGTGATTTCTGTGAGATCAGAAGGTCTTTGCTGATTCAGGTATGAAGCATAACTGAAAGAATGCTCCTCCCTGCCCCTTTTGTCTCTGATTCCATCCCATCTCCCTATTGGGAAAAGAGAATATCCCCCTTTTCTGCATTTGAGAACTATCCTTTTGGGCTGTTTAAAACACCGGAAAAAACTTACAGAACCATATCACTAGCAATAAACAAATGAATTAAAAAGAGGGTAAAGAATGAAAAAGGGCATTTAAGCCAGAGGCAAAAGCCATATAGTGGCTGGAAGTGAAACCTGAACTGGGTGTGGCCAGCTAGGATTCACCTTTAAATGTCTATGGAGATTCTCAGTCAGCAAGGTCATGGTTGTCCCAAAGGTGCTTTTTCAAGAGGCAACTGGACTTTTTTGTTTTTCTTTGAAGATGTTTCGCTTCTCATCCAAGAAGCTTCTTCAGCTCTCATCAAAGATTCATCTTGTTCCTCCATTATCTTTGGAGATTCTCAGTCATCCAGGTCATGGTTGTCCCAAAGGTGCTTTTTCCAAAAGGCACCTGGTGTCAGGGTTCCAGCAAACCTCCATTCCAATCAATAACTCCGAGACAAACATATCTCAAAAGTATCTTTATTAGGATAGTAAACTGGCACATCTGTGGAATCCTGAATCTGAAAGTTTCCGGGCTTCCTACAATTTTCCAAACAACAAATCCATTCCCCCTTAGCTGTCATCCCATCACATGGCCCAATCACAGTTCGTCCAACAGTAAGATCCTTATTTCATCCTGCGCCATACTCAGTGACCTTGAACTAACAAAAGAATTTATTTTGTCTGCTTAGAGCTACTCAATTGAAACCATCCCCTCCCACTTTCTCTGGCTTGTGGCAGCGTGGAAGCATCGAATCTCAGGCTTCCAAAGCTGACACCTGGACTTTCTTGTTTTTTCTTTTGAAGATATTTTCACTTCTCATCCAAGAAGCTTCTTCAGCTCTGACAGGATAGTTGGGAATGGAAGGATTTATATTCCTTGCAGACAGCTGGTCGTTTGCACTTGGAGGTTTATCCGTGTCCTCAAGATCACCTGAGTAGTGGGTGCAAAAAGGATGCAAGTTACCCGCTGTCTGCAAAGAATATAAATCCTTCCATTCCCCACTTTCCTGTCAGAACTGAAGAAGCTTCTTGGATGAGAAGTGAAAAGACTTCAAAAGAAAAAAAACAAGGAAGTCCAGTTGCCTCCTGAAAAAGCACCTTTGGGACTTGCTTCTCCATTGTTTATTTGTTTGGGGTTTTTTTTCTTGAAGATGGGACCGGTGGGAGGGGAGAGCTGGCAGTTTTCAGTGATTCTACCACTGAAACTTAGTAACACAGGTACAGGGGGTCCCAGGAGGGGAAAAAAAGATTTAGGATCAATATAACTCTGCCACAGGTTTAAAGTAAATGTCCATTTGGGCTGGTTGAAAGCAATCAAAAGCAATTTTTGCCAGAAAGAACTATTGCTTTCCTTAGTGTAAACGAGTAATCCCAGGGAGGAAATTCCACAATCTGGGGGCTACAGTCAAGAAATTTAACCTCCAGCACATGTCAGACAAAGCATGGTCTTTCACATTTTAAGACTAATCAATGAGGAGTCAGGAAAGCTTGGATAATCTGAGAACTGCACAGAGGTAGTTCTCGACCAGTGGTGGGATTCAATTTTTTTTACCATCGGTTCTGTGGGCTTGGCTTGGTGGGCGTGGCAGAGGAAGGATACTGTAAAATCTCCAGTCAGAGGTGGTACTTGCCGGTTCTCCAAACTACTCAAAATTTCCACTACCGGTTCTCCAGAACTGGTCAGAACCCGCTGAATACCACCTCTGTTCTCAACTTATAACAGTTGCTTTATGATCATTACCTCCTCAGAGCTACTTCACAACCTGGATTTGAAATTACAGTGCTGCCGCCTCCCCCCCCCCCCCACCTATAGTCATGTGATTACATTTTGGGCCCTTGGTAACCGGCCTATCTTTATGGCCATTTTCAGCATCCCAGTCATGTGACCATGATTTATGATGGCGGATTTTTTTTGGGGGGGAGGCAAGAAACCAGTGTTTATTTCTGGCAAACAATGCTCATTGCGGACAATTAATTCGCTGGATGACTGTAGTGGCTCACTTAATGCCCATCACACTCAATTATTGTTGTGATGCACTTAACAACCATCAAAATTGGGCATGATCACATGATGACTCGCTTAATGACCAGCACAATTTACAACTATAATTCTGGCTCAATTACAAAGTATAAGTTAAGGACTACCTGTATTTGGAGATATAGGACTCCACTCCATGCCCTGGCAATGACCTTGTGTATTAATTACAGCTCCCAAATACTGAGACCGTGTTGTTTACCAGGCCTGAACTGAGGGAGTTTGGACAGGCAAGGATGAATACTTAGGATTTATGAGAGCTTATGTCTATCTCCAGGATTGCACAGGGGCTGTCCTTCTCTCTCTCTCCCCCTTCCTCCCCCCCTCCCTCCCTCCTGTGGTTTAGTGGGTTTATTAATATTCCCTAGAAATTCCCTTCACCAAAAACCCAGAATTACGTCCAGCCACAAGCAGACCTATGCTAGTTCACAGAGCAATGGCCAATATGTCCACAAGGCACTTGAAAGTTTCCCAGGCAAAATAAGTCCACCAGGCAAAATTAAATCCACAATACAAGAGGGTTCACGAAGCTAGAAAAGTCCAGAGATCACAAGGCACGATCCAAAATCAAGGCACAGTGTCAATCCAGAGCGAGGCAAGAATCACAATGACCAGAAAACACACAGCTAAGAAATGAACACGATATTCCCAGCATTGTTTCCATCTGTCTGCTGTGCTAAATAGCCAGCTTGATGCAGCCCATAAAGAAGGGCGAGGCTTTCTCCTTGTGTGTAATCTGATTGGCCTTCTCTGCTCCTGCTTTTTCTCTGCCCTATGTGTTCTGGATCAGTGTAGAAGGCAGTTCCTCGTCACTGACTGACATAAGCTGCATGCTTTCTCCACCTGAAGCTTCAGGGCTGTCCTGCTGCCGCTATGCTTCAGCCATATCCTCCTCAGAGGGCTGCTTGGAGCCATTGACCAATTCCCCTCCAGACCAGTAGTGGTATGTTACCGGTTTGGACTGGTTCTACCGAACCAGTAGTTTAAAAAAAAAAAAAAAACCAACAATCAGCTGGGAGGAGGAAAAAAAATCCTGGGACTATCAGCTGAGAGGAAAAAGAAGAGAAAAGCGCAGGATCGGCCCTCTCACCCACCCCTATGCTTTTCTCTTCTTTATCCTGTCAGCCGATTGGGGAAGCAGCTGCGTGCCGGCATTAGGCAAAGTACCCCACCAAGCCACGCCCACCGAATCGGTGGTAAAACAATTTGAATCTCACCACTGCTCTAGATGTGCATGGAACTGCTTCATCTTCCTTTGTTTCAAATTCAAATTCAACAAAAGTCTGTACTTTTTAGCAGTTACCTGCTTATCATCCGTACATAATTATGCTTCCAATCCTATCACATTGTGCTCAAAACCCCAAGTCTTTTTATCCAGTTTAAATCTTCCTGATAACTGTAAAGGGGAAAAACATTGACAACTGTATTGTTCTGCTATTAGTTGCTCTCTTGATTTAATCTTACATTCCCCTTGATGATTTTCCAATAATTCCTGGTACGTTAACTTTGCCTGCTGTTTCTCTTCTATAAAACGCTTTTTGAGCTGAGACTCAGAAAAGGATTTTTTCAGGCACATCTGGGGTTTATATTTATTTCATATTCTCAATATGATATGTCCAATGAAAATATTTTCAAAATCCACATTAATTTTAATTTCATCGTATCATGCCACCCAAGCATCAGGTTGTGGCTTCTTAATGCTGAAGGTCTCTTGTTTCTCAGCCAGACCAGATAACAAGCTGCAAAATTGCAGTTTCAAATCTGGTAAACTCAGGACTCTTCTTTCCTTTGCATCTTGCAACAGTTTATATTTAACTCATGTTTTCCCCCTTCCCATACAAATGTAGATATATCTTTTTGCCATTGTTTGAATGGTATGTTAGTTGTCTGAAACTAAAACATTCTAGGTCAGGGGTTGCCAACTTTTATTTGCAGAGGGGGGGGGAGAGAAATTGAGAAAGAGACTGAGACTTTGGGCTTCATGCAAGGAAAGCAGCAGAAACAGCAGAAGTCTTTCTTTCTCTCCCCCAAACTCCGCCAGAAATGAGTCTTTGTTGGTGCAGCCTCTTGGAGCAGGATGCCTTGCGGGGTCCCAAAGACTCATTTCTGGTGGAATTTGGGGGAGAGAAAGAAAGACTTTAGCTGCTTTCCTTGCATGTAGCCAAAAGCAGAAGAAAGAAGTGGAAAGAAGCAGCCTAGTGGCCAGGCAAGGCGCATGGGGGGAGTCGGGCAAGTTCCCCCCGCCGCCCTTTCCCCCCTCCCCTCATTACCTTGTATTATTCGCAATGCAAGCGAAGCCTTGTGTTCCCGCAGGCCATGTGGGCAGCACAGCCTGGTTTAATTGCTTTGGGGAGTGCTTTGGACCACCAAAAATTTTTCGTGGACACATTCTTAAAATATTTACAGTAAAAAGTTGGCACCTATTTCAGTCTTCCTAATATCTTCACATACGTCCCTTACTGTTATAAGTCCACTCAAAATTTATCTCTAATTCTTTGTAATCTCAGCAAATTCTATTTATGTATAATATTCATCCACTTTTACTGAGGAAATTTTGTGACTTATATAAAATAGAGTAATACCGAAGAAGCATTTTCCCCACATATTTGCATTATTACAATAGTTTGTTCTTGTAACTTGAGTATCACTTTCTTTCTTTTATCTTCAACTAATATGCTAAACATTTTCCTGCTTTATTTGCACAGTCAATTTTTCTTTATTTTGCATAATTCATTTTAATCTCCCTCTCTCTCACTGTTAATCTAGATCAGGGGTGTCAAACTGGAAGCCCGCAGGCCGGATGTGCCACAGGCAGGCCACGCCCACACCAGCTCTGAAAGGAAATAAAAGTTGTGATATGTCACATGACGGCAACATGACGCGGCGAGTTTGACACCCATGATCTAGATCAGTGGTGGCTCATCTTTTTGGGCTACTGTGCCAAAAATTGTGTGCGCGCTTGCATGTTCACGCTCGCGTGCCAGCACCCCGAAGGTAATGCATGCCCCCCCACGCCTCCTACGCATGCACACGCAATCCCCACCCACCCACCCTTACCTGCACTGTGCCTCACAGCTGATTTTTCGCCAGTTTGAGGCCTTTTTCGGCCTCCCAGAGGCTCCAGGAAGGCTTCTGCAGGCTTTTCAAGATGAAAACTAGGCCCGTTTCGTCACTTCCGGTATTTCCGGAAAAACAGGAAGTGATGAAATGGGCCTAGTTTTCTGCCTGAAAAGCCTGCAGAAGCCTTCCTCAAGCCTCTGGGAGGCTGAAAAAGCCTCAAACTGCCCCAAAATCAGCTATGAGAATGTGCATGAACAGTGAGGTAAGTTTGCCTGCAGCTTACGTGCCGGCACAAATGGCTCTGCCATAGGTTTGCCATCATGGATCTAGATAGCTACTTTTGTAAAAGCTTAATTTGCTGGGCAATAGATAGTCTTGTGTAGAATGATGAGAGATCTGTTATACAAAAATATTGCTTCTGTCTTTCTGAGCACATCATTCTCTCCCTCCCCCACTTCCTCTCCCCCCTCACACACAAGCACATACACAAGTACACACGTCCCACCAACTTTTCCCTTTGGCTGCTGGGTACAAATATGTTGTTTGGATCTGAAGTGACAAAGCAGAGTTGCTGAGAAATATTCTAGCTGTAGCAGTGTGTGTGACCTCTGGAGCCTCTGTTAAGTACCAGTGGAAATGAAAGCTGATGGTACTGAAATGTGATAGGTCAAAGGTGAAGACAATATAGATTGAAAGGAAAATAGGGCTTATGTCAACAGCTACAAAACCATTACTGAAGTGGCAGTCATCAAAAGAATGAATTTGTCATAGTGAGATTTATATATTCACATTAAAGTTGTTCATACATAGCTTTGAAATCTAGTACAACTCCATAGAATGCCACTTCTAAAACCCTAGCAATACCACATCACCTGCCAACTTGAAATTAACTTTGCAGATGTTACAGTAGGAAATACGTAGATATTGGAGAAAAGGTTTGGTTTCAAGCCATTTGTGTCCTAGATCAGATAATCCAGTCCAGATGGAATGGCTGGGGAAGACTTAGCAGATTTCCTGTATATTTAAAAGAGAAGAACGATTGGCAATCTGGTGCTTTGGAGAATAAGTTAGCTGAAGGAAGCACTGGTGTGTTTTAATTCTTTTCACCAGAGAGTTGATTCAGGGAAGAACAGCTGTATCACAGAGATAAAATGTTTGGAACTGTTTGGGAGTTTTTAAACTGGGTTATATTATGACAGAATCTGGATATTATATCTCAAAGAGATGAGGTGGAATTTGATAATTTCTTAATGGACTGTCCAGTCTATATCTGGTGTGGTAATAGTTAAACAAAGGGAGAGTGGGGCTTCAAAATTATACATTGGTGACTAGTTTCCTGAGGACAGACTGAACACACCACTTTCTGGCTAGCTTGCAGATAACCTGATAACTGAAATGAGTCATTTGGAAGTGGGAGTGGTTGCACATTCTATTACAGCTGTGTCAAACTCAATTTCATTGAGGGCCGCATCAGGGTTGTGTTCGACCTCGGGGGCTGGGTGGACATGGCCAGGGTGGGTGTGGCCAGCTTGCTATCACTTGTGTTGCGGGTACCTGTGGTGGCCTGAGCAGTCTGTCCAGCGAAAACGGGCTCCCGAACTCTGTTTTGGCTGCAATGGCCTCCTGCAACTCTCTGTCAGCAAAAATGGAGCTTGGCAGGGCCGCCCACAGCCTTCACATGCTCCGTTTTCGGCTGTGATGGCCTCCTGCAACCCTCTGTCAGCGAAAATGTTGCTCAGGAGGGTCACAGGAGGCACTGCAGGCCGGTCCTTCGCTGTTACCAGGGCAGCCCCGTGGGCCAGAGCTAAGCACCTCATGGCCTTGAGTTTGACATCCCTGATCTATTACATTCTAAACTAAGAGAGCTAGTTTGATGTAATGGTTAAGGCATCAGGCTAGAAACCTGGAGACTATAAATTCTAGTCCTGCCTGAAATACAAAAGCCAGCTGAGAGATCTTGGGCCAGTCACTCTCAGCCTTAGGAAAAAGAAAAGGGCAAAATGCTTCTGGAAAATCTAAACAAGAAAATTGGAGGGTTTAGTCAGGAGTCAGGGAGTCAACATGGACTTGAAGATACCAAAAAACCCAAAACAACAACAACCCAACCTATCTAAACCAAGTGGGCTTTTCTGATACATTAAGCCTTAAAAAAATAAACATGTTTAATATTAACCAAGCTTAGCATGCTGTGAAAATGTTTGCATTACATCTAACAGATCTAGTTAAGCATGTTGAATGTAATAACCCACTTGGTCACATTCCATGTTTTCTTCCCAGGTTGATTTATAAGCATTAAACAGTGCCTTAAATATGTTGCACCACAGTGATTAGTTTGCTAAATGAGCCTATTTCCTGCCTTTATGCAATCAGCTGAATTATAAACTGAACAGATGAACTTGGTTCATTAAGCTAGGAAAACCCCCAAATTGGCCAAGGTTAGCCTGTTGTGTATGTGCAACTGCTAGATTTTCCACTATTTTAGATAAGCTTGCTATGCAGACACAGCTAAGTGTGACTTGAACCAGGGTCTCTCCAGTCTTGACTTAATATTCTATCCAATGCTTTCAGTTCATTTCTTTTCTTGGTTGTAAATAGGCTGATAAATTGGTGCAGCATTTTGCTCTGCCCTGCCTATTTCTAACTTCAAAGCTTCATTCCTTTCAACGAGCGGCTGAAACTAAATGGTCAATCTGGAAAAGGTTATGCTTGTGCCAAAGGCTACAGTAAATAGCTGCTTTTATCAGTGCAGCAAAGATACCATATATTTATACTACTTGCATTTTCAAACAAGGTTCCCCTAATATTTTTCTATGTTGATTGTCCAATCAAAACTAGTTATTTGGTAGGGCAGACATGTTTCTCAACCCATTTCTGGTTCATTGGTTAAACTTTTCTTCTCATTCCATTCCCTGCTCTAGTTCCACTTCATAGTTTTGACAGTTTCCCCCTCTTCTGAATAATATTCCTTCATGGGTTGCTTCATGGATCAGTCATCCAGAGAATAGTGTGAACAAATGCAGTATCGTGACTGCACAGCCAGTCAAGGGATGCCACTGAGGGCAAATCAAGTCAATTCAAGAAAGATTGCAAGATTCCTTCCTAATGGAAAGTTTTTGAATGGGGGGTGGGGACGGTTGGTGAAGATGATGAAACTTGCAGAGGTCACAAAATTAGTTTCTTTAATTAGAGAAAAGGCAATATCTACATTTATGGCTGGTTGGAAACCCCTTCAAGACTTCTTGCATAAAACAAAAAAAGTGCACTTGTGGTTTGTGGTTTTGATGATTAGAAAAAAAATAGACAATAGACAATGGATTGTTTTTTGTAGTCATAGGGTAGGAGATAATTTTGTAATCATACTTGCTGCAGAGGAAACTGAAAGCTTCTTTCTGTTTCTTTTTATCTTTTCTTTCTAACCTTTCATCATTTTCTTGTCTCTGTTTTTCTTATTCCATATTAGTTTCTCTTAGCTTTTATGTTCTCTTTAAATTTTTGAATCAAATTTATCTAAAAAAAACCCAAAGTGGATGTTTTGAAAGCAGACACTAAAAAAAAACCTCTGCAATCTCTCTGTCCCTCCCTCCCTGTGTGTGTATGTGTGCACATGTAGTTTTGAATGCTGTTGAAAACAATGAGTGCTTTTTTATATTCTCTTGGATTCAGCTGTGTTTTTGTGTATTTTTTTTTGGGGGGGGGGGCGGGGAAACCACAACCCATCTAGCTGTTTAGCTCTGCAAGATGACTGAAAGCCGATGGCAAATTGAGATGGCAATGCAAAGGAAGAAAGAAGGCAAGGCTGGGAGGTGCCTTTGCATAGAAGAATCCCCTTGTCTGCCTGGACTTGATCCAGCAGCATTAGTATTCAGGCAGAGGAGGCTAAGGCTGTCACTTAGGCAGGCAAGTGCTGAAAAAGGCTGTTTGGAAGGAAACTGGTACACCCTGTACATTATGGAGTTGGCTGATATTGCAGAAGATGGTCAGGCTAAGCAGCGGAGAAAACAGGCTCAGTTAACAGGAAAGATGGAGGCAGGGCTTTGCCATAAACAGAACTTGAAGGTTCCGGTATGAGCAGATCCTGAAAAGAATTAATCTCCAATTTTCAGACTTTACTTGAGTCTTTGCATCATACTCATTTGTCTATGCTTTATGCCCAGCCTTCTATTTGATATATCCTTCAAGCTAGGTTCCTTCCTATTTTTAAAATAGAATAGAATAGAGATGGAAGGGATTTTGGAGGTCTTTTAGTCCAGCCCCCTGCAAGTGGGAAACCCTATACCATTTCAGATAAGCGGCTGTCTAGTTTCTTCTTAAAAACCTCCAGTGATGAAGCACTCACAACTTCTGAAGGCAAGGTATTCCACTGATTAATTGTCCTCACTGTTAGGAAATTTCTCCTTAATTCCAGGTTTCTCCTTAATTTCAGGTTGCATTTCCCTTTGGTTAGTTTCCAACTATTGTTTCTTGTCCTGCCTTCTGGTGCTTTGTAGAATAATTTGATCCCCCTCTTCTTTGTGGCAGCTCTTCAAATACTGGAATACTGCTATCATGTTGCCCCTAATTCTTCTTTTCTTTAGACTAGCCAAACCCAAATCCTGCAGCTGATCTTCATATGTTTTAGTCTCCAGCCCTTTGATCATCTTGGTTGCTCTTCTCTGAACATTTATTAAACTATTTATTAGACACTATTAAAGCCAACCTCTTTAACACATTCTTTGGCTCAGTATTTGTAAACAACAATGGATCATGCCCAGTATTACCTAGTCGAACCACAGACAACTACAATGATCTAATGCATATCGATTTTACAGAAGACAATGTTGAAAAAGCACTACGCAATCTAAAACCATATCTATCTATTGGACTGGATGGAATATGTGTCTACTTCTTAAAAAGGCTATCCACTGCCATAGCAGAACCTCTAAACATAATCTTTGAAAAATCTTTCAGGACCAGCTCCTTGCCAAAACTATGGTCACAAGCCACAGTCATCCCCATCTTCAAAAAGGGAGACCCCAGCCTAGTTGAAAATTACAGACCAATCTCTTTATGCTGCATCACCTGTAAAGTCATAGAATCAATTATTAACCAATCCATCATCCTCCACTTAGAAACAAACAACCTACTCTCTAATAAACAATTTGGTTTTAGGAAAAAACTATCACGTAATCTGCAACTCTTACATTGCAAAAACATATGGACTACACAACTCAACCAGGGCAAAGCAATAGACGCAATCTACATAGACTTCTGCAAAGCCTTTGATTCAGTGGTACATACAAACTACTCCTAAAACTAAAATCTTATGGTATCTCTGGACACCTGCATAACTGGATAGAAGCATTCCTGTCAAACAGACAACAAATGGTCAAAATTGGGAGAGTCCTATAAAATTCTATACCTGTCAACAGTGATGTCCCCCAAGGCAGTGTTCTAGGACCAACTCTTTTCATACTCTACACAAATGACCTCTGTGATCATATCAAGAGCAACTGCGTTCTCTTCGCTGATGATATAATTCAACACCACAGAAAATACCGCTACCCTTCAAAAAGACCTTGACTACGTATCAGAATGGTCAAACAAATGGCAACTTCAGATCTCAATAAATAAATGCTCTGTCCTACATATTGGCAAAAAAAATCAGAAAATAAAATACAGGCTGAATAGTCAAGACCTTGTTGATGACCCAAACTCTGTAAAGGATCTTGAAGTACTCATCTCAAATGACCTAAGTGCTAGACCCCACTATAACTACATAGCCAAAAAGGCGCTAAGAGTTGTTAACCTAATCTTATGTAGCTTTTTCTCTGGTAATATTACACTAATAACTAGAGCATACAAAACATTTGCTAGACCAATACTTGAATACAGCTCACCAGTCTGGAACCCACATTACGTATCTGATATTAACACAGTTTGAGAAAGTCCAGAAATATTTTACAATAAGAGTTCTTCACTCCTCTACTCGTTGCAGAATACCTTATGCCACCAGACTCGAAATTCTAGACCTTGAAAACCTAGAACTATGCCACCTTCGGTCCAATCTAAGTATAGTATATAAAATGATACATTGCAATGTCCTACCTGTCAATGAATACTTCAGCTTCAATCATAACAATACAAGAGCAAACAATAGATACAAACTCAAGGTTAATCGCACCAAACTTTATTGCAGGAAATACGACTTCAGCAACAGAGTGGTCAATGTCTGGAATACTCTACCTGACTCTGTGGTTTCTTCCCCAAACCCCAAAAACTTTAACCTTAGACTGTCTACTATTGACCTCACCCCTTTCCTAAGAGGTCTGTAGGGGGTGTGCATAAGCGCACCAACGTGCCTACTGTCCCTGTCCTATTGTTTCTTTTATATTTTATTTTTCTTATATGAATCCATGTATTCATAATTATGTTTTACTTATACCTATTATCTTGTAAGCAATTGACAAATAAAATAAAATAAAATAAATTTTTCAAGGTCTCAACATCTTTTTTGTAGTCTGGTGACCAAAATTGGTTGCAGTGTTCCAGGTTTTGTTGTGGGCTTTCTCTGCCTAATTCATATATTTTTTTACGATGTAAACATTTTTCTACATAGACTAGAGTTGCACAATTAGAGGTCCAGGATTGAATATTCAACTTGGCAACTTGAAGTTGTCTGGATTTCAGCTTGCTGACTGAGGAATTCTGGGAGTTGAAGTCCAAACATCCTCGTCCCAAAGGTGCTTTACAAAAGGCAATCAGACTTCCTTGATTCTCCCTCCCCTGCCCAAAAATGTTTTGCTTCTCTCTGTAAGTCTTTTGCAAGGAATTGAAGACCTGGTTGTTCCCTCAGACATTTGGATTAGAGGAGAAATGCGACTTATTATTGTTGGTGGTAGTTCATCCTTGGACACTTGAGAGATTTGTTTTTAAACTTTGTAAGCCATCCAGAGTGTGAAAAGGGTGATTATATAAATGTGACCTTTGAACTATGGTGCTGGAGAAGACTCCTGCGAGTCCCTTCGACTGTAAGGCAATCAAACGGTCAGTCCTAGAGGAGTTCAACCCTGACTGCTCTTTAGAAGGCCAGATCCTGAAGATGAAACTCAAATACTTTGGCCACCTAATGAGAAGGAAGGACTCAAGGAGAAGAGCCTAACGCTGGGAAAGATTGAGGGCAAGAAGAATGGGACGATAGAGAATGAGGTGGCTAGATGGAGTCACTGAAGCAGTAGATGTGAGTTTAAATGGACTCCGGGAGATGGTAGAGGAGAGGAAGGCCTGGAGGAATGTTGTCCATGGGGTCGCGATGGGTCGGACACGACTTCATAATTAACAACAACAATATAAATGATATAACTACAATAAATAAGTGGGATCCATTCTATGATTGTCATGGCCCACTTGCCATCAGTTCTTCTTGCCAGGTGACCAGCCCATTTCCATTTCCATTCGATAAAAGACTTCCACGAAAGAGACCTAAAAACAAGATGGATCGACAACATCAGCAAATATTGGCCAAATACCAATTGGCAAAAGAAAGCTCAGGATCATATAGGTTGGAAACACCGGGAAGAGACCTTCATCCTGCAGTGGATAGACAATGGCTAAAATGATGAGGATGATGAAAATAAACAAATTCCCCCCTACCTTCCTGCAAAAAGTCCTCATTTTAACCTCAGCCATCCCTAGCTAGAACTGGGAAAGTTCCCTGTCTGTGACTCAAGTAGGAACCAGAGAACAATGAACATTAAGTGTACTAAATGCAACCTAAGATAACCTGCTAGATTCAGGCTCTCATATATTCTGTGCTTGGAATAAAATTATTATGGCAAAAGAAAGCAAACATAGCACAAATAGTAAAATGCATCTTGAGTATAATCCCAAAACAACTGGACCACCACTTGAACATAGACAAAATTATCAATTGCAAAAGGCAGCTTTGCTTGGAACAGCATGATACTTTTAACATTATTGAACAACATATACCTGGCCCAGGTCCCCGGGAAGGTCTTGATAGGTGGATAAAAGTGCGAAATCCTGTCTAAATATATAGCTGATTGTGCCACCAACCGTAAAAATAATTAAAAAAATAGAATGAAGTCAAATTCAACAGATTATTTATTGCTAATCAAGTTTTTCCATTTATTAATTGTGCCTAAGCAAGGATTGATATGGTTTTCAGTTCAATTAAAGAACCCCCCCCCCAATCTTCCTGATTGCTAACGGATACTGCATATAACCCACCTACCCACCTGCCTTCAGTTGAGGACCTGTATACTGCACGAGTCAAAAAGAGGGCTATGAAAATATTTACAGACCCCTCACATCCTGGACATAAACTGTTTCAACTCCTTCCCTCAAAACGACGCTATAGAGCACTGCACACCAGAACAACTAGACACAAGAACAGTTTTTTCCCAAAAGCCATCACTCTGCTAAACAAACTGTTTCCTAGTATGATTTGATGTTGATTGTACCCTATGACTATCATTAAATGTTGTATGTTATGATTCTTGATTCTTAACGAATGTTCCTTTTCTTTATGTATACTGAGAGTATTTACACCAAGACAAATTCCTTGTGTGTCCAATCACACTTGGCCAATAAAGTATTCTATTCTATTCTATTCTATTCTATTCTATTCTATTCTATTCATATTGTTTTCGTTGTTATGTAGTTTAGAATCCTAATGAGTCTGTTATTTTTCTTTTCTTTCTTCCATTCAATTATGTGTGATTTTCAGAGACTGCTTGGAGAAGTCCCTGTAGTTTTCTTGGCAAGGTTTTTCAGAAGTGGTTTGCCATTGCCTCCTTTCTAGGGCTGAGACAAAGTGACTGGCCCAAAGCTCCCCAGCTGGTTTTGTTTCTCATGCAAGGCATTTAATTTAATTCATAAAAATTACCTCATTTTTACCACAACTCCGTGTTTGTGTACTCTGGTCTATAACAGGCAGTCTTCAACTTATGGGCACAACTGAACCCCAAATTTTCATTGCTAAGCAAGACAGTTGTTAAGTGAATTTTGCCTCATTTTACGATCTTTCTTGCCGCAATTGTAAATGAATAACTGCAGTTGTTAAGTTAGTAACACAGTGGATCTGGCTTCCCCATCGATTTTGCTTCTCAAAAGGTTGCAAAAGGTGATTCCTTGACCCAGGGATACTACAAGCATCATAAGTACATGCCAGTGACCAAGTGTCTGAATTTTGATCACATCACCATGGGGATGCTGCAGTGATTGTAAGTGTGAAAAATAGTCATAAGTCACTTCTTTCAGTGCTGTCGTAACTTCAAATGGTCACTAAATGGACGGTTGTAAATCAAGGATTGTCTGTATTTGCAATTTGCCCAAAGGAAACATATGACAGATTGACTGGTTCATATAGCATACTAACAAAATATCCTCCACGTGTTCACATAGTATAGTATGGTAGACCAAACAAGCAAGATTATATCTCAACCTCATGGCATGAATAAGATAGAGTCTTACAATCTTACAGGTCACAAAATGGCTGGTCCTATGTGGTACCATCCCACATTCATGTCATCGCCATTTGAAATCTTCCCAGAGAACATCAGACAAGCGAAGTCAATGGGGAAAACTAGATTTGCTTAATGATGGCATGGTTCACTTAATGACCAGAGCAAGAAAGGCTGTAAAATTGGATGCGACGCACATAACAACACATTTAGCAACGGGAGTTTCAGTCTCATTTGTGATTTTAATTGAGGACTGCCTTCAGTAAAGATTGAAACAGTGGTGGTATGCTACCGGTTCGGCCCAATTCAGCCAAACCAATATTAAAAATCACTACCTGTTAGGCTGAACCATCAGCTGAGAGGAAGAAAAAACAGCCTCTGACAATCAGCTGAGAGGATAAAAGCACATGGGGGGGGTGTGGTGGGAGGATCACTCCTAGCTTTTTGTTTCTTCATCCTCTCAGCTGATAGGCTTGTTAGGAGTGCATGGGTTGGGGGGGCATCCACGCACATGCACAATCACCCCCCGAACTGGTAGCGACTAAGGTAAGTTCCCATTGCTGGATTGAAAAGGCAGAGTGTAATTACAGAGTGTACTACCCTTTGTAATCCGAAGAATAGAATACTTAGATGGTGTTCATTTTGACTCTGCTTTTCTACCCACTGGGAATTCAAGGCAACTAACAGTAAAGAAAAATAAATAAACCAATAGTTACATCCTGATAAAGCTAATTAAAATCACAATTGAATTGAAAAGTTAGGAAAGCCTTAGGATATGAAAATGTAAAGAAAGAGTTTGCACAACAATCTCTACTAGGCTAAATTGGGATTAGTGATTCATTGTGCTGTAGGAAATTTAACCTTAAGATAGAATATGGTTTGAGTATTTGAACATGGCATTTTATGTGAACACAATGATTATACTGTATTTTGTTGGATTTAGGGTTTAATGTGAGCAAAACTATTCCATTGTTTGAAAGCTACATAAAATTGAGAGAACTGTCTCTGAGATAACTCAGTTTTATTATGTATCAAGTTAGCAATGCGTGTCTTTGGACTTGCCAGGTTAAATAAACATAAATGGTTTTAACATCTACCAAGGTCTTGTGAAACCAAAGGATACTGAATGATTGTCTAATTTGTAAGTTCTTCTGCAACAATGGAATTTCACAAGCTCTCGATGTAAAATCACCCAAGGCCATTGTGCATGATATGACGAGCTCCTTCCAAGTGTATAAGCCAACATGACAGCTCCCTCAATTGTGTATCATAGGACACTTTATGCAGGTTTCTTTTAAAGGCCAAAGGCTAATCAGATTCATGTCCATTCCACATGTGAATCTGTGCAGTTGAGAACTGAGGTTGTGAATCTGCAACAGAGAAAATAGTTGGAATCTGGCTACCAGTTTTGGTGGAGATTCTCTCTCCGGTCAATGCATGTGACATATGTGTTAATTAAGCTTTGCCTTTGTGATTGGGCTGTAGTAAAGAAAACACCTCTGAACATGTTTAGAACATGAGGGGTCCTTGAGGCTCTCTGAGTTTGCTTGTTTTCTTGCAGACATTTCGTTACCCAAACTAGGTAACATCATCAGTGCTACTGCAAGAAAACAAGCAAGCTCAGAGAGCCCCAAGGACTCCTCATGTCAATCCTGAACTACAAATATTCTCCTTTATTGGCATGTTTAGAACATTTCTCTTTAAGGACTGCAGAACCAAACCAGAGCAAGGCTGGTAGTTGGTACAGTGAAAAAAGAAGCTACATCAAGAACAAGAGCAGCAATGGGTAAATAAGTCAGTAAGTCAGCATCAAGTAGCATAAGTTGGGTAAATTCTTCACGGTCCAAGGTTTGCTTTGATATTTGAGATTGGTAAACAATGTTGTTTCTGCAAATAAACACTTCAGACACAAGTTTGGAAGCTTGTGGTTCTTCCAGCCATTTTATAATGCATTTCATAATGGATATGGATCAGTGGTAGGATTCAAAAATTTTTACTACCTGTTCTGTGGGCTTGACTTGGTGGGCGTGATGTGGGTTGGTGGGCATGGCAGGGGAAGGATACTGTAAAATCCCCATTCCTTCCCCACCCCACTAACCTGCTTTCCAGCTCCGTTCTCCTGTGCAGGGCAACCAAAGAAGACCCAGCCAATCAGCTGGGACTCGGGAGGCAGAGAATAGATGGGGGCGGGGCCAGTCAGAGGTGGTATTTACCGGTTCTCTGAACTACTCAAAATTTCCGCTAGCAGTTCTCCAGAACTGGTTAGAACCTGCTGAATACCACCTCTGATATGGATATGTGAATATCGTATTTGAACTGCCGAAATCCAAGAGGTAGTGAAAAGGTTGCGTTATGTGGATTTTACTGCCCAGTTACAATATGCCTTAGAAAATTAAGAATAGCCCTGCTGTAAAAGGTCGGGACCCATTTTAGTCAAGCATTTGGTTACTTACAGTGGCCATTCAGATGCTTCTGGGGTGCTTGCAAGCAGGAGGTGGAGACATCTTCTAATTCCATTGTTTGCCTGCTGCTTCATGTTTGTCCCATCTCCCTTTGTTTATTGTTAAATATAGTCTTGCTTACAGAAGCAATGAATTTAACAAAGATGCTCAGGGAAGGAGTTTGCAGATTCTTCTCAGAAAATCAAGGAGATGTGTATGTCTGATTCTCAAACACTGCCCAGATAAATTCCTGCAGTTTTATTGGCAATTTTTGTTGTTGTTGCCTCCTTCCTAGAGCCAAGAGAAAGTGACTGGCCAAAGATTACCTAGCTGGCTTTGTGTCTAAAGTGGGACTAAAACTCAGTCTCTCAGTTTCTAGCCTGATGCCTTAATCACCTAAAGCTATATTGCCTTTATATTTAAGTCTCCGTCTAGCTATCGTGCCTGCAAATGGTTGCTCAGGCTGTTCTCACTGCATTCTCATGGTCGTAACCTCTTTCAGATGCTCCAGAACTAGGGTGGGGAATGTTGAGGAGCTTCAGTGGTAGCCAGTATGGTCAATGGGGAGGGGGACAGGTGTGTATTCCTTATGGTGAGGACTGTTGATGGGAGAGAAAGAGTGTGGCTAATAGCAGAGAAGTTGATGCTGAGCTGCAGAGGAATCTCTGAGGGTTCCTACGAATATTGTTTGCAGTCCGTTAGCTCTCAGGAAATAAAAGCACATGGCGGCTTCTAATTAATGCTTTTGATTGATGGTGTTTCCCAGAGCAATCATTTTCTTTAAATGCTGACTTCACAGAAGTGCCAATGAGCCATGTTTATTCGGAAACTGGATAATGGGCCAGATCGTAAATAGACTTCAGGCCTTTACTAACTCAATACCTGGAAGATGCTGATGGGGATGGGGGTGGGATGGATGAAAGCAACCGAGTGTTTGCTATCTTTTCTGTCATGCCTTTCCTTCCCTGGACATGTTCTATCGATTTAAAACCAAGATATGAAACCTTTCTGCATCCAGAGTCTGCAGCCAGAAATATGGGGTCATATTTATTTAAAAAGAGACCTGAGAAATACAGCTTGAAATTTGGCAGGGACTATGTTGTGGTTTGCCGGCAGCTGGTGCAACCGGCAGCAGAATCAGACAGTGGGGAAGAAAGGGGACCAATCAGGGAGCTTGGAGAGGACTCAGACGAGGGTCCTGCATCTGATGCAGGGATGGGGCCAGGACCATCTGGGAGTTGTGTGCTGACTCCAGATCCTCCAGAGTCTGGCAGCAGCGAGGCAGAGGAGCAAGGGGAGCCTGTTCCCAATGCGCGTGTGTGCAGAGCTGCTAAAAGGCAAGAGAAGCTAAGACAAAAGAGGCAACTCGGGAGTAAGGCTGAGAGGTGAGTGCCCCCCCCCCCCCATAAGGGATAAAAGTCAGACCTAAATGACGAAACCTTTATAGGAAGCCAAGTAGTTTGATCGGTTCTGAGTTCTCCTTGAAGCTCTGTGTACTTTGGTTGGTTTCTTTTATAGTTAATTGGATACTTCTTTTTTTGGCAGCATTCCATAGAACAGAAAGGTGTGTGCTTATCTTGGGGGATTGTTTAAGAGTAATTCTGGCTGGGAATGAAAACAATTCTCAGCGTTGTAATAAAATAGGTTTTGCTTTTAAAACAAGTTTGTGAATAATTACGATTTACGAAGCCTGGGTCAGAACAGACTACAAAGGGCCACAGAAAGAAACTCCTTCTGCCTACTTACATCGTATTTCTTCTACTTGGTCCTCTCCCCCCCCCCCCCCAGATTGGACTTCAACTCTAATTCCCAGCCAGCATGGCTAAAAATTGGACATTGAGCTGATAGGCAACATGACCTCTAGACAGCGCTGGTGAAGGAAAGGCAAGAATGAGCTAGCGATCTACGCTATCAGGACTGCATTGTGTCTAGCATTTGTAGATTTCCCTGACATTGTATGTGCCATATGCTAAAGAAATAAAGGAAAATTGATTTGCCATTTGGATAACCAACTGACCAAGATGACAAGAATGAAAATGATGTAATGCCATAAAAAAATTAAGGTAGGAAAAATAGTTAAAACATGGTTTCTGGAGTTGTTTCTAATTGCTTTACGAACAGTAGCCATAGGGGATGTCTGTCAAGAATCATGGTGGTACAGTGGTTAAAATACAGTATTACAGGCTGACTCTGCTAACTGCTAAGAGTTCAATTCTGACCGGCTCAAGGTTGACTCAGCCTTCTATCCTTCCAGGGTCAGTAAAATGAGGACCCAGATTATTGGGTCCTCATGTTGATGTTGATTCTGTAAACCGCTTAGAGAGGGCTGTAAAGCACTATGAAGCGGTATATAAGTCTAAGTGCTATTGCTATTTTCTTTTGTACATACAGACGGCATACTGTTCTGGGTTGTATGACCAAGGACAGGGAGAAGGCTTAGAATGGAACAATCAGCAACATTCGGAGCTGCTGCTTAATGCATCCTTCAGCGATGCACTGAGGCATGTCTTTCTGGTTCTTTTTTTTCTTTCATTCCGCCACCTCAAGCTGGATCCGACCCATTTCTGAATTCCATCTTTATTTTGCTGGCTTCTCCCTCTGCTCCATATTTGGTCTCATTATGTTCAGGCAGACAGCGAGCCAAGCCTCTTTATTTCCAACATTCCATTGGGTTGCAAAAGAATAAGGAGCTAGGGAAAGCAAGCAGAACATGGTTTCTGATACTTTTTTGCCTCCCAATTAATAGTGGCAGGGAGGAGAGAGAGGGATGTAAGAAAGGAGCAGTTGGCAGCAGCCTAAGCCGCCCTCAAACTCTTGTGCCTTTGAGTGCCTTTTGTTTTTCCTTCATTTTGGTTCTGCCTCATTTTTGAACTTGGTCTTTTCTTTTGCCAGTTGTCCCTCCCATCTTGAATTTGTTTCTGTTCTACTCAAGAGTTGTTATGCTGATGAACAGGCAAACGGAGCCAGTTTGGCCTACTGCACAGATGTCAAATTCGATTTCATTGAGGGCCGCATCAGTGTTGTGTTTGACCTTGGGGGGACTGGGGTGTGTGTGGCCTGGGGTGTGAGCTGGCCACGCCCAACCTCACTTATATCGGGGGCACCTGTGGTGGCCTGAGCGCTCTGCCAGCTAAAATAGGCTCCCGGGGTCCATTTTCAGCTGCCATGGCTCTTGTGACCCTCTGCCAGTGAAAATGGCGGCCCTCCCGAGCTCTGTTTTCCCTGGCAGAGGCATCGCGGGCCAGTTTTTTGCTGCTTCCAGGACGGCCCCACAGACCAAATCTAAGCATCCTGTGGGCCGGATGCGGCCCGCGGGCCTTCAGTTTGACACCCCTGGCCTAGTGGTTAATGTACCAGCTTGGAAACCAGGAGACCATGAGTTGTAGTCCCACCTTAGGCAAGAAAGCTGACTGGGTGACCTTGGGCCAGACACTTTCTCTCAGCCCAACTCACTTCACAGCGTTCTTGTTGTGGGGAAAATAGGAGGAGGAAGTAATATTATATATGCTTGCTGCCTTGAGTTATTTACAAAAATGATATAGGCTAGATAAAACAAATCAAGACAAAAACAAAACAAAAAATGGAAGTCCCTGGCAGTTTTATTTATTTCCAACATTCTGTTGGGTAGCAAAGAACAAAACGCCCGGAGTGCAATGTGAGCGTTCATACCCTTTTCTAAATGCCATCGCTGAGGTTAAACAGCTGGCCATAAGAAGGAAATGGGCATTTTGCTTTGTGTCATACGAGTTGTGAGTGTTGTGTCTACTTTCTTGTTCTTTTTATCATCCAGGCAGAAGATGCCTCCCCCCCCCCCCGCAGTTGTTTTAATGATTGTAAAGGGTGAGCAAACTGGTATTTTAAAGACTTGCTTTGGAATGTGTTTTATTGCTAGATTATGTTTCGTTGCTTGAATTGTTTGGAGCTAATGGTTGAAGGATTGTTTGTTTTATTCATTTAATGTTTATTCATTGATTCATTTTAATTCAAACTGCTTCTGAAGCTGTCTTTATGGGTAAAAGCCCTTTCAAGGAGGACTGGAATAATTAATTAAAAAAAAAACCTCCAGTTACACAAAATTCAAAAACCAAATTAGCAATTTGTTTTTAAGCCAGTGATTTGTGGAAGAAGGCACAGTGGCTGAATTCCCCACCCCCACGAACTTGCTAAATTGCAACTTCACATTTCATGTGTTATGTAGACTCATCCATTATATATACATTATATATCCATATCATGTATCTGATATTAACACAGTTGAGAAAGTCCAGAAATATTTCACAAGAAGAGTTCTCCGCTCCTCTACTCATTGCAGAATACCTTATGCCACCAGACTTGAAACTCTAGACCTAAAAAATCTAGAGCTACGCCGCCTTTGGTTCGATCTAAATATAGTATATAAAATCATACATTGCAATGTCCTACCTGTAAATGAATATTTCAGCTTCAACCATAACAATACAAGAGCACACAATAGATACAAACTCAAGGTTAACCGCACCAAACGTGATTGCAGAAAATACGACTTCAGCAACAGAGTGGTCAATGTTTGGAATACTTTACCTGACTCTGTGGTTTCTTCCCCAAACCCCAAACCCCAAAAACTTTAACCTTAGATTGTCTACTATTGACCTCACTCCTTTCCTAAGAGGTCTGTAGGAGGCGTTTATAAGCGCATCAATCGTGCCTACCGCCCCTGTCCTATTGTTTCTTTTTATTTTTCTCGTACATATCCATCTCATGCATTCATAACTATGTTTATACTTATACCTGTTATCTTGTAAGCGATTGACAAATCAAATAAATAAATAAAATAAAAATAAAATAAATATTAGAAAGGGTGTTGGTACTTACCTGATACGCCCGTGCTCAGTGAGCTGCGACGAGCATCCAGAGATTGGGAAGTGCTTAGTCTCTGGTTTTGATAGGCTGAGCTTAATTGGTAGGACGCTGGCTCCTCCTCCGTCTCTCTCCTAGCGTCCTCCAGTTTTGGCGAAGACGAGGTAGTATAACCCTGACCCCTGCCACTTGCAATAACTCGATAGCAGAACAGAAACTTTAAAAAAAATAGTTGATCAGAGCAGAGGTAAACAGATAGAAAGAAAACGGATGGGGCTGGATGCTCGCTGCAGCTAACTGAGAACAGGCATACCAGGTAAGTACCAACGCCCTTTCTCCATTGAGCTGCTCCAAGCATCCAGAGATTGGGACATACCAAAGCTTGGCATGTCCTAAGGGAGGGTCCCCATCTGATCTGAGCTTCCTTCCCTGTCCGAATGTACCTGTTGTAACACCCTTCTGCCAAACGAAACCTCCGCAGAGGCAAACACGTCAATTTTGTAGTGCCTGATGAAAATCTAAGGAGAAATCCATGTAGCTGCCCTGCAGATTTCAGTTATAGGAGCCTGGGTAGCCCAGGCTGCCGAAGTTGCTGCACTCCTTGTGGAATGCGCCTTCATACCACTAGGTACTGGCAGCGAGTGAGATTCATAAGCCTTAGCTATCATGGCCTTTAACCATCTACCTATCATTGATGGGGAGACCTTTTGCCCCTGAGTAGCCAGTTGAAAGGACACAAAAAGGGCCTCAGCAATGTTCTAGACCCTGGGAAGGTTTAGGACAAAAATTAGGAAGAATCAGTTCCTGAGCCCTGTGAAAGGCTGAATTGACCTTTGGGACTAAAGTGGGATCCGGATGAAGGACCACTCTATCTGCATGGAAAATACACAGGTCTTTGCGTGCCGATAAAGCTGCTATTTTTGAGATCCATCTTGCAGATGTAATAGCTACTAGAAAAACTGCCTTGTATGTAAGAAAACGAAGGCTTGTAGATCTCAGGGGTTCAAAGGGACTTTTGGTGAGAGCAGTGAGTACCTTATTGAGGTCCCAAGTGGAATAACGATGTATTGTTGGAGGACATAAATTCACAGCACCCTTCAAAAAACTCCGTATGCGGGGGTGATGGGAAATGGAAGTGAAACCTTCCCAGCACACCACCGAAGCGATGGCTGCCACCTGTCACTTTAATGTGTTGGGAGAAAGACCCCTGTCTAACCCATCCTGGAGAAACTCCTACATTTGAGCTACTGATGGTGAGCATGGGTCTATCTTGAACTTGGAACACCATTTGTGAAAGGTCAACCAGGTGGCGTTATATATGCGATTCGTGGAAGGACGTCGAGCCGCCTGAATGGTATTTATCACCTTAGCTGAGAACCTTTCTCGGCTTAGATGCTGCCGCTCAACCTCCAGACAGTCAGTTGCAACCATTGAGGTTTGGGGTGTTGAACTGGCCCTTGGGAAAGCCTCACTTTGTGCGGTGGAATCTTCCAAGGATTGTCCGTGGACAGCCTCTTGAGATCCGCGCACCAGGGCCTTCTGGGCCAGTGTGGGGCCAGCAGAATCCTCTAACATCTTCCTGATCACCCTGGGGATCAGAGGCAGAGGCGGAAACGCGTAGAGCAGACCGTGAGGCCACTGACAACGGAGGGCGTTGATGTCCTCTGACCCCTGTGACGGAAACCTCAAAATGAACTGGGTAGCTGTGCATTTTGGGGAGAGGCGAACAGATCCACCACCGGAAGACCGAACCTTCGAGTTATCTCCTAGAAGAGATCCGGATGTAAACTCCATTCCGAATGATCGATGGTGGCCCTGCTCAACCAGTCTGCCTTCGTGTTGGCGGCCCCCGAAATATGCTCCGCTGTGATGCAGCCCAAATTCCTTCCTGCCCATCGAAATAGTCTCTCTGCCTCCTCCATGAGCTGTTTCGAGTGAGTACCCCCTTGTCTGTTGAGATGTGCGATGTTGTCTGTGAGTATCAGGATATGACCTCTGTGAATGTGAATGTGAGGAAGTAAACTGCGAAGGGCCATGAAAACCGCTCTGAGCTCCAAACAGTTGATGTTTTTCAAACGCTCTGTTGCTGACCAAATTCCTTGAAGTGATATGGACCAGAAATGTGCCCCCCATCCAGACAGACTGGCATCTGTGGTAATGGTGAGTTTGTGGGGCTCCTTGAGAAGACATCCGCTGTTGATTTTTTGCACGGTCCACCAGTGCAGCGATAGACGGACTTTTGCTGGGACCAAAACCCTTTGTCTGGAATTGCTTCTCCCTGATCTTTGATAAGGAAGCAAGAACCATTGTAGCAATCTAGCATGGAAACGAGCCCAAGGAACAATAGAAATAGCCAAAATCATTTTTCCCAAAAGACTTGAAAGATCGGCCAGGGGAACTCGCTTCAGGGTCCTAACTTGTAATGCCAGTGTCTTGATACTTTCCAAACGCTCCGGGGATAGGAATACCCGTCCCAAAACAGTGTCTATAGTAGCCCCCTAAGTGGGTCAAACGAGTAGAAGGAACTAAATGGCTCTTGGCCCAATTAACTGAAAAACCATATAACTGGAGTACTTGCAAAGTAGTTTGCACATCCAATGTCGCCTGTTCAAAGAATGTCGACAAGATCAGAATGTCATCCAGATAACAGTGTAGTCTAATGCCGGAGCCCCATAAATGAGCAGCTATTGCTACCAGGACTTTCGTAAATGTCCTTGGGGCCAAAGCCAACCCAAAGGGCAAGGCCACATACTCGAAATGTCTGTTGTCATAACAAAATCTGAGAAATTTGAAATGAGAAGGATGAATTGGGATGTGCAAATAGGCCTCAGTCAAATCTATGGAGGATAAAAAATCTCCCTCTCTTATCCCTAGGAGAATAGATTGCAAGGTACTCATTTTAAACCTACGATAAACTAGGGAACAGTTTAATCTAAAATGGCTCTCCAGCCCCCCGAACTCTTGGGTACTACAAATAGAAGGGAATAGAAATCCTGACCCTGTTGATCCCTAGGTACCGGTTGGATAGCTTTGATGTCTAATAAATGATTAATTGCTTCCTCCATCAAGACCCTCTTCTTGGAATCCCCGGAAAGAGGACATGGCATAAAAAAATTTGGGGGAGTAGAAGCAAACTCCAGACCCAGGCCAAATCGAATGGTGTCCCGAACCCAGGAATCCGATGTGGAGGAATCCCAATTGTTTGCGAAAAATTTTAAACGACCCCCAATTGGAACAGTATCACCTAAGCTATCTTGGGCAACAAAATCCCTTAATTCCGGAACCCTGAAGGATCTCCTTCCCTGATCTCCCCTACGAGGTCTGTCACTGAAATCTTGACCTTCTTCTGGTGTTTTTTGTGTATATTTGATGTTAGTATTCTAAAAGATTGAAAACATTGATTGTACTTCATATCACCAACACCTCTTGAAAGGTTCTACTAAAACTCAAATCAAAAATAAATGGTCTCTGTCCTGTTTGGTGACACCAAGCCACCTGTGGCTACATCTGTGGCCCTGAGAATCTGAATAAAGAGGAGAATGATCCTTTCTGATCCACATGTCAAGACATAAATTGTAGTTTTTGTACAACGTGCAGTTAAGCCAATAAAAGATTTGGTGGTTGCATATGTACAACATGATGTATATATGTACAGTATGTATGACCCTGTTTGCCACAGTTATTAAGACTGTAGTTATTAAATGAATCATGTGGTCATTAAGCAGATCTGGCTTTCCCCCACTGGCCTTATGGGAAGTTCGCAAATGAAGATCACAAGACTCTGGGATGCTATAACAGACAGAAATACATGCTAGCTGCCGAGCACCAGAGTTTTAATCATGTGAACATGGGAATGCTACAATGATCATAAGTGTGAGAACCGGTTGTAAGTCAGTGCTGTTGTAACTTCAGTCACTGAACAAATGGTTGCAAATCAATGATTACCTATTAAAATCAAGGACTACAGTTATTCATAAACGAAATACACAAAATAGACATTCTAAGTAGATGCCCTCTTTTTCCATTCCTAACTATCCAGTCATATCAACCATTGGAATAATATTTTTCCCAAATTCCATCAATTCAAAATATTGCATAGTTTTTTCCTGAATGAATCCTGGGTTCTTCCATTTATAACTGTTTATTGAAATGTAACATGCAATTATCACCAGCCTATGACTACCTACTTGCATATCCACAGCAATTTAGGTTTGAATTGTAAAAATAGGAAAAAAAATCTAATTTAATAGCCAACCCGGAATACCCAAATTCATGATTTCTGACATATATTTTAACCTTTTAATTTATATTTAAACCTAATTTCATCTTCCTACATATATCCATCAGTTCCACTACCCAGGATCTGGCCTCCTTTGTCCAGTTCTACGATCACTTTCCTATTTTCTTTAGTTCTGTTATTTTTATTTTACTTTATTATAATTCATGCTCTTCATCATGTATTCTTATATTCCAAGTTGTAATCATCCATATATTATGGTACTCAATGGGTGGCTTGGTGATGACTTTCGTTGTCCGTCGGCGCATTGATCAGTTGAGGTGTTCACATGATGCTTTTTAGTAAGATTGTGGTGATAGAGCCTAGGTTACCAATCTTAGTTGTACCATATCAATGTGTATTCCCTTCTAATGAAAATTAGAAGTCCTCAACTTAAAAAATTAATTTAGTGACCGTTCAACAACACTGAAAAAAAGTGACTTATGACCATTTTTCACACTTACGACCTTTGCAGCATCCCCATTGGTCAAGTGATCAAAATTCAGACGCTTGGCAAGTAGTTCATATTTATGGCAAGTGGTTCATATTCATATTTATGACGGTTGCCATATCCTGGGATCATATGATCAGCTTTTGCAAACTTCTGACAAGCAAAGTCAATGGGGAAGTCAGATTCACTTAACAATCATGTTACTAATTTAACAAATGCAGTAATTCACTTAACAACTATGGCAAGAAAAATCGTAAAATGGGGCAAACTCAATTAACAAATGTTTCACTTAACAACGTAAATCTTGGGCTCAATTGTGGTCATAACTACCTGTACTATCAGCATGTACAAAATGTATCATATATTTTAGCCGTGTGTGTGTGCGTGTGTGTGTGTATAAAACATATATAAAAGCTTTATCACTCTGGTTTGTCATGTTGTATGAACCCAGTCATGGTGTTCTTACCGGGAGGAAAAATATCTTCCTGTAGTGTTAGATCATTAATAGTTCCTAAGTGGTCATATGATCCTTTTCTTTTTGTTGCAGAGATCAGGTGTTACTTGCTGATGGGAAAATCAGATTTCACTTTATATTAAATAGTAGTCTGGTGTGCATGAACTGGCTGGCTTTTTAAATTACTTTGGGATTTTTAGTTGGCTTGAGAGAGACGCACTTAAATAGTAGGATAGCTGTCTTTGAAATAGTTGTGCACTTAGCAATTTTAATTGGATTTGAGTTTAAATTTACTGAGATATGTTATCTGTACTTTTTAATCTGTTAAACCATTTGCTTTATAGTCAGGGCAGGCTGCAGATTCCAGTTAATGGAGAAATGAATATGCAAAAGATTCTTCCCCCCCTTCCACTATGTCAGTTCTATTGTTGCTTATTTGCTGGTTATATTTAATGTACCAGCTATTTGTACCAGCTATCTGACTAACAGTTATTAGTCAGATTCAGCTGATGTAATTATGGAATAAAGCATGTTTTTTTTAAAAAATGGCTTGAAATTCTCTTCCTTCTTGAATTCTTGGATGCTGCAATTAGGTTGCAAATGTCATGTGCCAGAATTATGGAAAATGTGGTTTCCTGTCAGCCAAGTCCAATGTTAAATATTTGGCTAAGATAATATATACTTCTCAATGCCCAATATGTTTTTTGATTCAGATATTCATCCCACCATATTTACATCTCTGATATTGGAATGTCGTAATAGTCCAAGTGCCAGAATTATGGAAATGAGATTTCCAGAGTACCTAAGTTCCCACCAAATACTTGATTGTCAAAGTAAATCCCACTATATTCACTGTGGATCATGATATTTGTCCAAGAAACAAAATAAATCAAAGGCTAATGTGAAGATTTTCATTCAAGATGGAAGAACTTTTGAGTTTTAAAAGTATGTTTAACAGCAAGATTACTTGAGCCAACTAATACAGCTCTATACTGTTGATAGATCTAACTTAAATTGGTGTTTGAGCTATATTCTGAAGACTATTTAGATTAAAAACAATTGCCTGAATTTTGGAAGGAACTCAGAATTCATTTGGATAATATAAACATACTTTTACAGAAGTTCCATACTTCACCAGAACTTAATTCAGAGTTAATTTGGAGTGTGCATTATGCCCTTGTATTGGGATTCTCCTTTGAAGAAGTTGGAAGTAACAATATGATTTTAATCTGAGTGTATGCAAAGTGTCTTCTTTTTTTAATACACATTTAGGGATTGTTCCTACATAGGTGGGTATGACTGTATATCAGGGGTGTCAAACTCAAGCCCTGTGGGCTGGATTCGGCCCATAGGGTGCTTAGATCTGGCCCATGGGGCCACCCTGGAAAAAGCGAAGGACTAGTCTGCGGTGCCTCTACCAGAGAAAACGGCCTTCCTGAGCTTCGCTTTAGCTGATAGAGGACTGCAGAAGGCCGTTGCAGCCAACAATGGAACTTGGGAGGGCTGTGCACAGTCCTCCAAGCTCTGTTTTCGCTGGCAGAGGGCTGCAGGAGGCTGTTGCAGCCGAATATGGAGCTCGGGAGCCTGTTTTTATTGGCAGAGCGCTCATAACACCACAGGCGTCCTAGACAGGAGTGTTGTTGAACTGGCCATGCCTGCCCCGGCCACGCCCCCCCCCCCCCCCCCCGAGATCAAACACAATCCTGATGCGGCCCTCAATGAAATCAAGTTTGACACCCCTGCTGTATATGTTCCCTGTATCCATATAAATCTGAAATTTGATGATGGTCAGCATCCTAAGGCATCTGGCGCCTCAAGGTTTATTTAAATGATTTTTTTAAACTGGCAGTTTTTTCTGAAAAGAGATTCTAAATCTAAGCTAATTGATCTTTCATTGGATGACAGTGGATAATTGATCTTTCAATGGATGACAGCAGAGTTCTGTTCCCATAGTTTTAATGAATGTTTTAATATTTTTAAATCTCAAATTAGTAGATCACCAATTAGCAGATGCAGTGGACATCTTGGTTGCCTTGAAATAATGGATGAGTTCATTTCCTCTGAAGTAGTCCAGGTTAATGTATTTAAAAATATCCAAAGACAAGTTAAATTTCCTTATCCATACAATTATACAATTTACATGATATTATGCAGATTGATGCAAAGTACACATTTGGTATCATTTGTGTAATCATAAATATTGCCACAGGGATATATTTTGTGATTTAATGGACATTTGGGAAGAATGTTTCTGAACAGTTCATTGAGACTTTCAAGAAGAGATTGGACTGCCATCTGTCAGAAATGGTGTAGGGTCTCCTGCTTGGGCGAGGGTTGGACTAGATGACCCAGAAGGTCCCTTCCAACTCTGATTATCTGTTATCTGTTAAATGAAGATTAAACTGCAAAAGATGTAAATATTTTCTTCTTTGCCTATTCTACCAAAAACTGATTAGCTGGTAGTCAGTATGAAAATCACCTCATCTAGTCTTGTTGTCCTGGAATAAAAAATAAAACTTCTTGTTTCCTATAACTGGAACATAGCAGAGGTGGTATTCAGCAGGTTCTGACCCATTTTGGAGAATCGGTAGTGGAAATTTTGAGTACTTCAGAGAACCGGCAAATATCTCCTCTGACTGGAGATTTTACAGTATCCTTCCCCTGCCATGCCCACAGAACCGGTAGTAAAAAAATTTGAATCCCACCACTGGAACATAGCCAATTTGAAAATATTCAGTCAGGGTCTGAAAACACAAGATCAGAACCTTAGGGCCTGGGAATAGATAACATTTGTTACAATGACATTTTATAGTTGTCATCAGCTCCTCCAATTGAAAATCAACCAGCCTCAAACATTAGGATGCACAAGTATGAGGAAGAAATAATAAGTTTAATACAATTCTAGTTAGTCCATCAATCTGGGTAAAGCTTAGCCACTGTATCAGAAGCTTTCAACTTGGCTGTTTTTCAAAACTTGAATAAAACATATCTGTATCATTGACATTCTTAAGAGTTGATTAATCACCTTAATGTGTAAAGCCAAAAAATGAATTAATTAGCCAAGTTAACTGTACTATATAATCCCAGATTACCTGTGTTCAACCTATCAGACATTTGGAAGACAAGATTAAGGTGAAATGATACTGTAATATATATCACACCTATGCTTATGATTTTTGAACGTCTGAATGAGGATGGAGTCATGGCTAGATAACTTACATGTTTATTTATAACTGTCTTTCCACCCCCAGAGAGCTCGAGGCAGAGCATGTGGGAGTCTTAATTTTATTCTTCTAATAAGAGCCCTATAAGGTAGGTCAGGCTGAGCAAAAAGTGCAGTGGTGGTCAACCTGGTCCCTACCGCCCACTAGTGGGCGTTCCACCTTTCATGGTGGGCGGTAGGGGTTTTGTTCCCTACTTTATAAATCACCATTACTATGGAACTGGTGGGCGGCTAAAGAAAATTTTACTACTAACAGAGATACAAAAGTGGGCGGTAGGCATAAAAAGGTTGACTACCCCTGAAATTGTGTGTGTGTGTGTGTGTGTGTGTGTGTGTGTGTGTGTGTGTGCGCGCGCGCGCTAATACAAGTACAGAGGAAATAAAGTAATGCAATGGGGGCAACTTTTCACTCAATAATGTTGCAAGCCTGCTGCCTGATTGCTGGGAATGAATCTCTCCTCTTGGCTTTGAGTAGTGATCAGAAACAATTGCAGGCTTCTTAAAAAATGGTGTTGTTTTTTTTTTAAATGGAAATTACATATGTATAACAGTCATCCAAAGGTATTAGAAATTCAAATTAGTTTTAAGGAAAATCATTTTGGAATATCAAGATTTTTCTCCTATTGAGTTTGATTTTGGCTAGCAAATCAGCCGCATTGTTGGATGGCTTTCTGTGGGTTCCCCAACAGATTCTTTGCACATAAATCAGTGGTGATAGTGATGATGACGATAATGATGATTATAACAATGATAAAAATAAATTGAGTGCTTGTTTGAAGTTCGTACAAGTCCAGAATGGTCTTCTATTTGGTGAAGAAGGATGCCCTTAACAATTACTGTATATTGACATGTTTTTATTGTTAATTCTGTATGAATTAGTGCAAACTCAAGGCCTGTGATTCAGATCTGGCCTGCGGGGTGCTTAAATCAGGGCCAACCTGGAAATATCAAAAGACCGGCCTGTGGTGCCTCTGGTAGCCAAAATGGGGCACTGGGGGGGGGGGGGGCATGGCCCCCAAGCAGCCCATTTTTAGCCTGGACAAAACGCACAGTTTCTGGCATGCTGTGGACCACTGGTGGTCCACAAAACTAGGGGTTGGGGATCCCCTGTCCTATGGAACAGGGGTTGCCAACCTTTTGGACCTCAGGGACCACCAAACTCATAATTTTAGATCCCCGGGACCTCTAACCGGTTTTGTGAGCATGGCCTAATTTGTGGGTGTGGCTTGGTGGTCATGTGACTGGCTGGGTATGGCTTGTATGTAAATATTATAAATATTTATATAAATATTGAATTTTTTATTTAAAAAGAGCAACCTTTACCCAAAATCAGGCAAAGCAGGCAGGCAGATTGAGTTGCTCACAGAATCACAGATTCATTCAGAGATCTATTTATCTGCCATTGGCTAGCTCAGTCTGTCACATAAAATTTGCTTGCAAGCAAACTCAAAAAATTAACTCTCAACACACCATGCATGTAAATATTGAATTTTTTATTTTAAAAAAGGGCAACTTTTACCCAAAATCAGGCAAAGCAAGCAGATTGTGTCGCTCACAGAATCATTCAGTGATCTATCTATCTGCCATCAGCTAGCTCAGTCTCTCAAATTTGCTTGCCATGAGTCTGCACTGAATTTGCTTGCAAGCAAACCTTCAGTCCTAAGGAAGGTTCGGCTGTGCTGAGCCAAAGATCTAAAGACTAACTTGAAAGCAAGAAATCCAACCATTTCCTGCTTCCTAGCTAATCTAAATCTCCTGGCACAGCAGAACAGATGATGGTCAGAAAAAGGAAAAATAGCAACTTAGCAGACAAGTTTGCCGGGTAAGGAGTGAGTGGGCGGGAGGGTTCCCGCGGGCCATGTGGGCGGAGCAGCCTTGTGTTTCTGTGTAGCCTGGATTAATTGCTTTGTGAGGGGTGCTCTGGGGGTGAGATTTCTCTGTGGCCCACCAAAATTTTCTCCCGGCCCACCGGTTGACGACTGCTGCTATGGAGTACAGACAGTCCTCATCTTACAACCATTCATTTAGTGATCATTCAAACTTACAGCAGCACTGCAAAAAGTGACTTACAGCTGAAGGATTGAATTGATCAGGGGGAATGCTGTGTTGGTTGTAAGTGCAAGGACACACTCAAAACAATTATAGCAAGGGTCTTCAAACTTGGCAAGTTTAAGACTTGTGGACTCCAACTCCAGAATTCCTGAGCTAACATGACTGGAGGAGGAATTCTGGGAGTTGAAGTCCACAAGTCTTAAAGCTGCCAAGTTTGAAGAGCCCTGCATTACCGCATCCGCCCCGATCATCATTTGGACACTTGACAACCACCATATATTTATGATGGTTGCAGCATCCCAGGGTCAGGGGATTGCTATTTGTGACCTTCCCAGCCAGCTTTCCCTAAGCAAGATCAATGTTGGAAGTTGGATTTGCTTAATAACAACTATCTGGTTCACTTAACAACTGCAGTCATTTGCTTAACAACTGACAAGATCATAAAGGCTGATGCGACTCACTTAACTGCTTAGCTTAGCAACAGAAATTCTGATCCCAATTACAGCCATAAGTCAAGAACTACTTGTACTGTCAAAAAAAGGAGCAAAAATTTGGGTTTGAATAGAACCAGCTTCTTCCTGTATCCCTTCTGCCGCTGCCAAACAGGATCATCTTATGATCTTGTTCCTCAGGTAACATAGTAGCTAATCTAGTCAGTAAGAGACTCCTTTACAGTGCCAGATGTATGCAATACCATTCTACTCACCTGAACAGGTAAATGGAGAAAAATGCAGAACTGATTAACCACAAAAGCGTTGGCTGGGCAGATGAGGTTGTTTCACAGTCCAGAAGGCTCAGCTTGAGAGAGAAAACGGGCCCAAAACTATACCTGAGTTGTCATGGTGATGCCACAGAAGGAATCACCATGGATCTGACTGACTATCTGGTGGCATGATCCACGATTGCCTGGAGTACATAACCAACAATAAGAGCCTTATCAAATACCTATAACAAAGATCTAGTTTCTGGTTATGCAATCCAAGCAATGTATTTCCTTTTGAAGTGTAATTAAGAGGAACTCACGAAATGAGTATGAATAAGTAAGGCCAAGTAATTAAAAGCTTGAGATTAAAAAAATTCCCTATGCATCCTCATGTCTTCCTATGCTTCCTTCCACCACATTCATGCATTACTTCATATATCTTTCTTCAAATGTTCATCTCTGTCTTTTGGAAGTTCTTTTCAATTCCATCCAGTGAGAACCTTCAGTTTTCCATGACATAATTGCCTTATAGATCATTCTTCATTCACTTTGTCTCTGTGAACCAACTGCATTAAACAGCATTTCCTTTATTGGTCATTCACTTTGGTATTCAGTCCCCATTCATTAATCACTCATTCATTCTTGATCCTACCTCTTCTTGTTTTATAACACCCACTTTTTAAATACCGGATTCCCCCATATTCAAGTTTTATGTTGTTGTAAGCAAAATGCTTTATTAGTCTGGAATCAACCAAAAGGACCGCAGAGTGGGTAATAAAGTAATGTGAAATGATGTGAAAGATATGTATTTTGGAGTCCATTTCAGGCAACTCTCTAATTTACATGCAAACAATATACCATGAACATTCATTTTATTCCTATTTTTAAAAATTTATATAGTACCTAGGCTTCTCTTTAACATAAAACTCCCAGGGCACCATTCAGTTGGTGATAAAATTAGTATAAAATTACAATAAAGCGGTAGAAGAATGAAAAAAAGAAAAAAAAAACCCACAAAAGAAGCAGCTATAAAAAAATTAATCCAGCTAACTATAATTAGTTAAAGTGCCTGGGGAAATGTGATGATGATGATGAACAGCAAATATGGCTCTAGATCAGTGTTTTACAGGAGCATATTTCAAATACTGAATCTGGAGAATAGTTTCATATTTTTTATAGAAGCTATAGCTTACATCCAAGGAGTTCTAAGTTTGTCATCATAATGCAAATAAGATTAGGCTAAGCACTAAGTAACCCAAAGCCACCTGTTGAACTTCATGAGTTCAGTGTGTGCCTCCAATTTATTTATTTACTGTTACATTTTTATCCCTGTTGTGATTCGCCAGCAGCCTGTGCAGGTGGCTGCGGAATCAGACAGTGGAGAAGAACATGGACCAGAGTCTGGAGAGGACTCGGACGAGGGTCCTGCGTCTGATGCAGAGATGGGGCCAGGACCATCTGGGAGTGGGGTGCTGACTCTGGAGCCTTCGGAGTCTGGCAGCAGCGAGGCCGAGGAACAAGGGGAGCCTGTTCCCAGTGCGCGTGTGCGCGGAGTTGCTAGAAGACAAGAGCAGCTGAGACAAAAGGGGCGACTCGGGAGTAAGACTTGGAGGTGATTGCCCTTCCCATAAGATATAAAGGACAGGCAAAGGTGAAGAAACGTTTGTAGGAAGCAAAGTCATTTGTTCTGTTTGGATTAATCCTTGAAGCTCTGTGTGGACTTTGTACTTCGGTTGGTTTTTTATACTTCATTTGGCACTCTAGTTGTTGGCAGCAATTCAAGGGAAAGAAAGGTGAGTGCTTATCTCGAAGGGACTGTTTGGGACTCATTACAGGCTGGGAAAGAAAATAATTCCCAGCATTGATATAAAACAAGAGTTGTTTTAACTAAGTGTGTACTTAATTATGGTCTCGGGAAGCCTTGGTCAGAACAATCCCATCTTTATTACATTGTAAGTAACTCAAGATGGCATGGGCTGAGACAGAGTGATTGGCCCAAAGTCATTCAGACAGCTTTCACGTCTAAGACGGGACTAGAACTCGCATTCTCCTGATTTCTAGGTGAAGCTAAACCATTACACCAAACACACAGACAAACTCCCTCTCTCTCTCTCCCCCTCCCTCTCGCTCTCTCCCCCTCCCTCTCTCTCTCTCCTATGTGTTTCTTCCTTTGTGGTCTTCTGTATACTTAACAGTTGCAGAGATAGAGTTGGTCAATTTAGGCTGGATGCTCTGATTGCTACCGGATGATGTCAGTACCACCTCAGCAATTGAAATGAAAAAGGAAGGGTTGTGATTCTCTGGCTTCTCTGTATTGAAGAGGGCTTGGCATGTGCTGGAGGGCGGCATTGTGCTCAGTGGTGGATTAAGGCTCACTGGTGCCCTAAGCACTGACAAATCTTGGTGCCCCCCTTCTTTGTACATACTGTACAAACAAAGCCATATTCTCAACTTTGTGGTGCCCCCTTTGGGCCTGGTGCCCTAAGCACGTGTTTAGTCTGCTTAATGGTTAATACATCACTGCTTGTGCTTATACCACAAAGGCTTCGCATATACTGCCCTGAGTCCAGCTTCTAAGGGGCTTATTATTCAACCTTAAATAGTCAGTGAAGCAACTCCATCTATCCATGCAAATAAGAGAGCTGAGGGGATGAGACTCTTAGATGGCTATTTTTTTTTCCTTGCCCCAAATTGACTTTCTGGCTTTGCTTGGCTGGTTCCAAGCTGGCTTGCGGGGAAAAATAAAAATTACCCTCAGAGAGTTAAGGCCTGTGCTTTCTGTTCCCCATGAGTGATTCTCAAGCAGTTCCACAATTAATGGGGCGTGTCTCTCTCTCTTCTTGGTGTCTACGACTCCGTATCCACAAGTCCCTGTATCTTACTTACAAGCTGCCAAGGGAATTCCACTGATTTCCCTCATCAAATGGAAAGCTGAGCAGGACTTGAGTTTGTAACTCTCTGTCCGCAGCAAGGAGGAGAGCCTAGTTAGCAAAGGCACTTTTTAATCTTTCAGGTGCAGCATTCTTGAGTCAGGTAGCAATGGGGATAAATAATTCACACCCCCAGTGCATACAGGAGCTGTGAGGAGCATCTCAACATTGACCAGGCCAGAAGAGAAGACCAGTGATTGGATCTCTGCCTGCTGCAGTCTTTGGGGGCTGCGTAATGCAGGAGTGGGAAGGCCTAGAACGGCAGTCCGGTTCCTCTGGATCAGGCTGTTCATCTGCTGGGTTTTTTGGGGGTGGGAGGGGAAAGAGTAGCCCTTGGCGTCTCTGGAGTGATTGAGCACATATTTCCTATGCAGAGGGCTTCTTGGAGTCAACGCTCAGCATCTCCCTTCAAAAAACATTTAGCTAAGTAAGGTCACCTTGCTGGATTCTTGGGAGGGCTGAAGCCAAACAGAATTAAAAGGCCTACATTTGATGGATTGCTGTCAGAGAATGGGAGGAGGTTGCCACCATATGTTAAACAGTAGGGAAAGGGATAGGAACTTTAGACATACAGACACACTTGTAGAGATGTTCACTGTTATACTGATTTTTCAGAGGGAAGAGTTTGTGCTGAGTGGCCTTAGTTTAAATATCAGTTTTTACACAAAGCTGTTTACAGTTTCCCAAACGATTTGCTCCCTGATTCCTTATCACACTTTCAATATGCTCCATGCCTTAGACAGTGTTTGTGTTGTCACTTCTGGACCTTGTTTTAGCCAAGAGAGGAAGAGAAAAGAAAATTAACTCTAATATCCAGGTATTCATAACTATGTTTCTGCTTATACCTATTATCTTGTAAGCAATTGACAAACCAAATAAAATAAATAAAATTTTTTAAAAAACTCTTTCTGGAGCTTCTTGGAATTTCAATTTCTTGGTTAAACTTCCCTTGCTGACACCAGCGTCTCCTTCCCAAGTATACAGTCAATCCATCTTTCTGCTGGTCCTCAGCTGCAGATTCTTCATCCAACTGGGTATGGATGCATATTGCATTTGGCCACAAATACAACATCATCTGTGCCCAACAAGAACCAACAACCTATTCTTTCCATAGAAATGGATGCAATAAATAAACAGGAATTACATCTTGGGAGCTTGTAACTTGCTTTTAGAACAGTTACAATTGTATTGGCTTCTAGTATGTTTCCAGAATAGCATTCAGAGTGCTATTGTTGTTGAGTTCAGAACGGGCTATTTGAAATATTGTTTCCTCTTCTATAAATTTACCTGTCCATTGAGAGGATCATAATGGTCCTTGAGGTCCAAATTTTGGGACTAGAAAGGAGATCTCTATAGAAATCCACATAGATTTTGATTTGTAAACTTTTTTTCTGAGACAGGATCATCGTATTGTACTTCCTGACTGTCAAGCAGTTATTGAAGAACATTCTTGATAGGAAGATCATCAGTGTTTGATTGATTGCTAGCTTTCCTAAAAAATTTTTTCAAGTATTTACGACAGTTATGGAGCTGCTCAATGTTTCTCTGTGATTTTACTCTTTTATACTGTTTTGTTGCATAGATGCTACGAACCATCTAGAACTGTTAGAACATAAGAGAAGATAACCGTTATTGTCATTTTTACTGTGGGCAGACTGGCATACATTAAAAACGAAATTCTGTTGTCTGCTCTCAAAAGTGTACACATACATAACATATACATAGACATGCTATATACATGCATAATAGATATAAATATTAATCACATGAGTTCCCCAAGTAAGTTTGGGGAGAGGGGACTGTACTTGCTTACACATTCTTTGATGTTTGTGAAATCCCCTAACCTAATCAAGTATCTTTTTGGGGGGAGTCTTTTAATTTAAAACATAAAGGGAAAACAATCATGCTGCAAAGCAAGGATTCTTTGGATGCAAAGCTGAAAAAGGTGCTTTGGAGGGAATGTGGGTTCAGTTAGCAGTTGAGGTGGTCCTAAGAGAATGCACATTTGAGTTAAGGAATTTGGGAGGTATCAGTGGAACAGAACAGAACATCTGTTGCTGTGTCCTTGATATCTGAAATGCATCATATTCTATGAACTAAGAAAAAGATGTGGCTTCTTTAAAATGATGCTGAGATATAGATTGTTTCACGGTAAAATTGGGAGGGCGTAATTCAAGGGAAGGATAAGGTGGTTTTTTTTGTCTACTGGATCATTTTTGGAACCCAGTTTAAGCATCTCCAAGTAACAGGCATGGGGACAATTTATATAAATCCAAGGAGATTTCCTATCAGCCAACGATGGCAGTCTCTGAGCTACAGAATGACGGAGGGGGACAAACTCATTAGTAGGCAAGTGCATATATTCAAATTGTAGTGAAAGCTTTTTGCTGGGCTGTATGTCATGGTTATAAATTTCAAGTGTATTCAAATGGTTTATTGAGAATTCCCAGCCTCTTGCTGTGAAATAAACAGGTAGTGTTGAGGGCTTCTTTCTTTTGAAGCTTGTTAATTGAATTACTAGCTGGCTCCTGGGAATAACCAACACTGGCGCACTGCAAGGGATTTAACAAGCTTGATTGAAGATGGCTTTGAATTTCTCCCTTGTAGATGACCGATTGTACCCATTTGCAGCTAAGTATGTGTGTGTGTGTGAGAGAGAGAGAGAGAGAGGGAAAGAGAAGGAGAGAATGGTTGTGTGGATATGGAATGAGACTCAGGTCAGAACAAAGTGCAGTTTGATTTTAGCATTCTTCATCAAAGCTTGGAGTCCAACAAAGAGGACATTTATTTAAAACTTTTCCATATGGCTTCCTATTAAAAAAGAAATAGACACGATTAACAACAATTAGATTTTAAATGAGAGTTTAAAAATAGATAAAGCAATTAATCATAACCTGAAATTTCTTTCTCAGAAACTGATGTTTAGGGGCACACATACTTCATGTAGAAAAAAAGTAAAATATCAGCATTTCATATCCAATTGATCCATATTGTCAAAATAGATGAGTTGCACCTGTGGCTTTGATGATTTGCACAATTCTGCCTTGGAAAACAGCTAATTTACTGTCATTGTTTTTTTTTTAATACTGTAGCCTGCCTGGATGCTTTTGATCTGTACAGGCTACACAACGTAATCCCTTTCCTTCCCCTATTTTACTGGATTTCTATTTGTTATCAGTAAAGACAAATGTTACTGTATTAATTTTCAGTTAAGACAAATGTTAACTCAGCAAAACGTATGACTTTTGAGACTCCAGTGAACAAGAATCTCTGCACCACCTCTGAATCATAAAGATGGACTTTTGATTTATTCAGCATTTAAAATGAAAGTGCAAGTGATGTAGGAGACAAATAGAGTCAATCCCCACATATTAGGTTAAAAAAAGTGAACATGAGAATCAAAATTTGACACTGTGGAAGAAGTCATTTAAGAGAGGGATCCATTGATTTGGAACGGAATCAGAATGAAGAAGAGGGATGATTTTGTTCAAGCATGGAGAGCCGCTATCAACTCAGGATGAAATGGATGTGCAATCTGAATAAGGAATATCATTTTTACGTATATAATTTATCTACCAAGCCATTTCCTAATGCAAATCAATACTCACACCCAGATCCTGCTGTGATCGCCATAAAGAAAGCCTTCTTTAAAATGGTGTTTGCCAAAGATGACTGGCTAAACCAATTGGAACAAAGAATGTCCTGGCCCTTGTAGGGAAAATTTGTAGACACTGCAGTTGTTGCACTGATAGTTCTAGACTTACGTTGTGTTTTTGTGGTGGCCTTTACATCATAAACTTGACAATATTTATGGATGAGGCTCAGATCCATATCAGATAGAGTGATTTTGTGCCAGCATTTCCCAGTTAGTTGTGTCCAGATCAAGTGACTTCAGGAAGACCTTTAATGTACCTTTCTAATTTTATTTTATTTATTATATAGTTTTTATCTTGCCTTTATTACTTCATAGGGAACTCAAGGCATACATAATACCTGTTCCTCCTCCTTTCCCCAGGACAATAACCCTGTGAGGTGAATGGGGCTCAGAAAGAGTGACTGGTCCAAAGTCACTTATCTGGCTTTCATGTTTAAGGTGGGACTAGAACTTCTAGGCCAGCAACTTAACCACTTTGTAGTGCTGAGAATCTGCAACAGATCTGCAATTCCTTGCCATATGGTTTAGATGATCTGCTGGAAGTTGGAACTGGTAAAAATGAGTAGCAACCCCCCCTCCTCAAATTTCCAATCCCCAGAAGCCAACTCTCTGAGAGGTGACCCTCTCAGCCTGGGCAGTTGATCCTCAAGTTGGGTAAGGAGAGTAAAGCATGATACTATCTAGGGGTCCCCAAACTTGGCAACTTTAAGACTTGTGGACTTCAATTCCCAGAATTCCTCAGCCAGCTATGCTATATGTGAGCTAATCCATGGGATTGAAGTCAGTTCGGTCCCTCTGCTTGTTGTGTCCCCAAATCTGGGAGGAGGGCAGTGTGCAAATCTCCAGCAACTATAAGCTGATAAGAAGCTCTTGAGGGCTAAGCCCATGATCAAAATGATCCTGGTTAACCCAGGAAAGATACACAAGAGAGCCATCACTGCCCTGTCAAAGCACTCGAGGGCAGGACAAGAAACAATGGGTGGAAACTAATCAAGTAGAGAAGTAACCTAGAATTAAGGAAAAATTTCCTGACAGAACAATTAACCAATTTGCTTCCAGAAGTTGTGAATTCTCCAACACTGGAAGTTTTAAAGAAGAGATTGGACAACCATTTGTCTGAAATGGTATAGGGTTTCCTGCATGAGTGGGAGGTTGGACTGCAAGACCTACAAGGTCCTTTTCAACTATCTTATTCTATTATTGTTGTTGTTGTTATTATTAGTAGTATTAGTGTTAATAGTATTACTACTACTACTACTATTCTGTCTTCCAACACAATTCAGTTATTGGTCAGCCTCTTTTTGGGGCCAGCCACATAAAATAATTGTACAAAGTCAGTCAGTGAGTTTTGACAGATGGCCAAACCACTGTTCTAGCCATTTGTCAAAACTTGCCTCCAGCCCAATCCCTCCTGTTACTAGAAGAGTGATCGGTCAAGAGGATCGATGGGTGTTTCCCCCATTAAAATTCGCTGAAAGGGGAAGTAAGTGAGTCCATTGGTAATGGGTGACCAATAAATTTAAATAAATGCATGTGTATGCATGCATGAATAAATAAAATAAAATAATATAAAACCAGGGAATATCATTAGTTCCATTCCATAACATGCTCTGCACACAGTAAAGAAAGACATCACCACTATCAGGAATTGATATCTGTGACAGGAGAGAGATTGGTAATGAGGGCAGCCATTATTATGCCAATATAATTCCGTGCTAGTGTAAGATCTTAATGGATGTTATTTACAGCTGAGTTAGAGGTCCATAGAAGAGACCTTCTACCCTGTGTGTAAAGGAAGAGTTCCTCATTTCAGGAATAAATACGATCACTGCTGTGTTTATAAGTAATTAGATATGAATTGACAAATTTTAAAGAATCAAAAGGAACTTTTGTACTAACTTCAGTAACAGTTGTAACAAGGGAAGTTATTGATTTCACTCATGTATTTCTTTTAGGGACTAATCTCTTTTTTAAAAGATTTTTAAAATTCTGCCTATTATTTTTTTATAAATAATTCAAGATAGTGAACATACCTAATTCTTCCTTCTCCTCCTATTTTCTTCACAACAACAATCCTGTGAGATAGGCTGGGCTGAGAAAGAACAATTGGCCCAAGGTCATCCAGATAGCTTTCATCCCAAGGACAGGACTAGAACTTAAAGTCTCTTGGTTTCTAGGCCAGCATCAACATATCAAATTTAAAAGCAAAATATAATGACTTTTACCTGTTCTTGGTGTTTTTGATGCTATTCACAGGAAAACATCCAAAGAAGGCATAAGGTAGAACATTTTTTCTTTAAAATACATTTTTTTCCCTTTAAGATACAAATGTATGTTTTGGTAGTCACCATAAGGAACTGTTTGTGTATGCCCTATCTTCTCTTGCTGTTTCTGAAATACATACTTAGAGTTATATGTGTATTTAGTATTATTCTGTCCTAGGTAAAATGTATAAGATATATAATGGTAAATTAATAAGGTCCAAAGGAAATGGAATTTGTTCTTTGTGAACTTTATTTGTACAGAAACTTCTCTGCACAATGCCCTTAAACTGTATTTGAATTTAGGTATACATTTAAAATAAATGTATTATTAGCCCAGAAAATAATTTCAGGATCCAATCATGATTGGTCTTAGTCACAATTCTCCCCATTAGCTCTCTCCCCCTACATTTTTATTCAGGGGATGTGAGCAGGTCTAACCTCCTTACAGATATATTTTTCTTCTTTTTTCCCCCTGGTGAATAAAAGATGATTTTGGAAGATAACATCCACCTCCAGAAGGCCATCTCAGTGTGCCCCTGCCTATTAGAAGGTCAATGCACACTTGGGGTGTTGCAAGGTAATCTCAATTAAAAGGTCAGAAAAGTGGCAAATTGCAGACATAACGAAAAAAACCCAGTGATGTCTGCTAGTAGCCAGTGAAGCTTTTTGAAGCAGTTAACTAGGCCCGGCTTGCTTTGTTAATAGGTTTTGATAATAACACAAAGGACAGGATAGTTTTGAAACTGACTCTGTATCATTGCAGAAAGGTGGGTGGTTTTTGTATTTCTGGTGTTGTGTCAGAAATGGAGACGTGTCTCAGCAAGGAATGAGGATTTTTTAGATGAATGTTGGGTCAGCAAGTATATTTCTTCCTAGGAACAATTTAGTAAGTTTAGAGTAAGCACAGGAAGAATTTCGTGAGTTATGGCTAGTCTAGGGAAGAAGAAGAACTAGGGTGACATAATAGCAGAATTCCAGTATTTGAGGGGCTGCCACAAAGACGAGGGAGTCCTTTTCCAAAGCACCAGAGGGCAGGACAGGAAACAATGGATGGAAGCTAATCAAGGAAAGAAGCAACCTGGAACTGAGGAGAAATTTCCTAACAGTGAGAACAATTAACCACTGGAACAGCTTGCATTCAAAAGTTGTGGGTGCTTCGTCACTAGAGGATTTTAAAAAGAGACTGGATAGCCATCTTGTCTCAAATTGTATAGGGTCCCCTGCTTGGGGGGGGTAGACTAGAAGACCTCCAAGGTCCCCTCCAGCTCTATTCTGATAGATTGATGATGATCGATTGACTGCTGAAAAATGTATGGCTGGCTTTGGAAGCAAAGATTTTGAAGTTGATAAGTTTTCTGCCATATTATAATTTTCTGTCTGGCTCAGTTTTAATCCTAACCAAAGAAAATCAGTTTGCCCGTTTCCCTTCTCCTAACCCAACTAACTCATTTATTTTTGTTTTCCCCTCCCATGCCTTCAGAACCAGATCAGAAGAGGTCACATCTAAGAGACACAAGCTTTTTAATTCCCCATAGCGACTTAAAATGTAGAATATCATGAATCACATAGGACGAGAGATCTAATTTGTATTCAAATCTGCGTGCTCTGTATTCCTGTTATCTAATAAGCAGGAGGAACCAAAGAATTTTGCTATTTAACTTGACTTCAGTATAGTGTGCTGATTTAAAGCTTGCCCTGAATATTGCATTCCTGAATAGGAGGCCTTGTTTTGAATGTATTTTGTCTATTCTATTTCTGAACCACATAATTTACTAAGCTCTTTATTTACCAGCCTCAGTTTGTTTATTCAAATCTTGACTAGCATTTTGCATCTACTTTCCTCTTATTCCAAGGATTGTTTTGTGATATGTAAGGTTTAAATCAACTCCACGCACACTTAGCTGAGACATTTCCTGTCTTGCAGAAAGGCAAGCTTTAAGTAATCTTAGTTGAGCTGAGCTTTAAGTAATCTTAGTTGAGCTGAGCAGTAAGTAAAGTACAGCTGGTCCTCGACTTACAACAGTTTATTTAGTGACCATTTGAATTTACAATGGTGCTGAAAATGTGACTTATGACCGGTTTTCATATTTAGCAGCATCCTCATGGTCATGTGATCAACATTCAGACGCTTGGCAACTGACTCATATTTATAACGGTTGCAGTGTCCCAGGGTCAGGTGACCAGATTCACTTAACAACCGTGCTACTAACTTAACAATGGCACTGATTCACTTAACAACTGTGGCAAGAAAAGTCATAAAATAGGCAAAATGAACAACTGCCTCGCTTAGCAACATAAATTTTGGGCTCAATAGTGGTCATAAGTTGAGGACTTGCTGTAGTAGACTAAACTCTCTCTCTCTCTCTCTCTCTCTCTCTCTCTCTCTGTGTGTGTTCTTCCATGCTGTAATTGCTGATTGCTGTTTGTTTGAAATCTGACTAAAGTACGTGTATATATATATTATTTGTAGATAAAACTACTATTTAAAATACAAACTTCTGTTTACTGTATTTGCTCCTGGGTTGTCTCACACAGACATAGTGTGCGCATTCTGACAATTACCTTGGAGCTTTATTTGAAAAATGGCCACATCTATTTCTCCATCCAAGAATAATCTGGAATGAGTAAGTGTTTTATGACTAGATATAGTAGCCATTTTCTAAGTGTTCATGATATATCCTCAAAATTCTACCAGTGCCAACTACTCAAAAGGCTACCAGTCCTTTTCTAAAGGAATTGGAACCAACTGACCATAGAAAAACCATACTGTATATTTGTCTAAAAATCCTTGATAGCAGGGGTGGGATTCTACAGGTTCACACCTATTCGATAGAACTGATTGTTAACATTCTAAGCAATTCGGAGAACCGGTTGTTAGAAGAAATTACTGGCCTAATCCTGTAAAGAAGGCAGGAAGGAAACATTCTGGTGTTGCTTGCAGAAACTGCCTCTCCATTAACCCTTATTACATTCTTGGCAGGACTAGGCTTCCTGTCTCTGGAACTTCTCTGGAGTTTTTTTCCCCTTCTTTGCTGGTACTTTGCTTGTGTGGAGTGACCATTCAAAGTTACAAGGGCACTGAAAAAAGTGACTTATGACCAGTTTTCAAACTTACGACTGTTGCAGCATCCCCACAGTCATGAGAGGCCAGGCAAGGAGATGTGTGCCTCGATGTGAGTGATATTGAGTTGGCCATGCCCAGCCAATAACATGATCACCAAGCCATACCCACCAACTAAGCCACACCCACAGAACCAGTCGTTAAAAAATTTGAATCCCACCCCTGCTTGATAGGGCAACAGTTGTTTTTTTTCATCTGCAAATGTCCATATCTAATATCTGATTAGATCAGGGGTGTCAAACCCTGTCTTTGAGGGCCACATCAGGGTTGTGTGTTTGACCTCGGGGGGGGAGGCAGGGAGGCATGGCCAGCTCAATGTCACTAGTGTCAGGGGCACCTGTGGTGGCCTGAGCGCTCTACCAGTGAAAACGGAGCTCAAGAGGGTTGCGTGTGGCTCTCACGAGCTCCGTTTTCACATTTGCACCACAGGTTGGTCCTTTGCTGTTCCCAGGGTGGCCCCACTAGCCAGATCTAAGCGCTCCGCAGGGTGGATCTGGCCCCTGACATCCCTGGATTGGATAGAATAAAGCAGGGTTCCCCAACCCCTGGGCCACAGGCTGGTAACAGTCTGTGACCTGTTAGGAACTGGGCTATGGAAGCAGTGGGTAAATGAGCAAAGCTTCAACTAAGCATGCATGGGATCTAGGTTGTGTGTGAAACCATCTCGTCCCCAGATCCATGGAAGATTATTTTTCTTCTGAAACCAGTCCCTGGTGCCAGAATCGTTGGAGCCCTTTCTAGCACCAGAAGGAAGCCCTACTTCCCAGGAACCATGACAAGGAAATTTATATTAGTTTGCTACCCAGATATTCTTAGAATAATGACTAGACTTTATTACATTTTTTAAATTCTCCGTAATCTGCATTTTATTCAGGATAGATAGAGCATACTTTCCTATTGCCCTGCTTTCTTCAGAAGCAGATATTTTGTTGTCCTCAACCAAATGGGGCAGATGTGATGTTGATCTCAATACCCTTGAAGTACTTGTCAACGGTAACAATTATGTCTACACTTAGAAATATTGGGAATTATTTACTGTGTTCATAGTCTACAACAGACTAGACTAAAAGAAGGAGTTTGGATAATTCACTGTTCAGAATACTGTGGAAAGATAGCTGTTGTGTTAGCACATTGTGTCAACTTAATCACATCATTAAGCTTTACCTTGGTTTATTTCTTTGGCCACTGCATCTTATGCGAACAGAGTGAAATTTAGTGCATTGTGGTAACCCAGTGAAGTCAATTAAAAAAGCTAGTAGCTGCATCCACACAACATACAAATGTGAACCTTGGAGATGTAGTACAAATCCAGCCTGTTCATTTGATTTATGGTTCAGTGTATTATAGTGATCCAGAAAATTGATTAATTCAATAAGCACATCAAGCATATTACATGAAAAACTCACCAAGTTGGAGAAGAACATGTTGATTATCTCATCTAGGAGCAGGCTGCCTTCTAAAGGACTGTATGCACTGGTGGTATTCAAAAACTTTTACTACCGGTTCTGTGGGCGTGGCTTGGTGGGCGTGGCCATGTGACTGGGTGGGTGTGGCTTTCCTTTTTTGCAGTCCCCACCCATTTTGGGGAGCTTCTTAGCCACAGAGGAGCCTCTGGGGGGTTGTTTTTGCTCCCCTTGGGCTCCCCTGAGGCTCAGAAAGAATAAAAAAAGAGCATGGGAGGAGCATGCAGCACTCCTCCAAGCTCCGTTTTGGGAGCTTCCTAGACTCAGAGAAGCCCTTGGGGGGGCATTTTTGCTCCCCTAAGGCTCCTCTGGGGCTCTGGAAGGCAAAAAATGGAGGGGGGGGGCTGAGCTCCTCCCTCCATTTTTTGCCTTCCTGGGCCTCAGCAAGGGGAATCCCAGCACAGCTGATCTTATCTACAGCTGATTGTTGGGAGGGAAAAAAAATAAAGAAATACTTTATGCGAATTTATTTATTTATTTATTTATTTATTAATTACATTTATATACCGCCCTTCTCCCAAGGGACTCAGGGCGGTGAACAGCTCGTCTAAAAACCCCACAAATACAAAAGTTAAAAAGTAATTAAATATTAGAATCAGCTGCAGACTAAAATTAGAAAACCCCCCCCCCACCCTTAAAACCCAATTTAAAGTTAAAAATGGAGATCAAATTTAAAATCATTATCTCAGCCCAGGCCGGCCTGCTCAAAGAGCCAGGTCTTTAACGCGCGCCTGAAGGCCCTCAGGTCCGTGCCGGTACGAAGTTCCGGTGGCAGAGTATTCCAGATGTCAGGCAGGTGGGCAGGTGGGCAGGTGGGCGGGGCGAGTGAGCATCGGGCAGGAGGGTGACCTGGTGGGGGGCGTGGCCAGCCAGAACTTACTACCGGTTCAGCGACCCACGCCAAATTCTTGCTACCGGTTCGCCCGATCCGTTGCAAACCGGCTGAATATCACCACTGCAGTGGTGGGATTTAAATTTTTTTACTACCGGTTCTGTGGGCGTGGTTTAGTGGGCATGGCAGGGGAAGGATACTGCAAAATCTCCAGTCAGAGGTGAGATTTGCCGGTTCTCTGAACTACACAAAATTTCCACTACCGGTTCTCCAGAACTGGTCAGAACCTGCTGAATGCCACCTCTGCACCACTGACTGTATGTCAGTCTGATCATATAAACAACAGATTCAGTTTATAACTTGCTTTCTTGGCTTTACCCTAAATGCTAAACCTATATACATAGTCCTTGACGTACGACCACAATTGGGCCCAGATCTTACATTGCTAAGCAAGAGAGTTGTTAAGTGAATTTTGCTGCATTTTTACGAACTTCCTTGCTGCATTTGTTAAGTGAGCCACTGCAGTTGTTAAGTTAATAACACATCGGTTAAGTCAATCTGCCTTCCCCATTGACTTTGCTTGTCAGAAGGTCCCAAAAAGTGACCACATGATCCTGGGATACTGCAACTGTCATGAATATGAGTCAGATGCTAAGGGCCTGAAGTTTGATCAGTGAGCATGGGGATGCAGCAATGGTTGTAAGTGTGAAAAAAGGAATTTTGTTTTGTGGAGCGTGTTCCAGCCTTGTCTTTTAGGATTCAGCATCAGTTTGAGGTTATACTGAAGGTAAAGAATAATCACTGTCCAGTCAGAGAGGTGGCTTACAATGCTAACAATGGTATTCTGGGGCTTGTTCAGTCACTCTTGCTGAAGATCCACTGATCTTCTGGTTTAATTAACTTCTTCATTGTAAATACACACAAACACACCACACAAACGCTGGCACATCATCTCCAATTTATAAGCCTCCAGTGCTATGTGAAATGAGCCGGCTTCTATCCTTATTATGCAGGGGGGCATTTGCCAAAAGTGCTGCTAGAGCCAAGAATATCAGGATATTAGTAATGATATCTGCTGAGAGATCAGGCCGGCAGACAAACGGATGGGGCTGGAGTTGGGATCTGAATGCAGAACTGATATTAATGTAGGACAAATCAAGCAGAAGGGAGAAGAAGAAAAAGATTTCTTGGGAGGGATGCCTCCAATCTCCTGTTTCCCCCAAAATAAGACCTCTCTTGAAAATAAGGCCTAGCATGTTTTTTTATACGTCTGCCTATTTTAAGTCTTACCCCCCACCTAAAATAAGCCCTACTTATGAGCCTGTGTAGCTGGCCGCCTGCTCATTCTGTCTGGTTGTGATGCTGCACCTGCAAGGGAGGCAGGTATTAGAACATGGATGGCATGGCTGCGGAGGTCCTGAGGTAAGCTGGTGCAGGGCGCATGGGACAGCTCCAACCCCCTGCCTCACGGCGGCAGTAGTGCGCTGCGTGGTCTTCTGCCCCACCGTGAGAAAGCAGAAGTGGGCCTCCCATACATGGAAAAAAATAAGACATTCCCCGACAAATAAGCCCTAATGCTTATTTTGGGGCCCAAAAGAAAATAAGACTCGGTCTTATTTTCTTTTGGGCCCCGAAAGAAACTCGGTCTTATTTTCTGGGAAACACAAGTATGAGGCTGGAGATGGAACAGGAAGAACAGAGAAGAGAGTGGGGCACAAGTTTTTTACATTCATGCCCTGTTTTCTTGCTGCACATTACAGGTAGCCCTCAACTTGAAACCGTTTGTTTAGTGACTGTTCGAAGTTACCACAGCACTGAAAAAAGCAACTTATGGCCATTTTTCATATTTAACGACCATTGCAGATTCTCATCGTCATGTGATCAAAATCAAGACGCTTGGCAACTGAGTCGTATTTATGACCATTGCTGGGTCCCAAGGTCACGTGATCCCCTTTTGCAACCTTCTGACAAGCAAAGGCAATGGGGAAGCCAGATTCACTTAACAACTGTGTTACTAACTTAACAACTACAGGGATTCACGTAACAACTGCGGCAAGAATGGCCATAAAATGGGTCAAAATTCACTTAAGAGTTGTCTCGTTTAATAAGAGAAATGTTGGGATCAATTGTGGTCTTTCGTCGAGAACTCCCTGTACAGCAGCTACCAGCATTTAGCTAGCCATGGTTAATGTCAAAAACGTTCAGCATGGTTATACCCAGGGATGGGATTCTATTGGTTCTGTCCACCTCTGTGGAACCGGTAGTTCTGAAGAGCAGCAGACAGAGAGCATACATAGAACCGGTTCTATGTCTGCTGCTGTTTTGGCCCTCCCGCCTGCCAGGGCTCTTATCTGACCTTTATTTCCTGCTTTTTCAACTGCAGCTGCTTTGCACAACACAGCTGCGGTTGAAAAAGCAGGAAAAAAGGGCTTTTCCAACCGTTGCTCACTTGCACACAGTGCTGCTCAGATGGCCGGATAGCTCAGCAGGTTGTAAATTGTACTTGCGTGCATGTGCGCGCGACACAGAGCAACAGAACCGATAGTTATACCGGTCGGATCCCATCCCTGGTTATACCTACTTTGTTTGAAGACTGACAGAAAAATCCCTAGCTTAGGCTGAAAGTACTTTTTAGCAGAAGAGAATTGCAAATCAGTTCCATATTGATAACCAAAAGGAATTAATCTCAGTTCAAAGGGTCTTGGCCTATAGGTGTCAGCTAGAAGCCACAATGATGTCAAAACTATTGTATGTAATTTGCGTCATCCACATAATAATACCATGACACATATGGTGTCACCCATGGTTTACCTATATGAGCCCATGTATAGAAATTAAATAATTTCTGACTGGTTACAATTCTGTTGGCTTATTTATTACTGCTGGTTTGCCTCCTGGCTGCCAGGAGTGACAAATTTAGAACCAGACTTTGCACAGACATATTTTAATTCCTGAAATCTGTAGGAGGTAGTGGGAATCCAATTTTGTATGCTATGCAAATTATTTCCTAATAATGCAAATCTATTTCCCTCTCTCTGTTTGAAATTATTACTTTTAAAGCAGTTAAAGGCACAGGTCATCCGCAGACAAGTCAATGAAATTAATTGTAGTAAAATTAACTGAATGTTTAATAACTTGATTAGTCACAGTTGAGGTATACTGACCATCCTGTAATTTGGAAGATTATTTTCTCTCAGGAGATTTTGGCTGGAAAATGAAACCAACTTCTGTTCCATCTGCAATTTAACAGTCTACATTGCACATTTGATGTTATTCAGTAATCCGTCCTCTGTGGGTTAATTTACTTCCTTCTACCTGCCATATGGGAATAATGCCCTTGACTGGCACTATATTGGCACAGCATTTTTAAATGAGGGACAAGCCACAGGTTTTATCATCCTCTTCCAAATCACAGGTCTTTCTTTGGATATACTGCCTGGGAACTTTTAATCCAGATGTGCACAGTTACCATCCAAAGCCTATACTTTATCTTTAACTATTGCGTAAGGCAACTTAAATAAAATAGTAATTTAAATTAAGGAGGTAAAATAAACATAGTTATTCCCTGTAGATTTACTGATTTCTCCTATCATTGCATTAAAAATTGCATTTGTGATGGCAGCTTTAAGAATTTTTGTGGACCTTGTATAGCTCTGGGGTTGCAGATTGTATACAGCAGAGCTGTCAAACTCCTGGCCCACGGGCTGGTTGCATCATGCACTGGCCACACCCACGCCCGATTTAGTGAAGAGGTTGTCATGAGTTTGACATCCCGGTATATATAGCAATGCAGGGGAAGCAAGGGAATTTCACTAAGCACCAGAGATTTCTCTCAGTTCTCCAGAGCGGAGGTCCCAGGTTTCCCATGGAAATACTTTTAATTAATTAATTTATTTTTATTTGTATCTGCCTTTATTATTTTTTACAAATAACTCTAGGCAGCAAACATATCCCACATACTGTATTTTCCTCCTCCTATGGTATTTTCCCCACAACAACAACCCTGCAAGGTAAATTGGGCTGAGAGAGAGTGACTGACCCAAGGTCACCCAGTTGGCTTTCATGGTGAAGGCAGGACTAGAACTCATAGCCTTCCACTTTCTAGCCTGATGCCTTCCTTAACCACTTGGTCAGATTGACTTATTCCTTAAATATCTTGAAAATATCTTGAAATATTCTGAAAAAATATACTTTTCTTGCTTGGCCAGGTTTAACCTCTGCTAGATTTGTCATTGTTAATATACTGTTGGTTGGTTGTTTGGTTAGTTTATGGTCAAATATTATGCAAAGACAGAAAATGAGTTTCTTTATTTACTAAATTAAGCAGACTACAGATAGTCAGTCAACCAGAATAGAGCTGGAAGAGTCCTTGGAGGTCTTCTAGTCCAGCCCCCTGCTGAAGCAGGAGACTTTATATAATTTCAGATAGGTAGCTGACCAGTCTTTTCTTGAAAAACTCCAGTGATGAAGCACCTATAGCTGCTGAAGGCTTTACCCTGTCACCCTGCTAACCCACTAGTTAATTGTCCTCGCTGTTAGGAAGTTAGGAAGTTCTTGATGTCAGGATTCTGGCAGTTACCCCAATTAAATCATGAATCTCAAGCCAAACTTCCAAAACTTCAAAAGGATTTATTGGAAGTTAAAATGTCTGGCACTGCCTGGGTGTAGCCACTCTGAGACACATAATTCATTGTCACCCTTGACGACCCTGGTTTTCCCCCACTCCCTGGGTGTATCATAATTCATATTCTCCAATGAGACACATCCATAGCCAAGAATCATCAATCATAATCTCCAGTTAGAATTTTGTGCTGCAGAAACTTCAGTTACTATCTTTGAAAACTATTTATGGAATGCACTTTCGATTTCCAAGCTGCCGCAATGTTCTTTCCCCCCTCCCTTTCTATTGGCAACTCTAAAAAGACCATAGAAATATTTTAAGAGTTGACACTCGACTTATGACCACAATTGAGCCCAAAATTTCTGTTCCTAAGCGAAACGGTTGTTGAATGAATTTTGCCCCACTTTACAACTTTCTTGCTTCAATTGCTAAGTGAAGCACTGCAGTTGTTAAATTAGTAACAGGGTTATTACATGAATCTGGCTTCCCTGTTGACTTTGCTTGTCAGAAGGCTGCAAATGAAGATCATATGACCCCAGTTTATTGCAATCATCATAAATATGAACCAGTTGCCAAGTGCCTGAATTCTGATCTCGGGGCCATGGGACTGTGGCAACGGTTGTGTGAAAAAGGGTCATAAGTCACTTTTTTCAGTGCCGTTGTAACTTCGAACAGTCCCTAAATGAACTTGTAAACGAACTGTGAGTATATGAATGGTTCCAAAAATAAAACTTTGATGGAGTAGAAGAATTACCGTCATTTGGCATCCATGTATGTAAACATGCACGGTTAATGCTTGATTTCACAATTGTCGGTAGTTTTCCCACGTGTTCAGTTCTCCTTTCCCCTGTTGAGCATCCTTCATAGAGAAGCATGTGCTGTTAAAAGCTTCTCTGTTCATCCATGGCTGGCTAGCAGACAGACAGACAACCCTTTGGGGATTTGGCTTCAGTTATGTACCACCCTTCCTGCCGCAGAACCGTCTTCCAGTGAGCACCCGGCAAAAGTATGCGATTTGCTTTCCTTTCCAGATGTTGATGGCATGACAGATTGCAAGTGGCTTGGCCTGGCTGCTTTGAATCTCGCCGTGACCAGATTGCCTGGGAGAACAACAAGGGAGAGAAAATGAATGCTGGATCATTTCTGCAGCCCTAGTTTGCAGAGCCCTTAAGCAGCTTGTCAGTTAGTCCTTGCAAAGTCACAGGCAGTCCTCAACTTACTACAGTTCATTTAGGGACTGTTCAAAGTTACAACGGCACTGTCATGCCCTTGTTAGAGTCAGACTCTGAGGGAGAGGAGGAACAACTGACAGGGCGTGAAGGTGTGGCTCCAGCGGTTGTGGAGGTGGCTGGGGAAGGGCAGAGGCCAGCTGGGCAGTCAGAGGAAGAACCAGGCCCATCCCCTCTTCATCCTAGGACACGCAGGGAGGAAGGGAGAAGGAAACAACTTGGCTTATGAGAGAGGAAGTGGCCATGATCCCCCTCATTGGTTGCAGCTGGGGAGAATAGTATATAAGAGAGATGGTTAAAACACAGCATTTCCAGAAGCAAAGCATGTGTTATTTTGGGCTGAAGTTATCTTGGTTGGCGTCCTTCCAATCAAATGTGCCTTGTTATCTGCTTGAAGTTAGTAATTACTTATCCTGGTCCATTGTGGAAATTCCTTCATTGTAGTTTGTTTTGATTTTTTATTTCACCTCTATCAGCTCATTAAGTTCATTAAGTTCGGACTGTATTGCTTTCTTTTGAAGATTATTTTTGAGTAAGTTTTATCTCCAACTGAGAATTATTGAACAGTGGGACCAAGTTGGAGGCATTAAAGGACATTTATTTACGTTTTAGATTTTGTTACGTTTGTGTTACACTCCGGGTCATCACAGGCACTGAAAAATGTGACTTATGACCGTTTTTCAGAGTTACAATCAAAATTCGGACGCTTGGCAACTGACTCATATTTATGACCATTGCTGTATCCCAGGGTCATGTGATCCTCTTTTGCAACCTTCTGACAAGCAAAGTCAATGGGGAGGCCAAATTCACGTAGTCACTTAACAAATGCAGTGACTCACTTAACAACTGTGACAAGAAAAGTTGTAAAATAGGTCAATCTTAATTAACAAATGTTTCACTTAGCAACATAAATTTTGGGCTCAATTGTGGTCGTAACGTGAGGATTACCTGTACTATCGGCTTAGATCCATTTTAGCCACCAGCAAAATCAAAACATAAGTTAATCTAATGCAGGCATTAACTTGCAGGGCAATACACATTTACCAGCATCCCATGACCTTGGAGATACATGGAGTAGAGTGATATAGATTTGGGATCCATTAACTGGACAGTCAAACAAAGACACACACACACACATACACACACAAATTTATATATAAATTTTAAAGCAAAGTCAATGGGGAAGCCAGATTCACTTAACAACCAACTTACTAACTTATTAATTGCAGTGATTCACTTCACAACTGTGGCAAGGAAGGTCGTAAAATGGGGCAAAATTCACTTAACTGTCTCACTTAACAACAGAAATTTGGGGCTCCATTGTGGTCATAAGTTGAGGACTGCCTGCATTGTCCAGTAAATGTGAATATTTTTATTCCTTACTTTACAAGGTTTTATTCCTTCCTTTACAACCTTACTTTACAAGGTTTTTAGTTCAATTGTGGATTCAAGGATGTATATACTAGGAATGATGTAGAGAGGAAGTTGACCAAAATATATGGGAACTGTAGACAAAAGGATTGAAACAAGATAGCATTCAGGGGTAGCTCAGATAGACACTTCTCTAAGTCACTGGAACATAAGAAGAGGTAAGGAGGTACTTGGAAGATTATTGTTATTATTAAGGTAAAGGTTCCCCTTGCACATACGTACTAGTCGTTTATGGCTCTAGGAGGCGGTGCTCATCTCCGTTACAAGCTGAAGAGCCAGCACTGTCTGAAGACGTCTCCGTGGTCATATGGCTGGCATGACTAAATGCCGAAGATGCATGGAACGCTGTTACCTTCCCACCAAAGTGATCCCTAATTTTTTACTTGCATTTTTACATGCTTTCGAACTGCTAGGTTGGCAGAAGCTGGGATAAGTAACGGGAGTCACTCCGTTAACTGGTGCTAGGGATTCGAACTGCCGAACTGCTGACCTTTCTGATCGATAAGTTCAGCATCTTAGCCACTGAACCACCGCATCCTGTTATTATATTATATTGTTATTATAGCCAATGTCAATAAGCTTTTCTGTGGAATTGCTTTCTTGATTTGGGTTGCCCGGAGAGGGTGACAATATTCAGTTATTAGCCTTAAAGTGCATTTCACAAAGCAGCTGTGAAGAATAACCATAGAAGGGGCACATATTGGCAGGAGATGTTAAGGGTTTTGATCCTCCTGATCATGTCCTTGGACCCTGTCTCCCTCCTGCCTTAATGCAGGTAGTCCTCTAACTTACAACAATTTGTTTAGTGACCGTTTGAAGTTACAACAGGACTGCAAAAAAGTGACTTATGGCTGCTTTACAACTGTTACAGCACCCCCATGGTCATGTGATCAAAATTTAGGTTCTTGGCAACTGACTCACATTTATAACATGTCCCAGGATCATGTGATCACATTTTGCGACCTTCTGACAAGCAAAGTCAACAGGGAAACCAGTTTCACTTAACAGATGTGTTACTAATTTAACATATATGGCGATCCATTTAACAACTGTGTCAAGAAAGGTCATAACATGAGTAAAACCCACTTAACCAATGTCTCATTCAGGAAAAGAAATTTTTGATTCAATTGTGGTGGTAAGTTGAGGACTACCTGTATAGCTTCTGGTTATGGAGCCCATAATACTTAACTCTTGCCACCCCAAATATTCCTGAGAAAGAAAGAGTTTAGCCCTTAGCTTAGCCATGATTCAGAGTCTGAGGAACAATTCCCTAGTTAGAATAGAATAGAATTCTTTATTGGCCAAGTGTGATTGGGCACACAAGGAATTTGTCTTGGTGCAAATGCTCTCAGTATACATAAAAGAAAAGATACATTTGTCAAAAGTCAAGAATCATCAGGTACAACACTTAAAAATAGTCATAGGGTACAATCAAATCATACCAGGAAACAGTCAATATAAATCGTAAGGATACAAGCAATAAAGTTACAGTCCTACAGTCACAAATGGGAGGGGATGGATGATAAGGAATGATGAGAAGATTAACAATAATAATAGTGCAGACCTTATAATAGTTGAACAGTGTTGAGGGAATTATTTGTTTAGCAGAGTGATGGCTTTCAGGAAAAAACTGTCCTTGTGTCTAGTTGTTCTGGTGTGCAGTGCTCTATAGCGTCGTCTTGAGGGAAGGAGTTGAAACAGTTTATGTCTGGGATGTGGGGGGGTCTGTAAATATTTTCACAGCCCTCTTTTTAACTTGTGCAGTATACAGGTCCTTGATTGAAGGTAGGTGGGTAGTAACTGTTTTTTCTGCAGTGCTAATTATCCTCTGAAGTCTGTGTCTGTCCTGTTGGGTTGCAGAACCAAACCAGACAGTTATAGAGGTGCAGATGATAGACTCAATAATTCCTCTGTAGAACTGGATCAGCAGCTCCTTGGGCAGTTTGAGCTTGTTCCATGTCTAGGCAAATCCAGAAACGAACGGAACAATATTCCGCTGTGAGGCTTCTCATTAAACAAAGGGTGAGGCATGTTGTAATTGCAGCCAGTTGGCTACACAGATTTTAGTTGACTCCTTTGCTTGCAGTCTTCGTTGGAGACGGGCGTTCAACTTCCTAGCTCTCTTGCATCTTGATCCTGCATCTTGTTTGTGACTTTTGACCGTTGGACCCTCTGACTACCCAATTTAGCATCCTGTGACTCTTGGGATATATTTGGACTACATTACTGTTTCTTAGACTGTATTCATCTCACTTCAGGCAAGCTCTCTTGTTAGGCATTTGAGTCACATCGCTGTCTGTGGTTATCTGCCTAAAACTGTAGTAAATCTGTCAGCTTTGAATACCATATTTGTGTTTGTGCATATCAGCAACCTTGGAAATAGACTATTATCAGCTTGAGAGAGAAAGAGAGAGACGGGGCTCTTAGAATACGAGCAATTTACTTTTAACTGGTGAATAATATGGTGATGATAATAAAGAGGATACCAGCCCTCCTCTAGAAGAGTATCCCCGCAGAGATCCATATGGTTCCCACCTTAATTATGTTCAAAAAGTCTGAAAAACTTGCTGCTTTCAGGGCCTGGGATAGTGTTGCTGCTGACCCCTTGTGGGGTGATTATTGTTGTTGTGTTTGGTTTTCCTCTTCTCGATATCCGTGATCTGATTCTTAATTTGTTCTGGCTTTTAAAGTGTAAGTTGCCCAGAATCATCTATAGTTAGGCAGCTTCTAAATTATACAAAGAAATAAAATAAATGGATTACAAATTCTGGTTCACTTCTCGGCCTTAGTAGCTTTTTGAAAGGATGAAAAGGAGTACATCAATCTTAGAATTTAAAAATAATTTTTTCTTCTAGTTCGCATAACCAAATTCCCGAACAAATGCATTGGATGGAATAAAGCATTTGGTGAAGAATATCACAAACAGAGCTTCAAATATTAACCTTTTACAGATACCTGTGGGGAAAGTGGACACAAAAACTCATATAACAGGATCATGTAGGAGATGACCATGCTGAGCCCAAGGGAGGGGAGGAGTCAAATGTGTCATCTAAATCTAGCCTGATTTGAATTCCATTAACTTCTCTATCGCCAATTTGCTTGGGCTGTTAATAGTTCAGATTCTTGTAGAGAACGTAAGCTTGCAATAAATCTTTGTAACCATCTGAACTGCCTGGATCTCCTGATTTCCCTGGCACTTGAGGTCTGTTTGTGAGAATATGTAACACAGATTAGCAGAATTGGAAGGGACCTTGTAGGTCATCTACTCCAACCCCTTGCCCAAGCAGGAGACCCTACACTATTTCTGACCAATGGCCATCCAATCGGTTCAAGTAGCTGAGAGGAATGATTTTTCCTGTTCTCTGCTTCAGTCCACTGGTCCTGGGTGTAACCTGCAATCAAGATTTTGCAACTTAACACCTGTTGACTTTCTAAAGATTTTTGGACCACTTTTACTTCCAGTCCAGAGACATTTAGCTCTGCTCTTATCATGTGCTCCAAATAGTAGACTCCACTTGATTTGCTCAGGGTTCCTATTTCTTTCTTCTCAAGCAGGCGTTACTTTCTGCTTCCTGAAGATTACTTTGGTCCTGTTCAACACCCTTCATTTACCTTCTGTTCCAGAGAAGATTAAAATGTTTATGGAGATTCTCAGTCATCCAGGTCATGGTTGTCCTAAAAGTGCTTTTTCAGGAGGCAACTGGACTTTCTGGTTTTTCTTTGAAGATGTTCTGCTTCTCATCCAAGAAGCTTCTCCAGAGAAGTGAAATGTCTTCAAAGAAAAACCAGAAAGTCCAGTTGCCTCTTGAAAAAGCACCTTTGGGACAGAGAAGGTTAACTTTTCTCTGATTACTCTCCCCCCATCCAATATAGCTGTCATCCAGCTGTTTGTCTCTCCTGAAAACTCCGATGGCTGTTTCCAATCTCCATCTTTCAATCATCTTTCCCTTCTCCTTCCAGGTATTTTTGTCTCCTTCATCCCTTTCCAGATGATCTACTTCATGTCACATGTTTCAGTTATCTTTGAACTCCTTGTGTCAAGACAAAAGGTTTTTAAAATAGAAGAGGAGAGATTGGGAAATTCACCTGGCAGGTGAAGCTTGTATAGATTCTCCTTCTGGAGGTCAGACTTCCAAAATCACCAAAGATTTTGTTTTCTATACCACAAGGAAGAGATTACAATGCATCTTTGAGGTCACACAGCTTGCATTTGAAGTCACCATAAATGGGCTTTCCAGTTTGTTCAGGTGTCTAGGGTATTACAGTATATGTATATTGCCTCTCTAGCTGAGTGCTTCTGAACCTCAGTAACTTTAACCTATGTGGATTCCAACTCCCCAAATTCTCCAGTCAGAATAACAGAGTTGGAAGGGACCTTGGAGATCTTCTAGTCCAACCCGCTACCGTTTCAGGCAAATGGCTGTCCAATTTCTTCTGTGATGATGGACAACCCACAACTTTGGAAGGCAAGCTATTCAACTGATTAATTATTCTAACTCTCAGGAAATTTCTCCTTATTTCTAGATCAGTTCTCTCCTTGATTGGTTTCATCAATTGCTTCTTGACCTGCCTTCAGGTGCTTTGGAGAAAAGAGCTGTTGCTTTTTTTGTATGTACACTGAGAGCTTCTGCACTGGAGACAAATTTCTTGTGTGTCTAATCGCACTTGGCCGAATAAAATATTCTAGGTTGACCTCCCTTTCTTCGTGGCAGTTCCTCAAATATTGGAACACTGCTATCATGTCAACCCAGTCCTTCTTTTCATTAAACTTGACATACTCATACCCAGCAGGTGGCTGTGGATATAACATATGAGGGCACCATGCCACAGGCAATTATTTTATCCCCAGCAGCTTTTATGAAACCTACAAGTACAATAAAATGGTCAAATAGCCCAAGACTGCTGAATCTCATGGTATACTGGCATTTCAACCTTTCCCCTTTCATCCAAGGGTAGCTAGTGCCAATTGTGTCCCATCCTGAACTTCTCTTTAGCGCCTCAGTTGAAGGCTTAGCAATTACTTCTGCACATCTGCTAAACCCTATTTCTGATAATCTTGGTTAAATTTTTGAAATGGCTCTGTGTATTTTGCAAATTCCCCTTGTTTGGCTTACAGTTCAATCTATTGTGCAAACCCCAGAAAACTGGGTTAATTCAGTAACCAGGTTGAAACTCTGCTGTGTGAAGGCAACAGCTAGAAGCAATCAAAGGCAGGTTTTTAGAAGCCTAAGGGAAAATAATTGCCAAAAAGGCTGTTAATTAAAATATATTTCAGACAAGACTAAAAAACCGTATGTGTTGCTCACCAGGCATGAAATGGCACGTCTTTTAATGTAATCATCTAGCCTTCTGTGGCACTGCGGTCTGAGGAAATGGAAATTTAAAAATCTGACATGACTGCCAAAATCATTACATCTCAGCTTTTTGAAACATGAAACAAGTGCCTGGTTTTAATCCTTTTCAGGCACTTGACAGAACACAATCGGGCAGATTTCATTAGCAAGGTAAGCTCCACATACCTTTGGACATCGCAATTAAATTCAAGGAATCTGGGAGACTGAACAGACAGGACATGTGAGGGAAATGTTTCAAATGTTTTAGCTCTTGGATGTTCTGTAGGTCAGGGATATCACACTTGATTTCATTGAGGGCTGCATCAGGGTTGTGTTTGACTTTGGGGGCTGGGAGGGCATGGTCAGGGTGGGCATAGCCAGCTCGACGTCACTTGGGGGCGCCTGTGGTGGCCCAAGCACTCTGCCAGCAAAAATGGAGCTCGGAGACTGCAACAGCCTCCTGCAACACTCTGCCAGCGAAAAGGGAGCTTGGGCTCCCTATTCGCTGGCAGAGAAGGTTGCAGAAGGCCGTCGCAGCCTCCCAAGCTCTGTTTTTGCTGGCAGAGGCATCACGGGCCGGTCCTTCACTGTTTCCAGGGCAGCCCGGATCTGGCCTGCGGGCCTTGAGTTTGACACTCCTGCTGTAGATTCTCTTGAAGTGGGATATTCTCCTCAGAATAGCCCTGAAAAGGTAAAGATGTTCCCAAGGCTTGATCTTAACTGACCACATAGACACAAGATATCCATAGAGTTTTCCCCAGCATCAATATGGATCTAGCTTGCCACAGCTGTCTTCCAGGATATTTTTCAATTTCCTATTCCTGATGGTGTACCATCCACTTTTAGTTCTAGTCTGCTTAGTTTCTTTCAAGATCAGTCAAGGTTGTCTAAATGTTGGCACGTGCAGTGACTAATTAAATGTTTAGAATTACAGAAGCTGTATTTTGCATTAGCTTCTGACACATGGTGGTATTATAGATGCTTTTATTTTGGTACATTGAAAATATTCCTATTTAAGGACCATGGAGGCATATTTAATTGAGGGTTTCTAGAGACACAAGTCTTGTATTTATTTTCCTGAAGCTTTGATGGAAGCTATATCTAGACTCCCTCCAATCGGGTTTCAGGCCCGGGCACAGCACGGAGACGGCGTTGGTCGCGTTGGTGGATGATCTCTGGAGGGCCCGGGACAGGGGTTGTTCCTCTGTCCTGGTCCTGTTAGATCTCTCAGCGGCTTTTGATACTGTCGACCACAGTATCCTATTGCGACGGTTGGGGGGGTTGGGAGTGGGAGGCACCATTTTACAGTGGTTCTCCTCCTTCCTCTCCGACCGCTCACAATTTGTTTTGACAGGGGGGCAGAGGTCGACCCCGAGGCCCCTATTATATGGGGTGCCTCAGGGGTCTGTGCTCTCGCCCCTGCTGTTCAACATTTATGTGAAGCCGCTGGGTGAGATCATCCGTGGTTTCGGGGTGGAGTTCCATCAGTACGCTGATGACACTCAGCTGTACATCTCTACCCCGGGCCACCCCAACGAAGCCCTCGAAGTGATGACCCAGTGCCTGGAGGCCGTACGGAGTTGGATGGGTCTTAACAGGCTTCGTCTCAACCCGACCAAAACCGAGTGGCTGTGGTTTCCTGCGCCCAGATACAGCCAGCTTGTTCTGTCGCTGGCCGTGGGGGGAGAAATTTTGACCCCCATGGAAAGGGCTCGCAATCTAGGTGTCCTCCTGGACGTATGGCTGTCTTTAGAAGATCACATTACGGCCGTCGCCAGGGGGGCCTTTTGTCAGATTCGTCTGATTTACCAGTTGCAGCCCTTTCTGGATCTGGATGCACTTCGCACAGTCACTTCCACCCTCATCATCTCCCGCTTGGACTATTGCAATGCTCTCTACATGGGGCTCCCCTTGAAGAATGTCCGGAGGCTGCAGTTGGTCCAGAATGCGGCCGCGTGGGTGATCTTGGGAGCCCCTCAGAGCTCCCATGTAACACCGCTTCTCCGCGGGCTGCATTGGCTTCCTGTGGCCTTCCGGATCCGATTCAAGGTGGTATTGATCGTTTTCAAAGTGCTCCATGGCTTGGGACCTGGGTACTTACGGGATCGCCTGCTGCCGTCAACAGCCTCCCGCCGCCCAGTGCGCTCCCACAGGGTTGGCCTCCTCGGGGTTCCGCCGCCTGATCGTTGCCGGTTGGCGGCCCCGAGGGTGCGGGCCTTCTCTGTGGGGGCCCCCTCCCTGTGGAATGATTTGCCCCCGGAGATACGGGCCATTACCGACATTCAGACCTTCCGGCACGCAGTAAAGACCCTGTTCTTTCAACAGGCCGGCCTGGCCCAGTAACGGTTTTTTTTGGGTTTTAATAACTAGGTTTTTAAATTTTAAAAATTTCTAAATTTTAAATCTGTATTAGTTTTATATTTTAAATTGTATTTCGGCCTTGATGTAATTGTTTAATCTGTTTTTAATTGTATATATTGTTTGTTTTTAGTTGGCTGTGCACCGCCCCGAGTCCCTTTTTGGGAGAGGGGGCGGTATAGAAATTCAATAAATAAATAAATAAACAAGGGGACTAGGTACAATCCAACAATCACAAAGCATGTGGGTAAAAATGGCATAAAATTGTGAAAATCTTTATTCTTCTCTCAGCTGCTTCTGATCTGAATGTTTCTACATTTGGCCAGCAAGTTGTTCTCCCCACATAAATCTTTGTGCACAAATCCATACAAAGAGGCTTCATATGTTAAAAATATTTTAAAGTTGTGATAATGGATAAACATGTGATTTAAAAAATGATGGTAGAGAAGTCAGAATTTACCTGATCTGTTTGGTATAAATTAGACCATAATGTAAGCAAAAGTGAAGTTATGTTGTGTTAGCCTGACCAGTCGGGTATCTTCACTTCTTTGTTTTGCCTTTAAAAGGGTTTATAATAAAATGTGATCTCCCATTATTCTATATAATTTATAACAGGAACAGCCTTGACTGCAGAACTGTTTTCATAACAAAGTGAATGCAGTAAGAATTATTCCTTCTTGTCTCATAATGCTAGAATTCAAGGTCAGTGTATGAAACCAACACTTAGCACAAATCAAACCAAGCCAAACAATAAACTAAAAAAGAAAGAAAAGCATTTTTTCACAATATTAATTAGCATATGTTGTATCTGCCACAAGCTATGGGACTAGCTACTGATAGAGAAGGGTTTTAATTGGAAGGAACAAAATACATGGAGGATAAAGAAGACTATTTAGTTGGGTCCTCTGTGCTAAATTCTGTGCCAAAAATATTGAATGCATCTAGTTATATAAAGGTTTTCTTTTTTTACATAATTAATCCATAGAAAGCCCTTTGATGCTACTGCATGTAGTAATCACTCTGAAAAAATGAGTGTTGCCTTGTGCACGCCCACTTACAGAACCCTTTGAGAAGTAAATTGGTGAGCAGGGATATAGTAAGGTCTGGTTAAAAAAAATAAGTCAAGATGATAGACACAATGGTGCAATCAAAGCTCTGCCTGTTTTTTATGTGCAGTGCATGTTTTTTCTAAATGAACAGAGTTCAATTACATAATTAAGATCATGATTTTGACTTGTTGGATCATACAAAGAGACCCCTTACTAGTAAGACTACTCCTTCTGCTTCCTGCATCCACCACTGGAGGTTTTTAAGAAGAGTTTGGACAACCATTTTTCGGAAATGGTATAGGGTTTCCTGATTGAGCACAGGGTTGGACTAGAAGATCTCCAAGGTCCCTTCCAACTCTGTTATTCTGCTTAGCCCACTGAACTCTCTGGCAGGCACAATTTGCCTTTATCTTATTTTCTGAGAAGTTGGGGTCCAAAGAGTTGCTTTGGATAGTGAGATGGGCGATATATACATTTAATAAATAAATAAAATAGAAATCATGGTAAAGACTGAGCTTTGGTTATCATTATGTTATCCTATAAGAACTATGATGGCACAGTAGTTAGAATGCAGTATTGCAGGCTAACTCTGTCCACTGCCAGGAGTTCGAACCTGACTTGACTCAGCCTTCCATTCTTCTGAGGTCTGTAAAATGAGAAGCCAGATTGGTGGGGACAATAGGACTCTGTAAATCACTTAGAGAAGGCTGTAAAGCACTATGAAGTGGTATATAAGTCTAAGAGCCATGACAGATATCCTCTCCTTCCGGCGCGCAGTTAAGACCCTACTTTTTAAACAGGCTGGCCTGGCCCAGTAAGGGTTTAAGGGGTTTTAGTAAATAGGGTTTTTTAAATTTTAACTTATTTTTAAAATTTTTGGGATGCAGCCATACTCATGTTTAATTCGGTTTTAAACTCTATTTAATTTTGTATCTCTGTATTTTATGTATTTATTAGGCTGTACACCGCCCCGAGTCCCTTTTCGGAGAGGGAGCGGTATAGAAATACGATTATAAATAAATAAATAAATAAAAGTGCTTTTGCTAAGTGCTATCCTCTCAATTTTATTTTTTTGCCACTCAAGGTAGCATAATGTTCTGTCCTCACTACATGTTAGTCCATATGCAGCTCAACATGCAGTTAAACCTACCTATCCTTCAATAAAACAGACCATGTGCGTAGATCTAAATGCTTTATTGAAAGAACAGGATTTGGTGAAACTGGGGAAAATAGGGATACATACAATGACAATCAAATACAAGATAGACAGCATTAAGTTACTGCTGAACATAACAATTAATTATTTAAATCTCACCAGCGATGCTCTATGTGTGAGATGTGAATTTGTCCTTGGATAACCATGTGCCACAGATGGCTAGAATGCAACAACAGTATGTTGGACATATTTGTCCCTCCAGCTACTACGGTATATGGGTCTAGAGAGCAATAATAGTATATGAAAGCTATATGCTGGGACATGACACATAATGTTTTCTCTTTCCATATCAGTCCTGTGAAATGGGGTGGACTGATAAAGACTGTTCAGTCCCCGATTACCCTGCTGACTTCCATATCTAAGTGAGGACTACAACTTATGATCTCCTGTTTTTAGTTTGGCACTTTAAGCACTACACCAAACGGTGAATGCTGTTAATATTAGCATTGAAGAGAAAGTGGTTGAAGTGATAAATATTCTCAGAAAGTGTGTAAATGGTAAAGCTGTCAAGATAGACGGTGTAAAATGTGGATATAGTTTGCTTATAGAGTGGTTGTTTAACTTACTTAATACATCACATAACTGGCTATTTGAAGGATCAGACCTCTGCCTTGTTATTCAGTCCGTCACAATGGGAAGGCATGATATTTTGTGGGTCCTATCTAGGATGTTCAAGGGCCTTCTTGATGGTGGGTCCCTTCTCTATGGAACATCATTCTCCCTGAGGTACAATTGGCCCCCACCCTGTTGCTTTTCCGAAAGACCATGAAGTCATGGTCTTGTCAATGGGCCTGAGGGCCATGAATGGAGATGGGAGATGATCAAGTGTTTGATTTGATTGTGTTGTTTCTGCCATGGGCGGAGAGGGGTGGGATTCCATGGGTTTTTAATGTTGTGGGTTTTTAACATTGTAAGCTGCCCAGAGTCACCTGTGTGTGAGCTGGTTGGCCATATAAATCTGTATAATAATTAAATACCTAAAGATTGCATCAGTGCCTGACAATAAGAGAATAAGATTATTTGTCCTCTGCCTAAAATCCAAACTAGCAAAAGTAAATGCAAACACTTTAGGGAGATAGTATTCCAAAGCAGAATAACAGAATTATAGAGGTGGAAGGGACTTTGGAGCCCCCTCATTTGAGAGAATTCTGATATAAAAGGTATATACAAGAGGTGATAATGAGCAGGATTTGCAAGTACAGTGTGGTTTTATGCCAAGGAGGGGGTTTATTGTAGAGATTTTTTTGCCCTTCCGCATGCCATTGAGAAGTGCATGGCCATGAGAAAGAAAGTTTATTGTACATTTGTTGAAGTCAAGCAATAATATGAAAAGTTGAAGGTTAGTTATTGAAAGCTAGAAGAGATGTATATGAAGGAAGGAAAACATACAAGAATAAATCAAATCGCTTTTATAAATGGTTCCACAATGATCTGGAAGTAAAGCAAAGATGTGTAATATCCCCTTGGTTGTTTAACATATAAGAAGTGCTGGTGGTGATATTGGAGGTGCATTGGTTGGAAATGAGAATGTATTTGTACTTTCCTATGCAGATGGTACTGTGTTGCTGGCAGGAAACCCAAATCATTTGGAGGGAATGTTAGATAGATTGCATGATGGCAACAGGGAGTACGGATTTGAACATTAATGTGTCAAGGACTAAAATAGTTTGACATGGAAAATGGACTGATTATTTATACCTTATACAAAAAAGAACGAAAAATAGAGCCAGTGGATGGATTTGTGTTCCTTAATGGAATGTTTACTAAAGATGAGAAAACGTATGGAGAAATGGTAAGAAATGCAAATATTCTTGGAAAAGTACTCCTTCGTTTGTTATTGGTGACAAGTAATGAATATCCGTGAAAAGGAATGAAAATTCTGGGTATAACACGTTTCTTCTGTCCACTTTTTTATAGGGGAGCGAGCATTGGGTGTGGCAGGAAGAACACAATAGTATATTGAATGCTTTTGGAATGGAATGCTTAACAAAGTGGCTGCGCTAAAGCTAGAAGAAATAAGGCCAAGAGTGTGGATTGAATACAAAAGTACATAAACAAGTACAAACTGAATATGCTGGGCTAGTTTAGCTGCACAGAAAAAGTGGATGAAAATTGAATCACAAAATGAATACATAAAGTCACACCAGAAATTGCTCTTTTGTGGAATATGAAAAGAAGAGAAAATGCTTGGATACATGGAAACCAAACCAATTAATATTATTCAGTTATCTTTTTTTTTTTTAAGTGCGTTTGTGGGTAAAATTGACTTCATGGGCTGTGGTGGCACAGTGCTTAGAATGCAGTATTGCAAGCTAACTCTGCCCACTGCCAGGAGTTTGATCCTGACAAGCTCACCATTGACAGCCTTCCGTCCTTCCACGGTTGGTAAAATGAGGACCCAAGTTGTTGGGGGCAATAAGCTGACTCTGTAAACAGCTTAGAGAGGACTGTAAAACACTGTAAAGCAGTATATAAGTCTAAGTGCTATTGCTATTTTCATCCCTGGTATCACCTATCTTGTTCTAGACTTGCCTTCTGGCAATGTAGGTTTTTTTCCTGCTGGTTTACTACTCAAAAGTGGCCGTTCAGATCAAGCTGCATTTATTTATTTCTCTGATTTTTATCCCGCTTTGGTTACTTTATAAGTAACTCAAGGCAATGAACAAAACAGTACTTTTTCCTCCTCCTAGTTTCCCCGCAAGACAACTCTGTAAGGTGTATTGGGCTGAGAGAGAGTGATTGACTCACAGTCACTCTACTCTATTGGCTTTCATGTCAAAGATGGGACTAGAACTCATGGTCTCCTTGTTTCTAGCCTGGTGCCTTAACCACTAGACCAAACTGTCTCTCAAATTAACTCTTAAAGTCTCTGTGATCAAAGCCACAGTGTGACTGTGTGGCTATGCTGATAGAAGTTGAAATGTAACACTATCTGGATAGTTTGCAGATTCTCCATCTGTCATTAAAAATGCCAGCATGGAAAACCATTTTTAAAAGATGTTGGCTTCTAGCACCAAAATATTTTGTGTTCCTATCTGCGGACTGGAATCCTTCAGTGCCAGTATTGGATTCAGGGGTAGGAATCCTCGAGTTCTGTTCAAATACAAATACTGTTTCCCCTTGAAAGATGTTTTGTTAGGAGTTATAAATATGCAGCCACTATCTCTGTTGTACCATGAGCGGCTGATTGAAGGACACAATCTGCATGCATTTAGGAGGGTTAATGAAGGTGTTTGCGTATTAATAGCTCTAATTTTTCCTCTGAGGCTGGAGTTCAGGGAGGGCAAGCTAAGTCCTCCCTTGTGCAGCTGCTTCCAGCACTTGAGTGGTGAAAGGTGCCAGTTAGTGGACCATTCTCCATGGCTTCTTCTAGCCCCAGAGATAATCTGAGCCTCAGCCATTTGGTGATCAAAATGAGGCCCCTGGATATAGAAGAGGAGGCCGTGTAGCCAATAATGCTTTGATAATAAGGTAGCGAAAAATGTTTAGAATGGGGTTGCCTCGGGCCAGATTCTTTGGAACTGGAGGACTCTTTTGCATTGGAGGATAGATAACCAGGGACCTCAGGGACAAATGTACATGTTCTCCCCCGTGTTCCTCCATTTTGTGATTTCTTGAAGCCCCGTTTGATCCCAGTTGTCCAAAATCAATGATGACGTTGTCTGACATTCTGAAGTGAGTAAAGAGTCCCATGCGGATTTTATTCTGCTATAAGAGGTGATGCTAATCTCCATTTCAAGGCCATTGAGCCAATGCTGTCTGAAGACATTTCTGCGGTCATGAGGCCAACATGATGTCACAGAGCGCTGTTACCTTCCCACCAAAGTGGTAGATATTTATCTACTTGCATTTTGAGCTGCTAGGTTGGCAAGAGCTGGGATAAGGACGGGAGCTCACTCTGTTGTGTAGAGCTCGGGTCTCAAACCTGGGCTGACATCTCTCTAGTTGGCAATCCCATCTTCTTAACTGCTGAGCCACCAGGCTTCCCCCATTTTCTGAAGTGGGAAATCTACCAAATTGTAGGGTAAGCCCCTGAAACCCAATTTTCCTAATTTTAAAAAGACTCAACACTTAACCTTTAACCGGAGGGGGTGGGGAACCACACGAAAATCATTTCTCCTCTCTGCCTCAGCCCCAAACTGTATGATGAACTCCACCCTTCTGGAGGGCATTCATGATTGGGGAACACTTATGTTGAAATATATAAATTGAATCTGTCCGTTTAGTCCAGTCCTCTAGATAACAGCTTCTGAATGTCCTTCCTCTGTATGAGATACAACTTTTGAGGGCAAGTTGTTCCATTGGTTGATTGTTCTCATTATCAGAAAGTTTCTAGTTGTAAGTCAAGGACTACCATATACAGCCATCCATCTTAAATATGTGATTGGAGTGGGCTCACACTAAAATAAATAAAATACATGTAAAAATGGAAACATACAGCAGCCAAGCATCGTAAAAACCACCATCAGCAAGACCAAGAGGCCGGTTCCAACATACCAACATAGTTTAATGAAAAGAAGGACTAGGGGAGACAGCAGTGATAGAGTTCCAATATCTCAGGTATTGCCACAAAGAAGAGGGTGTCAAGCTATTCTCCAAAGCACCTGAGGGCAGGACAAGAAGCAATGGGTGGAAACTAATCAAGGAGAGAATCAGCTTAGAACTAAGGAGAAAGTTCCTGCCAGTTAGAACAATTAACCAGTGGAACAACTTGCCTCCAGAGATTGTGAATGCTCCAACACTGAAAGTTTTTAAAAAGATGTTGGATAACCATTTGTCTGAAGTGGTGTAGGGTTTCCTGCCTAGGCAGGGGGTTGGACTAGAAGACCTATAAGGTCCCTTCCAACTTTGTTATTCTATTCTATTCTACCCTTGGAGTTCCAGGCCCAGGCACGATGTTTCAAGGCATACGGAAGGCCAACAGGATTCTGGCCATTCTAATTTCAGACAAAATGATGTTCCATAGGATCGGTGCCATGGCAGAAGAGACTCCTTCTTGGCCTTGCCAGCCAACACAGTTTAGCTGATGGGATCCAGAGCATGCCCCACCTGTCAGCCCTACTAGGACAGGTAGGAAACATTGGGAAGATTAACTGTGGGTGTCTGCCCATGAAGTAGACTTCAAGGTCTAAATAGTTGGCATTCATTCTCAAATAACAGACAAGGCCAACTGTTTCCAAAACAATCTGAACAATTGGTATTATTTACGTCAGTACTATTAATTTACATTATTTGCATCATTACATAGTTGACTTCACTTTATATAAGCTCAAGGAAATCATATAATTAAACGATATGCTATTGATATGAATGGATGCAAATGAAGTTCTATCAAATTGGATTTAATGCACATTTAGGTGTAACAGATATTCCTTCTTTCAGCTGATCCATAAAATTGAGAATTTTTTATATACAGAAAATGAGTTTCGTTGTTCAGAATTTCCAAACTGGCCTGGGAAATTTGGGACTTGTGGTCTTAAGATACTTGATGAGTGCTACTTTAATCAGATGGTGTTGTTATGAAAGGTTAACAGTATGATGGTAGAAGTAAATGGATTAGCCTTTTCCTGTAGAAGGAAGAATTTGGAATGGAAGAATAGTAAACATATAATAAGCATGCGTGGGATAAAGTTAGGATGTTGGATCTGGACTGAAGAAATTTGATGTTTGTTCTGCTTCAGTCAAGGGAGTTTATTAGATAACTTTGGGCCAGACTCTGTCTCTCAGCCTATCCTACAGCATTGTTGTCTTAAGATAAATCAGAATATAGTGGATGCTCACTTCCTTGGACTCTTATTCAAGGAGGCCAAGAAAGTGAGCACCCGCTTATTCTCTAAATTTTTTTAATACAACAATGTCTTAAGAACAAAATTTGTTGTTTTTCTTAAGACAACAAAGGCTTAAGACAACAATGGCTTAACAACAATAAGCTCTTAAGACAACTTATTTAAGTCTAAATAAATTCCCTTCTTTTTTTTAAAAAAAATATAACATTCAATATTCTTTCCACCATGGCAACTTTAAGATGAGTGGACTTTAATTCCCAGCTTGCTGGCTGGGGAATTTGGGGAGTTGAAATCCACACATCTTAAATTTGCCAGGGTTGAGAAACGCTGTCCTGTTCTAACACATGATGCTTGTAGGGTATAACACAAACATTGCATCAGATCATACGGTAACTCACTATTAAGTATCACTTAAGGCCTGGAGGAAATTCTTCAATTGATGGAAAGGGTCAAAACGATTCCAGGATTAGATTTACTTATTACACACTTTGTAGGACAGAAGTGGGGAACTATGGCCCCTTTATGACTTGTAGACTTCAACTCCCAGAATTCCTGAGCCAGCCATGCTGGCTCAGGAATTCTGGCTGTTGAAGTCCACAAGTCATAAAGAGGCCATAGTTCCCCACCCTCTTTCTAGAGGATAGGGAGTATATAAAAGATGGTCAATAATAACACAACGTCTTCATGTTACTTTTTTATCCCTTGTTCTCCAGCTCAGGCTAAAGTCCCCCCTACAAGCTCAGAAGCTCCAGAGGCCTCCCAGCCTCCTGTCGCTGCTGTTCTTCCAGTCAGTTACAATCTTTCCAACACTCGCTTGGCATTCTTCCTGAGAGAGACGCGGACGGTACCAAGAGGAAGCAATACCCTTGGCTTGTCCCGGTCGGAGCCTTTTGTTGTGTTTCAAACCAAGAAACTACCTGTGCTTAACATCTCTCTGGGACCCTTCAACTCAGGGCTGGTGCTACCCAAGGAGCTGCTGCAGCCCTCAAGCACTCTGGAGATACCAGAACGCCTGACAGTGAATTGGAAAGTACGGGCCTTCATCGTTGGCACACGGGTGCCAGCCAACCAACCCACAGCCCAGGTGTTATTTTATGTAGCCGGACGTGACTGGGATGATTTTGACGTGACCGAGCGGTTGCCCTGTGTGCGACTCCATGCCTTCCGTGAGGCCCATGAGGTTCGGGCCTCTTGCCGCCTCCGGGACATCCTGGCCAACTGCCTAGCCCAAGCAGAGCTGCCTCAAGCTTGGTTTGGACCTGCTGCCGTCCCCCTGGGGCGGAGGAAAGTGGTGGAGGACATTGAACCAGCTGGAGATGTACAGCAAGCAGAACTCTATTACACGCTTCATGCCCCCGATGCAACGGGGGAGTGTGGGAGCGAGCCAATGGGACGGAGAGGCGGGGCCGGAGCACGGATCGAAGGTCCCACCCAACACCCTCTGCTGCGCATCGGCAGCTTGAGGCTGGTTCAGCCACCGGCCACCCAGCCCTTGCAGGAACAGCGTCTGGATGACAGCATCTTCATCCGGTTACCTGAGAAACCCCTCAAACCAGGCGAGGTGCTAAGTGTCACCCTCTACCTGATGAGCAACTCAACGGTTGAGCACTTCATGCTTAGGTAAGCACTGCCTGCAGGGGCCAGGGTTGTTAATGGGTCCAGAACAAGCACAGCTCTCCATCGCTGTTGGCACGGTGGCATCAAGCCCTGAACACAGAAACCAGATCACCTAGGCTTTAGTAAGGAGTTTTAGGGAAACAATTCATTTTGGAATCGATAGAAAAGAATATCTATAGCTATAAGGAGTCCTTGGTGCTCGCTCAGGTGCTAGCACTGATGAGATTACCTAGTTTGGTAAGAAAACCCCTACAAGAAAACAACCAGACACAGATAGCGCCAAGAACCCCTCATTTTGAAATCCTGGAAAACTGCCGTCGAAGCTCCAGCCTTCTTTTATTAGTGAATTCATTAAAGCAGAATCTCTTTTGAGTGTTTGAATCTGTTTTCCTGTGCTTTTTGCAAGCTGTCGTTTATAAATTACTATCAAAGCCATTTCCCATCTGTTGCTTGTTTATGTCTAGTTTCTGCCTTTCCTTTCTGAGTCTCCTTGCAACCTCTCACAGAAGCATTGTGGAAAGGTGCGGAAGGTTCTTATACGCTGCCTTCTAACAAAGTCACTATCTTGTAGACCAAAAATGAATAATCTGGAGCCTGGATGTTTTAGGTAGCAGGTGGGAGGAGAAAAGTGCCAAAAAGTATTTTGCAGCTGTGCTGTGCAGATTCTGCTCTTTGTCTTTTGCTACTTTTGCTAAATAAGTCAACTTTCTTCAGTACCTAATATAGTTTCTATGACATTTAGGGATTCGCTTAGCCCAACGTGGAAGGCAGTGTAGGCCAAGAACAACAAAAACAATTCATATTCTAAAGACAGAAATTCATAAGTAGATGAAGATAGATTATATTATTTATTCATGTTTACTCCTGTGACAGTGTTGGACTTTTGGCAAGAATTTATCTTCAAGTTTTCCCCATCTGGATACTCAAATGTGGTTAGGGTCTTTGTTTTTGTTTGATTCATGGGTTAGTTTATAGATACCCCAGTTTCCCCATCAAATAAAGCATGCAGAAGTTTGTTACAAATGTTAAAAATTCTAAACAAATAAACTATAAGGCACTATAAGCTGTGAATTTAACAGTGGACATGAGCATCCTAAATGATACTGTGATTTTATCTCTTTCCAATCCTGAAAAAAACCAAATCTGATGCATAAGAAGTAGGAGGGTGTTCCAATAATTGGGTGCCCTATATGGGGTTGCAGAAATCCAGATGACCACTTGAGGACAGCAAAGGCATGTATAGATAATCCTCGACTTAAGGCCAGTGGTTTAGCTTGTAACCTGATTCTGAAGTTCTAATGGCTGCCCCAAACTTTCGTGATCACATGACCACATGGCAGGCACTCAGCAACCAGCTTGCATTTATGTCCATTTGCAGCATCCCACAGTCACATGGCCACATTTTACAACAATTTTACTGAAAATTGGCATTTATTTCTGGTTTTTGGCCATACCAGCCCATAGCAAATCATTGGTTCTCTTAATGATCATAGCATTCATTTAATGATCACTACAATAAATGATAAAATCGGTCAGACCATCATAATTTTTGACCGTGATGGGCAGACTCCATTATGGTCGTAAATTGAAGACTACCTGTAGATTGCCATCCTTGTGTCAATCCTGGGATGGTGGTAGTTCTTTCCAAGAATTCAGGTGCTGTAACAACAATGGCCCCTACCTCTTATAGAAGCATAACCACCCACCTTCTCCGAGTGGGGTTTTCTTTTCAATTTAATAAGGTGATGCAGTTGAGTGTTACGCCCAAGGAAATGCAGAGGGAGAGAATGGAGGGACCTAACTTGAGGGCCCTTGAGAAAAAGATGTTGCTCTCTCTTTCTTGTTGCTTGGCAGGGTGAAGGCCAAAAAAGGGGTGAACCTCCTCAAAACCAGATCCAGTCACCACGAGTGGCTTGTGAATTCAGAATTTCAGACAGGCAGCAAACACTCCACTTCAACTGTCGAAGTTGCATGGATTGGTGGGATTTTGCCCAGGTAAGTCTCTGGATTTTAAGATTCTGCTCTGTTTACCCATTTTCTGAGTTGCAAGATCTTAGAAAATGTGCCCCCGCTTTCCCACCCGCTCCCAAAATGTAAGCATATTTGTAATTCAGGATGAAAAGGATTTCAAGGAGTCTTTTGGGGAATCGAAGCCCCAGCAGCTCCTGTGAGCAGAAGTTCAGTATGTCGGGAAGTTGTTGATTTGGGGAAGGGGCAAAATTTAGTACTTCCCCTGAGATGAAGGCAAGGCTGATGCTTCAAGACTTGGGACTTTCTCTGAGATTTGTGGAAACTAGGGCAAGCCCCACCCTACAGCCTGAGTAGAGCTTTAAAAAATAATAAAGCTATCTCTGATAGAATGTGAAACCTAAGGCATGGATCAAAAGCAGGGTTTCTCTGTAGGAGAAATCTTCTTGGAGATGACTGAAAAGTCTTTGTAGTGGGGCTTGTTTCATGCTGAGTTCTTCAAGGAGGAAAGAGCCCAGATGAATAGCTTCAATTTCTCTGACTCTGAGATATATGGAAATGAAAGCTGGGAAGCTGGTAGGGAGGAGACGGACAGCGTTGATGCTAAGCAGACCTCTAAAACACCCAGCCTAGAATTAGCATCTGGTTTTGCAAGCACCAAAGTTAAAATATAGGCTATTTGTGGAGGGAGATGAGTAGTTACACGATACAAAAGTCAGATGCAGAAATAATCTGGCCCTGTCGTTTGTCACATCTATTTTGGAGACTAAAAGGGAGCCTTAGCGATCCACTCAGCTTCTACAGTGAATAGATCTTAGGGATGGGGTTTTTGGGGGGGATTTGGGAATATGCAGAGAGATCTCAGTTTGAATCTCTGATGTATTGAATGGTGAGGGTGGTAGGGTATAGAGTAGGGGCGTCAAACTCACATCATCACATTGTCATCATGTGACATACTGCAACTTTCCCCCCTTAGCTAAACTGGAGGTGGTTGTGGCCAGAGTGTGATGCATTGAGGCCCGCAGGCCGTGAGTTTGACACTCCTGGCATAGAGTTTTCCCTATTGGTTTGGACTGGGCTCCTCTCCTTCCAGCCCAGCTCCCTGAATAATGTCTGGCAAATTACTGTTTACTGTTTCTCAATTCAGCCTACTCCATCAAATAATAAAGTGGCCACAGAACCAGCTATACGATCTTGGGTCTTAAGAGAAAAGGTAGGTTATAAACTGAAATAACAGTAATAAGTGTAAGCATAATAATAATCATCACAATAACAAAACTACCAGCAAGGAGGAAGAAGAGGACGCAAATTGCACTCAGTGCGTAGACCTCAATGGAACTACATATACAAGGAGGGAAGTAAGCAGTGGGGTATGCCAAGGTTGCATTTTAGGCCCTGTATTCTTCAACTTCATAAACAATTTAGATGAAGGGCTAGAAGGGGAACTTGTCAAACAGAAGTAACCAACACCCCAGAAGATAGCCTCAAGATTCAGGTGGCTCTTGACAAACTTGGACATGGAGCCCTATCTAATAAAATAAAATTCAGTGTAAAGAAAAATAAGGTTTTACACTTAGGCAAGAAAAACCAAATGTACAGGTACAGAATAGGTGAAATCTGGCTCAATAGCAGTCACTGTGAGAGGGATCTCGGAGTCCTAGTGGACAGTTACATAAATATGAGCCAGCAGTGTGCAGCAGCAGCCAAAAAAGCCAATGCAATCCTAGGTTGCATTAATAGAGGGACAGAATGAAGATCATGTGAAGTATGAGTACCACTTTATAAAGTCTTAGTAACACCACACTTTATAAAGCCTTAGAAGACTACACTCAGAATACTGCATCCAATTTTGGCCACCATATTATACCAAAAAATATGGCAGAAAAGAGCAACAAAAATGATTAGAAGGCTGGAAAGTAAAAATAATATGAAGAATTGGGTTTGTCTAGTCTTGTGAAAAGAAGGACTGGGGTGACATGATAGCAGTGTTCCATTATTTGAAGGGCTGCCACAAAGAAGAGTGGTTCAACTTATTTTCCAAAGTACCAGAAGACAAGACAAGAAACAATGGATAGAAACTAATCAAGGACAGAAACAACCTAGAACAGTGTTGGTGAATCTTTTCAGCACTGAGTGCCGAAATGGGAGCGCACACATGTGTGTGGGAGCACTGATAACTGGAAGAGCAGCTCCCCGGTGCCTGCACGTGGAAGCACCGGAAACTGAAAGTTGAGCTTCCTGGCGTGGTGTGGCGTAGCGTGGTGTGGCGTGGCGTGCCAGGGAGCTGAGCTTCCAGTTTCCAGCACGCGGATGTGCGCCAGCCACCTGGTCTTCCGGTTTTTGGTGCGCATGCACGCACAAAGACCAGCTGGCTGATATGTATGCACATGCTGGAAACCAGGTTCAGCTTCCCAGCATGCACTCCAGCCAGCTACTCTTCCATTTTCCAGCCTTCCCATCTGAACGAACACCAGCTGGCTGGCACGCATGTGCTCACTGGAACCCAGAAGAGCAATGGATGACCGCTGGTGTGCCCGGAGAGATGGCTCTTTGTGCTACTTCCGGCATGCATGCCATACGTTCACCATCACAGATCTAGAACTAAGGAGAAGTTTCCTAACTGTGAGAACAATTAACCAGTGGAATGGCTTCCCTTCAGAAGTTGTGGATGCTTCATCACTGGCGGTTTTTAAGAAGAGATTGGGCAGCTGTTTGTTTGAAATTGTATGGGGTCTCCTGTTTCAGCGGAAGGTTAGTTAGAAGACCTCCAAGGTCCCTTCCAATGCTGTTATTTTGTAAAGGAGGAGGAGAAGAGAATTTTTATTTCCTTGTGTTGTGACTATAGGGTCTGTGAAACTGAAACTATGGTGTGTTGTAATTGAATAGACGAAGCATTTTCTTGTTGCTGCTATTCTACAGACTTGGGAGATTTGCTGTGATACTGGTCCAGCCCATGCCACAATTTATGTTCATTAGGTATTTTTAGCTGTAACGAGATGAAGAGGTTGGCCATGAACCAGCAGGAATCTGGCTGGCTCTCTCTCTCGGGCTGCAGATTAAATTCAGCCTTGAAAGGTTAAAGTGGGCGATGAATTTAAAGTGATTACCATCACCTTTTAAGAAAACATCCTGATCAAACCTTACAGCAGTGGGAAAGAAAATGACTTTGGAGTACTGGTTTTCAAATCTCTTAGCCTTGCTCCTTTTTAGAAGTTTGAACATCAAAGCTTTTGATTGTCGTGACATTTCAATTCTCAGCATCAGTTCCACTGCTGAGATCAGATGATACTTTCTGAGAGGAGGCTGAACAGAGAAGTGGAGGGAGTGCCTGTGCTCCTCATTGGGCTTCTGTTCCTCAGAGGAATCTGGACATAACATGTAAATTTTCTGGATTTTAAAATGTTGTAAAGCTTATCCTATACAAAAGATTTAAGTGAGCAGCACACGTCATTCTCATTACATGTGTAAACTAGTTTTTAAATCTATTCATTTTCTGAGTCCATAGAATACATTGAACCATAAACTGACCAAGCAGACTAGATTTGAACAGAACAAGATTGACCCTAGACAAACTTAGCATGAACTGCAAATGAAGCCAGAAGGTCTTTTAATCTGAGCTGATTAACCTTGTCTGGACACAGCTTAGATTTTGTCTGCATTTGGCCCCCACTATTTCCCTCTGGACTTTCCCTGGTTCTAGGGGGGAGACGGAAAATGTAATCCTGCTGGATTACATCAAAGGTTTTCTATCCTATATTGCCTTATTTTCCACAAAAGAGAACTGGATATCTCCACTAACAAAGTCAGGAGGCAATGCTGACTTTCTGTGGCTTCCCCAAACCAAGATCTGTTTGAGGATATGGCAGAGATAAAGAGTCTCTGGACAGAGAGTTTCATTCTTTACCATCATGGCTAATAAAATTGAGCCCATCTGAATCAAATCAAATGTTCATTTTATCCAATTTCTTCTTTATTGACTTTGATTAATCTGCATCCTGGAAGCTCAAACAGAGGGTGTGTAGGCAATGACCAACCTCTATTGTATCTATGTATGCAGATGTGTGGACTTCAACTCCCAGAATTCTCCAGCCACCATCCTGGTTGGGGAATTCTGGGAATTGAAATCTGCATTTGAAATAGCTAAGACAGAGAAACACTAGTCTAGTGTCTAATATTTAATTGTACATGAATCTTCCTCTAAAAAGGAGATGGGTTGTTTCTAAATACAATAAATAAATATAAATATTTTTATTTCCACTAGATGGTTTGATTGCTAGGTATTACAACAGGGAGCACTATAAGAGTAAGACAGTATTATGTGCAGGAAACCTGGTGAGGAAAGTTTGGACCATCCTCATCAAGCCATAACGTTCATTGGATAAATTTAGGCTTTCTTTCCCAAGCTAATGATTTTCAAACATGCTGAATTACAGCTCTCCTACCCAGCAGGAGAATGATGGCAGTTAAGGAAGAAATTACTTTCTCTGTGAGGAAGCTCAATGCCCCTGAATGGTAGAAACGGGACATGAAAGTAAATTATATACAGAGAAGGGCTTCTTTGGAATATGGAATTCCATTTAGCTGTTAACGGATTAACAGAGCTTTCCCCTTCTCCATATATTTTGATCTAATCCTTCTTTAAGCCAGCTGAAACACAGGCTACAACACCTTTCAGAATGCTTAGCAGAGAACCCTTCTGTTGCTTTATCCCTTGTTATGTCGTTTTCTAGTATGACATTTTATTCTATGCAGCAATGTAGGGACACCTGCAGTGTTCTATGATTTGCTGATACGGTGGATGTTACGTTCACTTGCAACTCTTTTGTCTTTCTGGATTGGCAGAGAGCACCCCTCATAAGCCTGGCACCTGCCAGGTAGGATTTGGGATGGCTGGATGTTTTGGAAGAGAGGGAGCATCAGCTTGGAGAAGACTGATACAAAGAATAATGCCTTTACAAAAAGCACTTTCTGTGTAGGCAGAACAAAGTGCCTTTAGGAGTTGCTGATTAGTGGACTGGAGGCTGAAACATATAAAGAACAATTGCTGGAATTGGCATGTCTAGTCTAATGAAAAGAAGAACTAGGGGTGCCATGATAGCAGTGCACCAATATCTCAGGGGCTGCAACAAAGAAGAGTGAGTCAAGCTATTCTCCAGAGCACCTGAAGGCAGGACAAGAAGCAATGGGTGGAAACTAATCAAGTAGAGAATCAGCTTAGAACTAAGGAGAAAGTTTCTGCCAGTTAGAACAATTATAGGTAATCCTTGACTTACGATCACAATTGAGTCCAACGTTTATGAGCAATTTGTTAAGTGACTTTTGCTCCATTTTACTTTTTTTTTGCCAGTTTTTTAAGTGAATCACTGCAGTCGTTAAGTTAGTAACACGGCTGTTAAGTGAATTTGGCGTCCCCATTGATTTTGCTTTTCAAAAGGTCGCAAAAGATTATCATATGAACCCAAGACACTGCAGTGTCATAACTACATGCTTGTAGCCATGCATCTAAATTTTGATCATGTTACTACAGGGATGCTGGAACGGTTGTATGCATGAAAAAAAGTCACTTTTTTCAGTGACATTGTAACTTTTAACGGTCACTAAATGAACTGTTGTAAGTCAAGGACTACCTGTAATCAATGGAACAAGTTGCCTCCAGACGTTGTGGATGGTCCAACATGGAGGTTTTTAAGAAGAGGTTGGACAACCATTTATCTGAAATGTTATAGGGTTTCCTGCTTGAGCAGGACTAGATGGTGGCTAACTTTTTTGGGCTCCTGTGCCAAAAATTTGCATGCCAGTACCCAGAAGGCAATGTGCGCCCCCCATGTCCCCTATGCATGCTCGCGCAATCCCACCCACCCCCACCACCCCCTTACCTGCACTGCACCTCACAGCTGATTTTCGGCCAGTTTGAGGCCTTTTTCGGCCTCCCAGAGACTTGAGGAAGGCTTCTGCAGGCTTCTACAAGCTTTGTAGGCCAAAATCTAGCCCCATTTTGTCACTTCCTCCATTTTCGAAAAAAATGGAAGTGACAAAATGGGGCTAGATTTCAGCCTACAAAGCTTGTAGAAGCCTGCAGAAGCCTTCCTCAAGCCTTTGGGAGGCCGAAAAAGGCCTCAAGCCAGCCGAAAATCAGCTATGAGGCGTGCACATGCACAGTGAGTTAAGTTTGCCTGCAGCTCACGTGCCGGCACAAATGGCTCTGTGAGCCACCTGTGGCACGCGTGCCATAGGTTCACCATTACAGGACTAGAAGGACCTCCAAGGTCTCTTCCAACTCTGTTTTTTTGCTATTAAAGTCTGTGTAGGTTAAAATAATAGTAATAGTAATAATAATAGTCTGACAATAGATAGGATTAGCCTTTTGAGCAAATTACAAGAATAGAAAAGCAAATGCTTCCCATTCGCTCCCCTCCCTCTACCACTGCCTCATTTATGGCAGTGATAATGGCCGTGTGCAACACTTCCCTATCAGTGCGATGTTCTTGGCGAATGGCCTTCCCACATCAATTACACCCTTATATAGGGCAGATTCATTACTCTGGCACTATAGGGATGGGAGCATACTTGGATTGTGAATCTGTAGTTTCCCCACATGTAAATTGTGTGGTGCTGGGTTGTAAACAGCTGGGCTGGATGTGCCCCCTTTCTCCCATTGATTAGCTAATTGCCTAACCCGAGGGTCTTCAAACTTGGCAAGTTTAAGATTTGTGGACTTCAACTCCCACAATTCCTGAGCTAACATGACTGGAGGAGGAATTCTGGGAGTTGAAGTCTACAAGTCTTAAAGGTGTCAAGTTTGAAGACCCCTGACCTAACCAATCCAGGATGTTTCCTCTTGTAAGCAATTTTATTTTCTTTTGTAAGAACCATTTATCTTGGCTCTTCTCATCCCTGGAATTCTCTTCAAACATGCTGCCATTTCTTTCTTCTATAATGTGTCCTCAGAATTTCAATTCTCCCTGAGTCTTTTGACTTAAATTTTTAGAGTCTCTTTTCCATGTTTAGTTCAGATGATAAATCAATACTTAGTGTTCACCAGAACTTCTGATTGACTAGTTGCCATTAACCCCTTCCTTCCTTCCTTCCTTCCTTCCTTCCTTCCTTCCTTCCTTCCTTCCTTCCTTCCTTCCTTCCTTCCTTCCTTCCTTCCTTCCTTCCTTCCTTCCTTCCTTCCTTCCTTTTATTTATAAGCATCCATTTTTAGATCAACAAAGCCCACTTCTCATGATCAAAGGCAGCAACTAGGTCCATCCGGGAATGTATCCTGCCACCTTTGCTTCAGTTTACAATAAAATAAATACAATAGGTAAAATTCAAAATGATACACATAGCAGCTGGGTATCCTCCAAACAATTATCTCATCCCACGCATGCTGGCAGAGCAGGCATGCTAAGGACCCGTCAATCAAGGAATTCTGACTGGTGGGATCCGAGAGAAGTTCCCTTTCTGCTGTGGTTCCTGTCTTTTGGAATATCATACTCCACCCCTCCCTGAGGGGAGATCTGTACTCACCCTACTGACCTTCCATAAAGGCCTGAAGACCTGGCTCTGACAGTTGGTCCAGGGCCCCAATGCGGGGGGGGGGGGGGGGTTTTGCACCATTTTGGAGGTGGCTGTTGGATTAAGAAAAGATCTCATCTCCTTCTGTGTACTTCGCGCTCCCCTTCTCCCCATCTTTTAACTGTACTTACTGTTGTTGTTATTTATTATTTTAAGATTTACCAATTTGAATGTTTGGAAGATGCCCAGAATCATCTCTAGATAAGATGGGCAGTAAATAAATAAGAGTGAACAAGCAAGCGAGCAAACGATGAGTCCAGGAGGATTATATTGTGTACCAATCTTTCCAGGGCAAAGCCATCCCATCCTATTTTTTATCTATAGATTTGTCCAATCCCAATTCGTTATCATTTTAAATTAGAGGATGTTGTATATTGTGGTGATGGGTTCCGTATCAACCCATGGATTCCATGGGTTGATTGCTCTCCCTGTCAGGAAGTTTCTCCTTGTTTTGGGGTTGAATCAATCAATCAGAGTGGAGCTGGGAGAGACCTTGGAGATCATCTAGTCCAACTCCTCACCCCGCCCGAGCAGGAAACCGTTACACCATTTCTAACAGATGGCAGTCCAGTCTCTTCTTGAAAGCTTCCAGGGATGAAGCTGCCACAATTTCTGAAGGCAAGCTGTGTGCGTTGGATGGAATTGTGTGTACTGGTCCTTAGTGAATGGAGAATTAGGATAGGGTTCCCTGCCTGAGCAGGAGGTTGGACTAGAAAATCTCCAAGGTCCCTTCCAACTCTGTTATTCTGTTAGTTCTGTTAGTATGTTAGGAGTATTTTTTGGGGGCTCAGTTCTGATAGTTTCCTTTTTTTTTCCCTTCATGGTACGATCCCAGATTCTAATATTCTGGAAAGTATACACCTGAAGAATGCCCAAAGTAACACATGCATTAAGGATAAATTCCACTTGCATTCAGTTATACACAGGGAGAAAATCCTCAGCACAAGATCTAAAATTGAAAGGGTATTACAAGGGTTGCTTCCCAGGTGATAAAAGATTCAGGAGATCTGTCAAAAGCCAACAGCAAGCTCCTTCATTATAATTGAAAAAAACCTGCTATCTAGCTATTCCACAGGATGGCATTTAAGTAAGGAAATAAAGAATATTTCACTTAATGGATGTTGGAGATATATTGGCATTAGGTAGGAAATAGGTCTGTTGCTGGAATTTTTGTATCCTGATCCCTTTCTCTTTCTTAAACAAATCTTGTTAAAGAGATTCCATGAGAATGCTTGAAAAAGCAATTCTTTTTTGGTTTTAAGCAGATGTCAGAGCCTATGACAGGACCAGAGGTTAAATAAAACACAATTGCTATGGTTACCCAGTAAGTTATCCCTGAACAAGCAAACTGTATGATGGCATAACATGATTGTCTGGTTCATAAAACATATATATTTATTTAATTCTGTTTTACTGCTGCCCAGTCCCAGAATTACTGGGACCACCATGTTAAATCACCAATTATATAACCTATATTAGCTTATAACACCATATAACTATTACTTCATTGTTCAGCCTCTGTATCGTTCTTGCTTACCAAGTAGTCCTTTACTTATGACTATAATTAAGCCTAGAATTATGGTCATAAGTTCTGCCAATCCTTAGGTGATTCACTATGTGATCATATCTTATAGTATGGCCTTTTTTGCAGAAGTCATTAAGTGAATCGCCATGGTTGTTAGGTGAATGCTGCAGTTGCTAAGCAAATCCATTGTTCACAAGGGGTGTTTTTTGCCAGAAACCAGAAGTAAATGTCAGTTTTAGTTTCTACAACAACAATTATAAATTGTAATGACATAATTGTGAGACGCTGTCATCATAAATGCAGGCTAGTTTCTGAGACCCAAAATTACAGAATTGTAAGTGGTCCAAAATCACTTGATTGAGTTGAATAGCTATGGAAATTGAATGAATGAATGAATGAATGAATGAATGAATGAATGAATAAATAAATAAATAAATAAATAAATAAATAAATAAATAAATAAATAAATAAATAAATAAAAATAGTAATAGCAATAGCACTTAAACTTATATACCTAACCCTATTCCTAACCCTCTCTAAGCTGTTTACACAGAGGCAGCCTATTGCCCCCGACAATCTAGGTCCTCATTTTATTGACCTTGGAGGGATGGAAAGCTGAGTCATCCTTGAGTTGGTGAGAATCAAACTATTGGCAGTGAGCAGAACCAGCCTGCAATATTGCATTCTACCATAACTTTGAAGTGTCATTAAACAGGGTAGTTGTAAGTCGAGGACTATTTGAAATACATTGAATTACATCTCAGGAACAGTGTATATCTGTCATTCAGATAGTCCTAGTCCTGTTTTCTTTTTGCAAAGGATTTGGGGCCTGGAAGTTAGGTGAGCCCATGTTATGTGGGTTTTGTTTATTTTTATTTATGAAATTTATAGACTGTCCATCTTATTATTCTCAAGAGCATTTGTGTTTCTTTCTGCTGGACCAGAGCACAATTTATTTCTATGTTCTTTTTCGCTGTTTATTTATGATAGCTTCTTAAAAAATCTTACAATAGCATCGCAGCATTATGAGTGCAAGTTCTGTAAGTTGATGAATAAATGAATACATTATTTTTTTCTGCCTCAGAAGAATAACAACAGAAAGAGCTGGTTTTTATTTTAAAAAATGTGATTACTGGTTTCAATGAAAGAGAGGGAGATTTGAGAATGGAGGCCGGGAGGGCAGACCAAGTAGAAAAAGGCATGGAGAAGATTATCAGCTTAATATCTCCATATCATCACAAATATCTTAAATTCTCTAGCAGCAATTTTGGAGCCATAGAATGACAGGCAGTTATGGAGCAACTAAGGGGCCCAAGAGGAGATACTACACCACCCAGCAACAAAGATGGTTAAGGGACTGGAGGCTAAAACATAAAGAACAGTTGCTGGAATTGTCTAACTTCGAACTGTCACTAAACAAACTGCTGTAAATCGAGGACTACCTGTACTATGTTTAGCTTGCTGTAGTGCTTACATTGTAGAGACGCGGTGACTCAGTGGCTAAGACGCTGAGCTTCTCGATCAGAAAGCTCGGCAGTTTGGCAGTTCGAATCCCTAGAACCGCATAATGGAGTGAGCTCCCATTACTTATCCCAGCGTCTGCCAACTTAGCAGTTTGAAAGCATGTAAAAATGCAAGTAGAAAAATACCACTTTGGTGGGAAGGTAACAGTGTTCAGTGCACCTTCGGCGTTTAGTCATGCAAGCCACATGACCATGGAGACGTCTTCGGACAGCGCTGGCTTTTCAGCTTTGTAATGGAGATGAGCACCGCCCCCTAGAGCCGGAAACGACTAGCACGTATGTGCCAGGGGAACCTTTACCTTTAGTGCTTAGATTACTTTATTATACTTCCTAGCTTAAAATAATAGCGATAGCATTTAGATTTATATACCACCCCATAGTGCTTTACAGCATTCTCTGGGCGGTTTGCAAGATAGAAGCATTATTTGCATATTGCCCTCAATATTCTTGGTCCTCATTTTACTGACCTCGGAAAGATGGAAGGCTGAGTTAATGGTTAACAGCAATAGATTTTGGTAATCAGAGGAATCTATGCAGGAAGGGGCTCTGGGGATGCCAACCCTTGCCTTAATCACTGACGAGGTGGTAGCTGATATATTGGAGTTATTTCTCATTTTTGCAGAAACTTATGCTTGCTTTGAAGAGGTTTGTGAATTGCTACGATTGCTTCCTTTCCTCTTTCCCTCTTAGCAGATAAATAATTTTCAGTCACTGCATTTGACTTAGTTTTGTATTTTTATTCTGTTTTTAACATTCTATTATAGTCTTTCAATGGATAAATAACTTCTAAAGAAGATTGTATGCAGTCCAGGTACTTGCATTTAGAATGTTTTAGATAGAACTAGTAATTCTTCCACAGTATGCAGTCCTGTGTAAGTCTTACTGAGGACATCACACAAAGACTTATTTCTAAGTAAAGGCAACACACTTTGCTCTTGAGCAATTGCTGGAATAATATTTTTTTAAGTAAACCATTTTATCAAGGGCTAATCTTTTTATAATGCCTAGTAGTTTATTACCAAGCAACCTGAATACTGCAACAGTAATGTAATAAATATGATATTTTGTCAGGGATGTCCTTTGATGAGGAAAAAAAAAAGAATTCAGAAATGTTTGCAGAAATAGTGTTTGTTTGTTTAAAGCCTTGCAGTAAAGCGGATTAAAGATCCATAAAATAAGAGCATCCCAAGCTTGACAATACACTATAAAAGGATATTGCATACAAGGAAAAAGGGGATATGGCAGGAGAAAAAAACAACCACCACCCAAAATTCACATAGCAATTTAAGGTTCTTGTACTGCTTAGCCTGGTGGGCTGGCTACTGGAAGATGATTTGAAGACCAGTAAAATTTCTCAGGAGGGCTGACATTAGACAAGTTTCTCTCCTCAGAAAGATGAGTAAAGAGGGGATCAGAGGTATGAGCATCTTCCAAATATGGGAGGAAATTCTAATGTTTGTCTTTCTGTCTGGACTAAATGCTCTGTCCCTCCCCACCCTACCACCCTCCCTGTGGCATCAGATGTCATCCAAGCCCCTTTCTCCCCTGGCAGGGACCAGGACTCACCCTACGAGATCATGCAGCTGGACTTTGAAATGGAGAACTTCACCAGCCAATCCGTGACTCGACGCATCATGTGGCATATAGATTATCGGGGTCGCAACCCACCACCTGATCTAGAGAAGGCTGTGACTGAGCTGACAGTAATTCAGAGGGACATCCGTGCCATCCTTGCCCTGGCCATGGTGAGCTTCTTTCTTAGAAGCAAGCTAGAAGATAGTTCAATTCTCTGCCTTACTATTATCTTAGAGCTGAGATATGCATTCAAATGTTTGGTCTAATTCCTTTAACTTCATTATATGGGAACTATGGGACTTTTAGTTTAGGGTTGAAAGTAGAGACACACATATATTGGGTGATTCAAGTTAAAATTGATACTGACTTTAAGCATTCTACATAACCTTTGCTTGATCATTTTGATACAGAGAAATAATTAAAACATGTCTTAGTGTGATGAATGAAACAAGGCAGTTATGCTTTAGTTTCTTTAACCAAAATTGGTTGAAAAAACACAATTAGTTGGATCCAACTATCACTCAGCCATAAATTACAATATATAGTACAAAGCATATTAGTTGGCTTCATACAACATGCTAATTCTAAATCAGGCAGATTACTTAATAGCTTAATCTGGCATGAACATCTTAAAATCAGTGATATAAGAGTTTTATCTGTCTTTTCTTTGGGTCGGTATGTTAAACATATGCTTTGCTATTATTTTTGTTTATATTAATGTTTATATATGGAAAAATAGGAAGATGAAGGAGTATTAAATATTTATTTTTATTTTTTATTTATTTATTTTTGTCAATTGCTTACAAGATAATAGGTATAAGTAAAAACATAGTTATGAATACATGGATACATATAAGAACAATAAAAAAATAAAAGAAACAATAGGACAGGGATGGTAGGCACGTTGGTACGCTTATGCACGCCCCCTACAGACCTCTTAGGAAAGGGGTGAGGTCAATAGTAGACAGTCTAAGATTAAAGTTTTTGAGGTTTGGGGAAGAAACCACAGAGTCAGGTAGAGTATTCCAGACATTGACCACTCTGTTGCTGAAGTCGTATTTCCTGCAATCAAGTTTGGTGCAATTAACCTTGAGTTTGTATCTATTGTGTGCTCTTGTGTTGTTATGACTGAAGCTGAAGTATTCATTGACAGGTAGGACATTGCAATGTATGATATGTTTGCAGCCTTGGGTTGTTTATAAAAATAATAAAGGCAGGATAAAAAAAATCTAATAAATATATGGAGGAACTTCTCCTTCCCCAATTGTCAATATCAGAACAATTTATTGTATGTTTACACTCTGTTTAGAAAGCAGTGAAAACAAGCTTTTTTGGAATAAGTTCTGTGAATGTATCTTTTATGGACTCAAGTTTACTATCCTAAACATCAGGAAATAACTCTCAAGAAATTATGCCATCAAAATAGCATTTCCTCGAGGAGTCTTGCCCAATCTAGTGCCCTGCAATGTTGATTTTCCAATCCCATAATCCCTAACTGCATGGCTAGTAGAACACCAATTTTGGAAGAATTCCCTGGGCTCAAGCATCATTGCAAAGGTTAACAGCATCTCAAACAGACCTTTCTGAATGTTGTTGTCTTTTAATAATCCTATAATCCTTTGCATTGGGGTGGAGTTGGAGCAATTGAATGGAGCTGAGTGTTTACTAGCCGGATGCCCTTCATGTCACCAATGTAGAGTTTGTAGCAGATATTATCTCTTTCTGCCCAGAGAGAGAAAAATCTGCCACTACCTAGGATTGAACTGACAGCCTTCTGATTGTGAGGCAAGAGCTCCACCTCTAGGCCACCACACTACTCCAACAGACCTTCCTGAATATCCTGGAGAAATTAGCTCATGAGGAGAAGATGGTGGGACCACAGTCCACTCAATAAAACATGGTCTCCTTTATCATCCTTAAGGATACAGAAATCATCAACACAGCCATCCTCACAGGACGGACAGTTGCCATCCCCGTGAAGGTCATCGCCATAGAGATGACGGGAGTTACCTTTGATATTTCAGCAATGGTCAAATGCAAGTCCAGCAATGAGGACATCATCAAGGTGGGTGAAAGGATTGATACATGGGAGGGAAATACAGGTAGCCCTCGACTTAACGAAATACAATTGAGCCCAAAATATATGTTGTTAAGTGAAACATTTGTTAAGTGATTTTTACCTCATTTTATGACATTTCTTGCGTCAGTTGTTAAGTGAATCACTGTAGTTGATAAATTAGTAACCTAGTTGTTAAGTGAATATGGCTGTCAAGATTCCAGCAGTTACCCCATTTAAATCATGAGTCTCGTGCCAAACTTCCAAAACTTCAAAAGGATATATTGGGAGTTAAAATGTCCAGCACTGCCTGAGTGTAGCTAACTCTGAGACACATAATTTGTTGTCACCCTTGACCCTGGTTTTCCCCCACCTCTTGGGTGTATCGTAATTCATATTCTCCAATGGGGACACATCCATAGCCAAGAATCATCAATCATGCTCTCCAGTTAGAATTTTGCACGGCAGAAACTTCAGTCACCTAGTTACTATCTTTGAAAACATTTATGGAATGCACTTTCGGTTTGCAAGCTGCTGCACTGCTCCCCACTTCCTTTCTGTTGGCAACTCTAAAAAGACCATAGAAATATTTTATGAGTTGACATTGGCTTCCCTTTTGACTTTTCTTGTTAGAAATGTGATCACAAAAAGTGATCAAATGATCTTGGGACACAGTAACGGTCATAAGCATGAACCAGTTGCCAAGCATCTGAATTTTGATCACCTGATCATGAAGGTGTTGGAAAAGTCATGACTGTGAAAAATGGTCACAAGTCACTTTTTGCAATGCCGTTGTAACGTTGAACGGTCACTAAACAAACCGTGGTAACTTGGGGACTCCCTGTACTTAATCTTGGAACTGGGTGACCTGGTACTGGAGAGGGATGTACAACCAAGGAAGTATTGTAGGGGCTGGATTTTTATTGGATAAAAGCTATCTGGCTTATATTTCATCAGCTTTACACACTATGTGAAGACAAGGTAGAGAAAAGTAAGGTTTTTATACTTAGGCAAGAAAAACCAAATGTTCAGGTATAGATTAGATTATTTTTATATTTGGCCTCCAATTTAATCATTTTAAATTGTTTTTAATTGTATATACTGTTTCTGTTTTAACTGGCTGTACACTGCCCCGAGTCCCTTTTTTGGGAGAGGGGGCGGTATAGAAATCTAATAAACATAAACAACATAAACATAAACCTGGAGTAACTGTGAGAGGGAACGTGGAGTCCTAGTAGACAATCACTTAAATAGGAGCCAGCAGTGTGTGGCGGCAGCCAAAAAAGCCAAAGCAGTCCTAGGTTGCATTAACAGAGGGATGTCTATAGAGATTCTTAGTCATCCAGGCCATGGTTGTCCCAAAGGTGCTTTTTTCAAGAGGAAATTGGGCTTTCTTGTATTTCTTTGAAGACGTTTCACTTCTCATCCAAGAAGCTTCTTCAGCTCTTGAAGAAATCTGCTGAGCTTAGAATTTGGGGAGCCAAAGTGTCCATGGTGTGCAAGCGCTGACTACCCACCTTCTCTCCCCCCCCTTACCAATCATCTATTTGCAAAGCAAAAGTTTAGGCCTTCCATTTGGGAAGATTCTGCAGCCTTTTGATCCTTTGAGATGATGTGTCAGATTTCCAAGTGATGAAATCCTGTCATCTCCATCTATGTATTGGAAAGCACCTGAGATGGACTCTACTGGGCCCGTCTGGCAAACCGAGCTGGTCTTCAAGCTGGCAGCTATTTCAAGAAACTGGAGCCTCCTACTAAGCGGCTCCCACTTCCTCCCACTGCCCAGTCTGGATAAAATAGTCTGCTTGATTTACCAGTGCACCTTTTTAAATGGTTCTTTTCAGCTTGAATAAACACTGCAGCCGTTGCATACTTCCAGGTAGGCTGAGAGACACTTTGATGGGCTAACATGTTACTTTCCTGCTCATAAATTTCCCTGGTTTGCTGTCTCTGGCTCCAGGGAAGGCACTAGCAGGCCAGAGCGTGCATGCTGAGATGAATAATTCATCAACTTTCTGACCCCTCACCTTCTGTTTTCCATTAAATTCCTTAACATCCTCCCACCCCTGTTTCTTTCCCCCCACTGAATTATGTCGACAGGGCTGCGAAGAGGTGTGTCTGGCAGGAACTCTCACTTACCTGAAGAAATTGCAAAGTGGGGAGGGGAGACAATTGCTCTGTCAGGACTATAAACTGAGGCCATTCATCAGGCAACTTGCTATCTGTTACTGTAAATAATTCAGCATTAAGCAGAGTGGCGATGCTGTCTGCCGGTGGGCTGTCTCCTGACTCCCTGAGTGGGTGCAACAGATAGGGAAATAAACAAGACAAGTAGCACCATTGATCTCCTGACATGAAAGGTGCAGGAACAAGACTTGGGCCATGCAAAAAGTGAGCCTTAATGCAGAGATCCTTGTAAGGTTGCTTTGGAATTCCTGGCTTAACTGCCGAACCCAGGGTTTGCAGGCAGCCTGTTCTGGGTCTAACCCAAGTTATGCAAAACTGAAGATAAGAAGACGAAGTGTTGCTGTCTGTAAGCAGGAATGGCTGCAGTTTTGATGGACTGAAAAATCAGGGTGATAGTATGATGCAGGTACTGAATTAAAATCAATCTTCTGCCACAAAATTTGGATTAGTTACTTTGTTCCTCTTAATAGAATAACAGAGTTGGAAGGGATCTTGTAGAGTAGATCATCTAGTCCAACCCCCTGCTCAAGCAGACCTTATACCATTTCTGACAAGTAGCTATCCAGTCTCTTTTTGAAAGCTTCCAGTGATGAAGTACCTACAACTTCTGAAGGCAATATGTTCCATTGGTTGATTGTTCTCACTGTTGAGAAGTTTCTTCTTATTTCTAGGTTGAATCTCTCCTTGATTAGTTTCCATCTATTGTTCCTTGTCTGGCCTTCAGGTGCTTTGGAAAATACATTGTCCCCCTTCTCTCTGTGACAGCTCCTCAAATATTGGAACGCTGCTATCATGTCTCCCCTGGTCCTTCTCTAGACTAGCCATGCCCAGTTCCTGCAACCGTTCTTCATATGTTTTAGTCTCCAGTCCTCTAATCATCTTTGTTGCTCTTTTCTGTACTCTTTCTAGACTCTCCACATTATTTTTATAGCGTGGTGACTAAAATTGGATGCAGTATTCCAGGTGTGGCCTTACTAAGACTTTATAGAACAGTACCAAACTAATTCATAGATTCCTAGAGACCAAATTGGAGGTAGACATGCTGTGTTTCCCTCCTTGAGCTAGAGGAAAGACAAGATGTGCATTTGTGTATGAGATAGGTTTATACATGGATATCATTATTTAGGAAGTTCCATTGTTCTAACTATAAGTCAAAAAAGTCCCCTCTGTTGTTTGGGCAGCTATAGGATTATTAAAGAATCAGATATCTATTTCTGTAAATAACTCATGGGAGCAAGCCTTACAGTTCAATAGCTCAGTTTCAGTTTTCTATCCGATGTGAGGGTTGCATTTGATCTTTGAAAACACAGGCAAGGCCTGGATAAAAAGGAGATTTCACTTAATTTCTGTTTTTACTAAGATCCAGTAGAATTGCTAGAATTATTCATATTGGAGGGGGGGAAGACTTGCAATCCTGCAGTCTCAGATTATATCTCTGCATTAAAAGATAATAATAAAGGTACAATGGTACCTGGGTACTCAACTGCTTTGAAATTCATTGAATTTGATACTCAATGCATTTTGACATGAAAATTTTATCCTGATATTCATTGTTTGTTTGCTACTCAACACACCAACTAGAACTTGTTGGTATCAGCTGCCTTGTGACTTACTACATTATTCTTTATGGGGAAAAAATTGTTTGGTACTCATCATTTTTGGTACTCATTGCACCTCCCGGAACCAATTAACGATGAGTACCAAAGAGCTGTTTCCTATAAAAATAGACTGTCCTGACCTAGTTGAGACAATTGCATTCCCACATTGTAGCAAACATAGTTAATTTTAATTATGTTTTGTTGAACAAGCCAAAAACAACGCCAGTTTTGCAGATTATCCAAAATTTTCATTCCTCATTTGACCAATCAAATTTGGCCAATTTTCCTATCATTTTAAGCAACTCTTGTTTCATAACTCTGTGGCTTAGAAATTTTTTAAAAAAAATCTTGGTGATTGAATGGAACAGTAACCAAGAATAAGAGAGGAAGCCACAAACCATGTATCCCGTACCTAACAAAGTGACAGTTACAGTCAGTTATCCCAAAATAAACCAGGCTTTCAACCAGGGATATTAAGTTGTCAAATAAACCATGGTATGCTTTTCTGTTTGTAGATCATGCTGAGCCCAGAAACATATCATACGAGCATGATGTGTGAGACTATTATGAAGGCAGGTTTGCATTTTAATTTGAAACAATTAAGTTGCTAGCATGGAGCTGGCAGCTTCCTTCTGTGAGACTGTGGCAACCCATGGATGAACAAATCTCTCCCTTGTCTGATTTGTAATTAATACAGGAAAATAATTTCTTTGTATTGATGTTTAGTTCATAGGCTACATTGTATGCCCCAAGGGTCCTTTCTAGCAGCTTACGCTGAAATAATCCATAGAAACTCATAAAACTATTCATTGAGAAGCAAGAAGAAAAATTAGCAGACCTTCCTTCCATTTGCAAAAATAACAGTTCTCGGGAGAACAAGATTAATTTGGAATGATCTCTTAAACAGAGGCATGGAAATCTTACGCTTGTGGGATCTGCATTTTTCACTAGAATCCCTAGGATTGCCAATCTGAAGCCCAGTACCAAGCTGTGTCTCAGGATGGTGAGATACTGTGAAACAAGGTCCCTGTGAACATTTGCCCAATTTATGACTTTGTTTTCAGTCCTCATCTTTTCATATATTATAAGAACCGTGGTGACGTTCTGCTTAAAATGCAGTACTTCAGGCTAACTCACTCCAGGAGTTCGATTCTGAACAGCTCAAGGTTGACTTAGCCTTCCATCCTTATGAGGTCAGTAAAATAGGGGTGTAGATTTTGGGGGGCAATACGCTGACTCTGTAAACCGCTTGGAGAGGGCTGAATAAAAGCACTATGAAGCGGTATATAAGTCTAAGAGGTGTCAAACTTGATTTCATTGAGGGCCCCATCAGGGTTTTGTTTGACCTCGGGTGAGAGGGGGCAGATGGGCATGATCAGAGTGGGCATGGCCAGCTTGACATCACTCATATGGGAGACACCTGTGGTGGGCCGAGCACTCTTGTCAACAAAAATGGAGTTCATGAGGACCCTTCCATTTTCACTGCGGACTGGATCTAAGCACCCTGCAGGCTTGAGTTTGATACCCCTAGTCTAAGTACTATTGCTATATGCTCCTCCCAATATTAATCAGCAGCCTAATTCAGAAATGGGAAAAAGTTTATTTTTATGATGTCTTCCAAATCCTTGGCCAGGGCCATCCATATATTGTTGAACTACAACTTCTGCTGTTGAAGTACAACTTCTGGCACTCCTTCACCCCCACTGAAGGTGGCTGTCTGTTGAAGTTCTACAGCTTCTAAAGGGCCACTGATTTCCTATCCTTAGGGTAAATGTTATAATGGATGGGAAACAAAAGGCAGCACTGTGTGTAATGAACTTGTCAGAAATGGGAAAGATACCAGATGTTTGGCTGCCTCGGACTCATATATATTTTATTGCAATGTTTTACCAGGAAAAGGTAAAATGATTTTGTTTGAAGCTGTGCAAAAACTGGAAGAGAAGAGAGATAACTGACAGAGAAATGATTGAATGTGGATTGTGTTGTGTGAACTGAAGAGCTCCAAGTCATATCTGATGCTTATTATATTTCCAGGAATGGCCTATAGAACTAGGTCAGAATCTGGAAACATTTCTTCTCTGCTTGAGAAATCCTGCAAATGTGATTTACTGGCTCTCATTCAACCTCCTGGGATTTTGCTAGAGAAGTTTCGTGTGACTTGGAAGCTCCTAATTTTTATTTCATTTTGCCTCGTGTAACAGTTTTATGCTGATTTTGACACTCAGTGCCATTTTGGAAGAAGGAACAACTGATTAAATAAATATTGCTACTCTTAAGAGATGTAAGCAAAGCTGAATGTCCCACGAATCTAATTATGGAGGCACTTGTGTTATTTTATTTATTTATTTATTAAATTTTTTATACCTCCCCCTCTCCCAAAATGGGACTCGGGGCGGTGTACAGCTGAGATAAAACCGCACAATTAATAAAAAATTTCAAATAGTTTTAAAAAGAATTAAACTAGTGGCTGAAATAACACAATAAAAACAGGGTAAAAAGTTAAAAATTACCACAAATTTTAAAACCCTAGTAATTGATACTAAGCCAGACCGGCCTGTTGGAAGAGGTGGGTCTTTAATGCGCGGTGGAAGGTCTGCAAGTCAGTGATGGCTCGCATCTCCAGGGGCAACTCATTCCAAAGGGAGGGTGCTCCCGCAGAGAAGGCCCGCACCCTCGGGGCCACCAGCTGGCATCGTCCAGCTGACAGCATCCCAAGGAGGCCCACCCTGTGGGAGCGCACCGGCCGGCAGGAGGCTGATGGTGGCAGCAGGGAGTCCCGTAAGTACCCGGGTCCCAAGCCATGGAGCACTTTAAAGGTAATCACCAACACCTTGAATCGCACCTGGAAAGCCACCAGCTGCCAATGCAGCTCATGCAGGAGCGGTGTAACACGAGAGCTCCGAGGAGCCCCCAGAATCACCCACGCAGCTGCATTCTGCACCAGCTGAAGCCTCCGGATGCTCTTCAAGGGGAGCCCCATGTAGAGAGCATTGCAATAGTCTAGGCAGGAGATGACAAGGGCAGAAGTGACCGTGCGCAATGCGCTCCGATCCAGAAAGGGCCACAACTGGTAGATCCTACGGCCCTGACAAAAAGCCCCCCTGGCGACGGCCGCTACATGATCATCTTAACAACAGCCGTACATCCAGGAGGACTTCCAGATTGCGCGCCCTCTCCGTGGGGGTCAGAATTTCTTCCCCCACGGTCAGCAATGGAATGAGCTGACTGTATCTGGGCACTGGAAACCACAGCCACTTGGTTTTGGTCGGGTTAAGCCGAAGCCAGTTGATCCCCATCCAGCTCCGCACGGCTTCCAGGCACCGGGTCATCACTTCACAGCTTAGTCGGGGTGGCCCAGGGTAGAAATGTATAGCTGAGTGTCATCAGCATACTGATGGAACTTTACCCCGAAACCACAGATGATCTCACCCAGCGGCCTCACATAAATGTTGAACAGCAGGGGCAAGAGCACAGACCCCTGAGGCACCCCACAAAACAAGGGCCTCGGGTCGATCTCTGCCCCCCTGCCAACACAAATTGCGAGCAGTCGGAGAGGAAGGAGGAGAACCACCGTAACACGGTGCCTCCCACTCCCAACCCCTCCAACCGCCGCAATAAGATACTGTGGTTGACAGTATCAAAAACCGCTGAGAGATCTAACAGGACCAAGACAGAGGAGCAACCCTTGTCCTGGACCCTCCAGAGATCATCCACCAACGCCGTCTCTGTGCTGTGCCCGGGCCTGAAACCCGATTGGAGGGGATTTAAATATACCGCTTCCTCCAAGTGCTGAGGGAGCTGTTGTGCCCAAGTTCTAAGAGCTGTTGTTATCCAAGTTCTAAGACCACATTGCTGAAATTTGATGGGGGGGAAATATAGTCCTTTGCATTAATATCATTTTTATCTTTCTAATTTCAAAATGAAGGTCAGCAAACACAGTGATCCCTACTAGGTGGTGTTTGCACAACATGCTTATTAATAATACAATAGGTGAATATTTGCATTTCTCAGTATGCTGTGCTGGATGTTTTCAATCATTACCCTCCTCTTTCATTTTTGCAAATAATAACAGTAAGAGCTTGCACTCGGTTTCTTAAAACTCAACACCAGATTCTCTGCAATCCTCATAAGCATGCTTCCTTTCCCCTCCTTCCTGTGCAAATTTTGGCTGCTGGGTAAAAAGGTTCCCTTACCCATTCTGGATATATTGCCTGAACAAAACATAAGCAACGTCAGGTATGTCTACATTGCCTTAATGGTGCATTTACTAGCAACTAGAGCAATAAAAGGATTTTCTGACCCAGCTCCCCGAACATGACAAACCCTTTTAAGTTAATTCAAAGATTCCTTCATTAGGAGTACCAGCAAAAAGTTTCTCTCTCACCGCAGGGTAATAAGTCCATCTGGCCGGAAGATGAATAGTTGTCTGCCACATTTATTCATTTCCGCCCCCTGCCTTTTACCCCAGAGCTAGGGTGGGGCTTTGCTAGCAGCGGTGGCTCTTCCTTCCCAAGGATTGGCCCATACGGCTTTCCATTGGTCTCCTCTTCTCTACCTTCTGCGCATCTGTGCATCAGGCACTGGACCCAGCTGTTCCTCTTCTTCCTCATCATCCACCTCCAGACCGGGGGGGCTGTTGACTCTCCATCTGAGGGCTGACAAACGGCCCAGGCTCTGCCTCTGTGTCTCTCTCTGCCAGCTCCATTCCCTCTTCCCCCTTGAAGCTCTCATGTTGCCTTGATGCTGACCTTGACTCCCATGCCTCCTTCTCCTCTGATTCGGCCGCTGGAAGGTGTGATGGCTGATAGGACACAACAAAGAGCCCACAGGAAGGAGCTGCTTTTTAGGGATCTTAGAGAGGAGATGGAATTAATTTTAGTAGTATTTGCATTCTCGGGCCCCCGAGAGGCTGGGAGAATCTCTAATGGTTTGTGCCGATGGGTGTGTTTATTAGCGTAAGGGATGCAAGTGACAGCCCAGCCCAGCATCTTTATTTTGATGAATGACACAGTATCCAGAAATGCATTTCAGGGCTCATTTTTATTCTGATGCCAAGCTGGGATTGTCTTTACAGACATGCTGAGCTTGTGTCTCTTGGATGTCGAAGCCAAGCTTAAGTAGCCCAGTGGGAATAAGAGGAAATAGACCCTAGCAGGTTTTGCCACACATATGTGCAGAGACACAGACCCAGGCAAACACATTATCATAATAAACTCTCTTAGCTGTTAAATTCCAATTAAAATACACCCGAATGAAGGGCAGGGAGTAGACTTTAAGTGAAGAGAGCTGTGATTTTTCACAGCAGTTTTGGTCTCTGGTTGAAACCTCTTGAGAAACAGCCCATTCCTCAATGGGAGACCACCTGTTTTGCATGGAAGATGTTTCAGATTCAATTGCCCGTCTCTCTAGTTAAAGAATCAGAGAGAACAAAACTGTGAAAACATTTCTTTCTCTCCCAAGTGCCAATCAGAGTAGACACTACCAGGCAAGATAAGTCAGTATTCTGACCTATTACACAACTGTGAGAATGTGCTATTATTCATCATGAACATCAGAGATGCTATGACCGAAAAGAGGGAGGGTTGTAAAGTAATAGTGAAACCAATGGCTGACTTAGCATTAGTATTAACATTAGATCCTCCCATCCTATGTAGTAGGGGTGGTATTCAGCAGATTCTGACCAGTTCTGGAGAACCAGTAGCAGAAATTTTCAGTAGTTCAGAGAACCGGCAGCGGAAATTTTGAGTAGTTCGGAGAACTGGCAAATCCCACCTCTGACTGGCCCTGCCCCCATCTATTCTCTGCCTCCTGAGTCCCAGCTGATCGGCTGGGTCATTTTTTTGTTGCCCTGCACAGGAGAACGGAGCTGGAAAGCAGGTTAGTGGGGTGGGAAGAGAATGGAGATTTTGTAGTATCCTTCCCCTGCCATGCCACCAAGCCACGCTATGCCCACCAACCACGCCCACAGAACCAGTAGTAAATTTTTTTGAATCCAAACCACTGCTATGTAGCCTATGGGGCAGCAAGGGTTTCTCCAGTACTTTCAGTTTGGGGTGAGTATGTCAGCATCTTCCCTTGTGATTGTTTAAAATCCGTAAATCATCTATGAATGTCCTTCGCCATGTAATTTGAGGGCATCCTCTTGATTGTTTGACATCAGTAGGGAATCCATTTCATTGCCATCTTGGGAATGGGCATAAAATTTAAATGAATGCATTTGACTTCCATCCCATCTTTCTTTCAGGAGCTTGAGGTGGCCTATATAGCAAGATGTCTATTAGCTACTCATAAAACTGAAAATAATATTATTTTGAGTGTTTAAAATTACCACAAAGAAAAATTCTTGCCAAAGAAATGCATTACCCCAACATCCATTAGATGATTTCATTGGTCCATGGGAAGAAACAGAAAAAGGAAAAGCATAAAAGGAATGATCTGTGTCTCCTGTCTATTACATTCTTTTTTAATAGCATTTGAACATAAAAGAGGGAGACTAACTTTTAAAAGTTTTCTTCGCTCCTAATAATTCGTGTCCACTAATTAACGTATTTGGAACTTCCTACAATTTTCAAAGCCGTAAACTCTGCTCATCTTTGTGTGGGCCAGAATGGACTAAGTGGTAGATGGAGTATTGTGATGTAAGCCCCTCACTTTCAGGTCACCATCTTTGACCTTATATAGACATGAGATACCGTAGTTGCTGTTGCCCCAAAGGCAGCCCTATTAGAAGATGCTAGAATAGTCTAGCCCCAAAATCAATCCAGGTCTGGGTTATGTTAGCAAGATCTATTGGATTCTAGGAGCCCTGGAGCCTTCCCTTTAACTTGTATGGTGCCTACCTAGCCTTGGCCACCATATGCAATTAGAGGAATCATTGCAAGATCACAACACATCCAAAACTGCAAAGTACATGCTTTGGGGATCCACCAGGACCATGCACAGAAAACATCTGGTCTCCTCTTTCAAGAGCCCAAGGACCTTTTTCATGGGGCAACTGTTTATGGCAATATCCATGTTGTAGTTCGGCATTTATCCCAATGCCCCAATCCTTACTGACTGTTATTTCTTTGTCATAGAGGGCTCATCAACCTTTATGGTTCAGTGGTGATATGCAAAATTTTGAGAATTTGTGATAGATGCTCAAATAAAATGGTTAACATGGTGGGTAGATTTAATCACAATGTTCTTTGACACCCCTTTGGGTTGTTAGGTTGCTTCCTACGCTTGTTTGCTTTGTTTCTGAGCAAGCAGATTCCCTTTTAAGCCATTCCAAAGACTTTAAGTGACTTGTCTCACCTCACTGTGAAGTGTGAATACAGGTATCTTCAAATTATGGTCTACCATTCTCAAAGCAAACAGATTTTCCAAAGTCAGCTGTCGAATGTCAACTCATAGAACATTCCTATGCCTGTTTTAGAGCTGCCATCAGCATTTCCATCTGATCTCAACCTATTATTGATTCCCTAGTAGTTGTTTAGATCAACCATCTAGATCTGTTGAGTTTGGAGAGTGATGAGTTTTCAAAAAAAAATCCAGGTCTCTGGTCTTAAATGAACATTTATTACTAGTTTGCTAGAGGTTGATAGATTACAAGGGTGTTTCCTCAACCAACTGTTTTCCAGATGACAGCCTCTCTAGACTGGATTCAAAAGTCCCCTGTTTTTACCTGCACTCACCTGTCCTTTCCCATATTTTCAACAAACACCTTCCCTTTACTTTATGGCCTTGAAGCCAAGTATTATTGTCATTTCTTCACTAGGAATTTTTGGCTCTTGACATCTCTCTCACAACAGATATATTGAAGCAAGCTGGAAAACCTCAGAGAATATCCTTGGGTGAAGGAACAGCAGATTCACCCATCTCTGATAGGAGCAAAGATTTGCTGTTTTCAATTCCCAACTCCACAAAGTGCTTACAACATACTTACTGTTCTAATAGTTATTATAAGTGTTGTGCATTTCACTTGGTTTTGAATGGTTATAACACTGATAGGATTGGCATCACATCAGAACAATCTGTTTTAACTGGGCCACAAACCTTGTATAGCCAGTCATTTTTAGGAGTAATTGGAGTGCAGGTGATGGGACAAAATTGTGCCTCTTGGGCCTGGTTCATTATTGTTTGTCCCAGAACTTTCCTCCTACAACATTCACATTCAAAATGTTCACTTGATAAAACATGAATAAATCATTAGAGTTCAGGGAGCAGACTATGCAGAGTACACAGCTTTCAGCCTGCTTATTTGCCACAGTAAAGGCTATAGTGTGCCGACAATAAAAATGGTCTCTTAACTGAGCCACTTTAGAGTTCAAATGCATGTGAAATTATGCAGTATCCTTAACTGCCTGCCCCTCTAGTAAAGGCCATTGTTTACTTAGCCAATATGCATATTGATCAGATATAATGGAAATGTTTTTCCAAACCATTTCTTTTTCTGGTTCTGTTTTTTATTTGGTCATTAGAAAAGCTTCGGTAAATCTGTGCTGTTGCTATGATTTCTTTACTTAAGTATCCATCTTCTCTTTTTTTCTTCCCCTTCCCTCTTTCTTACAGACGTGTCACAAATGCTTTAAAACAATCAGCAGGCATGTAAGAGGGTAGTTTAGAAAACATCCTTTGTTTGATGGTAATTTTTTAAAAAAATTACCTCAGAGTCTTCAAAAATCCATAAAAATGTGGAATGTCTTCTCCCCCTCTCGCATTTTCCACATGTCTTCTCTTTTCTCCCCAATTTTTCTTTAGGTGTCCAGTAACTGTGACTATGTCTTTGTGAGCGGCAAGGAGTCTAGAGGGTCCATGAATGCAGGTGTCTTCTTCAGCTATGAGCACCTCAGTGCCCTCTTGGAGATGACTGTTTGGGTCCCCAAACTCCCTCTTCATATTGAGCTGTCTGACCCACGCCTCAGCCAAGTGAAAGGATGGCGAGTTCCCATCTTACCTGATCGGAGGTAGGCTAGTTTGGGACTCTGTACATTAACAAAGATTTAGAACAACTTCAGAGGAGGAGGATTATTGGAATAGAAATTTAGCCAAGAGAGATAGAAGCATCTGAGCAAGGTTTCGCTTTGGAAGGAGAAGCCCGAGTGGGGATATGACAGTTATTGTGCAAGATGACGCCTGTGGAGGTGAGCTGGTTTATCCAACAAAGGGGAAATCATTATCTCTCTGGGTAATTAGTTGCACGGCGCAATTACTCTTCTATATAAGTTTCTTCCTAACGCTCAGTTGGAACCTGCCATCTTAATATCTATGTTTCTGTCTGCCCTCTGGGATGACAGAGCATAGATAAACTGTGAGAGATGGTGCCCACAGAGGGGGATGTAGTGTGAAGGACTGTGGTGAGGCAGCAGCTTCCCAGCAAAGAGGAAGCACATTCCAGAAAGGGAAGTGGGTGGAGACGAGAGGCAGCACAGCCCACAGATGGACAGAAGACAAAGAAGGAGAGTTTAGATAGGTACTTCCTACAATCTGCAGGGTATATTGTATCTGTTGGGCTGAGGATGGTAAGGATTGAGTTTGGCAACATTCTGTCTGCTATGTGCAAGCAAAACTCTAGCTGAACTGTTCCATGTCATTCTTGGGCTTAGCTGGACATCGATGTTGCCAAAGTCAACCCTTACTACCCTCAACCAAATGGATATACCCTGGGAGATTCTAGGGTATGGCTGTTCAAACTCTTTCTGTATCTCCTTTCCATCTCTGGGTTGTGCTGCCTCTTGTCTTCCCCCCTTCCTGTGCTGGAATGAGCTTCCTCCTTCCTGCTGCCTCATTGTAATCCTTCATACCACTTTCTCCTCCATGGCCATCATCTCTCACAGTTTATTCTCTCTCACACCAGAGGGCAGACACAGAAACATGGATATTAAGATGGCAGATTCCAACTGTTAGATCACACTTGGAATACTACATCCAGTTTTGGTCGCTACAATATGAAAAAGATGTTGAGATTCTAGAAAGAGTGTAGAGAAGAGCAAAAAAGATTTGGGGACTGGAGGCTAAAACATGAAGAACAGTGGCAAGAATTGGGTATGTCAAGTTTAATGAAAAGGACTAGGGATGACATGATAGCAGTGTTCCAATATCTCAGAGGTTGCCACAAAAAGAGGGAGTCAAGCTATTCTCCAAAGCACCAGAAGGCAGGAAAAGAAACAATGGATGGAAACTAATCAAGAAAAGAAGCAATGTAGAACTAAGGAGAAATTTCCTGCAAGTTAGAACAATTGATCATTGGAACAACTTGCCTCCAAAAGTTGTGGATGCTCCAAGAAGAGATTGGACAGCCCTTTGTTTGAAATTATATCGGGTTTCTTGCTTGAAGAGAGACCTCCAAGGTTTCTTCCATTTTTGTTATTCTGTTAGTTCAACTGAATATTAGGAAGAAACTAACATGGGAAGAGTAATTGCATGGTGGAACTAATTACCCAGAGAGATAGTGATTCCCTTTTTTGAATATTTAATTAATTAATTAATATTTCTAAGCCCTTCCCCAAATCTCCCTCAAAAGGGGTTATATAGCAAAGAGAAAAATTTAATTTGGATTCCTGCATAGAACATGCCTTAAGTGAGACTGAGGTTCATTACTAGTTCATGCCCACCAGGAATCAGGCTGTGCAAGCAAGCAAAGACCCATCTGTGCATGCATGGGATCCAGGCAGCACATGAAATCATGCCTCTCCTCCCTATCCATGGAAAAACTACCCTTCACAGAACCGGTCCCTGGTGCCCAAAAGCTTGGGGGTTACTGCCTTAAATGATTGCATGATGTGGTTCCAATGACTCCAGCAGAAAGGAATAGGATGGGGAAGTCTTCTGCAGATGTTTGAATGGCCAATAGGGAGAGCTATCCTAGGTAAACTTGAGCTTACTAGACTTTCCATACTAGATGCTCGTATTTGTCAGCTGCCGAATGTATAAGCAATAAACACGGCTCAGTAAATGAGAATGTTCAATTCATGATCGTGATCCAAAATATTCACTTTGGAGGACAGGAAGTATTGCCCTTTCTATTTTTGGGTGTTGTTTTGCCATCATCTTCAAGATGCAGTTGGCTGTGGAACACCATAGTGGTACCTTATCTACCTGACAACAGAACATGCCCGCCTCACAAAAAATAATTAATTAATTGGGCAGGGCATTCCCTTCAGTTCGATGGCAAGGATAGAGTAAGTTATGAAGATAAACATATGGGTAAGAAATGCTAATGACTCCAGACCTGCAGATTAGTGTTGCTTGGGAAAAGAAACTGTCTGGTGAACTTATTTTGTAACACCTGTGGAGCACTCCGGATGGCACTCGATTTCCCCATCCCTTCTTTTCCCCCTTGCAATACTTTCATCATACGTCCCTCCCTCCCTCCCTTCATGTACTTGCCAGTGTTGTGACTTGTGAGAAGATGAGTATAAAAACGTATGTGAGTGAGAGAGAAGACATTGATAGCAATCAACCAGCTTTGTAAACAAGGTACCATATTTTACAAACAAAAAATTAAGTGTAATTAGTAGCCATTCCTTGAGCTAGTATAAATTAATTTTGTTTAGGAGTCTGGCTCATGACAGGAATTTGTACAGATATCCACACTATTACAGTGGTACCTCTACTTACGAAAGGCTCTGGTTACGAAAGTTTCAGGTTATGAAGCACATCGTCACGAAAATATCGTCTCTAGTTACGAAATATATTTCAAGATACGAAAGGCCAAAAATTTCAAAATTCGCACTAATTTGCGCAGTTTGATCTTGGTTTGAAAATGGCACGTCCGAGCTGCTCTGCCATTGGTTATCTTCCAGCATCTTCCTGACATCTCATTGGCTAGGAGGGATCTTTGTGTATGGGATGAGAGTAACGCACCGTGCCGCGTTCTCAGTCTCACATTAGCGAAATCCAAAGAGATAGCTGGAGACCCAGTAATGTAACATGTTTTTATTAAAGGTATTAACGAAATATTATAAATTATAAAAAATTATTGTCTGAATTTGGGGGGCTTGGAACGGATTAGGGCATTTATAAGGTAAAATGCGTCTCTGCTTATGGAATTTTCACGTTACGAAACGGCTTCCGGAACGAATTAATTTCATAAGTAGAGGTACCACTGTATACTGTGTATCATGTCCATCCATTTCTTTGGATAGGGCAGGGGTGTCAAACGGGTGTTGTCACATGATGTATCGTGACTTTTTTCTCCTTCACTAAACCAGGAAGGGCGTGGCCGGTGTGTGACGCATCCGGCCCATACGCCGCGAGTTTGACACCCATGGGATAGGGGTATAATTCTCAGGATTGGTTTTAGCTCCAGTTGGAAATGTCAGCTTGACAAGCTGAGGAAGCTAGGCATTCGGTGACATTTTTTGTTTATCTTTCTTTTCTTGTCTATCTGCAATTCTTAATTTGGGTGGGGAGAGGTGCAGTTATCTTAAATTCATGGTTGTCTTTCTTGGAGGTCAATAAACTGATTTCTGACTATCTGAGAGGAAAAAAAAACCTCTTGATCAGAAGAAAAGGAAAATAGTTTGCATTAAGACAAAAGCTGCCAACCAAATCCTTTTCCTGTGTTGATGTCCTTCAACTTCTCACAGGTCCATACGGGAGAGTGACGATGAGGAGGAGGAGGAAGAACGGAGACAAAGCAGGGGCTGCACCCTTCAGTACCAGCATTCCTCCCTGCAAGTGTTCACCCAGTTCCACACCACCTCCTCGGAGGGCACAGATCAGGTGGTCACCATGTTGGGGCCTGAGTGGATGGTGGAGGTCACAGACCTAGTCAGTGACTTCATGAAGGTCGACAACCCACGTGTGGCACACATGGTCAATAGCAAAACACTAGCTGGCAGGGAACCGGGAACTACCTTGTTCAAGGTAAAAACTAATCAAGTACTGAACTATATATATTGTATTAGTCGTATAGGATGGGGGAAGGAAGGAAAGAAGGAAAGGAAGGAAGGGAAGGAAGGAAGGAAGGAAGGAAGGAAGGAAGGACATTGATGTCATTCCTCAGATACATAAAATCCCAGTAAATGCCATCGGATTTTCATTAAATGATCCACAAGCTGGAGCAGGCGGTCTGTTGTAATGGCAAAAGTGAAGGAAGGATAAGTTTGCAGATAATCCAGATAACCCCTTTGCTTGTTATTGTCTCATACATTTGGAGATAAAGAAAGTGTCCTGTTTTCAAAGCTATCTAACTTTTTTCCCACCCAACCTCTCCTACTTCTTTATTTTCTAGAGCAACAATAGCGACCCAGCATTGTATTTCCAGTCAGTACCTTTTTTTTTTTTTTAATGGAATTTTCAGTGGAGTTGGTTCAAGGAGTTAGCAACCAGTGAACATGAATTTGGGAGTAGGAATGACATATTACATAATAATATGTAACACTGGGTATGTAAATTAAATACGTAATATGTAAAAAATGGAAACTAATCAAGGAGAGAAGCAACCTGGAATTAAGGAGAAACTTCGTAACAGTGGGGACAATTAACCAGTGCAACAGCTTGCTTTCAGAAGGGGATGGATGCTCCATCATTGGAGGTTTTTAAGAAAAGACTGGACAGCCACCTTTCTACAATGGTATAGGGTCTCCTGCTTGATCAGGGGGTTGGACTAGAAGATCTCCAAGGTCCCTTCCAGCTCTATTCTGACTGACTGATTGAATCCTAATACAGAGAATTCAGATATGAAGGCATAACCCATTTTGTGTGTGGTTTTGTGTATTTAAAGCAGTATTCCACAATCTGTTGCATGGCAGATTATCAAGGTCACAGTTCCTAGCCAGTTTAGCAGTTGGCTAGGTTTAGGCAGGCTTAGAAGAAGGGTTTTGTTTATCTTTCTTCCTCCATTTTGCAATTCCCCACCCATGCTCCTTGCCTCTCTCTCCCTCTCTCTCTCTCTCTCTCCTGTGCATTTGCTCCCTGAACATTTCTGAGCAGGGCTTGACTCTGTGCCAGGAATCTCTCTAACTTCAATTAATTCGAGGCTTTGACATTGTATTGCTTTTCTAAGCAAAAATCCCAGGCTGCCATCTTCAAAGATAGTGCTGCTCAAGGTCGGTGCGCCTCCCGCTGAGTATACTCTTTGAAGAACTTTCTGTGTGTCTATGTGACGGAGAGATCATGAATGGGTGATGATCTGTGGACTGGCTCTATTATTAGGAGAAGCCCAGTCCCAGAGGGGGACATGGAAAATGTGGCCATAGACCCCCAGGAGGCAGTTTTGAAATCCAGAACCTCTATTACAAAACCTCAGAAGTTGTTCTGTCATGAGTATTTCTTTTCCTGTAATGTATTCCTTGTTTTTTTTTTTTTTAATGAAAACATATTCCTCATGTGAGATAACCACATATTCAGAAAAAAGGTGATACGAATAAGTTATGACAGCGATATAGACTTGTATCCATGTTTTGTACTGCAGTGTATATGTGTGTGTGTGTGTGTGTGTGTGTGTGTGTGTGTGTGTGATTGGCTGGGGGTGTGTTCTGTTCCGGTGGGGAAGCTAATCAGAACACAGACAACCCCCCTACCAATCAGAACACAGCCAAACCCCCAACCAATGAGAAGACACCGCCACCCAATCAGAACACAGCCAAGCCCCCACCCAATCAAGTCACACCCCCACTAGTAGTTAAAAGGAAGAAGCAGCTGCAAGCTCACATTACTCTGAGAAGCACAAGGCCGAAGACACAAGCCTGAAGATGATGAATGAGACTTCATCGAAACATCGCCTAGATATTTCCAATTCTACGTGGGAGAAAACCCGAAGAACCAAAGATCCATATATATATATATATATAAATACCCGCGAAAACCTCCGAAAACATATACATACATACATACATACATACATACATATATATATATATATATATATGTTTTCGGAGGTTTTCGCGGGTATTTATATATATATAAATATATATTAAAAACCTTACACACATATATATATATATATATGGATCTTTGGTTCTTCGGGTTTTCTCCCGCGTAGAATTACATACATACATACGTACATACACACACACACACACACACACACACACATATATATGTTTTCAGAGGTTTTCGCGGGTATTTGTATGTGGATCTTTGGTTCTTTGGGTTTTCTCCCGCATAGAATTGGAAGTATCTAGGCGACGTTTCGATGAAGTCTCATTCATCATCTTCAGGCTTGTATCTTCGGCCTTGTCCTTCTCAGAGTAATGTGAGCTTGCAGCTGCTTCTTCCTTTTAACTGCTAACATGAAGAAGGACACCAGACCCAAACTCACGAGGGCTACACAAGAAACTACCACCACACTTCCACGTAGAAAGCAGACTCACACCCACACAGAAGATGAAACACGACCATGGACCAGAAGCCGTACCACAGCTGCATCACTACCTGCTTCAACCCCCCCCCAACCCATACATGAAGGGAACTGACGCCCACCATGAAGATGTGGCACGACCACGAACACGAAGCCAAACAACAGGATCACAGCTCACCAGCTCAAATCACCCAGCAACTAAGACTAACCTGAGTACAACCAAACCCCCACTGGAACAGAACACCCCCCCAACCAATCAGAACACAGCCAACCCCCCAACCAATCAGAACACAGCCAAACCCCCAACCAAGGAGAACACCCCCCCACCCAATCAAGTCACACCCCCACTAGCAAGTTAAAAGGAAGAAGCAGCTGCAAGCTCACATTACTCCGAGAAGCACAAGGCCGAAGACACAAGCCTGAAGATGATGAATGAGACTTCATCGAAACATTGCCTAGATACTTCCAATTCTATGCGGGAGAAAACCCGAAGAACCAAAGATCCACACACACACACACACACACACACACATATTAAGCCTTGCTTATAGTTGAGCAATGCGAGGTATATTTTATTCCTCTCATGCTCTTTTTTTTTTAATGAAAGTTTTGATTCTAAGAATATCAGTATATGTTTGTCTTCTACTTGCTGGGCCTAAAAATGTCAGGTTCTGGGCTAGGATAAGGGTTTTCTTTTTAAAGAGAGATTTCAGAGCCTATTTCATCCTGATTGTTGCCTACCATTATCTCTGAAGTGGTTCTTGGGGAAAAAAGAAAAGTGAATTAAAAAAAAAAGTGAAATTGGAGCAACTTTTTTGTATAAGAAGAGATTTGGGAGAGAGGTAGCTATATAAAATTTGTGTGCTACATTTGCCCTTCCACACTGTTTGCAGTCTCCAGCCCCCCCCCCCACCCCCCCAAACCAAATTTATGCTACCAACATTTTGCATTATATTAGGGGAAAATGCTCAATTTGAAGCATTTTCCATTTAATCAAGAAATATTCATTTAATGCTCTTCCTATGGTTTTAATAGAGTTCCTTTCACATTTTCAAAAATCTGATTCTCTGAATCCTCAAGTCATAGTTCTTTATCAATAAGGGCATCCCTTTTTTTCTACAGGTAGTTTCTCCACTTATGGAAGCTGTCCTTGGTGAGACACCAGTGACTGTGGTTGATGAGAAGGTGACCATTGTGGAATTGAAAGCTCAGGTGGTCTCAAACCTCTCCCTTTCCCTTCATGCCAGCCCTGGAAATAGCCACACCATTGTGGCCAAGACAACAGCCCAGCAGACTCTCAATTTCTCCAAGCAGGTAATGTTGACTACTCTTAGGAAAGTGCTCTCACGTTGTAATTCTCAGAAACCCCCAAGGCTCAAGGGAATAGATTGGTCCCTGTTTTGACCCAGCTCCCCGGACACAACAAACCCTCTGACGTGAACTCCAAAGATTCCTTTATTAGGAATGCCGGCAGCCCCAGCAAAAAGTTTATCTCGCTGGCTAACAAGTCCGGCCGGCCGGAAGATGAATAGTTGTCTGGCACACCTATTCATCTCCACCCCCTGCCTTTTATCCCCAGAGTTAGGGTGGGGCCTTGCTAGCAGTGGTGGCTCTTCCTTCTCCAGGATCCACCCATGGATTTCCACTGCTCTCCTCTCCCCTGCCTTCTGCGGATCTGCACAGGATTGCATCTGCAATCCTCATAAGCATGCTTCTTTCCCCCTCCTTCCTGTGCAAATTTTTGCTGCTAGGTAAAAAGGTTCCCCTACCCATTCTGGCTGTGTTGCCTGAATAGAACATAAGCAATGTCAGGTTTGTCTAGATTGTCTTAATGGCTGCATTTACTAGCAACTAGAGCAATAAAAGGATTTTCTGACCCAGCTCCCCGAACACGACAAACCCTCTTAAGTTAACTCAAAGATTCCTTTATTAGTAGTGCTAGCAGCTCCAGCAAAAAGTTTCTCTCTCACCGCAGGGTAACAAGTCCATCTGGCCGGAAGATGAATAGTTGTCTGCCACATTTATTCATTTCCGCCCCCTGCCTTTTGCCCCAGAGCTAGGGTGGGGCTTCGCTAGCAGCGGTGGCTTTTCCTTCCCAAGGATCGGCCCACACGGCTTTCCACTGCTCTCTTCTTCTCTGCCTTCTGTGCATCTGTGCATCAGGCACTGGACCCAGCTGTTCCTCCTCTTCCTCATCAGCCACCTGCAGACCTGGAGGCTGTTGATTCTCCATCTGAGGGCTGACAGACGGCCCAGGCTCTGCCTCTGTGTCTCTCTCTGCCAGCTCCATTCCCACTTCCCCCTTGGAGGAAGAGAATATTCTCTCCGTCTGTGAGAATGGGACTCTGATTTGGCTGCTGGAGGAGCCGGCGATCGACAGGCCATAACAGTCCCATTCTCACAGACAGCCAAAGAGAAGGCCAGCTGTGCTCTTCAAACTGCAGAGAGAGGCCCCTGGGATGAGAGGTTGTTTCACCTGAGAATATTCTCTGTAGACCGAGAACCAGGATACCACAGGAAAGATGGAACTTGGTCTGAACAAAGTGCTTCTCGAAAATGTCCCTAAGAGGGGACTGAATTTTTCTGTGCATTGATGTGGAAGGGGGACTCTAGTTCATTGGAGACATGCTGAATCTTTAAAAGGTTCAGAGAATTAAGTACTTAGTGAGTTTTCTGGGTTTTTAGTGGGTTTTGTTTAATCACTGAAAATTGCGGGAAAATTCTGCTCACATTATTATGTTACTGGGTTTGCTCAATAAGGTGAACAAACTCAGTTAAAGAATCTGGCAGTTGCATTCACTCCACATGCTAAATATCATTGCTTTTTAATCAGTTAATGTTGTTGTGTGGACTCAGCCTGCATGTGTCTAGGACAGGGGTAGGGAAATTTGGCTCTTTTATCACTTATGGATTTCAACTCCCAGAATTCCTGAGTGAGCCATAAAAGGTTCCTCATCCCTGGCCTACTGGTTTTTCAGTTGTGAGGGAAATCAATTTTTGATTTGAATGGGACTGTTCAATATATGTCCTACATTTGTATATTAAACAGTCCCATTCAAGTTGAAAATTGACTAGGAGAATGTAGCTTAAAAGGAAGGAAATTTTTACAAGATTTCCGTAGCCTCCTAAATGTTTATTTGATAGTTTGCTAGAGTACATTACGTATGGTATACATATTCCAAATGATTCCAATCAGTTTACAGAGTAAGCTGTACAAAAAGAAAACATAAAGCCAATTGCAAAATATTTGATGCAACCAATAAAAATAAAATAAAGTAGAAATCACAGAAGAAGAACACCACATCCAGGCTCCCTCCCTAGCCAGGTGACATAAATAGCCGTTTAGGCTTCAAAAGGCCTACAAAATTTCAGGTAATTCTTGATTTACAGCCATTAGTTTGAAGTTACAACAGCACTGAAATTTAAAAAAATGACACGATCAGTCCTCGCACTTAAGCTGTTGCAGCAGCTCCTCTATGGTCACATGATCAGATTTCAGGAGCTTGGCAACCTACCTATGTCGCATGATCAGATGGTCACATGATCAGATTTCAGGAGCTTGGCAACCTACCTATGTTTACAATGGTTGCAGCCTCCTGGGGTCATGTGATTGCCATTCATGACCTTCCTAGTTGGCTTTCCAACAAGCAGAGTCAATTGAGGAGGGGAGTCGCATTCGCTTAGTGACCATATGACTCATTTAACAACCATGACAAAAAGATCATAAAATCCAGTGCAACTCACTTAACTGCCTTGCTTAGCAACAGGTCTCAATTCTGATCGTAAATCAAGGACTACCTATGAAACAGATATCGCTGTCTTTCTTAATAATAGTGAAATAGGGTCAGCCTTCTGGATTTTGGTTTTGGCATAAATTACATGTCATTTGAGAATGTCGTTAGGCAACAGGATATGCACCAAGGCTGCATTGCCAACCCCTGCAATTGGACATACTATGATTTATATATTTAAGCAAACATACCAATTTCCTGTCGTTAATCCAAATGTATGGTTTTCCATATTGAGTGAATATGGAAAATTTAGATTATTGTGACTGGGTATGAATAAATCAGACAAAAGGGAGACCGGTTTGAGAAAAAAGGACAGGTGAATGTGCAGTAGATGGGGAGATGGGAATTTGCATTTCAGAATATCTGGAGGGTGGCAGGCTGGAGAAGGTTTTATATAAAACATGGAAACAGATGGATGAAAACAGTAGAAATTGGGGAATTAGGACTGATAAGAGAGTGGTGGTTTTGAAACTGGGGGTCGCAGGTTCTGGGAGATCAAAGGACGCCTTGTTATGTCTTCCTGATTGGCAAAGAAGCTTTTCTGAAATTGTGCTTGACAATTATTCATGACCTTTCTGTCCTGGCAGCCCAACTATATCAACTGAAGGAAAAATATTCCAGGATGTTCTTTAGTTCCTAAGATAGGAAAGTTCTTAAATAAAGACTTTAAAAAAACCCAGAAAACCATTTTCTATTGAATGGAATGAGGAGGCCTGCCTTTTAAACTGGGCTCTCCACAAACTAAAAGGTTTTATTCTCCAGAGGTCACATACGGCCTGTAATTTAAGTCCTTTGAGGTCTCCTGGGAGATCCAAAAATACATCCTTGTGCAAAAGCTTATGAGTGGTTCCAAACAGTTTTGTCTTTTTTTGTTTTCCCCCTTTCTCAAATAGGAAGCTCTGCTCAGTCTCTGGGTGTCATACAGTGATGGCACAATTGCTCCCCTCTCTTTGTATGATCCAAAGGATTACACCTTGGTGGTAACAAGCCAGGACAAGTCAGTGATATCGGTGGTGCCCGAGCGGACCTTCCCACTAGTGAGGGCTGAAGGGGAAGGGTCCGGCGAGCTGATCAGAGCTGACCTGCTGATCTGCGAGAGCTGCCAGAAGACCAAGCGCAAGAGTGTGCTGGCCACCACGTTGGCCAGTGTCCGTGTGCATTTCAGCTCTGAGGAGGAACCTACTTATGACTATGAGCCTGTCCAAACTCCTAGCAGACCTGGACGGGAGAAGAGTGTGTCTCGCACCACACCACGGGTGGAAGTAGAGTGGCCTCTAGTGCCAAGTCAGGAGAGTTGGGCACCCAGTGTCATCCTTCCAACGGAGGACTTCCCAACCATTCCCACTGGCTATGTACAAGTCTCCCGAGGACTCACAGACCTGGAAATAGGCATGTATGCCCTGCTCGGCGTCTTCTGTTTAGCCATTTTGGTGTTCCTTATTAATTGCATTGTCTTTGTACTCAAGTACCGGCACAAACGGATCCCGCCAGAAGGACAAACCAACATGGACCACTCCCATCACTGGGTCTTCTTGGGAAATGGACAACCATTGAGGGCCCAGAATGATCTTTCTCCTCAGCCTGAGAGCCCAGGCAATCCACTGGAAAACGTGCAGACCTGCTGCCATGGTGACCACCACAGCAGCGGCTCCTCGCAAACCAGTGTGCAGAGTCAGGTTCACGGGCGGGGGGATGGCTCTTCTGGGGGCTCCACCAGGGACCAGAGTGAGGACCCGCTCAATTCTCCCACTTCCAAGCGTAAGCGGGTCAAATTTACTACCTTTGCTACCATGCCCTCTGAGGAACTGGCCTATAATTCTATTCCTATAGCAGATGAGGAGGACTTGGAGTGGGTCTGTCAAGACATAGGTTTGCAGGAGCCTGAGGAACTGCACAACTACATCCATAGGATCAAGGAGATTGCATAATGGGCCGGACCCAACACTTACAAGCCAAGGAGAGAGATTTACGGGGATGCTCTCTCTGGGCTTGAAATGGCTAAGATTGCATTGCTCTCCTGGGCTCTTCTCTAGCTCTTTCTCTCAGTGGACAAGCCCACCTGCACGACCAGGAATGGTTTTACAGGAAAACCAGTCATCTTGTAGAATGGGATGAATCTATTCTTTTCTTTTCTTTTGGAGGGAGAGCTCTTATGAAAGGCTGCTTGTGGTCATTCTGTATAGTTGAAGGAGACTTGGCCGGAGCAAGCTGGGTGCCCTCACTCCATTAAAGTGGGGCTGGGGACTGACTGGCGCCATCAAGCAGGCCAAGAGAAGGGAGTGTCTGAGCCATTGTTGGTTAATGAAGCCAGAGTGTGCAGTTGGTCCTTGCACCTGATGGGTTGCTTGGGGGAATGTTACTCCTTGCCTTGCCAACATCCACTGCTGCCTTTGCTGCCCGTCTCTCTCTGAAAGGCGATGCAATCCTTTGGTCTCTCGGCTTTTTTTTTTTCTTGCACAATAAATGTTGACTCTTTAAAATAAATAATATTCAGGGATTCTGCTCGGCCCAGGGGGAGCCAAATGGAACAGTCTTCTGGTTGGTGGGGAGGGAGAAACCTCAGACCAGATTGCCATCAGACCCTCACAAGGTGGCTGTCCATGTGCTATGTGGGGAGGGAGGGCTGAGAAAAAAGACTGCCCTCCCCGCGCTACTCCAAACACCATCTTCCTCTCCTACTGCCTGTACTGCTTCCTCCCTAGTTAGTTCCAGTCTCGTTTTTCCAAAATTGTGTATTGATAGTAAGCGCACCTTCTAACTTCAAGCAGGAGAGAGTGGAAATTAATCTTCCTGGAAGAAGCCATCTAATTTCTAAAGAGGGATCAAGTTCCTAACCTGCCTGTTTTTATTTTACATGTGGGATGTTTGGGCTTGAAAGATCTTCCCGGTTGGTTTTTCCATCAGTTGACAGCCATGTTGGGAGCAGTTTTCCCTTCTCATTGAGGAAATACATTTTTTTCCTATAGAAGAGGGAAGAGGGAGGTGTAGCTACCAGTCTTTCACTGTGAGCACCCCCTGAACCCTCCCCTGTTCCCTTTCTCACTGTCTGAGCTTCTGTGATGTCCAGGAACATGGAAAACAAAGCTCTTCCCAAGGGTACAACAAGGCATAGATTGCACGAAGGATCATGATATAAATTAGAAAAGGGCAAGCAAGATGGGGTCAGGCATGATGATGATACTCTGATCAGGAGCTGCTGTATTCAAGAGGGCTGGACTTTACATTTTTATTTAAAAGAGAAAGAGAGAGAGATCAGTCCAATCTGACTTCAGGATTCTAATTTTTCCAGAAGTCTCTCTCTGGCTCCTTGTTCGGTCTACTTATTCTTCTCTTTGGGAAAGAGAGTTGGCACTTGCCAGTGAAAATATTGGCTTTGATCCTCAGAAGGATCATGATATCCTTGACAATCAACCTGGTGGGTGACCTCTGAGCAAAGTTGAAGAATCTCTTGACATTGCAGTTTCTCAAGAGTCCTGGGAAACTTTCCTATATTGGAATGAGGGGGGAGAAAAGGCACATACAAGCAGAGGTCAGCAGAACAAGTAAGTATAAAATGATTCATTGGGAGCAAAACACTCTACGTTAATTTTTCATATAAACAGCTGGGGCCTGAACTGTGTTACTAACCAGGAAAATTATCTTGGGGTCATAAAGGGTATCTCGGTGAAGATGCTGATGTATATGACTTGTGGGAATGACAAGCTCCAACTAGGAAAAATAAAGAAAGAATTAAAAATGGTCAACATTGTAGCACACTTATATAAATCTGGGATATGACCACACTTGGAAATCTATGTATGGTTCTGGTTGCCATATTTAAAAATGAAGGTAATTTGAGCTGGAACTACAGAAGTGGACAGTCAAAGTGACTGGGGGTTACCAAAGCTTCTGATTTGTTTTATTATTTATATGTACCCCATCTCGCCTAGAGATGGCTGTGCAACTTAACATTAGTAGAGAAACAAGGTAAAACATTAAAAATAAGAGCATAAATGTTAAAATTAAAATTAACAAGACAAAGAAGGAAGCAAGCTACAAAAGAGATGGAGGTAGAATGATTCTGCCATATGCATGGCATGAAGAAAGTAAACAGGAAGAAATATTTGTCCCTTCCTTCAAACACTGCGACAAGGATCATCCAATGATTAGAAGGAAATTAAAATAGAAAATGGTTTTCCCCATAGCACATGCTTAGCCCATGAAACACTGAATTGGAGCCACCATGTTTTAGATCAGAGGCTATGAGTCTTGAAGCTCAAGATTATCTTTAAGTTCAGGCACCATGCCTTCAAATACCCAGTTGTGAGGAGTAATGGTGGGCCAGATGCCTATCTGCAGAGAAGCAAAATACTGGACTAAGATGTACTTTGGCCATACAAGTTGCAATCACAATGCATCTGGAGAACACCTGACAATTGCTGGCTATGCATAGCAATCTGTAGAAGATTGTGGGTAAAACTGACAAACCAAGATGCGGAGGCAAGGTCAGTTGAAGTTAAGAGGCATATTCCTTCTTCAGAGCTTATTCACCCACCCTCCTAGCCACCTGCTCAAAGAGGTGAGTATATTAATAAAAAGGATTAATAATAAAAGCACTTTGCACTAGTTGGATGTCATGAGACCCTGATGGCGCATATTATTTTGCTGTTAACCTTCAATACATCCCAAGCTCTTGGTGTTTGAGTGTTTGCTTTTAGCAGGACCCCAAACTATGCTATGAAAAATTAAATTGTCGCATGGGCAGAAACTGCAGTACAGTCACCACACACACCTGGATGCCAAATGTCTCATGCCTGATTCCCACATGTCCAACTAATAGAGGAGAGACTGCAGTGGCCAATGAGACTTCAAAGAGCCTGTGGTAACCCTAGTATCCTTCAGCAGCTTCCAAGTTCCAGAGATTACCTTACAAAGGTCAATTATGATACTTTCACAGTCCACCTCTCTAGCCATTCCTTAGGTCAGGGGTGTCAAACTCAAGGCTGGATCCGGCCTGCAATGTGGTTGGATCCGGCCTGGAAAATCATCGCTTTGGCCCAGTCTACCCAATGCAAAGAGGAAACATGTCAGCAGTTTGGGGAGTGGCATCAAGCTGGCCATGGCTACCCAGATGGCCATGCCCCCCAGCCCTCCCCCAAGGTCAACCATAGCCCTGATGTGGCCCTCAATGAAATAGAGTTTGATACCCCTGCCTTAAGTTAAAGGTTCCTCTATATCAGTGACTGAGATTGTCAGGCTGAGTGGTATGATTGCTGTAGCAGCTTTCCATATCTTGTGAGTTGTCACATCAGGTACTCCTTAGATCATCCTGGGAAATTTAAGTGAATGCAGCCACTTCCTTCCTTCAGACCAAGTCAGCATTAGATCAGTTTGTTCCCAATGTGGGTAAATATATTCGTTTTTGTTTTATTTATTTGTCAATTTGTCAGTTGCTTGCAAGATAATAGGTATAAGTAAAAACATAGTTATGAATACATGGATATATATAAGAAAAATAATAAAAGAAACAATAGGACAGGGAGAGTAGGCACGTTAGTGCGCTTATGCATGCCCCCTACAGACCTCTTAGGAAAGGGGTGAGGTCAATAGTAGACAGTCTAAGGTTAAAATTTTTGGAGTTTGTGGAAGAAACCACAGAGTCAGGTAGAGTATTCCAGGCATTCACACAACATAGTTCATGTTATTGCTAAACCCATTTTCTGGGTTTAGAGAAGACATTGAACCACAAAGAACCAAACAGGCTGTTAAAGTTAACATTAAGCTTGTTGCAAATAAGCCGTAGAATAAATTCAGAGCATGCAGAAAATCCCTTTTTCTTGTTTAAAGGGGCTTTTCCAGTCAAAGGATTTAATACAAAGTAGGGCTCCCATTCTGGCTATGTTTCAAGAATAAGTGCATGCATTGAATGCAGGATCCTGAGTTCAGCCAATGAGCTCTTTGGGATCTTTGCTTTAAAGTCTGGGAAGCAACTGTTCCTGATTAACAGGAGTCCTGGACTTACAACAGTTTGTTTAGTAGTTTTTCAAAGTTACAATGGCACTGAAAAATGTGGCTTATGACTCTTCTTTTCATACTTATGACTTGCAGCATCCTTATGGTCAGGTGAGCAAAATTTGGGTGCTTGGCAACTGGTTCATATTTATGACGATTGCAATGGTCCAAAGTCATTTTGTGACCTGACCAGCAAAGTCAATGGGAAAGCCAAATTTCACTTAACAAACATGTTACTAAATTAACAACTGCAGTGATTCACTTAACAAGTGGCAAGAAACATAAAATTCAGTTAACAATTCTGTCTCGCTTAGCAATGGACATTTGGGGCTCCATTATAGTCGTAAGTCGAGAAATATCAGTAATTGCAAACACTTGTAATGAATGCACATCATCTGGGCATTTTGGGAGAATTTAGGGGCTGAAATTCTTTTAATACAAGCTCCAATTCTCTGGTTGAGCTCATAAAATAGCACAGTAAACAGAATTTTTAGTCCTCTATATAGGACTATAATGGATTTACAGTTGTAATGGTTGTACATTTTATTAATTTATCTTTTCTGCAGTTAGTGAATGCAGTTATTAAGCAAACTAATAGATTTGCTTTGGGGGCAGTTTTGCTGTGAACCAGAAGTGCCAGTTTTCAGCAAAACTCTAAAAAATGTGGTCACATAACCACAATTTTGGAGTTGGATTGTAAATCCTCTTTTTCAGGTCAGTTGTAACTCAGGGACCATTATTGGTTTATCAGATTTCTGTCCTGCCTTTCATTCAGGAGCCCAACATGTAGCATAACCTTTTTTCTACAACCATGTTGTGATGTATGTTGGACTGTGAAAACAAAATGTCTCAAAGATATGAGATGAGTTTTCATAGCTGAGGGTGGACTAGAAGGCAGCTAGCAAAACACAAATGCTGTGCCTATATTATGTTATGTGTTATGCTCAAACCATATTGTGGCTCAGTGCAGTTGTCTGCTTCACACCAATTGTTAACGCAATTCCCAGAGCAGGCTTAACTTGACTACTGAACTCCTTTTTGCGGTCTTTACAGATTACAGATAAACAGAGTTGGGAGGGACCTTATAGGTCATCCAGTCCAACCCTCAAGTAGGAGACTTATTTTCTTGTCTTAATGAATTAAGAAACAAAGCAAATGGGATAGAATAAAATAACATTCTAAGCCATGCTCCCCTCCCCACAAAAACCACCCTCTACATAAGAGGAAAACTAACCAAGAATTACATGGTGACTGGGGAATTTTGGGAGTTGAAGTTAACTTACTTTAAACTTGCCAAGGTTTGGAAACTCTACTCCAGTCCTTGGGTACTGCTTTCCTGGACCATCCTGATTTGAGTAATAAGAGAGTTAATTCAGGGGTGGGATTCTACCAGTTTGCACCTATTCACCAGAACCGGTTGTTAACATTCTAAGCAGTTCGGAGAACCGGTTGTTAGAAGAAATTACTGGCCTAATCCTGCAAGGAAGGCAAGAAGGAAACATTCTGGTGTTGCTTACAGAAACTGCCTCTCAGTTAACCCTTATTATATTCTTGGCAGGACTAGACTTCCTGTCTCAGGAACGTCTCTAGAGTTTTTTTCCCCTCCTTTGCTGGTATTTTGCTTGTGTGGAGTGACCATTCAAAGTTACGATGGCACTGAAAAAAGTGACTTATGACCATTTTTCACACTTACGACTGTTGCAGCATCCCCACAGTCATGAGAGGCCAGGCGAGGAGATGTGTGCCTCGATGTGAGTGATGTTGATTTGGCCATGCCCAGCCAGTAACATGACCACCAAGCCACGCCCAGCCAATAACATGACCACCAAGCCACGCCCACCAACTAAGCCACGCCCACAGAACCGGTTGTTAAAAATTTGAATCCCACCCCTGAGTTAATTCTCTTATAAGAGGTAATAAGAGAGTCAGATTCTTCATTGATAACTATCAGACAATACAGCAATAAACTTGGAGCTCTGGACCAGCCTAAACAGCAGTTGATTTAATCCAGAAACTCTTGGCTATTAAAAATAAGATATCTATTCTAACTAGATATCTAGCTCCCCCCCTTGCAAATTTCTAAGATATTTCACATCATTGCCCACACTTAATATAGCTCTATGTATGTAATGCAAAATGGATATGACAAGGAAGTGATAAGGAAATATAGTGAAGCTGCCAGAAGATGGCTGTTCTCTATTTTCTTACTAAATGTTTCCATTCTCCCCAGTCTCTCCTTGTAAGACCTACTGCCATTCCCTAACCTCTTTTGTCTTTGTTTTTTACATCAGTCTTAAAATCTGATGCCCAAACAGAATAACTTGAGAGTCTAACCAATGTGCAGTAAAGTGGTACTATTACTTCCTCTGATTTAGAAATATCCATTTCAAATCCCAGGGATAGTTACATGCTACATTAGCTAGTGAATTGGTGAGCAAAGTCTAGGATATATTATAGCACCTAATGGGCAGTCTGATAGTTTTATCTTTGGGCCACAAAATGTGGTGATAAAAGGTTTTCTATAGCCAAATGCTCACATTGTGGAAATAATTTGGAACCAGACTTAAGATTCAAAACACCCTCTCTGGCCTTTTGCTAAACATTTTACTAGCCCCTCTTTGCTAGCTTTTCTTCTTTGAAATGTTAGCAATCGATGTGGCAAAAGTTAATCTCCATCATTTGGAAAAGGAGCATATGGTTTATGCAGCATGCTGTTCAATCTGGGCTGCCCCCAAATAGCCAAGAAATAGGGACATTTGGCTGTGTGGGTTATGTTGGGGGAGCTTGTAATGTAAATCTCTTGAGGATCTCCCAATCATACTGGGGGAGGGGTGTGTGTGTGAGAGAGAGAAAGAGAGAGAGATATAGTTTCTGGAAACAAAAGACATTTTCACATTATTCTTTTGGAATTTTCTTTTGGAGCCTGATTTCTAAGAAATGATGTATTGTTATTTTAAAATTTCATCTTGAACCACAGCAGTCCTTATGTCTGAAGCAAACTCTACGAATCATTTAATGTGGTTGCACACATGATCACGCTGAATTATATCCTCACTCTCCTGATATAGCTGGACACAAGAGTTTTATGTGGAACTTCTGGGGCATTGTTACACTGGAGGAAATGTAGATTAATACCACCAACAAAGAAATTTGATACAGCCTGATGCTTAATATAATCAAGAGTGGGCATGCAACAGCAATATTTGGGTGTGGGGGGGAAAGCCACATCTCCAGGTACTCCTTGCTTAATGACCATTGGTTCCAAAAATATTTGAAATTATGTTGGCACTGAACAAATGGTACTGTACTTGACAATGATTCTTGAAGTTATGACCATTGCAGCACAACTGTGGTCATATGGATGAAATTTGAGCGCTTGTTAACTTGTCTAGAATTACAACCGCAGGGATGCATCAACTTCCTCCACCTGTCTATATCCCCTCCCCATCTCTGCCCTAGTGGCATTTCTTGGCAAGGTCAGCATTGGAGCTGAAATGGACTCCTAGGGCTTATAGCAATCTTAGTTGGCCACCTTTGCCCCCAGGCCTCTGCCCCCAGTGCTGCTGCCAAGGAGTGTTTTGGAGGATGACCAAAAGGGAGAGGAGGTAGGTGGATGGGGAGGAGTTCAAGAGGAAACAGTCCCTTATCTTGGGGACTGGGAGGGACCAAGCTGGGAATGTCTTGGCTTCGAGTGGGACCTTACCTAATGACCAGTGGAGTTTGGTTAATGAGAGCAACAGGAGCCGCCAGGATTGTCATTGGTAAGCAATGTGGTCATGTGACACCAGAGGTGATATTCAGTAGGTTCTGACCAGTTCTGATGAATCAGCAGCAGAAATTTTGAGAAGTTTGGAGAACCAGCAAATGCCATCTCTAATTGGCCCCACACCCATCTATTCTCTGTCTCCCGAGTTCCAGCTGATTGGCTGGCTCTTCTCTTGTTGCCCTGCACAGGAGAACGGAGCTGGAAAGCAGATTAGTGGGGTGGGCAGGGAATGGGATTTTGCACTATCTTTCTCCTGGAGCGAGGTGGGAATGGAGATTTTACATTATCCTTCTGCCATGCCCACCAAGCCAAGCCACGCCCACCAAGCCACGCCCACAGAACTGGTAATAAAAAAAATTTGAATCCCACCACTGTGTAACACCATAATTTATAACCGTATCATTTAGCAATGGAAATTCCAGTCCCCATTGCCATGGTTAACCAAGGGCTACCTGTATAGCTGACATAACTGCATTTCTGAGTGGAAAAAACTGAAATAATATATTGGAAAGAATGCCCTCAAGCCTAAAAAAAATCTCAATAGGTGGGCTCTATTTCAGTACAAGTCAATTCAGTACAAGTCAAGTCAAGCCATGAATGAATGGGTATAGTGCAGGGCAGTGGTGGTATTCTACCGGTTCGGCCAAGCCAGTAGTAGTAGTAATGAGCAGTGGAGACCGAACTGGTTCTCTCTATCATTCTGCTGTTGGGCTCACCTGACCTGGGTTCGAATCCCTAGAATCATGTAACTGAGTGAGCTCCCGTTTCTTGTCCCAGCTTCTGCCAATGTAGCAGTTCGAAAGCATGTAAAAATTCAAGTAGAAAAATAGGGACCGCTTTGGTGGGAAGGTAACAGCATTCTGTGCATCTTTGGCGTTTAGTTGTGCCGGCCACAAGACCACGGAGACGTCTTTGGATAGTGCTGGCTCTTTGGCTTTGTAACAGAGATGAGTGGTGGGATTCAAATGTTTTTACTACCAGTTCTGTGAGCATGGCTTGGTGGGCGTGGCAGGGGAAGGATACTGTAAAATCTCCAGTTAGAGGTCGTATTTGCCGGTTCTCTGAACTACTCAAAATTTCCACTACCGGTTCTCCAGAACTGGTCAGAACCTGCTGAATACCACCTCTGCACTGCCCCCTAGAGCCAGACATGACTAGCATATGCATGAGGGAAATATTTACCTTTACCTTTAGTGCTGATGTAACTTTGAATGGTCACTAAATGAACTACAGGTACTTACAACAATTCATTGAGTGATCATTTGAAGTTACAATGGCACTGAAAAAAGTGACTTATGACCATTTTTCACACTTATAACCATTGCAGCATTCCCATGGTCACATGATTTACATTTGGATGCTTGACAACTAACTCACATTTATGACAACTGCAGCATCCTGGGGTCCTGTGATCCTCTTTGGTGACCTTCTGACAAGCAAAGTCAATGGGGAATCCCAGATTCATTTAACGACTGTATTACTAATTTAACATCTGCAGTGATTCACTTGACAACTGTGGCCAGAAAGGTCATAAAATGGGGGCAAAACTCACTTAACAAATGTCTCATTTAACAACAGAAATTTTGGGCTCAAGTGTGGTCATAAGTTGAGGACTACCTGTATTGTAAACTCTGCAATGTGTAATTTTTACACAATAGCACATATTGGAGTTTCAGCCTTGAGACTACTTCACAGCACTGATGAGTGTTTGGTGAATATATATATGACCATATGATAACAAAAATACCATCTTATTAATTAAACGTATGATTTAAAAATTAAGGAAATTAAAATGAAAAATCTGCAAGGATTAGATGTGTGTGTTATGGTTAGCCGGCAGCAGCTGCAGATGCCTGAGGAGAGCGAGGACTCAGATGAGGGGCCAGGACCATTAGGGAGTGGACTGCTGTCTTCAGAGATTGTGGGAGCTGGCAGCAGTGATGAGGAGGTTCCCGAGGAGCCTGTGCCAAGTGTGCATGTGCGCAGGGCTGCTCGTAGGAAAGAGCAGCTGCAACAGCATGGGTGACTCGGGAGGAAGGCTGCAAGGTAATGGCCCCTCCTTCAAGAAGATAAAAGGCAGCTGTGAAGCGAACATTCTTTGCAGGAAGCAAAGACATCTTGAAACTCAGCCTTGTGGACATTACAGTTGGTATTTGAAGACTCTTGTGTTGTGAAATATTTTTTATCTGTGATTCTTGGCAGTCTTGCACAGTTTTGGCAAGGTTTGTGCTTATCAAAGTTTGCAGCAGCCTTTTAACCGGGGATTCATAAGACTCATTAGAAGGTTTCTGTTCCCTTTAGTTATTGTTTGTCTTATTGGACAAGGGTTTGGTTCAGAACATAGTGTGTGTCAGTGGTGGGATTCAAATTTTTTTTTTTGGCAGGCATGGCGTGGCTTGGTGGGCGTGTCAGGATAAGGATACTGTAAAATCTCCATTCCCTCCCCACTCCTGGGGGAAGGTTACCACCGGTTCTCTGAACTACTCAAAATTTCCACTACCGGTTCTCCAGAACAGGTCAGAACCTGCTGAATACCATCTCTGGTGTGTGTGTGTATATGTGTATGTATCTGTGTGCATGTGCACACGCAAGTACGCGCATGCGGCGCACACGCTCACACATACACACACACACACACACAGAATTAAGTGGACCTGATAAAGGATGAGGCTTGATATTTACAAACTCACTATAAACATATGAAATACTAGATTGATTTGAGAAATCATGAGAAGGAGCAACCACAGAAGACATTGCAAGTCCATCCTAACATCTTCCATCCCAGTTCATTCAACTTGCAAGATACAGATTGTGGATTCTGGTGCAGGCAAAGCAATTCACAAATGCAACAACCTGAAGGAAGGAAGAGTATTATTACACTTGATCATCTCGAATAGGGCCATCTTGAAGTTTACCCATATCATAAGTACCATAAAATCTAGATTTTTCTGTACTGCTTTCTGTGGGCATCTCTACTACCCTGAGGGAAAGAAAATAAACTGCATCAAAATGAAGCTTCAAGTTTCATCTCTCAACAAATAAATATTGATTCAATAATCACTTCCTTTGCTTACCTCACACGTCAATCCTAGATTTGACTTCCCTTATTAGTTCCAACCATGGAAGGCAAGCCCAATTTAGGGGCATCCTTAGTGGGCTCAGAAAAGGCAAGGGGGTGTCTATCTTTTTTTAATTAATTTTTTATTTATTACATTTCTTAGTGCTTAATAAACATCATGTTATCTGGGTATTCAATTGGTGAACATATGGTACGTATGACCCATGTAACAAGGGATAGAACAGGAGTTGGACTAGAAGACCTCCAAGGTCCCTTCCAACTCTATTATTCTACTATTCTGTTATTATGCCATTACACCTGCCATCATGATATTTATTTTTTAGTCTTATTGGGAGATCCCTGAGCCCAATCTAATTTTTCACTAAATGATAGTCCCAGAGCCATTCTTTTGAATTTTGGCTTCATACCATCAGATAAAGAAAACCATAGAATCTTATTTTTATGAATAACATTAAATAACCTTTAAATCTGATTTGAGTGAGTCCTTGATGGGCAACAGTATCTTTTGCCTATTGAATGAAAGCGCTCTGGCAGATTAAACTAATGAAAAGCCCTTGCAATTACATTAAGGTAATCTAATTCCCTTTGTCTAGTTTTAAAGGCTTGTTATGATGTTTAAAAAGCCACATGCAAATAATGGAACATAATAAAAATGTAATTGCATTAAGATATGCCAGCAAATATGACATTTTTCCCAGCAGCTGAAATCTGTTAGGTTTCAAATTATACATAAATCATATAAACAAAATAGACTATTTATTTAAATGCATTATAGCCACCTAACCCCCATGGACTCTCAATGATGTAGAACCCCTCCCCACCAGTCTAGATTAAAACAATCTAAAAATGACACAAACAACTCCCCACAAAATATAACAATATCAATAGAACAGAATATTTGTAGCTCAGGATTGAACTGTGAGATTCTTGGTGTTCTCCAAGCTTGGTTGCTTTCTTGCAGATGTTTCATTACCCAACTAAGTAACATCAGTGGCCTCAGAAAGTCCTGACAATGTTACTTAGTTGTGTAATAAAATGTTTGCAAGGAAGCAACCAAGCTCAGAGAGGAAGCTCACAGGCCAAGGGTGTCAAACTCGTGTCATCATAGCATTGTCACGTGACGTGTTGCAACTTTTTCTCCTTTGCTAAACTGGGCATGGGGGTGGCCGGCGTGTCATGCATTTGGCCCGTGGGCCACAGGTTTGACAGCCCTGTCATAGACCATCCAGCCAATCTTCTCTTCAGCTCAGAATCTTGGTCATCACGTTACAAAAAAGATGTTGAGACTTTGGAAAAAGTGCAAAGAAGAGCAACTAAGATCATCAAAGGCTGGAGACTAAAACATATGGAGAATGGTTGCAGGATTTGGGTTTGGCTGGTCTAGAGAAAAGAAGGACTAGGGCTATGATGGCGAACCTATGGCATGTATGTATGCAGAGTCACTTCTGCCGGCATGTGAGAGGTCGCCTAGAAGAGCCCCATTGCACATGCATGCGTGCCGCCTGCCCACCAGCTGATTGTCGGGGGGGTGCGGGAGACATAGGCGCGCGCAGGGTCTCGCGCATGCACAGTGATGCATGGCATGGGGGGATTGTGTGTGCATGTGCAGGGGGCATGGGGTGGGACTGCACAATTTTTGGCATGGGAACCCAAAAAGGTTACCCACCAGTGGACTAGGGGGACATGATAGCAGTATTCTAATATTTGACAGGCTGCCACAAAGAGAACAGAATAGAATAGAATACTTTATTGGCCAAGTGTGATTGGACACACAAGGAATTTGTCTTGGTGTAAATACTCTCAGTATACATAAGGAAAAGATACATTTGTTAAGAATCAAGAATCATAATGTACAACATTTAATGATAGTCATAGGGTACAATCAACAATCAAATCATACTAGGAAACAGTCAATATAAAGGGGGTCAAGGTCTTTTTCAAAGCATCAGAGGGCAGGACAAGAATCAATGGATTGAAACTAATCAAGGAGAGAAGCAACTTGGAACTGAGGAGGAACTTCCCAACACTGAGGACAATTGACTAGTGGAACAGCTCGCCTTTAAGATGAGACTGGACAGTCTCTTGTCTGAAATGGTATAGGGATTCCTTCTTGAGCACAGAACTGGACTATAAGATCTCCAAGGTCCGTTCTAGGTCTATTCTGATTGATTGATTGAATCTAGTGCTAAACAACTTCTTGGCATCTTCTCAAGGACCACCTTACACTATTGGAAATCAGTGTCTGGGATTATCCATCATTCAAACCATTATTTGTTTTGACCAGGTTTCTTCGTAGCACATAACATCCTGAGCCAAAATCCAAACATAACATGCCTTACTTCATACAAAATGCTAAGTAACCATTTCCAAACTTTTGAGGACCAATGACAATTTGGAATTTAGAGGAACCCTCAGAAAATTACCTCCACGGTAAGTATGACTGATTTACCAAACACCCAACCAGCCAATCCTTAGAAGGGAAATAGTTGATCTACTACTATAGAATGGTCTCTTCCACCTGGACAGGAACACTCTCTTCCTCCCCACACACTTAAAAGCACTGGACTGCAACTACCCACTTTCTCTCCATCATCATAAAAAAATCCCTTAAGTTTAAGTAAGGCTTGGAACAAATTCTATTAGAAACTAGTGCTGCATTTTATATTATGTTAGGTCCCCATTGATTTTTAAAATGTAAATCAAAGTGATATGCTTGTTTGTGGCTTAGTGTTTGAAACCAGTCATTCTATTTTATTTTTTGAAAGTGGCTAAGCAAAGCACAGTTTAGCATAATTTCTGGTCCCCTTTACTCTGTCTGTGATGACACAAGATTCATAAACAGAATTTATGCAGATTCTTGCAACTTTGCTGACTCAAACATTCAATTAAATTAATATCCAAGCTCAATTACCAAGATTCTCAATGTGGCTTACAACAATCATACAATGGAGTAACAATTTCTTTTGAAAACACTTTGCATTTGGAAAAGAAAAGAAATAATTGCAATTTTGAGGTAGCGAGAACTGGCTAGAGATAAACAGGATTTTATTTTTTAAAGCTTCAAATGTACAAGCATTGTAGGATGTTTAATTTGAGGGGAAATGGTAAAAAATAGCCAGTTTAAAGATGATCTGATTCAAGCATGTGAAGATGCTGAAACCCACAGGTAATAATAAATAATAATTTATTAAATTTATATGCCACCTGATTCCAAATGACTCTGGATGGGTTTACAATTGTTCAAAAACAATTAAAACATTTAAAGAAAAAAAAGAATAATACAAACAGCATGAAAACAGAGCAAGATGAAGAACAATAATGGCAAAGAAAATAAACCCAGAAGGGAACAGGAAGGAAGGGACATCAGTCATCCCCTCCCAAGATCTGGGCAAAGAGCCAGGTGTTAAAGACCCTTCAAAACACTAGGAAGGTGGGGGCTGTTCAACTCTCAGGTGGAACTTCATCCATGATATATGAAATTTTCTAGTTCTGGCTTATACAACTGCGTAAGCTGCAGCTTGGTGAAATATAAGAGTTCAACATGGACTCCTATTTTCATTATTCAGAAGAAGCCGTGTTCCAGGATGTGTGAATCTGAATGGGAAGGATCACACATACATTTAATCCTATCAAGAGTGAAGGATTGTGAGTTTTGGGAGACTCTCGTCTGGGGGCTTTCTATCCAAGTAATGCATCCATTCAGAACAGAACTCCGAGACAGGTAGATGCCTCAAAGAACAATTTGTTGGATACATCGTATTGGCACAAGTGGTGAAAACAGACTCTGAAAGTTCCTGTTAAATTAAAAAGTGAAAGTTTCCCCCTTTCCCCAAATCGCCTAGTTGCCTTGTTACTCCACTCCTCCTCTCCCAGCCACCTGTTGGCATGACCTTGGTTCTCACAGGAAAATTTTTTGTTTTGACGGCACAACCTCAGATAAATATTGCCCCCTCCCTGTCCCGTCTTTTACCTGGTGGCAACCCTGAAGCCACAAAGATGGCCTCGGCCAGGTTCACTTCAAGGTGGACACTTCTGTCTTGTCCTGCCTTCCTGCCTAACTGCCTGTCTTTCTGTTTACCTACCTACCTACCTATCTACCAATATAGATCTATCTATCTATCTATCTATCTATCTATCTATCTATCTATCTATCTATCTATCTATCTATCTACCTACCTACCTACCTACCTACCTATCCATATATCCATCCAAAAGGTCTATCTGTCTTCCTGCCTCCTTGCCTGCCTACCTACCTACCTATCTACCTGTCTGTCTCTCTATCTATCCATCCATCCATCCATCCATCCATCCATCCATCCATCCATCCATCCATGTTCAAAGTGCCAGCCCCTCAGGCACATAGGAAAAGTAGAGCAAAGCCAGGAGGGAGGGGGCGGTGGACTGAAAAAAGTTTGGGAACCACTTGTCTGGATGCTTACATTCTTTTTATTATTCTCTTATTATTTTCCTACTTTAAGTGTAAGCTGCCCGGTCATTCTGGAACCAGGCAGCTTCTAAACCTACTAAATAAATAAACAAGCAAATATATGCATAGCATAGTGCTAAGATTCCAATTCTTAGGTTCATCTGGCCGTGTCAAACCATTAGCTAGAGAGGAGATAAGAAATGTTTCTGTTTCTCTTGAGACTTCAGAAAGTTCAGACACGGCAATAATCATCTATATCTTGGGTGCCCAACTTATGGGAACTAGTGGGCACTTATAGCATGTGAAGAACATAAGGGATACAAAGAGAATCTCATAAAACAGCTGCTGCTTTATCTTGCATCTTACCCATTTACAAAATGACCTTTGAGCAAGGAGATAACCCAGTTACAAAACCCCCATTTAGCAGCTGCTTGCTGTCACTGCTTCCTGCTACTCCTGCTTATCTTTGTGTTTCTTCTGGACAACTGCCATACCTCTGAAATTTATCTATTTATTCAATTTCTATAGCCACTCATCTTAGCCAAGTGACTCTGGCCGGCTTATCTTTCTAAAACTATAAACAGTTAAAACAATTAGGAAGAATAAAAAATCCAACTCTTCCTTCCTAATCAGGGTTCAACTAGATGCATGTCATTTCTTCTTCTGCCAATGATTATAGTTATTGGTTTGAGGTCCTTCCTGTTAGGAATGTAAGTCACCTAACAGTTGGGTTGGAAATATATAAACCAGGATAGACATTTTAATACTGTCTCTTTAAGGGAATGCTAAAATTGTAATTGGGTGTGGTTTCTCAAACGGCCATAAGAGGGAGCCAGAAACCTGGTTTCCCAAGAAGAAGAGGAAGAAAGGAGAGTGTTGCTAGTTAGTCGATGTTCTGTTCGCTGTTTTTGGTTCCTGTATTTCCCTATTGACGGTTGCTGATTGTCATTCTTGGATTGATGTGAGTCTATTACTGAACTGTTTTTGATACTGGACTTCGTTATTGGATTATCCCTGGACTGAAAACCATTTATGACTTGGACTGTTTGTTGGACTTTGCTTAACCGTTTACTGGAAGTAAAACCTATATTTTACTATACAGTGTAGCTATGTGCTGTGTGTGTGTTATTCAGCATTACTCTCACGATGTCTCCCTGTGTGCCCTCATTCTCCTAACGGGAAATTACCTCAACACTTCCTTCGGAGTCCTTCCCAAGTGAACAGTTCTATGATATTGAGGAATGGACCATGGATGCCAGTTAGATCACTGTTAAGGCACCAGGCTAGAAAGCAAGAGACTATGAGTTCAAGTCCCACCTTAGACATGAAAGCCAGCTGGGTGATCTTGAGCCAGTTACTCTTTCTCAGCTCACAGCCACAGGGTGTTTGTTGTGGGAAAATATGTCAGAGTATATTCACGAACTGGAATAGAGAATGGTAACAAGGTCAGCCAATGAATAGGCATAACAACTAAGTCAGCCAATGAGGACTGTTTTGGAAACTGAAACTAGAATTAGCTTAGGCTGGAAACTGAAACTAAAAGTAACCTAGGTGTGACTCTATGTTAAACTCTGCAGCTCTGAAGCTATATTGAGCTCTGAGTCTGTCTATTGAAATGAAATTGCTTCTCTCCTCTGCTTGCCTGCTGAACTAAAGTGAAACTGGAAATTCTCTCTGCTCTGCTGAGAGTTACTTGCAACATATTTCTGTCTGAGTTTGCTCCATGTTGGAGAAATCTACAACTGGGTTGTAAGATCTACTTATTATGTTTATAAAGATGTTAAATGAAGCATCAGCCATCTGTGTTTATTTTTCTGGCGCTGAATTAACACTGCAAAACTCTGAATAAAATAGGAGGAGGAGATTATATTGGATATATTCACTACCTTGAGTTATTTGTAAAAATAATAAAGGTGGGATACAAGTAAAACAAATAAATTCTGTTACTGGATGACAGCCAATGTATAATGTCTAGACTCAAAAGCACAGAGCTTCTGCAAATATTAATTTATTTTTAGAAAATTATATATCTTCTCTTCAATGCAGAATTTTCCCAGAACGATTTATGAGGCATATTAAAATCATATAAACAATAAATCCTAATCAATAAAATCACAGCCAAAAAAGAAGTCAAAAGGCTTATTGCAGCATGAGAAGTAAAAAAATAAACATGTTTCTTAATATGTTAACATATTTACATATGAGGTCCTAGAGCCGGGCCATGGCTTAGAGGTGAAGATGCTCACCTCTCACACGGAAGGTTAAGAGTTCAATCCTAGGCAGTAACAGATGTTTCACTATCAAGGGTGCAAAGAAAAAAAAAATCTGCTGTGAATTCCATGTAGCTGTCTGAAAGGGCATCCAGCCAATAAACACTCAGCTCCATTCAGTTGCCCAGACTTCACCTAGATAACAGGGATAACAGGGTTGTAAAAGAAAAAAATATTTACATATGAGTCCCTCCTTGAAGGAGATGGGTATTTATTTATTTGTTTGTTTAAAAACATGTCATCTTTTTCTTTCCTGCCTTTCCTTCCTACCTATTGTGTCTGGAAAGTCTGGAAGGTATAGTCTAACAGTCTCAAAAGCATCAAATGGTGAAGGCTAATGATGAATGTTATGTCATTTTGAAATGTCCCCCATTTGCATTATGTTATTTTGAAACCGAGGGATGCGGTGGCTCAGTGGCTAAGACGCTGAGCTTGTCGATCAGAAAGGTTGGCAGTTTGCGGTTCGAATCCTTAGCACCCTTTAATGGAGTGAGCTCCCGTTACTTGTCCCATCTTCTGGTTACAATCATCCATCTTACTGAAATATGAAAATCCTCTGTTGTGTAATTAACCTTTTCAAAAGACACCCTAGAATTCTCTGCAGGGTCTGGGAATCTTCCTGGGAATCTTCTATGAGACAATATGACCTATAAGAATCAACAACCGGTGAAAGCCACTGAAAACCAGGACTCCTTTCACTTACTTGGCTATCTGTCAACTCTTATCCTTCATCACCATTATCCCCTTCAATCAGCATCTCTCTATTCTGAGCAGAAAAGGAGCTGTCTGTGTTATTTCTATGGCATTGTAGCAGAGACTCTTTGCTATCTTAGCAACTAAGTTTGAATCTTAGCAACTAAGCAATGTGTGCATCTAAAAGTTGTTGAGGTTTCGCAAAGACTGATATAACTAAACACCGATGTGGAATTCTCCAAAGCTAGAGGAGGCCCAGTGAAGTTTATTCTCCCCAGTCCTTTAAGCCTTCAAGGGCAGGCTTTGAAAACAAAACAGAATAATAAAATAACAGAGTTGGAAGGCACCTTGGAGGTCTTCTAGTCCAGGGATCGCCAACCTTTTGGACTTCAGGCACTACCAAATTCATAATTTTAAATCCCACGGACCACTAAAATGAATTTTGACTGACAGTGGCTTGCTGACATTGGTGGGAAAATCGGTCCCATATTCCACAGCTTCAGTAGTCACAGGACTGGCCCTTTGGTCATCCCGGAGCAGCAGCTCCTCCACCCAGGTGCATCGGCCTGCCATGAACTGGAGGAGCTGCTCCGGGATGACCAAAGGACCAGTCCTGTGACTACTGAAGCTGTGGAATATGGGACCAATTTTCCCACCAACGTCAGCAAGCCACTCCAGGGTGGATTTCCCTCCCCTGCCATTGGTCTTACCTTCCAGTTCCAGCTCACGTGGCTCTACTCAAGGTAAGGTTTGCACTTGGCCAAAGGGTGAGGGCAAGTGGGTGGGCGGGCCATGTGGGCGGCGTAGCCTTGTGTTCCCGTGTAGCCTGGATTAATTGCTTTGGGGAGAGTGCTTTGGGGGGGACATTTCTCTGTGGACCACCAAAATTTTCTCAAGGATCACTAGTGATCCCTGGCCCACTGGTTGGCGACCACTGTTCTAGTCCAACACCCTACTCAAGCAGGAGACTTTATATACCATTCCAGACAAGTGGTTGCCCAATCTCTTCTTAAAAACCTCCAGTGTTGGAGCACCCACAAGTTCTGGAGGCAAGTCGTTCCACTACATTTTAGATAATTTAAAACCACACTCTTTAGCTCCTAAGAACTCAAAGTAAAATTCAAAATAAAATATCTAACCAAGACCATAAATAGTTGTGGCTGGAGGAGTTGGAGACTTATGCTAATCTATCAACAGCAATCTCTGTAGACTCTCTAACCTCAGCTGTGGGTATATAAGAAGCACCTAAGTTGAGTACAGTAGCCTTCCTTTCTTTCCTCTGACTTCTGATTTAAAACACCGGTTCTGCTCTTTACCTTATCAGTTGGTTGTCTCAAGGCCTGGCAGTATAGAAAATGGGGGAGTTTGCTGTATGGGTCCCTTCCCCTACAGAAACTGACTCCAGCAATTTCTGTAGGGGAAGAAGAGGCAGAGTCAAGAGGGGAATCAGACTGAAACCATATTCCTACAGGCGATCCAACTCCAGCCCTCCTTCAATTCCCTTAACTCTTATCTAGTGCCAATTTAGTGCTGACCATTGGTTGGCTAAATTCCTCTGTCTAGGCCTAAGCAACAAATCATCTTAACTGGAACTTAATGTGTGGTCTCAATTTTTCCCGCCTGACAGTTACCTAATCTTTTAATTATCTTCTTGCTGGTGTCCCTCATGCATCTTCTCCATCCTGCTTCCCCCTCCTCCCTTTCTCCTGCATAGGAGATTTCTTGCTCAAGAGATGCTGGATGTATAAAAATTCATTCACTGCTTACTTATAAGACAGCTGGGCTTTTCCCCTTGCCACAAGAGTCAATCCCTTTTGCTTATTATTATTATTAAATCTTTAGTCAGATTCACAGCCTTTGAGGCTGGTTGGTAGCTCAACAGCTCGAGTCCTAACCAAGGACTTAGGAACTAAGGATGAGGGTTCCCCCCCCCCACCAATGTCATAGGATAAGTAGTCCACAACATATGACTACAATTGAGCCCAAGATTTCTGTTGCTAAGTGAGACAGTTGCTAAGTGAATTTGCCCTCTTTTATGACCTTTCTCGCCACTGTTGTTAAGTGAATCACTGCAAGTGTGAATCTGGCTTCCCCATTGACTTTGCTTGTCAGAAGGTCACAAAAGGGGATCCCATGACCCTTGGACACTGTAATTGTCATAACAGTGAGTCAATTTCCAAGCATCTGAATTTTGATCATGTGACCATAGGGATGTTGCAGTGATCATAAATGTGAAAAATAGTGATAAGTCACTTTGTTGATAAGTCACTTTGTTGATAAGTCACTTTGTTGATAAGTCACTTTGTTGATAAGTCACTTTGTTGCTATTGTAACTTTGAGCAGTCACTAAATGAGCTTTTGCAAGTCACGAACTACCTGTATAAATAATCTGGACCACAACTGGAGTTCAATACTTTTAATGCTTAAACAAAAGAGTCAGATTGCTGCCTTGCTCACAGATAATAAAAGGAGCAGTGGTGGTATTCTACCGGTTCGGCCCGGTTCTGGTGAGTCGGTAGCAGTGATGAGCAGTGGAGTCCAAACCGGTTCTCTCCGCTCTTATACTCACCTTTATCCACTGAATTTGAAGCACAGCTGCTTTGCGTGGCACAGAATAGTGCCGCGTGGCAGCTGCTGAAGTGACCGGGATCGTGCAGGTTTGCAGGAGGCAAGTTAGAACATCTCTGCGCCAGCGCAAAGTGTGTGCACGCACGCAAAACATGCCCACCAAGCCATGCCCATGGAACTGGTGGCAACAATATTTGAATCCTACCACTATAAAGGAGGTAGGAAAATACATTAAGAAAAGTATTGTCTTTCTAACTGGGAATGCATCCTAATATCTTCTCCTTTAAATAACATTAGCAAGGCTGCCATTGGCAACCTAACAACTATTTCCCCTTCCCCAGCGATCATATTTCTGGAGTGGCATTATGGCTTTGAGAAAGCCATTTTAAAAAAATGGAGGTGGGGAGAAAGACTTTTGCAGGATTAACAAGATAAGAAAAACATGCAGAATGTGACTCTGAAATTCTGTCTAATCCTTTAATAATAGCTGCATTCTGGGTCATGTGACAGGGAAGAAAGAGGGAGGGGGGATCAGAATGGAGGAGTTGCCAACATTTTGAATGACCGCCAGCTGCCTCTCCCATAGGTTTGCATTGGTGGATTTGTTTTCTCTGCAGCGCATGGGTGATTTCTGAAGTTGATTTTTTTTAAAAAATTGGCTTCTCAACCACCTTTAATTTGGATTTCTGAACATCAGCATAAGTCTCTGGAATAGTGTTTCTCAACCTTGGCAGCCTTAAGATATGTGGACTCCAATACCTAGCATTCCCCAGCCAGCATGCTTTAAGATGTGTGTGAACTTCAACACCCAGAATTCCCCAGCTAAGTCCATACACATCTTAAAGCGTGCTGCTGAGGAATTCTGGGTGTTGAAGTCCACGCATCTTAAGGCTGCCAAGGTTGAGAAACCCTGTTCCAGAGACTTTATGCGGATGTTCACACAGAATCTGGCCTTCTTAGCATAAATTCATTCCAACATTCTGTTGGGCTGGAAAGAATAATAAGATAGAGAAAAGCAGGCTGAGCATAGCTTTTGGAAATCTCTCTTATCCCTTTGCCAGTAATAACCATAGAAGGCACCTGTATTTTCTTCTGCAAAGCAAAGTAACGTGTTTCTGCTTCTGTTGTGTCAGTGTGGGAAGCACAAGGCAAGCAGCATACAAGCTCTGAGTTATGAGACCAGGATGGAGGGCTGGGAGTGGGGGAGGCTTAGAAAGGGGCAGGTAACATCTGGGGCTGCTGCCAAGCTATTCCTCCCACAGCAATGCATTGGGAAAGTTTTTGAACTTTTATTCTTATTTTGTCGGCTTCTCCTACCACACCAGACTTGGTCCTTTTAGTTTTCAGAGAGGTTTTCCTTCTGAGAGATACTGATGGACAGGAAATCCCAAGATCCTGTACATCATTTCTTCCAATATTCCTTTGGCTTGGAAAGAATCAAAATGAGTTTGATTTATTTCAGAGTGCTTCTAGGCAGTTTTAATCAATTCGAACATGCAGATTTTTTTTTTAATCTCTTTGATCCAGATGGTATTGCTGGTAAAATTCCACAGTGGCTGGAGATTATGGAAGAATTTTTGCTTTTAAGTTAATAACTTTTTTTAAAAAAAAAAACATGAAATGGAAGGGATTTGATGAAATGGATAACATTCATTTTTGCAACCTCTGGAACAATGGGATTGAATATCCTGTTCTGCTAAAGCAATGAAATTAAAAAATGTGAAATTAGTTTCCTAAGAGCTTAAAACTAGTTTATTTATTATAATAGTGCAAGAAAACAGTGCTTTATGTGTACTAAACTCCTAAAAGAACATTTTATACAAGCTGGCTGCAATTGCCTTGCTATTAAAGATGCAATTCAGGAGTGGAAACATTAACTCATATAGTTTGGTTTTGTCTTATATCATTGTCACATTTTGGACTGAAGTCAGCAGGGTTGATTCAGAGCAATACAGGTAGTCCTCAACTTACGACCATGATTGAACCCAAAATTTCTGTTGTTAAGTGAGACTTGCCCCATTTTATGACCTTTCTGGCCACAGTTGTTAAGTGAATCTGGCTTCCCTATTGACTTTGCTTGTCAGAAGGTCACAAAACCTGATTGCATGATCCTGGGACACTGCAATTATCATAAATATGAGTCCGTTTCCAAGCATCACATGACCATGGGGACACGGCAATGGTCATAAGTGTCATAGATCACTTTCTCCAGTGCTGTTGTAACTTTGAACGGTCACTAATAGAACTGTTGTAAGTCTAGGACTACCTGTGGTTTGCTGATACATGCAGTTTGTCATCAACTTTTTGTAACAAAAGAACAAGACTTGGGGGTAATATGGTTGAGTTTTCTTTTTTGTTCTGTTTATAGCACATTTTATTTTATTTGGTTATTATGGTACATACCAAGTAGTGATGGGATTCAAATGTTTATACTAACAGTTCTGTGGGCGTGGCTTGGTGGGCGTGGCATGGCTTGGTGGGCATGGCAGGGGAAGGATACTATTAAGGTGACCAACTATCCTCCTTTAGGGAGGACAGTCCTTCTTTTATAAATTCTGTCCCCTCCTTTTTGATATTTGAAGACTAATCTGTAAATCTCCGTATTTGATCAATGCCGATCCGATCCGTTGTGTGTGTGATGTGACATATTTGTATTTGACACGACGATTTGTCAAGGCTCGGTGCAGTGCGGCGAGACGTGATTATGGGATGCATGCGCTCCACACAGGAGAATTGTTTTGAGAGAGTGTGCCACTTGCAAGAGTGCACCGCAACCAAGAGTGTGCCACAAGCCAGAGTGCGCCACGCGCAAGTGGCTTTGTTTTTTCCCTTCAATGTATTTGTGTCCTCCTTCTCATTGTAAAAAAGTTGGTCACCTTAATACTATAAAATGTCCATTCCCTCCTTACCCCACTAACTTGCTTTCCAGCTCTGTTCTCCTGTGCAGGGCAACCAAAGAAGACCCAGCCAATCAGCTGGGACTCCGATCAGCTGGGACTCGGGAGGCAGAGAATAGATGGGGACAGGGCCAGTCAGAAGTGATATATGCCGGTTATTATTATTATTATTATTATTATTATTATTATTATTATTATTATTATTATTATTAATTGAATTTCTATACCGCCCCCTCTCCCAAAAAAGGGACTCGGGGCAGTGCACAGCCAACTAAAAACAGACAATATATACAATTAAAAACAGATTAAACAATTACATCAAGGCCGAAATACAATTTAAAATATAAAACTAATACAAATTTAAAATTTAGAAATTTTTTAAAATTTAAAAACCTAGTTATTAAAAACCCCAAAAATCGTTACTGGGCCAGGCCGGCCTGTTGAAAAAACAGGGTCTTTACTGCGCGCCGGAAGGTCTGAATGTCGATAATGGCCCGTATCTCCGGGGGCAAATCGTTCCACAGGGAGGGGGCCCCCACAGGTTCTCTGAACTACTCAAAATTTCCACTACCGGTTTTCCAGAACTGGTCAGAACCTGCTGAATAACACCTCTGATACCAAATAAATCCTATAGTTCTAACATTATTGCAGAGATGCATTTTCTTCTGCTAAGCTTGTTGTAATAAAATAGCAAATTAAAACAATTAAACCATCAGATATCTAACCCTGGTCTACTACGGAAGCTAATTTTAAGCAAACGTATGAATTTGGATGGTGCAGCGGGGAAACTCCTCTTCTTTCCCACGCCTGCAGCCAAAACTTTTGACTGAAGCAGACAATCATGCTTGCTCAACAGCCCACAGCCGAAAGAAGTCAGGGCTTACCATGATGTGTGAACCTTTACAAACGGAAACCCCCGTTGATTTACATAATCGGGTTCAAAGGCCGTTCAGAATTTTGTCTGATGGCGGCAGAAAAAGAAACGGCGCATCGCTGGCTTGCATGGCCCCTGTGGTTGCACTGCATTGCCCACATTTTCTTTTTTAACAGCCGTATCTCACTGAGTTTGTTTATGCATATAAATAAACTTAATTAATGTATAAATACCAGCTAAAAAGGGAACAACCAGTCACACATTCAGCCTCTGGTTAGAGCTACATAAACATATTACAGCAGAATGTATCAAAAAAATAAGAGGAAGCCAACAGTAGAATGGGAGAGGGGAAAGAGAGATTATACAGCCAACAGGAACAATAACTGGAAGAAGAAGAAAAAAACCAGTGGGAAAGCGCATTACTTAGTTTTTATAGAAAAGCCACTCAACTCTCCTGACTGTTCATCAACAGCCAGAGTATCCCTTAGCACAGTTCAGGTCTGTGGGCTGGCTTCCTTTTAGGTTTTGCAGAAGTCCAAAGGAATCAAGTGGGCTCCTGCCTCTGTCAAAATATGATGGCTATGATACCCCGATAATAACTTCGTGACAAATTCCAGACATGGGCAATGACACTTCTTTGTGGCACACCAGACAATCAGCACTGGCTGATGTCTTTGCAGCCTGCTATTTCCTTGCTGGCGCTGCTGTGAATTATTTACACTTGGAAAGTTTCCCCAAGAGAAAGAGCACTGGGAGAAAAATGCACGCACACACTCTCACGCGTGCTGAGGAAATTGGTTACCACAAATGTAATTTATGCTGTGCAAAATGAGCTTCTCCTTGCCTCCCCCACTCCCCTGGCACTAATTTAAAAGGTATTTGTCCAACACCTTGAGGCCTGGCTTTCTGCAGTCTGCCAACCCTCAAGGAGATGTTTGCATAATTTCTATTGTTTATTCTTTTTCTGGTTATGATTCGGGAGAAGAATGCAGGTTTTTTTCCCCCCGGAAGTGAAATTTGGGAAGGAAACAAAGAGGTTCAAGGGAGCAAATTCAAGCTAGCCACTGGTTCTATGACGGAACTGAATCATGTAAAGTAGGGTTCCCGACCTTCCTGGCACCAGGGATTGGTTTTTGAAGAAAAATTATCTTCCACGGACTGGGTGGTGGTGATTTTCCTTGCAGCCTAGATCCTGTACATGCACAGCTAAAGCATTGTTTGCTGTCCTGTTGCTTGTGCGTCCCAGTTGTCTCCAATTCGGGTCTGAGCCTGGTGCCAAAGCCAATGATAGATGCCAGACATGAGGTGCAGGTTTTCTGATTGCTTTTTATTGGAGTACTCCAAGGAAAAGGGTTCCTGGTCAAAATGCCAAGAGCCAAGAACAAAGGACTGAATAAGTTTTATACATTTTCACTAAAGGAGAAGGTGGGACAAAGCGAGATAATAAGAAATATCACCTAGTAAACATTTTAGTAATAATTCTACAATTTGTTCTATTGGTCTCTAGTTGTCCCTATTCTCAAGTCTTGGCTGATGAATGCCCTAGGAATTATCTAATACACATTTGATTTGCTGCAGGCCTAACTTTTAGCTGAGGTCTGCAAGTTAGCTAACTCGTGTTACGTTTATCAGCTTTCCAATTAGCCAGGATTGTTACAAGATTTACACATGCATATCTCCTGTGGATAAGCATTCTTTGTTCTTGCCAGACAGACTCCACAATTACAGGTTTCCTGATTTACTTTGAAGCATGTGCCATGACCTGGCTTTATTTTATCAGATGGCCCATCAGTCCCAGTTCCTAACAGGCCAGGGACTGGTACCGGTCCATGGCCCAGGGGTTGGAGACCCCTGGGGTAAAAACTTCATATCCAGCATCACACTCCATAAATATCACAGAAAGGGAGAAAAATGGCTTGTGAGTTTGAATTGGTATTCCTCACTCTTTATCATGTGTGCACCAACTCCCAAAATTCCCCAGCCAGAATGAAGTTCAAGTCCACGCATCTTTTGTCAAGACAGAGGATCAGTGAACTGAACTGAATGAAATGAACTGAAAAAAAATTTGGATGAGAAGCTAAATGTTTTCAAAGAAAAACTAAGAAAGTCCAGTTGCCTTTTGGAAAAGCACCTTTGGGACAACCATGCCCTGGATGATTGAAAACACTGAGGAGCACTTGGTTTGGATGGACCTATTATTTTGAGAACAGAGTAAAAAGCTACATTCTTTTTCAAGGTTGACTTCAGCTCTGAGTGCCAGGGAAATGCACAGCTTGCTTTCTTGACAATGAAATGGTAGCTACCGCCTTATTCCCCATATAACACTTCTATTTAAGACTTTCAACCTCTTGCCAGTTGATTTCAATTGACATCTTTGAAGCCTTGCATGGATATATGGAGGGCCAACCATCGGCCCTCCCAATAAGATTGAATAGGGCAGGCTCACTCTGGGTCCTTTTTCTCAGAGACTGTCACTCGAAGGGACTTTGATTATATTATATTTATTAAATTTTTATATTATATTTATTAAATTTAGATGTCACTGTCTCACTGTTGAGGGATTCTGGGTGGCCCCTAGAGACAGTTATCACCTCTCCTCCAGAATATATATATGAAATGGTAGCTACCCCATTATCCCCTTCCTTCCTTCCTCCCTCCCTTCCTCCCTCCCTCCCTCCCTCCCTCCTTTCTCTTTCTTTCTTTCTTTCTTTCTTTCTTTCTTTCTTTCTTTCTTTCTTTCTTTCTTTCTTTCTTTCTTTCTTTCTTTCTTTCTTTCTTTCTTTCTTTCTTTCTTTCTTTCTTTCTCTCTTTCTCTTTTTGTGTGTGTGTCTCATATGAAGGACAATCCCATGTAGACCAGATTGCAAGCATCCCATGACAAGGTGAATAAGGCAAGTAAAGGGACTGCAAGTCAAACTTCCTGTTTTAGGCAATTGTAATAGGTATGCAAAGACTCTGACTTTTCTTGACAATTTTCCCAATACGAATCAATCTCATTCCCCCAGAAATTCTTAGGGCTCCCATCTTAATCTTAAACCAGAGATGGAGAATAATGGCCCCTTTATGACTTGTGGACTTCAACTTCCAGAATTCTGGCTCAGGAATTTTGGAAGTTGAAGTCCACAAGTCATAAAAGGGCCATCATTTCCTACTCTGCCTTAAACCCTCAACATCTGGGTCTTCCATCAGAGCCTTGGGATGCAATCAGTAATAGATCTTTCCTTTAAAGTCGGGTGTGTCAAAGTTGCAGCATCACATTACTGTCACATGACGTATCATGACTTTCCCCCTTTTGCTAAACTAGGGTGGGCATGGCCAGTGTGTGATGCATCCAGCCCATGGGCCATGAGTTTGACACTCCTGCTTTAAAGCTTTGATCTCTTTGATGGTGATACCAGGAGCCACTCTTTCCCAGAAGCAAAACAAATAATCAGAATTCAAATTTTCAGTGTAATTGAAATTAAACTGAGTCAGCACATCTAATCCAATATTTTCACACAATTACTAACTTTTGCTCATGTCAAATGTCAACTGGAGTTGGGCAACTGATAAATCATCCATCCATCCATCCATCATCATCATCATCATCATCACCACCACCACCACCACCATTACCATCACCTCTTGTTTGCAAGTTTTGGAGGGCTGGGTTGCACTTAAAGCTTGAAAGTTGAATGACACTTCAAGTTGCACACTTTTTAGACAGGAAGAGACATTCAGTCTGGGGATGAGGACCTGAATCATGGCTACAGGTGATCCAAAATAATTTCCATGGTTCAAAATGGGAAGCTAAATATGATATAAATCATATTCAGTTGAATCATTACCTTATTCACAAATACTACCTTTTAACTTCTGATGTCTATTCTAATGAAAAGAAAGAATAAGGGAGACATGATAGCAGTGTTCCAATATTTCAGGGGCTGCCACAAAGAAGAGGGAGTCAGGCTATTCTCCAAAGTACCTGAGGGCAGGACAAGAAGCAATGGGTGGAAACTAATCAAGGAGAGAAGCAACCTAGAACTAAGGAGAAATTTCCTGACAGTTAGAACAATTAATCAGTGGAACAACTTGCCTCCAGAAGTTGTGGGTGCTCCAACACTGGACATTTTAAAAAAGATATTGGATAACAATTTGTCTGAAGTGGTGTAGTTTCCTGCCTAGGCAGGGGGTTGGACTAGAAGACCTCAAGGTCCCTTCCAACTCTGCTATTCTACTCTACTCTACTCTACTCTACTCTACTCTACTCTACTCTATTAATTTTCTTTGTAATCCTTTTTTTCATTGCATTTTTCTTAGTGATTGTCAAAGGAATCCTATACCTTTCTGGAAAAAGTGTTAAGTAAATAAACAGACATATTGTTACTTGCTCAACAACAGTGTCTGTGCATCTTTACGGAAAGACAAAGCCATGGAGGATAACACTGTATCTTTTGGCTTTAGATAATTTATTCCTGATTTATTTTAGTTAGGCAGCCCAATCCTTATACTATTCTCGGGGAATGAAAAACCCATCTCCTGGAAGTCATGTGCTGTCTCTTGCCTTCTCTGGATTACCTGATCAGTATTGTTATTATTATTATCCTTACCTGGAGCTTCCAATGCTTTCTATTATTTAATGACTTATGCATTTTGAGTTTATGACAGGAAACAGGACTTCTGGGATTGACACTGCTAAGCAATGTGGCCATGTGATATTGTGCTCTTTGTGATATTGTGCTCTATGACTGCATTGCTTAGCAATGGAAGCCTAATCCCAATTGCCATTACAACCTGACTACCTGCATTATAACAGTCTATGGTCTGTTTAGATATTTATCAGTTTTATGACAAGACGAATGAGCCCAAATGGGCAGAGTGAAATTTATGAGGGAGAAATGTGAAGTTTTGCATTTGGGTGGGAAAAAATGAAAGGCAGAATGCAGAATGGATGGAGGAAACTGGAGATTCTAGGTATTTTACTATGGTTAGTCCTCAAATTACAACCATTTATTTACTGACTGAAGTTCCAATGGCACTAAAAAAATGACTTATGACCATTTTTACACTTATGACCACTGCAGCATCCCCAACATTATGTGATCAAAATTCAGACTCTTGGCAACTGGCTCATACTTATGATCATTGCAGTGTCCCAGGATCATGTGATCATCTTTTGTGACCCTTTGACAAGCAAGGTGAAAGGGAAAGCCAGATCCATTTAACAACTGTATTATTAATTTAATAACTGTAGCGATTTGCAACTGTGCAAACAAAAGTTGTAAAATGGGGCAAAACAACTGTCTTGCTTAACCACAGAAATTCTGAACTCAGTTGTGGTTGTAAGTCGAGGACTATCTGTATATTATAAGTTGAACATAAGCCAACAGTTTGATGCTGCAGCTAAAAAGGCAAATGCTATTTTCTCACATACTAATACAGAGGTTTCCAAACTTGGCAGCTTTAAGACTTGAGGACTTCAACTGGTTGGAGAATTCTGGGAATTGAAGTCCACAAGTCTTAAAGTTGCCAAGTTTGGAAACCTCTGTATTAGTTTGTGAGAAATGTGGAAGAAAAGACATGCAGTGGCCAGCCTGAACATTTCCTTCCCTTGATTTGCTCTGCTGGGATTTTGAGGCAGCCTGGAGAACACAGGACCACATCTGGTACCCAATCATAAAAGGAAACTACTACTACCCCCTGAGGGTGTCTGCATAGGTGTTTGTGGAAGGAAGAATCAGGTGCAAGAGCAGAGAGGGAGAATTTGCAGCTGAGTGAATGGAGCAGCTGTCAGGACAAAGTGTAGCTTAGCTGGTGACTGATGGGGAAGGAGGAAGCTTGAACTTCAGCAAAGCAGCAGCAGACACCCTGCAAGGGAAAGCAGAGCCCAGCTGAGATGCCGAGAGCCCACAGCCAGTCAGCAGCTGGTAAAGGTCTTCTTCTCTCCCCCGCATTCCCCCAGCACAGATTGAGGAACTGCAAAGCCAACACTTCAGCAGCAGCTCAGAATAGTAGCTGGCAGCTACAGAAGCCAATTACCTTGAAGGTGGATAATAGTGACTAATGGCTTTATTATAAAATCAGGCAACAAAAGAGAGTCAATTGTGCATAGGATTGTTTATCAAGAATTAGACAGACGTCAGTATAAGTATCAGTATAAAGTATAATGTAGCATGCAAGTTAGCTTGGGTAGTGGTGAAGCCATCAGGCTAGAATCCAGGAGACCATGGGTTCTAGCCCTACCTTAAGCACAAAAGGAGCTGGTTGATTTTGGTCCAGTCACTCCTTCTCAGCCCTGGAAAGCAGGCAATGGCAAAACACTTCCAAAATTATTGCCAATAAAGGTTTAGTGGCTTGGCTGTGTAGTTATCATGAGTCAAGACTGTTTTGAAGGCACAAGCTTCCAGGGGGGCATAGTAAACTGTAGATATTTCTGTGAAATCAGAGCTGACAATTGTATGCAGAATCAGTGAGTAGAGCAACAAGGCGAGGACGGGAGATTGCCCATGTTTGCAGCCAGACAGCAACTCCTTACAAAGAGACTGCAGGTGAATAGTCTCCCAAGTGGGGTGTGAATGCTGGGGGATGACAGGAATAGCTATCTTGTCTCAGTCATGGTGGCCAGTACCTTTTATAAGACACTGTTTGCTAATTTCACTTTCCAATCACTTTCAAAAATTGTTTTAAGTTACTCTTAGACTATTATAGCCCTTAGATAAATTTGAAAATGCTGGACAACTTTTGCTTGAATCCTCAGTGAAAGAAAAATGTAATCATAAGCTTAAGAATTTAAAGAAAGTTAAATAAACAACAGAAAGCTAAATCAGATTTTGATCATAGAAACTTCGGAATAGACTAAGAGTCCAGATAAATTTAGAACACAGAAACATTTACAAAGATTTTGGTGTTAATGATAAAGAACAAGCAACTTCTCATGGGAAATAAGCAAGACATAACAACGATAAGATTTTAAAGCATAGGAGGGAAAAAAAGCAAGCCTATTTCTGAGTTAATAAATTGTGGCCTGCAGATGATGCAAAACATTGTAAAATTGAAAATATTCAAGAAGTTTGAAAAAAAAGGGAGCAAATATATATATAGTAGCTACCACACAAACAATGTCAATCATGATATCTGGCTTTATGAATACATTATCCAAAATATATATTTCCTTGGGCTTTTTACTGTTTCTCTTCTCAAAGTTTAGCTTGTATTAGATTTCAATATTATAATTGAAAATTTTAATAAAAATTATATACATGAAGACTAACTTGAAGCATTAGAATAGGTTTAGTGAAAATTGTGAAATTAGAGATTATGAAATAAGTTTGTTAAGCTTTTTATGTAGAGCAGGGGTATCAAATGCAATCTGATGACCCGGAGTGTAACACAAACGTAACAAAATCCAAAACGTAAATAAATGTCCTTTAATGCCTCCAACTTGGCCCCACTGTTCAATAATTCTCAGTTGGAGATAAAACATACTCAAAAATAGTCTTCAAAAGAAAGCGATACAGTCCGAACTTAATGAGCAGACAGAGGTGAAATAAAAAACCAAGCAAATGACAAAATTTCCACAACAGACCAGGATAAGTAATTACCAAATTCAAGGAGATAACAAGGCAGTCTGTTGGAAGGATGCCAACCAAAATAACTTCAGCCCAAAATAACACATTCTTTGCTTCTGGCAATGCTGTGTTGTAATCGTCTCTCTTATATACTAGTCTCCTTAGCTGCAACCAGTGAGGAGGATCATGGCTGCTTCCTCTCTTGTAAGCCAAGTTGTTTCCTTCTCCGTTCCTCCCTGCATGTCCTAGGATGCACAGGGGATGGGCCTGGTTCTTCCTCCGACTGCCCAGCCAGCCTCTGCCCTTCCTCAGCCTCCTCCACAACCTCCAGAGCCACTCCTCCACAACCTCCAGAGCCACACCTCCACTCCCTGTCTGGTTGTTCCTCCTCTCCCTCAGAGTCAGACCCTACCAAGGGCATGACGCATGATTTCATTGAGGGCCGCATCAGGGTTGTGTTTGATCTTGGGGGCCAGGTGGGCGTGGCCAGGGTGGGCATGGCCAGCTCGATATCACTCATCAAGGGTCCATTTTCTACTGTGACTGCCTTCTGCAGCCCTCTGCCAGTGAAAATGGAGCGTGCAGCTTCCCCGGGCCTCCTTTTTCTCTGGCAGAGGGTTGTAGGAGCCCATTGCAGCCAAAAATGGAGCCCGGGTGGGCCTAGCGTGGCCTCCCTGAATTCCGTTTTTGCTGGCAGAGGCACTATGGGCCAGTCCTTTGATCTTTCCAAGGCAGCCCTGCGGGCCAGATCTAAGCACCCAGACCGCCCCCCCCACCGCCCCCCCCAACCTGGGGCCTTGAGTTTGACACCCTGATGCACAGTCATAAAATCTTCCTGGAAACACTGAGGGAGGGAGAGAGAGATAATAACAGTCTCTTTGCTGGTGGTCCTCCTTTTTTCAAAAGAGACCCCTCATTGGATTGCAATCTGAAAATAATATCAACAAAATGGAATGAGTTTAGACAAGAGCTGCTAAGAAGGAGAAGGGTTCAGGAAGTAAGTCCTATGAGGGACAATTAAAGGATCTACAGCTGGTCTCATTAGCCTGAAGAGGAGAAAATGGAGAAAAGATACAATTACATTCTTCAGATATCTGAAGAAATGTTATAAAGAGGAGGAAGCGGTCTCTATTGCCTTGAAGGGTAGATCCAAAATCAGTGGGTTGAACTTCAGGGAAATGTATTCAGGTGCACTTGAGGAAGGATTTCTGATGGTAAGAATTGTCAAACAGCAAAAGAACCTGTCTCAAGTAATGGAATGTTATTCTTCATTAGAAGAAGTTGGCTAGCCATACATCTGAAATGCTTTAAATGTTAAGCACTAGATGATCTCTGAAGACCTTTCTAACTGTATGACTCTGTAATAGGGTTGTATTTGGCCTGAATGATAAAACATTGGTGCTTCAGGTCTGTAGAGATTCTCAGTCATCCAGGTCATGGTTGTCCCAAAGATGCTCTGAGATGGTGGTGGGGAATGGAAGGATTTATATTCCTTGCAGACAGCTGGTTATTTGCATCCTTTTAGAGGGTCGTTGAAGCACTTGGAGGTTGATCAGTGTTTTCAGGGTCACCTGATTAGTATTCCTGGTTCTGTAGTCTGCAATTCCCTCCCCCCCCTCTGGAAATCCAGTCCTACTCCTACACCATTCAAAGGATGTCAGAGCTGAAGAAGCTTCTTGGGTGTGAAGTGAAACATCCTCAAAAAAAAAAAACAAGAAAGTCCAGTTGCCTCCTGAAAAAAAAGCACATTTGGGACATTTGGGACATTTGGGACAGGACAGACACAGACTTCAGAGGATAATTAGGACTGCAGAAAAAACAATTACCACCCCCCCGCCTTCAATCGAGGACCTGTATACTGCACGAGTCAAAAAGAGGGCTGTGAAAATATTTACAGACCCCTCACATCCTGGACATAAACTGTTTCAACTCCTTCCCTCAAAACGATGCTATAGAGCACTGCACACCAGAACAACTACACACAAGGACAGTTTTTCCCCAAAAGCCATCACTCTGCTAAACAAATAATTCTCTCAACACTGTTCAACTATTTACAAAGTATACACTACTACTACTGTTAAGCTTCTCATCACTCCTTATCACCCATCCCCTCCCACTTGTGACTCTAACTTTGTTGCTTGTATCCTCTGTTTCCTAGTATGATTTGATGTTGATTGTACCCTATGACTATCATTAAGTGTTGTACATTATGATTCTTGATTCTTAACGAATGTTCCTTCTTTATGTATACTGAGAGTATTTACACCAAGACAAATTCCTTGTGTGTCCAATCACACTTGGCCAATAAAGTATTCTATTCTATTCTATTCTATTCTATTCTATTCTATTCTATTCTATTCTATTCTATTCTATTCTATTCTATTCTATTGGTGGTTCAGCAGACGTATGCAAGGGCCAATGAAGGATACTATTGTTTTCTCAATACAGGAATAATTGGTTGGAATAAATTGTTGTATGTACCAGAAATTAACCCCCTGGAATCTGCAGATATATTGGACTAGACCTCCAAAAGCTCCTGCCAGCATAGACAATGATGATGAGAGTTACTGTTCAAAATATTTGAAGATCTAGAATTAACTATCCTTCCTGTAGAACCTTTTCCCAAATAGAGCTTCAACCTGGATTTAACCTGGAAATAAGGAGAAACTTTGAGTAACTAACACATGAAATAAATACCCAGGAAGCAGATATGAAGTGAGTAATTTCCTTGTAGTAAAGAGCCAGAGTTTTAATTTTGGGAGGCTTTGAAGGCCATAAGAAGATTGGCAGATGCCTCTGGGCAAGACCACCACATATGATAATATGTTCCCTCTTTTTTCCCACATTTCCAACATGTGGGATTCAGTTTAGGGTACATTTTTGCTAATCTTGAAGGGGGTAAGTGCCACCTGTAAAACATTTTATATGCATTTTCTTTGTATGTTACTGATTTTGTTAATTTATGATTTCTATTCCATATAGTCTCCCAATCTGCTAACTTTATATTATGTCCAATGTTTTGAGCCCAGGCAATCATATATCCTTTCACTACTTCTTCTTCCAGTTCTACTTCTAAAAGATACTTATAAATTTTAGTAATATTTTTTTTATCTGGTCCTAATAAGATTTTATCTAGTTGTTGTGGTTTCAAATATATTCCATAGTTTTTTATATCCTTATTGTATCGACTTTGTATTTGAAGATAAGCCCACCAATCTATTAGCAGCCCTTGTTCTTGGAGCTCTTGTTTTGTTTTTAAATTTCCATTTATATCTAATAGATCTTTATATTTTAACATTTTATTCAGATCTAGGTTATTTGGGTGAATCATCGCTTCCATTATAGATAGCCAAATTGGGATTTTTATATAATGTTTCTTTTTAACCTTGATCCAATTGTATATCAGCGAATCTCTGATCAAATGTCTATAAAAATATTTTTGTTTTGTAGGTCCTATTTCCCAAAGAAATGCATGCCATCCCCTTTGAAGGTCATAAACTTCTATAACTAATATTCTTTTATTCTTTAAATTAATCCAGTCTTTTAGCCAAACTAATGCTGCTGCCCTATAGTATAATTCCCAATTTGGTGATCCAAAACCACCTCTGCTCTTCATATTTTGTAACAATTTCATTTTTATTCTGGGTTTCTTACCCTGCCAGATGAATTTTAATGTCATTCTATTGAGATTATCAAAAAAGGTCTTATCTAATTTAACTGGGATGGTTTGGAATAAATAAAGAAATTTTGGTAATATAGACATCTTTATGGCTGCTATTCTTCCTAATAATGACAATTGCATTTTCGTCCAAAGTTCTAAATCTTTTTGTTTGTTGTAATAGCTTATTATAATTGTTTTCCTTTATCGTCTTGCAGTGTGCTGTCAGCCATATTGGCTAAAAATCCAAAAATGGCTACAGGAAATTACCAATGAACAATTAGATTTACAACCAGAGCTCTTCCTATTGGGGATCTTCAAAAAAAAATATGTAAAGACTACAAAATATTTATTATTACATATATTGACTGCGGCCAGGATTGCTTTTGCTCAGTGTTGGAAACAGTCATTCACACCTGTAGAAGAACTGGTTATACAAAAAGTTATGAATTGTGCTGAAATGGATAAATTAACATTGAGTTTAAAAGATAAGGAATCTTCAATATTTTATAAGGTATGGGAACAATGGTACAATTGGATAGATCGAAGACAGACTAAGGATAGATGATTATTAACCATAGAACATAGATAGAATAAGAATATAGTTATGTATAAATTATCACTATCACACAAATGACTGCTGTATGATAATGCACCACAAACAGTTGTTATTGAATTATATATTTTTAAATTTTTTTTTCTTTTCTTTTTGTAATAAAATTCAATAAAGTTTTCTTAAAAAAAAAAAAGAAGATTGGCAGATGACCCCAAGGCATCATTGCGGTTGGCAAAGCTCCAGATTTCCACCCATTATTTGTGGTAGGCTGGGACAGGGTAGGGGAGTGAAGTAAATGTCAATGCAAATTATACAGTATGATATAAAATAATCCATAAAACAATAACAATAGCAAACTGTGCAGATCTTCAATGGTTAACTTCCAAAAGTCTTCCAAATTAAATCTTAACCAACTTCTGGAAGGCTGTAACAGTGCAGCTATACTTGCCTGAGAGGCAATTGTTCCAATAGAGAATAGCCACAAAAAATGCTTCCTTCTGCATCCCTTCTGCATTGTACCTCCTTAGAGGATGCAACCTTTAGTAGGCACTCTCTATTCATCCAAGCTAGAAGTGAGTTATAGTCATGGATAAAAAAGTGTTCCTTTTGTTACATTCTCTTTCCCACCATTGGGATCTGTGGTTTCACTGACATTCAGCCTCCAGTCTGGTTACTGGAAGCAGATTTAAACAAAGAGAGCTGGAAAAGAGCAAATGAAGATCAGTGGGGCTAGAAAAGTGGCTACGTTCAAAGACATGTAAGGATCAAATTAATGACAGCAGTCAACAGAATCATCCAAATGCTAAAGGATAAACTTCTTGCAACAGAGAAACTATTTAACTAAGAGATAAATTCTGTGGATGAGTTGACAGGTCCTAAGATTTCAGCCCTTACTACAGATACAGATTAACAAAGTTGGAAGAGACCTTGTAGATCATCTAGTCCAACCCCCCCACCCAAGCAGACCTTATACCATTTTTGACAGATGGCAGTCCAGTCTCTTCTTGAAAGCTTCCAGTGATGCAGCTCCCACAATTTAAGGCAAGCTGTTCTACTGGTTGACTGCTCTATCAGAAAAATTTTCCTTATTTCCAGATTGAATCACTCCTTGTTCAGTTTCCATCCATTATTCCTTGTCTGGCCTTCAGGTGCTTTGGAAAATAGCTTGACCCCTTCCTCTCTTTGGTAGCTCCTCAAATATTGGAACACTGCTATCATGTCTCCCCTGGTCCTTCTCTTCACTAGACTAGCCATGCCCAGTTCCTGCAACCATTCATCATATGTTTAGCCTCCAGTCCCCTAATCATCCTGTTGCTCTTTGCATTTTTTCTAGATCTCAACATTTTTTTTATAGTGTGGTGATCAAAACTGGATGCAGTACTCTAGGCGTGGTCTTACTAAGGCTTATAGAGTGGTATTAGTATCTCCCTTGATCTTGATTGTATCCCTCTGTTAATGCAATTTAGGATTGCTTTGGCTTTGTTGGCTGCCACTGCACACTGCTGACTTATATTTAATTGGTTGGCCGCTAAGACTCCAAGATCACTTTTATAGTTAGACAATACCATGACCTGTTGGGTCATCATTTAAGAGCATTTTAATACCTAAGGAGTGAAACAGAATAATCCCAGGCACACAGAGCAATGGGAATGGGAGCGACTCCTGACTTCCCACTGATTTCTGCATTGACTTTATTTATTTATTTATTTATTATTCGGATTTTTATACCGTGCTCTCTCCCAAAAACGGGACTCGGGGCGGTACACAGCCAGATAAAAAACCATACAAGTTATAAAAGTTATAAAAGTTAAAAGCAATTTAAAATAACTAAATTAGTGGCCAAAAGATAAAATTTTATAAAAACACATAAAACACATAAAAACAAATAAAAATTAATACCAATTTAAAACCCCACAATTTTTACTAGGCCAGGCCAGCCTGTTGGAAAAAGTGGGTTTTAACTGCGCGCCAGAAGGTTAGAAGGTTGGTGATGGCCCGTATCTCCAGGGATAAGTCGTTCCAGAGGGAGGGAGCCCCCGCAGAGAAGGCCCATGCCCTCGGGGCTGCCAGCCGGCGTCGTCCAGCCGATGGCACCCCAAGGAGGCTGACCCTGTGGGAACTCACTGGGCGGCAGGAGGCCATTGGTAGCAGCAGGCGGTCCCATAGGTACCTAGGTCCCAAGCCATGGAGCGCTTTGAAGATGATCACTACCACCTTGAATCGCACCCAGAAGGCCACAGGGAGCCAGTGCAGCTCGCGCAGGAGTGGTGTAACATGGGAGCTTCTGCAGCCTCCAGATGCTCTTCAAGGGGAGCCCCATGTAGAGAGCATTGCAGTAATCTAGGCGGGAGATGATGAGGGTGGAAGTGACTGTGCGAAGTGTGCCCTGATCCAGAAAGGGCTGCAAGTGGTAGATCCGATGGATCTGACAAAAAGCCCCCCTGGTGACGGCCATGATGTGATCTTCTAACAACAGCCGTACATCCAGGAGGACATCCAGATTGCGATCCCTTTCCGTGGTGGGCAAGATTTCTCCCCCCACGGCCAGCGAGGGAGTAAGCTGGCTGTATCTGGGCGCAGGAAACCACAGCCACTCGGTTTTGGTCAGGTTGAGACGAAGCCTGTTAAGACCCATCCAGCTCCACACGGCTTCCAGGCACCGGGTCATCACTTTGACGGCTTCGTTGGGGTGGCCCAGGGTAGAGATGTATAGCTGAGTATCATCAGCGTACTGATGGAACTCTACCCGAAAGCCACGGATGATCTTATCCAGCAGCTTCACATAAATGTTGAACAGCAGGGGCGAGAGCACAGACCCCTGAGGCACCCCACAGAACAAGGGCCTCAGGGTTGACCTCTGCCCCCCTGTCAACACAAATTGTGAATGGTCGGAGAGGAAGGAGGAGAACCATCGCAATATGGTGCCTCCCACTCCCAACCCCCCCAACCGCCACAATAAGATACTGTCGTCGACAGTATCAAAAGCCGCTGAGAGAACAACCCCTGTCTCGGGCCTTCCAGAGATCATCCACCAATGCGACCAATGCTGTTTCCGTGCTGTACCCGGGCCTGAAACCCGATTGGAGGGATCTAAATATACCGCTTCATCCAGGTACTGAGGGAGCTGTCGTGCCACCACACTCTCAACAACCTTTGCCAGAAAGCGAAGGTTGGAGACCGGACAATAATTCGACAATAATGCCGGATCCAAGGACGGTTTCTTGAGGAGGGGCCGCACCACCGCCTCTTTCAAGGTGGCAGGTAGAAGCCCCTCTCTCAAGGAAGCGTTAATAATCCCCTGGAACCAGCCTCGTGTCACCTCCTGAGTGGCCAAGACCAGCCAGGAGGGACACGGGTCCAATAAACATGTGGTGGCATTAAGCCCACCCAGTATCCTGTCCACGTCCTCCAGGGTAACAGGATCGAACTCCTCCTAAATGACCTCACCAAAATTCGCCCCCGCCCCTCCGCCCAGAGATGCCCAGTCAGAGTCCAGTCAGAGTCCAGCCCGTCCCGGATCTGAGTGAATTTGTCCTGCAGATAGCTGGAAAAATCCTTGGCCCGTCCTTGCAAGGGATCCTCCCGCGCTTCCAAATTCAAAAGGGAGCGGGTCACCCTGAAAAGGGTGGCTGGGTGATTCTCTGTGGATGCAATAAGGGCGGCAAAGTAAGATCGCTTTGCTGTCCTTATCACCATTAAATACGCTCTAATATGGGACCGCATTAGTGTTCGGTCAGATCCGGAGTGGCTGGTCCTCCAACCACTCTCAAGGTGTCTTTTCTGGCACTTCATCTCCCTCAGCTCCTCAGAAAACCAAGGAGTCACTTGGGATTGGCACCGGGTCAGAGGCCGCAAGGGCACAACCCGGTCAAGGGCCTCGGCCGCCACCCTATCCTAGGCAGCCACCAAGTCCTCAACCGAGTCATGTGTGTGAGTCTCGGGAAGCGGCCCAAGCTCCATCAGGAACTTATCTGGGTCCATCAGGTGCCTGGGGCGGTACCATTTTATTGGCCCTGCCTCCCTGCGATGAGGGGGTGCGGAATGGAAGTCGAGTCTAAGGAGCGAATGATCCGTCCATAACAGGGGTTCTACAAAAACATCTCCTATACTTAGATCATCCTGCCACTGATCAGAGACAAAAACCAGATCCAGGATATGACCCCCAAAGTGAGTAGGGTCCCGAATTAATTGGATCAGGTCTAAGGCTGTCATGGAAGCCATGAACTCCTGAGCAATCCCCGAGGTCCCACCGGCAGAGGGTAGGTTGAAATCCCCCATGACCATAAGCCGGGGGGTCCCAACCGCCAAGCCGGCTATAACCTCAAGGGGCTCAGGCAGGGCCAATGTCACATAGCAGGGAGCCAGGTATGTGATCAACAGGCCCATCTGAACCCCGGAACCAAACTTCACAAAAAGGGATTCACAACTGGTCGTCTGAGGAACAATGGATTCCCTAGGACACAGATCTTGCTTAATAACCACCGCAACCCCCCCACCCCTCCCCTGAGCCCTCGGCTGATGAAAGACCTGAAACCCGGGTGGGCACATCTCCACCAGGGGAACACCCCCCTCTTGGCCCAACCAGGTTTCGGTAACACCCGCCAGGTCCACTCCCCCCTCCCAAATCAAATCATATGTGAGGGGGGCCTTGTTGACTACGGACCTGGCGTTACATAACATCAGCCGAAGGCCCGGGGCCCGATGACTCAGACCACCTGGGGAACGGGAAGTGACTACGGGGTCGGAGTGTGCCACCGCGCGTAATCAGCGGGGGCGCACTCCCAATACCAGATGTGGCCCCCTGTAACCGCCAAATCTGCCTCTCCCGCTCACTGTGCCGATGGACTGTATTTCTTCCTCCCAGAAACAACACCCCCATCCTTGATATGACCCCCCTAACCCCCGCACCTCCTGGCTATGCTCGACCCCCAGCCCGGCCTCAGTCTCAGGCGGGTTGTCCCCCAACCCCCGCCCGGACACCCTCCCTAACCCCAATAAAAACCTAGAGGAGAAACTTCCTAACAGTGGGGACGGATTAACCAGTGGAACAGCTTGCCAGTCGTTGTGGGTGCTTCATCACTGGAGGCTTTTAAGAAAAGCCTGGACAGTCACTTGCCTGAAATGGTATAGGATTTCCTGCTTGAGTATGGGGCTGGACTAGAAGACCTCCAAGGTTCCTTCCAGCTTTATTCTTATTATACTATTGCATCCGCAGGAAACCGCCCGGCCGCCCTGGAGGGCCTTCTCCGGGTGCCGTCGGCTTCTATGTGCCGTCTGGCGGCCCCCAGGAGTAGGGCCTTCTCTGTGGGGGCCCCCGCCCTCTGGAATGGTCTGCCTCCAGAGATACGCACCAACACGGACCTGAGAGCTTTCAGATGGGCGTTAAAAACTTGGCTCTTTGAGCAGGCTGGCCTAGGCTGATATAGGATTTTTAATTTTGTCTTACATTTTAATTGGTTTTGAATATTTGGGTTTTAATTATTTTACGGGGGAGGAGCAAATTTTTAATGCAGCCTAAATTATTTAATCTGTTTTTAACTTTTGTATAGTGTATTGGGGTCTGTGATTGGCTGTGCACCGCCCTGAGTCCTTCGGGAGAAGGGCGGTATATAAGTATTAGAAATAAATAAATAAATAAATACATAAATAAATACATAAATAAATAAATAAATAAATAAATAAATAAATACTGTATTCTAACCACTGCACCACCATATTTTTCAGAGCATAAGACCCACTCCCCCCCGAAGCTGATTGTCAGTTGGAATTGCCTCCCAACGACCAGCTGTTTCAGGCTGCAGGGATTGCCATCGCCTCCTCCGTGTGCCCCATTTTCGGCCTCCACATGCCCATTTTCCACCCGTACCAATCCACAATGCCCAAAACAAGCCAAAAATGGGGCACGCGGAGGCTGAAAATGGGATGCGGAGACTGAAAATGGGGTGCAGAGAGGCAGCAATAGGCGATGGCAATCCCTGCAGCTAATCATCAGGAGGCAATTCCAACTGACAATCAGCTGCAGGTGCTAATCAGGTTGGGATGAAGCTGACCAGGCTGTTTGCTGTTTGCTGCAAGGAGGCAAATTGCTGGGAGGCAGAGGCTGATTTTTTTTCTTGTTTTCCTCCCCAAACCCTAGGAGCGTCTTATACTTTGAAAAATATGGTAATACGTTGGGGATTGTTCATGAGGACTGCAATGTTACTATACTATATAACCTTCCACAGGAAAGTGCTACCTATCGAAGAGAATGCATGCTAATTGAAGCAAATAACAATGGTAGTTAGGGAATGAAAAGATGCAATCATTTGCACACATAAAACCAAAACCTCACTTTTTTTTTTTTTTTTACTGTTCTATCTGGACAAAATGCATGTTTGTCTCTCTAGGAAGAATGGAAGCCTGGAATGTGGTCTGGCAGGAATCAGGCTTTGCATGCAAACTGTCCAGTCTGAGTAGGGAAAATGTGAAGTTTTTGCTTAGCTCTAATTGCACTGAAAATATTGCAGTGGGATGTGAGCAGCTAATGAAGCATTTTAGTTCTATTGATTCCTTTTTAATAAAAGTTGATGCGCCTAATTATAGTTTATGGATGAAAATTTCTCCTATTTTTTTTTAAATATGTACATATGCCTGTTTAGTTCTTTAGCATTCTGGGCACAAAATTGTATTCCTGTGTATCAAGCCAATTCTAAACGGAATTGTGGCCAGTGAGTTTAGGATTACAGCTGATGCCTCTTCAGTAGTAAAGCTGCTTTAATTATTTAAATGTGTTCTACAGCACCGACATTAAAAAGAGAGGGGGAAGTTAAATAAGGGGAAAAAAATTCTCAAAGCACTCACACTTTCAGCATTCGTACTCAAGAGGGATATCAAACTCACTGCCTTCAGTTGTCTGAGTAGAGCAACCATTTTCTCACCTTTTATTATCAAGAAAAGCCATCCAACTCAAAGGCAATTCTTTATATGCAAAGTTTTATTTCCCCCTGCCAGTCTAATATTCCAAAGCTACTGCATTTCTCAAGAGTTTCAATTTAACTTTAGTTACACTGCATTATTCAGAGCAGATTTCTGAATTTGTGATGTCAAGGTGATGAGAAAAGCCAATCATTTTGGAAATTGTAACAGATGGAAGCTTATCAAAGAGAGATCCAACCTAAAATTAAGGAGAAATTTGCTATCCATGAAAACAATCAGCGGAATGGCTTGCTTCCAGAAAATTGGGGTGCTCCATCAATGAACGCTTTTAAGAAGAGATTGGACAGTCATGTGTCTGGAATGGTATTGGTGTAGGGTCTCCTGCTTGACCAGGGGGTTGGACTAGAAGACCTTCAAGGTCCCTTTCAATGCTGTTATTCTGGAATTCTTCAAAACAATGGAACAACTTGCCTTCAGAAGTTGTGGGAGCTTCGTCACTGGAAGAATAGAATAGAATAGAATAGAATAGAATAGAATAGAATTCTTCATTGGCCAAGTGTGATTGGATGCACAAGGAATTTGTCTTGGTGCAAATGCTCTCAGTATACATAAAAGAAGAGATACATTCATCAAGAGTCGAGAATCATAAGGTACAACACTTAGTAACAGTCATAGGGTACAATAAGCAATCAAATCATACCAGGAAACAGTCCATATAAATTGTAAGGATATAGGCGACAAAGTTACAGTCATACAGTCACAAGTGGGAAGGGATGGGTAATAAGGAGTGATGAGAAGATTAACAGTAATAGTAGTGCAGACTTTGTAATAGTTGAACAGTGTTGAGGGAGTTATTTGTTTAGCAGACTGATGGTTTCAGGGAAAAACTGTCCTTGTGTCTAGTTGTTCTGGTGTGCAGTGCTCTATAGCGTCCTTTTGAGGGAAGGAATTGAAACAGTTTATGTCCGGGATATGAGGGGTCTGTAGATATTTTCACAGCCCTCTTTTTGACTTGTGCAGTATACAGGTCCTTGATTGAAGGCAGGTTGGTAATAATTGTTTTTTCTGCAGTCTTAATTATCCTCTGAAGTCTGTGTCTGTCCTGTTGGGTTTCAGAACCAAACCAGACAGTTATAGAGGTGCAGATAATACAGTCAATTATTCCTCTGTAGAACTGTATCAACAGCTCCTTGGGCAGTTTGAGCTTTCTGAGTTGGCACTGAAAGGACATTCTTCATTGTGCTATTTTGACGACATTTTTGATGTTAGGTGTGTCCATTTTAGGTCTTGTGAAATGATAGAACCTAGAAATTGGAAGCTTTTATTTATTTATTTATTGAATTTATATTGCCATCTATTCACCCATGGTGACTCGAGGCAGCTTACAAAATGTAAAACCATATTTAAAATTAAAAAAAAAACAATAAATTAATAAAGTACAATAGAACAAAATCTGGAAAAAAAAATAAAAAAATCATCCCCCAACTCCGACCTCCCGTCCCAACGACAGCAGATCACAAGAACCATTTGATGGGCTCCATCCTACTCTGGGATCCCCAGGCCCGCTGGCATAACCAGGTCTTCAGTGCCTTCTGTAGAGTGGGGGCCGTTCTAAGAATTTTAAGAAAAAAATTAATCATTTTAAGAAGAGACCGTACTGCCATTTGTTAGAAATGGTGTAGGGCTATAACTGTGGATCTGCTAATCTTTTCAGCACCGAGTGCCCAAAGTACATGGCTGGCCGGCAGGAAGCATGTATGCACAATGGAGCTGAGCTGAGGCGATGGCTCATGTGCCCACAGAGAAGGCTCTGTGTGTCACCTCTGGCACGTGTGTCATAGATTTGCCATCATGGGTGTAGGGTCTCCTGCTTGGGTGGCCGGGGACAGAGGTTGGACTAAAAGATCTTCCAACTCTGTTAATCTGTTTAAAAAAAAAAAACTGCCGGGGGATACAGTGGTTGAGAAGGCATTACTCAGGGCTGTCCATAGAGAAGGAGTTTAAGAAAAGTCAAGATGGCGACCAGAGCCAAGTATAACTCCCTACTTACTTGTACACAATTCTATAACTACAGAAGTGCTTTCTTTAAAAAAAAAAGTTGGGGAAGGGGAAACCAGTGAAATCTGCCACAGAAGAAAAGTTTCTTCTTTACATATTCAAGGCTGGCATTCAGGATTAGGTGCAACCAGAATATGTGGGATTGAACTTGGTTGCATCACATGTAAAAAAGGATGGGGCTTTAGCCACATGGTTGTGGCTGCCATCTTGAATGTTTTGATTCCCCCTTCCTGAAAATACTCCTGCCACTACTGGTATTAGTGCAGGAGTAATTTATTGATTATACCTTTGTAATTAAGCATTATATGGACAGAGTATAAAATGATACCATAATATGTTGTGGTCAATTATAACTTCATAATATCAATTGAGATGCCTCTAAACCAGCAATTCTCAACGTTTGGATTCTTAGAAATGATGAGGTCCCCCAAAAGATTTTTATTATGTGGGTTAGATCTATCAATATTTAACATATTATAAATTAAAATTGAGGTTTAAAAATATTTATATGATTCCATGGACACCCTGAAAGAGTTTTGAGGAAGCTCAGAGGTCCCTAAACCATACTTTGAGTACCGCAGCACTAAACTAAAAGACATACAAAAACAGTCATTTCTATAAATTCAAAGTGACCAATTAGAATACGCCTTCAATTTGTCTTGGTTTCTTTACCAATTTACCAATCCTCCGGGGGGTGGGGGGGGGTGGGGGGGTGGCAAAACCAGGATAAGCCTGGAATAGTAGCATTCTGGATCTGATTCGATGGGCAGCATGAAATGTCAGATAAACCAGCCACCTTTGTGGGCATCTACAGGAAGGTGAACAATTGCAAGGCAGTGGGTATGCACCACCTATGTGATGCAGGTGCAAAAGAGGGATGGCTTGGATCAAGACACCGCATCTAACCAGGGGCAGAATTTATAACAAAGTACTGCTTTACAAAGCCTTAGTAAGACCACACTTGGAATACTTTATTTTATTTATTTTTTATTTATTTTATTTAGTCAAGCGATTATAAGATAACAGGTATTAATAAAAAGAAACAATAGGACAGGGACAGTAGGCACATTGGTGCGCTTATGCACGCTCCCTACAGACCTCTTAGGAAAGTGGTGAGGTCAATAGTAGACAGTCTAAGGTTAAAGTTTTTGAGGTTTGGGGAAGAAACCACAGAGTCAGGTAGAGTATTCCAGACATTGACCACTCTGTTGCTGAAGTCGTATTTCCTGCAATCAAGTTTGGTGCGGTTAACCTTGAGTTTGTATCTACTGTTTGCTCTAGTGTTGTTATGGTTGAAGCTGAAGTATTCATTGACAGGTAGGACACTGCAATATATAATTTTATGTACACTTGGAATATTGCATCCAGTTCTGGTCACCACAATATAAAAAAAGATGTTGAGATTCTGGAAAGAGTGCAGAAAAGAACAATAAGAATGATTAGGGGGCTGGAGGCTAAAACCTATGAAGAACAGTTGCAGGAACTGGATATATCTAATCTGCTGAGAAGAAGGACCAGGGGTGACATGATAGCAATCTTCCAATATCTGAGGGGCTCTTACAAAGACAAGGTGATTATTTTCCAAAGCACCAATAGGCAAGATGAGAAACAATGGATAGAAACTAACCAAGAAGAAAAGCAACCTAGAACTAAGGAGAAAATTCCCAATGGTGAGAAGCAGTCAATCAATGGAATAGCTTGCCTTCAGAAGTTGGGGTGCTCCATCACTGAAGGCTTTCAAAAAAAAAAAAAAAAGACTGGATAAGTATTTGTCTAAAATTGGTGTAGGCCTGGGGTTGGCAACGTTAAACACTCAAAGAGCCACAAAGGTCCTAACTGGAGTCCCCTGCATTCAATTCTGGAGCTGACTGGAATTCTTTTTCCTTTTACCTATCGGTGACAGGGAGCCCCAGCAAAGGGATGAAAGAGCCACATGTGGGTCCGGAGCTGTGGGTTACCGACCCCTAGTATAGGGTCTCCTACTTGAGCAGGGGATTGGACTTCCAAGGTCCTTTCCAACTCTATTTTTCTATGTTCTAAGACAAGCCCAGCCCCACAGTGACGTCACTGCACAAACCTCTTAATTACTTACTTGTGTCATGAAGCCGCTTGAGGGGTGGCGTTGTGACATCGCAAGATGCATATTTTGGTTATATTTGCCAGCAAAGAACAGGCCCATCAGCTCAGTCAATTTATTTTCTGTCAATCATTGCAGAAAAGAGAGAAGATCAATTGCTGGCCTGGGGTTTTTTGGGGGGGAAGGTATCATAAAAGTGCCTTTTCAATTTCCACAATTGAAACTGTCCGGCTAAAAAAAAGTTATGTCACTACTGTGCAGCATGCATAAGTGCATTGTTCCTTTTGCTAATTATGTGAATATTTCTTGGGGGAGACATTAAAATGATGAATCCCCACCTGAACTAGCTGGCCAGAGGATTTGCTTCCTGCCAGGCTGGTCTCAGAATAACAAAATAACAGAGTTGGAAGGGACCTTGTACGTCATCTAGTCCAGAGGTGGCATTCAGCAGGTTCTGACCAGTTCTGGAGAACCGGTAGTGGAAATTTTGAGTAGCTCGGAGAACCGGCAAATCCCACCTCTGACTGGAGATTTTGCAGTATCCTTCCCCTGCCACGCCCACCAAGCCACGCCCACAGAACCAGTAGTAAAAAAAATTGAATCCCACCACTGATGTAGTCCAACCCTCCACCCAAGCAGGGGACCTTAGAGGTAACATGGTAGCAGTCTTCCAATATCTCAGGGGCTGCCACAAAGAAGAAGGAGTCGAACTATTCTCTAAAGCACCTGAGGGCAGGACAAGAAGCAATGGGTGGAAAGGAGAGAAACAACCTAGAACTAAGGAGGAATTTCCTTACAGTTAGAACAATTAATAAGTGGAACGACTTGCCTCCAGAAGCTGTGAATGCTGCAACACATTTAAGAAGAGATTGGATAATCATTTGTCTGAAATGGTATAGGGTTTCCTGCCTAAGTAGGGGGTTGGACTAGAAGACCTCCAAGGTCCCTTCCAACTCCTGTTCTGTTCTGTTCCGCTTCATTCCATTCTATTCTATTCTATGATGTATTCTATACCATTTCTGACAAATGGCAGTCCAATCTCTTCTTGAAGGTCTCAAGTGATGGCACTCCCATAACTTCCGAGGGCAACTTCTGTTCCATTGGTTGATTGTTCTCACTGTCAGAAAGTCTCTCCTTATTTCCAGGTTAAATCTCTCCTTGTTCAGTTTCCACCCATTATTCCTTGCCTGGCCTACAGGCGCTTTAGAAAATAGCTTGATCCCTTCCTCCCTTTGGCAGCCCCTCAAATATTGGAAAACTGCTATCATGTCTCCCCTGATCCTTCTCTTCACTAGTCTAGCCATGCCCATGTCTCCTACATCCCCGGTCCTTCAAGCGCCCCTTCGGCCCTTCGCCTTTGCTCCCCCCCTCAGACAACACTGCAAATCGTACGGAGGAGAAGCACAGAAGGGTGGGGGGGCGGATGGAAGGCGCGCCTGCCGCTTCCCGCCTTGCTTCGCGCCGGACTATCTGCTCTCACCAGGCGCCGGGACCATTTGCATGTTAATACAAGGCTGCGAGACGCCCGCAAAGCGCTTGCCGTCGGCCGCCAGCCTCGCTTCGGCGCTCCTCGCCTCTTATCGCGGCGGCGGCTGCCTGCTTCCAAGGTGATGCCCACCCCTCCGCCCGGCCTTCATATAGCGCAGCTCATAAAACATTGCAAGGCTTCATCTAATAAAAGAGCGAAAACAATATTTGCTGGTCAAATAAATTTGTCTGTCTCGCTTGCTCTGTTAACGTGGAGACGAGGATCTAAAATGCGGCCGCTAGGGCTGGGAAGGGGGAAAACCCCCCCCTCCCGCCAGCTCTAGGCTAGCAGGCTTATTTAGGCTGAAATCCTCGGGAGAGGCCAACTCTTGCATCCTGCCAATGTTTCCCATTTTATCTGTCACTTCCATCCAAATCAAACGCTTTGTCGTCTCTCCGTGGAGAGAACCAGTCTTACCTGCTCTTGGAGAGGCCTGTGACTGTTCCCCTGCCCTCCCGAGTGCTGTCTTCTTCATATTGCATGGCCAAGATGGTTTCTTTACAGATTGCAGATAAACAGAGTCGGAAGGTCATCTAGTCCAACCCTCCGCCCAAGCAGGAGGCTTATTTTCTTGTCTTGTCTTCTGAGGCATTGGAAAAATAGGTTGACTCCCTCTTCTTTGTGGCAGCCGCTCAAATGTTGGGACACTGCTATCATGTCACCCCCAGTTCTTCTTTTCACTAGATTAGACATACCCAATTCCTGCAATAAATATTCATGTTTTAGCCTTCAGCACCCGCCCCAAAATAATTCTTTCTGCACTCTTTCCAGAGTCTCAACCTTTTTAAAATAATGCAACAAATTTTCAGCAAGATCGTATAGATCTTAATCCACTCAAATATCCTTCTGCAAATGTGGATATTCACACTTCTGATTTCCTTACTTTTCTTCCCCAACACTCCCTTTCATGACAGCTTGCTGCTGCTGCTGCTGTTGCAGGATTACCCAGCTCCTTCTGTAATATTTGGGTGATGGATTGTAGCAGCCTTCGTTGACCTGGCTGGTTTCCTCTCTCAAATTTAAGCAAAGTTGAACTTGATTCAGAGCTGGATGGGAGACTACTAGGAAATCCCAGGGCTGTGGGCTAGATTGAAATGCTGGGGGGGGGGGGGGGAGAGACGGATGAACCCATTCTTCTATAGTTTGTTAAAAGCAATAACAAACCACTTCTGTTATTCTGTTAAGAAAGCTGCATGCCAATGACTGTGTAGTTCCCAGGAGTTCTGAGAGAAAACAACAATCTAATCAAGGAACTACCAAGGAGAAAAAAAACCACATTCTCCCCAACACTGACAGAGTAAGCCATTGTATATAAACAGAGAACAAATCCAACTCCCTTCTAACATGGATGCTATTACCTAGTTGTTTAATTAGATGTCTGCAAGAAAACAACCAAGCTGAGAGAGCATCAAGGACTCCACAGTTCAGGCAGACTTAAGGGAGCCTTAAAGCTATATAATATTTTGTGAATCCTTTTGTCCTGATGATCGCATATAGACTTTTGAAATATGGCATGGGACTACTCACAAAATGGTTGTAATTAGACAGTGTTTATCTAATGATAAAATGGCTTTGGGCTGCATACATCCAAGGCCACAATACCCATTCAGTAGAAGACAAAGTGACTTTTACATTGACTCAACTTTAGAACAATAGAGGGCCATAATTGGAAGGGATCTTGCAGATAATCTAGTCTAGCCTGTGCTCAGTGGCACATCATCCTCATCAGCTTCTGTTTAAACATCTCCAGTAAAGGAAAATCCACTCTTTCATGATGCACAATGGTTGAACATCTATTCTCATTAGGAAATTATTTCCTGATGTCAAACCAAAATGAGAGATTTCTTAGCTACAAGTTCCTGGAACAGAAATTTAATGCAAAATCACTGTTGCCCATTGAGTGAGGGTCTTCCCAATTAACAATAACAAAAACAAAGCATTTGCCAATATCCCAAATGAAAGAAAACACTAGAAATCAAGCTGCAAATGCTCTCTCTTCCCTCTACCATTCCACTTTCTCATCACCACCAATAATCTGATTTCTTTATTATCACCCAGATTTTAAAGAGAGCTGTTAAACTCACCTTACTGGCATAGCTATACCTTAATTCTCTGCCCCTGCTACGCAGATGACTGAATACAGAACCCAAAGGTCATTCCCATTTCAATTATGTTTTCCAATTTTGCACCAGGCTGTCTGCTACTGGAATAGCACGGTATATAGGGCACATCTGTGGCAGCAGCTAAGGGTCTAAGCTGTGATTAAGAGGTCAGCATTTTCTCAATATAAGATAGTCACCCTCTTTCATCCTTTGGTTTTGCAATACTGGCATGCTAATCATGGCCTGCTTCTTAGAGTTATACGAAGTTAAAGTATAATGTGGCAATATTCTTGAACCCGTCAAACTGATATATAAGCATTATTAGCAATAAGGTAAAGGTAATGTTTCCTCTGAGTCAAGCTTGACTTCTGTGCCATTTTTTGGACAGGATATGGAACTGCACCCTAGATTATATTTTATTTACATTATTACATTATTTATGTTTTTTACTCAATATATATTTTGCCTTTGAACTTCAGTGAACACTCTGTTTGATTTCCTGGTGATTTTTCATTCATGCTTTGACTAGGGTTACCTCTATTTCATTGGTTCTCAACTTGTTGTCTGCGGAGTCCTGGGGGAAGGGGCAAAATGTCATCACAGAGGATCTGCAAAGAAGAAATGTTACGATTTAAATCTTGAGTTAAGTCTTGGGGGGTCCATGGCCACCAAAAGTATTTAAAGGGGGTCTGTGTTGAAGAACAGTTTAAGAACCACTGCCCTATTTATCTTTCAGATCAGACGAGGTTAATTATCTGAAGGCAATTAAAGAAGTAACAGGTGGAAACTTATCAAGCAGAGTCCCAAAGGTGTGTTTTCAAGAGCAACTGGACTTTCCGGAGGCCAGTTGCCTCTTTATCAAGGAGAGAATCAACCTAGAACTAAGGAGAAATTTCCTATCAGTGGGAACAATTAACCAGTGGAACTGATTGCCTTCAAAAGTTGTGGGTGCTCCATCACTGGAGGCTTTTAAGAAGAGACTAGAGAGCCATTTGTCTAAAGATAGTATAGGGCAGTGATGGCAAACCTTTTTGTTGTGTTGCAGCCACAATGCAATGCACCCCGCCGCCCATGCAACACCCCCCCTTACCTACATTGGGCATGCATGCACCTCCCAGTTGATTTTCAGCCTCTGAAGGGAAGCCTCTGCAGCCTTTGGAGGCCGAAAAACGGGCCTGTTTAGTCACTTCCAGTATTTCCGGGAGGCACATTTTTCAGCCTCTCGAGGCTACAGTGACTTCCCTCGAGCCTCTGGGAGGGCGAAAATGACCTCAAATGGGAGGTGCGCACATATGCAGTGTAGATAAGTTTGACTGGGGCTTGCGTGCCCGCAGAAATGGCTCCATGTGCCACCTGTGGCACGTGTGCCATAGGTTCGCCATCACGAGTATAGGTCTCCTGCTTGAGAAAGGGGTTTGAACTAGAAGACTTCCAAGGTACTTTCCAACTCAGTTATTCTGTTATTCCAATTGTTAGGACCAAATAGCAATAATTAACTTGCTTGAAAAAGGAGTGTGGAACCATTGTTGAATTGGGAGGGGCCATGTATAAGGGGCTGATCTTTTTTTCTTCTCTTGGTAAGAAGCTAGCAGAGTTCTTGTCAACCCTGAAGCTGACCTGACCAAGGCTATTTTGAGGATTCAGTGTTGTCACACTGGAGCTGGGAAATACGGAGAGGGGAGTAGAGATAGTTGGGATTTGTAGCCAAAACAAAATACTTTCTCCTGGGACATTCCCACAGGTGGTCAGAGAGAGGAGAAGTGAGGTTACCAGGCAACTGTATGACACCTTGATTGGACCATGTGACTGATTGATTGGGGAAGGGAGAACACTTTTATTTTAATTAGGTGAAAACTGTGGGAACATTCAGAGTCGGTTTTCACCAGCCTGTGCCAATATAATATATCGCGGGTGATCATGGGGGCGTCGTGTAGCGCCCATGTGACGCCTCTCCTGTGCGAGCCGCATTGGTTGCCAGTGGCTTTCCGGGTTCGCTTTAAGGTTCTAGTTTTGACCTTTAGAGCGATCCATGGCATGGGACCAGGTTATCTGCAGGACCACCTTCTACCAGTGATCTCCAGCAGGCCGGTGCGTTCACATAGAGAGGGTCTGCTCCGGGTGCAGTCGGCCGCTATGTGTCATCTGGCGGCGCCGAGGAGTAGGGCCTTCTCTGTGGGGGCCCCCGCCCTCTGGAATACCCTGCCACCGGAGCTTCGTACCGGCACGGACCTGAGGGCCTTCAGGCGCGCGTTGAAGACCTGGCTCTTCGAGCAGGCCGGCCTGGGCTGAGATGGTTTTAGTTGGTCTCCATATCATTCTTAATTTTATTTATTTATTTATTAATTGCATTTATATACCGCCCTTCTCCCAAGGGACTCAGGGCGGTGAACAGCTCATCTAAAAACCCCACAGAAAATACAAAAGTTAAAAAGTAATTAAATTTAAATCAGCTGCATACTAAAATTAGGAAACCCCCCCCCACCCTTAAAACCCCCCCCCACCCTTAAAACCCAATTTAAAATTAAAAATGGAGATCAAATTTAAAATCATCATCTCAGCCCAGGCCGGCCTGCTCAAAGAGCCAGGTCTTTAACGCGCGCCTGAAGGCCCTCAGGTCCGTGCCGGTACGAAGTTCCGGTGGCAGAGTATTCCAGAGGGCGGGGGCACCCACAGAGAAGGCCCTACCCCTTGGCGCCGCCAGACGACACATAGCGGCCGACGGCACCCGGAGCAGACCCTCCCTGTGGGAACGCACCGGCCTGTTGGAGAGCGTTGGCAGAATGCGGTCCTGAAGGTAACCTGGTCCCATGCCATGGGTCGCCCTAAAGGTCAAAACTAGAACCTTAAAGCGAACCCGGAGAGCCACCGGCAACCAATGCAGCTCGCGCAGGAGAGGCGTCACATGGGCGCTACGTGACGCCCCCATAATCACCCGCGCGGCTGCATTTTGCACCAACTGGAGTCTCCGGATGCTCCCCGCAGGGAGCCCCATGTAGAGGGCATTACAATAGTCCAGGCGAGAGGTGACAAGGGCCTGAGTGACCGTGCGCAAGGCGTCCCGATCCAGGAAGGGCCGCAACCGGTAGATCCGACGGATCTGATGAAACGCCCCCCTGGAGACGGCCGCAATGTGATGTTCAAGCGACAGCCGTACATCCAGGAGGACTCCCAGGTTGCGAGCCCTCTCTGTGGGGGGCAAAGCTTCCCCCCCAATAGCCAGCGAAGGTATCAGCTGGCTATATCGGGGCGCCGGAAACCACAGCCACTCGGTCTTGGATGGGTTGAGCCGAAGCCTGTTCCCGCCCATCCAGTCCCGCACGGCCTCCAGGCACCTAGACATAGCCCCCACAGCATCGTTGGGGTGGTCCGGAGTGGAGATGTACAGCTGGGTGTCATCTGCATACAGATGACACCTCACTCCAAGACCACGGATGATCTCGCCCAGCGGCTTCATGTAAATGTTGAACAGGAGGGGAGAAAGGACCGACCCCTGAGGCACCCCACAAACCAGGGGCCTAGAGGTGGACCTCTCCCCCCCCGCCAACACGAATTGCGAACGGTCAGAGAGGAAGGAGGAGAACCATTGAAGGACGGTTCCCCCAATCCCCAACCCCCCCAACCGTCGCAATAAGATACTATGGTCGATAGTATCAAAAGCCGCCGAGAGATCTAATAGGACCAGGACAGAGGAGAACCCTCTGTCACGAGCCCTCCAGAGATCATCGACCAACGCGACCAATGCCGTCTCAGTGCTATGTCCAGGCCTGAAGCCCGATTGGAACGGATCGAGGTAAGTAGCTTCCTCCAGGTACCGGGGGAGCTGACGTGCCACCACACTCTCAACAACCTTCGCCACGAAGGGAAGGTTGGAGACTGGACGATAGTTGTTTAAAATAGCTGGGTCCAGGGAAGGCTTCTTGAGGAGGGGGCGCACCACCGCCGCCTTCAAGGCGGTAGGGAGCACCCCCTCTCTCAAGGAGGCGTTGACAATCCCCTGGAGCCAGCCTCGTGTCGTCTCCCTGGCGGCCGAAACCAGCCAGGAAGGACACGGGTCCAATAAACAGGTGGTGGCATTCAGACCCCCCAGCAACCTGTCCACACCCTCGGCGGTCACAGGATCGAACTCCCCCCAGATAACACTCTCAAGACCTGCCCCGGACACCTCACCCGGGACCACCCAATTGGAGTCGAGCCCCTCCCGAATCTGAGCGATTTTATCATGCAGAAATCGGGAAAACTCCTCCGCCCTACCCTGCAAGAGGTCATCCCGCGCTCTCGGTTCAAGTAGAGAGCGGGTCACTCTAAACAGGGCGGCAGGCCGATTTTCTGCTGATGCAATAAGGGCGGAGAAATACGAAGATTTCGCCGTCCCAATCGCCACAAGGTAAGTCTTAATATGAGATCTCACCTGTGTTCGGTCAGACTCAGAACGGCTCGCCCTCCAAATGCCCTCTAGACGTCTTTTCCGGCACTTCATCTCCCGTAGCTCCTCCGTATACCACGGAGCTAAATGGGATCTGTGCCGGGTCAGAGGTCGCAGAGGCACAACTCGCTCTAGGGCCCCGGCGGCCAACCCATCCCAGGTGGCCACCGGGTCTCCAGGCGAGCTGAGAGCCAGATATTCAGGAAATGGCCCAAGCTCCCTCTGGAACCGATCCGGGTCCATTAGGCGCCTGGGGCGGAACCATCTAAGTGGCTCCGCCTCCCTGCGGTGGGAGGTAGCGGAACAGAAATCCAGCCTAAGGAGGGAATGATCTGTCCATGACAAGGGTGTAATAACTAAATCCCCCCAATTACAGTCATTCAACCACTGCCCAGAGACAAAAATCAGGTCTAGCATGTGTCCTCCTATGTGAGTGGGGGCAGAAACTAACTGGGTCAGGTCCATGGCCGTCATGGAAGCCAAGAACTCCCGGACCAACCCCGAGGTTTCACCGAGCGATGGCAGGTTGAAATCCCCCATGACCAAAAGCCTAGGGGTCTCAACCGCCAGCCCGGCTATTACCTCTAGGAGTCCGGGTAGGGCCGATGAGACGTGGCAGGGAGCCAGGTACGCCATCAAAAGACCCATCTGTACCCCTTGCCCCCACTTCACAAATAGAGATTCACAGCCAGCCGTCTGAGGGACAGTGGCCTCCCTAGGACAAAGGACTTCCTTTATAAGCACCGCTACCCCACCACCCCTTCCCTGAGCCCTAGGCTGGTGAAATGCAAGGAAACCTGGAGGGCACATCTCAACCAGAGGGACACCGCCCTCTGGGCCCAACCAGGTTTCGGTGACGCCTACCAGGTCCGCGGCCTCCTCCTGAACCAGATCATGGATCAGGGGAGCCTTATTAACCACGGACCTGGCATTGCACAACAACAGCCGGGTATTCAGGGCCTGAGAATCCGGACAACCAGGGCTGCAGGATGGGTAAAGAGGGTCGGAGCGCGCTACCGCTTGCAGACATCGGGAGCGCGATCCCCTTACCGGATATGGCCCTCTACCCCCAGCATATCTACCTCTCCCAGTCACCGTGCTAATAAAATTAGCCCCCCGCTGCCCACCCCCTGTCTGCCACCCCGACACAGGAACCCCCAAGGCCCCCCAGGCGCGCGTGCCGGCCTGGCTGCCCCCAAATCCATGCGGGCTGTCTCCCCCGCCCGCCCTGGATCCTTCCAACCCCTTAAAAAATCCCATTAAAAATTTAATCACAGGTTTAAAACATTTCCTCCGGTTTCTTCGGCCCCACCATCGCTCCGGATCCCAGGATCCCTCATCACAAAAGGTCTTAGAGAGTCTTGGAGGCCACCTGAGGGAGAGGGGGGCATCCCTCAGGGCCCAGAGCTCTGCCCTCGAATAAGTCCGTGGTCCCGGCCACCTCGACAGTCTCGGAGTGCCTGCAGTCTCTGCCATCCTCTGGCCGCGGAAAAAATCCAGGTAGGCTGGGGTATATGCCGCCTCCCCCCAGTCGTCCCACCTCTGCCACCGGTGGGGCCCCCGGGGGGGAAAAGGTCACAGGCAGAGCTAATCCCCCCCCTGGGCCCACCACCTCTGCCACCGGTGGGGGCCCCAGGGAAAAAAGGGGAACAACCATGGCTCCGCCTAAGCAGCCCACGGGGGCATCGGCACCACCACTCCTCAGCCGAGCTCCTCCGTGGGTCCCCCAGCCTCCGCGTCGTCCTCGGGGCCGTCAAGGGTGCCCTAGGTCCACTCCAGGGCCGAAACTGCAATAGGCCCGTGTCAGGACCAACCGGAGCCTCCCAAGACCGCCCCGGCCCAAGTGAGGTCGCCGAGCCTGCCACGCCGCCGTGCCTCACTGGGGACGCCAAGGCCTTTTCACTGCCCCTTGGAACTCCGGGGGTGTCACGGCCGCTGTTCCAAGGCCTCCGCGGCTGTAGCAAGGCCGCCGAGGCCAGTCCAAGGCCCTCCAAACGGCCCCCCCGAATCGGCCCCGCCCTGGGGAATCCAGGGCCGCCACACTCCTCAGGGGGCCGCTGGGGCCATGCCGTGACATAGTCTCTGTACAGGACGCCGCCACAACGACCCCAGAGGCAGCCGCCACCGCCGCCGCCACCGCCGCCGCCGCGGCCACCGCCGCCGCCGCCGCGGCCTCCGCCGCCGCCGCGGCCGCCGCCGCTGCTGCTGCTGTCGCCGCCGCCGCCAGGCGCTCGTCCACAAACACCCCGCTCCGCTGACCGCCGACTTACTCCGCCGACCGCCGACCGCCGGGAAAGGCCTCCGGGGCCTCCACGATCGACTCGGAGCCGCCAGGGCCGTCGCGACCACGCCGCCCTCTGCACCGGTCCCGCGGCTACAGCAGACCCCCGACCGGTCTCCAGATGTCCCGACCGGCCTCCCCCGATCCTCCCTCGCCTCTGCCACCGGCGAGGGGACCTAGGGGACAAGGGGGGCCGCAGCTGAGGCCGTCTAGGCCGGAGCGAGTAGCGGCGGAGCACCACGTCGGCCATCTTCAAACCCGGAAATCCGGAAATAAATAAATAATAAATAAATAAATTCTTAATTTTAAATTGGGGTTTTAAGGGCGGGGGGTGGGGCCTTTTTTACTTTTATTAACCAGCCAACATCAAATTTAATACTTTTTAACTTTTGTATTGTTCGTGGGGTTTTAGACGGGCTGTGCACCGCCCTGAGTCCCTCGGGAGAAGGGCGGTATATAAATTGAAATAATAAATAAATAATACATAAATAAATAATATCCAAATAAAACTTATTATTTGAGGAATGTACCTGCCTCAGAGTTATGTTTGCTATGAGTTTATTAGTTGGAACCCTGACAGTCTTCTTTTAGATCCCAGGGTTGGTCTGTTTACTTTGAAAGAGACTGGGGGTTGGTTTAAAAATGCCCATGGTGAAGAAGGTTGAGGGGAAAAAGGCATTCTAGAAACTACAGATATTTCCATTTTTTAAAATACACAATTGTGCCTCTAATCTGGTCTTTTCCACAAGGGAAAGGGAGCTGCTCCCTCCCTCAGCAAAATTCTCTGGATCCTGGGAATCTCCTTAGCTGCATGCTAGTGCAGTGTTTCTCAACCTTAGCAACTTTAAGATGAGTAGACATTAACAGCCTTCAAAATGGCTGGCTGGGGAATTCTGGGTATTGAAGTCCACTCCTCTTAAAGTTGCTAAGGTTGAAAAACACTGTGCTAGAGGAAAGGGCAGCTAGGGGATATATAGGTCCTCTTTTTTTGCCTATCCCTATCCATTTCCCCTATGCCTTAGGAGTTGGCAAGTTATTTTCTCACACTTTTTCATCCAGCCTGGCTGAAAGTTACTTTGCTGTGACTAAAAAATATAGATACACTCTAGAGGTTGCCTCATTACCCCTAGCTAGCTGAGAGAATTGGTCAATATATTCCATTAGGGTAGAAGAAGGAAACGGCAAAAAAGAAAGAAAGAAAGAAAAAAAAAAAAAGGCAAAAGCATTTGTGCAGAACATTCCACAATCCTGATTAAGAAATAGATTTCTCTCTCTCTCTCTCTCTCTCTCTCTCTCTCTCTCTCTCTCTCTCTCTCTTTCTCTCTCTCTCTCTCTCTTTATATCTCTATGTCAGGGTCTTGTCACACTAAAACAATTATTTCCCTTAAATCTCCAGTAAATAAAGCTTTCTCCTCCCACCTCCCAGCAACTAGATTTTTTTCCTCATTTAAATGATGTGTGTGTGTTAGTCTTATAGTCTAGAAATACATTCTATTTCAAACTCCTCCCTTTCCCTCCCATTAGAATGTCTCATTTTCAGATTTGCCTAAAAGCAACTGCTTAGCATTCTAAGGCAAGAAAACAGTAATATAAATTCTAAAATAGGATTTCTAGTTGTTGTTGTTGGTGCCTTTGAATCAGTGTTGATTCCTGGTGGTTGCCTGGATAAGTCCCTGCAGTTTTCTTGGCAAGATTTCAGAAGTGTTTTGCTATTGTCTTCTTCCTAGGACCGAGAAAGACTGAGTGGGGGGTGAGGGGTGGGGGGTGACATGATAGCAGTGTTCCAATATTTGAGGGGCTGCCACAAAGAAGAGACGGTCAACCTAGTCTTCAAAGCACCAGAAGGCAAGACAAAAAACAATGGATGAAAACTCAGAGAAGCAAAAGTGGAATTAAGGAGGAATTTCCTAAAGGTGAAAACAACTAACCATGGAACAGCTTGCCTTCAGAAGTTGTGGTTGCTTCCTCACTGAAAGCATGTAAGAAGAGCCTGGACAGACACTTGTCTGGAATGGTATAAGATCCCCTGCTTGAGCATGGGGCTGGAATAGAAGACCTCTAAGGTCCCTTCCAACTCTGTTATTCTCTTAAATCATGAACGAATACAGTTTACATGTTTTATTTTGAATGACAATTGGATTAGATCCAACTACCTAGAATAACAGGAGCTGATATTATTAAAGGTCTGGCCCAAGGTTACCCAGCTAGCTTCTTGTCCAAGTCAGGCTAGAACTTCCAGTCTCCTGGGTTTCCAAGCTGATGCCTTAGCAAACAAAACTCCGACCCTTAGTGTTCAGCTGCCTGAAATAAAACAAACACTTTACAGAAACTATCTATCTATTTGCAGTTTCCTGATGCCCCTAAACACTTGCATTCTGACCCCAGCCACCAAGACCATTGCTTCCCACTGGTGCAAAGATGCATGCTGTATTTATTGCTAAATTTGTTCACTAAGTCAGCTTCCTGCCTCACTTATGTCTAAATGTATTTCTATATACCCTTAGCAACTGGAAATGAATGGAACAAATCAGTGCATTAAGAATCTTTTTTGGGAGTTGGCTTGCACGTCTCCTTTATTCATCCCCAAACTCACCAGCGGCACACCCAATCTTGATACTACTTGGCCTATAACCAGAGCATGGATATTTTTCTTGGAAAAAATTTTTCTAAGGGCAAATGTGACAGAAGAGCCCAGCAAACTACAAAATATGTCATAGACTTCAATCTGAGGAATTTGCTGACTGGATTAAAACAGATTCAAACCAAATAGGCTAGCTTGATGTAACAAAAAAAATAGCCAGATTTGGTCACCTGGGGAATGGTTGGATGGGAGAGGACTAAGAAGTTCCAGATATAGATTTTATTAGATAATCAAAATACATACATTCCAGAAGAAGGTCCTAGTGATCTATTTCTATACTATTGTCAAGACTGATTGGAAGAGGACTACAATTGAAGTTCCATAAACCTGCCTAGTCCTAGTAATGCTACAGTCATTTCCACCATTGCTAACCATCTGTGACTAAACAGAAATCTTTGTCTGATGCTTCTACATGCACCTATATGAATTTTGATCACGTGACCAGGGGATGCTGCAATGGTCCTAAGTGTGAAAACCAATTATAAATCACTTTTTTCGGTACTGTTGTAACTTTGAATGGTCATTAAATGAACTGTTGTAAGTTGAGGACTACTTGTACATAAATACAACACCTTGAGTGAATCTAACCTTTGTGGGATTAAGAAAAAGCTAGATTCTGATCTGTGCTTGCAACATACATTCATACTGTCAACATGTTTTCATGTTGTCCTTACAACATACATTCAAATATTGATAGTAGTTTTTTAAAAAATAATAAGGCAAGTAACAAAAAGAGATTGGAAGGAGGAGAAAGTAGGTTCTGCAGAGGATGTTATTTCCCACCAGACACTTCCAGATACTTCTTCATTGGAGTTTGTGTCAGCTCAGTCATTAACCATTGATTATTGCTTTTGGAAACTTGCTTGTCAGTGACATCATGGTCTCAGAGCTGGCCTCAATAGCTGTATTGGTAAAATCGTGCCCCCCTTAATAAGTTTAGGGGAGGAAAGGAAGGTTTGCTGAATGGAAGAGTGGTTCTGTTGACACAGGGAAAGAAAGCATTGTGATGTTTTTCCCCTTATTTCAAACAATGCTCAGCAAGACAGTATAGCAACAGGAGATGTTCCTGCAAAGACAGGGACACAAATAAATCAACCTATGTAATATATTCCAGATAGTGATGTTATTATAGTTTGTATTCTGTAGAGTAGAACTCAGCAGGCTCACCTGACATAGGAAATACATCTTACAACCCTGAAGATTCTTTCCCATGCTTATCCTGGGATTAAATTGCTCTCTATGCACTAAGTTTTGTCATGTGTAATTTTCTTTTCTGTTTTTAAATAACAATAGCAATGCAATGTTTTCTCTGGCTCAGATGTCACAATGGGAGAGAGAAGTTAAAAATCTGTGGAACTGTCCAAGGTCCTGAGCTCTCCAAATGTGCGGTAGTATCTTTACTTTGTTCCTTCTGTTTGAGCTGTTGCTTTTGTTCATCACTACATCTTGATGGAATCCCTGATGGAACAGGAGATTAGCATTTACCTGTTCCCACAGTCCCCACTATTATTTTTGGCAGAAGCCTACAATTTTTGAAAATGAATTTTGCTGTAAGCCAAGTGAAGTGCAGCTCAAGTGACACAACCTGTTTTTCATGTCACTATGCAGTACATTTCTGGGCCAGAGAGGAAAATGGTATGAAACCTAGAGCTATAATTTCATATCCTGAAAGGTTGTTCCCTATAATCTTATGAACATATATCTAAAAATGTATAGAATGGCTGCTGAAATATCAGAAGGTGGACAGGAATAAAATTGCTGATACAATTTCCTGAAAAGGAGACGCCATTAGGACAAGATGGTTTTGCCATCTCAGCCAGTTCCATGAACTTTACCATCCATTTATCCGTTGTGGGAATCTGTAGCTCTTTCCATCTCTGTGCACAGAAAAGTCTTGCTTCTGTTATCATATATAGAAACAAAGCCCCCGATTTTTCCCCCACCCTCAAGCTGCTTATCCATCCAGCCTAGAAGAAAAACCTCTGTTTTTAATTGTATGTGAAAATGTAAAAGCAAGAAAATGCTAATGTGGGCTCAGCCAGAAGTGGTATTCATCAGGTTCTGACCAGTTCTGGAGAACCAGCAGCGGAAATTTTAAGTAGTTCAGAGAACCGGCAAATACCACCTGACTGGAGATTTTACAGTATCCTTCCTCTGCCACGCCCACCAAACCACGCCTACATAACCGGTATTAAAAAAAAATTGAATCCCACTACTGGGTTCAGCCTAGGATGTGGAGGAATCCTCAAGAAAAAAAAGTTCTTTATAAAGGCTGCTTCCCTGAGTCCTGATATTTAATCTCGGAATATGAATAATATCATTGAATGGGGTGGGTGTGTAAGATATATGTTTGCAAAGCAGCAATAGCAGGGTTCATCCCTTGTTTGAAATAACACCCACTGTGCATTGATATACCGAGTGCTAAAGCTGAAACATCAAACAGTGACTGCTGCAAATCAATAGATTGCTAATTAGTGCCAGAAAATAGCTCTTTGCAGGAGGAATCTCTAGCAAAACAGGAGGGTATTAAAGAATTTGGTGTGAGCAGTAGCAACTTTCCTTTTTTAGATAGTAATTTTGTTAAAAAATACAATGTAAAAAGATAAAAACTAATTCAAACTAAAATAAAAATAGAAAGTGCAGAAAAGAAAAATAGAGGAAAAATAAAAGAAAGAAAAAATAAGAATATACTGTAAACAGTTGTGATAACTTTTAAAATAAAATATTTTTTCTTCCCACATTCCATCTCTTACCTAGATAAAATATCCTTAAAGTCTCATTTTCAGCAAGTCCAGTAAGGGCTACCAGAAATAGCATATATATTTTTGATCAAATAAACCAACGTTGTATTCGTTTCTTTCATTTTTTTAACAATCTTGATCTTTAGTCCCTTCAAATAATGTCCTAGAATTTGATTTCCTTTCATTTTTTTCTTTGTTCCTTCTCACCAAATTCTTCAAAGCTTTTACAAGAGTCTTTTGTAAATCAAATGTAGAAAAATTTTCCAGGTCACTCTCTTAGTTTGTTATTTATATATTCCTTTTAATTATTAAAACATCAGTTTCTTTAATATGTCCAGTGCAGCATCTTTTTCCATATCATTCTTGTAGCTTGCTATGTTAAAATCTATTTTCTGATCAGTCTTAATCTTATTAGATAAAACTTATTCCTTTTTCATAACATCTTTTAAACACACATTATCTCTAGAAGCAGAAACTCTTAAAATTAACTTCTGGGTTCGTTATTCAAAAATATCTTTCAGTATGTCTACTGTTCATATATTTTGCTTGATTCTGTATTTGTAAGTTGAATTTATGTCTTTTTCTCCTTTAATTATAATCTTTAGTTGATCCCTTTAGTGTCTAACCTTCAGAGTCTCATCCTATCAGTTTTTTTTTTTTTAAAAAGAGATTTTGAAATAAAACCACTTTCCCATGAAAAGAGTTCTTACGGTTAATTTACAAATCTTATATCAAATCCTTCGTAGTTCATTTGTAGCTGTCCAAAATCAAAGTCCTAATCGCCTTTTTGCTTTTAATCCCAGAGCCTTTTTAAACCCCTTAAACTTGTATTTAAAACTCATTTCTCCAAGAACCGAAGGAAACTCACCTGGTGTTGTAAAACATGTCAGTCTAAAGGTTCCTAATAGCTGAAAAGCAGTTAGAAAGTAATTTCCAAAAATTAATAGAAAAGAAAGTATGTGTACTCAGTGTCCTTTTTCAAGGCACCAACCATAGTTTGAGCAAAATGGTTATTCCCTCGTCCTCCAGAGTTCTAGATCCTTGATGGCAAACCTCTGGTATGCATACCAGAGGTGGCACGCAGAGCCCTTTCTGTGGACATGCGAGCTGTCACCCCAGCTCAGCTCTGCCACTCATGCATGTGCACCTCCCCCGCCAGCTGGTCTTCAGGTTTCTGCTGCACATGCACAGGGAGTGGGCGGGGTGCATGCATAGGGGATGAGTGCGCATGTGTAGGGGTGGGATGCGTGTGTGGGGGATGTGGGGCACATGCACGAAGGACGCATGTGCATTGCATTTTGCGGATGTGTGCGTGTTTTGGGCACTTGGTGCCGAAAAGGTTAGCCATCATTGTTCTAGATCCACCAGAAACTGCTGCCTTATAGTTTCCTTGCAAGGTGCTACTATCTGGAGCAATTGTGGGTGATCTCAAGACCTCTCTTTATCCAGAAAGAAATTTCAAAGAGCCTTTCAACTTTCTGGCTCTTTATTCCATTTGGTCATTGGCTCTATTTTTCATGGAGCATCTTCAATGCACCCTTTCTTCCCTGGAGCTTTAAGATAGCATCTTTCCCAAGAAACAATTCGGAGGCAGCACTGCAAAGACAAGCTGGTACTGGTTGGCTAAGAGAAACAAGCACACAAAAGTTGTGAAGATTATGGAGCCAGATGGCTAATCTGAGCAAAAATTCATCACATCTTGGTTACATTCTGATTTGTCTACTGCAATGTGCTTGGAGTGAGAATTTCCCAGAAAAAAAATACCCCGAAGCTTCAATTGGTACAGAATAAGACAGCTAAGCTTCTAACAGCTGCACGTTATCAGGCTCATGGGAGCTTTATGTTGCAAAATCCACACTGGTTATAAAGGGCTTTCTAGACCCAATGTAAAATAGCTTAGGATCTGGTTTTCTGTGAATTCATGTCTCTTTTTATAACTCTGTATGGATATCAGAATCTGTAGGAAAGGTGTTCCTGAAGATGGCTTTCCAAGCGGCTTTATGGCGATATTTTTTTAAAAATAATAATTTTTATTAAACATCTTTTCTTATATACAACATCATTTCCATTCATTGCAATGCTTTCATGATGGTATACATACTTTTACATAAATCTTAACTATCTATACACTTGTCTATGGGGCTTAATCTATCTTTATCCACTATATCTTTTACTTTATTATCTTATTGTCTTCTTCTCTATTCAACTTTATATCTATTATTTAGCCAATCATACAGTACATCCCACGTCAAATATTAATCCGGTTCTTTTATGAGGATATTTTATAACAACTTCTGAGTCTTTCCCACTCTAGGAGTCTGTATTCCACCCTAAATTTGTGTTTGACTCTCAATCTCTCAAGAGCATTGAATACAATTACAAATAAATGTAATCCTGGCCCTAGGAAGAGATTAATGAACTGTTATGGGGAGTGGTGGGGGGGGAGAGAAAAGACTATTTTCAATCCCAGGAAAGAAGTAGATAAATCCCCAAGTAACCACAATGGCCCTTAGAGAGTCTTTCCAATTCCATTCCCCCTTCCCCCTATCCTGTCAGAAGTTATCATTCCTCCTCCCACCAACTAATCTCAACTGTCAATAACTCTCTTTCCATCTCCCACAACATCTCATACAACTGATAGGAAACAAAATGCCTTGTTTTTCCTCAAAAAGAAAAAAAAAAGAAAAAAGAAAAGAAAACCACTCCAGCTGCCTTTTCAAAATAAAAACCAATTTTGATATAACTATGACCTGGGTAATGGAGAATCTTCATAGACATTTAGATATGAGAAAGAAACTCAGCTCCTTCTTGATTTGGTTTGATATGTGATTAGCACATTAGCCACTCTGGCAGGCTTTCAGGATTCTGTGATTCTACTCCACCTTAAAAAAGAACACTCCAGAATTCTCTGCTGCTTCAGTTTCTTGGCCTTGCCTACCTCAAAAGGGTTAGCTGATAGATTAACTCCCATTTGAAAGCAGCAAGTAATTATTTGAGATAACAGGAAGAAAAACCTGCCAGCACAAAGAGAGTATCTGACTGATGTGCAGGTGAGACTAGAAAGGAAACAGGTCTAGTGTAATGGTGAAGGAGGAAGGAACCTCAAATAGCAAACCCAGCCACAGAATCTTGTTGGGATTGTCTTTTTCTGTTATCCCAAACCTACTTGGAATGCTGTTATTGTAGGGAAAGCAGGAGCACTTTGTACATTGCTTGAATTCCTTGAGGAAAAGTGGGATATAAATCTAAAGTGGGATGCGTAATTGGCTCAGCAGTTAAAAACACTGAGCTTGGTCAGCTGCAAAGCTGATAGCCTGGGTTCAAACCTGAGTGCAACATGACACAACAGGATGAGCTCCCATTCTTGCCCCAGTTCCTGCCAACCTAGCAGTTCAAAAGCATGCAAATGCAAGTAAGTAAATAAGTACCATTTTGGTGGGAAGGCAACAACATTCTCTACGCCTTGGTGGATATACTGGTCACATGACTATCAGAGGTGGTATTCAGCAGGTTCTGACCAGTTCTGGACAACTGCTAGTGGAAATTTTGAGTAGTTCGGAGAACGGGCAAATACCACCTCTGACTGGCCCCGCCTCCATCTATTCTCTGCCTCCTGAGTCCCAGCTGATTGGCTGGTTCTTCTTTTGTTGCCCTGCACAGGAGAACAGAGCTGGAAAGCAGGTTAGTGGGGTGGGGAGGGAATGGGGATTTTGCAGTATATCCTTCCCCTGCCATGCCCACCAAGCCACATCCACAGAACCAGTAGTAAAAAGTTTTGACTCCCATCATTGATGATCATGGGAAAATGTCTCCAGATAACACTGGACCCCTCAGCTAATAAATGGAGATGAGCAACTTGCCTTAGAATCAGACATGACTGGACAGGGGAAACTTTTACTTTTACCTATTCGTTTACTGCTGAAATCTGGATTGCCTCCTGGCAATTTACTTACATTAAAAAAAAAAAAGAAATACTAGCATGACTATAATGGTGTCCATGTACTGCGCAAATGCTCATTGGAACAGCTCAGATGTTAGCAGCTTCTGGAAGGACAACTGCGAGGCCACTTCTCCAATTGCCAGAGGGATGCAGTTCTGCACTGTGAGGGCTGCAACTGAGAATCACCGACTGTGAGTCCTGGCTTCCTCCATTTAATAGGATTGGAGTGGGCCACTAAAAGAGTTGGTGGCATATATGCATGAAAGGGTTAAGTGGGCTACCTTTCTACAGAGAAGATGGTTCTTTGGGTATCTTGCTGTTGAATTATCTAGAGCCGTGATGACGAACCTATGGCATGCATGATGGAAGTAGCTCACAGAGCCTTCTCTCCAGGCATGGCAGCTGTTGCCTGTTGCTCTTCCAGGTCTACATGCATGCATGCATGCATACTTGAAGCCAGAAGACCAGGTGGGTGGCGCACATGTGCATTCTGGAAACTGGAAGCTTAGCTTCCTGATGCATGCATGTACACCATGGAACTGCTCTTCTGGTTTCTGGCACTCCTCTGCACATGTGCCAGGAAGCTACTCTTCCGGTTTCCAGTGCTCCCCTGCATGCACATATTCACTCCTATTTTGGCACTCGGTGCCAAAAAGGCTCGCCAACACTGAACTAGAGCCTTGTAAAACTATCACCTGGAAAACTCTTGTAGCTGATGCAGTGATGCTAAGATAGGGGTTCAATGCTCATGACATCTTTGATTCACCAATATGCAGGACATTGCATTTTGCACTAATTGCAATTTTGGACTGGTCCGTAAAGACAGACCCATTGTTGGAAAAGTTTGTCATTTGTAATAGAATTAGAAATAGCAATAGACTTATATCACTTCATAGTACTTTACAGCCCTTTCTGAGGGGTTTACAAATGTCAGCATATTGCCCTCAACAGTCTGGATCCTCGTTTTACTGACCTCAAAAGAATGGAAGGTGAGTCAACCTTGAGTTGATCAGAATCGAACTGCTGGCAGTCGGCAGAATCAGCCTGCAATAGCAATTCTGAATTCTAACCACTGCATCACCAGGGCTCTTATATTTTAATACTTTATGCAGCACAGAGCAATAAAACTGGGCAGTTCCAAGAGATTACCAGTAGATTTTCAATGTTTATTCTAGCAACATGAGCATCTCAATTCGCTTCCTTTATCATTCAGATCTTAAATAGCAAAGATCTTTCTTTAGCTGGCCAGATGCCCAAAGAGTGTGGGAAATCCCTTGGAGCAACCCATGAGATGAACCTTGATGGGATTTCAGATTTCATTTCCTTCCAGCAGATCTGAAGAGCCTCTAAACAACAGTTCATAACATCAGACTTTATTTTTACTGTCTTCTGACTTCCAGTCCAGGAGGGTTAAAGATATTTTTATTTTTAGTTAAAGATAAAGATTCTTAATGAATGTATCTTTTCTTTATGTATACTGAGAGTATTTACACCAAGACAAATTTCTTGTGTGTCCAATCACACTTGGCCAATAAAGTATTCTATTCTATTCTATTCTATTCTATTCTATTCTATTCTATTCTATTCTATTCTATTCTATTTGTATGAATATCAAAGCAAAGATTTATGTTCATTGGTATTTTCAATGGTTTATGCTTACTTAACACACAACAAACTTAAACTAGGTCAGGCAAAAAATGAATATGTGCATTTACATAGTGTGCTGAACTAAGTTAATATTACATCTTGATTCATTTTTTCTTCATTCTGTTTAACAAATTGTGTAAACATTGGATTGGTTTAGGGTTCAATGTATTATGTGAAGCCAAAACACGGGTTGATTTAGAGATTAAGTTATGCGTGTTGTATGGATGTAGTCATAGTGTGATTTTCAGTTTTCCTAATCTAAAGCCTGGCATTACTCAACCCACTAAAATAAAGCCTACGTATGTGTGACCAAAGGAAATAATCTACTGTATGCAACCACAAAGCTACTACAGGTAGTGCTTGATGCATAACCATTTGTGATCAAAGTTATAATGGCACTTGGTTACATGATCAACATTTGGGTGCTTGGCAACTGGCATGTATTTATAATGCTTGCAATGTCATGCAATCCCCATTTGTGACCATCCTAGGTGGTTTCTGGCAAGCAAAATCAATGGAGAAGCCAGATTTACTTAATGATCACATGATTCAGTGATTTGCTTAAGCAGTGTGGTAAAAAGGTTGTAAAATTGGTGACTCACTTAATGACTACCTTGCTCACTAAAGGAAATTCTTCTGGTCCCAATTGTGGCCATATATTGAGAGCTAACTGTACTAGCTCACCAGTCTTGGATTGACCTGTTTTTCCATTGCTGCTTTTTTCGTATTGTAAAGTTGTGAATTCTCCAGCATTGTCTGTTTCCATTTTGGAAAGCAACTTGGAACAGTTATTGTTATGAAACAGAGCAAAGGGCTCCTAGCAGCGTTGGTACTCAGCAGATTCTGACCAGTTCTGGAGAACTGGTAGTGGAAATTTTGAATAGTTCAGAGAACTGGCCAATACCACCTCTGACTGGAGATTTTACAGTGTCCTTCCCCTGCCAGCCTCACCAAGTCATGCCCAGATAACTGGTAGTAAAATTTTTTGAATCCCACCACTGGCTCCTACACATTCTATTCCAAGAAACTCCAATATATTGTTCCAGTGTCTTATTTGCAGAGCAGATACATACATTCAGTGACTAAATTGACCCCACTAAAGCCTATGATGCTATTATTGAAACTGCATTATTTCATCACATTTCATTTCATTTTTAAAAGAAACCTTCCTTGAGGTTTTTTTTGGTTTTATTTCGGGATGCTGAACTTGGCTGTAAAAGATTTCAGTCTGACAATCAGATTTAATGGGCAGTAAGTGGAATCTGGTTTCATGGCTGAGTCTAGCAAATCCTTTAAATGAAAATTGCATAATAGGAAGAGTGGCTGAGCACAGGAAGTTGACTTGGTGGGGGAAGAGAAGCTGGCTGAAATCTGAAAAAACAACCCAGGTATCAGTGAAATGAAGTGTGAGGCTTTGGAGGATGGGCGGGGTGAAGAACAGGTGCTCTCTGTCACAGGTACTCAAAAGAAGTACCTGCAGGCAGGTACGAGGCTGCACTACAAAGCATGGCATTTTGTATTAAGGAATTGCAGGAAAAATATAGGAGGAGAAATGTAATTAACCAGTGACAAGTCACTAGAGATCATTGATAATTTATTTCCTTGCTTGACTAGGTATGTCTAGGTATGTTAAGCTGATGCAGAAGGAAGACGGGAGCAAAAAGGAGAGATGTTTCTGCTATGTGCCAGGTTATTGGAATATCACCTTGGGACATGCTACTACATGATGGGAAGTCTGCAGACTACTTAGCCAGGCTGGTTTTAGGAATGGCTGATACTCTGATTACACAAAGGGCTGGATTACCTGGTCAGTCCATTACCCGGAAAGTGCATTCCTCAAAATTCTGCTTGATTCAACTGCTCATTTTGGCAGGACAGGTTTTCTGATCTGGTAGTTTTATTAAGGCTGGTCAAAGAAATAGGCCCTGTCCAAGAGGATCTGATGGGGACTTATTAAAGCTATTAATAATATAACTTCAGAAGATCTATATGTTCAAACCAGGAAATCCCAGAAATGAGAAGAAATCTTGGCAAGAATCTAAAAATACTCTACAGAGTAGAGAGTTGGTCTCTGACAGAAAGCCGCTTGAAGATACTAGAAGAATTTGAAATGTGGATTTACAGGCAGCTCTTATATATAAGTTGGGTTGACAAAATCTGAAATGAGGAGGCGATAAGCCGCCTGGGGAAGCCAAGGGAAATCATCAAAACCATTAAAAAGCAAAAGTTAGAATATTTTGGACATGTGATGCGATACCCAGAAAAATATGCCATGCTTCACTTAATCTTCCAGGGAAAGATTGAAGGCAAACGAGGTCCAGGCAGAAGAAGAACATCGTGGCTTCAAAATCTGAGAGACTTGCTTGGTCAAAACTCAGCAGCACTTTTTCGTGCAATTGTTGATAAAAATAGGATCACCAACAGAATCACCATTGTCTAATGATGAATATGGCACAACAATAACAAGAAGAAGGGAATGCCAGAAATGAGAAGAAACCTTGGCAAAAACCCCAGTTTCTTCTCAAAAATTAGGAAGGCTGAGAGTGGCTTCTTGGCCAGTGTGTACTTTTAAAAACAAGTACATACAATTTCCCCAAACTCCCCAGGCAAATTTTTTTTAAAGAAGTAACACTATCCAAACTTTGTTTTGTAGCTAATATTCATCATATCATGGATTCCTCTGGGCTCAACTCCCTTCAGTTAGTAATGAAAATAATTGTTTAAGGGAAGAGGCCTTTTTTTCAAAGGCTCAAGACAGAGCAGACTAGGGAAGAGCTACAGAGAGAATTTGGAAGCTAAGGCAAAGGTTGTGAGAGTGGGACTGAATAAAAGAAGAAGCTGTTAAAGGTGCATCATCTAACTAACCTTAGTTAATCTTGAAAAAAAAATTAAATAAGATTGATCTAATGGTTAAGGCATCAGGTTAGGAACCAGGAACCTGAGAGTTCTAATCCTGACTAGTCACTCTATTTCAGCCTAACCCACATCACAGGATTATAGTTGTGGGGAAAATAAGGAGGAGGAGGGAGTAGAATAGAATAACAGAGTGGGAAGGGACCTTGGAGATCTTCTAGTCCAACCCCCTGCTTAGGCAGGAAACCCTATAGCATTTCAGACAAGTGGTTATCTAATCTCTTCTTAAGAACTTCCAGTGTTGGAGTATTCACAACTTCTAGAGGCCAGTTGTTCCACTGATTAATTGTTCTAACTATCAGGAAATTTCTTCTTACTGGTAGTTCTAAGTTGCTTCTTTCTTTGATTAGTTTCCACCCATTGCTTCATGTCCTGCCCTCAGGTACTTTGATTAGGTATACTCTGTGCCCTGAGAAACAGTAACAGCAGGAGATGATATGAGATAGATAGATAGATATGGATGGATAGAGAGGGGTGGATGGATAGATAGACAGACAGATTAACTGTGATTGACTGACTGACTGACTGGCAGAACGTGCAAGGGAGTTCAACAGAAAATTTCTGGAGAAGATATTCCTATATTATTTTGAATTTATTTTTGAATTTATTTGATTTGTCAATCACTTACAAGATAATAGGTATAAGTATATACATAGTTATGAATACATGAAATGGGTACATATAAGAAAAATAAAAGAAACAATAGGACAGGCACGCTGGTGCACTTATGCACGCCCCTTACAGACCTCTTAGGAAAGGGGTGAGGTCGATAGTAGACAGTCTAAGGTTAAAGTTTTTGGGGTTTGGGGAAGAAACAACAGAGTCAGGTAAAGTATTCCAAACATTGACCACTCTGTTGCAAGAAAACAACAGACACATCTGTGTAATCACTGCCAGGCCATCTCAGTTTGAAGGTGTCACACTCTACCCACTGGTGTTGAGAAGATTACTTTAGAATACAGTAGTTTCACAGAGCCATCCACCAGAAACTACTCTCCTCTTGAAACCAACCTAATGCTCTTTCAAAGCCATCTAACCCTGGGAATCTCTTAAGGCAAAACCTGTGAATTTCATTGTTTTTGACTCAGTGTGCAGCAAAGGGTTTTCTGTTCCCCTGAATCTTCTATCCAAGAATGGGGCCTCTCAAGTTCAAGCATTACGAAGGAAGTAGAAAAGCACCTCTAATCATTTTCTCCAATTGAGGCCTTGAGGATTAAGTAGCAACTGTGGCCAGTAAGGATTATTATTATTATTTTTGCACAAATGCATTTGGAGTGCCCATTGTACCCATTTCTGAATTAGGGAGTCCTCCTCGTGGTCAATTATGCTTTGCCATGGGCTCAAGAGCTTTAGCTGATCCAGAATATTGAGGTGGAAGCACTTGCAGGCATGTCATAATATGGCCGTGTAATACATCTGCTATGCAAATAACAGATCCTGGTTGTCACCTGTAAAAATCTTAATGGAACAGAAATTGTTATTTTTTCTTTTATAACTTGTAAAATAAGAACAAAAAGCCCAGAAACCCCACCCCCACAAAATATAAACATTGTCAAAGAAGAAAACACATGCACATAAAAGGTGCATTGTTATTAGAGGCGCCCTTTCTCTCCTGTAAGATATGACAGAGTTGGTATGTTTTATTTTTTATTTTATTTTATTTATTGAGTGATTTGATTTGTCAATCACTTACAAAGTAATAGGTATAAGTATAAACATAATTATGAATAAATGAAATGGATACATATAAGAAAAATAAAAAGGAACATTAGGACAGTAGGCATGTTGGTGGGCTTATGCATGCCCCCTACAGGCCTCTTAGGAAAGGGGTGAAGTCAATAGTAGACAGTCTAAGGTTAAAGTTTTTGGGGTTTGGGGATTTGTTCTATATCTCATCTATCAACCAACACCATCAGAAGGTGTACCTGCTTTCTCACAGCACTGGTCTCTGGAACAGCAACCCTCCAGAGCTCCAGACACTTCTTATCCTGGGTAGAGACCAGCATTAAGGATCTGGATCTTTCCCAGCCATTGGGCTGAAAGATAGTGTAAACTCAGTGGGGGTTGGTTTGGTTGTAATTCTGTTTGTTGTTTCCCTATTCAGCCATGTTTCTTCCTTTCTTTTTTCATTTAACTGTTGTTTTAACTCCTTATTCCAATAGAAGAACATATTTGTAACTCAGGATTGAACTATGGGGTCCTTGATGCCCTCTGATCTTGGTTATGTCCTTGCAGATATTTCATTTTATGGTATAGGGTTTCCTGCCTGAGCTTGGACTAGAACAGAGGTCTCCAAACTTGGCAACTATAAGACTTGTGGACTCCAACTCCCACAATTCCTGAGCTAACATGATTGGAAGAGGAATTATGGGAGTTGAAGTCCACAAGTCTTCAAATTCCCAAGATTGGAGACCCCTGGACTAGAAGACCTGTAAGGTCCCTTCCAACTCTGTTATTCTGTTGACTACGTAATCTCACCTGTGCTTGAGGGGAGTGGGGCTTGCTTGCTGTAATTAAATGTAAACTGTAAACGTAAATCTTTAAATAAAACTTTTTATATTTTTGATTATTATTTCCTCCCATGGATGTCCCTACTGGGTACAAGGCATAATCAACTTTCATATGTATTTATTAAGTGTTTCTGGCGGGGGAGCAGCTAGAGCCGCTTCCCAGCCTGCGCATGCGCAAGCTGCCAAAAGAAAAGAACAATTCATTAAATAATTCCCTCAACAGTGTCAAACTATTTACTAAGTCTGCATTACTATTACTATTAATCCTTCCATATTTTTAATCTGCATGCCACAAGAGTTGTTCTGAATGGGCAGCTTGCAGATACACTTAATAAATACATATAAAAGTTGATTATGCCTTGTACATAGTAGGGGCATCCATGGGAGGAAATAAAGATGGTGACAATGGAAACTGCCCCTGTTTTTCTTTTTTTACATATGTTGCACAGGTGATACATACACGAGCTTCATCTATGAGGTCAGGGTTGCCATCATGACTTCTTTGACCATTCTACTGTGGGAGGACCTTGCTGTATGTCACGGACTCAAATCTCTTAGTCCTTGGAGGAAGGGCCATTTTCAGGATAGGCACATTGAGGGATGGTTCTAAATCCCAAAAGTGGTTCACAATTGGAAACTGTGAGGAATTGCTACTTTTCATTAAAGGCAGAAAAGCTAAAGATTAACATAAATGATAATTATTAAGAATAATAGTTAATTATTAATAAATGCACAGAAAAAGGGTTCTGGGTGTTACATTTTAATTATTTGTATTATTATCAATAATTATTTATTGTTAATAATGTTTAATAATATAATAGCAAGAGCTATTTTTTTATGTGTAGTTCTGTATTGGGTCAGTGACATTAATGGGAAAAAATGGGGAGAAATGATGCACTTATTAAAGTTACAAGGAAAAGAAAGTTACAGGTAGTTACATTCATGTCCTATTGTCTGGGATTCTCTGTGTCTTAAAAACAAACAAATAGATTTTGAGTATTGTTTCCATCTATTTTCCAGGATGTAGTTACACAGACACAGACAACACCTATCCTTCATGCTGGTTCTTTTTGGAATAAGACACATTATGCAAAGCACAGAAAGGAATGGACAGAGGAAATTAAAGGAAGGAGCAAACGGAGAAAAAGGGCTATTTAACTAAACCTAATTTCTACCCACCTTTCCCCAGTTCTTTCCTATCCTTTTAAACTTTGCTTGCTTCCACATTCCGCTGCAATCATTTTCATATTTATGCATTCTGTTCTTTACACTTCTAACCTCTTTCTTTTTGTGTTGCTGGTCGACACTATCCAATCATGGCATTTCTGATCTTCCCCTTCCTCTCAATTCATCTGCTCTTTCTCATTATAATGGTTTTGCAATTCAGTCCTGATTTATTTGTCTTGATTACCATATCACCTTTACCTGCTGCTTCCATACTGCCACTTACGTTTGTATTCAATCCACATTCCTTCAGCGCACATTAATTCTTGATCTAGCTCGCTTTGTTTTACTCCACACACTTAAGTAATCAATTCCCATTATAGTTGGTTCATTTTTATATTTCTCCTGATATACCAAACTCACTTGTATATAACAAAGTGAGAGGCAGAAGTCCCCTCTTTATATTCAATAAATGTTCATACTTGGTAACGGGCCACAAAGAATCACAGCCTTTTTTAAAAAAAACAATATATGCCTTCATATTTCTCCATTATTTTCCCCATCTTTTGTAAACACTCTACTTTAGTAAGCATTCTACTACTATGCTATGCAGATTCATCTGCTTCTGTAATATTACTTTTACTTCACAGAACTGTTTTCATCTTTAGTACATGAGATCTATATATCTGTGCTGCCTCATAATCAGGGATGGGTTTCTACCAGTTCGCACCTATTCGCTAGAACCGGTTATTAACCTTCTAAGCAGTTCGGAGAACCGGTTGTTAGAAGAAATTACTGGCCTAATCCTGTAAGGAAAGCAGGAAGGAAACATTCTGGTGTTGCTTACAGAAACTGCCTCTCTGTTAATCCTTATTATATTCTTGGCAGGACTAGACTTCCTGTCTCAGGAACTTCTCTGGAGTTTTTTTCCCCCTTCTTTGCTAGTACTTTGCTTGTGTGGAGTGATCATTTAAAGTTTCAATGGCACTGAAAAAAGTGACTAATGACCATTTTTCACACTTACAACTGTTGCAGTATCCCCACAGTCATGAGAGGACAGGCGAGGAGATGCGTGCCTCGATGTGAATGATATTGAGTTGGCCATGCCCAGCCAATAACATGACCACCAAGCCATGCCCACCCAGTCACATGACCACCAAGCTACGCCCCCCACCCAAGCCATGCCCACATAACCAGTTAAAAAATTTGAATCCCATCTCTGCTCATAATCTAATATTTAGTGCAAATAATTCAGGTTTTCAGCCAACAGCGTGGCATCGAGCTACACCCACATTCACATTCCTGATCAACCTCTAATGACACGGCAAGGATTCCCTATGGAACACTTTAGCTTCGGGAGTTGTGGGAGTGCCATCACTTGAGACTTTCAAGAAGAGATTGGACTGCCATTTGTCAGAAATGGTATAGGGTCTCCTGCTTGGACGGGGGGGGGGGGGGAGGGTTAGACTAGATGACCTACAAGGTCCCTTCCAACTCTGATTATCTGTTAAAAATCTGCTATATATTTATCCACAAATCCATCAAACTACCAAGGGGGTATCAATATCTTCGTCTTATTCTCTGCTATGTTGAACTGCTTTAATACAGTTTTCATGGAGATTCTCAGTCATCCAGGTCATGGTTGTCCCAAAGGTGCTTTTTAAGAGGCAACTGGGCTTTCTTTGTTTTTTCCTTGAAGACATTTCCAAGAAGCTTCTTCAGTTCTGAGTGAATGATGGCGAATGGAAGGATTTAATAAATAAATAAATCATAAGTCATAAATCCTTCCATTCTCCACCATTTGATCAGAAGAGAAGAAGTTTCTTGGATGAGAAGTGAAATGCCTGTCAATGAAACAATGAAAGTCCAGTTGCCTCTTGAAAAAGTACCTTTGGGACACTTTAGAATACTTTTAAAAAGCATTTTAATCTGTGTAGTTTTAATGTTTTAGTATTTTAATTATTATTTTTTACTTGTTTTATAACTTGTAAGCTGCCCAGCATCATATTATAAAAGAGATGGATGGCATAAAAAATTAATAAACATTCACCAGGCATTCCATTTAATTTCATGCAATAATCTGTTCCATGTAGCTTCCATATAATCTTTCTTTACATCCAATTTCATTCATTCTTTCCATTACTTTCCATTCAAGAACTCTTCATTTTCTTCTTGTAATTACTCTAGTTTTACTCCCCCCCCCATGGACCCCAAACAAACTAGATGCCATTAATTCTTATTTTGTGATGCACATTTTAGCCCTTTTGTTCATAATTAAGCCTACACCTTTACTTTACTCGGACATATTTATCAACTTCATTCTGTAAGGTCAGGCCACCTTATTTAGATTTATTCTACTCTTCCCCTTTTTCCCCCCTGATTTTTCACAACACACAATGACTTTCTTCTTTCCGTCCTCCCCACCCCTTGTCTTGCTTTAATTAATTTAGTCTCCTTATATCCACTTATTCCTCTTTCATCCCAAGTTGCAGACAGTATCAGGTTAATCTAGTTAAATGACCCACACAAGTCCAGTTTAGAATTCGCCAAAATTGCAATGTGTGAGAAATGGTTGTCCTTCTCCCCAAATCCTGGCTTGCAAGAAATAGTGGTGAATTTTACACTATTTCCCTTGGAGATCTTTGTAGAACAAAGGTGCCATCATGGAGTTATGGATTCAGCAGGAAAAAAAACTATTATTGGGGAATGGCATCATCTTTATAGCTAGCAATGGCGTCGGAATAACCCATTATTGCCTGCAGTCAAGCATGAAGTTCTGGAGAAGATACATTTCATATGGTCTATCTCCTTTACCATAATTATGGCCAATCATTTAAATGGGAGTGTCCTGACATTAAAAATAAAATCACAGAAGATGGGTCAAAATGGCCTGATGACTCAACTGATATGAAATGGAATCAGATTAAAGGCTGACCCATCTGTAGTATTGGACACATGACCTGCTTTTAATTCAGCATTATTGGCCAGTGCTGCTCCCCTAAATTTGTTGATCCATATAACTCAGACACAGAATAACAGAGTTGAAAGAGAGTTGAAAGAGTTGAGGATCTTGTATCTCATGCTCAAGCAGGAGATCCTATGCAATTTCAGACAAATTATTGTCCGGTCTTTTTTTAAAAGCCTCCAGTAATGGAGCATGCACAACTTCTGAAGGCAAGTCATCCCACTGATTATTTATCCCCAGTGTTAGGAAGTTTCTCCTTAATTCCATGCTGCTTTTCTCCTTGATTAGTTTCCATCCATTGCTTCTTTTCTTGCCTTCTGGTACTTTGGAAAACAGGTTGACCCTCTCTTCTTTCTGGTGGCCCTTCAAGTATTGGAACACTGCTATCAAGTCGCCCGTAATCCTTCTTTTCACTAGACTAAACAAAAACAATTCCTGCAAACCTGTTCTTTATGTGTTTTAGCCTCTAGCCCCTTAATCATTTTTGTTGCTTTTCTCTGCAGTCTTTCCAGAACTTCATCTTTTTTATATCATGGTGACCAAATTATACATGTAGTTCAGGGGTGGGATTCTACCAGTTTGCATCTATTTGCTAGAACTGGTTGTTAACATTCTAAGCAGTTCGGAGAACCGGTTGTTAGAAAAAATTACTGGCCTAATCCTGTAAGGAAGGCAAGAAGGAAACATTCTGGTGTTGCTTACAGAAACTGCCTCTCCGTTAACCCTTATTACATTCTTGGCAGGACTAGACTTCCTATCTCAGGAACCTCTCTGGAATTTTTTCCCCTCCTTTGCTGGTACTTTGCTTATGTGGAGTGACCATTCAAAATTACAATGGCATTGACAAAAGTGACTTATGACCATTTTTCACACTTACGACTGTTGCAGCATCCCCACAGTCTTGAGAGGCCAGGCGAGGAGATGTGTGCCTCAATGTGAGTGATATTGAGTTGGCCACACCCAGCCAATAACATGACCATCAAGCCATGCCCACCACCTAAACCACACCCACAGTACCAGTTATTAAAATATTTGAATCCCACGCCTGATGTAGTTTATAAGTACACATAGTTTCCTAATGGCTTATGCACAGGGGAACATCCCAGGGTTTTTCAGGGCATGGATCTGGGGATATTTTATGCACAAGAGAGACTCGGCATAGCCAGGACTGCCTTTTTGTTCTCAGCCTCTGAGGGTTGCAGATGGGGACACAGGCGAGATGGTCATATGGCCATGTCCTCAGAGGGAATGCAAGTACATAATTTATTTTTATTTTGCTTTTTTGTGGGGAGGGTGTTGATAAAACAGGTTTATTAAATCTATTGGGGTAGCAGCAAGCAGCAGTTTTTGGCTGAGATGGCGAGCTAAGAATAGTGGAGTCTGGCTCATACTTGGATGGGAAACATCCCGAGAATACTAGAGCCGTAAATCAATCTGGGAAGTTGAAAAAAGTTCCTTAAAAAAAAAAAAAAAGCAATTGCAAGCCATTTTTATACTGCTGCCAAGAAAAAGACATGGATGCGTCCTTGAAGTCAACCCAAGTTGATCTTGCCTCAAAGGAGATTTTATTTTATTATCGGTGTTTTTAAAGCATTTCTTTGGCTTGTTATTTTGGAGAAAAAAGAATCTCAACACGAACATAATAAACATCCCCAAGCGTCAGTGTTTTTACTTTAAGGGACTCCAGGTGCTGGGAAAGAGGCAAAGGGGCTATAAGCCATAAATAATCCATTTGTGGAATAGCCAGTCTGAGGGTTCTGGCAACAGTTCTTCAAAAGGAGAAGAAAGGCACTGTCTAGAATCAGCAGATCTTTGCTCAGATTGATTGATTAGGTGCCATTAATGATTGATTTAATGTATGTATATATATGTATGCATATTTTATTTACCATATTATATAATTGTCTTTTACTCCTGGTGATTAAATGAATAAATTAGTTCAGATAAGGTGGAGCGTTGCTTGCCTTCTGCAGAGTAAGGGCTGATGGTTTTTCACCATTACTAGAATAGACTTGAGATTTCCAAATAAGGGGAGAGATTTGCAATTGTGGCAAACACCTGTAGCTCAGGTGTAGGATAAGAGTGAAGGTTGGTTCTCTGAGCTTGTGGGTTGGTTTCTGAATGTTTTGTTACCAGGCTTGGTAACATCTTCAGCAGAGTTTAGGGGATATTGGTGTCAGGGTTCTTCTATTTATAAGGGCTTCAGGTGTGGGTATGTCAAGTCAGGGACTTGTGATAAGGAGGTTATATCAGGTCAGGTTCATTGGGAGGTGACCTGCTGATGGTGGTGAGTTGCGTGGGTTGGTTTGTCAGAGTATATTCATGAACTGGAATAGAGCATGGTAACAAGGTCAGCCAATGAACAGGCATAGCAACTAAGTCAGCCAATGAGGACTGTTTGGAAACTGAAACTAGAAATAGCCTAGGCATGGCTCTATATTAAGCTCTGCAGCTCTGAAACTACGTTAAGCTCTGAGCCTGTCTATTGAACATGAAACTGCTTCTCTCCTCTGCTGTGGGTCTTGTTTGCCTGCTGAACTGAAGTGAAACTGATGTCTGTTTCTGAGCTCCTGAGTTGCTGTTCTGCTCTAAACCTGTAACATGTCTGCTTCTGTTTGAGTTTGCTCCATGTTGAGGAAATCTACAGCTGGTATTGTAAAATTTACTTTATATGTTTATAAAGAAGTTAAATGAAGCCTTAGTCATCTGTGTTTACTTTTCTGGCACTGAATTTATGCTGCAATACTCTGAACATGGTTGAGGGTCGATGCTGCCTCTGTTTGGCTGTCTGGTTGACCTGGATTTTGAGGGATTCTTAGGCTGATTGTAGGTCAATGTGTCTGTTGATGGAATTGCTTGTGGAGAGCCAGGCTTCGATGAACTCACGAGCATGGTGGGTGGTAGCATGGCCGATGATTGTTATGTTGCTCTAATTAAACTGTTGCTGTTTGCTGTTGGTGTGGGTAGAGATGACTGCCAGACGGTGTTCATGGATCCTGGTTTTTAATTGATGTGATGTTTGTCCCATGTAGAATTGGTTGCAATGGTTACAGTTACAGTAGGTTTTCTTATTTGGAGATAGGGTCCACATCTCACCTCACTCCAGAATACATTATTGCCTAAAAGAATCAAGTTTTTGAGATCATGTGTCAAAATCCAGAGGTTGTTCCTGATGGCCTTCTTGAAACAGAACTAATATAATTAAGCAAGTTTAAGATTAGACCACAGGGATGCGGCGGCTCAGTGGTTAAAGATGCTGAGCTTGTCGATCAGAAAGGTTGGCAGTTTGGCAGTTCGATCCCTTGCACCGTGTAATGGAGTGAGCTTCCATGACTTATTCTGCCAACCTAGCAGTTCGAAAGCATGTAAAAATCCATGTAGAAAAATAGGGACCACTTTGGTGGGAAGGTAACAGCATTCTGTGCACCTTCGCCATTTAGTCATGCTGGCCACATGACTACGGAGTCGTCTTTGGACAGCGCTGACTCTTCAGCTTTGAAATGGAGATGAGCACCACCCCTTAGAGCCAGAAACAACTAGCACGTATGTGCGAGGGGAACGTTTATCTTTTAAGATTACAAAATCAAATCAATCTAGGGATGAACTGTGTAACCAAAAGTAACAAGCTTGAGCTATTGAACCAGTAAGCTTGGTCTCAAAGGTGCTTTTTCAAGAGGCAACTGGACTTCCTGTTTTTTTTTTTCTTTGAAGACATTTCGCTTCTCATCTGAGGAAACTTCTTGAATGAGAAGCGAAACATCTTCAAAGAAAAACCAGAAGGTCCATCTGCCTCTTGAAAAAGCACCTTTGGGATTCACTATGACTGATAGACAGTAAGCCCAGAGAAACAGGAAGCCAAGGAAAATGAGATTCATTCTTATGGATCCCCTGACACTCCACTTTCAATGTAAACAGCCTATCTAAGCATGGCAGGTCCTGGAAAGTCAGACCAATCTACCGGGTCACCTTTGAATTTTCCCCTCTACTTCCAACAGCAAAGTCAGGATGGGAGCAATCACCATTTATCTTTTCAGCAAATCTCGTAAATGACTTGAGATTACTTGGCAAATGAACACCACTATTGCCAGAACACCTGAAACCAGTGAAAAATCAAGACTGTGGTGTTTTAATGCAATTCAGTCACTGGTGTATGGACTCCGTTTCCTCCAGGGATGATCAGATATTCATTTTATGACCTGAAGCACCACATCATGCCAATTCTCTACTGAATTTGGAGATTGGTAAAGCAATCTGGATGGCTCATATTGATGGCGAAAGAGGAACAGACCAAGGGCTAGGTGGAGGAAGATGAAAAGATCAATGTTGATGGACAGGGAGGAGAGATGAGCTACTCTGCTATTGTCAAACTGCCTTGTTTCAGTAGGAATCAGTCTCAAATCAAACAGAGGCCATTATAACATAATAACTAGCAACTCGATCTCCAAAACTTCTGATTTAGATGGTGCTAACCTGTTGTTTCCAGCCTTATTTAGCAGAATAACAGAATTGGAAGGGACCTTAAAGGTCTTCTAGTCCAACTCTGTGCTCAGGCAGGAAACTGAAACCATCTCAGTCAAGTGGTTGTCCAATCTTTTTTCTTAAAAAGTTCCAGTGTTGGAGCATTCACAACTTTTGGAGGCAAATTGTTCTAAATCTTCTATTTCCATGGAATAATCTTTTTGTAGGCTCTTAACAGACTGAGACAAGGACCAGGATGAGCATAACATCATTTTGTTAACAGGTAGTCCTTGACTTACAACATTTTGTTTAGTGGCTGTTTGAAGTTACAACAACACTGAAAAAAGTGACTTATGACTGCTTTTCACACTTATGACCATTGCAGAATCCCCACAGTCATGTGAACAAAGTTCAGATGTTTGGCAACTGACTCATATTTATGATCGTTGTAGTGTCCCTGGCTCACCTGATCCCTTTCTGACAAGCAAAGTCAATAGGTAAGCCAGATTCACTTAACAACCGTTTTACTAACTTAACAGTTAGTGATTCACTTAACAACTGTGGCAAGAAAGGACAAAATTCACTTAATGAATATTAACAAAATTTATTTTCTTGGACAAAATTCACCTAACAAATAGTTCGCTTAGCAACAAAAATTTTGGGCTCCATTGTGGTCATAAGTCAAGAGCTACTTGTACCCATTTTTGCTCAAATTTCAATGCATGTTCTCTATGGGTCCTTTTGAGATCAAATTGTCCTGATTCTAGAAAAAAAAAACAACTGTAGTGCTACTAAAATGCAATGGACTCATAATCCTCTTTTCAATACGTAGCAAGTGTTGAAGGTCTTTTTTTTTAACTTGGATTAAAATTCAAGATGGAAAAGAATTTAAATCCTCCTTTTCTGGTATCAGAGAGCTGGTAACACGGGGAAATAGTAATTTCTCAGCATCTGAGAATAATAATTTCTCAGCCTCTCAGTATATGGTTGACAGCCCTAGTGACATAAGCTAAGTTGGCAAGAAGGCTAGTTCTTTTCCTTCTGTAATTGGAATTGCAAGAGAAGAAAGGCAAGGAAGGCTTCCATGTCCTGTGCTACTGTATTTGCCTTTTTGAATAGTTCTGGGTACCATTCCATTTCAAGGGATCCACTATATCTATCTATCTATCTATCTATCTATCTATCTATCTATCTATCTATCTATCTATCTATCTATCTATCTATCTATCTATCTATCTATCTATCTATCTATCTATCTATCTATCTATGTATATATATATATATATATATATATATATATATATATATATATATATATATATATATATATATATATATATATAAGCTGATAAGGAGCTGATAAGGAGAGAGCCAGTGGTGTAGTGGCAATTACAACTGCCTCACATGTAATACTTCCCTGGTTCGAATCCCAGTAAGGGTATGGCTAGCTGAAGAGAGCTAACCAGCTCGAAATAGATCTATACTAGTCTCCCTTATTTATTATTTAAAAAATTATCAGCTTAAAAACCTTACACACATATATATATATATATATATTATAATATATATTAGCAAAATACCACTGACGCATCATCACAAAAATCTCCAGAACTGTAAAGCCCACAAACTTGAAATTTGGCATGTATTTTCCTCTTGGCTTCTAGGTGCTCACTAAGAAAGGATTTTTTGAAATGACCACCAGACTGTTAGTATTTCCTATATTATTATTAACAGCTCTGATGCTAAGGAGTTATACTCCCCCTCCCCATCTGAAAAGAAATATGTTCCAAATGCAAAACACAAGCAGAGGAGAGGAGTTTCAGTTTCAATTTTAATTTCACAGGAGCAACCAGCTTTTGTACAAAATAGTTGAGCTATAAGCGACACCCAGGCTCCTTTCTGTCTCCTTGCTCACACAGCAAATACTGTTTCAGTTTCCAAACAGCCCTCGACTCTCTCACACACTGACAAGACGCTAGCCAGATGAATACTGAGGGATGCTGGTAGGTAGAGGCAGAATTTCCTCACCCCCCCTTATTTTCCTCTCCAAAAACTAAGCCCAATCACATAGTTTCATAGTGAAGCACAGGTATCCAGCTAGTTCTTGATATTCTGGAAAAGGCTTTGGGCGAACCTGGAAGTTGAGTCTTTCAGCAACTGTTAAGTAAACAGCTCCTGTGCTGCTTGGTGCCCACAAAACTGTCCTTCACCATCCTGGTGGGAGCTGCATATTTCTGCAGGTACCCATATGGATTGGATAGATTGGCCAAGAATGGACTCTGTGACTATTATTCCAAGAACGACAGCAACAAAGCATCTCTTTGGCTTCTCCCCCCCCCCCCCCAGGGCATCTCAGGTGATGCTATGGCTGTCTGGTAAACAAACCTGCTTTTTGTTAATCTACTCCATTTGGTGGCTATTGCTAGATCTTCCGCAAACATCACTGCCATTGATTGAACATCCCTTGGCTACATCGATTGCCCCTTGTCAGTCAAAAGACATGGCCAGCACAGCTCCGGGCAGACCCAGCTCTGTCGTATACTGGGATTTTTTCCACTGCAGAGTATGAAGGAGAGAATAAAAGTGAAAGAACGGGGAGACCGTAATATATTTTTTTTATGCACTCTTCATAGCAGTGGTGATAACCTTTAAACAGATAAAGCGATAGCTATGGGAGTAGGCAAAATCCAAAGATTGTTGCTGGCCAATATTTTTATCAGTATTTATATTCAAGATGACATACATGAAGCATTCTCCAGAATTTGTCAGTATTTTCTTCTTTTTAAGTTTTTTTTCCTTGAAGAATTCCGAAGAACTTGAAAGCTTGGCATTTTATTTTGAAAGTGGTTAATGGACTACGATAAGACCACCACCACCACCACCCCGTGCATCTTGTTCCCTTCCTTCCCATCTTGGTTAATTTTGAAGTCAGTTTCAGTGTTAATATTTCTTGTTTTAATGTTTCATCTTGTTGCTTTTGTTGATTGTAAGCCACCTGGAGGAGGAGGAGAAGGATGGCATATAGGTTTAATAAATAAATAGAATATGCACAGAGTGAGATTTCTGGAGAGGAATACACACACACACACACATTAATGTACCTGCCATGTTCCTATTTGCTAGTGCTATGATGCCACACTGCACATTTTCTCCTTTCTGCAAAACTGGTGAGAGAAGCTGTCCCTCTGTTGCATGATTCAGGTGAGTCATAATACAGGAATTGTTGTAATGTTCCCCTGGCTCCCTTGGATGAGCTTTCCTATATGATCAATGCAACCTTGGCATCTGCCACCAAGCGCTTGCAGCAGTACCCAGTCAGAGCTGTAGAGGATAAAGAGAACATAAACAGAACGGCTGTATGTGTGTATGGAGGATGGTCTCTGCTAAAAGACTCATTGCAGGAAGTTTTTTTTTGCTCTCCACCCTCACAAAGAGACCTTTTTTTGATGCAGTCTTTCTTTCTAGAAGGTTCCAGATAAATGCAATCTCTGTGTGTGTGTGAGAGAGACAGAGAGAGAGAGAGAGGGAGGGAGGGAGGGAGAGGGAGGGAGGAAGAGAGAGACAGAGAAAGAGGGAGGGAAGGAGTGTGAGGGAGAAGGGAGGGAGGGAGAGAGAGAGAGGGTGGGAGGGAGTGTGAGGGAGAGGTGGGGAGGGAGAGAGAGAGGGAGGGAGGGAGAGGGAAAGGGGGGAATAGAGGGAAAGGGAGTGAGAGAGGGAGTGTGAGAGAGGGAGTGAATGAGAGAGAGAGAGGGAGGGAGGGAGGGAGAGAGAGGGAGGGAGAGAGAAACAGAGAAAGAATGAGAGAGAGGGAGGAGGGAGGGAGAGGGAGGGAGAGGGAAAGGGGGAAGAGAGTGAGTGAGAGAGAGAGAGAGTGAGAGGGAAAGAGAGGGGGAGAGAGAGAGAATATGTCTATTTACTGAATCTCTATTAGCTTAGCCTCTCAGGAAGGCTGAGATGAATTGGCAAAGTAACAACATTCACACTAATGTCAAGCTGATGCTGAATTTTGCCTTGGGAAGAGTGGAGAGAGAGAGAGACAGTGAGGCTTTCCAGAATAGAGAGATAGATTTTAATGGTATGGGATTAACCAGCTCTTTGCCAGCCTGGATGTGTCTCCTGACTTTTTTAGACAACCTTGTGATGCATATACAAGAAGGGGCAGTGCAGCCAGAGTCAATATATTGACTCTCGTTTCATGGATAACCCTTGCATCCCATGGAAGGGAAGGGGACAGAGGTAAAATGGAGTAACTTCCCCAATCTGATGTTCTGTATATGCTGGACTTTAACATAAGGCATCATAAGGCGAATATTGGGGATTTACAGGACAGGAATCCAATATGTCTGGAAAGCTGCAGAAGGTGGCAATAGATGAAAATTTGGGAGCCTGCTAAACTGCTAAAAAGCAATGATGTGAAACTCATCATTATAGATAAAGATAAAGGTTCCCCTCACACATATGTGCTAGTCATTTCTGGCTCTAAGGGGCAGTGATCATCTCCATTACAAAGCTGAAGAGCCAGCGCTATCCGAAGACGTCTCCGTGGTCATGTAGCCAGCATGACTAAATGCCGAAGGCGCAAGGAACACTGTTGCCTTCCCACCAAAGTGGTCCCTATTTTTCTACTTGTATTTTTACTGCTAGGTTGACAGAAGCTGGGGCAAGTAGCAGGAGCTCACTCCATTAAGTGATGCTAGGGATTCGAACCACCGAATTACCGTCCTTTCTGATCAACAAGCTCAGTGTCTTAGCCATGGAGCCACCGCATCCCTTTTAAGTCATCATTAATCTCATTGAGTAGAGGAACCCCTATCCCCAGGACACTTAAGGGAAAAACATACAGCATTGCCTCCAACACTGACCACTGCCTGTCACTGTCTTTCTGGTCACTCAATCCCCTTGCTCTAAATTCACCTGGTGCTTTTATTGAGTCCATTCATCTTTTTCCCTTTTTATTATGTGCATACATGCAGACATATCCATCAAATTATCCGTTTGGCTTTTAAACAATGTTATTCAGAAGAGGGATAAAAAGTAGGATGCCAAAGATGTTAAGGCATTGTTGTTGCCAGTCTTACAGTCATGTCTGACCCTTGGCTACTCTATGGAGCATGCCCCTCTATCTCATACTGCCTCCTTCAGATCCACCATGATCATCATCAGATCACCTATCCATATCAAATTCAACTGCCTACAACATGATTAGGCTAAATCATATGAAGGAATTGGGCATGGCTAACCTAGTGAAGAGAAGGACCAGGGGAGACATGATAGCAATATCCCAATATCTGAGGGGCTGCCGCAGAGAGGAGGGGGGTCAATCTATTGTCCAAGGCATCTGAAGGCCAGACAAGGAATAATGGATGGAAACTGAACAAGGAGATTCAACCTAGAAATAAGGAGAGATTTTCAGTGCCGTCTTTTCTAGTGTCCATCCAATGGGTACTAGAGTGGCCCCCTTCTCCTTTCTCTGCTGATCATTGCCACCATGATTGACTTTTTGAGTGAGTCAACTTGCATGATATGACCAAAGTTATGATAGCCTCTGTTGGTTTCTTGGCTTCAAAGGATATTTTGGGTGAGATTCGGTCCTGGACTTTTGCAGTCCCTGGGATGAATAACAGTCTTCTCCAGCATCACCGTTCAAAAGCATCCATCCTTCACTTATCTGCCTTTTTCAGAGTCCAAGTTTTGCAGCCAGAAGTTGCAACTGGAAAAAAAATATTATTTTAACTAATCTGCATTTGGTTGTGAGATATAAACTAAGAAAAAGAAAGGAAATGTAGCTAAATCTAGTTTATATCAAATGACTTACTTTGCCTCTCCAAACCCTTCTATCTTTGCAAAGTATTCCTGTTGCCACAATATATACACAATGAGTCAAGATTTGATTTTTTTAAAAATTCTTTAGATTTTCATCTATTCCATCTAACCATGACTTTCTGGGATTCCCCCCCACTCAATCCTCTCCCTTCTCAGTTTGAATGTCATCCATTCTTTCTGTTGGATCAAGCCTCATTAATATACTTCTCAACTGACATGCATTCAGCACCCATTCATTCTTACATGTACTTCTAAAATATCCCATTCATGTTACAGTACCTAACAGAATATTTTTTAATCTCTGGATTGTGTTCAGGAATCAACTTTCAACTTTCTATTCATGCAAGATATTCCGAAAATGGGAGACATTTTATCTCCCCAAGCTCATCCCTAGTAGATTCATTATTACTATTACTGATAATAGTATTACTATTGCATGGCTCTGGGCCAGTGGTGGGATTCAAATTTTTTTACTACCAGTTCTGTGGGCGTCGCTTGGTGGGTGTGGCAGGGGAAGGATACTGTAAAATCTCCAGTCAGAGGTGGGATTTGCCAGTTCTCCAAACTACTCAAAATTTCCGCTACTGGTTCTCCAGAACTGGTCAGAACCTGCTGAATACCACCGCTGCTCTGAACCAAGTTATTTGAAAGACCATCTCTGATTGTGTCTCACTGTCCCATCAGATCCAGCAAGAGGTCCCATCTATGAAAGAGTTGCCATCTGGCAGGACTTAGGAAGAGGGCCTTTTCTGTTGTGGTCCCTGTTCCTTAGAGCCTCATTCAGGGGTGGGCTTCAAAAATTTTAGCAAAGGGTTCTCTGCCTGGTTGCTGGATGGTCGTGGCCATGGCCTGGTTGGCCTCCTGCACCATGGCGGGTGTATGTGTGCGTTTTTGCACTTCCTGGGCTCCAGAGGCTTTCCTCGAGTCTCCAAGTGGACAAAAATGGCCTCCCCAAGCTCTGGAGGCTCTCTGGAAGCTGGAAACAGGCCCATTTCTGGCCTTCCTGGACTTCCAGGAGGCCCATTTTTCTCGGAAATGTAGTATCAGGCTGCGGTTATGGTATGGATTAAAGGTTGGGTCAACCTGGAAAATAGAAGAGTATTGTTGATAGAGGGTCACGACTTGCAGAGAGGATGGCATAGTTTCCTATGGGATGGGAAATGTAAACAGCATGCATATTTTCAGAGACACATGATTAGTGATTCATTAATCCGGACATGGAATAAGATTGAAAAGAACCATTATACTAAAATACCGAACTGGTTGTCAACCATGGAAGCGCAAATCTACCCAAACGCAATGGATCTGGGGAAAAAGAGGAGTCACAAAGACCTATTAGACACACAAGGAAGATTAAAAAGGAGATAAGAATTACAGCAACAAAATGTAAAATAGATTGATGGCCATACATGCAAATTCAGGCGAGATATCAGAAGAACAAAGAACAATTTGGTTTCTGCATGGAAAAGTATCAATTAGATAAAATTCTACAAGAAATGGAAAAGAAAATGATTTCAAGAATATATAACTTTCTACTAGATTTTAAAATGAAAGAGGAGGTGATCAAAGAGATGATGGTGGTATGGGCAAAAAATGTTGGCCATAATATAGACCTGGAAAATTGGAAGAGAATGTGGGGATCAAATTACAAACTAATTACATCCACAACATACAAGGAAAATCAATACAAAATGTTCTACAGATGGCACCTTCCTCCCACTAGATTGGCAAAAATGTTTATCTCAGACCCAAATTGTTGGAAATGTGGAAAAGAAAAAGGCACTTATTTTCATACCTGGTGGACATGCCAGGAAGTGAAAAAATATTGGAATACAATTAGACAATGGATAGAAGAAATCACGAATCAGAAAACTGAATTTAATCCGGAAACTTTTTTATTAGGTATAATAACACAAAAATGCAATAAAACAGATAGATATATTATGTTACATATATTAACAGCTGCAAGGATTTTGTATGCACAACTCTGGAAGGAAAAAAGGGTTCCATCGGAAGGCATGGTTATTAAAAAAGTAATAGATTGTATAGAGGTGGACAGGTTAACGATGAAAATAAAAGACAGAGAAGATTCAATTTACTATAGGGCCTGGATGCCTGATATGAGTGGTTTAGAAATAAAAAGAAAATAAAATGGCAATTAGGAAAAGAATGAGGGAATATGTAAATATACCTTGGAGAAGATTGAGATGTAAGGATAAAAGATATTGATTTATAGTAAGAGTAAGATGCAATGGTAAAGGAATAAGTAAATACATATACTGAAAAATGTGAGGAAATGCAAAAGATGTCTTGATGTTGATAACAATGTATAAAGTTTTGTTTTATGTTTTTAAATTTGGAAACTTAATAAAATTTATTTTTTAAAAAAATGAATCATTGCTGTTTGCTAAGTACAATGTCATGTGATCATGACATGTGAGTTCCTGCTAGCTTCCATATTGACTTTGCTTGTTGGAAGCCGTCTGTGAAAGTCGCAAAGCATGACTGCAGGATGCTGTGACTGTTGTAAATGGGCACCAGTTGCGAAGCATCCTGTGGGAATGCTGCAACAACCCATTTCCAAAGTTTGTTGGAAAACCTAATTTTTTAGCGGTGTTGTAATTTCAAGCGCTCGCTGAAGGAGGCAGTTCAGTTGGTAAGTGAGGACTACTTGTACCCACAATTTCTGATGTACATTTTAGCCCTTTCGTATTCATATTTAAACCTGCACCTTCACTCCCCTGCCTGTATTCATCAATTCACTTCGCACTTTCAAGTTGCCTTCGTTTAGAATTCTATTACATCCATCTTCTTCCTCATACTATTTACAGAAACAATCGACCTATTTTTTAAAATTCATTTCATCCCTCAGTTCAGACTGTCACCATTTACTTCTTATGTTCCGAGGTGCAATTTTTCGTATGTTGTTCATATCCCCAGATGGGCCTCTAGTTATTGTCTACCATAGCTCATCATGGCTTTGATCAATCATGAGAAGGCTTAGACTGAGGTATCTACCCAATTGGGTCCTTTTTTTCCCTACAACGATGAAACCAATTTTACATGGATGAGGTAAACTTCTTTTCCTACATATTACGATCTTATCTACATCATGGCACCTTGCCTGACCAATTCTGAGCATGCTTTTTATAAAAGGTGCTAGATTAGACAGTATGTGTATTCAGATGCTTTCCCTTTATTGCCAAAGCAGAACTCATGCATTACAAGTCTTCCTTGTTTCATTTTTTTTTAAAAAAAATTCTGAATCTTGTCCAAAAATATAGATCATTTGTGGCTTCTACCCAACCTTACATCATCAAAGTGACTGAATGCGCACCTACACCAATATTTTACATCTGTGCTTATATGAAGATGACTTTGGTGGACACCAGTGTTTCTCAACCTTGGCCATTTCAAGATGCGTGGACTTTAAGTCCCAGAATTCCCCAGCCAGCATGCAACTGGGAATGGAAGTCCATGCATCATAAAATGATTAAAGTTGAGAAACACCTGCATACATTAAAGCATCCATTGCTTCATAAGGAACAACAAGGCACAAACAAAGCAATACCAGTTTGATTGTGGGCAAAGAAATACCATGATTCTTCTATGCTAGTAACTTAAGTATGTTAGTAACACATTGGCATAATACATTTATGATCACATCAAGATCCCTCCCTCCCTCCCTTCCCTTCCCTTTCCTCCCTCCCTCCCTTCTCTTCCCTCCCTCCCTCCCTTCTCTTCCCTCCCTCCCTCCCTCCCTTCCCTTCCCTTTCCTCCTTTCCTCCCTCCCTTCCTTTTCCTTCCTCCCCTCCTCCCTCCCTTCCTTCCCTTTCCTCCCTCCCTCCCTTCCCTTTCCTCCCTCCCTCCCTTCTCTTCCCTCCCTCCCTCCCTCCCTTCCCTTCCCTTTCCTCCTTTCCTCCCTCCCTTCCTTTTCCTTCCTCCCCTCCTCCCTCCCTTCCTTCCCTTCCCCTCTCCCTTCCTTCCTTCTTTTTCCTCCCTCCCTCTCCTCCCCTCCCCTCCCTTTCCTCCCTTCCTCCCTCCCTCCCTTCCTCCCTCCCTCCCTCCCTTCCTCCCTCCCTCCCTCCCTCCCTTCCCTTTCCTCCCTTCCTCCCTCCCCTTCCCTCCTTCCCTCTCTCCTTCCCTTCCCTCCCTTCCCTTCCCTTCCCTTCCTCCCTCCCTTCTTTTTTCTATAGCCACCAGTCACCAATGTGACACTCGGAACTGTATAATAAAAGCAGATTATAAAAACAACAATAAAAATGAAACCATAATAAAAGATTAATATTAGTTTAAAAGATTAGTAGGGAACATCTTTGATATTACATACAGTGCAGCCATTTCACTGGTTCAACATTTCCCTGAGTTTCCTAAGCCTGTTGATATATGCACATTTTAAGAGACTTGCAGAAGATAGGCAGAGATGGGGCCAGGATGTCAGATGCAAACAACCAGATCCACATATGTAGACCTTAAATCAGCTACTTTATTGCTCTATGCCTACCCCACAGGTATCTCCCTAGACTGGTAGCTTTCACCTTGGAAAGACCAAATAATGCTCAAAATTACAGGGAACGGCAGATGTTGCCCTCTTACGTTGATATAATGAGTCTTCTGCATCCGCCTTGTAGAACATCATTCCCCTCCCACCCCAAGGTGAGATGATGTTGGAGAGCAACCATCCTAGTTGGCAGGAGAGCTCAAACTGGGAATGTCTCCTGTGTTCTGTCAGATATAACTCCTTCAGAGACAGGATCTACCAAACCCCTCCTACTGGACCTGATGGAATAGATAGATGTAATCAGGAAGAAGCAGCCCTTCAAATAACCTGCCATGATCATGCCATGAAGGGCTTTAACAGTCAAAACCAGCACTTTGATTGGGACCTGGAAGCCAACTGACAAACAGTGGAGTTTGCAGAGCAGAATTATAATGTACATCTTTCTAGGAGCATACATCAGAGGTGGTATTCAGCAAGTTCTGACCAGTTCTGGAGAACTGGTAGCGGAAATTTTGAGTAGTTCGGAAAACCGGCAAATACCACCGCTGACTGACTCCATTCCCATCTATTCTCTGCCTCCTGAGTCCCAGCTGGTCGGCTGGGTCTTCTTTTGTTGCCCTGCACAGGAGAACGGAGCTGGAAAGCAGGTTAGTAGGTTGGGGAGGGAATGGGATTTTGCAGTAATCTTCTCCTGCCGCGCCCACCAAGCCACACCCACCAAGCCACACCACGCCCACCAAGCCACACCCACAGAACCAGTAGTAAATTTTTTTGAATCCCACCACTGGCACACATAATTGCCTAGGCTGCTGCATTATGTACTAACTGAAGCTTCCACACACTTTTCAAGGGTAGCCCCATGTAGAGTGCATTGCAGTAATTTATCTGGGAGGTGATGAGGGCATGAGTAATTGTGAAAGCCCACCCGTTTAACTGCCCGCCTGCCTAACTTTTATATAATAATATCTTTTTGGATTAGAATGTGACTTTTTCTTTGGTCAGCATTTTAAAGCACAACAGGCCAAATATGTGAGTTGAAAACTTATTATCCCTCATAATTTCATATTTCCATGAATATACCATTTTATCTGAAAAAGAAAAAGTAAACTTTCACATAAAAACATATTTTAAAATACGCGTAAAAATGCATATTGAAGATAATACAGTTGAATAAAATATTTAAAATGCAAATAGACCCGCAAATATTGGTGGATTAAAAAAAATAATTGGAGGTTTATATGGAGAATGGGAGGGACAGCACACATGAATGAACTCAGAGGCTATAAATAGGATTGATCTGATCCACCCATCCTTTTCTTTCCCTTCTTTTTTTAGGCAGTGTTTTATAAATCCATTTTTACACTGAGTAGGAATGAACATGCAAATTAACACTAACAAAAGAAAAGCTGTGGCAAATTGCATGGGCTCCTGCTCCCAAATTGGTTTTAAAAATTATCCTAGTGGCATAGAATGCTGGAGGAATGAGGCAAACACAAGGAAGCACAGATCTATGAAACAATGAAGAGACAAAAAGGAAAATATCATCTCAATCCATTAAATTGTGAACACGATTTCACAGCACTTTAGAGGGTTCTGAATATTCTGCAACCATTATCTTCTTCTAAAAGCCTGAAAGCAGGACCGGGTTTTCTCCCCTTAATGGTTGAGGAATGTGTGTGTGTGTGTGAGAGATGTCCCTGTCGGAGTCTGAATCCTAAATCCAAGGAGGAAGATGAACAGCTGACAGGGAGTGGGTGTGTGTGGCTGTGTTGGTTATGGAGGAAACTGGAGAAGAGCAAAGTCCAGCTGGGCAGAGCAGGGAAGAGGTAGAACAAGGGAGTGGAAGTTCAGAGGAAGACCCAGGCCTACCCCCTTCTTCATCCTAGGGCACGCAGGGAGGAATGGAGAAGAGAGCAACGTGGTTGCGTGGCTTACAGGGGAGGAAAGGGTCCTAATTCTCTTCATTAGCCACACCTGGGAATGAGAGTTTTAAAAAGATGCAAGTTGAGTGCAGCATCTGCTGGGAACAAATGTGAGTTTATCTTGTGTTGTCTTTGGTTACCTGCGTTCCTGGCATCTTTCCAACTGGGTTGAATTACTGCCGTCCCTTCATGTCTAGAATTCCTTCTCTTGCCCTGTTGGACTAATTACCTCATCTTGCCTTGATTGGATTTATAGTTACAGTTTTTGTTGACTATGTTTTGGACTTGATTCTCTGCAGCCAAAGGCTGTTCCTGTTCCTTTTCTCCAGCCCTGAAGGTAACCAAATCATTGGGGGCAAAATTGGAGCTAATAAAGAGATTCCTACTGATTATCTGACTGTGTTGCCTTTGTGACATGCCCCAGGTCATCACAGAACCTCATTTTAAACTGGGTTAAATATGCGGAGCAAGTTCAAAGAAGGACAATATGAAGATGGTCAGGGATTGGAATTCCTGGTGATGTTTGCACATAATGGAATGGAATATAATAGAATAACTTTATTGTCACTTTGATTGCATATTAATCAGCATACATCAAAATGAAATTTAATTGCATACAACTCTCAAATAAACACTATATAAACATGACAAAATAAACAAATAAATACAAAATTATGGATATACCCACATATATTATGTGACACAGAGAAACAATGCAGTCTAGTTTGAATGTACAGTATACATGTACATGTCAAGAAAAATGAATCTTGCGAGTTGGCATAGGGAACAAAGCTGTTGCATAATCTGGTAGTCCTGCTAGAAATTCTTCAAATCCTCCTTCCAGATGACATTTTTCCTGGATCCAACAGTCAGCAGAAGTGGTTGACTGGGCGTGGATATCTGCACAGAGAGGGCTGGGACAGCAGCTGCATCAGCCTTGCATTCATTCTTCCAAGAGAGATGGCCATGCTCCTTTGCAACACACAATTTTCCAAATGATTACAACTCCTAACTTTGTTTTCACTCCTTCACCAAAGGAGTGAACCTAAATTCCATTGGGCAAGAATCTCTTGCTCAGTTAATAAGTTCTTTCCCGTGACTGATTCCCAGCAATGGATACTCAGAGGTGTTTAGCTTCTGTGTGAGGAATGTTGTGGACCTCAGTGAGCAGTGGTTAACAAATGCATTGCCTCAAGCAGCACTAAGTGAAAGAGAAATGAACTTCACAACAAGCCAGAGACAGTGCCAATTTTGTGACACCTGTTACTTTTATGGCATGTGATCAGACTAAAAAGAGCCAACTGCATCAAATCAGAATTGTTGTACTAAGTGGAGCTATAAATCTCCAGGTCCTTCAGAATGGTTCCTCCTTCCTTACAACAAGAAACTTACATTCCAAAAGTAAAATCATCTCAAGCTGCTGCATAGTATGGGGTAGGATGACATTTGGATTAACCCAAATTTGGGGAATTATGGCCTCTTGATGACCTTGGACTTTCTGAGCATGGCTGGCTCAGGATTCTGGGAGGGGAAGTCCACAAGTCTTAAACTTGGCAAGGTTGGAGATCTCTGTTCTAAAGAGTAGGACAAGAGGTGACCCAAGCTGTTATATGAGCCGTGGTGGTGCAGTGGTTGGAATGCAATACTGCAGGCTACTTCTGCTGACTGTTGGCTTCCTGCAGTTTGGCAGTTCGACTCTCACTAGCTCAAGGTTGACTCAGCCTTCTGGGGTCGGTAAAATGAGGACCCAGATTGTTGGGGGAATTATGCTGACTCTGTAAACTACTTAGAGAGGGCTGTAAAGCACTGTGAAGTGGTATATAAATCTAAGTGCTATTGCTACACTAACGTTTTAATGCCTTGAATGATAGACAAATTACACAAAAGGGAGATTATGGTGGAATGTTAGAATGTTCCTGGTGTCAACAATTTCCAGTTTAATCCCAAGATAAGGAGAAATAAATGGTTCTGGAGAAAGGAATGGTCCAAGATACCTTTTTGTGGCCTAACCATTAGTGATCCCTCTACCAAACCACCTAGTTTGACCTACCTTGCTTCGTCTGGTCGAAATTGAACAGAATTAGGTATGATACTGGAAGAAGTGGCTCTGCCCTGTATCAATGAGAAAGATTCCCCTTGTTACGATTGTGGTGCTGATATGCAAACTATTAAACATATTGTGCAAGATTGCCCACGACGTGTGTTGTCTGGCTCCTTACAAGATCCACATGAAACAATGCCAGAGGCAATCGTTTGGATATATGAATTTGACATCCAGTTATGAGGCTACTGCCATACCCTCATAGAAGCTGTATTTATAATTACATGGACTGTGTATCTATGTTTACTTCTCTTCTGTCATGTTCTCATCATATGCCAAATAATAAATAATTTCTTAAAATTTAGTAAGATAAGGGCGACTTCCGTTCCATGGAGGAGGAAGTTCCAAAGAACTAGTAAAATATATTAAGCCATAAATTCACTGAACATGTTGAATACAGCCAGGAACTGTCTCAATAAGAGTTTGATGATCTAACTGCATCCCTCCCTCTCCCTCCCTCCCTCCCTCCCTCCCCCCTCTCTCTCTCTCACACACAAAGAATTAAAATTACTTTTAATGAAAATTGCAACTTGGTTGAGAACACTATAGCAGCAGAATAGTGCAAGTCACACTTGCAAGTCTGTTTTGCTAGATGCCCAATACTCTGAACCATAACTAACCAAACACACAACACGCTACATCATTAAAAATCCCTAACTTAGTTCAGCAGTAATAACCCAGCACAACTTGTATAAATGCACCTGTTGGGCTTGAACTGCTGGGATTTGATACAATGTTTTGTTCCCACAGCTGCAGTTTGTTTCAGGGGCATCAGGGTTCCAAATACTTTGGGGAGCATTAAAGCGCCTGGGATCTAACACATTTTTGCCTGTGTCCATCTGCCATCTGAAACATCCCACCTGGTTCAAGACTTCCTTCTTTAACATTTGGTATCACCATCCAGAGTCCCACTGTGAGGGAGATGGGTGGTTCTTAAAAATGAAAACAGTAAGGAAATCCTTAAGCTAGTTAGTTCCCTTGGGGCATATTGAAGCATATCTGTTATCACCTCCTGTTAGTATCCCCCTTGATCAGGCTGATTGGGAATAACTGAACCATTGCCTGTTAAATGAATACATCCTATAAATGCCAAATATAGAGAATGGGTGCAAGTAGCAGCAGCAGTAATAGTAGGAGAATAATTTGTTTGCGCATACACCCATCCCAAAATGATTTTGGCCACAAGATTGGCTATCTGCCAGGAGAGGGTTTGTATTTGGTTGACTTCTTTCTAATTATAACTTTCCTCTCCCCATCCTGCTGTGACCCAGCTCACAATAACAGCTTCAGTTGCTTGAAATTGCTTATTGAGAAATCACTGGAAAATCACTGGTTTTAAATGGCGGGTCAGATTGTAATGCTAAGCCAAGCAATGGCAAGTGGGCAAGCTGGCAATCATTGTCCAGTATTGGCTGAAGATGAAAAACTGGCATTCTTCCTTCCCTCTGCTCCTGGGAGGAATTTAGTGGCATGAATTCTCCTGGACAGATGAAGGTGAGCATGCAGACAATAGGAAGAGGAGTGGTAAATCATGGAACATGGGAGGGATATGAAATGTAGTTATTTCTTCCAGTTTTGATGGGACTTGTTAATCCAACCTCACCTCACTCAACTTTTTTTTAGAGTTTTTATCAGTGAAATTCAACTACCATAAAAATAGAACTGGATAATGCAATGACACACACACCAGCCACACACTAATGATTACAATGAAGTAAAATTTAAGGGAAAGGAGGAAAAAAAATCCATACAATAGCAATATAAAACTACTTCAATCCTATGATGATCCAGGGCATGGCACAAAAATAACGAAGTCACCAAAGTAGATAAATTCCCTTTAGTGCCTTCAACTTGACGCCCAATGTCCAGTTATCCTCGGCTGGAAATCAAACTCTTCCAGAAACAGTCTACAAAGGGAAGAAATGCAGTCCGAACCCAAAGTAAAGATAATTAGAAATAAAAAAACCCAACACAAACCACACTGAAGTAATTAACATGACAGGCCAGGGCAATAAATTGCAGACTTCCAAAAGATAATGCAGCACCCACAGTTGGGAGGATGCCAAAACCCAGATAAGACTTGACAAAGATAATGCACGCTTTGCTTCCAGCAACTTTGCCATGTGCAATTTACCCTTTTAAACTTTGCCATGCGCAATTTGCCCTTTTAAACAATCTTCCCAGCTGCAGCCCATGAAGGGGATCAGGGCCCTTTCCTCTCGTGTAAGCCACATTGCTCCCTTTTCCATTTCTCCTTACATGTCCTAGGATGAAGAGGGGATGGCCCTGGGTCTTCCTCTGAATGTCCAGCCAGAATATGCCCTTCCCCCGTTTCTTCCACAGCCACTGGATCCACACTTCCACTCCCTGTCAGCTGCTCAATCTCCCCCTCAGAATCGGACTCCAAGAAGGGCATGACAAATCCTTTAATATAGAATTAACTTTAGACTATGTATGGAAAGATATTGTTCCATTTTCTCATTTTTTAGAATATAAGAAATAGATAAAGGCTATGTATAGGGACACAGTGGCTCAGTGGCTAAGACACTGAGCTTGTCAATCAAAAAGGTCGGCAGTTCGACAGTTCGAATCCCTAGAACTGCATAATGGAGTGAGCTCCCATTATTTGTCGCAGCTTCTGCCAATCTAGCAGTTCAAAAGCATGTAAAAATGCAAGTAGAAAAATAGGGACCACTTTGGTGGGAAGGTAACAGCGTTCCGTGTGCCTTTCGCATTTAATCATGCTGGCCACATGACCACGAAGATGTCTTTGGACAATGCTGGCTCTTTGGCTTTGTAATGGAGATGAGCCCCACCCCCTAGAGCTGGAAATGAATAGCACATATGTGCAAGGGGAACCTTCACCTTTACCTATGTCTCTTGAATTCACTCCTTAACATTTGAGCTGAGATTTACGGTGTGTATCTGCATGTCTGTGGGGATGTCTTTCTCAATTTTATCAACTTTAAGATGCATGGACTTCAATTCCCAGAAATTCCCCAGCCAGGAGTGTTCTGGGGAATGCTCTATTCCTGGCTGGGGAATTCTGGGTGTCGGGCTCTGGACACACTGTGACACGCTCCAGAGCCTGACACTGATATTGGGTGGTGGGAAGACCTACCACCCACCTCGTCGAAGCCTGCCCATCTCATTGAAGCCTGCCCCACACTGCTGTCTTGGGCACCTCACTTGGTGTCATTTCCCAGGTCCTTGCAGCATTATCCGGCTCCTGCACCAAGGCTCCCGGATGCCGGATGAGTCTCAACAGCCAGCTGCTAGTCACGCCGCACTGATGTCATCAGAGGCTAACAGGGACTAAAGACAAGAAGATAGAGCTAGGAATGGCAACTGGAGGCAAGAGGAGAATGAATGGCAGCTGACGATCTGAGCGGGACATGGCGGGCGTGATGGGCACACACACAGGACACATACATGGAGCAGAGCACAATCAAGGGGTAGTAAGGGAGGCACAAGTGCGGGTGAAAGGAAAGGTAGGAAGCTATAAGAGATGAGTGGACCAGATGGTGGTGTAGATGTAGAGCGGATGTTAGGCGGTTCAGGTGAATGAGAGAATAGAATAGAATAGCAAAGAATAGAATACTTTATTGGCCAAGTGTGATTGGACACACAAGGAATTTGTCTTGGTGTAAATACTCTCATTATACATAAAGAAAAGATACATTCGTTAAGACTCAAGAATCATAACGTACAACACTTAATGATAGTCATAGGGTACAATCAACAATCAAATCATACTAGGAAACAGTCAATATAAATCGTAAGGATACAAGCAACAAAGTACAATCACAAGTGGGAGGGGATGGGTGATAAGGAGTGATGAGAAGATTAGCAGTAATAGTAGTGCAGACTTTGTAATAGTTGAATAGTGTTGAGGGAATTATTTGTTTAGCAGAGTGATGGCTTTCGGGAAAAAACAGTTCTTGTGTCTAGTTGTTCTGGTGTGCAATGCTCTATAGCGTCGTTTTGAGGGAAGGAGTTGAAACAATTTATGTCTGGGATGTGAAGGATCTGTGAATATTTTCACAGCCCTCTTTTTGACTCGTGCAGTATACATGAGTTAGGATATTTAAAGAACTGAGAGGCAGTAGCTCTCAGTGCTGGCTTTGCTTGGAAGTATCCATACTCGCTGTTGTATATATCTTGGTACCTGGAATAAAGTAAAGATTACTCCAAACTGTGAGTCTTGGCTGCTTTTTCCAAATAGAGAACCAGGAGACCAGAGGCAGCTGAGACTGGGAGTTGAAGTCCATGAATCTTAAAGTTGATAAAATTGAGAAATACTGGTCTAGAAAGTCTGGATGGCATTCATGCTTGTGTGAGAGAAGCCCCCACTTTTTATATGCTTTGTATGTAAGAAAGGGATGGGGCTTCCATTAGGTGGTTGCATCCACCTTATTGACTTTTTTCCATCTTTTCAGACACAGTCCTGCATCTACATAAACAAATCCTCTTTGCCAAACCTTAGACCCCATCTCCTTAAACTAACATTTGATGACCTTCTGGGGGTCCTTTCCCCCTGGATGCTCCTCAACTTCTTTGCTGTCAGGCATTGCTTGGCACATCATTCTGGGGAAGTGGTTTATATTTTTTCAGAAATAGGTGATTCCTGAAAAAAGGCCTTACTTTTCTTTTCGTTTTTACCAAAAATGGAAGAAATTATTTAACAATTCAGAGGTAGATGGCAGGAGAGGTTGGACTGACCTTACTAAGTTCTGAAGAAGATGAATATTTTAGTTTGTTCTCTTTTGTGTTAACAGTGCATTGCATTGGTCATTTGGTAATTTTGAAACACTTCCTTGCAGCAATTGGCATGTGGAAGATCCTTGCAAGTAGATTTGAATTGTTATGAAAGAAGTAAACAACTGCAACCTTTCCTGCCCCCTGCTCACCATTTGTAAGGCTACAAGCCACCCTAACACAGAAAAAAAAATCCCCAAATTGTCCCCCTCTTTCTCCAAACTAAATCAGTCAGATGCTACCATTGGTTGTCAAGTAATTTTCTCCTCTCTTGTGCTATAATCATGTCTGATTCTTGGAGATTGCTTGGACAAGTCCCTGCCATTTTCTTGGCTGCAAAAAAGTTTTTCAAAAGTGGCTTACCGTTGAACTCCCTCCTAAGCAGAGAGAAAGCGACTGGTCACCCAATTAGCTTTGCACCTAAGGCAGGACTGGAACTCACAGGCTCCTGGTTTCTAAACTGGCCCAAAACCAAGAGAGAAACACATGGTGATTCTTCCAAGCTGAGTTCTTTATTGTTCAAACCGACAGACAGAATCTTGCCAGACTAAGCTCTCTAATATCTGTATCTACAATATCATCTTTCTGTCACACATAATATCTGGACCGAGTAGCCTCTTATATCTCTGGGAGGCATCCCTCCCCTCCCCTCCCTTCCCTCCTTACTTCTTTCCACCACACAGACAGATTCACAAGAAAATGTCTTTTGAGAAAATTTGGTGATAAAAATCAAGAAAATAGTAATGACTTAGAACAGATTCTATGTTTTATTTTACTGTAAAGTTTATTTTTACTGCACTTTGATGCATTTATTACATTTCTAATAGTTCTATTTCTAAATTGATACCTCAGTGCATTGTCATTAAGTAGATTGTGAATGAACTCAGCAAAACAGAAAAGATGGATTTCTTGATTTAGTTTGCTACTTATCTTGCTTGCTTGCAACCTGATTGTTTTATTTATGGGATTTATCATTGGTTTAGGAGAGCCTTACGCATATTTTATTTCCTATTTGGGGATATGTTTTGTATTGAAATAGATAAAAAACCATATTGGAAGATGTTAGGACACATGATTTCTTATTTATAGTGAACTGAGCCAAACTAAGAATTGAGTCCCTTCCTTCCTTCCTTCCTTCCTTCCTTCCTTCCTTCCTTCCTTCCTTCCTTCCTTCCTTCCTTCCTTCCTTCCTTCCTTCCTTCCTTCCGACTCACTAGTAAAAGTTGGAGGCTAAAGGTACAGTTTTCAAGATTTAAATCATGCTATGAACTGCAAGATACAACCAAAGGAACAAGACAGGTTTTAATAAGTTTAAGGAAAGAATTAGAATCCAATCCAAGAATCTTGGAAACTGCAACAATAACCTTCAATCTTCTTTTATTTGTGACTTCATTAAAGTGGAGTTGCTTTGAACATTTTGAATCTTTTCTTTGCAGGCTTCAAGCCAAACTGCACTGCTGTTTATAAGATAAACTAATAGCCTGCACCATCATCTGTTTGTACTCAGTATTCCTCCTGTTTTCTTCCCAGCCCTTCACAATTTTCTAGAAATATTTACAATTAGGCTTTCAGTATTTCCCTTTTAAGGACCTTCCACTCATATTGAGCAAGTTTTTCTATTAATTGCCATGTAGTGCTTCTTATTGCTCCGAGTTTAAGACTGGCTTACAGCTATCGAAACTCAAGAACATATTTGACAATACACTTCTTTAGCATCCCTTAAAATTAAGAACTTTAGCATTATGTAGTCACTTCTTCCCAAAGTTTCTGGATAATAGAATTGGCCTAGTGATTGCCCCCATAGCAAAGAATATTGGCAAAATTGGAAATGCAAGATGGTTACTGCCAAACAATTTCAACACACTTTTTTTTCTTATATGAAAAGTGGTGGATGTTTAAAACAGCAGCACTGGGGCAATGGAAATCCGCTGTTCTTCTAAGCAGCCCAAAATAGGTTTCCCAGTCAATAACTTTCCCTATTGCTTTATGCCAGCATTTGATATTGACAGATACTTTGCCTTGGAATATGGCAATTCCAGATGATCATCTAAGTTCTTAACCAATGGGAGTTGCAGTTCAAACATTTGGAGGACAACAGACTGCCTATCCTCAGTTCTAACCCTTTGTTCTGAGCCTTGGTGGCACAGTAGTAGGGCTAAGAGGGAGTAACTGGCCCATTGGTCCAAAGTCACACAGCTGGCTTTGTGCCAGAGGGGAGGGGATTAGAACTCATGGTCTCCTGGTTTCTAGCCTGGTATCTTTGTGCGACACCAATCTGACTTTCCAATTTCTTTTCCCTTCCTCCAATACCAAAGAAGAGCAATCTAGAGGGATGAAATTGACATGGAGCAGGAAGTCCTGCTGAACAGTAGAATATAAATATCTAGAGAAACAAATGATTACCTACCTACCCTACCTAATTGAGAGACTTAAAAGTCAAGATTGCTCTTCTAGCAAAGAGCCATAGTGGCACAGTGGTTAGAATTCAGTACTGCAAGCTATTTCTGCTGCCTGCCGGCTGCCTGCAATTTGGCAGATCGAATCTCACCAGGCTCAAGTTTGATTCAGCCTTCCAACCTTCCGAGGTCAGTAAAGTGAGGACCCAGATTGTTGGGGGCAATAGGCTGACTCTGTAAATTCTTAGAGAGGGCTGTAAAGCATTGTAAAGCAGTATATAAGTCTAAGTGCTATTGCAATTCTTGTTGGGAATAGTCCCAGGGGAAGCACAAAACCACCTATACAACTTACCACATATGGTTTTTCAGGTTATAACTTATGAAATAATGCACTGGGGCTGAGCACAACATCTGCCTTATTGGTATATGCCATATATTTAAATATGAACCCTAAATGGCTAAAATTGTCTTGCTTATATTAAACATCCCTCTCCCCTTGGCTTTCTTCTTTGATCTTTCCAACCTCATGGAATGTTGTAAATAGACTAGATACAAGGGTCTGGCACTCTGACTCTCCTCTCCATTGGTCAGTCCATCAGCAGGGTAACTCACTGAGTTATTAACTTAGATGGGCAGTTTTAGGTCAGGAAGGCTCAACAGAGACTCCATTTCCTTAGAGTCTTGTGGAAATATCAGGTGGAACAACAACTGATGACATCCTTTTACCGGTCTACAATAGAAAGCGTCCTTACATATTGTATTATGGTATGGTATGCTGGCTTGACAGCTGCAGACAAAAAGGCATTACAGAGGGTGATGAGCACAACACAAAAAATTATGGGCTGTCCCCTGACACCACTGGACAAAATAGCCAGGACCCACTGCCTCAGCAGAGTGAGGAAAATCCTCAAGGATGATTCACACCCTGGTCAGCACTTCTTTACTCTCCTACCATCGGGCAGGAGTTATAGAAGCATAGCCAGTCTAACAAATAGGCTGAAAATAGCTTTTATCCATGGGCTGTCAGACTTCTGAACGCAATATAAATACCACAATTAGGTTTAATATGATAGGCTTACAGCTGCGGGGCCAGCACCAAGGAGGCTCATTTCAATGTCTTGTACACATGTTGTGCATTGACAATAAACGTTTGATTGATTTGATTGATTGATAGATAGAAAATGAATGAATTAATGGTCACAATTGAGCAGAATGGAATCAAACTGGACATAGGAGGAGAAGCTGGCTAAAAGATTGAGTTTGCAAATGGGCCATATATGGCTTTGAGATGCAGAGATCAACATCCAGAAAAAAAGAATGCCTTCTAGAGAGAGAATTGGGCAATGACTTGGAATGTTGCTACTTCATTTCAGGAAGTCAATTTTGTGCTTCCCCATACACACAAACACACACTGAAGTCACATGAGGGGAGAACTGAAAGATACACAAACACCCCCTACTTGTGCAATACTTATGGGCCAGGGGTGGGATTCAAATATTTTTACTACCGGTTTTGTGGACGTGGCTTGGCTTGGTGGATGTGGCAGAGGAAGAATACTGAAAAAACTCTATTCCCTCCCCACAGGGGGAAGATTACTGCAAAATCCTCGCTCCCCACCCCAATAACCTGCTTTCCAGCTCCGTTCTCCTGTGCAGGGCAACAAAAGAAGACCCAGCTGATCAGATGGGATTCAAGAGGCAGAGAAGAGATTGGGGTGGGGCCAGTTAGAGGTAGTATTCCAAATGACTCATAATTTCCGCTACCGGTTCTCCAGAACTGGTCAGAACCTGCTGAATACCACCTCTGCTATGGGCCCATCCATGATTAGACCCAGATAAGTTAGACCAGCCCCCCCCAAACTTGGCAACTTTAAGACTTGTAGACTTCAACTCCCAGAATACTCCAGCCAGCTGGCTGGAGAATTCTGGAAGCTGAAGTCCACAAGTCTTAAAGATGCCAAATTTGGAAACCTCTGAGTTACACACACACAAACACAAATAACAGCTACGCTTGTACCTTAGTTAGTCCCTGGAGAGAAAATGCACACAGATGTTACTTATTATACCAAGGAAGCTATAAATGTTTCTTCCTGCCACTGTTGCTAAGAGAGTTGGAAAGAATTTAGAGATAATTCTTCTGCATGCTTTCCCCTACTTTATCCTATAATTGCAGAGCTGGCCAGAAGTCCTTAAAAGCCATGCAGGTGAAGGTAGCTCAGGTTGTCTGGAGGCCTGCATCTGCACATGGCTTTGCAGGAACTGTCTTTGTCCCCATCCCGCTGCATTTTAACACATCGCCATCTCATCTGTTCTACCAGTTGAACTAACTGCCCCAGCTAGAGGCATGCATTTCCTTCCATTCGCTTTAATTTCTTCATTATGCCGAAAGATTACAAGCACTGATTAGCACCTCTTTAATCAGGCTCACTGCCAAGCTGGGAGGGCGGAAATGCTTAATGCTGTTTAAGAGAGTGTGCCTGAGGAGCAGCTTCTTCTTCTATCTTCTCCCTGCCTGTCTGTCTGCCATCATGCCATCATTCAGCAAGAACAACTTTATTTGGAGCCTGTGGTCTACTCTGACCTCCTTCTGAGAGCCAGGGTGTCAGTGTTCTAGAAAACCTCCACTTCAACAAATAACTCCGAGACAGGCATCTTCTCAAAAGTTCTGTTTTATTTGGATAGTAAACTGGCACATCTGGGGAATCCTGAATCTGAAAGTTTTGGGCTTCCTTGCAATAAATAAACACTACAAATCCACCCCCTACACCCATTATTGCATCACATGCCCCAATCACCACCGTCCCCTCAACCAGGTGCAGAAATAACATGACCTTGACTTAGAAGAAAAATGTTATTATGTCTAATCACATACACTCCAAGAAATTCCCCCCTCCCATTTTCCCAGGCTCAAGAATGTGGCAGTGTGGAAGCATCGGGTTTCAATATGGCTTCCAAAGCTGACACAGGGTTTAGGAGCACAGGAATGGCCTTGGGTTCACTGAATAAATTGCCATTCCTTACAGGTAGTTTTAGATTAGGAATTCTTAACCTGGCTGTCCATGGATAGATTGTGAGGCTGTAGGAAGTTAGCACCCACCCTTCTCCTAGAAAAATGAAATATGCTAAGAGATATTTAAAAAGGCAGAATATTTCCCCTAAAAGGGAAGTAAAAACTCAGGGAGGCAGAAGCTCACCCTCCACACCTATGTTAATGTGCGGGCCATTAAGGCCTGGGGAGGCCTTAACAAAGGCCTCTACCCATCTCACCACCTGGCCTGGGAAGATTGCCTCAGCCAACACTCAGGTGAAGCCATGTGGTCCAGACAAAGCCTACAAAGTTAGCTAAGACCCCCACCCCTGGAAGTCTGACAGCCAATGGGATACATTTCTTACCCAGGAATAGGAAATATTAAGGGGGGGCCCAACAGAGGGTATATAACTAAGAGTCTCTCAGCATCTTGCCCCTTCTTTTCCTTCACCCAACATCTTGAAACATGTGATCATCCTTTTCACTTTGGAGCTCCAAGCCATGTGGTCCTGTCCACCGTTAAACCAACTTTCCAAACAGCCTCCATGTTTCCAGTCTTTTTCCCCACTTGGAACTGAACCCAGAAGGATATTTCTTCCAACAAGGGTCTATTGAGCAGGATGAGAAAAACTGAAGCTTATTTTCATCAATAAAGCTCTACATTCAGATATCTATTTATAGACAACCAGGTGATCTATGCCATCTACACTTCAAAAATGTTAACTTCGGTCAGCCTCTAAAACTACTACACTCCAAAAAGGAAAAAAAAAAGGGTGGGGGGGCTTTTTGTTCTTGATTTAATGCAGTGTTTCTCAACTTCAGCCATTTTAAAAAGGGTGCACTTCTGTTTTGGAGCGGCAATGAAGAGGCACACACGTATAGTGATTCAGTCTTTTTGTTTATTTGCAGGAACACCGACTAACCTGGCGGCGCGGCAGCCCTTCTTTTAAAGGGCTCCCGCGCCTAAGTCAGCCAATGACGGGGCGAGGATCTCCCGCCGGAATGTAGACCAATGAACAGTAAGTATTTCAAATATTAACCAATCCAGAACACCCCTCCCTCCTTGGTCCAGTCTGACCAATCAGGAGCCGCGCCTATGTTACGTAATCACGTAGATAGGCGGGGCTCCTGTGAGTCCGACTGGACCTGCGCGGCTCAGTTGCGTCGTTACCATCGGCTGGTGCGGAAGGACCTGTTGCTCCTCTCGCCTCCGGCCCTGGAAACTTCGAGCAGGTCGAGCCGGCTGCGTCACTACCAACGGGCCTAGCTGGGCTAGTTGACGTGGCCATGCCGCTCCCTGCTCGGCCTGGATTATCGACGATCCTGTCAGATGTTTCAGCGGGACGTTCTTCAGGATCAGGTGCGTAGCAGCGCGACCCGACCGGAGCTAGAGTTGAGGGTGTGTGTGTGTGAGTTAGGGCGTCATTGTTTGTTAGTGGGCTTCCCTTATCCTGACTGCTTGGTGGTTGCTCCCCTTCCCCCCCAGGAAAATCGCCAGGTCTGGGAAGGGTGCGAGTTCGAAGTTGGTCTATGTGTCGCTTCCAGCTTTTGCCATCAGTAGTGGTAAGCCGGTAAGAACGGGGTCTGGTTAGATGTGTGATGGTGGCTGGCACCCATAAGGGGTGCCCTACCAGGTTTTTAGCGTAAACTAAATCCCCAATTCGGAATGTTCGGACTCTGGTTGAAGAATCCAGGGGTTTGTCTGTAGAGTAGGTAGGGTGTAGTCTATCGAGAGGGGAACGTAGTTTTCTCCCCATAAGTAATTCAGCAGGAGTTTTGTTAGTAGTGCTACTAGGTGTAGTGTGTTGGAGGAATAATAATTTGTCGATGCGTGCTTGTATAGGGCCCTGGTCTAACTTAAGAAGGGTCTCCTTGGTAAACCGGACCATGCGTTCGGCCCGTCCATTCGCTGCCGGGTGTGCCGGCGCGGTTAAGGCATGGCGTATGCCCAAACTTGCTAAGTAACCCTCAAATTCTGTAGCCGTGAATTGAGGGCCGTTGTCAGATACCAGGACGTCTGGTAAGCCGTGGGTGGCAAACCAGTGACTGAGCTGTCGTATGACAGCCTCACAAGAGGTTGATTTCATTAGGCTCACTTCTAACCAGTTGGAATAAGCGTCTACCAGAATCAAGAAGGTATGCCCCTTAGTTGGACCCGCAAAATCTATGTGGATTCTAGACCAAGGGCCTCTAGGTAGATCCCACTCAGTGGCTGGCGCCTTTGGGGGTGAGGGCCGGGAAGTCTGGCAGGGCTGGCAACCCGCGACCCAGTCGGTAACATCCTTGTCTAACCCAGGCCACCATACATAACTTCTGGCTAAACTTTTCATCTTTACCACCCCGGGGTGTCCCTCATGCAATAGTTTCAATATGGCCTTTCGCAGTTTTAGTGGAATGACCACTCGATCCCCCCATAGTACACAGCCTTTTAGTACGGAAAGTTCCATTTGTCTCTGTTTAAACGGTCTGTACTGTTCTTGTAAATCAGAGTCTGGCCAACCCTTTATGATCCACCTACTCATGGTATGCAGTAGGTGGTCGTTAGAGGTTTCGTGTGCGATGTCTGCTGCTGTCATCGGTAGGTCGGGCAGGGTCTCAATCAAAAAGGTTGAGGTGCTGGGGTTTGGTTCAGGATCAGAGTCTGGTAACGGGCAACGACTTAAAGCATCGGCGTGCGTGATGGTCGGACCCGGGCGGTAAGACAGGGTGTAATTGTAAGCGGCCAGGAATTCTGACCATCTTGTCATTCTGGGTGATAAAATATGAGGAGTGGGTTTGTCTCCCGCCAGAATACCTAGTAGGGGTTTGTGGTCGGTGATGATAGAAAATGATCGGCCATACAGGTATTCATGGAAACGTTTAATACCAGAAATTATGGCTAGTGCCTCCTTGTCCAGTTGACTGTAATTTCTTTGGCTTTGGGACAAAGTTTTTGAATAGAAGGCAATCGGAGCCTCTCTGCCGTTAGGTAGAAGGTGGCTCAGGACAGCTCCGATCCCAAAAGGCGAGGCATCACAAGTTAGTAACAATGGCAAAGTCTCGTTATATTGAATTAACACTTGTGCTGAAGTGATCATGTCTTTAATTTTGTTAAATGCTGTTTCTTCCCGATGTCCCCACTTCCACGACGTGTCTTTGTCCAAAAGTCTATGCAAGGGTTCCGCCACCGTGGCTTTCTGGGGCAAAAAGACATGGTAAAAATTTATCAACCCTAGGAACGCTTGTAGGTCAGCCTTGTTAGTTGGGGTGGGGGCATTTTTGATAGCACGGGTTTTTCCTGCTGTTGGGTGGATGCCATTGCCATCGATTTGGTATCCCAAAAACTCTATTTTGTCCGTGATAAGGGTGCATTTGTCTTTTTTGACTTTTAACCCAGCCTCAGTAAATTTGGTAAGCACTTTTCTTAGGCGGTCTCGCAGTTGCAATTTGTGTTTAGCTGCAATTAGGACGTCATCGAAATACGGAATGACTCCTGGGATTCCTTGAAGGAGGCGTTCCATAAGAGATTGAAAAATGCCTGGTGCCACGCTAACGCCAAATTGGAGGCGATTACACTTAAAGGCACCCCGGTGTGTTACAATAGTTTGGGCTTCAGCTGTTTTTTTGTCAACGGGCAGTTGCTGGTAAGCCTGGGCCAAATCGAGTTTAGCGAAAATCTTTCCGCCTTTGATAGAATGTAGCAAGTGTTGTACGACAGGCACGGGGTATGCGCTCTGTTGTAGTGCATGGTTGAGGGTCGCCTTATAGTCCCCACAAATACGAACCGACCCGTCTGCTTTTATAGGGGTCACTATAGGGGTCTCCCATTTAGCGTGGTCAACTGGTTCGAGGACCCCTTGCTTGACTAGTTTATCCAGTTGTTCTTCTATTTTTGGCTTTAAGGCAAAAGGTACCCGTCTAGCCTTTAGTCTAATTGGGGCTACCTTAGGGTCTATGTTAAAAGAAATCGGGTTACCCCGGTACTTGCCTAATTCTTCGCTGAACAGGTCCTGGAATTCTTGAATGAGATCTGCCTCCCAGTCAGCGTCTGTGATATGGTTGATACCGGTCATCCCTATTCCCAGCGGTTCGAACCATTCCAGTCCTAAAAGGCTTGGTCTGTTCCGGTCCACGATTGTTAGGGGAAGAATCTCAGTATGGTTGTTGAAGGTTACCTGGAAATGTCCAATCCCTACTACCGGAATTTTGTTTCCCTGGTAGTCTTTAAGCGTTAATTTCTGTTTGTCTAGTTCGCTTCGCCATATGTCTGGGATCAATTTCTTAATAGTGTCCCACGAGACCATGGAAAGGAATGATCCCGAATCCACTTCCATTTCACAATTTTTTTCTTCAATTCTTACTTGCACGTGGACTTTTTTAACGTTTTTTGTATTAGAGTGACCAATTATTACTGTTTGGTGTGTTTCTTCTTTCTTGTAAGATGACTCTTTAAACTTTCTATTCCTTCCTTCCTGGCTCCAACGGTTGTTTGTTTTCTTTTCTCTCTCTCTTGGAGAAGGGCTTTCTCTCCGCCTGGGGCTGTAGCTTGATCGGGCTCTGCATACCCTTGCGATGTGCCCTTTCTTTTCACACTTTCGGCATATTGCGTCTATGAAACGGCACTCTGATCTGGGGTGGTTTCCACCACAACGGTTGCATTCAAAATCAAACCGCCTGGTTGCCTGCTCTTTTTTCCCTCTCGCGGCTTTTAGGTGGCAAACCTCGTCTTCTTCACTACTGGCCTCAGTTTCAAGATCCTCGTAGTGTGTTGAGGTTTTTCCTTGTTCATCTTCAGCTTTGGTGGCTTCTTTGGATTTGTGGTGTGCAGCTTGATTAATCTGTTTCATTCTTGCCGCCGATTTGTGAGCAGCTTCGGCTGCGGTGGCTTCTTCGATGGCCTCTGTGGCTGTTATCTTGGGTCGGTTTAGTAACTTACTCTGCAATATTGGATCTTTTAAGCCTAAAACGATCCGGTCTCTCAGCACCTCGTTGAAATCCGAGAATTCGCACTCTCCACCTATTTCTCTTAAATCTGCCACAAAATCGGCGATAGGTTCACCTTCTTTTTGGTTCCGGAGGTAAAACTCATGGCGCTTTATCAGGCAGGAGACTGTGGGAGCGTAGTGTTTCCTCAGGATCTTCTCTAGCTCGGGCCAAGTTAGCGTTTTGACATCGATTGGAGACGCTAGCGCCTTTGCCATCCGAAAAACGGCTTGGCCGCAGTGGGTCAAGAACACCGCTCTCTTCCGATGATCCGACACTCCGCTCAGATCGCTACTCTCCAAAAACATGAGGAATCGGTCCACATACGTCTGCCATTCCTCCTTTGCCGGATTGAATTTCTCTGGCGGGGCGTTGCTTCCGGACATGATGCCGCTCGCTCTCCGCCGCTATTCACTCTCTAAACGTGTTGCCTCGATCCCACCCTCGTCGCCAGTGTTTTGGAGCGGCAATGAAGAGGCACACACGTATAGTGATTCAGTCTTTTTGTTTATTTGCAGGAACACCGACTAACCCGGCGGCGCGGCAGCCCTTCTTTTAAAGGGCTCCCGCGCCTAAGTCAGCCAATGACGGGGCGAGGATCTCCCGCCGGAATGTAGACCAATGAACAGTAAGTATTTCAAATATTAACCAATCCAGAACAACTTCAACTCCCAGAATTCCTGGGTGATGACATCCATATTCCATGCTGGTTGGGGAATTTTGGAAGTTGAAATCTCCACTCCTGAAAATGGCTAAGATTGAGAAACACTGATTTAATGGATTAACAAAGAAACTCATGTATTACATATTTGTTATTGTTAAATTTTTTAACAACTGAATTTAAGCATAATTGGTCTTCTTTATAGTGCAGTCTCTATCAATGTCTTTTATGTATTTAAGTTTCCAAAATGGGGTCTGTAGGTCCTAGAAATGTCAGTGGCACAAAAAGGTTTCAGAATTCCAGTTTGAGAACTTTAGGATGTAACCCTCTTCCTTTTTCCTGCACTGAAGTCCTGGTGGTAAAGTACCTGTTTTATCTGCAGAAAATCCAAGATTATATTTATTGATGTCTTCAGATTATATGTTTTGGAAAATGAACTACAATACAATCCTTTCAGCCGTTCCAAGAAGGCTCCACATCCACTTGCACAACTCCGGTAATCCTGATTACACAGATAAACCTCCAAGTGGCCTCAAGGACTCCCTAAAATAATGCAAAGACCAGCTGTCTGCAAGGAGTATAAATCCTTCCATTCTCCACTATCCAGTTAGAACTGAAGAAGCTTTTTGGATGAGAAACAAAATGTAAATCAAGAAAGTCCAGTTGCCTCTTGAAAAAGCACATTTGGGACATATTTTGGAAAATTCCTTGTTTGAGATCCCAAAGAATCAAGTTTAATCTAAACAAATTGTAGATCCCATCAGAGGTGGTATTCAGCAGGTTCTGACCAGTTCTGGAGAACCGGTAGTGGAAATTTTGAGTAGTTTGGAGAACCGGCAAATACCACCTCTGACTGGCCCCGCCCCCATCTATTCTCTGCCTCCCATTGAGTCCCAGCTGATCGGCTGGGTCTTCTTTGGTTGCCCTGCACAGGAGAACAGAGCTGGAAAGCAGGTTAGTGGAATGGGGAGGGAATGGGATTTTGCAATATCCTTCCCCTGTCATGCCCACCAAGCCACGCCCACCAAGCCACCCCCACAGAACCAGTAGTAAAAAATGTTGAATCCCACCACTGGATCCCACATAGCTTTGCCTGTCAGGGAAGGCAAGAATCTCCAGGCACATATATTTGGGGAATCTTTTTATTTAGTTATTTAGATATACATGGCTGTCCATCTCACCAATGTGACTGTGGGTGGCTAACAAAAATTAAATGTATATGGATTGGCAGATGTATATGTACATGTGAATGGTTGATGTGGATACATTTGTGTGTGTGTGTGTGTGTGTGTGTGTGTGCATTCCCAGCCAACCCACATCAAGTAGCTTCTGAACATCTCATTAACCAATAGGATGAGCTTGAGTATTTTCATGGCTGCTTTGCCAGGGAAAACAGCCAGATCTTCAAGGCTTTCTGAAAGCTGAGCAGGGTCAACACAACCTCGAGTGGATGGTGTTCAAGAAGGCAGCTGCAGCTATAGGAAAGGAAATTTTGTTCTCAAGACACTCATTTCAGCATAGAAATCAATGAGAGCGACTGTTGCCTGCTTCTAATTTGCTGCTACATGTGTGTAAGAGCTGACCTTGCATTAAGAATAATTGGAAAAATGATCCCTATTGGAGCATCACTAATGGCTGTTGAGTTGTATTTACAATGCACTAGTGAAAGGAGAGCTAGTGTCTGTCTCAGCGCTGGCATTGAGTAAAGACAGATCCTAGCTGAACACAGAGATGGGTTTCATAATTTGAGAAAGGCTCTTATAGATCAGCTCTACTCAAGAATTGGCAAGATGCTTGCTGGAGAAAGTCTACAGGAACTCCAGAAGCAAATCAAGGTCAGCTTGTACTTAAACCTGATTGGAGGTTTGAAACATTTGTTGAGAATTTAACTCTTTCCTTGTGCATGGAGAATTGGGCAATTATTCATTAATATTTTCAGTGATCCAATAGAAAATAATATCTGAAGCTCAGGATTGAATTATAGTGCTTTCTGAATTTGCTTGCTTGCTTGCTTGCTTGCAGATATTTCATTACCCAGCCAGATAACACCATCAGTGCTAATGAGTGTGGGGTTTGCTCCCTGTTTATAGGCTTTTGTGCAGAAATAATAGTTATCCCTTGGTGAAGGTGTTCAATGTGCAGTGTAAACTATAGCCATTTCCAATATAGTGATGTTAATGATCCACATAGGGTCATTATTGCATGGAGTTTTAAAAGGGTTTCCTTCTCCATGAACTGTCAATGTTCTCAGCCATCCAGGGTCATAGTTGTCTCAAAGGTGCTTTTTCTCTATAAACTCTTCCACTGATCTCCAAGCATTGTTGCTTTCTGAAAGGACTGAAATATTCTTAAAGGAGGATCCTTTTTGGTGGGGACAATCAAAGCAGTCAGTTTTGTTCTTCCCTGATGACATCTAGTAGGAAACAGACCTAAGAAACTGAGAGCAATTTGACGTACAGTATAGAAGTGGTTAAATTGCTGGGTTAGAAACCAAGAGACTGCAAGTTCTGCCAGCTGGATGATTTGGGGCCAGTCAGTCTTGCTAATGCTGGGAAAGGTGGAAGAAAAAGAAGAAGAGGACGACCAAGGTAGATTGACCCCGTTACAATGGTGATGAGTGCACTCTTGGGAATCCTGAAAGGTTAGGGACAGGTCATCATGGAGAAAATCTATGTAGTCACTAGGAGTTAAAGACAACTTGATGGCACATAATCAGTCAATTCTCTCTCAGCCAGACTTCCCTTGCAGGAATGCTTTTTGTGAAGAAAATAAGAGAGAATGTTATGCATGCTGCCTTGAGTTGTGCAAAATAAAGGAGATACTGCTTATTTTGAAAGACTATGTGTTATTAAGCCATTTTTGACTCCTAGCAGGCACATAGATACATTTTCCCATGATATTTGTCCCTAACCTATTCTTTCAAGTCTTTCAAGGGTGAGCTCACCACCACTGTAGCTGACTCCATCTACCTTGCTGTTGGCCTTCTTTTTCTTCTCTTTCCTTCCACTTTCTCAGTGAAAGCCATTTTGCAGCTTTAGAAATGCATGTCCTTATTTTAAAAGCTACTTATGGTAGAAGGTGAGAGATAAGTGTGCTACATAAGATAAATAGAAGAATCTCTATTTATCTCCATAAGTTAAATAAAAGCAATCATGAATAAAAGCATTCTATTTATTATTCTGCTCAGGAGAGAATATCTAGGCTTGCCCGCTCCTTCTTACAGGGGGAACCTGTAGTTCTCCAATTGTAGAAGTATTATCAGGATTTCATAAAGGCCAGAATCTGATGGCCAATTAATTATAGGAGTTGACAAGACACCAAAATGGGGAAAGATGCAGGAAACTGTAGCCAAATCCTAACAAATTGCATTTATTGTTGGATGATGAGAGTGTGTGTATCTAAGAAATGAGTGAATATCTTTATGATAGAATTTCATGGCCTTCAGAAGAAAAATGCAGTTTGAAGGTGGTCCTTAATTCAGCTTTAAGAGGGCTGAATTTAAGTGTACCCCGTTGATCAGATTCCTTTGTGAAAAGATTTTGTGATCCCCTGTGAATTTTTCCTTTGAATTTTTAAGTTAAAAGATTTGCAGAAGAAAAAAGATTACAGTTTAGGAGGACTATAAAGTTTGTAAAGCTCATAAAGACTATAAGGTTGGCTTTTATATGTTATGTGATCACACCAGGCAATGTTCCAGGACTCGTTTATTAAATCATGGGAATGCTGGAAATGTACACTAGCAAATCTTGATATCAGTAAAATGGTTCACATGATCATGTGATACAATGGACTTACAGCTTGTTGAACAATCATACCCAAAGGATATTTGAGTGTAAATGGTTTGGTGTTGCCCAGGAGGTAAGTATCATGTTGAGTCTCTCATGATATCCAGGATGATTGAATATCTTTATAAACTGTCTACAGGATAAGAATGGGTACTTATCTTATTTGTAGATGATATAACCAAAAATAATTAGCTTTAACAATAAAAACAATAATATTGGGTCAAATACGACAGAATGATATTTATCTATGACAAGTATTAAATCCTACATCTAGATTGGAAAAATCAAATTAGTAAATACATAACTGGGAAGCCTGGGTCGCTGAGTTATATTCAAGAAGGGACTAGAGAGGTAGTAATGGATCCACTATTTGAACATGAGCAAAAGGTACAATGTATAGATGCAAGAACAGAAGGACTGCATCCAGAATATGGGATGAAATAGTTACATCATGCTGATTGGACCATACTTTAAATCTGGTGTCTATTACTGAGCCTCATGCTACTTTATTTATTTTATTTAATTTATATACTGCCCCCTCTCCCAATTTGGGACTTGGGGCGGTGCACAGCCGAGCTAAAAATGATACAGTATCAAATATAAAATTTAAAATAGAATTAAAAATGAATTAAATAAATGGCTGAAAGCTTAAAAATATAATCAATTAATAAAAACGGGGTAAAAAATTACAAAAATTAAAACCTTCCAATCGTACTAGGCCAGACCGGCTTGCTGGAAAAGATAGGTCTTCAGTGCGCGCCAGAAGGCTCACAGGTCAGGGATAGTCCGCATCTCTGGGGGTAACACATTCCAAAGGGAGGGTGCTCCCACAGAGAAGCCTGCACCCTCGGGGCCGCCAGCTGGCATCATCCAGCCAGCGGCACCCCAAGGAGGCCTGCCCTGTGAGAGCGCACTGGTCGGCGGGAGGCCGATGGTGGCAGCAGGCGATCCCGTAAGTACCCAGATCCCAAGCCATGGAGCACTTTAAAGATGACCACCAACACCTTGAATCGCACCCAGAAGGCCACCAGAAGCCAATACAGCTTGCGCAGGAGCGGTGTAACCTGGGCGCTCCGAGAAGCCCCCAAAATCACCCATGCGGCCGCACTCTGCCCCAGCTGAAGCCTCCGGATGCTCTTCAAGGGGAGCCCCATGTAGAGAGCATTGCAATAGTCTAGACGGGAGATAACGAGGGCAGAAGTGACTGTGCAAAGTGCGTCCCGATCCAGAAAGGGCTGCAACTGGCAGATCCATCGGACCTGATAAAAAGCCCCCCTGGCGACGGCTGTTATATGATCTTCCAACGACAGCTGTACATCCAGGAGGATGCCAAGATTGCATGCCCTCTCTGTGGGGATCAAGATTTCTCCCCCCACAGCCAGCGTTGGAATAAGCTGGCTGTATCTGGGTGCAGGAAACCACAGCCACTTGGTCTTGGTCGGGTTGAGTCGAAGCCTGTTTAAACCCATCCAACTCTGCACGGTCTCCAGGCACCGGGTCATCACTTCAACGGCTTTGTTGGGGTGGCCTGGGGTAGAAATGTATAACTGAGTATCATCAGCATACTGATGGAACTCTACCCCAAAACCATGGATGATCTCACCCAGCGGCTTCACATAAATGTTGAACAGCAGGGGCAAGAGCACTGACCTCTGAGGTATCCCACAAGTCAAGGGCCTCAGGGTTGACCTCTGCCCCCCTACAACACAAATTGCGAATGGTCAGAGAGGAAGGAGGAGAACCACCGTAACATGGTGCCTCCCACTCCCAACCTCCCCAACCACTGCAATAAGGTACTGTGGTCGACAGTATCAAAAGCCACTGAGAGATTTAACAGGACCAAGACAGAGGAACAACCCCTGTCACGAGTCCTCCAGAAATCATCTACCAACGCGACCAACGCCGTCTCCGTGCTATGCCTGGGCCTGAAACCCGATTCGAGCAGATCTAAATAGAAAAGAAGACATTGGAGTAGATTCAGAAGAGAGCTACCAGAATGGTAAAGGATCTGGGAGAGAATAAAGAAGATGGATGTATTTTATTTGTGAAAGAGAAGACTGTGGGAAGATTGAATAGAATAGAATAGAGTAGAGTAGAGTAGAGTAGAGTAGAGTAGAGTAGAGTAGAGTAGAGTAGAATAGAATTCTTTATTAGCCAAGTGTGATTGGATACACAAGGAATTTGTCTTGGTGCAAATGCTCTCAGTGCACATAAAATAAAAGATACATTCGTCACGAATCATAAGGTACAACACTTAATAATAGTCATAGGGTACAATAAGCAATCTAATAGCAGTTCAGAAATATCTTAAAAGCTGTCATATAGAAGTGGGGGCTGGGATCTATTCTCTGTCGAAACAAAGACCTGGAGCAGGCCCGAAGACTTAGAATTAAATGAAAGAAACAAGCTAAATTTTAGGTGAAATTTCTGCATAATAAAAGCTACGGTAAAAGTATCTGTCTAGAATAGAAAACAGAAGTGGTATTCAGCAGTTCTGGAGAACCAGTAGCAGAAATTTTGAGTAGTTTGGAGAACTGGCAAATACCACCTCTAAATCACCACTGGAGATTTTACAATATCCTTCCCCTGCCACGCCCACCAAGCCACGCCCACAGAACCAGTAATAAAGAAATTTGAATCCCACCACTGATAGAGACGGCCTCCTCTGTAATGGAGGTTTTCAAATGGTGACATATTAGCTTCCTGTTGAAGTTGGTTTAGTGGGCAAATTGAGCAGGGATTAGAGTAGAAGATGCAAAGATTCCCTTTCAACATGCATATTCAATGATTCTATCAGTCACTGAGCAAAGAGCTTTGCACTCTTAGGTGCAAATGAGTTACAGAAGACAAATGCAGCCTGACTTTAGATGATTGTTCCTCTCATTAATCCATTGAACGTAGAACCCCCATATTGACTACTGTCCGGATCTGTGGATTTTAAACAGTTGCTTTTCACCACTTGTTGCCTAGACAACCTTAGTGTTATGAAACCCTTTTCACAAACTTTGGCTATTTTTTTTTTTGGTTGCTTCAATGGAGGGACAGGATAATCTGATCATGCAGTCTGTCTTACTGAAAACAATTCTTGAAAAAGATTTGTAAGATTGAATGGCTGCAGAATTCAACTACCCAAACTGTCATTAGTTGGAATATTTTTTACACTAATTTTAGAAGAGCCATACCAGATTCCAAGCCCACTTCAAGATTAAAAACCATAAAAACGAAAGTTTCCTCATGTCAAAATGGATTACATATTGCTTTCTTGTCTTCTTCTGGGATTCCCCCATCCCACCAAGTTTCTAATTCCAATTTATCATTCTTGAATTTCTGGGTAGTCTTCCATCCAAATGCCAACTGAATTAGGGCTAGTGTATGAAAAGGGCAAAAATCTGGATGGCTTTGAGATGGTAGGTATGAGTTTTCTTGTCTCTTTGCTACCAACTGGTGGCTATTTGGATTTGGTATCCCTAAATAGTTTTGAAAGTGGACATAAAACCTCAAATTACTCAGGCTTCACATGTGAGAGTAATGTGCCATGGATTTCATTGGAAGCAAATTGTATGATCTCTGAAAACATCTTTTACCCCAGACAGATGGAAATGAACAAGTCTGCCAATGTCTTTCATCCACCAATCAAAACCCCTCACAAACAAGCCCTGCAGTTTTATTTATTGTGACTTTTACATCTTACTTTTACTTTGAGAGCTCAGAGCAGTTTATGGGGGAATGAGAATCTTCCATTTTGATCACTACAATTGCAATGCTTTGAAGTATGTTGGAAGGAAAGAAATCGACAAAAATCATTTCCTGAACTCCAGATGGTAAAGTTTGAGTCTTACTTTCTTCAGCCCCATCTAACTCCTTCATCATTGTTCTACCCTGATGCATCTAACAAAAGAGCCTCAGAAAAGTACATGTACTCTTCTCCTAATATACTGATGAGAAAGTTGTCTGGAAGAAAAAAAAATACACACAAAGCTCTGTAAACCAATAATTTGTCAATGGCATCAAATTGATTACCTAGTAATCTCCTTAGGGCTTTACTTCCAGGCATTTGAAGCTGGAGTTTGAAGAATGGACTCTATTTTTTTCATTTTTTTATTTATTCATGCTCCTGCACATTCCCTTGATGACTGCAAGGAAGAAAGAAAACATATTTGTAGATAAAAGTGACTTCCAGGAAAGATGTAAGCAAGGAGCAGGGTCATTGATCATCTCTTAGTTGTCCCTATCTTCTGCTATCAGAACATCAGCTTCATCATACAGCACCTGAATGTGAAGGGTCGTTATAGAATCGTTGGCTCCATTGAAAAAAATACGCTTCACCAACTTGGTCAAAGACCTAATGGACCACATCCAGACAATATGTGAAGCTTGGATAGGATTATCGTTATTAGTATTGCTCTGACTTCGTGTTTGCTACACACCAGTTAGTTTGAGTTTGTGACTCAGTCCGCTTTACTAAGTCAACTGGATGGACTTAGTAACCAGGCTAGGCAAGTTGCAGGAACACAATGTAGAGTGGTCATGATCTCAGAGCAGAGGTGGTATTCAATAGGTTCTTGTTAGAGTTTTCAGCAGAAATTCACATCCAGAAAACCAGTTCTGGAGAACCGGTAGCGGAAATTTTGAGTAGTTCGGAGAACCGGCAAATCCCACCTCTGACTGGCCCCGCCCCCATCTATTCTCTGCCTCCCAAGTCCCAGATGATCAGCTGGGTCTTCTTTTGTTGCCCTGCACAGAACAGAGCTGGAAAGCAGGTTAGTGGGGTGGGGAGGGAATGGGATTTTGCAGTAATCTTCCCCCAGGAATAGGGAAGGAATGGAGATTTTGCAGTATCCTTCCCCTGCCACGCCCACCAAGCCACGGCCACCAAGCCATGCTCACAGAACCAGTAGTAAAAAATTTTAAATCCAACTCAGAGGTTACCTAGAGGTGGATGTGGAAGTTTTCCAGCCCCTTCTGAGGCCCTTCTATGACAACAAAGTCTTCTCTCCTGAGTTAGTCTGTTTCCTTGTTGAAATAAGACTCCACTAGGATTCCTCTGCCCCCAGCATTTACCTGAAATTTCATTTATTTATTTAGTAAATTTCTATGCCGCCCATCCCATTGTTACTCATTCTTACCATGTTACAAGAATGTACTTTTTGTGATTTCTATCTAGGCATCATTGCTTCTAACATTGAGGGAATTTTCACAGGGACAGTTTGTCACACAGAAATTTTGCAAAAGCAAAAAAAAATAAAAAATCTTTAAACATTTGTAATTTTTTTAAGGAATCTTGTCTATACTGCTCTCAGGATGGATAAATTGTCCTGTTCGGTTTTTGTTTACACCTCATGTTTTGCATTTGTTTAACTCCCTTTGTGCATCGCTCAGAGATTAATTTCACATCCACACACAAAGGAAGGCTGTTTTTTGGCTGCAATTCCAACGTACATTTTTTTTCAGCAAGGATCTTTCTTAACAAATGACTTTCTGGCCAGCATTTCCCCCTTAATATTATGCATTGTGTACATTCTTTTCATTAAAATGTCCCTTTTCACACACTTTTTTCAATAGCATAATAATGTTGTTTTCTGAAAAAATGCAGACTGCTTTTGGAAATATGAGTTGATTTGATGATTGATGTGAGAAATCAGTTAAATGTCCCTTGGGTGAAATGGGCGTTGTAGAAATTTAATAAATAAATATGAATGTGGTCAATTCCTTTTTTAAACTAATTTTATTAAAAGTTTTAATTACAATAGCAAAAGATAGAAAAGGTAAAGGAGTCCTTGCAGATTTTATTCTGCTGGTCATTGACAACTCTAGGGATGGTGCTCATCTCCACTTTAAGTCCATTAAGCCAGTGCTGTCTGAAGACATTTCTTTGGTCATGTGGCCAGCATGGCATCACAGAGTACTGTTACCTTCCCACGGAAATGGTGCCTATTTATCTACTCACATTTGTGTGCTTTTGAATTGCTAGGTGGGCAGGAGCTGGGGTAAGGATTGGAGCTCATCCATCACGTGGTGCTTGGGTTTCAAACCTGGGCTGCCAGCTTTCCCACTGACAACACCAGCATCTTAACTGCTGAGCTATTGCACCAACCTAGTAAAAATAATTTAAACTAAAAAAGAAAAGAGAGAATAAAAGATGCAAGAAAATGAAAATGAAAGAAAGAAAGAAAAGAGTTCCTAAGAAAGTGATTTCCCCCCTCATCATGACAAGCATAAACAATTTCACTCTATTAACCTCTTTTTAATTAGCAGATATAAAACTCTTCCTGCTATAACTCAATTTCTATAGGCAAATCCAATAAGTAACAGTCTTCTCCAATCCAGCTATCAATTAGGAATAATGTATGAATGTGAACAGATGTTTCTGTCCTACTGCTAAATTTGTTTACTTAGATGGTGCTACAGAATTATGCAAGCAAGCCTGTTGATGCTCCCAGCTCATTGATTTAATTAGCTTGTCTTGACTGACTCCTCTCTTATTGCTGGTGCTAAATCCTAGATGAGTGCTGAGAACCCTTTATCTTTTCAGTAGAGTTTTTCATACCTGGGGTCTTGCTGGGCTATGATTAAATCTTATGGCTCTTTTCCTAAACAATTTGATGACTGCACACTTAAAAAGTTATCGGGACGCTATTCCTTACCATGAAATGTTACTGGTTTATCTAGTGAAGAGAAGGATCAGGGGAGACATGATAACAGTGTTCCAATATTTGAGGGGCTGCCATAGAGAGGAGAGGGGTCAAGCTATTTTCCAAGGCACCTGAAGTCCAGGAATAATGGATGGAAACTGAACAAGGAGAGATTCAATCTAGAAATAAGGAGAAATTTTCTGACAGCGAGAACAATCAACCAATGGAACAGCATGCCTTTGGAAGTTGTGGGTGCCTATCACTGGAAGCTTTCAAGGGGAGATTGGACTGCCACTTGTCAGAAATGGTGTAGAGTCTTCTGCTTAGGCAGGGGGGTTGGACTAGATGACTTACAAGGTACCTTCCAACTCTGATTATCTGTATCTGTATCTCTTTGCCTTTCATTACAGTCTAGATTTATTTTTACCTCTAGAGATTGATGAGAAATGAGCAGGTAATGAAGAACGTGGAGCTGTTGACTAACTACAGCAGTATGACAATAGCATTAACATCTGGCCTTTTTAAACATTATTGAAAATTAAGATATAGAACATTTCACTACCCTTGCATGCTTCTTTTAAAAAATCCATATAACAGCAAACTATGCCTTAGGCCTACAAGGCCATCATCTCCAATCAAGGTTCTATTTTAGGCCCAGCACTCATCAACATCTTCATAAATAGAAGAGGAACTCATAAAATTTGCAGACGACATCAAGATGGCAGGAATAGCCAATACCCCAGAAGATAGGCTCAAGATCCAAATGGATTTCAACTGGGCCCTATCTAACAAAATGAAATTCAATGTAGCAAAAATAAGGTTTTACACTTAGTCAAGAAAAAAACAAATGCACAGGTACATATTAGATGAAATAGAGGTAAGTAGTAAATGTGAGAGAGAGCTTGGAATCCTAGTGGACAATCACTTAAATATGAGCCTGCAGTGTGCTACAGCTGCCAAAAAACCCAATGCAATCCTAGGCTGTATTAATAGAGGGATAGAATCAAGATCATGAGAAGTGTTAGCAATGTTTTATAAAGCCTTGGTAAAACCACACTTGGAATATTGCATCCCATTTTGGTCACTACAATACAATATAAAACAGATATTGAGGGTGCAGGGAAGGGCAACAAAGATGATTGGGGGGCAGGAGGCTAAAGCATATGAAGAACGGTTGCAGGAATTGGATATGTCTAGTCTAGTGAAAAGAAGGACTAGGAATGACACAGTAGCAATATTCCAATATTTGAGGGGCTGTCACAGAGAAGAAGGGATCAACCTATTTTCCAAAGCACCAGAAGGCAAGACAAGCAGCAGTGGATGAAAACTAATGAAGGAGAGAACCAACCTAGAACTAGGGAGAAATTTCCTGACAATGAGAACAATAAACCAATGGAACAACTTGCCTTCGGAAGTTGTGGGTACTCCATCACTGGAGGTTTTTAAGAAGAGACTGGTCAGCCACTTGTCTGAAGTTAAAGAAGGGTCTTCTGCTTGAGCAGGGATTGGATTAGAAGAACCTCCAAGGTCCCTTTCAACTCTGTTATTCTGTTACTCAGAATGAAGAGTCAAAGTCATCAAAACATAAAAACAGATTGTGAACTATTAGGGCAGCAAAGATACAATTTCTATCCCTTGTTTAATGGGTTATATGACAATAACCCATTTGATTGGTTTATGATCCAGTATGCAAACACAAAAAATGAACTGATTCAGTGACCAGGTAAAGAGTAATGTGTGAAAGTAGTTAAAAATTATTTCAGTTGGGGAGAATAACAGTTTTGGCAACAACTAAGCATAATTAACTGAAAAAGTATACCGTTGCGCTTAGTCCAAATTTATTTCCATTATATTATCATTTAACTATCCCACTATTCAGGATTCCAGTTTGGCTGAAATCTTCCAGTATTTAATGATATTAGCTTTCAACTGTTGAGAGCAAAAACAACCTTGAAAGTTGATTCAGTTGCATAGGGCTGTTACATCTATGAAAAAGGAGATGAGCTTTTGGAAGAGAAGAAAAAAAGCATTTATATTTATTATGGATGTGTTTACATGAATATTATTGGCTAACAATATTGGTCCTACAATGCTTTCTGCTTCTCTGTGATTCTGACCAGTGGGTTGATTGACATTGATTATGTGCCAATGAAGCACCTTTTTTCCCTCCCAATGACCACATAGGTAGAATAAAAGATGGTCCACCAAGAAACAGAGATAAAACCAAAGGACGTGAATACAGGACAGGTAGTCCTCAACTTACAGCAATTCATTTAGTAACCATTCAAAGATACTGTCAAAATGAAACATTCAGTTTTGTAAATTAAAGGAAATGAATCGTGTTTTTCTGTTGCCAGCATACTTTATTTACAAAATAACTAAGAAACAAAAGAAACAGCAGTACCATTCTAATAAGCAAGCGAAAGAAAGACTATAATGAAAGATGAAGTAGAAGTAAAACTCCTCCCCTGCACACATGCGCAGTAAAACAGAACATCACAAGACACTCATATCTTGTTACTATGGAAACTTGATAACCAGTCCAGCTCATTCTGTAAACTTCTTTGGAAGCTCCTCAGACAAACCAAAATAAACGCAGTGACAGATACAACGTCACTGAAAAAAGTGGCTTATGACCATTTTTCAAACTTACGACCATTGCAGCATCCCCCTGGTCCCATAATCAAAATTCAGACGCTTGGCAACTGGGTCTTATTTATGATGGTTGTCCTGGGGTCATGTGATCACCTTTTGCAACCTTCTAACAAGCAGAGTCAATGGTGACACCATATTCACTTAACAACCGTGGGGCCAACAGTGTGATTTACTTAACAACTGTGGAAAGAAAGATTGTAAAAGGGGGCAAATTTCACATAACAACTGTCTCGCTTCGCAACATGAATTTTGGGCTCAGCTGTGGTCATAAGTCAAAGACTACCTGTACAAGAAGAACATGCTGCTTTCATAAGAGTGAAAGAGAGAATCAAATTTTGTTGGTGATATTTGTTTTGCTGAATCCACTTTTCTTCTCCCCATTTATGAAAACTCAGGCATGTTGACTTCTTCATTTCATTCCCTTGCCATTCTTGGGACATAATGGGAGCTGGGGAATGGAGCACTGTTTTTCTGATGAAAAACAAGACGACACAATAACCATTCCTCTATTTCGACTGAGCCTGTATTAAGAAAGAAAATCATAACATTAATTCATTTCCTAACCTTATAAAGCAGACAATTTCCAGAAAACAGTTTTGCTCTGACCCTGAACCTGGGATTTCTGTGCCTCCAATCATATGACAGCACAGCTAATGGCCAGAAATGATGGGAGTTATAGTACATTACTGCCTAAGCAAGGACTTATGGTGTGGTGTTTGTGATACATTCCTCCTACATTATTATAATAGAAGAGATGGAACGGAAAAAGGAAAAGGAATTATATTAAGAAGAAAAGGATGACAAGATATGATTTGCAAGTTGTTTTGGAGAAAACAATACATGAATGGCACAACAAATCAGAAAGATTTGCTCCCTCTGACTTTCTCTAAGAAAATCTTGAAGGTGCAAAGAATATAAGTGCCTGGAGGAAGCGACTTACCTCGATCCATTCCAATCGGGCTTCAGACCTGGGCATAGTACCGAAACAGCATTGGTCGCGTTGGTTAATGATCTCTGGAGGGCCCATGACGGGGGGTTTTCTTCTGTCCTGGTCCTGTTAGACCTCTCAGCGGCTTTTGATACTATCGACCATAGTATCTTATTGCGGCGGTTGGAGGGATTGGGGATTGGGGGAACTGTCTTGCGATGGTTCTCCTCCTTCCTCTCTAATCGCTTGCAATTTGTGTTGACGGGGGGGGAGAGGTCCACCTCTAGGCCCCTCATTTGTGGGGTGCCTCAGGGGTCGGTCCTCTCCCCTCTTCTGTTCAACATTTATGTGAAGCCGCTGGGGGAGATCATCCGTGGTTTTGGGGTGCGGTGTCATCTGTATGCGGATGATACCCAGCTTTACATGTTCACCCCAGGCCACCCCAATGATGCTGTGGAGGCTATGTCCCGGTGCCTGGAGGCCGTGCGGATTTGGATGGGCGGGAACGGGCTCCGGCTGAACCCGTCCAAGACTGAGTGGCTGTGGTTTCCGGTGGCCCGATATAGTCAGCTGACTCCGTTGCTGGCTATTGGGGGAGAGATTTTACCCCCCACAGAGAGGGCTCGCGATCGTCCTCCTGGATGCACAGCTGTCTTTAGAAGACCATATTACGGCCGTCTCCAGGGGGGCTTTTTATCGGGTTCGCCTGATTCACCAGTTGCGGCTCTTTCTGGATCGGGACGCCTTATGCACGGTCACTCATGCCCTTGTCACCTCTCGCCTGGACTACTGTAACGCTCTCTACATGGGGCTCCCTGCGGGGAGCACCCGGAGACTCCAACCGGTACAAAATGCGGCCGCGCGGGTGGTTATGGGGGTGTCACGAAGCTCCCATGTGACGCCTCTCCTGCGTGAGCTGCATTGGTTGCCGGTGGTTTTCCGGGTTCGCTTCAAGGTTCTGGTTCTGAACTTTAAAGCGATCCATGGCATTGGACCAGGTTATCTGCAGGACCGTGTTCTGCCAGTAATCTCCCACAGACCTGTGCGTTCCCACAGGGAGGGCCTTCTCCGGGTGCCGTTGGCTTCTATGTGTCGTCTGGTGGCTCCCAGGAGTAGGGCCTTCTCTGTGGGGGCCCCCGCCCTCTGGAATGGTCTGCCTCCAGAGATACGCACTAACATGGATCTGAGATCTTTCAGACGTGCATTAAAAACTTGGCTCTTTGAGCAGGCCGGCCTAGGCTGATATAGGATTTTTAATTTAGTATTTACGTTTTAATTGGGTTTTTAATATTTGGGTTTTAATTAATTTATGGGGGAAGGGTATAATTTTTAGACAGCCTAAATTATTTAATTTGTTTTTAACTTTTGTATAGTGTACTGGGGTTTGTGATTGGCTGTGCACCGCCCTGAGTCCTTCGGGAGAAGGGCGGTATATAAATATTACAAATAAATAAATAAATAAATAAGAAAAAAGCTGTGTTACCACAAGCACATCATTACATATAGGACAATACTTTCCAGTTGTGACTACAGGTAGAGTTTTGATCATACTGCTATCTTGACTTTGTTGACCACACCCTACAAATATCTCTGGTATTTTCCCCATCTTTGAAGTTCCCAATGTTGGGATTCTTCAGGCTGAAGAAAAATTCCCTGGTTCCCCTCTTAGAACTAACATGGAGATCTGTTTCAGAACATTCTCACTTAATATGTAAGTTTTAATGTGGTTTCTTCCCCAAACTCCAAAAACTTTAACCTTAGACTTTCTACTATTGACCTCACCCCTTTCCTAAGAGGTCTGTAGGGGGTGTGCATAAGCACATCAATGTGCCTACCGTCCCTGTCCTATTGTTTCTTTTTTATTTTTCTTATATGTATCCATTTCATGTATCCATAACTATGTTTATACTTATACCTGTTATCTTATAATTGCTTGACAAAATAAAGTAAAAAATAAAAATAAAAAAATAAATATAGCTTGTTTAATCACAGGGCAGGGTGGTATAATACTATCAATCAAAAATAGTCAGGGACCAACTACAACCGCAAATCATATAAATATGCAACAGACATTTATCAGGCTTTTAAAAACCTGCCACAGGAGATCCTTGATTTCATAAAAGTGCCAGAAAACTGATTTGGGAAGAGAAATGTATTTCGACTTAGAATATGTAACTATATGGGTGTAGCCATACAATAATTAAGTAAGTAAAATACGTCCTTTCATATTTATAAATATGGATTCTTTTTAACATGTAAGAAAAATTATGCTGGAGTAACAATAAAACTTTATTCTACTCATGATAAATGGGGTGCAATCAAAGCTAGGTATGGGGAAGACATGCATTTAAGTCAACTAGCCAGAGCAGTTTACAGAATTGTAGAATAACAGAGTTTGAAGGAACCTTGGAGGTCTTCTAATCCAACCCCCTGCACAAGCAGGAGATCCTCTGCTATTTCAGACAAACAGCTGTCCATTAAAAAAAAAAACTCCAGTGATGGAGCATTTCACTACAACCTCTGGAGGCAGGGCAGTCTATTTATTAATTGTTCTCACTGTCAGGAGAGAACAATTAATAAATTGTTATTACTGTCTTAATTCCAGGTTGGATCACTCTTTGACAAGCTTCCATCTGTTACTTCTTGCCAGCCCTCTGGAGAATAGATTGACCCACTCACTGTGAGAGTCATCCCTGGTCCTTCTCTTCATTAGAAGTTAGTTTGTTTTGTTGAGTTGGATAGCCATGTAAAAACTGTAAATACTATAAATATTATTTTTAATGTGAATTCATCCATTTTCATCCAACACATGAACTGAAACCTAATTATTCAGTATTTACAATTTTTCCATTTTTGCAGTGCAGTTTCCCTAGATACCTGCATATACACACATATGAAATACATACATTCAGTACAATAATAAATTGGGATGGCAGCATCCGTTTCTCCCTCTTGTGATTTAAAAACTGAAAAATGTTGGCATAGTGTTATTGAGTAGGCACATTTAATCTGTGCCCTTTCTAACAGTCTGTGACTGTTTTTCCCTGGACACATTATATGTTATTGTATCACATCAACTAATAGTTGCAGACCTGTGTGCATTTCTCTTTCCACAGCCTCTAATATTTTTATTCTTTCTTGTCTAGATCATCCAACATCTTACAAAATTTCTTTTCTTGCTTAGGTCTTTTTGATGCTATGTTCATTATTCATTTCACATCTCTTACTCTTCAACAGAATCATAAATAAGAGGGAGAGAGAGAGGGAAGGAGGGAAGGAGGGGGAGAGAGAGAGAGAGAGAAAGAGAGAGAGAGAGATGGAGAAAGAATGAGAATATTTTATTCTGTTTTGTTGCAAATCTTAGATGATCTACTGTACCATTGGTTACCCTGCAGCTTGTTCTGACTTAGCCTCCAGTGCCAGGGCAAAAAAATATGTTTGTTATACAGTTTGTTTTGTAAAGCAGGAAACAGTTTCATCAGTAGGAAAACTTATGCCTCAGCTTTCCAACCACCCAAAGAAATTCAAGTTGGTTTGAAGATTGATTGGCTTGTCTTCTGTATGCGAGAAAAATCATCATTTTCTTTTCACTGATGAAAACCCTTTTTAGCTCTCAGCCATTTGGTCTTTTGGTGGAAAAACTTAACATTACCATTTCTGTTTTTCATGTTCATTGTCACTTGGTGACCAAGAATTCAAGAAATGACTAGGAGTCATTTAGTGTGCCTAAGAATAAATATCTAACTTACACTATTAATCAAATGCCATCTAATTAGTGTTGACCTGACCCCCTTCAGATGTGCTGAACTATGAAACTATAAGTCCTATTTAGCAGGAGCTGTAGCTAAGGTAGCTGAGACTCATGGGCTAAAACATATGGGGAAAATGGATTTATTCTAAGAAGAGCATGGTGATGGAAGCTAATTCTCCTGCTCTAGGTTATGCATGGCCTCTCTTTGAAATTTCCATCTTGACATTATTTCATTTACTTTGCCTGGCACCAGCTTTCTAACACCTATATCGGTAACCGCTGAACTTTAGGAGGAAACATTTCTGCAAAGATTAATCCAGATTTGGACTTTCTCCACCAATTGGACCTGCTGGATAGGAAGATGTGCAGTCAGATTTCTCCTGAAGCCAGTCTTTACTTAAGCATCCAATTCTATTTGAGCTCTGCAATATGATTTTGAGCTTTTCTGATTTGGCCCTAAGCTCCAGTTCTTTTCTCATTCTAAAGAGTTGTCTCTGGCCCAACTAGCATGTTGTCCAAGACAGACTGGGCCTGAAAGAAAGTTTCTGAAGCCCACTGAAAAGGCTTCAAGAGATGTGATTCTTGGCTTGAAATTGTATATGATTGGATCCAGTTTGATTGGATAGTTCCCAATGTGGCTTTCTGCCCTCTATTCAAGGATGATGATTGATGATGATGATGATGATAAGTAGGAGTGGTGCGGTGGCCTAGAGGTGGAGCTCTCACCTCACGATCAGGAGGCTGTGAGTTGGATCCTAGGTAGCAGCAGGTATTTCTCTCTCTCTGGGCACACTGAGAATATATCTGCTGAACAAAACTTTGCATTGGCAACAGGAAGGACATCTGGCCAGTAAACACTTTGCTAGCTCCATTCAGTTGCCCAGACTCCACCCCGTAAGGGATTATGGAGTCATTAAAAGAAGAAAAAGAAGATAAGTACGGCATTCGACATTTGATGGATTGAATCCATAATTTCCCCAGCCAAATGTATCACACACATACGCACCCGCACACCATTGATCACTGCTTGCCTTTTCCATGATTAACCTAAAAACTGTTATTCCTTGTGTGTTTCTATAAATGCATTCAGCCAACATGTTTAACTTGGTTGCTCAAGTAGCCTATGTTATGAACCATAAACTAACAAAATGAGTTGGTTTTACACCACATACTAAGATTTCTAGTCTTCCTATTTCCATTTCATCCACTGAATTTAACAACAGGGCAACAAGTGTGCTTAATTCCACTCGTTCAGAGATTTCACCCGATGTCCTTCTGCCAGCTATGGTAATACAGTCATTCTCCTTTATTCTTTTCCATCACCCCATGGAAAGTGTGATGACCCGTAGTCTCTCAGAAATAACAAAAAACATAAAACATGAATCAAGGGCTTGCAATGCCTTCAACTTAACTTCTCTGTTTTATTAATCACAGTTTAAATTCAAACAGTCAATAAGGAACCAAAAGGAAACCAAAACAAACCGCATTGGCGAAAGTTCCAAGGCAAACCAAGATAATTAATCACACATTCCAGGAAGATAACCAGGTAGAATTCATGGGAAGAACACCAACAAAGAGAAACTTCATCCAAACAAAAAACACTAATTTGACTTCAGCGTCTGTGACATGGATTTGCAGATTCTTATACAGAGCTCAAAGCTGCAGCCCATGAGGAGGATCATGGCCCTCTCCTCCCGAGTAGACTACGCTTTTCCCTGATCCTCTCTTCCCTGCGTGCCCTAGGATGGAGAGGGGATGGACCTGGATCCTCCTCTGCTTGCTCAGCCGGCCTCTGCCCTTCCCCAGCCTCCTCCACCACCTCTGGAGCCACACTTCCACTCCCTGTCAGCTGTTCCTCCTCTTCCTCAGAGTCAGTCTCCACCAGGGGCATGACAGAAAGAATATAATTTCTCCAACATGAAGGCCAATGTTTCTGTCATAAAATAATGGCTGGTTGTTGATCACTTGGACAGATAAAGATCCTTTAATGTTACTTCCACTGAAGATATCTACTCCCACCCATCCAATTCTATTATTGAAGGACAGAACATTAGCGTATTCTCCCTTTGAACTTTTCTTTTTTAAACAAATCTCCAAACAACCAGAATTTTGTTTCTCAGAGCCAAGGCTTAGACTTGAAATCCCATAATGGAAATACTGATTAAAGAACTTTGTAAGCCTGCAAACGAGGGATAGATTTTCCTCCCCTGAAACTTTAATCTTTTTGGTGGCCTTTCTTTCTGCTGAAAACAAATTTACTGCAGCAAAGAGCACTGTTGTTCACTCCACAGTTTCTTCATCGTGTCAGGTTAGAGTTTGCAGTTAACTTAATCTACCACCCAAAAAAATGGACTGAAGGAACACGATTGATGACAAATTCATGCATTTCTTTAAGTACTAGCATCCTGAAGGGCTTGTGGGTAGGGTCACTTGTTATCATGGAAAACCAGGTGGTGGAACAGGAGGTGTAATTTGCATGTCCTACCTGTGCCATAATAGGACCTGTAATAGGAGGGAAGTAACACCGCATGCTTCATGATGTCAACATGCGATGACATTGGCATACAATTCATGTAATTTCGTACAATAGTATTGTCAGGATTCTGGCAATTAAATCATGAGTCTTGAGCCAAACTTCCAAAACTACAAAGGATTTATTGGGAGTTAACATGTCAGCATGACCTGGATGTAGCTGACTCTGAGACACGTAATTCACTGTCACTCTTGACCCTGGTTTTTCCCCACCCCTCTGGGTGTATCATAATTCATATTCTCCAATGGAACATGTCCATGGCTAAGAGTCATCAATCATGTTCTCCAATTAGTTTTTTGCATGATAGAAACTTCAGGCGCCTAGTTACAATCTCTGAAAAAATATGAATGAAATGCACCTTCATTTCCAAACTGCTGCACTGCTGTCTCAAACTCCTTCCCCCCTTTTTGTTAGCAACTATAAAACGGGCATAGAAATGTTTTATGAGTTGAAAAGTATTATGGTCCACATGATATCATGTTTATTATTGCAGGAAAGCAACAATGATCATAATAATCGATGTAGCAGAACCAGGGGATAGTAGAACAAAGTCAAAAAGTTATAGATCACAAAGTATCAAGATCTGAAAATCAAAATTGAAAGAATATAGTAGTCCCACTAGTTACTGCCACACTGGGTGCCATATCAGAAAATCTTGATACTTAGAAAATCTGTGACTTTACAAAATTTTCATCTGTCAATTGCAAAAGGCCACACTGCTTGGATCTGCACATATACTAAGTTGATACATTACAACGTCCCTGGTTCTTGGTGCATATGAAGACTAACACCATCTAAAAAAACTGGCAACTGTTGCACCACTGAAAATAAAATAAAATAATGAGACATGGAAAGTAAAGATTACATGGCCAATGCACAAAAAACTAGCAAGCAAAGCAGATAACAGCAAGACCTGGCAATACTAAGAGCAGGAAAGTTGAAGGAAGACACAGAGGGATTAATTCTGGTTGCACAAGACTAAGCCTTAAGAACAAATGTATACAAGGCCAGAACTGAGAAGACAGCAACAGATAGAAAATGACATCTCCGCAAAAAAAGCTAAAGAAACAGTGGTCCACCTTGTTAGCTGTTACAAGAAGATGACCCAGACTGATCACAAACAATGGTGCATTAGAATATCTCCAAGAAATGCCATTTGCCTGCAAGCAAGAACTGGTGAGACCATCAAATAGAGAAAGTAATAGAAAATGAAGAAGGGGCTCTGGGACTTTGGGATTTAAACAGAAAAAAACTTGCCACATAACACCCCAGTTTTAACAACTGTTGATAAGAAAGACAAAGTTTGGATATAGGAATACCTGGAGATAGCATAAGAGAAGAGAAAGAACGGGAAAAAATATCAAAATATGAAGACCTGTAAATAGAAGTAGAACAATTATGACAAAAGATAGTAAAGATCTGAAAACATCTGGAGCCCCAACTGAACACCACCAGCATTAAGAAAATCCCCATCAATCTGTCAAGGACCTTGGAGTACTCATCTCTAATGATCTAAGTGCTAGAGCCTACTGTAACTACATAGTCAAAAAGGCATTAAGAGTTGTAAACTTAATCCTACGTAGCTTTTTCTCTGGTAATATTACACTAATAACTAGAGCATACAAAACATTTGCTAGACCAATACTCGAATACAGCTCATGAGCCTGGAACCCACATTATGTATCTGATATTAACACAGTTGAGAAAAACCAGAAATATTTCACAAGAAGAGTTCTCCAATCCTCTACTCGTTACAGAATATCTTATGCCACCAGACTTGAAATTCTAGACCTAGAAAACCTAGAATTATGCTGCCTTCGGTCCGATCTAAGTATAGTATATAAAATCATACATTGCAATGTCCTACCTGTCAATGAATACTTCAGCTTCAACCATAACAATACCAGCGCAAACAATAGATAAAAGCTCAAGGTTAATTGCACCAAACTTGATTGTAGGAAATACGACTTCAGCAACAGAGTGATCAATGTCTGGAATACTCTACCTGACTCTGTGGTTTCTTCCCCAAACCCCAAAAACTTTAACCTTAGACTTTCTATTATTGACCTCACCCCTTTCCTAAGAGGTCTGTAGGGGGTCTGTATAAGCGCACCAACGTGCCTACCGTCCTTGTCCTATTGTTTCTTTTATTTTTCTTATATGTATCCATGTATTCATAACTATGTTTTTACTTATATCTATTATCTTGTAAGCAATAGACAAACCAAATAAAATAAAATAAATAAATTGCAAAAGGCAGCTTTACGTGGAACAGCTTACATCCTGCGGTGATACCTTTAACATCACCAAACAACCACATCTGCCTATCACAGGTCCTTGGGAAGGTGGATAAAAATGCCAACTTCACTCTAAACATCTGGCTCACTGTGAGACAAACCATAGTAGTAACTGACCACCTTCTGATTCTCATCTCCTCACAAAACTCCAGGGGTAAATCAGATGGATTCATGCACGAGGCTCAAATTTATTGAAGTGGCTTCCCCTGCTGCCCCTTCTTCAGTGCTTTATTGATATACATGGAAATTGATAAGAGACACCCTGGTAGAGAGAAATAGCAAATAAACTGAAAAAGCAGTTCAAGGTTGTTATTTTTTTTAACCCCAGAGTTGGAGTGGTTTACTGGTTCTGAATGCAGTGTTAGCATTAATATGCAGATTGGGGTCCTATGTAGCTATCCTGTTCCCAGTGTCTTTAATTTGCTGCCTTTATTAATTTTTAAAACTTATTCCTTGTTGTGCTAGAGATGGATTTATATGACTGCCATCTACTTAAAAATATATTTAAAAAAAAAACCCTGGGTCTGATTACTCTGGTTAAAAGGTACAGCTAGTTCCTTTTAGTTAAAACCTGAGAAAGTGAATCTTCTGTTTTCAAGATTCCAAGGGAAGCAGAAACATCTTCCCATCTAAGAGGTGGTATCAGCTTGGCTTTCTGCCTACTGGAATTCTTTCACCTGAGGAAACAGCTGCATTCAAATACTTAGGCATGCTGGCTGGGGAATTCTGGGAGTTGAAGCCTACACACCTTAATGTTGACAATGTGTGCCATGGGTAGTCTGGGAAACATAAACAAAAGCTTCATAAATAAACTGCCTAGAGTCATGCAAGTGTGATGATGGTATAAGACTTTGATCAGTAAGTAAGTAAGTAAGTAAGAAAGTAAGTAAGTAAGTACTGGAGGAAGATAAATGACAAAGCACTTCCATACTCTCATCCAGAAATCTACATGGATGTGTCCCAGAAGTCTCCAGAAATCAAGATATTTTCTATCAAACCAAACCAAACCAAACCAAACCAAACCAAACCAAACCAAACCAAACCAAACCAAACCAAACCAAACCAAACCCAAACCCAAACCGCAACACAACACAACACAACACAACACAAGCATTCAGTTAATCAAATTTAAATCAAGTCTAGGAAGATTTTTTCTGAAATGTCTAAATTTAAGGAAGGCATCTAATAATCCATAAAAACATAGGAGGCATTTTGGAGGAATCATAATTTTTACAAAAATGTCTTTAACAAAATGTGTAATACTGAAAAATGCCCCTTTGATACAATATCCAAGAAAGAAAGTTTGGTTATTGTAGGACTTGTGATATGCAAAAACCATGCACAATGTTGCGATTGATTTAACGTCAGTTCTCTGCACTGATTGATTTTTACTTCTGGATTATACCACATGTAACTGTAGCTTTGAACGCCATGCCCTTCAATGAACATCAGATGCTCAGAGCAAATACCACAACTACTTAAAGAAGTCAAGCTTTTCCTTGAGTGTGAAATGCTGCGGAGGCACGTTTTTTGACATCTTGACCTATACAACTGCAAAATGATTCAGAGCCATTTTTGCATACAACATTAGATCTCCTAAGCAAGGAAACAAGGAAATGTTTTAATATTGCCGAAAATGCTAGACAGATTGTCTTTCTGGAAACCCTGAAGCAATGGCATCTGTCTACAAGTGATTTTTTCGGACTTATTTTCTACCCTTCCAAAAGAATCACATAATTCTTCATAGCAATTGTGGTCTGTTTTGTTGGGTAACAGAGGGAATCAGTTATAACAAGTAGTTTATGCCTTTCACTCTTTCAAATAAGGATTGAAGTTGGTAGCTGGGATCCCACCTTTCATTAAGTCATGAGAACCAATGTAGAACTAAGGAGAAATTAAGAATTAATCAGTGGAACAGCTTGGCTCCAGAAGTTGTGGTTGCTCCAGCACTGGAAGTTTTCAAGAAGAGATTGTTTGAAAGTGTATAGAACAGGGGGGTCAAACTCAAAGGTGCTTAGATCTGGCCCATGGAGGTGGTCTGGAAATAGCAAAGAATCCATGGTGCTTCTGCTAGTGAAAATGGACCCCCCTAGGCTCTGTTTTCACTGGCAGAGGGCTATAGGAGGCCATCCAGATCGAAAACGGGGAGAGGTGGGAGGGAAGAAAAGAGTTTATAATGAGGGAGGGTCTCAGGGAAGTCCTGCCTTAGTACTTGGCCACCACAGGTGCCCCCGACATGAGTCCCATATCATGCCCACCATGGCCATGCTTCCACTGGCCATACCCCCTTCCCCCACCAGCCCTCAGAGGACAAACACAACCCTGATGCGGTGCTCAATGAAATCGAGTTTGACACCCCTGGTATAGAGCTTCCTCTTAAGCAGTGCATTGAACTAGAAGACCTCTGAGGCCCCTTCAACTCTCCTATTCTGTTATGATTCATTAAGCAACCATAATGGCTGAGTTCATATAGCAAGTTCAGTCAAAACCAAAGAAACCACACTATCAATCTGTCAGCCCCTTAAAGCATTGTTGCTTGTCTACTATGAAATGAAGTTGACACTACAGAATGGAAAAAGCTGCAATATTATAAACAGGGATAGGGTGTATTCCAAGGATGATTGGTGTGTGTGTGTGTTTGTATGTGTGTGTGTGTGTGTGTTAACAGAATGTGCGGATCCTTAAATTATAGTAAGATCCCTCAATCTTGGGAGCCTAGGAGTCTAGATGAGCCCTCTAAAAGTTTGACTTAGCATGTCTCAACCAGTTGTGGTATTTGACTGGTTCGGCCCGGTTCTGGCAAGCCAGTAGCAATGATGAGCAAACCAGTTCTCTCTGCCGCTCTGCTGTTGGCCCCACCCACCTGCCCGCCCTCCCATACTCACTTTTATCTGCTGAATTTGAAGCGCAGCTGTTTTGCGTGGCACAGAATAGTGCTGTGCGGCAGCTGCTGACACGACTGGGATTGCGCAGGCTTGCAGGAGGGGAGTTAGGATGCCTCTGTACCTGTGCAAAGTGCACATTGGTACACACGTGCACACAAAGTGTGTGCGTGCGCACAAAGAGCACCCACCAAGCCACGCCCACCGAACCGGTGACAAAAATATTTGAATCCCACCACTGGTCTCAACACATATGTAGGTGGAGCTAATAAGATGGATGAGAAAAATGGTAGCAGATAAAAAAGATCTTCATTCTTTGGCTGACTGAACCATGAGGGGGTAAATGAAATGTGCTAAAGGAGAGGAGATCACAATTATGCTAAAAGTTCATCATAGTTGCTGAAATGCACAGGGTCATTCTCTAAAGGTACCTTCCAGCCAGACAGCTCAAAAAACGTTGCACTTTCAACATACCTGGGGACTGCTTGGTTGAAAAATGCATGCATATATCTGTCCTAATATTTGGTAGGATCCCAAATATGGACTTGTTTTCCACATGGGCCTCCTTATCTTAAGGCAACAGCTCTTAGAAGTCATCTACCATTTCCTTATCAGAGCTTTTTTTTCTTGGCCAACATCCCTTATCTGGCCAGTTCTAATTGTGTTAATGATGAAATTTTCAAAGGCTAATTATTCATGACAATTCTAAGGGGAGGAGGAAGGAAGGAAGAAACATTTAGAGAAAAATAAATTATTATTATTCCAAAATGTACAGTATATCCAGCATTTTCATTGTTACGCTTTTAAAAAAACCCTCAAGTAACTTGGTTTTTGATGAACATAAATTCAGTTCTGTACTCTAGTATTTCAGGTGTAGCAGAAACATATAGAACAATGTATATATATCTAGTCTCCTTGAAAGAGTGACAACTCAAAATGTGATTTGTTGAATTGCATTCTGAAAACCATACTTATTGCTTTCTCCCTCAAAATATAAAGCTCCTAGTATATTGACAAAAGAGAATATTTGTAGCTCAGGATTGAATTGTGGGGTCCTTGGTGCTCTCTGAGATTTACTGTTTTCTTATGGATGTTTCATTACAAACTACCAAACTCACTGATGATGTTATATAGTTTGTTAATGAAACATCTGCAAGGAAACAACTAAACTCAGAGAGCAACAAGGACCCCGCAGTTCAACCCTGAGTTACAAATACAGTATATTCTCTAGAAGAATTTAAATACTGAATGTTTAAGAAAAATATTTAAAAGATTAGAGGGAATATAAATTGGCATATGCATTGTTCCAAAATACAGAAACTGAATTAATGGGTTTAAGTTACAGGAAATCAGATTATGGTTGTAGGTTAACAAAAACTTCATAATATTAAACATAGCTCAGTTGGGAACAATGTAAATGGCAATGGATGCAGTGTTGGAAGATTTGCAAGACCACCTCGGGGAGGGGGGGCAGATCATCCTGGAGAAAATCTGTCTATGTGGTTACTAAGGATTGACACTGATTTGTTGGGTCAAATTCCATCTACCAGGGAGCAAATAACCTCCAGTACTGTTGAACTCCTCAAGATGAAATAATGCAGTCTTCTCTTCAGAATTGTTTGAGTTTAGATTCCTGCATTCAGCAGGAGGTCGCTTGAAGACATTTCACCTGCTGAATGAGTTCATTGTTTGCTCAAATTCAAAAGTAAATACGTTTTTGACTTCACCTTCCACAGGAAGAGTTCTCTCACCACTTTTTCTCTGTCCAAGGTGCTGAAATACAATTTTTTTAGCTGCTACAAACGGAGAGATGTGTTAATACAGGTAGTCTTCGACTTACAACAGTTCATGTAGTGACTGTTCAAAGTTTCAACGGCACTGAAAAAAGTGACTTATGACTATTTTTCACAGTTATGATCTTTGCAGCATTCCCCATGATCATGTGATCAAAATTCAGATGCTAGGCAACTGGTTCATACTTAAGACCGTTGCAGTATCCCAAGGTCATGTGATCACTTTTTGCAATGTTCTGACAAGCAAAGTCAATGGGGGAAGATTACTTAACAACAGGAGTGTCAAACACAAAGCCCGCTGCTGGACCCAGCCTGCAATGTAGCCGCATCTGGACCATGGGGCTGTTCTGGAAAATGTAAGGGGCCAGCCTGCATCACTTCAGCCTGGTCTACCCAATCTGAAGAGGAAACTGTCAGGATTCCAGCAGTTACTCCAATTAAATCATGAGTCTCAAGCCACACTTCCAAAACTTGAAAGGATTTATTAGAAATTAACATACTGGCATTAGTCTGGGCGTAGCCAACTCTAAGATATGTAATTCATTGTCAACCTTGATCCTGCTTCCCCCCCACCCCTCTGGATGTATCATCCAATGAAACACATCTATAGCCAAGAGTCATCAATCATGCTCTCCAATTAGATTTTTGCACAGCAGAAGCTTCAGCTATCTAATCAGTTTCTGAAGAAAATATGAATGGAATGTACTTTCAATTCCACACTGCTGCCTGCTCTTTGAAACTCCCCCCTTCTTTCTGTTGACAACTATAAAATGTGCATACAAAATGTTGGCTTCGGCCCAGTCTACCCAATGCGAAGAGGAAACATGCCAGGAGTTTGGGGAGTGGTGTCAAACTGGCCACACCCACCCAGTCAGCCATGCCCAGTGAATGGCATCAATATGGCCATGCCCACCCAGTTGGACACACCCACCTAGTCGGTCATGCCCCCCCAGCCCCCCCAAGGCAATGAAATTGAGTTTGACACCCCTGTTTTACAGCCATGTTACTAGCTAAATAGCTGAAGTGATTCACTTAACAACTGTGTCAAGAAGGGTCATAAAATGAGGCAAAATTCACTTACAAATGTCTCACTTAACAACAGAAATTTTGGGCTCAATTATGGTCATAAGCCAAGGATTACCTTTATATGGTAGGCCCAAAATCAGAAGTCCGGTAGCACCTTTTCAGAGTGAGCCATTTTAATACAAGGCATCGGCTTCATCATACGTAACTCCACTCTTACTGATTTTACTTCATTTTTATGGCAGGCACTAATCAAACACATTATGCAGTAAAACATAGCAGAAGACCTTTAAAACATTTTCCCCGCTGGATTAGGATTGATTTAACTTCAAATCAAGCCTTATTTTCCCTCCCCAGTCTTTATTATGTAATTATGATTGATGAATTTAAAACTTGCTTTTTGATTTATTCTGGTGCATAATGAAGCTCCCAAAAAAAGAATTCTGGTCTGGGAGAATCCCTTCTGTTTATTTTTACTTATTTTTTTTTAAAAACAACAACCCTTAACTGCATTTTACATTGATTGAATAAAATGAGGGGGATTGAAAAAAAGCGTAGTTGTCATGGTGGTTGGGATTTGTCAAATCTCTGTTGAAAAACTTCCTGTTCCATTTTCCGTTTCAAACATATGGAGAGATTCTGTTTTATAGGCATATGCAATGAAACAGATGGTGTTTAAGGATGCTGGGTAGCAAACAGGAACAACATGGAAGGCCTTGAAAAGGCAAAACGGTGCAGTTGGATTGCTGAATCTAAAGGCTGAGCACAATATAATGATATTGGGGCCGTGCTTGTGGGAAGCCATGCCTCAATTCAGTCTGAATGTATAGAAAAAGCTCTGCTGAATTCATCCTAGGATCAATCTACCACCACCAAAATCTTCTGGGAGTGTAAATTTCAGTACAGAGATGGACACAAGTAAGAGGTCCTGGGATTCATCTAGTCCTGCTACTGACATTGATGACTGTTCCACAAGCACAGCATTGAAACAAGGTTGTTATTGCTTCCCTAATGCCCTCTCACTGTTTTTTTCCAAGTAAAATGAATTTTGGGGAATACTGACTCCTCTCCCATTCCGCTCTCCCTCTTCTCCTCTCTTTCTCCTTCCTCTTCTCTTTCTCCTCTCCTTCCCTTCCCCTCTCCCCATCTCCTCTCCCTCCCTCCCTCCCTCTCTCCCTCCCTCCCTCCCTTCCTTCCTTATTTACTTAACTCTGAGCTGCTTAGATTAACAGTAAGAAACACAAAGATAAAGCAATCCTCAAACATCAACACGTCAGAAATCCAAATAAAAGAACAGTGTTATCAGAAAGGCAGCCCATGAACACCATTAGCAGGGAAATCTCTATGGACCAATACCATATTCATAGCATTACAAAATGCAAGCAGGATGAAGCCCCACCAATCTCAGGGGCTTAGTAATGCCACCAAGAACTGTCTCTCTGGGTCCCATCCCTTTCACTTCACACAAGTGAAACCCAGAAACATATTGGTAACCAATGAAGCAACCAGAACACCAACCATGGTTATGTAGCAATCATCCTTGTTAGCAGTTAGGAAATTGCATTTTGGACCAGCTGCTTCTTATGATTCATCTTTGGAGGTAGCCTTGTGGACTCCACACTGCAGTGGTATAAGCATACGATGATGAGGGCCCAAGTCTTCACAAAATTCTCTTTTTCATGAACTTCTCTTGGTCAACTCTTTTTGAAAGCCATTTAAGCTAGTGGTCATCACACCATGCAGCATTTTCTCCACAGAGGTGTATATTTCATTCCAAAAGCTCCCATTTGTTTCTTCTGAATAGATTTTTGAAAAGAACTAAACCTCAAATGGAAAATATGAAAAAAAGTTGATCAGGAAGTCAACCACATATTGCTTCCATTCTGAATAGTGAAGTTCACACCATTTGTCCCTCCCCAGCATGTATCATCATTTCTCATTGTAACAACAGCTTTTCAACTGTCATCTGACACCTTTTTCATCTTTCACTCCCCAAGATGGGAAAAAACAAAAAAATTGTGAAGGGGGAAAATCGATAGTCTTGAGAAGAAAGCCACTGATGTGGATAAGAGCTTGGCATGGCTCTTGAGAGAATCAGTGAAATCTCTTTGCTATCTGGAAATGATCAGTAAAATTATGGGGACATTTAATCTCATTCCTAAAGAGGGCAGAAGGTCTCATTCTTTTTACCAGGGAATTAGAAAATACTAAATTTCTTGCACTTTTCATCTCAAGCCTGGCTAACCTAAAGGCCTATTATTGTATATGCAACTGCGTGGCAAATATTATTCACTCTTAACTCATGTGGAGAGAGTTCAGATGAAGAGGATTCTTGAGCCTAACCACTCACATTCCTGTGAGACTCATTATAATACTGTTGGATGGACTTCAACTCCCAGGACTCTGACTGGGGAATTCTGGGAATTTATGTCCATGCCTTGTAATGTTGCCAAGGCTGAGCAAGACCAGTCTCAAGGACTTACGAATAAAAGCTAATGTTTGGTTTGAACCCATCTCTATATTTTTTTAAATGTTTAGGAAGTTATTTGATTCTGGGAAATCATATTGTTTTAGTGTGTGTTTTAACTTATGTATTGGACATATTGTAAGCCACCTACAGCAGTGTTTCTCAACCTTAGTAACTTTAAGATGTATGGACTTCAGTTCCAAGAATTCCCCAGCCAATGTGATCTTAAAACTGCCAAGATTGAGAAACACTGATCTAGAGGCTATCTGGAGTTAGATAGTCTTAACAAATCCAATGTATAAGTAAAAAAAAACAGTCTCATACAAAGACAGCAGTCTGATTTTGGTGGCTGAACTTTATCAAGCTTACTTATGCCTTATTTGGCTTAATTTGTGAAGAGCTGTTGATGAAGCCTATTTTTACTCTTCTTGTATGGATGCTGGGAGGAAGAATACTATCTGATCCTAAAGAAATATCTACTAGATAATTATGGATAATGCTGTCACATATGCCATATGTTGTGTGTGTGTGTGCGTGCGTGCGTGTGTGTGTGTGTGTGTGTGTGTATGAAGAATAAATTTTTATATAGCTTACTGGTAGTTAAAGTGCTCACTTGAGTCATAGTGCCACCCTTGAGTGAAATGGATTATATGGTTGCACTTCTTGAGTATAACCTGGAAACTATCTTCTTCTTGCTGGTACTGTAGAGCAGGGGTTCTTAACCTGGGCAATATGGCCCCCCAGGGGGCGATTTCATTTTTCAGGGGGGCACGAATGGAATGAAAAGAGGCAACGTGGGGCAAAGGAATGGAAGGGGAGCGATATGGGGGCAATGGAGCGGGATGTTTTGGGGACACTTTTGAGACTTTTTTCATACAGTGAACCACTGTATATCTGTTGTACAAAAACATCAGATCACTCGCTATTAGTGGATTGAACTGAGTTTTAAAATGTTCCTCCAGCTAGCTTCAGTACAGAACGCCGTACATATGTGAATACACATCGCTCATCTTCATGCGTGTTGCGCAGCAGCCTCTATCACTCTACCCATAAATTTGTCGCTCTGATTTTTTTGTTGCTTTCCTTCTGTAAAAATTTTCTTTGTGTCTTTTTAACCCTTTTTACAGTGTGCATGAATATATATTTTCCTCGAACCTTAATTTAGTTTCAGAGTTTTCGTCTTGACATTCTTAGTTCCTGCATTGCGGTTTGTTCTTATGCCCTTTTTATATTTCTTTTTGCATCTTAAAATTCACTAAAACATTAAATGTTACTGTTTTTTTCGGGCATTTCATTTTCTTGCAATTGAATTTTGTTTTCAGTGGTCATTGCATTTAAGTGTCTTGAATAAATAAGATAATAATAAAATACATGTATCACGAAGTTTGGGAGTAAAGTGATGGGTGGCATCAGAATTTTTCACACAGTTGAGATATGGGAAAAAGACTGGAAATAAATTATTTGCATCGATATGTCCTGATGACAATTTTAAAGAAAACAAAAAACGTGTTTGCATAAATTGAAGAATTATTTCCCTGTGTTGTGATTGAGAGGTTATGCTGGGGGAGGGGGGCGATGATAACTTCCTCAATGGCTCAAGGGGGCGATTGTTTCAAAAAGGTTAAGAACCACTGCTGTGTAGAGGGTTAGTAGAATGAAATTAGAGGGAATATGACCTTGCTAATTCCATGGACTTAATAGCAGCTTTCAAAAGCCTTGCTAATACTTTCTTTCTGGATTACTTCTATGTTTTTTTCCCTTCCTCAATGATTCAGTTCTTACTTGGTTGAATAGTTCCAGAAGGTGGTAGACCGATGTTAAATCTCATGTCGAGTTGTTCAGAAGAATTTTGTGTTCCATTTTTAGAACATGAAAGAATTAGGAAGTGATGTGAATGGAATTAGGAAGTGATGCAGTTCAAGGCTTTTGATCAATATGTCACAGGTTTTTTAGTTTCCAGGTTGACTAAATTCCATAAAAAGTGATTTAGATGCTCAGAGGGAAATACCCTTTGAGGTCCTTGACATATAGGAAGGAGAAAGCTTCCCCTGAGAATTCTTGTTCTTCCTTCAATCAGGGAAGAGAGAAGGCAGAAAGGAGGTAGACTTACAATCAGAAAGACTAACAGAATAACAGAAAGCAAGTTGGAAAGGATCTTGGAGATTTTCTATTCCAACCCTCTGCTCAGGGAGGAAACCCTATAGCATTTCAGATAAATGGTTGTCCAATCTTTTCTTGAAACCCCCCAATGTTGGAGCATCCACAACTTCTGGAGGCAAGTCGTTCCATTGATTAATTGTCAATGGAAATTCAGCCTTAATTCTAGGATAGTTCTCTCCTTGATTTTCTTTTCCAGACTCTTCCCAGATATTGATGTCAGGCTGGTAGCATTGTGCTTTCTTGGATCTATTTTTTTTCTCCTTTTTTGAAGATGGGAACTACATCAACCCTTTTTCAGTCATCTGGTCATTCCTGGTGCTCCCAGATCTTTGAAAAATATTGTCCAGTAGTTCTGAAATCACATGTGCCAGATCCTTCTATAATCCATCTGATCCTGGTGATGAATGGATAGATGTTCTCTTACCAATCTTTTGTCTATTTTTACTTGTATTCCCAATCTGACTTTTATGATACTGTTTTTGATAGGTTGGGCTTCTTTTCCTTTTGTGTAAAAACAGATGCAAAAAAATGAGCTAAGCAGTTATGCTTTCTCGCTGTTGCTCATCACCTTCTTGCCATTTTCTCCTATTAATGAACCAATCATTTCCTTGACTTTTTTCTTGTTTTTTACATGTTGAAAGCAGCTTTTTTTTTTTTGGGGGGGGGGGGGGGTTATTTTTGACTTTTATCGCAAGTTGGTTTTGAACCCTAGCTTTCCTGACTTCATCTTTCCAAACTCAAGTTATTTGTTGATATTCTGCCTTAATTATGTGCCCCTCTTTCCACTTTTTATACTTGTCCTTTTTGTCTTTCAGTTTATCAGAAAGTTCTTTGTATAGCCATACCGGTTTCTTTTGAGATTTCTTATTTTTCTTCTTTGTTGGGCTTTTATAATCTCACTTTTCAAAGTTTCCAAACCTTCTTGGGTTGTTTTCCCCTTGGGAATTCTCATCCACGGAATCCTTCCCAAGGTCTCTCTAAATTTATTGAAATCAGCTCTTTTAAAGTCCAAGACTCTAGTTTGACTTTGTTCTATTGCTTATGCTTGCATAAATTTGAATTCCAATATTGCATGGTCACTTCCCACCCTCTACCCCAAAGGTTCCTGTCACTTCAATATCTTTTATCATTTCATTTCTGTTGGTGAAAATTAAGTCCAGTATGGTTGACCCACTAGTTCCCTTCTCTACATTTTGGGAGAGAAAGTTGCCTGCTAGATTTGTCAGGAACCTGTTTGATCTTCTACTAGGTGTAGAGTTTGTTTCCTATTTGATATCAGGGTAGTTAGGATCTCCCATTACTATTGTGGTGTGCTTCTTACATACCTTATTTAACTGATTAGCAAAAAGTTCACCTATTTTCTCTGTTTGGTTGGGTAACCTGTAGTATATACCTATGGCAATGCCATTCTCCCCCCCACCCTTTTATATTGACCCAAATGCATTCAAGACAGTTTCCAGCATTGATTTCTTCCATTTCTGAAAATGCAGAGTTATTTCTTATATATAATGCAGCTCCACCTCCTCTTTTATTAGGTCTGTTTATTTAAATCCCTCTGGCAATATATTCCATTCATGGGTTTTATCCCACCAAATTTCTGTAATGGCAACAATATCATATCTGCCCTCATGTACTTGGATTTGTAGTTCATACTGTTTATTGCTCATACTTTGTGCATTCGTGTATAGGCATTTCAGTCACCTCAGGAATTAAAGAATCATTGCAAGGGAGACAAAACATGCATACAAATAGTCTTACTATATTACATATTGCTTAATGTTATAAATTCATAGTCAACATTTAGTGCAAGTAGGTAGTTAATGTTGAATTCTAATGATTAACAAAGCTGCAAAAATTGGGGATCAGAAGTAGGCCTATGCTACACAGAAGGAAGGGGTGGTTTCATCATACTTTGATTTATATATATATTTACATTCACATTTACATTTAATTATCATCATCTCACTATCAAGTATTTAAGGGGTTGCAATAAAGAAGAGGGAGTCAAGCTACTCTCCAAAGCACCTGAAGACAGGACAAGAAGCAATGGATGGAAACTAATCAAGGAGAGAAGCAACCTGTTCTGACCCAAACCCTTTTCCAATAAAACAAATAATAACCAAAGGGAACAGAAACCTTTTAATGAGTCTTACAAATCCCTGGTTAAAGAGCTGCTGCAAATTAATTGACCTTGATAAGTGCAAACCTCGCCAAAACTGTGCGAGACTACCAAGAATCACAGATAAGAAATATTTCACAACACAAGAGTCTTCAAATACCAACTTAAGATACTGTAATGTCCATGAGGCTGAATTTCAAAATGTCTTTGCTTCCTGCAAAAATCATTCGCTTCACAGCTGGCTTTTATCTTCTTGAAGGAGGGGCCATTACCTTACAGCCTTACTCCCGAGTCGCCCATGCTGTTGCAGCTGCTCTTTCCTACGAGCAATCCTGCGCGCACACGCACTTGGCACAGGCTCCTCGGGAACCTCGTCATCGCTGCTGTCAGCCCTCACAATCTCTGAAGGCAGCAGTCCACTCCCTAATAATCCCGGCCCCTCATCTGAGTCCTTGCTCTCCTCAGCCATCTGTACCTGCAGCCGGCTAACTACAACACAACCTGGAATTAAGAAGAAATTTCCTGACAGTGAGAACAATTAATCAGTGGAACAACTTGCTTCCAGAAGTTGTGGGTGCTCCATCACTGTAGGTTTTTAACAAGAGATTGGACAACCATTTGTCTGAAATAGTACAGGGCAGGGGTGTCAAACTCAATTTCATTGAGGGATGCATTAGAGCTGTGAACGGGCATGGCCAACTGGGTGGGTGTGGTCAACTGAGTGGGTGTGGCCAGCTTGATGGGTTGGACTAGAAGACCTCCAAGGTCCCTTCGAAATCTGCTATTCTGTTATTTTTCTATAAAGTAATTCTGGTGAGATGAGAGGCATCTTGATCCCAGTGAAATTCCACTCTGATGAAAAGACACTGTGTGTGCAAGGCAGAAAAACCTCCTCTAGTACGATCAGTACCAGGCCTTCTATGTGAATAGCACACTCCCTTGACACCCCTGCCTATTTACTGAGACCGTGTAGGTGATAGGAAGGGCCTATTTCATTTCCAGCCCTCAGGTTGCTTATGGCTGTCACCTAAATTACACAAATCAGACATGTTAAATATGTCCATGTATTGTGTATTATCTACACAAGCTCTGCTTTTTAAAAAAGTATCTCTTGTACAAAATCCAATAAAAAGCCCCTGCTTGGTACAAGCAAATTATTGAGAGCTTGGGAGACTTTTGTTTGTTTATATTCCTGCTCTCCCTCTCCCTCCAGAAATTGTACTCAGGGTAGTCTGCAATCATACAATAAATGCTGTCACACAGAGAGACACCCACATGCATAGAAAATTCAAATTAAATAGTCTCAAAGCCATTCTAATAACAGTAGCATACAAATAACAGAACAATGAGCTCCAAAATTATAGGATGCTTGGCAGAAGGATACACAGGCATACACAAATGTTTTCCCCAAATGCCTTATAATGCTGACAAAGCAAGCTTGATGGGTCTATATAGGTGTAAGCCATTAATGGCTCAGCCATCACTGGTGGAAAAAATAAATACTTTATAGCTCTTCTTTGAAATAACCTTAGTCCTCCAGCAAGTAGGAGATTAAATTCTCCAGTCGGTGTTTATTTGCAGGTAGATTCTCTTACCAAATGCTTATAGATACATCTTCAGATGTATGAATCTGACCCATGCAAGCATCTTTAAAGCTGACCAACTAAGCAACTTCAAAATATAGCAGGTACCAAGGAAGCCCGAAAGGTAAACACATCTGCTTAACTAATTCTTGTTATGTTAAAAAGAATCAAAGCACACATTCTAAAGGTCACATTAAACTAATTATATGGATCAAACAACAGTCTGACAACTATAAAACCTGTATAGAAAATGTTTTATGAGTTGACATTGTTGTCATGCATAGTATTCAAATTAATCCATTCACACAAAAGGAACTTCCATCAATAGCAAGTGGATTGGTGTAAGAGCCAATGTGGGGGTCAAGGAAATTATATACCCTGGGTTCTTACTACATGCCAAATCCTTGGTTAAGTAAAATATAATTGCTGTTATCATATGTCATGCAATGCCCAAACAAATAAATGTTATTCTATCTTAAAGTGATGGCTTGACTCAGCCAATATGTCTAGACTGTTGCTCGATTCCCACTGTTCAAAGTCCCATTAGCTTTCCAAATCCATTTTAGCTGAACTACAGTATAGAAGTAGTCCTTGACTAATGATCAATTGTTTAATGACCATTTGAAGTTATGAATGTGCTAAAAAAGGTGACATGCAACTGGTCCTCACATCTACAACTGATGCATCATCATCCCTACGGTTGTATGATTGCAGTTTGGGCATCCGGAAACCAGCTTGTATTTATGATGGTTGCAGTGTTCTGGGGTCACTTGATCAACATTTGCAACATTCTTAGCTTGCTTCAGAGAAGCAAAATAAATAAACATTGAATAAAAAAGGTCATAAAATCAGGTGTGGTCTCACTTAAAGACCACATCACTTAGCAACAGAAATTCTGGTCCTTGTAATTGTGCTTGCAAGTTGAGGGCTACTTGTATTATAAGAGAGTCAGTTTGGTTTAATCCTTAAGGCTTCAAGCTAGAGGACTGTGAGTTCTACTCCTTTCTTGGACACAAAGCCAGTTCAATGACCTTGGGTCAGCCATTCTGTTTGAACCCTAGGAAAAACAAGATAATGCCAAAATGCTTCCAAGAATGTGCCAAGAAAATTGCAGGGACCTCTTCAGGGAGTTGCCAGGAATTCAAGACCCACTTGGAAGATGGATGGAGGGAAGGAGGGTTGGATGCAATAGCAATAGCACTTAGACTTATATACCACTTCACAGCAGAGGTGGTATTCAGCAGGTTCTGACCAGTTCTTGAGAACCGGTAGCAGAAATTTTGAGTAGTTCGGAGAACTGGCAAATACCATCTCTAACTGGAGATTTTACAGTATCCTTCCCCTGCCACGCCCACCAAGCCACGCCCACAGAACCGGTAGTAAAAAAAATGGAATCCCACCACTGCTTAGCAGTACTTTACAGCCTTCTGTAAATGGTTTACAGAGTCAGCATCAACAATCTGGGTTCTCCTTTTACCAACCTTGGAAGAATGGAAGGTTGCGTCAACCTTGAGCTGGTCTATACTGCATTCTAACCACTGCACCATGATGATAGGTAGGTAGGAGGTAGGTAGTTAGGTAAGTAGGTAGATTTATTATCCACATTCAGACAGAGCTTTAGATAATGCATCATTAGTTAATAGATTTTTGCTATTGGTTGATGGACTACTGCATCTACTATAAACCCAAACCTGATTGATCGAGCAGTCTTATGTCATGCCATTTCTGTGATGGTGTTAAATAAAGATGTATTCTTTCTTGAGAAAAGCAGATAGAAGCTCTTCTGAGCCATCTCATGGCTGATTTTGGGACACAAAGCAGACCTGAATAAGTGACACAGAGATCTTACCTCTCTTCAGTAATCCTTTTGTTTTACAGCCTCAACCTTTTGACTTCTGCCTTTTTCCAGACATGACTAGCAAAATTGCAGTTTGGTTTCCACACCAGCACCTTGGAAAGTCATCAGATCCTGTTGTACAGTGCCTGTTAATATTTATGTCCTTGCTTAAGCTTGGAGGAAGGAAAGTGAATCAGGTTATTCCCAAAGGAATAACTCTGAAAACATTTAATAATTTTGTAAGCATTCTGATGACAGGTCAAGATTGGAGGCTGAGCACTTTTTGAGGTTTGAATGATTGGATTGAAGTAGGTATTTACTGGACAGAGATGCTGAAAAATGCCAAGATGGTAGCCACAGTCATGTGACCAAAGCCCCACCTAATGTTTACACTGCATATAAAGGAGGGGTGGGATTTTGATCACAGCTACCATCTTGATATTTTTGATGCTGTCTCTCATGCAAGAGCTGGAAGCATCTTTGAGCCTGAAGATCAAAGAGATTATGGGTGGACATGCTCTTGGGAGTAGCATGTCATCTAAAGTTGCATGATACACACCTCCAAATATTTATTCATTTCTTTGCTAGAATTCTGTCCTGTCATTTCTGTAGGAATCCAAGATGCCATACATAATGTAGCTCTGCCCTACCCTGTGGAACAGACTCAGTGGCCCAAAGCCATTCAAAGTGGTTTGAACTTGCATCTCCCCTGGTCCTAGTCTATTACTTTATTCCAGGGGTCTTCAAATGTGACAGGTTTAAGACTTCTGGACTTCAACTCCCAGAATTCCACCTCTAGTCATGTTACCTCAGGAATTCTGGGAGTTGAAGTCCACAAGTCTTAAACTTGCCAAGTTTGAAGACCCTTGCTTTAGTCAATAGATTTCTCCATTATGGTGAAATGTAGTCTGGAGTCACAAAAGGAATGGTCTGGGATGATTGGGAGGCAGGAAGAGAGCAAGATTGGAACCTTCCTAGCAATTCATAGAATGTATCTATAGTCATCACAGAGGATGGCATTAATCTGTCAAGATTCTGTTTATAGGCAAGGTTCTATTTATATGCAAACAACAATAAAGGAACTACTCAGAAATAACTCCACGTATCGTTCTTGGTTCCTTGAGTCTGACACTCCAGTACAAAGAGGTGGCCAATCCTTCTCAGCAGAGCAGTTCCCCTTTCTCCATAACAATGAGGATTTAAGATAGGGGCATCAAACTCAATTTCATTGAGGGCCGCATCAGGGTTGTGTTTGACCTCGGGGACTGGGGTGGGTGGGGCCATGGCCAGCATCATGTCACTTGTGTTGGGGGGTACCTATAGTAGCCTGAGCACTCTGCCAGCGAAAACGGCCTCCCGAGTTCTATTTTCAGTTGCAATGGCTTCCGGCAACCCTCTGTCAGTGAAAATACAGCTTGACTTTCACTGGCAGAAGCACCATGGGCCGGTCCTTTGCTATTTCCTGGACAGACCTGCAGGCCAGATCTAAGCACCCTGCAGGCCACATCTGCCCCTGGGCCTTGAGTTTGACACTCTGATTTAAGACAACCTCTTTATGATAAACAAATGGCTGGATCCATGGGTGATACTTTTTATGGATGCTAGGATCTGCAATAGGCATAAAGTGATAATGTCAAATAAGAGAAAATGTGATATATATAGAAACAGAGCTTTTTTTGTTTTTGGTCATTTGGAAGCTTTTCTTGCTTTACTGATGTACTCCTGTATTATTCTATTTTGTAGCTCTTTTTATGTTTATTTGTCTTATTTTTTTTTTAAAGGCATGCCCAATTTTCTGCAAGTGCCATCAAAGAGGACCTACAGCTCCTTCAAAAATCAGTGTGGTCCAGTCTATTGAAGTCTCTGTTTGCCTACCTTGGTTTTATATTCTTTTGCTGGGGCCATTTAAAAGCCTAATGAAGCAAGGAAAGGTTTTTAGTTCTCCTTAGTTGCTGGTTGGAGATTGAAATGAAATCCCTTTGCTCTGCGAATGCAAGGGAAAACACCAGAAATGTGGAAAAGCAGGTTGGGTGAAGACTTTGGGGGAAACGGGAGCTTTTGAGCTGGATTAGGAGCTCACCCAAATTGGCTTCGATCCATATATGAGAGGTTTTCCAGGCCAGAACAATAAATGGTGTTTTGTAAAACAGTGTAAGTCAGAGCTTTATTTAAAAAAACCCAATGGAGGTTTGTTTGTTTTAAAGCTGCTGATTTGAAACACACATCTCAGCAGCCTGAAATGCTTGATTTCAATAGAAAGGGAGTGAGAGTCCTCTGGAAAATTGAATAATTACTGTTGTACTAGAAAACAAATCCTCCCCCTGGTCTCTCCCCTTTCTAGAGCTGTAGTCAAGAGTTTAGTTCTTGGGTGATATTTTAACTTACCTTTAAAATGGGTTAGCGTTCTGGTTTTTTTTTAAAAGCCAGTTTTAACAAGATATCAAATGTGTATATGTATAGAATATGGCTGATTTTGTTATACAGAGAGCAGTTGGGAAGAGCTCTCTTTATTAAGATCTCATTGTTCAGACAAGATGAACATTGAGATGAACATGGACTAGCTTTAAGCTGTGGTTGGCATTCATTTGCCCAGCAACCTATATGAGCGAACAGTGAACAGCAGCAGTCAAAAAAGCTAATACAATCCTAAATTGCATTAACAGAGGGATACAATGAAGATCAAGTGAGGTACTAATAACAATAGCAATAGCACTTAGACTTATATACCACTTCACAGTGCTTTACAGTCTCTCTCTAAGTGGTTTACAGAGTCAGCCTATTGCCCCCAACAATCTGGGTCCTCATTTTACCGACCTTGAAAGGATGGAAGGCTGAATCGACCTTGAGCCTGGTGGGATTTGAACCGCCAAATTGCAGGCAGCTGGCAGGCAACAGAAGTAGCCTGCAATATTGCATTCAAACCACTGCACCACTGTGCTGGAGTAACTTTCAAATTTCATTGTATTCGTGGAATGCAATGACAATAAAAGTATTCTCTCCATTCTCTATTCTCTAACCACTGCACCACTGTGGCTCAATACCACTCTATATAAAGCCTTAATAAGACTACACCTAGAATACTGCATCCAGTTTTGGTCACCACACTATAAAAAGAGGTTGAGACTCTAGAAAGAGTGCAGACAAGAACAACCAGGATGATTAGGGGACTGGAGGCTAAAACATATGAAGAACAGTTGCAGGAACTGGGCATGCTAGTCTAGGGAAGAGAAGAACTAGGGGACTTGAGAGCTGCTCTCCAAGTCAAACCAATTTTCCTCATTTTGGTGTATTGGGGACTTCCCAACCCAGCAAAAAAGATAGTGGCAAAATATCTGGCCATGCCTGTTAACATTTTTATTTATTATTATTATTTTATTTATTAAATCTATATGACTACCCGAGTCACGTATGGTAACTCCAGGCAGCTTGAGACATTAAAAATCCACAGTGTAAAATCTCCATCATCCTTTCTCTGATGGCAGCACATATTTCCCCATTGTTCTACCTGCACGTAATAACTAAAGATTTTAGCCCATTTTATCATTGGCTTAATTGTTTTCAGGATTGTTATACCATATCAATATATATCATCTGTATCACTCTGTGTATTGTAAACACATTTATATGCATATTTATAATGTGCACTGTTTTGCAAGCAATTCTGAGACCATTTAAAAATAAATATATAAGCAGTGAATAAATCAAAATTAAAATAATTTGTTGAGAGCTTGGGTAGGTGAATTTTCATAGACTATTCGCTGTCTGAGAAACTGTCAAGACAATTTGTTATCAGAGGAGGTATTTGATTATGAAGTTGTTTTGTTTCTTTCTTTTGTCAGGGTGAAATTTTTTCTAAGAGACTTGTGGTTTCTGCCACCTGAACTTATTAAACGATAATATTTTTGTCAGACTTTAAAGTATATTCAGATTTTGTCTAGTTTAAAAGTTATACAGCAATGACCAGATAAATATTTTTTTTTAGAAAGAACCATCTCTGGTATATAGTACCTATATCACAAACCCATGCTTTATTTAAGGCAACTTGCAAGATCATGCTGTGGGCATTTATGTTTACTCTTGTTTAACCTGGTTACTGAACTAACTCATTTTTCTGGGGTAGTCTCATTTTTTAATCAGTTTGTAAATATTATTAAAAATTCCCACATGCATTTTCATGAGAAAAAAAGTATGTCTGCTTTGTTTGTTTGCCGTTCCCCTAAGGCATGTTTTGCAAACATTTTCTTCTAAGATACTTGTTTTTGTATGCAATTTCCCCTAATGCATGGATTTTTGCACACAACATTTGATAGGAAAGCTTCACCAAAGACTCTGGAGATGTGTGAAAAGAAAACTGAACAATAATTGCATTTCAGTTCATGTATTAGTTTAGGAAGTGCAAATTAGGTTGGCCTGTATTAAAATGCAAACCAAATGAGGTTTTTGCTACTTCCTTAGTGCAGCATATATGGAAGATTTGAATGGAAGGAGAAGAACTGTGGCTCTGACTACAGTATCACATTCCTATTTTTATTTATTTATAAATCATATTTATAGAGCTGCCCACCTCAGAGAATGTGATTCTAGGTGGCAAACAATAAAACTATAAAATAACTATGAAACCGGAATGATTTCACTGAACACTGATATTATTATTTTTTTTAAAAAGGAAGAATTTTGATATAACAAATAGTGGAGCCACCTTAGAAGATCACTGTTCCTTTTTCATGTCAACAGTTTAAAAAGTGTCAGGATCACTATAAAAAAGATGTTGAGACTCTAGAAAAAGTGCAGAGAAGAGCAACCAGGATGATTAGGGGACGAAGAACTGATGGGCTGTCTGCTAAAATAAAGCACACACTTGAAAGTAAATCAGGAAGCCTGTAATTGTGGAGTCTGTCTGGCAAGAACAAAGAATTCTTATCCACAAGAAATATGCATGTGTAAACCTTGTAACAATCCTGGCTAATTAGAAAGCTGATAAAAGTAACATCAGTTAGACAACTTGCAGACCTCAGCTAAAAGTTAGAAATAGAGATGACCTGCAGCAAATCAAATGTGTATTAGATAACTCCTAGGGCATTCGTTAGCCAAGTCTTGGGAATAGGGACAACTAGAGACCAATAGAACAAATTGTAGAATTATTACTAAAATGTTTATTAGATGATATTTCTTATTATCTTGCTTTGTCCCACCTTCTCCTTTAGTTAAAATGTATAAAACTTACTCAATCCTTTGTTCTTGGCTTTTGGCATTTTGACAAAGAGCCCTATTCCTTGGAGTACTCCAATAAAATGCAATCAGAAAACTTGCACCTCATGTCTGGTGTCTATCATCGGCTTCGGCTTCGGCACCAGGCTCAGACCTGAATTGGGGACAACAGAATGGTTACAGGAACTGGGCATGGCTAGTCTAGTGAAGAGAAGGATCAGGAGAGACACGATAGCAGTGTTCCAGTATCTGAGATCTGCCACAGAGAGGAAGGGGTCAAGCTATTTTCCAAAGCACCCAAAGGCCAGACAAGGAATAATGGATGGAAACTGAAAAAGGAGAGATTCAACCTGGAAATAAGGAAATATTTTCTGATAGAGCAATCAACCAATGAAACAGCTTGCCTTAAGTTGTGGGAGCTGCATCACTGGAAGCTTTCAAGAAGAGAATGGTCTGCCATTTGTCAGAAATGGTGTAGGTCTCTTGCTTGGGCAGGGGGTTGGACTAAATGATTTACAAGGTCCCTTCCAACTCTGTTAATCTATCACTTCCAAAGTTTTGGTCTGCACAAACAGACCAAGAAGACAGACAGATTCAAAGGGAAAAACACTATCACCACCACTTTGCAACATAGAATAGAATAGAATACTTTATTGGCCAAGTGTGATTGGACACACAAGGAATTTGTCTTGGTGTAAATACTCTCAGTATACATAAAGAAGAAACATTAGTTAAGAATCAAGAATCATAATGTACAACACTTAATGATAGTCATAGAGTACAATCAACATCAAATCATACTAGGAAACAGAGGATACAAGCAGCAAAGTTACAGTCACAAGTGGGAGGGGATGGGTGATAAGGAGTGATGAGAAGATTAACAGTAATAGTAGTGTACACTTTATAAATAGTTGAACAGTGTTGAGGGAATTATTTGTTTAGCAGAGTGATGGCTTTCGGGAAAAAACTGTTCTTGTGTCTAGTTGTTCTGGTGTGCAGTGCTCTATAGTGTCGTATTAAGGGAAGGAGCTGAAACAGTTTATGTCCAGGATGTGAGGGGTCTGTAAATATTTTCACAGCCCTCTTTTTGACTCGTGCAGTATACAGGTCCTCGATTGAAGGCAGGTGGGTGATAATTGTTTTTTCTGCAGTCCTAATTATCCTCTGAAGTCTGTGTCTGTCCTGTTGGGTTGCAGAACCAAACCAGACAGTTATAGAGGTGCAGATGACAGACTCAATAATTCCTCTGTAGAACTGGATCAGCAGTTCCTTGGGCACTTTGAGCTTTCTGAGTTGGCGCAGAAAGAACATTCTTTGTTGTGCTTTTTTGATGACATTTTTGATGTTAGGTGTCCATTTTAGGTCATGTGATATAGTAGAACCTAGAAATTTGAAGGTCTCTACTGTTGTAACAAATAAATATATCTAATAACAGGATCCTCCAACTCAAAACAGGTATTATTGGAAATGAAAAACAAACAAACAGATAAGAACACTGCTGTACCACAACTGTGCAATTACAATTATTTTAATTAGTTGCTGTGAGCAGTCTGTGAGATGTTGGAAGGAGAAATGAATATTTCACAGATAAAGCAATATGCTCCCCTGTTGGTTTCCTTATCTTTATTTTATCAAAACTAAGCTAAAGATTGAAACGTACTTTCCCATGATGCAAGATCTGGCTTTTTCTCCGGGGAGTGGGGGGTCTTTCATTTCCCCCAGCAAAAATGAAACCATAGAAAGCTCCCAACCAAAGCATCCCTCTCATACAAACACACAAAAAGTGTGCAACTCCAGATGCTTTTTACTTATATATCACCTAGACCCAATGATATTGAATACACACAATGTGCTAAAAGCATATAAGCTATTATTAAAACAATTATTCAAACCCACAATTGATTGGGAATTACAATCAGTCTTCAAGGGTTTTTTATAAGCTACAAGGGATGGTCAACCCAGATGCTAACGCAAAGTCATAACAAAATGTATGCCCTAGTGTGATGCATGAAATATATTGTAGGTTGGGTAATCAGAGTTCTGAAACTGAAAAAAGAGAATATTTGTGATATCACCACCTCACCAAATGTCTATTTGGAACATGAGGGACTACTGAGGCTTCCATTTCATGTGCCTCAGAAAGTTAAATCACGCATCCTCAGGGAAGTGTAAGGCAGTCTTCCTAGAACAGATTTGATGGCAGCGGCTTCTCAAGTAAACATGAAAGAGAACTTGAAGGGTTTTTTTTTTCCTTTACAAGGAGTGGGATGCAAGTTACACCAACCTTACCATCTTGATGGACTTTCTTTACCAAGGAAGCAACCTGGGTCCTGCAGGCCAAATGTAGCCTCTGAAAGGTGTGCAATGCCCAGAAGTAGAGGCAGATGCCTAATGGATTCTGGACAATAAGTTCTTCTTCATTGCCATGTTAATGTTTTTTCTTCCTGTCCTTGAGTGGAGAGGACAATATACAGACATAAGTTGTTCTGTCCCCATTAGCTAAGTCAGCAACAAGTCTGGGCAGCTCAAAATTGAATTTAGAGCAATTAATAGTGTCTACTATTCTTTCCCTATTCTATCCCGCATTGTCTACTGGTGGGAAAACCAGCCCAAAATTGCTTCCTTGAAATGATGTATTTATTTAATCCTAATTTTATTTGTGTACTTCTGACAGCGCTATCGATTCCTCAGAAGAGTGATAATTCTGTGAAACAATTTTATAGATGTTGCCATTTAGAAGTCATCTGGATAACTGGGGTTGGGATCAGAAGACCCAAGTTTGCAAGCTACAAACAGTCAATATTTTACTGAGTACAATGTAAGACAAAAAGATATGATGAGGGTGATGAGGAAGATAATGAGAAAGCTTATGATCCTATCATCCACTGGGAATCCTAATTTGGTGATGAGACAGGCTCTAGGCAAGCAAAAGTTATACCTTCCCCATGCTTGGTCTACACAGAGGTTCAACCATGATTTTCTCAGTTGCTAATATTATATTGTTCTAATATTATATTGTTCATTAAGGAACATGTTTGCATTTCATTGACCACTCATAGTCAGGTGCCAGATATAAGTCATAACTTTCAGACAAAATAACTATCCAAAGTATAAACAAAAATAGATAGATGGTATTCTCCAATACACTCCCACCATGCCAGTATTGGCTAGATTTAGGAAAGTACCAATCAGAAATAACTACCTATGGTGTAAATAAAAGAGAATCTTGAAAGATATGAGCAAAAAAGTTGAAGAAAATAGCAGATGAGTCAGTTCCCACCAAAGGGTTTGGCAATGTATGGTAAAGCAAGGTAATAGCTAAGATAATTACACTGTCATGTCTGTCGACTTTCTACAATGTTGTCACCTTGCACCAAAGTCTTCAGATGAACTATAGAATGCTGATATGGAAAGCCGCAGAGACTCTTATCATTTTGCCATATTAGCAGCATAGTTTGCTTCTAAAATTTGGGGGCAAATATTTCAAAGGTCATATTTTTCTTTGGGGATGAATTTTGAGATTTTTTTTTTAAAAAAAAACACCCTATCTCCCAATGCCAAAAGAGAATAATATTGACTGGTTTTGAGTGATTTACACATGACTCAACAGATCGATAAAACATTAATTTTTGGCAATCTTGTTTAAATGATCTTTTTCATTCAAATTAAAAAAAACAAAACCCAGGAGTAATAAACCTGATATATTATTAAACAATTTATAATAAGGCATGTAGTTCTTCAGTGATATAAAATTATGATTCAAGTCCACTTCCAGATTATAGTTCCAGCTGCCCAACCTAGATATGAGCATAATGCTTACTACATTGGTTTTGGCTTCAAAGTCTCTTTAAGACCCAAACTTCCTCCTCTCTTATTTTCATTAAAACCATATTTTTTGCCTAGCATAATTAAATGCTGAAAGCAGAATGAGGATGGATTGCTTTTGTTTTTTAAAGTAAAGTGTCGATAGAAAGGAATGCTTCCTGAAGAAAACATTCAAATTGTGAGGGGAAAAAGGCATTAAAGATAAAAGAGAGAGAAGGAGAGAAAGATTTGCCAATTGACTCCCATCACCATTCATCACATTTTATGAGAAAGGAAGGATTTTCCCACAATACTTAGCTTTTCCAGTTCCTGATTGGTTGGCAGTCAAACTCTGTTGGCCAATAGCTATCTAGCAGATGGCTTTTGATACTAGTTTTTCCCAGGAGGCTCTTTCCAGCAGCTGCTGAGCTGATGACTTCCAATTAAATGCAGAAAAACTAGAAGGGCACTGGTGACATCCTTCTGAAGGTGAGTCATTTCTTAATGGAATTGCTTTAGGACATTCTTGTTTACGGGCAATTGGATTGCATGAGCTGCAATAGTTTGGGAGCTGAATTATGACCTGTTGTTGAGAGTGAAGATGAAAATGTTAACTCACCCACTGATGTTTATGAATCATTGGAGGGTCCTGCATCTATTCAGACAGTTAGGGCCAACCACCAATATCTATTTAAATAGGAGGTACCAAATGCTCTTAATTTGCTTTGTCAATACCCATAGAAGCCTGGGGGCAAAGATCCATATTTATCAGTACTATGTTTGGAATTAGGGTGGTGTGCAAACTGTAATGCAGCAGTTAAAACAAGAACAAGAAACCTTAACATGTACCAGTGGGTGGATCATAGGGAGTGCAATGTTTTGATTTTGTCGTATATACACCATTCCCTACAGCTTTTGATTTAAATCTGAGATGCTGGAAATAGAGCTGTGTTACTGGGTAAGTTTTGTGCATGTGTCTGAGAACCAATATGTTGATGTCAGAAAGAGCTCAAACTTTCATTTGGAAACAGCAGATCTTTATGTTCTTGCCCCATCTGTTCACGCTTAACCCTTTTGCTGAATTAATCTTTTTTTTTCTAGGTTCACATATTATATTGCATGAAGGGCTGAGTTAATCCAACTTACAAATACCCACCAAGATTAATGCTAATCAAGTCTAGCATGTTGTACAAATGCCACTGCTTGAGCTTAATTAAGTATGTTGGTGAATACAGTAGGAGAATTGTGCAGTGATGTTTGGGCCTCCACAAGTGAGACATCACTATTTTTGACACTAGAAGGAAAAAAAAATGGGTGAGAATTGTCTTTCTGGTAACTTGAAGGTAATATTGTATATTTCTGCTTTGAGAAATGATCAGGGGTCAACCAGGTCAGGAAACAGATATCTCAAAAATGACTGAAACTGTACTTTATTGACACTGACAAATAATAGAATAGAATTTTGAAAGCCTGATGCTTCCTTTCCTTTCCTTCCTTTCCTTTCCCCCTTCCCTTCCCCTTCCCTTCCCTTCCCTTCCTTTCCTTTCCTTTCCTTTCCTTTCCTTTCCTTTCCTTTCCTTTCCTTCCTTCCTTCCCTTCCCTTCCTTTCCTTTCCTTTCCTTTCCTTTCCTTTCCTTTCCTTTCCTTTCCCCTTCCCCTTCCCCTTCCCCTTCTCATGCCTTTGAATTAGCCTTGACTCCAGGTGACTGTTTGGATCAGCCCTTGTAGTTTTCTTGGGAAGATTTTGGAAGTGTTTTGCTACTGCCTTCTTTTTAGGGCTAAGAGGGAGTAACTGGCCCATTGGTCCAAAGTCACACAGCTGGCTTTGTGCCAGAGGGGAGGGGATTAGAACTCATGATCTCCTGGTTTCTAGCCTGGTATCTTTGTGCAACACCAATCTGACTTTCCAATTTCTTTTCCCTTCCTCCAATACCAAAGAAGAGCAATCTAGAGGGATGAAATTGACATGGAGCAGGAAGTCCTGCTGAACAGTAGAATATAAATATCTAGAGAAACAAATGATTACCTACCTACCCTACCTAATTGAGAGACTTAAAAGTCAAGATTGCTCTTCTAGCAAAGAGCCATAGTGGCACAGTGGTTAGAATTCAGTTCTGCAGGCTACTTCTGCTGACTGCCGGCTGCCTGCAATTTGGCAATTAGAATCTCACCAGGCTCAAGGTTAATTCAGCCTTCCATCCTTCCAAGGTCAGTAAAATGAGGACCTAGATTGTTGGGGGCAATATGTTGACTCTAAACCACTTAGAGAGGGCTATAAAGCACTGTAAAATGGTATATAAGTCTAAGTGCTATTAATTTTGCTATTCTCTGGTCCTTGAGAGATTTCCAAGGGGCCGTAAAGGTATCTATTCATCCCCTCTATGGATCAAGAGAGAAGTGCAATTTCAGAAGATCAATGACCTTGGAGATCTTTTTCCAAAGTGCAGCAGAACATCTAATCCTCTTGCCTCTGTCACATCAGAGCTCTGACAAAGTGACTTTTTTAGTTTCTGAACATGAATCTCATGAGTTTATTTATTTACTAGATTTGTATGGCTGACCATTATAAAACACAACTTGGACAGCTCACAACAACAGTAAAATCTCAGATTCATCCATAGTGAAGTTAGCATTTCGATTTTGACTCCTGTTGGTTGCAATAGCAAGTGTTTTGTGTTGTATCATAACTTTTTAAAAAATACAACCAGAAGGAAAAATAAGTAAAACACAATTTTATTTCTCCTTACTGCAACAAGTAGAATTTTCTCTACTGGGAGCTCATTTCTCACAGTGGGATTTTTCCATCAGAAGTTTCCCTCCCCACAAGGAAATCTGTTAGTTTTAACAGTGTCATATGTAAATTTCTCTTTCTCTCCTATTGTTTCAAGCTTTTCTGCAAGTTTCTCTAGTGCTCTCAAATTAATAGAGAGGCATTGAACAGTCTCACTGGGAGCTGTTTTGAAGTGCAAGACTGAAAATTGCTATAACTTATCGCATAAGTTCCAAATTAATGTTTCTAATCAAATTTGAGAGGTTTAGAGATGGGGTGGAAGAAAGAAAGAAAGAAAAAAGCACCCACCTTTTAGTTTCATCAAGCAGAATTCTAATATATATTTTCTGAAGGGCCAAGCCTTCCATTAACTCTTTCAAGTAATATTGCCAGCACCACAAGCAATCCGATAACTTGGAGATTTGGTGGATAGGTTTTAAAAGGGTGACAGTCAGATTTTCATCGTTCACTTTTCAACTGACTGAAATGCTCTGATGCAGTCTTTACAACCTTTTTAAATATGCCACAGAATTGTAATTTTTAATATGACACAAGAGGGAAATTATTAACTACTTGGGGAATTGGGATATTAATGGTATTCACTTAATTACATTTTATTTTAATTGATATTCTACTCAATTGTTCTGGATCAGCACTTAGAATAATGCTGGTTTAATTCCCTGGGAATAACTATCAGTGTTGCCGGCACCTATCTCTTCTTATATACCCTTCACTTGCATGTTTTCCCTCTCTGGCTTTCTTTCCCTCTGTCAGGAAAATGTTGGAAGGAATACCTGAACTTTGAAAGAAATTTTGATGTGGTTATTTCTGAAAAATCTACTTTTGAGAACTGGCTGCAAACTGGATCTGTATAGACATGGGGATATAATGCAGGGGATTTTCAAAAAAGCAGTGAAGATATTCAAATTTCTCTGCAGGGGTTGGAATTACAAATTATTTAGTATGTTTTCTCCCAAATAATTGGCACATTAAAATTTTGTGTTTGTGCATGGGGTGATGGTGGGGCATCATGTAAGAGCAATTCCAATTCTGCATACTTCACCATAGCTTTCAGTTCACACCAATATCTCCATTCTTTCTCCCCTCTGAACGTTTTATTTGTTTATTAAATTTCTATGTTGCCCATCTCCTCTGTAAGATTTGAAAGATTTCATTTGAAATGTGGTACTTTTAAAAATAAAGTCTGCCTGGAAGGATTGCATGCATCATGACGGACCCCATCAATTCTGTACAGAATGAGAAAAATACAACCCAAGTATAAGACAGACTGTTCTCCAGTCAACCCCATGCCATCCTATTGTTTTAAGAAGTTTTTCTTAATATCAGGGAGGATTCTACCTGTTGGTTCTAATCTTGTCATCAGAGTGATCTGCCTGGGCTGATTCATACCAGTATGTTAACTGCCTTAACATATTCCATATTCTATCCTGTACAGTGGGGAATGCACTTTCGATTGCTTATTCATGTGGTCGTAACCATATTGCTTAGTGGCTGCAATCCCACCAATCTCTGTTGCCATCATTAAGTGAATTTTACTGATTGTTAGCCAAGGACTCTAGCCAAACCAACCTATTCTAGAATGTGGGTCAATTTATAAAGTTACTAAGAATAATTTATAAGTTGGGAGAGGGGAAATCAATAAAATCAATGAGTAAACAGCACAGGAATATCGAACTTACTTGCCCTACCCTGCTCAGAAAAAAAAGGCAGGCATAGCACAGAAACAACCCTTGTGAAACTAGTAGTTGGTTGTAGAGCGAAGGCCAAGAATGGGGAGATAAACCATTGAATTGGCTAAACTTGTGTTGCAGAGATGGTATTCAGTAGGTTCTTCTGACCAGTTCTGGAGAACCAGTATTGGAAATTTTGAGTAGTTCGGAGAATTGGTAAATCCCACCTCTGACTGGCCCTGCCCCCATCTACTCTCCGCCTTCCGAGTCCCAGCTGATTGGCTGGGTCTTCTTTTGTTGCCCTGCACAGGAGAACGGAGCTGGAAAGTAGGTTAATGGGGTGGGGAGGGAATGGAGATTTTACAGTATCCTTCCCCTGCCAGGCCCACCAAATCATGCCCACAGAACTGGTAGTAATTTTTTTTTGAATCCCACCACTATTGTGTTACAATATAAACAAAAAGAAGTGGGCTTTAACTACATGTTAACCCTTTCCTGTTTACTTCTATCACTTTCCAAGATCCAGATGTCTTTGGTAATTTCTTTCCTCAATGTGGGAATATGATCCAAAAGTTTCTGCAATAATAAATGTGTCCACACACACCCAAATACACCAAAGGTCTTTAGTTTTAGCAATTGGTTTAAGGTGCTAGTTATCCCCTTTAAAACCCTACCTGGCACAGGGCCAGGTTACTTGCAAGACCACCTCCTCCTGAGGGTATCTGCCTGTTCCACTAGATTGAAGATGATGAGTATGCTCCAGGACCCTTCCTTGAAACATTGTCTTCTATTGGAACCTAGCAAGTATGCCTTTTCTGTGGCTGTTCTTACCTTATAAGATACACTCTGTCCAGAAATCCAGCAAGCCTCCAACCTTTTAGCTTTCTGGAAGACTATTAAAACCTAGCTCTTTACTCAGGCACTGTGCTACATGATGGAGCCTGTGGAGAGTTGTTAGGGCAGCCCGGGAGATTGATTGAGGCACAGGGATTTTAGCTTTTTTATATGTGTTTATAGTTTTGATAGTTTTATTGCTTTGAGCTTTTCAGGAACTCAAACAAAGTCCCACCAACAATAGATCAGGAGGTGATGGACTCTTCTCTGTTGGAAGCTGAATGGCCCTCTGTTGAGGATGTTGTAGTAGTTCATTCCTGTGGATTTATTCTGCAGGGAATTGGATTAGATGCTCTTGAAGGTCCCTTCCTTCCTTCATCTTCAACGATTCAGTGATCACCTGCTTCAAGATCCTTCAGAGTGATGCTCCTCTGTGAAGTAACCTTTTGTGCTGTTAAGGATTGCTCATCTTCCTCTATGAAATGGCACAGGAGCTGGGATTAAGAGAAGGTAAGTGTGGGAGCATCTGTTTTTTCCAGTCCCTGCTGGGGGATTCTTACTTAGAACCTATTGACTGCACATAGAGAGCGACAAAAGATAATGCTGCTCATTAGGAAAATCATCAAGCAATCAATTTGGTCAGACATTTCTTCAGGCAGTTACATCTGACATTACTCCTCCGCTCTTACTCATGCAACTCCTGACCTTTCTGAGATTTTACTGCCTCTTCCTTCAGCTGGCATGACAGCCGCACAGAAAATGGTGACACTGACTTTCAGCAGTTAATGACCAGTTTAACAATCACAGTTGACTACCCACAGGAACTTTCCTCAAAATTTTATAATTGTATTTGTTATACAAATGCCATCAGCAAGGAAGTTCAAAACAAGGCAGATAATTATCCTGCATGGCTCTTAGTAGTACAAAGCCCAGGGACTATAAGAACACCACACAGCAGGATTACGGGTGACATGGTAGCAGTCTTTCAATATTTGCGGGGTTATCACAGAGCAGACAGGATCAACTTATTCTCCAAAGCACCGGAGGGAAGGACACAAAGTAGCAGATGGAAGCTTATCAAAAAGAAATCCAACCTAGAATGAGAAATTTCCCATGAACGAGAACAATTAATCACTAGAACTCCTTGCCTCCAGAAATTGTGGGTGCTCCATCAATGAGATTTTAAAGAAGAGTTTGACAAACATTTGTCCAAAATGGTATAGGGTCTCCTGCTTGATCAGAGGGTTGGACTGAAAGACCTCCAAAATCACTTCCAACTCAGTTATTCTGAATTTTGTAGGGTTCTGCATCCATCTTTTATTTCCTTCTTCAATTATCTCCCAGTGCCTTGGATATATGTTTCTATAATGTAACACTCTTCAATTATCTCCCAGTTCCTTGAATATATGTTTCTATAATGTAACACTCTCATTCTTTTTAAAGTGCCAAATACATGAATGCCAGAGCTATAACACTAATTGTAATAATAGCAGGAGTATTGCTATGGTAAGGGGGACTGATGTGTCTCAGTAAGCAAAGTGCCTTCTCAAGACAGAACAGTTGCAATGCACTCAGCCCTGATGATACAATGTCATTGTTGAAGGGGATGATGATGATGATGATGCATTTATATTCCTATCCTTTCTGGAGTTCTAGGCAAATATCCACATTTCTTCCAAGATGTCCTAACATCTATCCTAAGAGGTAGATTAGCCTGAGAGATAATAACTAGACCAATCATTCACAGTTAGAGACTCGAACTTGGGTCTCCCCTGACCTCTTAACATTCAGTTCACTGCAGCACACTAGCTATCAATACATGGACTTCATAGCTACAACGTCAAAATTAGGTACCAACTGATTCAGAAATGCTAATGAAAATGATTTCTGCCATCTTCTTATTTCATTATGAAACAGAATCCCTTGTCATTTGCCCTTGCTGGTTTGTGGTCCTTACTCAGTGGAGCTTGCAGAGAAGACATCTATTTGACAAGCTCTACAAGAAGATTAACAGATTCACATAACCCCTTTCCACTATCTTTGCTTAAGAATACAAAGATCTGCCTGTTTCAATTGTCACTGTAGAACTTGGCATCTAGATATTCACTATCGTTGCCACCTTCTTTTGATGATACCAGCGTCACCAGATGTCTAAACTTGTCATTTGGGCCACTTTCTTGAACATGTTCTTTAAAGACATGGAACGTTTTTGAATCTCAGGGTAGGCCTTCACCCATTTTTCGGAATCTGAGTGCCATGACATGGATGGTGTCAGCCTTGGAGGCCATATTTTACTCAGAAGCTCCGAGGTTGCCACAAAGTGCCTGGGAATTTGGGAGGGGGGAATTTCGTAGAGTGGTGGAAGATTAGACTCAACAACATTCTTTCACAGGAAGTCAAGGACATGTCACCCTGCACTCGGAGGGGAGTGTTTGGAGGAATGGCTCCAGTTGGGATGATGGTTGATTGGGCCATTTGATGGATGGTGGGTGTAGGGGATGGGTTTTTAATTTTCTTTTGGGGAGAGAAAACCCAGAACTCTCAGATTTAGGTTTTCCCAGATGTGCCAATATGACTTCTCTAATAATGTCTTACTTGGGTGAACTTTGTTTCTGAGTGCTGAATGAGTATGGAGAATTTCATTGGAACGCTGACAGATGGAATAATATCATAAATAATGCAAAGCATGTATGTTTCAGGAGTGTTTTTTTCCCCCTTCCTTTTAAAAAATTGGGTTCTATCTGGTTCAGGTTTTACAATGAAGTTTTAATTTCTTTTCCTATCTCAAAGTGTCAGGAAATTATGTGAATAGTTTTTGAGTGTGCTGGATAGGAGTAACTTTAAGAGTTGCAAAAAGGGGCTGGAAGGAAATATGTGGACTTGGGGCTCCACCTTTGCTCTAGAGACAAAGAAATGGGACTTTTTTCCCTTGAATGAAAACAGCCTGGGACAGATGCAACTCCAGTACAATTTGACATATGAGTGATATTCCTGGTGAATTTAAAATCCTAAAAGAAACATGGAAGGAAAAAGCAATGTGGATCTAATTAGCAAAGTAGTTCTAAAAGTCTGTTGGAGGGTCAGGTTGGCTGAAGAACATACCTATTAGGAATGTATTTCTTAGATTAAATCCTAGTATCTTCAGGAGGTGAAAGGAGTGTCCCTTCCAACAACAATTCTATGATAAGGTTAGCTAAGAGAGGAGGATTGGGCCAAAGTAATCTAGTGTAGAAGAGCAGGCAGAGCTGGAGGAGGTGGAATTAAGAGTGTCATCAGTTTAGAGTTGTTGCGTTCCCACAAATCCAACTCCTCCTAAATTCTGTTGACCTTTGCCTGGTATCAATTTAGTGTTGAACTTTATTTAACTGTATTCTTGTGTATAGGTTTGAATAAATCTTCTATGTTACAATCTTATGGAGGATTATGATTCTTTGTGGCTGACATCTAGCAAAGTCCATGGCTCAGGGTAAACTTGTATCTACATCTCCTCAAATTTAGCATCATTCTGCTGTACAGGGTCCCCATTGTGGTTCACTATAGACCTCAATTATTGTATTTGCATTATTGTGGCAAAAATTTGGCAGATCATAATTTTTTTTTAATGAAATGGATTTTCTTTCAAAGACCTGTGAAAAGAATACAACGAATTCCTTAACTGCTTTCCCAGCATACAGAGCTTTTCTATGCAATGTTCTTAAAAGTACATAATTTTTAGTGTAAAATCTACAAAGCTTTTAAGGCTCAAATTTCCCTAGAACCCTTTTTTTAATGCAAATTGTCCATTTAAAGGCTTTTCAAAAACATTCAGATGAATGTGCCTTTTGACCATTGTTTTCTGGCAACTGGCATTTCAAAGCACATTAGCCCTAATCGAGATATAATACAAGACAAATATGCCTTGATCGACCTATTCTCCATTTGCCTTTGAAAAACTTCCAAATCTGCGGTCATCATCATGTTTAGTAATAATAATGTAAATTCTTTTTGCTGTTTTGAATTTTTCAAGTCAGTATCATTCTCCTTATCAATCAGATAATTTGCAGTAAATAGGATGGATTTATAAACTAGAAAGAAGACAGATTAATATGGTAGTTAAAATACTGGACTTGGATTAGGAAGATTTCAACTATGGAAAACCCCTAAGTGACTGGGTCTGTCACTCTCAGTCAAACCTCCATCATAGTTATTCTATTGTTGGTGTCAGAATGACATTAAGAGAAAAACAGGAAGTAAAGTTGTACTAAACTAGGAAGGCTGCTGATACATAATGGGGTATTGTCAGCTGTTAGACCCGACTTGAAATGAATACTAAATAAATACTAAAATTACTATTATTATAGGAGCCGTGGTGGCACAGTGGTTAGAATGCAGTATTGCAGGCTAATTCAGCTTACTGCCAAGAATTTGATCAAAGTTGACTCAGGCTTCCAATCCTTCTGAGGCCGATAAAATGAGGGCCCAGATTATTGAGGGCAATATGTTGACTCTGTAAACCTATCATGCCCCCAGTGGAATCTGAATCTGGGAGGGGGGCGGGGGCGGGGAGAAGAGCTGGAACAAGAGCCAACAGAGATTGAGAGGGTGGCTCTGTTGGCTTTGGAGGAAACTGAGAAAGGGCAAGAGCCAGCCCGGATAGAGATTGTCAGGATTAGAAAGGTTTGTAGACAGGGAGGAGCAGGAGAGAGAGGGCTCAGGCGAAGAGCAAGGACCACCCACTCCTGATCCTAGAGCACAGAGAGAAGAGAGAATGCGAGATCAATGCAGACTGAGCTGGCTACGAGGGTGCCCCCCCCCATCACAAGGCACACCTGGGGACTAATATGTAAGGAGGTGTTGGTGGGAGGGGCATTTGTTGGGAACAAGCACTGAATCTGTGGAGCCTCGTGTACACTTGCTGATGCCTAGAGATTACTGTGCTCTCTCTTGTGGGGATTGCCCAGTTTGCCTGCTTCGCTGAATTTCTTGGCTCTGCTTACTGTTTGGCTAACCTGGCTAACTGGATTGCTGGCCCAGGTTACTGTGTGTCTAACCTGGCTTACTGGACTACTCGCAGCCAGAGGCTTTTGAAGGTGTATGTGAGAGCTTTGCTCCAGGACTTGTAGTAAACGTGGGGACGTTTGGGGGCAAAGTTGGAGCAATAAAGGGGAGTTAGATCTGTTCTCTGGCTATGTTGCTTTCATGCCATGCCCTGGGTCATCACAAAACCACTTAGAGAGGAATGTAAACCACTAGGAAGTGGTATATAAGTCTAAGTGCTATTGCTGTAGTGTTAAAGTGCAAATCTGAAAGAACAAGGGAGGGTCAAATCTGAGATGTTTTCTCAATTTACATTTCTGCTTTGGACTCAGATATCTTTTACATCACTGTTGTCCTGGTTGTGACTCTTCCTTCTGTTCCTCAAGATTATTCTCATTGCATGCATTGAAAATATTTGGATTGCATGCAAAAAAGTACTGACATTTATCCTCTAGAACAGAGTTGGGGGAGTTATGGCTCCTTTATGACTTCTGAACTTCAACTCCCAGAATTCCTGAGCCAGCAAGGAATTCACCCCTGCTCTAGAACAACATAGGAACATAGTTATCTACTGTATCTGTCTGGGTTCACACAACATACAAAAGCCCCCCCTCCCCCCAAAAAATAGTGAACTGTATAAATCTTATCATATTGCAAATGCTTCTAAAATATCTTTTGTTGACTGCAATAAGCATATTATATTGTGCGATAATTACAATATGATAAAATTTGTAATGTTCACTTTGTTTGGGTTTTTTTGTGGCTTCAGTTTATTGTGTGAATCCAGACAGCCTTTTATTTCTTTATTATTCACTGCATTACACAAATACAGTGTTGTGTGAATGCATCAAGATGGACCTTTGATCCAGCTTAATCTAATGCATTGTCCACAAAGACTGACAGTGGCTTTCCTTCCCAGCCTCACAGGAGATGCTGAGAATCTAATGTGAGATCTTCCGAGTCCTTATTTAATGCGAATTGGGATCGGCAACCGGTCGTTAAATAAGGCAGTCACTAATGAAACTGTGCATATTACCCTACTTTAGCTTTATTTTACTTTACAAATCTGTGTAGATCATAAAGGTAATAAATATGAGGATTACTCATAAAGTTACTCTTTCATCATTGTTGTAACTGCAAGCAATTGTTAAATAAGGCAGTCGTTAAACAAGGGCTACATATATGTTCTGCCATGGAACTATAATTTTTAGGAATTCCAGGGATCTGAGAGCACAGAGATGATGCTACGGGGGCATCGTTAGCTTTTGAAGGATTATTTTTTCATTTCTATATGTCACCAATCAGTGGTGGGATTCAATTTTTTTTACTACCGGTTGTGGGCATGGCTTGGTGGCACGGCAGGGGAAGGATACTGTAAAATCTCTAGTCAGAGGTGTTATTTGCCGGTTCTCCAAACTACTCAAAATTTTTGCTACCGGTTCTCCAGAACTGGTCAGAACCTGCTGAATATCACCTCTGTCACGATCCCTTGTAGAATAATACAAGGTCCTTGCCTGCCCTGTCTTATGTCCATGGAATGAAAAGGGCAGGAAGGAAAATTCAGAACTGAGTCCAACAAAACCTTTGTTATATAGAGGACATGAATCTAAATATCATACAGATCTGAAGGAAAAAGGAAAAGAGGTGCAATTTAGAACTTGGATAAAAGTGCTTCAGTTTTGAACAAAAGGCACTGATTGATTGATTGATTGATTGACTGGCCCTGCTTTGGGCCATATCAAAATGCAGAGTTCCAGAAACAAATTATTACTGAGATTTGATAAAAGCAATTTAAAACAGAATTGGATAAAATACTATTTAAAATGAAAAGGGAATAAAATACAGTCTAAAATGAAAAGGGATTAAAATACAATAATTTAGGGTATAGATAAAATACGATTAAAATTATATTTCGGTGTCACCTGTATAATCTACCCCAATCAGTCCCACATATGCAAATCTCAACTGAAAAATTTTGCTTTAAGTCCTGTGCTGTTGTTATTTTCAGATTCTGGCCACACATGTAAGTTGCTTTGATATGGGATTGAGCTCAGAAAAGAGTAGAAGTTTTAGAACAGGGGTGTGAAACTCATGGTCTGCGGGCTGGATGTGTCATGCGCTGGCCACACGCACACCCGGTTTAGCAAAGGGGGAAAAGTTGTGATATGTCATGTGACGTTGCCGTGATGCCGTGAGTTTGATGCCCATATTTTAGAAAATAAGAATCAGGAACTTGTGCTGAATTTGGTTCTATTAGGGTTTTATGAATCTGGCTTTTCACCAGGATCACATCTACAATCTTCTTGCCAGCTGCAAATCTCCAACTTTTCAGCTCTAAGCCTAATCAAGGCTGCTTAGTGGCAAATTATGACTTAAAGCTCTTTTATGGAGATTTAGGGTGATTTAGTTATTTTTAAAAACTCCAGACAAGCAATGCAAAATTTTTAAGCCAGTGGCCAGGGAGCTAAGTGGGCACATTCCATTCGCTCAGCTATGAGGATGTTTTTTTTTTTCTATGATAGTTAAGCCTTGCAACTCAGCTTGCCATTAAATTCCTGTAAGACATTCTACAACAGACTTTTTGAAAGATGTAACTGGTCCCAAATGTAGCAGAGTAGTCAAATCTTTTGGATCATTTGGAAAACCATACATGGGCACATCTGCAAAGTAGGTGCCATGTGAGGAATGCCTATTGATCAAATGGCATTCAAGCGGAGCCCACTCAGACACAATCTCCTCCTTCCTCCCGTTTATCAGAAGGTGAATGTGATCCCAGAACATTCTCTTCCAGTCCATCAGAACTTTTATGGGGCCTTGTGGTTATATATAAGCATAGTGCATAGAGGCCGGTGTTGGCTTTGCAAAATGATAATTCTGATTAGGTTTCTTTTATTAAAAGAAGCTTCAAAAACTGAACTAAGACATGGAACCTGATTAGCATTAAGATAATTGTCTGGGAGCAATGAGCACAATATCCCACTTGCCTGCTCTTGCAATGAAGTGGAAAATGGTATGATAATGTTGAAAATATTATGTGGTTGCCAGTAAGCTTCTGGCATAATGTAAGCTATCATGACATAGTTTAGAACAAAGGCCATTCAAATCAATGGAAATACTGATCTAAAATTTGAACCTATAACATGCTGCCATGAGTTTCAGTATGTCCAAGATGTTGAGACTCTAGAAAGAGTGCAGAGAAGAACAACAAAGATGATTAGGGGACTGCAGGCTATAAAACATATAAAGAATGGTTGCTGGAATTGGGTGTGTCTAGTTTAATGAAAAGAAAGACTAGGATAGATATGATAGCAGTGTTTCAATATTTCAGAGGTTGCCATAAAGAAGAGGGAATCAAGCTATTCTCCAAAGCCCCTGAGGGCAGGACAAGAAGCAGTGGATGGAAACTGAACAAAGAGAAAAGCAACCTAGGACTAAGGAGAAATTTCCTGACAATTAGAACAATTAATCAGTGGAACGACTTGCCTCCAGAAGTTGTCGGTGCTCCAACATTGGAAGTTTTTAAGAAGAGATTGGACAACCATTTGTCTGAAATGGTATAGGATTTCCTGCCTGAGCAGGGGGTGGACTAGAAGACCCCCCCAAAGGTCCCTTCCAACTTGGTTATCCTTTTAAATTATGTTCTGTTAAGGATACCTTCCTTGATATCCACCAGACTTACATCTAATTTTAATTTTTGGCTGATTCTTTTACTTAAAAGATGGGAAAATCCAAAGCTTAGTCTTAGATCATTAGGTCCCACAAAACTGCAAGCTTAGATCCTGGTCATTTTAAATACCATCTCTCTAGAGAAAATTCCGCTAACTAAATTCCTCTTGAATGCTTACCTGGAGCTTCTAAGCAAGGTTGTGCAGATAGTGAGTGCAGCAATGTGATTGAAGATCCACCCCTTTTCTTCAAGTGTGTCTGGAATCCCTTGGAGTTTCCTGCAAGCAGTTAGTATGGTTCTTAGCTCAACTGGGTAGATCAAGAGGAGAGAAAAAGCAGTCTCTTTTCCCAGCTTGTTGAATTTTATCTTCATCGCTTTGTGCTTGGGAGACAAAGCTGGTTGGAGCAAGTATCAGAACTCCAGAAAGGCTCAGAAAGACAATAGGCACATGGCCACCAGCTTGGTTGCTAATGACCCTGTGCTAATGGGGGAAAAGAGAGTGAGGAGGGGGAGAGAGATGCATTTCTATTGTGAGCAAATCGACATTTCTCCAATCTGCAGGAATAAAAGGTTTTCCACCCACCCCAACTCCCCACACTATACAAGGAGCAATTTTCCTTTAATTCTCTGAAACCGCTAAAGTGTATTCTTAGCCCGACTCCTTTTCTTGCAGACAAGCAGCCTCAGGAGGGACAAATCAAGCCAAGCCGACTCGTGCTTTCCTGCTTCTTGTTTTCCATCTTTTTGCTTGTTTCCATGTCTTCCCCATTACGTGCCGTATGTTAGACTCATTACCAGACTAAATATAAACTCATAAATAAAAATAGCAGCTGCAGGGAATGCACAGAGGGCAGGATGGCATAATTACTCCAGTTGGACTTGAGCCAAGGCAGGAGGCATGCAGTGACACAGGATCTTAATTACCACAAGTGGCCTGTTTTGAGGAGGAGGAGGACGGGGGGCTTTGGAAATACGGCACTTCTGGAAACCAGACTCTACCGTGACTTGGTATCCAGCTCCAGGGAACCTTCCTCCTCCATCAGGCCCCTAAGCGAACATCTCCACCTGCTGGTAATCTTTGGCTCTGCACCATATGCCCTCAAAGCTCTTTTGGGAAGCCTGCATCATATAATTTGCTTTGTGACAGATCAGGGCCAGCACGGGGAAAAAAACCTCTGGTTTTCAATGATCTAAAATGCATTTAGATAAGACTCAAAGAGAAGGTGGGGATTCCGGAATAAGGCTGGTGTGGAGATGCCATTAAAAACCACAGAGGCAAATGAGCTACCTACCTGAACGGAAGACACACCCTTGAAAGGAAAATGACACCCATTCTTAGAAGAAGAGGAGAAAGAAATGATGAACATAACTACATATTGCTTTTTCTCTTTTCAAATGGAGAAGGGGAATAGGAGTAGGAGGAAAATGAAGAGGAGGATATGAGCTGGGGGGGTGGAATGCAAAAGTAGCAAGTGATTTTTAAAGTTGTATTTATTTACTAGATGAATATCTTATCTTTATTCTGTGCAACTCAAGGCATATTATTTATTTTACAAAAGTAGTATAGCTACCCATTTTATCTGCCACAATCCTGGATGGCTTACAAACAATGAGTGAAAACAGTGAAAACCAAAAAAAGACACCTCCAAAACTCTCAGTGCTCCTGGGTGCAACACATCCTCTTATATTTGTAAATAGGTTTACTGCGCTTCAGCCACACACTACCCAGAACCTGTGTGAAAAGCCAGGTCTCCGGGGCTTTTAGAAGATTTGAGGCAAAGGCTGCTACTGAGAAGATGCCCAGCCTAGGTGCCATTCAAGGGCAACATTTAAGGGAGGGTACCTGGAGTACGTCAATCCTATCTGACCTGGAGAAATGTCAAATACTCCCTGGAAGATATGGATCTGCAAATAATCTAACCCCTGTGCCATTCAGAGCTTTAAAGGTGATAACCTGCACCTTGAATTGCACCCAGAAAGAACTTGGAAACTAGTGCAAATCACACAGCAGCAGCGTAACATGGACAAACTGGGGTTCCCAAAATTGTTGCTACGTTCTGGATGACGTCTCACTTCTAGATGGTTTCCAAAGTCAGCCCCATTGTAGTCATCCAACTAGGAAGTCAGCAGGACATGAGTCATTGTGAGCGAGACCTCCTGGTCCAGGGATGGATGTAATTGTCTCACAAGATGTACTTATAAAAAGCCTCCTGTAGCTATGACTGACACCTCCTTAATCAGGAGTGGTGAGTCCAGGGAGATTCCCAAATTGCACAGCAGTTCAGTCTGGGAGAGTGTAACCCTGGCAAGAGTTAAGAGATTATATCTCACCAGACCCAGGAGGACCAAAGACTCAGAACTACTCCATCTTGTTAGGTTTGAGTCAAACCCAGTTCCTCTCCATCCAGACTTTTAAAACCCCCAGGCATTGGGTCAACAACAGGATAACATTGCTTGATTAGCCAGGGGGTGTAGATGAATAAATAGACGTGATTTCCACTATAAAATTTGGAATTGTTGGTATGAATGGTTAAAGAAAAGGCAATATTTGACAGCTAGATATATTATGAAACTATGGAAGACATGCGTTTAATCATAAAGTATTCTGTGAAATTAAAACATTAAAAGAACGAGGAAGGTATTGTAACAAGGCAGATCACGTCAATGATAGGGGGTGAAAAAAAAGTGTAACCAATGCTCAATACCTGCTGCAAAATGTATATATATTTGCAGGTCTTGACGTGTTCGGGTCTTTTCCCATGTAAGATTGAGAGTATCTTGGCAACGTTTCGACGAGGTCCCACTCGCCATCTTCAGGCTGGTGCTTTCGGCTTTTGCAAGCAAAGCGTGATCTGAACTGCCATCTCTCTATAAATACTGTTGGGGAGGTTAGCTGTGTTGTCATTTCTTGATTGGTTGATGGAGTTAATGTTTGCAGATTGGCTGGCTTTTTCGTAAGAACATGTGTGGCTGAGGTATTGGCTATATGTCTATCAGCCTATATATATATTTGTTTATATGTTTGTTTGTTTGTTTTTTAAATGTTTTAAATATATGAATCTTAAATAAACTTTATTTTATAATCTTTTAAAAAAAGAATTAATAGACATGATTTCCTATGTCATTGGATACCATGTAGATATTGAAGAGGATGGACAAAAGATCCAAGCCTGGGGATATCCCAAATTGCAGAGGTTTAGAGTTTGACCTTTTCCCTATTCCAACGCTGACTGGAACCTGCCACAGAAAACTGCCATAGAACATGTCCCCATTCCCAACTCCTAAAGCTGGTCCAGAAGGATGACATGGTCAATAGTGTAAAACTCCACCAAGAGATCAAGGAAGTCCAGAATAGATGTATCATCCCTGTCTTAGGACCTTTATATATATGTAGCAACAACTTCACCCAATCAGTCATTTACTACTGCTTGAACTCAACCACATGCTGTCTTCTGGGAGGCCATAACCAACCAGGAGGGAGCATGATCCAATGCAGAGATGGCAGAATTCTCATCCCGATCATCCTGTCCACTTCTTTAGGTGCAACCATCTAAAACCATCTTCCCTGATAACAGAATCTAGGCATATTTCACTCACTTCCATAGGACCTGTCCAGCTCATGTCCAACTCTAAGCAGAAGTTGAGCAACTTCATCTGACTGATGCAGAGAATATTCCTCATACCACCCTAGCAAAGGGTCCACTGCCCCTTGTTATCCAGAAGAGTCCTGTTCATCAACCAGAACAGAGCTGGAAAGGACCTTGGAGGTCTTCTAGTCCAACCCTCTGCTCAAGCAGGAGACTTTATACCATTTCAGATAGGTGGCTATCCAGTCTTTTCTTAAAAACCTCCAGGAATGAAGCACCTACAACTTCTGAAAGCAAGCTGTTTGACTGGTTAATTGTTCTCACTGTTAGGAAGTTTCTCCTTAGTTTCAGGCTGCTTCTCTCCTTGATTAGTTTCCATCCATTGTTTCTTGCCCTGCCCTCTGGTACTCTGAAAAATAAATTGACTTCTTCTTTTTTATGGCAAAGAATCCTAAGAAGCCCTGCTTACAGATGCAAAGAGAAGAAAAAAAGTGAACTTGCTTCACCACTCTTATTGCTACAACATAGTAGCTCTTTCTCCTTTATTCTATCTTTGGATAGAAAGTTTCTGCAACTGGAGGAGTACAAGTGGTGGAGAAATAAGTGGATGTGCATGGATGGGTTCAGAAGATTTGTTAGCTCCCAAAGAAAACTCCTCTCAATGCATGAAAGAGGCAACTGCTGGGTCAGCAGCCTTAAAATAAAATATCAGGAATGGATTTGGTTGAATGTAATTCAGCACATTTTGTATGGCCATTATATGAAATCAATGCCTTGAATAGTGAGGTCTGCTCTGGTCATTTTGCTGCTGCAGAGAGGAAGAAATGGAAACAGGAGATATAATTATCAGAATGGAAAATTGTTTGACTGAGAAAAGCGGGTTGGGACTAAATATGCTTCCTTCTTCTGAATTATAAGGCACATTGTTTCATTTCTTGGCTAAATGCATAGTTCCAGTATTGGCCTTTTGGCAATGCCTTGCAGAAATTATTAGTGGGAGTTCATTAATCAGAATATTTCTGATGGAGGTCAAATTTATGAGAGAAAGGGAAGGCATTTTCTTTTTAGTTTAAAACAGCCTTCTCCAGCCCAGTCATTTCTAGAACTGTTGGAGTTCCACAAACATCTATTCAGCATGAAATCCAATGCCTCTAATGGGCACTGAGTTGCTGGATGAAATGTTATATTGTATGCATTCAGGAGTGTCTGTAGGGTGAGGTCAAAAAAGATAAGGAAAAAAATTGCACGTTAAAAAAAAGGGGTGGAACTTTGATCATGCCATCTTCTTTGATCATGCCATCAACCTAGAAATAAGGGGGAATTTTCTAACAGTGAGAACTATCAACTAGTGGAACAGAAATTGCCTTCAAAAGTTGTGGGATCTTCATCACTGGAGGCTTTCAAGAAGAGACTGGACTGTCATTTATCAGAAATGGTGTAAGGTCTCCTCTCCTGCTTGGGCAGGGGTTTAGACTAGATGACCTACAAAGTCCCTTCCAACTCTGTTAATCTGTTAAATCTATTAAATCTTTGCAACCTGTGGACATCCCTAAACTCATTGGTCATCAGAGCAGACCTTGTGTAGAGACTCCTCTCCCAGGAGTCTCTACACAGAGGAATCTGGGAGTATGTTTATCCTCTTTGTTTTGCCAAGAATGAATGGATATATACGTTTGAGCAGCTCCTTTAATTTAGGGAGTGATCATTCTTAACATACAAACACAGACAGACAGACAGTGAGGATAGATAGCAGCCCCAAACCATTACTGGTTGCTTTCCAAGCATCTAAGCTGGATCAACAGTGTTTAATATTTGAACAGGAGATCATTCCAGGTCAATAGGTGAGAAATTCCAGGTCAATAGGTGAGAAACTAAAGGAAATAATTGAAGAAGAAAGTAGTTAAAAACCCCTGTTATCCTCTTGCCAAGAAAATGAGATGGACAATGTCCGTAGAGTCATCAGGAGTTGTGTTTTACCATCTTTCTCTCTTACACGCACACTGACAAACATACCCATCAAGTCCTTCCCAAGTCTGTCCTTGGGAGGGGCAGAGGTTCATGTTTGGACAGATGTCATTGCAGGATATTCATGTCTGGGCAGATGTTCATGTTTGGGGAATATTGCAGGATGTAAGCTGTTCTGAACAAAGCTGCCTTTTACAATTGATTGACGGTGAATTTGTCAATGCTGATGGGTTCAAATGATGCTCTAAGGTGCTTTTTTTCTCCAAAAGGCAACTGGACTGCTTTTTTTTTTCTTCCTTGAGGAAGAAGAAGACATTTTGCTTCTCATGCAAAAAGCCTCAGTTTCCTTTTAAAGTAAAAAGCACCTTTGAGACAACTAAGACCTGGATGATAGAGAATCTCCACAGACAAGTAGTGCTTTAATTGTTTTGAGATTGCACCCAAGGCTTCATGTCTATGGAGATTCTAAGTCACCCAGGTATTGGTTGTCCCGAGGGTGCTTTTTTGCCAAGAGGCAACTGGACTTTCTGGTTTTTCTTTGAAGACATTTTGCTTCTGATCCAAGAAACTTCTTCAGCTTCTTCAGAGCTGAAAATATAAATGGCGATTGCTCCCATCCTGACTTACACTGTTGCAAGTAGAGGGGAAGATTCAAAGGTGACCTAATAGATGGGCCTGGCTCTCCAGGACCTGCCATGCTTAGATAGGCTGTTTACATTGAAAGTGGAGAGCCAGGGGATCCATAAGAATGAATAACATTTACCTTGGCTTCCTGTTTCACTGGGTTTACTGTCTATGGAGATTCTCAGCCATCCAGGTCATGGTGGTCCCCAAAGGTGCTTTTTCAAGAGGCAGCTGAACTTCCTGCTTTTTCTTTGAAGATGTTTAGCTTCTCATCCATGAAACTTCTTCAAAGCTGAAGAAATTTCTTGGATGAGAAGCAAAATATCTTCAGTGAAAAATCAGAAAGTCCAGTTGCCCCTTAAAAAAGCACCTTTGTGGGATACCCAAGGCTTCTATGACTATTAGTACTACCTTTGCTTTCTTTTGCCACAGCCGTTCTATTTGCAGGTTTTTGCATTTTGTGATTTTCTACGGTTTTTTCTCTTCTATCCCGCTGTCTTCAGGTTCTTCCACGCCCACGATCTAGACTTTTTGGGTCTTTCTTATTGATATTTGTTACGCCATGTCAAGTTGCCTGTCTGTTTGAATTCTAAAGTCATAGAGCACTATAGCTTCTTCATTTTCTGTGACTTTCTCTATTTTATGGTTCCACCCAGTGGTGGGATTCAAATTTGTTTACTAATGGTTCTGTGGGTATGGCTTGGTGGGCGTGGCAGGGGAAGGATACTGTAAACTCTCCAGTCAGAGGTGGTATTTGCCGGTTCTCAAAATTTCCACTACCAGTTCTCCAGAACTGGTCAGAATCTGCTGAGTACCACTGCTGAATACCAGCTCTGGTTCCACCAGTGCAATACTGCAGGCTACTTCTGCTGACTGCCAACTGCCTATAATTTGGCAGTTCAAATATCACCAGGCTGAAGGTTGACTCAGCCTGCCATCCTTCTGAAGTGGGTAAAATGAGGAGCCAGATTGTTGAGGGGCAATAGGCTGACTCTGTAAACCGCTTAGAGAGGGCTGCAAAAGCACTGTGAAGCAGTACCGTATTTTCCAGCGTATAAGACGACCGGGCGTATAAGACGACCCCCGATTTTTGGTTGACTTTTTTCAAAGTCATCTTATACACCAGAAAATACGGGTATTCAAAATTAAGCTGCAAGGATTTGTAAATGCTTCTCCTTCCTTCGAGTTCGCATCAGCCGACCGTACAACTTTCCTCCTCCGGCCCCAGGGCGGCTCTTTCGGTCTCTCTCCCACACACACGGAAGACGACCAGGCCTCCCGCGGAGCATGATGGGCCGGCAGAGCGGCCGCCATCTTGTTCTCTTTGGGAAGGGGAGGAGCGTCTCCCGGCGACGCCCGTAATATTTTCCGGCGTATAAGACGACCCCGGATTTTCGGTTGTCTTTTTTTGGTTTCAAAAGTCGTCTTATACGCCGGAAAATACGGTATATAAGTTTAAGTGCTATTGCTAACTGTATTTCTGCCAATTCAGTGGCCTATAGTCCCTCTCGTGACTGAAAGCCAAGCTGATTAGAGCTGAAGGGAATGGAAGTCCACCAACTTTTGAGGTCCAACCACAAGCTTTCCACCTGCAATCCCTAAGCCCCGCCCTCACCACCAGATAAATCAGTCTTATATTTTTATCATATTCATTTATTTGTCAATGGTAGGTAGGCAACATGTGGACTTTTATAAACAAATGACCTAAACATCTTATATGTGACAACTATATTGGCATGTTCTAAAAAGTTATTGTGAACAAAGGTCAAGACTGAGGCAAAAGTATGTTGACCCAGAAATCTGGATGCTGGCAGGGTTTATTTATATCAAACTATGCACACAATCAGAGGCCTCCAAAGGTGCCACTATTAATGAGAAAGAAAGAATCACCATAGGGGCCATAAAAATGCAGTACATTTCTAAAACACAGCAGTAAAAGAGGCTGGTAAGAGGATTGGCATATGTGTGTGTGTGTGTGTACTGTTACTGTTATCACTACCTTTTGGTTTTTTGACGGGTTCTGGGGCCTGCTGTTAAGGGGATTGTGGTAATTTCATTCTGTGGGGATTTTTTCATTAATGACAATCTTACAATGTTAGGGATAGATCATCATGCAGAAAATCTATCTATGTGGTTGCTAAGAGCCAACAAAAATACGATGGCATGTAATCAATAAAAAAATAAAAAGCTTATATTTAACCATATTTTGAAGTGCATCAATACCGTCCCGCTATTGCATATGACATATTTAGATTACTTGTATGCTGCTTAAATATTCTGGTTCCAAGTGGCTTACAGCAACGTAAAATACAACACAATAAAAACATTCAGAGTTTTTTTGTTTTTTTGGCTTTTTGTACTGTGGATTTTTTTTATTGTATTTTATTCTGCTGCAAGCTGTTAGGAATCAAAATGTATCAGTACTGTACAAATGTAATAAACAAACAAGAATATCAACAGACTAACAAGTAATCAAGAGCAAGATTGAATGGACTATCTGAAAAATTAATCAACAAATAAAAGAAGATCACGTAAAATGGAATCTGAGCTGTGGGCCAGCTTGCTGGAACAAACTACCTCAAAACGGCTGCTACAGCTCATAAGTTTCATTTTGGCAGCCATTTTTTGGTCCAAATATCCCTATTAATGTCATTGCGAGAGGATTTATGAGAAATAAAAATGGTTGCCAGCCACCCACAGGAGTTCTACTAATGTGAAAGTTAAATTTTCCCCTTTATCCAAATTTCATTGCTTCCTTAAAATCTCTAGATTGTCCTCCATTTCACCATCTAAGGATGTGGGGGTTATTGACGAGACAGGAAGATTTCAGTCCAGCTTTAAATTGGGGGGATGATAAATGGTGAAGAAAATAAAGCAGAGTACTTGCAGGCCCTTCTAAGTTTGGCACAAAATCTTTGCATTAGTATGGACCCCACTTCCAGACCAGTCTGATCTCAAGCTGTCACCTGTGTTCAGCAGCTGAGGTAATTTATTTCTGGCTGAAACTGTGGACATTTGGAAAGATCAGTAAAGGCAATTGTTTCCATCTGCAAACTGCCACTTTGCAGAGGTCACGAATGCGGCATTCCAATTAATTATGCCACAAACCGGGTGGGTCACTCATGAATCTTGACCGGCAAGTGAAGACAACACACAGGTTTTCCTCAGGACGAGTGGACCCAGGGCGTGTTCTGAGCCTCTCTTTTATTTGGCAACATACATAGGGGAGGGAGCAAGTATCAGTACATTGGTTACATGCATAGGGAATTATACGTACTTTCTCATAAGTAGTTACATATCTGTTGCAGGGCAGAATAATAAGTAGGTCAATGCTTTCTACAGAGCATAGCTACTGGCATAGGATGTAATTTGCCATTGTCTCATGTCCGGAGTTATCCGGGCAGGCTCTTTGGTTTGCGTTTCTGCATAGACAGCAAGTGTACGAGCTCAGCAAAGGATATGGTTTATCATAGGATGTGCAAATTCATATATTCAATGCAACTATATTTTCTGTATGCTACAAGCAGTACTATTTAACCATTTGCTGTGAATCCCAACATCTCCTCCTTTCTTTTTTATTCAAATGGAAAGGCTGTGGCTGGTGGAGTCGGAGTGTGGCCCAGACTCCTCCGAGTCTGAGATACGCTGTCACTCGCCAACCACTGGACACAAGGTCAAGTCTTCCGACTCGGCCTGTGCCTGCTGACCTTATCCTGGTGTTGTCTGAGGGGATGTCTCGATGGTTGATAAAAACGAGCTAAAGGACAGACTCATCCTCTTCGTTCGTGATGGAAAAATTTGACACATCCTCCTGCGACACGGGTTGGTAGGTCCCCCTGCTTTCAAGGTCCCAGGGGGTATTCTGGGGTTGCAACAGCATGGTCTGTAATGAATCTATTTTACTTGTGATAAATGAAGAAAAGCGATTAAACAAACATGGGCCAAGTGTGCACATTAATATAAGCAAAATTATTGGTCCTATAGAAGCATTTAACAGGGTGGTAAGCCAAGGGGAAAGATTGTGCCATGTTCCAGACCATCCTTGATCTTCCCTTTCCTTTTTACGTTTGTTCAAACCCTCCTTTAGTTTGGTCATGGAGTCCTGTACTATGCCAGAGTGATCTGCATAAAAACAACATTCTTCTCTTAAAGCCACACATAACCCCCCTTCTTTCAAAAAGAGTAAGTCTAGTCCTCGTCTATTTTGCAAGACTACTTCTGAGAGGGAGGTGAGAGATGTTTGCAAGTGAGAAATGGAAGTTTCTATGCGTTCAAGATCTGTGTCAATGTCTTCCCGCAGGGAGTGGAATTGTTGGTTCCCTACGACAAGAGCAGCGATACCAGTGCTAGCCCCTGCAGCCCCCAAGCCTAGGAGTAGGGATAACGTTAGGGCAGTTACAACTTCCCGTTTATATCGGGAAGAAGAGGGAGAGGAGTCTAAAAAGTCATCTGACTTGTGATATGACAATTTGGGAAGAAGGTACACCTGAATGCAAAAGCTATTGGTACTTAGCAAAACATCACCTGAAACACATGGGGTTAAACCTGTGGAGCAGGCCCACACTGAATCATTGCCAGGGACAAACCAAGTTTTTTGCAGTCGAAGAGCAATGTTACCTTTCTTGGTCCACAGTATATGCAGGCCTGCTGTGGAGGTTGAAGTTCTGTTATGAGGGAGGTACATTGTACAGAAAGAAGAGTTTAAACAGTATTTGCTAAAATTACCAACTATTCCGATACAACAGCCTTGCCCGATTATGGAGGTGACGGTTTGAGTGCTATTTGTCCAGCGACATGAAGAGGGAAGAGAGGAATGGTTGGTGAAGTCCTGAGAAGAGCCGGCGGCCTCGTAAAAAGGTGGCGTGGCGGAGAGGCAAAGCCAACAAGTGGTAGTCAGGTTTGGCTGTGTAGAATTGAGAAACTTGAAGGTAGAATTGATTAACTTCAAAAGAGGGTTGGGGAGGAGTTCATCCGAAGGAGCTAGGAAAGAGGAGAGGATGGCCTTGTTTTTTCCTACGGGGGGGGGGAGTGTGGGAGAGAAACGGTCAGGCGGATGGTGAAAAAATTGCCAGGGTGGCTTCCGCCAAGGGTTCTGTCAGAATTATCATTCACACGTCCCCCCCATCGAAGTCCAGTTTGCCAGGTGCTCCGTGGAAGATGGCGGCCCAGGGTGGTAAAAGAGATTTTTGTGGGGTTTAATCGGATCCCACAGCACGCCCAGTTTGAACAGGAACTCCATGGAAGGGATCCATCAGGGCCCAGAGTGGCAGTGATGTAGTCATCTTTATGAGGGGGAGTCCACCATATTTTGCCAGTGGAAACACAATCCCATTTTTTGCAGTAAAAATCCAGAACGCCACCACATTTTTCCCGATGAGCATAGGTTTTAATATGTCCCGGACAGATGTATAGGCCAAGGCCAATTGCCCATACCTCTCGGGGGGAGGGGCTGCATTTGGATTTATCAGCAAAACCCTCTACCCCCACTAACATTTCTCCATAATCAAAATATAAAGAAGGGAACCATGGCCACAAAGTATAGTTCGAGGTGGAATTCAAGGAAGCACCCCGATAATCCAGAACGTGCCATGTAAGGTTCATAGGGCGATGGGGGTTATTGCTCCCGAGGGAGGGTGTCCAACAGTTCAGAAGAATAAAGAGATACCACATACTGAAGAGCCTGGACGACTGTAGGGGAAGACACCAGGTTATAGTAGGGAGGGTGGTGGGTGTTGGAAACTAAAAAGCACTCCAGGAGGTCTTCAATGACCACAATGTCGCATTCGATGTTGCAATCGCAGATGGGACAGTAATCACAACAGTGGCTGCAGCAGCAACAACCACAAAGGCAGGGACAGAGCCAGCACATGTGAACGCGGTGGTTGTCTCAAGCGGCGGTCGTCACAAAAGTCAAGTGATCTGTTGGTTACCTGTCTTCTCGTGATAGGGACGCACACATCGACCAGGGACCCAAAGAACGCGATCAGGAAGTTGAATCGCAGCGTATCCCCTACCCCAGGTGATAAGGCCAGCTGGTCCTTGCCAGGTTGGATCTGGTAAGCAACGATAGTAGACAAGTGGTCGGTGGTCCACAGGAGCAGGTGAGGCAGCGAAATGGCGAGCAGCGGCACAGCTGGGTGGTTGGCCCGTCAGATTCAAAAAGTTAAGAGTATATAGACAAAGATTAAGAGTATCTTGCACGGCTGGGAGGCTAGGGGGTACTTTTCCCTGTGTGCCAATATATCTGTCTAGAGCGTGCTTCAAGGTCTGGTTCGCACGTTCTACTAGAGCCTGTCCTTGGCTGTTGTAAGGAATGCCAAACTTGTGGACAATGTCCCATTTTTTGCAAAAATCTGCAAAAATTGTACTGGTGTAAGCCGGACCATTGTCTGTTTTGAGTTCATTTGGGCGTCCCAACGATGCAAAGGTGCGAATACAATGATTGATTACATGTTTAGTGGCCTCACCCCTTTGTGGGGTGGCCATGATGAAGCCAGAATAAGTGTCAATGGAAACATGAAGATATTTCCAAGGGGCAAAGGAAGCATATTGAGTGACATCCATTTGCCAAATTTGGTTGCACTCTGTCCCCCTGGGGTTGACTCCCATAGGCACAGAGTGTGCTTGTTTACTACAGATAGGGCATTGTTGCAAAATTGCGGCAGCCTCTGTAGCTGAAATTTTGAACTGCCTAATAAGCGCTGTTTTGTTCTGGTGAAAATATGAATGGCTTTCCCACGGAGTGGGAGAGGAGGGGGCAAGAGTGAATAGGGAGGAAGATGCAGCCGCGGCCGCAGCGTCGGCCACATCATTCCCTTCCTGGAGGATGCCAGGGAACGGTTGATGACTACGAATGTGTGCAACGTGAAAAGAGTGAGTTCTTTGGGAAATAAGGTGTTGCAGGGATAGAAACAAGGATAAGAGAGTTGGTTCGATAGAGGGAGATAGATAGGCCTGATAGATGGAGGAAATAATTTGAGAAACATAAAGACTGTCAAGAATAAGGTTAAAGGATTGGTGAGGAAAGGCCTCAAAGGCAAGAATAGAAGCATAAAGTTCTGCCGTTTGGGCGGAGGACTGTGGAGGAGTAATTTTGGTGTGCCATTGGCCATCAACTTGCCAGGCACATGCACCATATTTTTTGCTGCCATCAGCAAAGACGGTGATTGCATCATGAATGGGAAGGGGAGACATCTGAGTTTGCCAAGTGAAAGGGATGGTTTTGAGAAGTTGTATGCGAGGGTCTGGTGGTGGATGGCAAGAGACAACACCAGGCCAATCAGCTAGGGCGAACTGAAGGTGGTCGCTGACAGCGAGCAGTGACTCCCATGTGGAGAGGGAGCAAGGAAGGTAAATGACAGAAGGTTCAATACCAGCTAGGGCCCTGGACCGTAGCCGGCCTTTGGTGATGAGAGAAGCAAACAAGGCAGGTTTGGTAGTAAGTGTTGCACGAGGTGTGTGGGATAGGTGGATCCATTCAAGAATTATCAAGGAAGGTGTTACTTGAGCCACTGCTGCAGTGGGCAGCATGGTGGTGTTGAAAATTAGCAATACAAAAGGTACATTTTCTACCAATCTGTCCACCCATTTTGTGAGTAGGGCCTGATTAATGAGGTGTAAGGCATCTAATTGATCCTTTTGTAGAGGAATTATGTCAGATGGATGTTTTCCTTTAGTAAGGGCAGTAAACAAGGGTGACAGTTGTGCGGTGGAAAGGCCTAAGTAGGGTCTGATCCAATTGATGGATCCCAAATATTGTTGTAGTTGCAAGAGTGAGGGTTTGGGAGGCAGCGTAATGTGGGGTGTATTGGGTAAAGCATGTGATGTAAGCACTTTGTGTCCTAAATACTGAAAAGGGGGGGAAACTTGCACCTTGTCAGGAGCAATGTGAAGTCCCCCCTGTTGCAAAAGGTGTCTGAGATGAGGTAATGTTTTTAAGGCTGTGCCTTTAGGGCCTGGGGCTGCAACCAGGATATCATCCATATAATGGTAAATCAGAAAGGTTGGGTAGCGGGTCCTGTATGGTAGCAGCACCTGAGAAACATAATACTGGCACATGGTGGGGCTATTGAGCATGCCCTGGGGGAGGACCCTCCACTGGTAACGGGAGGCGGGCTGAGCATTGTTAGGTTCAGGGATAGTGAAGGCAAAGATATGCCTATCTTTGGGGTGTAAGGGGATAGAGAAAAAACAATCCTTCAGATCAATGACCATCATATCATAATTTTGAGGAATTAAATTGGGTTTGGGAGGCCACACTGTAGCGCCCCCATGGGTTTGATAATAGCATTCACCCCCCTCAGATCGTGAAGGAATCTCCATTTGCCAGATTTCTTTTTAATTACAAAGACAGGAGTGTTATAAGGGCTTATTAGCAATTGGTTGGAGGACCTTTTGACAATCCGAATTAGCATTTTCATAAGCCAATTTCATCATTAGTTCACCTCTAGCGTCTATATTATCAATTTGGCGTTCCAAAGCAATCTGAAGACGATTAATAAAGGAGGCATAGTCTTCAGCAGAGGTTTGGATAATTTTTGAAAAAGTTTGCAATGGGATGCCTTGATTGTCATCTACTTTCCGTAGAGCAGCGAAAGCAGCATCTTTTATAATGGGAAAGGCAGCTCTGTCAGAAAGAGTTTGTTGAGCTATGGTTGTCCTTGTGCCGGTTCCCATCAAATCGTCTACAGTGACGTTTTGAGGGAGTCCTGCATTGACAGCAATGGTAATTTGTTTGCCATATTCCGAATTCCAAACTACATATTGGGCGGGAGTCAAAATCATGCCAAAAAGCGACTGCCAATCTGCAAGTAACATCTCAACACTAGCAGAATAAAGCGAAGAGAGTAAACCCAAAACATAGCGAGATTGAAGTCCATAATCTTTAACTGCTCCCTTTATCTCTTTAATTTGTTTATAATTAACATGTTGATGAATCGGTCTAACAGCCACTCCTGCAGCGGCTCCAGCTGGGTCCCAAGTGACCGGAAACATAGCACACGTTTCTAAATCCTCAGTTTCAAGTTGCCCTGATTGTTGTGCAACTTGTATTGCTTTAACTATTTGACCTCCTCGGTGTTGTGGGTCTGGTTTTGGAGCATTTGGAGTGATTTTTTCAGAGTTCTGCAAAACAGGATTGAGGATTTCCTTTTCCTGTTTTGTGGATTCATACGGAGGAGTCGCAGAATCCGTTAGTGATTGTTTGGCAAATTTATGATGAATCACTAAACATTCCATGACTGCACGCCATGTGGTTAAAACGTGCATTGGGGCTCTAGGAGCCGAATGGAGACTTTCTCCCAATTTTGTCCATGTACTTATTTTATAATTTCCTTGCTTTGGATATGATGGGAAATGTTGCCAAATGTGTGTCAGAAGGCCAATTAAATCATTATGTTTCAATCGAGGGAGTGATTTACCCTCTCTTGAAGCATATCTTTTTGAAGATTCGGTTAACTCCCTCAGCTCGTTTAGGTGTAGCACCTGTTGTTGAGAGAGTTTTCCCCCCATACTTACCTGAACTCCAATCGTGGATGAGTGCGCGCAATTTTCCCGTTGGTAGGTATGGGTGGTCCGAGACGCTTTCCGCCAGCAGCCAAAGACTCATATAGGTTGTCAGGGCCGCCTCCCGCAGAAACACATCAAGACGCTTATCACGTCGGGGGTCACCATTTGCGGCATTCCAATTAATTATGCCACAAACCGGGTGGGTCACTCATGAATCTTGACCGGCAAGTGAAGACAACACACAGGTTTTCCTCAGGACGAGTGGACCCAGGGCGTGTTCTGAGCCTCTCTTTTATTTGGCAACATACATAGGGGAGGGAGCAAGTATCAGTACATTGGTTACATGCATAGGGAATTATACGTACTTTCTCATAAGTAGTTACATATCTGTTGCAGGGCAGAATAATAAGTAGGTCAATGCTTTCTACAGAGCATAGCTACTGGCATAGGATGTAATTTGCCATTGTCTCATGTCCGGAGTTATCCGGGCAGGCTCTTTGGTTTGCGTTTCTGCATAGACAGCAAGTGTACGAGCTCAGCAAAGGATATGGTTTATCATAGGATGTGCAAATTCATATATTCAATGCAACTATATTTTCTGTATGCTACAAGCAGTACTATTTAACCATTTGCTGTGAATCCCAACACACGAACAAGCCGATTTCCTGTTGATGACATTCTTGTCTATCTCCCATTTTCTGGCTTGGCTTTCATGTTTTTATTTATTATATTTTTCATAAACAACTCAAGGTGGGGAACATACATAATGCTCCTTCCTCTTCTAATTTTCTCCACTGTTGTCCAAAGATTGGTTCAGGCTGGCGCAGAAGTCAATCAGAGCCAGACATGAGAGATGGACATTTGCAAAACTTTTATTGAAATGCTTCAGCAAAAGGGTCCCAGTCCAATTTGGAAGCTGAGACCCTGAACAACAGCACAGCACGGTCTTTTATACAGTTGATTTCCAGAAATAGAGAAGTAACGTTTCTCAAAGCTATTATCTTTTTTTGGAGTTCTACCTTGCTTTTAGTTTACGTGTCCATTTGTTTATGGAGTCGCATCTCACCTGAGCTTACGTGTCATTTTACCCCTATAGTGTTATATTTTGCTTAAGCTTTATGTGTCCTACATCCCTACTGATGGTTTCTTCTGTTTGTCTTCTTCCTGCCAAATCTTGTAACTTCCTATCTATTTCTGAGGAAGGGTTGTTATATTTCCTACATCTCTCATTGACACGTTGCATAGTTGCATTTTTTATTCTTTGCTAGGATAGCACTAGCAATAGCACTCAGGCTTACAAACTGCTTCACAGTGCTTTATAGCCCTCTCTAAGTGGCTTACAGAGTCAGCCTATTGCCCTCAACAACCTGGCTCCTCATTTTACTGACCTCAGAAGGATGGAAGACTGAGTCGACTTTGAGCCTGGTGAGATTCCATCTGCCAAATTGCAGGCAGTTGGCAGGCAGCAGAAGTAGTCTGCAGTACTGCATTCTAACCACTGGGCCACCGTGGCTCATTTTGGATGGGGTGTATTGCTTCTTAAAGGATGATCCATCACAACAACCATCCTGGATGGTGGGTTAGGCTCAGAGAAAGCAACTGGCCCAAAATCACACAGCTAGCTTTTATGACTAAGGCAGGATTAGAACGCATGGTCCCCTGGTTTCTAATCCAGCCCCTTTTCCACTTCCCTCCCTTCTCCTCTCCCAATATTGGTAGATTCAGCTACTTTATGAAATTCAAGGAGGTTCATGTGTGTCCAAAAAAAATGTCAGGATGGTATAGGGCAGGGGTGTCAAACTCGTGGCCTGCGGCCCTGATACATCACATGCTGGCCATGCCCACCTCCAGTTTAGCAAAGGGGGAAAAGTCATGATATGTCATGTGGTGCCAACATGACGCCGTGAGATTGACACCCCTGGTATAGGGCTTGGAATGCATGGTTATGGTCTCTGCCACCTCCCTTCAGATCATCCAGAATGTATTATTCATTCAGGAGGATTTTAAATATAATAAAAAGATACCACCTGGAGGACAGGTGTCTCCCTCTCATAACAACCACACAGGTTATTGTTCACTAATCAAACAAAGATACCTATGATCTAAAAATACAGCTGGGAGGGATGGAGCACTGATTGAATGACACTCTGCTCTGCTTTTGGTCTGTTGGGGAATGCTGAGCATTTCAAGATCAGTCACTGTGAAGTTGACTGCAAGCTGGCTCAAATCATTTCTGAGGACTGGGGAGGTAGCAGAGACCCCGGAAGGCAGAGAGGTAGGGAGTTGTCTCGTGAGTAATAGAAAACAAACACTGGATTCTCCAAAAATGCTGAGATCCTGCTGAAGTTTCCTTCCCTCCAGTTCCTTGAGCTCTGAATGACAGAGATAAAGAACAAAAACAGATGTTCAGAGCAGATTTCCCCCCCAACTTGTCAAATTTAAGATGTGTTAACTTCAACTCTCACAATTCTGGCTGGGGAAATCTGGGTGTTGAAGTCCACTCATCTTAAAATCGTCAAATCTGAAAAAGATCGCTTTAAAATTTAAATCCAAAGGGAAAGTCAAAGTAACATTCAAAATAAAATTTCAAAAAAAAAAAAAATAGCTATGGAGATTTTCAGTCATCCAAGTCATGGTTGTCCCAAAGGTGTTTTTCAAGAGGTAACTGGATGAGAGCTCATCCAGCTTCTTGGATGAGATGTGAAACATCTTCAAAGAAAAACGAGAAAGTCCAGTAGCCTCTTGAAAAAGCACCTTTGGACAACTAAGACATACAAATCTTTGCCAGACCAACTCTTGAATACAGCTCGTCTGCCTGGAACCCACACGGTATATCGGACATTAGCACGATTGAGTGGGTTTAAAGGTATTTCTCGAGAAGAGTACTCCTCTACTCACAATAGAATTCCCAACTGAAATTTTGGGCTTGGACAATCTGGAACTGCGCTGCCTGCGGTCTGATCTAAGTATAGTACACAAAATTGTCTGCGGCAACGTCTTGCCTATCAATGACTTCTTCAGCTTCAACCACAATAATACATGGGCAAACAATTGATACAAACTCAAGGTAAACTGCTTCAAACTCAATTGCAGAAAATACAACTTCAGCAACAGATTGGTCAATGCCTGGAATGCCCTATCTGATTGTTGTTACAGCATCAACCCCTCACAACTTCAACCTCAAACTGTCTACCGTGGACCTCACCCCATTCTTACGAGGTCCTCAAAGGGGTGTGCATAAGCGCACCAGCATGCCTACCATCCCTGTCTTACTGTCCCCATTTATCTATATTTACTTCCTTTGTTCATGTTTATGTTCATATCTACTCTTGCTGTGTTGTACATGTTTGACAAACAAACAAATAAACCAACTTTTTTTTATAAAGTTCAATGGGAAGAATTTTCTTTATCTTATATCCCTTGGGATTTAATTTAAGTGAGGGGAACCAAAGGGGCTACAGAGAAAAAAAGGAGGTAAAAAAATGAAAGAGAAATTTTCTACAGAGTATTTTTCTTGCTATACTTCTACCTTCATCTATAAACAGTTGATGTCTCTGGGACCACAAAGGAGCTCAAAAAAATGTTCCATGATTTCTGTCTCTATTAAGCTATTGCCTTTAGTTCAACTGATAATCAGTGTACTTTCATGGCAGGAGAAAATAGTTCATGCTTTGCAATTTAAACTGAAGAAAGGTTACTAAATGAGCTAATTTTGAAAATAGAAATCTCAGTTTTTACATGGCAAAAATATACTTCTTTCATTTTCTTGTATAACACTTCCATGGAAATGAGAAGGAGAAAATCCGGAGCTGATCAAAGCAGAGCTTTCTTCTCTGATTATATCTTGAGTGTGATTAATTGATTGATTAGCTATGTGCCATCAAGTTGTTCTCACCTCTTAGTGAACACAGACATAGATTTTCTCCATGGCAATCTGTCTCTAATAAGTCTCTCAATGGTGCACTCATTGCTATTGTAACTGTTTCTATCTACCCAACTGTTGATCTTTCTCTTCTGTTTTCTTCCACATTTCCCAGCCTCAGAGCCTTTGCAAGAGAGCTGGGTCCTTGCATAATGTATCCAAAATAGGATGATTTGAGCCTGGTCATTTGGAGTAAAAACTGTAAATTGATTTACTTGATGATTTGATGGTTTGATTGTTTAATTTTTGGCTGCCACAGTATTCTCAAGAGTCTTCTCCAATACCAAATTTCAAAAGTCCCATGTCCTGGATGATTTAGAACCTCCATAAACATAACTAATATTCTTGTCATCCTTCTTTCACCTTGAGAAAATGAGAGGTTCACGAAGTTCATCTCCATTAAGTGAAAATTATGATGCTTGCATCCAGATAAACAGTAGCTGGGTTAACCTCAGTTAACAAAAACATATTTGCTATGCCTCATCCTTAAGCTCACATTATGGCTTTATGTGATGTCCTGCATCATATAACATGCTAGGACAATGACTAAGCTCCCATACTAACAAGTATTGTGCTCCCATTTTAGTTGAATTCAATCTGTTATGTGAAACGTTACTGACACGTTTCTGTAAACAACTGGACCACACTACATCCTTTCAATATAAACACACACTTACTACACAATGTCAACTTTGTATGCTTGCTTCTATGAAAAGTGGTTGTGGGAAGAAAGAGGCAAATTGTTTAGGCTGATGTCCCTCCCAAAGACAGATGGTGGGGGCAGGGGGAGGAAAGAGAGAAAGAGAGAGAAAGAGAAAGAGTTCTGTCACAGACAATAAACAAGATCTTATTGCCCAAACACGAGGCAACATTGGTGGAGGGAAAAGCCCTGGATGATGCTGCAGAATGCCATTAGCCATTCTGAATGCAGAACTGGTTCGCCTCCTGTGGTGCACCCTGGACAGCACATGAGTGTGAAGTGAATGGACTAGCAATCTTAGGCAACTAAACATCTACTCAGTAGTAATATTGTACTCTCCTGGCTAACGGACCATTGCTATATGCTGAATAAATAACAAGCTCTCACCCACTTATAAAAAGGTATTCCTGTATTGTAATGCATTATTTTAAACAATCCCAGAACCCTGGGCAGCTGATGGATATGTTGGAAGTTAAAACCCACCCCTCTCTTAGGAAAATGAAATATTTTAGGATATACTAAAAAGGCAGAATATTTCCCCTAAAAAAAAAAAGTAGAAACTCAGAGGGGCAGAAACTCACCCCCCCACACCTTTGCTAATGGGCCATTACTTTGGCCTGGGCCAGTCTATTTTACATAACAGAGATCTTCTCCAGATAGAGCCATAATAGGAATTGCCCAAAGCCCTTTCATTACATCATCATCTAGCAAGGCTCAATCAAGGGACTCAGGACAGCCTACAGAGTTGCCCCTGCATGGCCCCATGGGAGTCTGACAACCAATCAGAATACAAGCTCAAATTCAAATCCCAATAGAGGGCATAACATCAAGGCACTCTCAGCATCTCTGCCCTTCTTTTCCTTCACCCAAGGCATGTGAACCTGTCCATCATTAAATCATCTTTTCAAGCAATCACCATGTTTCCAGTGTCTTTCCCCCCCACTTGGAACTGAACCCAGAAGGATATTTCTTCCAACAGATATATCTTAAAAGGATACTGCAAACTTATAAAAGTATGTGATGGAATCAGGCACATCCCTTCAAGTAAATCACATTCAGTTCAATGCATCTTTACTTCTTAGGCTGGATGTACAATAGTTGTGCATATTCCTCTGATGTTATTTATTATTGTTTTCCTTTCTTTCACTGCCTGTCTGCTCTGTCTCACCCATTGCTGGAATTTGCAAGTGCTTTTCAACAAAAGAGCCTCGGATTCACAGAGTATAAGGGCTATGCTCACCCTCCTTCTACTCCAACAAGGAAAAGAAGAAAAAAAAGGGAAAAAAAGTTCATTAGAGAAAGATGGTAGCATTTGAGCTTCCCTGAGCAGCATTTGTCTATCTGGTTGGCAAATATAAGAAGCCAAAAATGCAGAGCTGGTATCTGAATTATGGTGTATTGCTCTCCCCTCCATTCCTCTTAAATCGCCTTATTTAGATTGAGAATCTTTCAGCGCAACAGTCTACTGTTGTTATTACAGTATTATTATTTAAAGGCACTTTGAAAGTCTTTAATTTGAAGAGGGGGACATAAGTGCACTGGAAATGTTTTCATCCTACTTTTCTACCAAAGGGAGAAGAGGAAGGACATCGAAGCGCACACAAGTATTGAGTATTTAGGCCTGGGTATCAAAATCCAGTCAATAGTATTAAGTCTTATTTAACAAGGAAAAGGAAGAAAAACAAAAAGACAACTAGCAGCAAAATGGATGTATCTGTCATGCCCTTGTTGGAGTCTGTTTCTGAGGGGGAGATTGAGGAGCTGACAGAGAGTGGGAGTGTGGCTCTGGTGGCTGTGGAAGAAATGGGGGAAGGGCACCGCCGGCTGGGCATTCAGAGGAATACCCAGAGCCACCCCCTCTTCATCCTAGGGCATGCAGGGAGGACTGGAAAAGGGAGCAAAGTGGCTTATGGGAGAGAAAAAGGCCTTGATCCCTTTCATTAGTTGCAGCTGGGAGAACAGGATATAAGAAGGGCGTTTGCACATAGCACCTTGGTGGAAGCAAAGCGTGCATTATCTTTGTCAAGGCTTATCTGGGTTTTGGCATCCTGCCAACTGTGTGTGCTTCATTATCTGCAATTTATTATTCTGGCTTGTCCTGTTAATTACTTCAGCGTGGTTTGTGTTGGTTTTTTTTATTTCTACTTTATCTGTACTTTGGGTTTGGACTGCATTTCTTCCCTTTGTAGACTGTTTTTGGAAGAGTTTGATCTCCAGCTGAGGATAACTGGACATTGGGTGCCAAGTTGGAGGTATTAAAAGGACTTTACCTATTTTTGTGATTTTGTTATTTTTGTGCCACACCCCGGGTCATCACAGTATCTCTCCTACATCTAATATGGAAGAACTGGGTGAAGAAGCTAAGGCAGAACTTTGTACTATTACATTTTGATTGATCTTGTGCCATCAAGTTGGCATCTGCTCTTAGCAGCCACATAGATAGTCTTCTCCAGGGTGATATGTCCCCAACCTGGTCCTTCAGATCTTCCAAGTGTGCACCTGTGGACATTGTAATTGAATCCATCCATCTACTAACTGGTCATCCTCTTCTTTTTCTTCTTTCCACTTTCTCAACAATTTAAATTTATTGAGAACCAGAGTTTTGTTTGATGTGTCATAAGAACGAAAAAGGAAGGAGGCAGAAGCAAAAGAAGAAGAAGCAAAAGAAAAAGAAGACATGGAGGAGGAGGTAGTACACTAGATTTTAAAAGAGCCAATTTCATGAAACATAGAAAAGTTTTAGATGAGTTTCAGACATATAGAAGTCCTGAGTTCAAAGACTGCAAGCGAATTGGAGACTTCTACAAAATATGATGAAGTACAATCACATATCATTCCAATGGGGAAAATATGGGTGATAGGATAGAAATAGGATTTTGGAGCTTTCAACTGACTTAGAATTAAAAGGAACATGTATAATAAATGGAAGATGAGTATAATCACTAAGGAGATATACTGGAAAGTTGCTAATATCTGCAGAAAGTTAGAAAGGTTAAAGCACAAAAGAAACTGGTCTGCAAGGATTTAATGGGTTATGCCACTAGTAAAAATTAGAAAAAGAGAAAAGTTGCTGCTAAGAAAAGTTGGGGAGATGTCAAGCTACTCAGCTCCTATTTTATTTGTTTACTTTTAATAGCAATACAACCCCCCACCCAAGTGGGTGACCCTACACCACTTCTGACAAATGGCAGTCCAATCTCTTGAAGGTCTCAAGTGAAGAAGCTCCCACAACTTCCGAGGGCAAGCTGTTCCATCGGTTGATTGTTGTCACTGTCAGAAAATTTCTCCTTATTTCCAGGTTAAATCTCTCCTTGTTCAGTTTCCATCCATTATTCCTTGTCTGGCCTACAGGTGCTTTAGAAAACAGTTTGACTCTTTCCTCTCTGTGGCAGCCCCTAAAATATTGGAAAACTGCTATCATGACTCCCCTGGTCCTTCTCTTTACTAGACGAGCCAAGCCCAGTTCCTGTAATGGTTCTTCTTAGGTTTTAGTCTCCAGTCCCCTAATCATCCTGGTTGCTCTTCTCTGTACTTTTTCCAGAGTCTCAATATCTTTTTTATAATGTGGTGACCGAAAATGAATGCAGTACTCTAGGTGTGGTCTTACTAAGGCTTTATTGAGTGGTATTAATACCTCACTTGATCTTGATTGTATCCCTCTGTTAATGCAACTTAGAATTGTATTAGCTTTTTTGGCTGCTGCTGCACACTGCTAGCTCTTATTTAGCTGGTTGTCCACTAAGACTCCAAGATCCCTCTCACAGTTACTGCTATTGGGCCTGGTTTCTCCTCTCTCATTTAACCTGACTCCATAAAAACTTTGGAGGTGGTATTCAGCAGGTTCTGACCAGTTCTGGAGAACCGGTAGCGGAAATTTTGAGTAGTCCAGAGAACCGGCAAATATCACCTCTGACTGGCCTTACCCCCATTTATTCTCTACCTCCCGAGTCCCAGCTTGGTGAGCGTGGCAGGAGAAGGATACTGCAAAATCCCCATTCCCTCCCCACCCCACTAACCTGCTTTCTAGCTCCATTCTCCTATGCAGGGCAATAAAAGAAGACCCAGCCGATCAGCTGGGACTCGGGAGGCAGAGAATAGTTGGGGTTGTTATCTAGTCAGAGATGGTATTTGCTGGTTCTCCGAACTACTCAAAATTTCTGCTACCGGTTCTCCAGAACTGATCAGAACCTGCTGAATACCACCTCTGCTATGTACTCCTTACCTTTTAAATGTAATTATTCCATCGAATTTATTTCTTTAAACATTTCTAATGGCTTCAAAAGCAAGGTGGAGAAAAGATGGAAGTATAAAGAAAAGAGGCTAAAAGCTGCCAGTAATTTAAAGTTTCCAAATCCAAAACTAATTTTACCTATCCACTTTATTAAACTGCAATTGAGGAGAAATGGAACAGTGGGTGCAGTAAACCACTAGAAAACAATTAAAAGAACAGATGGGGAAAAAATCCCTAATTCAAATTAGATGAGTTAGAAGAATGTGAGAATGCCTTTGATGGATGTCTGGCAACCTTTTCATATTTTCTTTGATACCTTCAGAGAAGATATAAATATGCAAAGCTTGTTTTATTTTAGTCATGTTTATGCATGTGTAGAAGGTATTTTATACATTTTTCCTCCTTTGGATATGAGCATATTTCTACTAAAACGACTCTACAAGGAATGGTAGAAAATTTTACACCAAAAAAGTCACAAAATAAGTGTGGCAGAGGGGGAAAATTGCTAGGTGCTCACATGAGAAAAAAGCTGCTAAGAGTAAAGATGGATGGATGGAGGGAAGGAAGGATGGATGGTTGGAAGAGAGAAAGAGTGTGTGTGAGAGAGAGGGAGGGAGGGAGAGATTTGGGAGAAGATTCCATTGATGGTATGGAGCCATTCACTCCCTCAAATAATTTCTCAGATTTTTTGGGGGTCTAATTTTAAAAACAAAATTTTCTCAATAGTCCATTTCGTTTCTCTTTCTGTCAGCCTGCTTTGCAGGGAGAAGCAGGTGAGCAGGTGGGGAGAAAGAAGAAGATAATGAAGAAAGAAAAGAAAGCAAATTGGTGGTTGAGTCTATTTTGACAAAGCTTCTCCATCTGTCTCACTGGCTCCAGGCTCCTAGGAGATGACTGTCAAGAGCATATTGAAAAAGTAGTGCATGGTCCCAGGAGAAAACTCTAAAATTATTTGATTTCTGTTTCCACTGAAGATTATTACAAGTAATTCGTATGATTACTATCAAGTTGTGTATTTCATACATTTCCTTTTTTTTGTTCCTATTAAAATTACAGCATGAAGGTTAATTTATTCTAATGGAAAAACATTTGGGAACAAATTATCAGTTACACTAGGGAGATGAAATACTGGGCTGGAGAGATTGGTTGATTTAGAGTTTGTAGAACCTAGGTTCATGTACCCACACATTTTTCTTTAGATTTTCTAATAACTGTATAGAAAAGATTTTATGTATATTGTTACATATCTCAGTAGCATCAAATTGGAATGCAGATTAAGTTCCCCAAATGTAGCTCATTAAAATAATAAGGATAATATGCTCATTCACCATAAGTGATTTTTTAAAAAAGCCCACATTTTCCATCTCAGAACCAGCAGCCTTAACCTCACTGAATCTTAATTATTCTTTATCATAATGAGCTAAGAAATCCTATTTTGACTTAGCAAGGCCAGTCTAATCCTTTTGCAAAGTGTGTAGTGATGAAAACAGTGAAAAGTTAGAGAAATATGTAGTTGTTGCCCACAGATTTCATGTGCAACAACTGTGCAATGCCTCCTAGTCTATGTGGTATACTTTGGTCTAATCTAGGGTGCTTAAGTAGCAGTAGAGGCATCTGTAAAGGAGGTCAACAAATTATGAAATCAAAACCCCAATTCTTATTTACATGCTGTGAATGCCATGTTGACTGTTTAGTAGCAAAGGATGATTTTGTCATTGCTATGTAAATTGAAAAAACAACAATCCAGAATTTGGTCCTGCAAAAATATGCTCAGTTTTGTGCAACCTAGTTGGACTTTTACATTTATACAATTGGATTCTTTCTATGGTTTATCTTTAAAGTCATCTGTCTGTCTGTCTCTGTCTCTGTATCTCTCTGTCTCTCTCTCTCTTTCTCTCTCTCTGTCTCCCTCTCCCCCCCCCCTCATCAAACAATCATCTATCATCTATCTGATTTGCGTACTGCCCATTTTGTCTAGAGGTGAATTTTGTCATATGTAGAACCAAAGAGGCCCAGTTTGGAGCCTCAGTTAAGGTACCAGCTTAAAAACCAGAAGACTTGGAGTTCTACTCCTGCCTTAAGCACATACCAGCTGGGTGACCTTGGGCCAGTCACTCTTTCTCAGCCCTAAAAAGAAAGTAAGGGCAAAACACTTTGGACATCTTGCCAAGAAAATTGCAGGAATTTTTCCAAGCAGTTGCCAGGAGTCAATGCTGACTAAGAAGCACAAAATAAAAACAAAGACACACACAATAACTGTGGACTCCTCAGATTCTTGGGTGCAACTCTCAGGCAGAAAGAATTATGAAGTACACCTATCAGGAAGAAGTTCAGTGTATTAACTTAATTAACACAAACAAAATGAAATTAAATTTAGTTTTGCTCCTGCCTCTCCCACTAATTCTGGAATGCAGCTCTTGGCGCAGTGTGTCCACAGGTGCATGGTGTGTGTGTGTGTGTTGTTTGAATGAAGTTAAGATGGCAGTTGTGCTTTCAAAAACCCACTACTTTTTATGTGCAAAGGGACAGGCTTTGTTTGTGTTCTGGATTGGTTAATATTTGAAATACTTACTGTTCATTGGTCTACATTCCGGCGGGAGATCCTCGCGCCGTCATTGGTTGGCTTAGGCGCGGGAGCCCTTTAAAAGAAGGGCTGCCGCGCCGCCGAGTCAGTCGGTGTCCTGAGAATAAACAAAAAGACTGAATCACTATACGTGTGTGCCTCTTCATTGCCGCTCCAAAACACTGGCGACGAAGGTGGGATCGAGGCAACACGTTTAGAGAGTGCATAGCGGCGGAGAGCGAGCGGCATCATGTCCGGAAGCAACGCACCGCCTGAAAAATTCAACCCGGCCAAGGAGGAATGGCAGACGTATGTGGACCGATTCCTCATGTTTTTGGAGAGTAGCGATCTGAGCGGAGTGTCGGATCACCGAAAGAGAGCGGTGTTTTTGACCCACTGCGGCCAAGCCGTTTTTCGGATGGCAAAGGCGCTAGCGTCTCCAATCGATGTCAAAACGCTAACTTGGCCCGAGCTAGAGAAGATCCTGAGGAAACACTACGCGCCCACAGTTTCCTGCCTGATAAAGCGCCATGAGTTTTACCTCCGGAACCAAAAAGAAGGTGAACCTATCGCCGATTTCGTGGCCGATTTAAGAGAAATAGGTGGAGAGTGCGAATTCTCGGATTTCAATGAGGCGCTAAGAGACCGGATCGTTTTAGGTTTAAAAGATCCAATATTGCAGAGTAAGTTGCTAAACCGACCCAAGATAACAGCCACAGAGGCCATCGAAGAAGCCACCGCAGCCGAAGCTGCTCACAAATCGGCGGCAAGAATGAAACAGATTAATCAAGCTGCACACCACAAATCCAAAGAAGCCACCAAAGCTGATGATGAACAAGGAAAAACCTCAACACACTACGAGGATCTTGAAACTGAGACCAGTAGTGAAGAAGACGAGGTTTGCCACCTAAAAGCCGCGAGAGGAAAAAAAGAGCGGGCAACCAGGCGGTTTGATTTTGAATGCAACCGTTGTGGTGGAAACCACCCCAGATCAGAGTGCCGTTTCATAGACGCAATATGCCGAAAGTGTGAAAAGAAAGGGCACATCGCAAGGGTATGCAGAGCCCGATCAAGCTACAGCCCCAGGCGAAGAGAAAGCCCTCCCCCAAGAGAGAGAGAAAAGAAAACAAACAACCGTTGGAGCCAGGAAGGAAGGAATAGAAAGTTTAAAGAGTCATCTTACAAGAAGGAAGAAACACATCAAACAATAATAATTGGTCACTCTAATACAAAAAACGTCAAAAAAGTCCACGTGCAAGTAAGAATTGAAGAAAAAAATTGTGAAATGGAAGTGGATTCGGGATCATTCCTTTCCATGGTCTCGTGGGACACTATTAAGAAATTGATCCCAGACTTACGGCGAAGCGAACTAGACAAACAGAAATTAACGCTCAAAGACTACCAGGGAAACAGAATTCCGGTAGTAGGGATTGGACATTTCCAGGTAACCTTCAACAACCATACTGAGATTCTTCCCCTAACAATCGTGGACCGGAACAGACCCAGCCTCTTAGGACTGGAATGGTTCGAACCGCTGGGAATAGGGATGACCGGTATCAACCATATCACAGATGCTGACTGGGAGGCAGATCTCATTCAAGAATTCCAGGACCTGTTCAGCGAAGAATTAGGCAAGTACCGGGGTAACCCGATCTCTTTTAACATAGACCCCAAGGTAGCCCCAATTAGACTAAAGGCTAGACGGGTACCTTTTGCCTTAAAGCCAAAAATAGAAGAACAACTGGATAAACTAGTAAAGCAAGGGGTCCTCGAGCCAGTTGACCACGCTAAATGGGAGACCCCTATAGTGACCCCTATAAAAGCAGACGGTCGGTTCGTATTTGTGGGGACTATAAGGCGACCCTCAACCATGCACTACAACAGAGCGCATACCCCGTGCCTGTCGTGCAACACTTGCTACATTCTATCAAGGGCGGAAAGATTTTCGCTAAACTCGATTTGGCTCAGGCTTACCAGCAACTGCCCGTTGACAAAAAAACAGCTGAAGCCCAAACTATTGTAACACACCGGGGTGCATTTAAGTGTAATCGCCTCCAATTTGGCGTTAGCGTGGCACCAGGCATTTTTCAATCTCTTATGGAACGCCTCCTTCAAGGAATTCCTGGAGTCATTCCGTATTTCGATGACGTCCTAATTGCAGCTAAACACAAATTGCAACTGCGAGACCGCCTAAGAAAAGTACTGACCAAATTTACTGAGGCTGGGTTTAAAGTCAAAAAAGACAAATGTACCCTTATCACAGACAAAATAGAGTTTTTAGGATACCTAATCGATGGCAATGGCATCCATCCAACAGCAGGAAAAACCCGTGCTATCAAAAATGCCCCCACACCAACTAACAAGGCTGACCTACAAGCTTTCCTAGGGTTGATAAATTTTTACCATGTCTTTTTGCCCCAGAAAGCCACGGTGGCGGAACCCTTGCATAGACTTTTGGACAAAGACGCATCGTGGAAGTGGGGACATCGGGAAGAAACAGCATTTAACAAAATTAAAGACATGATCACTTCAGCTCAAGTGTTAATTCAATATAACGAGACTTTGCCATTGTTACTAACTTGTGATGCCTCCCCCTTTGGAATCGGAGCTGTCCTGAGCCACCTTCTACCTAACGGCAGAGAGGCTCCGATTGCCTTCTATTCAAAAACCTTGTCCCAAAGCCAAAGGAATTACAGTCAACTGGACAAGGAGGCACTAGCCATAATTTCGGGTATTAAACGTTTCCATGAATACCTGTATGGCCGATCATTTTCTATCATCACCGATCACAAACCCCTACTAGGTATCCTGGCGGGTGACAAACCCACTCCCCACATTCTATCACCCAGAATGACAAGATGGTCAGAATTCCTGGCCGCTTACAATTACACCCTGTCTTACCGCCCGGGTCCGACCATCACGCACGCCGATGCTTTAAGTCGTTGCCCGTTACCAGACTCTGATCCTGAACCAAACCCCAGCACTTCAACCTTTTTGATTGAGACCCTGCCCGACCTCCCGATGACAGCAGCAGACATCGCGCACGAAACCTCTAACGACCACCTACTGCATACCGTGAGTAGGTGGATCATAAAGGGTTGGCCTGACTCTGAGTTACAAGAACAGCACAGACCGTTTAAACAGAGACAAATGGAACTGTCCGTACTAAAAGGCTGTGTACTATGGGGGGATCGAGTGGTCATTCCACAAAAACTGCGAAATTCCATTTTGAAACTATTGCATGAGGGACACCCCGGGGTGGTAAAGATGAAAAGTCTAGCTAGAAGTTATGTATGGTGGCCTGGGTTAGACAAGGATGTTACCGACTGGGTCGCGGGTTGCCAGCCCTGCCAGACTTCCCGGCCCTCACCCCCAAAGGCACCAGCTACTGAGTGGGATCTACCTAGGGGCCCTTGGTCTAGAGTCCACATAGATTTTGCAGGTCCGACTAAGGGACATACCTTCTTGATTCTGGTAGACGCTTATTCCAACTGGTTAGAAGTGAGCCTCATGAAATCAACCTCTTCTGAAGCTGTCATCTGACAGCTCAGTCACTGGTTTGCCACCCACGGCTTACCAGACGTCCTGGTATCTGACAACGGCCCTCAATTCACGGCTACAGAATTTGAGGGCTACCTAGCAAGTTTGGGCATACGCCATGCCTTAACCGCGCCGGCACATCCGGCAGCGAATGGACGGGCCGAGCGCATGGTCCGGTTTACCAAGGAGTCCCTTCTTAAGTTAGACCAGGGCCCTATACAAACACGCATCGACAAATTATTGTTCCTCCAACACACTACACCTAGTAGCACTACTAACAAAACTCCTGCTGAATTACTTATGGGGAGAAAACTACGTTCCCCTCTCGATAGACTACACCCCACCTACTCTACAGAGAAACCCCTAGATTCTTCAACCAAAGTCCGAACATTCCGAATTGGGGATTTAGTTTACGCTAAAAACCTGGTAGGGCACCCCTTATGGGTGCCAGCCACCATCACACATCTAACCGGACCCCGTTCTTACCGGCTTACCACCGCTGATGGCAAAAGCTGGAAGCGACACATAGACCAACTTCGAACTCGCACCCATCCCAGACCTGGCGATTTTCCTGGGGGGGAAGGGGAACAACCATCAAGCAGTCTGGATAAGGGAAGCCCACTAACAAACAATGATGCCCTAACTCACACACACACACCCTCAACTCTAGCTCCGGTCGGGTCGCGCTGCTACGCACCTGATCCTGAAGAACGTCCCGATGAAACATTTGACAGGGTCGTCGATAATCCAGGCCGAGCAGGGAGCGGCATGGCCACGTCAACTAGCCCAGTTAGGCCCGTTGGTAGTGACGCAGCCGGCTCGACCTGCTCGAAGTTTCCAGGGCCGGAGGCGAGAGGAGCAACAGGTCCTTCCGCACCAGCCGATGGTAACAACGCAACTGAGCCGCGCAGGTCCAATCGGACTCACAGGAGCCCCGCCTATCGACGTGATTACGTAACATAGGCGCGGCTCCTGATTGATCAGACTGGACCAAGGAGGGAGGGGTGTTCTGGATTGGTTAATATTTGAAATACTTACTGTTCATTGGTCTACATTCCGGCGGGAGATCCTCGCGCCGTCATTGGTTGGCTTAGGCGCGGGAGCCCTTTAAAAGAAGGGCTGCCGCGCCGCCGAGTCAGTCGGTGTCCTGAGAATAAACAAAAAGACTGAATCACTATACGTGTGTGCCTCTTCATTGCCGCTCCAAAACAGTTTGCACTGCTGCAGCTTCTATCTTGACTGATTTTTTTTTTTTTTTACATTCCCATTGCTTCTCCTGACCCCTAGCATCTCAGCCAAAGGTCTCAAGTAGCCCCCAGACCCCCGACCCCCCAAAATGTGCATATGCTATATCTCCTTGAGGAAGGTTTTTTTTTTCCTAAGATTTCTTTCATGGTCAGGAATCCTCCTTGTCCCTTAGCCGCTTTCCCCATTTCTTTTCCAATTTTCTCTGGGAAGCTCCTATTAGCTGCAGTTTGGAAGAGGCAATCAAGCTATTTTTGAAGAAGGGAACTAATTTAATGCATGGTTGGTTTTAGTTCAAACGAAGAAATAAGGACAATCTGGAATCCTAAGGGAAGAGAGTAATGGGGTAATTTGCACAGACCAACGAGGGAGGGAGAAAGCAGAAGTGGGCACACATCTTTATCAATCTTTTTGTGGTCTCCCTTCGCAGCTGTTTAGGTCTCCTGTTATTTTCAAGGGGCCACTAATAAGCTGGAGATATTTAAAGGAGCAAGGATTAGAAGCCCACTTTAAAACTGATTCACCTGGTCTAAGGTGAGAAGGGCTGTATCCACAGCATGGCTACTTTTAAAGATTAGAGAAATAGAATATTAGTAAAGGAAAAGGAAGAAAAGAACAGGGAGAGAGAGAGAGAAACAGAAATGACAGAGAACAGGAGGGAATAACAAAAACAAACAAACAAAAAAATGATCAGAGATCTAAATTTATTCTGAATCCGTCTTTCTTATTTAATCTTCTGTGAGTATAAGTCTGTAGAGATTCTCAGTCATCCAGGTTAAGGTTGTCCCAAAGGTTCTTTTCAGGAGGCAATTGGATTTTCTTGTTTTTTCTTTTGAAGCCAGATTAGCTTAATGACCACATGATTCATTTAACAACTGCAGTGATTCACTCAACAACTGTGGCAGAAAGTCATAAAATGAGGCACAATTGCCTTGCTTAGCAACAAACATTTTGGATTCAATTGTCATAAGTCAAGGTCTGTCTGTTCAATACACATATCTGGAAATCTGCTGGGGAAAGTAGCAGAAGTTGCTCAAGCCAAAATCCTTCCAAGCTTGTCACTTGATATCATTTTCAAATGGAGATGTCAAAAACTTAAATTGGGGCTCTTCTGCAGGGAAGAATGCATCTTATAACTTAGGAAGGAAAATACTGCTACAGTTCTGGAAATAAATGAATTCTGATCTGAAAAATCCTGCTTAAACTTTCCTTCTACTTTCAAGTAAGTATGATCTTGTCTTAAAGCATGAGGTTCTTAAAATTTGGCCATCACAACTTCCTTTAGTGTAGTGCTAATGTCCTAAAATCCACACACCCAAATGAATACAAATGAACAATGGAAACAATAGCATGAAATTTTGGGAAAGGGGATGCAGAACCTTGACTCTGTCTGTGTCTCCCCAAGGGACCTCCCCACCTCATAGTTTGGGAAATATTGTCTTCACATCCCGGACATAAACTATTTCAACTCCTACCCTCAAAATGACGCTATAGAGCACTGCGCACCAGAACAACTAGACACAAGAACAGTTTTTCTCCAAAAGCCATCACTCTGCTAAACAAATAATTCCCTCAACACTGTTCAACTATTTACAAAATCTGCACTACTATTACTGTTAATCTTCTCATCATTCCTTTATCACCCATCCCCTCCCACTTGTGACTGTATGACTGTAACTTTGTCGCTTGTATCCTTACGATTTATATTGACTGTTTCCTAATATGATTTGATTGCTTATTGTACCCTACGACTATTATTAATTGTTGTACCTTATGATTTTTGACTCTTGATGAATGTATCTTTTCTTTTATGCATACTGAGAATATTGGCACCAAGACAAATTCCTTCTGTGTCCAATCACACTTGGCCAATAAAAGAATTAGAATTCTCTAATTCTCTAAGGTAAAAATATTTATCTATCGTATTTATAACCTACTTTTTCTTACAGAAGATGTGGATCTGCCATAAAATAGTTATTTATATTTTAGTTCCCTTCCATATAAATCAGAGGAAAATCCTCTGGATGATTATGAGTTTTTCATAATCCATTCCCTGCAAAGATCTCAGCGAATAAACATAAATAATGCACTGAGATTTTCCTGGCAGTCCCAGTTTTGCTGCCACTAGTGGGAATAATATATAGTACATCCAAAATGGAAAACTATTATAAGCAATAAAGATAAGCAAGGCCCAAATATACAGCTCAGCCTTGAACTCATATACACCAATGACTATAAGTTCAATGAATTCTGCAGCAATCATATGGACGCTCTAGTAGTAGCTGAAATGCAATTCTGTCTGGCCTCACAGCTACAACATCAGTCTGCAGAAGTTTGTATCTCATCGTTCAAACAAGATTCAGTTGTTTTTGTCTTAGGGTTATTATCTGCAAAGTACTTGGGTTTACATTAACTCTTTCCAGGAAAAAACAGTGCAGAGTCTGCATGAAAAGTGTTCTACCAAAGAAACAATTTAATTTTACGTTTCCAGTTACTTCTAATGCTCTCTCTCTCTCTCTCTCTCCCCCACCCACTCCGTCTTTTCTAAAATGATCCCAGATAATCACAGATCAAATAGGAGATGTTTAATGCATGAACTTTATTGCAACAGCTTTAGCTTACTACTAAACAGTTTTAAGTTGCCCTACTGTAGAGAAATAAAGTAGAAGTAACTATTTTAGTAAGATTAAAAAAACCATAAACTCAAAATATACACAGCTTTACTGAAAAGCTACTTATATTGGAAAAAGGAATAAAATAACCAGCAGCAGTAAAACCCAGAGACAGCCTTTAAAATGGAAATTAGAAAATCAAGGTTAAAGGTGTTCAGTGATGGTTAAACATCTTTAGAGGAGACTTTCCAATTTATCAGCACTGGCTCAGAAAATTGTCCATCATGTCTTCCTGATATAAGTACAGAACTGTAAGGGATTATCTTAGTTATGAGTTTATTTAGTTTGTCTGGGGAATAATATAACTCAGGAGAAAGTAAAAATATGTCTGTTTGAACAACTATAACGTGAAGGCTTTGGTTTCTTAAGAAATGATCAGACAAAGAGCACACAAAAAGACTTCTTAAGAGTTTCCTCCTTTGTTTGGAGTGTACCAACAAAGATAGGTATAGCTTAGTTTTATTGTAAATACGCATGGCAAATTTTTCCCCTTCCTTCCATATCTTCCTTCTTCAGCTGCAAAAATATATAGGAATGCAGCAGTGAATTATTGCTACCTGAGGAAGAATGTTTAAGTTAATCCTTCTCTGCTGAAAATGTGTTTAGCTTATGCTTGTGGCTATCTTTCTACGTAGTAATGTCTACAACTTCCTTCCCCGTTTAGAGGGAAATGACAATGCTAATTATACATGGTTGACAATTTCTTGGGCTAGCAGGACATTGTTTTCCTTAATGTTCCTTTATGGCATGACCCCATACCAGAAGACTTCTCCATCTCTAGGAAGCCCTGATCTCCATTTCTTCATGGTCTTTGGAATGCTTCAGCAGAAAGGATTTTTTCTGGAACATGAAAATCTCCAGCAGCCCCAAAATGAATAGTCCAACATATGTTAGTCTCCTCCTCCTCCTCTCTCCTCCTCCTCCTCCTCCTCTCTCCTCCTCCTCGCCATCTTAGCTTATGTTAGCTTCTTTCTTGTGAGCACTGCTGTGGATGTATAGATACTCTTGTCTCTTTCTCAGCTAGTTTATTAGAGTATCAGTTACTCTATTTTAATTCCTTAGCTAATCCTACCAACCTGCCTCCAGAGCACTCCATTCAAACCATTGAAATTCAATCCTAATCCAAGTTTAAGAATACTTGACTGGGTCACAGGTAACTTATTTAGGCTAGATCTACAGTATGGAGCCCCTCCCCCTTTTTTGTAAATGATAAATTTCTTCTAACATATTAGCAGCTCCCTAAGCATATAAAAGTAATGAAGGCAATGCAGAATTGAAATTGGAGCTTGATGAGTACCTCCACATTTGCAAGTAAAGAGGCAATGTTATAAAGGCAAGGTTTTAGGTCATGCACTATGCTAAAAATACTGTCAACCTAGTTGGACTTCTGATTTTATACAATTGGATTCTTTCTATGATTTGTCTTTGAAATTCTCTCTCTCTCTCTTTCTCTTTCTTTCTCTCTCTCTCTCCCTCCCTCCCTAGTGGGCTTTAAATTCTGTGTGACCTTTAGATTCATAAATTTTATTTAAATGTGTCCAAGTGAAAACAGTATGGACACCTTGGTTTTAAAAAAACCTTTAAAAAAACAGTGCATTTCAGATCTCAGCACAAAAGCCATTAATGTATTTTTGAATGGAACTAGCACCAGAAAGGATGCACTAAAGCACACAGGGTAATGTCCTGAGTGAAGCCATTGCCATAAAGACATAATATTTCATTCACCTATTTTCACCTATCATCTACTGCAAAACCTACACTATGCTGACTGGAACTGGTGGGAATTGAAATCTAAAATGTATGCAGAGTGGCAGGTTGCAGTGGATGCAATGAGTGGGTTTGCACAACAGACTAAAATTTAAATCCACTATAATGAAACATGGCTTCTGTGTGTATCTAACATGAAGTGTCTATATTAAAACATATTACAGTTCAACATGACTGCCTGCTTTACACCACATGCTCCCAAGTGACGTAATGCATTTTAGTTTAATCTAGAATGTTCTGCCAACCTCGGCACTTAATACTTTTATTTTATTATTTTATGTTATCAAATTTGGACACCACTCACCTCACTATCGCAATAACTCTCGACCATATACAGATACAAGCCATAAAAACTATAGAGACAGAATTAAAAACAGAGTGAAATACAAAATAAGAAAAACAAAAAAAAAGTAATACAGTTATGAAATTAAGCCATTTATTTATTTAGTACATTTATATCACCACCCACTTCACTAAAGGTGACCCAATCAATTAAAAGCAACTGAACCCAACTAAATTAGTGGGTGAAAGCACACACACCAATTGTGTTACTCATGTTTAGCATGTTGTTTCAATTTAAGCTCTTGCTTCCTTCACTGACTTGGCTGAAGATATTGTATGTTCCTATCCAGCACAGGGGCAAATTCCTGGAAAAAACACGGGTGAAAAAGAGGGTGCATTTCTGTGTTGTGGCTCCCGTTATGTCTTAGTTGTGCCAGCTCTGGATGGAGTGAACAACACCGCACCTGTTGATTTGGATTCATTCTCTCAATCTGTGGCTCTTTCAGAAGTTTCTCCTGGACTTCAGCACCAAGAGAAGAACCCTCTATGCCCGTTGTTCTGACAAAGAGACACAACTCTCTACCTGCTGTTTTCATGTGGTCCTATTTGTTCTAACAAGTTTTGATTTCGGAGTTATCCGGTAATTTCCAGCCTCTCGCTAACAAGCAACAAAAAGCCACTTGAGGTAAAGGGGGGCTTTCCAAGTTCTCCTTATCCTTACTAAGTGACATGAAAAAGAGAAGAACTTTTGAGCAGCTGAATTGTCTGCATTACTTCACTTGGCAGGACAGCACAAACTAATATTTGGATTATTATGCTGTATGTTGGTGTGCAGAAAAAAAAATCTATGTCATGGGATAGCATCCCATCCCCCTACCCCTTTTTGGCTTATAAAGAACACCAAGAAATTATTGTTTAAATAAAGAGTCTAAGATACCCCAATTTCAGATGCAGATAATCTTATGCTACTTCAGGAAACTTAGGGCTGGTGGTACAGGGTAGTCCTCGACTTACAACAATTCATTTAATACTGTTCAAAGTTACAATGGCACTGAAAAAAAGTGAGCAGCCCATGGTCATGCGATCAAAATGTAGATGCTTGGCAAGTGACTCATATTTATGACGTTTGCAGTGACGTTTGCGGGGTCACAATCATAAAAAGATTCTTGGTTCATGATGGCAAAGGGCAAACCCTGTACAGATAGTCCTCAACTTAGAACAGTTCATTCAGTGATCGTTCAAAGTTGCAACAGCACTGAAAAACGTGACATAGGACCATTTTTCACAATTGCAAGCTTTGTAGCATCCCCATGATCATGCGATCAACATTCAGAGGCTTGGCAATGGGTTCATACTTATGACCATTGCTGTGTCTTGAGGTCATGTGATCCCCTTTTGCAATCTTTTGACAAGCAAAGTCAATGGGGGAGCCAGATTCACTTAACAACACTGCTACTAACTTATCAATGGCAGTGATTCACTTAACAACTGTGGCAAGAAAAGTTGTACAGTGGGGCAAAACTCACTTACCAAATGTCTCAGAATATATTCATGAACTGGAATAGAGTTTAGTAACAAGGTCAGCCAATGAGAGCTGAATCGAGGGCTGAAACTTAAAGAGAGAATCTGGGTGTGGTTTATCTCTGTCCTGTGCTCAGCTCTAAAGTGAAAGAGAAACTAACTTGCTTACTTGTTTGCTGAACTGAAGTGAAACTGATGTCTGTTTCTGAGCTCCTGAGTTGCTGTTCTGCTCTGAACCCGTAACATATCTGCTTCTGTTTGGGTTTGCTCCATGTTGGAGAAATCTACAACTGGTATTGTAAAATTTACTTTATATGTTTATAAAGAAGTTAAATGAAGCCTCAGCCATCTGTGTTTACTTTTCAGGTGCTGAATTTACGCTGCAATACTCTGAACACTTAGCAACCTAAATTTTGGGCTCAATTATGGTAGTAAGTTGAGGACTAACTGTACTGGTAATGTGAAGTCAACATCTAATCATTCTTGATTTAAACTTTTTAAGGTCAGACTCTTAAGCCTCCAAAGTCCTAGGTGTGATTTTGTTCAGCTCATAAAGAATGGTCTTTGGAAAATTTCCAGAAAAATTTCCTGTAACGGGTTCTAAATGCAAACACACCTATGCCCTGTTGTGCTTTTTATTTCTTTCTCTATCTAGCCAATCTCATTTATAAGTCTTGATTAATTTTCTGGTCCTCCCTTCTGATCTTTGATTGCTTCGAGACTGTAATTTTTTTTTTTTGCTCACCTCCTGGCCCTTTCTTCTAGTTCGTTCTCTGATCTGATCTTAACAACTGAGCAGACGAGACTTTTGGATTTTGAGTGTTTGTGACACTCTGGTATATGGTTCATATTCCACTCTTAATAGTGTCAAAGTGTAGCTGCTGAGACCTGCAGCTCAAAAGGGATATCTGAAACTTGACACTTTTCACAGTTTAAATCCTGGATGGATCTCAGTACTAGAGAAGTGGAAACTTGTTATTTGTTTGTTTATTTACTAGATTCATATGCAGCCAAATCAAAATAGGTTTACAGTGACTTATCCTTTTTTTTGCTAAAAAATGGTACCTTTAAAAATATGGGTGAAAAATGTTGAAATTTTTCATACTGAATCCCTCATTATCGGCAAAAATGAGCAACCGACCTTCCTGTCAACCGTAAAGTTGCAGAGAAGCTACTGGAGATTGATTGATTATTGACTTGATGGTAATCAAGTCATTGTTAAATCCTAGTAATCACATACATTGATTTTCTCCATGATGATTTCCCCTTAACCTGGCCTACCAGGTCTTCAACAGTATAGTCATTTCTGCTGTACATCAACCTTCTTATTGGTTATCCTCTTTCTTTCCTTCCTTTAGAGCCTTCTGCATTTTATTATATTATATTAAATAAATAATATAATAAATAAATAGTTTATTATTTGGTGCTCTCATACATCCTCTGACCATGGCAAAAAGACAATAAGGGACTTCTTTGGAAGGAAAAGAGATATCTAATGATCAAAAATTGGCCAAAAAGGTCATTTGTTTCTCATATTAGATCCCAGGATCATCTGATGAAGACAAATGGTGGATGTCTCTACCTCAACATTTAGTAATGGTCACCAAGCTAGAAAGCTTTAGAAGGAAATCAGACTGATTCCAGATGACTATGCCTAACAATGTCTGCAAATCATAATGACTATATTACATTCAAGATCAAAGGCAGAAGGTACTTCAATATTAATTGCCAAGATCATGAATGGGACATTGGTTATGATATCATGTCCTGCTTGGGACTTCTCTTTGGCATCAAATTAGGCCAGATGGCCTTTTCGGTTTGATCCAGTTGGCCTCCTCTGTACATCCCTGCCTGCAAATAGGTCCTATTCTTCAAATATGTCTCCACTTCTGGCTTTCAGTTGAAATGAAGGCTCCAACAAGAGGAACCGTCTCACATCAAACACTACATTTTCAGGGCAGTTCTATTGCAAGGATTCCACTCAGTAAAGCACAAAATGGATGTACAATCTCTTTCATTTTTTTTCCTTTTTTGAAAGAGAAATTAATTTTGCCTTTGCGTAAGTACCTGTCACTGTAAATTAATGTCTGTAATAGTGAAAATGACGAAGAAGCTGGGTCATTAGGCAAATTTTAATTAGAGGCTCAGATGTCCTTTGCTAATAAGATGCTACTTATATTTCATTTCCCCCTCACATGCTAATACTTTTGGCTGGATGGCAGCCATGTTGCCTGTCCTCGGGTCTATGAAGAATGCAGGAATGATGTAAAATTACTTTAGATTTCTTTTCACTAAATCCACTTTCCCTGCTGACAGAATGGCTGGGAAATATTTAGACCAGTCAGAAAACCACTGAGATAGTCCCTCAGTATTACAAGCAGTGGGACTTTCTCTTTATTAAAATAAAGTTTAATAAAAGTTTAATAAAATGGCATGTCTTTATTTGACAACTTTAAAATGTGTGGACTTCAATTCCCAGAATGCCCAGCCAATTTGCTGGCTGTAGCATTCTGGAAATAGAAGTCCACACATGGTAAAGTTGCTAAGCTTGAGAAACACTGTTCTACATCTAAAAAGACATCAGTCTTATTGAAGCACTACAATATTTCAGTTCTATAATATCAAATCACTCCAATGATAGAAGCACACTTTAGATTGGCATATTCAACCATAGCACATGGGCAGTGAAAATAATTTATATACCATGCCTCCAAATCTAATAAATCTTTAGAACTCTCTGAACTGAACCAAAAGTGACACAACAAATATGAACTTAATGTACGCATTCCAGTTCCCTCTTACACAGCTAAGAGCTTGCTTTTCCTCCAAAGTGCCAGCTGCCATGGTTTCTTAGAGCTTCCCAAATCACATAGATCTTGCTTTCTAGTACTTTGGTTTTACTCTTCTGCAGGTGTTAATCCAACTTTAATCAATGTTTTGCAAGCAGGGACAATGAATTGACTTATTCATTAATCAGGTGGCATCCCTAATCACTGTTATTATTTTTATTAAGACAGCACATCCCATGGCAATAGTGCTTGACTGCATGAGCAAAAGAGGCATGTCTCTGCCTTCAAGACAGACAAGGGCAAGGATGAGAAGAACACTTAGGAAGAAGGTAAGGGAAGTGTAAGGTAGCAAGGGACTGAGTGAGAAAAGGGAGCCCAGTTTAGCCCAATTCATACATTACCTTAAAAGAGTGTGAACAACCTCACACTCCTTTAGCTGAATGGCTAATTTCAGTTTGGACTGTGACTGCTGAAGTTCATTCTATCCAATGGAAAAGAAATATGCAGAAATACATTATCCAAATACACTAATTGAAATACCCACATTCATGGAGCTCAACAACAGGTCTCCCTATCTGCTTTCAATTTGATGAACAAAATACCAACAAATCAGAGGAACAGTGGGTTATTATACTCCAGACTCATAGCAGAGACTTAATGCAGTAACTAGGAACTATAGCACTCTCATATATATGATCAAAAACATGGAACTGGTACAGTGGTGGGATTCAATTTTTTTTTACTACCGGTTCTGTGGATAGTGACTTGGTGGCAGGGGAAGGATACTGTAAAATCTCCAGTCAGAGGTGGTATTTGCTGGTTCTCCAAACCACTCCAAATTTCTGCTACCAGTTCTCCAGAACTGATCAGAACCTGCTGAATACCACTCTGATCAGGTATGTAGACAACACCTTCATCATAATAAAAAAGGAACTTCTAAACAAGAACATGAAACAAACAACATCTTTACAGAAATAAAAAAAGAAAGGAACAAGAAAACAACAAGCTATATTGGTCTTTAATTCATTCAGTTGTTGTCATAGTATTTAGTCTCTTCTCAGCACATCACTTTTGTAAATCCGGTAAAAAGTCATTATGCAGGTTGTTCACTTGGTTTATCATTTGTATTTCCACTTCGGTTTTCAAAAAGTTAACTAGAACCTTTTGTATGTCCTACAGCAAAGACTTAACCGAATCATTCTCTTGGATTGTCATTGTATTTGTCCTATAAGCCACACCTTTACAAAATATTATCCAGTATTTCTGGTTCTAATATTTCTGCATCAGTCAAATTAGTGAGGAACAGTCATCCAGGGTATATGTGGATAATCTCCTTTGAACTGGTCTACTCACAGGTTCTTCAGTTTTTACTGTGATTGTCATCTCTGCTCTTTCAGAAGAGTTAGCTTATCATACATCCCTCTGAAATTGATTTGGACATACAGTATTTCTAAAGCAACTTCTCTTTTATCAAACTTAATGAGACTTAGTAGAAAACAATGCTGGTGTTAAAAAAAATATCCAGTTCCAGTTCCAAACAGGGAGAAAGGCACTGGAGACAAAATGGAGGCGGGAGGCTGATTGGAAAGAGAGTCCATTTATTGATGAACAGAACCACCAGAGTTTGTGGTTCTGATGCAGCTGCCAAAACAGAGTTGAGAGTGAGTGCCTTTTATACCCTTTTTTGGGCTTTGTATTTGAGCTTCCTGTTCCTGTGCAAGAATATGAATTCTATTGGTTGTTGTAGGGGTTATGTACGGGTCATAGCTGGCTCTATAGGCAAAAGGGGAAATGGAACTCTTAGGTTTTTGTCTGAGCTCCCAGGTTTGGTTGAAGTTTGCTGGGGTGGTGCAACTGAAAGGGTGTTGGGCAATTCCTATTGTGGCTGAGGGCTAATCCTACCTCTGTTCAGACCTTGCTGCAAGGAGTTTCAAAATATCCTGTCTTGAATAGATTTCTGGTTGCAATATTTGCTTTACCTATGAATAGAGCTATCTAGATACTTGCCTTCCTCTTTCAATAAGCTCTTTATCTCTTAAGTGCTGACATCTGCTGTGGGCTATTAAGAAAAGTGCCGGCTGCTTTCTGCCTCTAAAAACATGTTTCTCCATTTCTCCCTTTGGGGAAATATAATATTCTGCCTTTTTTAATATTCCTCAAAATATTTCATTCTTCTAGGAGGGAGGGGGCTTCCCTAACTGGAAAATTCTGTGCCTGCACTAGAGAATGCCAAGAGAATGTGCTCTGCAAAGTTTTATTGTCAAGCACACTTGTAATTAAAGCAAAACTTTCTCATCATCTCTTTCCAAAAGAAGTTCTTCCTTCCAGCAATAACACATGAAACTGACATCTGAGTCTGCAAACTGCCTCATCCACTTGAAAAGATGTAGCTTCCAAAAAAAAAAAAAAATCCAGGCCTTTTGTATGCTAATTTGCCTCCAGTCAGATGTTCTAATTTCCATGCTTAATTCCTTTTTCAAATTGTTGGCCCTACACTTTATTACCCAGAGGTCAGAATAGCTGTTTCTTTAGCTGTGAAAGGCCTCATTGTTAATTTCTCCTTTTTTCAAATCAACTCTCTAACGAATGCTATGGGCAATCCTATCCAGGAAACATAAATGAAGACACATATTGAATGCACTGCAGCCTGGATGGGAGGAAGAAGCAATCAAGAAAGCGACTGCAAATCCCATAGTGAAGACATCCCCACTCTTGTTTAAGCAGATGTTATGGTCATCTTAGGTGGAGAAGTTCAACTGACTCCACTTATTTCCAGAAATCCTTGGCTGATGTAGCATTTCTTACAAAATCATGCATTTTCTCCTTTGTTTCAGATAAAGAAACACGGTCTTCAGGGGCTAAGTACTATCTGCCAGCCTTATGACTACCATCCAGACAAGAAGAAATATTAGCTCTTATTGTAACATTTCATTAAGAAAATCTTGAAAGTATATTTCCTCAATACACCTCAGAGGAAGAATGTCAGTTAAATTGCCCTGAGGTATTTAACAAGGGATTCTCCTTCATCATAGATGACTCTTTTTCCCAAATCCTTTCAAAAATTGAAGTTTTCATTCTGACAAAAAGAGATATTGTTATATACATAGAATATAAAACATATTAATTCAAAAGACCAGGGTAATGTAATGGCATGTGCAAATGACCTTGGGACATAGGAAGAAGAACTACAGACTAGAAAACAATTAGATAAGAGGCAGTTAAGCCAGCAGAAGGAATGGAGACTAGCTAGAAAACTAGTTAGCTAGAATATAGCTAGAAAACACTATCCGGTACATTCTAGAACAAGCTTCCTCCATCAGTAGCAATGCTATGGGCTTTCTTGGGAGCAACAAGAAGAGTAATTACGTTGATTTCTTATATATCCCAAACATGGCATAACATACACCCAAGACATCTTTTTAATTTCTGGTTAAATCTAGAAACAATTGTGAGAAATCTAGAGGCCCAGGATAGATATCCATTAACAGTTGATCTCCCTCAGGGTAACTCCAACTCTGAATATAAACAGCACAGCATGAGGCTAAACCAACAGTCTCATGAATTAAGCAAAGCTTCACTCTCTAAAGCCCTCCAGAGATATTTGGATTCCACCTCCCAGAATTCCCTAACCCCTGGTTTTGCTGGCTAGGAATTCTGGGACTTGCCATCTCTAGATGGCTGAAGGATGCTGGATTAAGTGAGCCACCTCAGTAAAGTTCATTTGGTGTTAAGTAAAATATAGAAATATATAATAAGAAACTGAAGGCAAGAACAATCCTTCCAGAGTTGTCATCTTAACACGTTTTCTTCTGTTGTCTTTTGCCATGTTGAGTTTCTAGATAGATGCTATTTACAGTCCCTGTGATATTCCAAGCCTATATAAGTAGGAAACCAATAATAGCATTTGTGCCTTATGGAAGGGTTGAGGGGGGAAGGAACACACAGCATGTGCCCAGGGAAAGTTAGGAAAAACGGTTTCATTAGCCGTTGGTCACCATGGTTTCCATGTTTATGTCACTACATTTCTCAAGATATACTGTATATAAAAATGCTGTTTGAATTTGAGAATCTGAGATATCTTTCTCCCCTTCCACCCCCCCCCCCCCCCAGCTACGGATAAAATAAATTCTATCCTAATACAAAGATATTTCAAAGCACTGGAAGTACTGTGGCCTTTTTCATGATCAGAAGGACATTTCTGAATACATCAGTGAAGCTGCCAGACCTTGATATCTGAGAGAGGGAGGACTTGGACCAATCCACTGTTATCTATTTCTCAATTTCCCCCAAATGGGCAAACCGAAGCCCATATTTGTATACATCTTCCCTTGCAAATGTGTTCTTTTCGTAACAGATGCCTTTTCCAGTCAATGATTCCAAAACTAAATTGTGTTTCTGTGCATTTTCCCCTAATGTGCAGGCATATTTGGTGAAGTTTGTTTCTTCATTCATTAATTTATTGAATTACAAACATGAGGAAGAAATGAATCAGGCAAACCCATTCCAGTTCTTGTACAAATTCAGGAGGAGGAGGAGGAGGAAGAAATTTGTTTAACAACCATAGTTAAAAGATTGTAAAATCAGGTGCAACTCACTTAACAAGCCCTTTTCTTAAGCAATGGAAATTGTGTTATCTGTTGTGGTCGTAAGTTGAGGATTGTGTGTATATGATTTAGACTCCAGTACAGTTCATTGTAGATTTGATGGGTGTGGGGGGCAGGCAGGATCCTCTCCAAATTGAAACACACATTACTTTGCGTACTTCAAAATAAGGCAAACTTGTTTTTCAATGTTTAGAAATTCTTCTTCTCATGTTACCAAAGGGGACCTTGGACCTCTGGGCCGGAATCCTACTTCAGTGATTTTTTTTTTTTTAAACGTTGCAGGCTGATTTTCACACGAGAAATAAGAGGCAGCTCCCTTATTATTAACATCTCCTTGCCTACTATTTCTTTTTTAGCTTTGCCTTTTACAGCTCTTTATAATAAAAAAAAAATCAGTATTGTTTTACTATTGATTACATTAACTGTATTTTTAGCCTTATCGTATGCCATCCAGAGTCACTTGTTTGGCAGGTGGGCAGCTACATAAATTTGACAACTAACTAAATAGTTTTGACTATTTAGTTTTGACTATTGCAACATGCTCTACATGGGGGTGCCCTTGAAGAGCATCCAGAAGCTCCAGTTGGTGCAAAATTCAGCAGCCCGCTGAATTTTTTTTATGTATATGTATCATCTCTCTTATGGGAGCTGCATTGGTTGCTGAGTTGCTTCCAGGTGCAATTCAAGGTGCTAGTTGTCATCTTTAAAGCCCTTCATGGCTTGGGACCCAGTTATTTGAGGGACCATCTCTTGCTAGTCACATCTACCTAGCCACCAGAGCAGGGAGGCAAGGAATATTGCGGGTCCCATCCCCTAGGGAGATACACCTGGTGAGACCCACAAGAAGGGCCTTCTCTGTGATGGCTCCCTCTCTCTGGAACATCATTCCCTCAGAGAATAGAATGGCCCCCACTCTAACACTCTTCTGGAAGGTGCTGAAAACCTGGTTCTGCCAGCAGGCCTGGGGAACCCAGAGCGGGATGGAGCCCATCAAATGGCTCATGTGATGTGTTGTCACCGGGGTGAGGGAAGGGGGTTATTTTATTAAATTATTTTATTATATGATTCTCTCTTTTATTAGTTTTATTGTTTATTTATATGAGGTTATTCTTGTAAGCCGCCTTGAGTTGCCATATGCCAGTAGATGGCAATATAAATTTTCATAAATAAATAAATCAATAAATCAATAGACAAACAAACAAATAAATCTGATCCCATCCTGGCCTGGGAAACTGAATGTTGCACTCACCTCTTGATAAGAGAGGTGACTCCAAGCACGGAGGAGATTCTGGAGAGAACATTGTTTTCCTGAGAAAGTCATCAGCATGGCTGAAAATGTGAAATGAAATTCAGTACATGGAATCGTTTGGAAGCTGATGCATTCCAAGTCACAACTGCCTGGTAAGCATAGATACAGAGCCTTTTTTTTTTTTTATAATGCTAATAGTTGATAAGACCTCCACAAGGAGACCTCTTGCCAAGTAATTTCTTTCTGGTGAATAATTTTTCTCTCTGTATCAATTTTCTCAACTTGTTGCTTCCACATGTTGCTTTCTTCGCTTTCTTATTTGGGGTGCTTTTTGTTTGTTTTTTGCTCTGGAAAGATGTTAGTAATAGAATTTCCAATTTGCTTGCTGCTGTACCAAAAAAAAAAAAAAAAGGCCACGTTTCCATCTCAATGCACAGTTCCCAGGAGGGGCTATTGAAATTGATTATATACACACACTGTATACTTTTGTTTTTTTCAGGGCACACCAATTCAGAACCTTCTTTGCCTCCCCTTTGAAATGAAAGAAGAAGAAGAAGAAGAAGAAGAAGAAGAAGAAGAAGAAGAAGAAGAAGAAGAAGAAGAAGAAGAAGAAGAAGAAGAAGAAGAAGAAGAAGAAGAAGAAGAAGAAGAAACCACCTGAGTTTAATGATATTCAGAATTGCTATCAACTGGATGGAAATTTGCTCATAGTTAATTTAAAAAACAACAACCTGTAAGTGAAATTATTAAGAGACCCTTGCTGTTTCGAGCATGTGCAAAGTGCCTTTTTGTTGCTAGTGAATAATTAGAGATGATTGCCAAAGCAATGAAGGAATGAAGGGAAAATATTGCTCTGCTTTCCCTCAGTTCTCTTATTCCATTTTTGCAGGCTTTTGTCTCTGTACCTCTCAGTGTAGCAATTAGAGTGTGTGAGCAAGCAAAGAGATTTTCCCCCCAAGGAGAGAATTAAATTGAACTCTAAATTTACAGAACCTTCATGCTGTTGAAATGGTAATGAATTAAGCTCTCACTGGCAGTTATATTGCAGAAGAAATAAGTACCAGTTAAAAGTATTTTTGAAGAAGCATACCTCAAGCTGGAAAGTGCTTCCAATCTGCATGCATTTAATCCCTCCATTTACTCATTTCCTTATGTTATGCAGGTGCTAAAACCTCTGTCTATTTGCCTGCCTGAGAACAGAACTTCTGACCCATTTCGAACATTGCAAGAAAGAAATATGAGAAAATATGAATATTTTAGATGGCTAAATATGACTAAATATGGCTAAATATGACTAAAACATATGAAGAACAGTTGCAAGATTTGGGTATGGCTGATCTAGAGAAAAGAATGAATGGGGTGACATGATAGCAGCATTCCAATATTTGGGGGGCTGCTACAAAGAAGAGGGGGGCCAACCTATTTTCCAAAGCACCTGAAGGCAAGATGAGAAACAATGGATGGAAACTAATCAAGGAGAGAAGCAACATGAAACTAAGGAGAAACTTCTTAACAGAAAGGACAATTAACCAGTGGAACAGTTTGCCTTCAGAAGTTGTGGTTACTCCATCACTAGACGCTTTGAAGAAGAGACTGGACAGCCACTTGTCTGAAATGGTATAGGGTTTCCTACTTGAGCAGGGGGGTTGATTAGAAGACCTCCAAGGTTCCTTCCACTTCTATTCTGAATTTGAATTTGAAAATGATGTTTGAGTGCATGCAGTTTTATCTCCCCCTGCCCTGGAAGACTGGCCATTTTGACTGGGTGGATGATGGACTGTGCCATTTGGGGCCTCCATAAGACAGGGTTAAAAAAAGTCAAGATGTCAAGGCGCAACTTACCTCTTTTAATTTGTACTGCATATGCAATACATACATACACACACACACACACATATGTGTGTGTGTGTGTGTGTGTGTGTGTGTGTACAGATAGATTAGATAGATAGATAGATAGATAGATAGATAGATAGATAGATAGATAGATAAATAGATAGATAGATAGATAGATAGATAGATAGATAGATAATACAGTTTGTGGTTGCCATGTTAATTTTTCAATTTTCCTGTGGACACTCCTGTATGCCACACCTGCACAAGGAGACTTTCAGCTATTTGGTGGTTGGTTCTCCAGTGTCCAAAGGAATGGTTGCATACAACCAAAGTCAAAGTTTACATTCTTTTCCCCTTGTTACAATAAACTATAATTCAAGATTGATAAGGTTACCGCTATTCATATTCAAAGGTAAATGCATAATTCAAATTCTACAGCAGCAACACCCAACCTGGTACTATTTGGTCAGATGTATTGGGTTCTGCTCCTCCATTATCCCCAGGTAGCTGAAGTATACATCTGGAGGAAGGAGGCATGAATGACAAAATGGAGGAATATTTTTATCAGCACCATAGAAAAGTTATTGATCATTAAAAGTAAAATGATGTTTCCTCAGTACTGTCCAATTTTACCCTTCCTCTCCACTGGACATGAGACTCAAGGTGAAACTTGAAACAGGCCTTGAGAAAGCCTATACTTGGGTAAGCATCTCTGAAGATCTCACGAGTGTGGAATTACAGGTAGCTAAAGGTAATATCAGCTGTTTGTCACTTCAGAGACCTCAGTCTTGCCCTATTAATGATACAGAGCTCTGCATAGTCTTAATGATATGTTTATTATGACTCCAGAGGGTTTGAGGCTTTATAGTACCAAATCAGGCCTCACTGTTGAACTTTCATAAGTCCAAATAACACCTGAGGTGATAACTGCTTACACCTGTCTTTTCCTATTACTTCTCTTCAGGACTACTTAATATATTGTTTTGTTGCAGTGAGATTAGATGAAACTTATTAGTATGGACAAAAGAAAAGTAACCAGGGCCTCTCATATTTCCTTGGGTTTCATTATAACTTCAGAACAAACTTGGATAAAAAGCCAGTGAACTTTATCCAAGTTAATGTAAGAGATGCATTTCTAACCTGAATAGTAATTTTAATCACTTTTAATTTTTGAAATCTTTAAGAAATTATGGAGGATAGAAGTGTTATCTGGAGTAAGCAATGGAGGAGAAGGAGGAAAAAGGCATCTGGATGAGATTCGGAGAATGTGTTTTAATTCTGAAAATCAGAAGTGGAAAAATGGTTCTAAGAGAGATCCACTTGGCTAGTAGTTTACCTTTTTACCAGCCAGTTGTCCTCTGGTTATTGCTGGATTTCAATTTCAGCAAAATAACCATTGGTAATTGATGCTAGAAGGTGTAATTCAGTCACTTCTGGAGGTCCTCTGGTCAAGAAACAGATAATGGTTTATTTTTCATTGTTTCTTATTCAAAATCAGTTTTAATTGGTTTGACCAGGTGATCATTAGCCAGATTGATTGCTAACAGAGAAAAAAATGTTAGCAAAATGCAAGAATATTATGACTAGGAGCTGTGCAGGTTCTATAGCCCAATAGCCATGATAACTTGGTTTTCTTTGAATGTATCCAGCCTCCTTCTTGAAGGATTTCAGATGATGGTCATCCATGCAGTGGGATGTGAAGAAAGCTCTTAATTCTTTAATGGGCTACCATACATATCTAGTGCAGAGCTGTACCTTAAAAACAGAGGGACAGTTTTTCTTTTTCTGTCAAGGAATAATCTATTGGAGATCCCATGGTGGGTAGAGCTGCTAGAAGCCAGATGGTAGAAGTCAATAATTTTCTCTCTGAATCCCCTCCCTATCTTTCTTTTTGTCCCTCTGTTTCCTTTACCCTTTCACTGGCTTCCCCTGTTCTTTCTCCCTGAGCAGCAGGCTGCAGAAAAAGGACATTGAGTTTTTACAAGAGGTCTGAATTAATCATTTGCAGAGGGCTTATAAAATTATATCAAGGGTCACTCTGAGAGCTATTGCTGGCCTCCAATGGGCGGCTTATAATTGTTCTTAAATAAAAAGAGGAGAAGGGGAATTGGTTTACAATCTAAACTGCTTGACCTTGCCTGACCCCTGCAGAAAAACAATCTATAAGATTAAACCAGGGCTCAAATGAAGCCACATACCCCACCCCAATTTCTGTTATTTCAAGATTATATTGAGTTGCCAAGCCATAAATTTTGTACTGGTAAAAGCTTAGGCACATGCCTGCTTGTGTGTTCACTGCATCCTTTTGGAGCTGCGCTTGAGATGGGCTCTTCCCGCTGCTTTTATGCCCCCTTGGTACAAGCCAGGTTTGCATCCCATTCTGCAGAAAGCACTCTCTAAAGTGCCTCTCCAGTCCCAAGGCCAGCAAATGGAAAAATCAATGCTGCCGCCCATTGTCTCTGCAGTTGTCATTGATTTAAGGCCCTGCTAAAAGGCCTTGATCACCCACAATTACCAGAACGTGGCTTCCCACTTCAACAGGGCTGTTCTCTCTTCCTTGTCTGTTGCTCTCTAGAAAAGCTCCAGCTGGATAATTACATAAATAAAGAGCCATGATGGTGCAGTGGTTACAATGCAGTACTGCAGGCTCCATCTGCTGACTGCCAGCTGTCAACAGTTCAACTGTTCAATTCGCACCAGCTCACGGTTGACTCAGCCTTCCATCCTTTCAGGATCGGTAAAATGAGGACCCAGATTGTTAGAGGCAATATGCTGACTCTGTAAACAGCTTAGAGAGGGCTGTAAAGCACTGTGAAGTGGTATATACGTCTAAGTGCTATTGCTATTGTACAATCATCCTATTGAGGAGGGGAAGGTAGACTTTTTTCTCTGGATCTGCTTTTTTGGCTCATTGCTGTGGCTAGTGAATGGATAGAACTCTTTGGCTGCCTTTGGAAGCAGCAATCTCCAAAAAGATATCTTCTTTGGGTGACTCATGAAAGGCAAGGACACCAATTCCGACAAGGGAGGAATGATGGGAGATAACTCCTTGTGTGAGAATTCTTCCAGGGCTTCATATCAGCATATGGGACAGAAGGCAAGATATGGAAAAGGTAGAATGGAGAAGCAGAGAAAATTTGAAGGAGACCATTTGTAAGTTCACCCCAGAATGCTTTTCAGAATTATTCAGCACAGGAAAATAATATGGGTTAAATTTAAATTTCATTTTAAATAATTAACAATCAAATTTAGGTTTTTGTCTTGTTCCTGCCTGTATCTGGGTTCTGGTCCTACTTGTTAGAATCTGGTCCTTGGTGTATCAGTAAAAGGTTGAGCGCAGTTTCCAAAAATAATTTGGTCTTCTGCTCTCTTCATTTAGTATATCATGAGCAATGATGAAGGATAGGACATCTGAACATCATAACTGCATCTGGAAAGCCACTGCTTCCTATCAATGCTCTGGAAACATGCCACATTTGTCTTGTACCTGGCACTGTGGTGGATGTTCAGCTATGAGACATTAGAATAGTGAAACAAAACAAATTAAAGTCATCCATTTCCAGTAGCAGTAATGAAAAGTCACAGTAGCTGCCCAATCAAAAAGACAAGGGCAATTGGAGTTAGCAGTGGTTTGCATAAAAATTAATGTCAGTGCCTGCGTGGGGTTGAGTAGATATCCCAAGGAATAGAATTTCAGTTCCCATCTGCTCCAGATGGAAAGGCCTTGCTTCATATTCTTATCCCCTATGAAACATAAGATGGGTGGCTGTAAAATAGTAAGGCCTCTTTCTATAACCTTAGAGTGAAGTTGGGTTCCCCCAGAAGAAGAAAACCCTTCTGACTTGTCCAACAGCCATTCTTAATGCGGTTGGGACTACCTTTGCTTCTGTTCAGAGAACCAATCCTATGATTCCCAGTTAGCACAGTAAAAGTTTACTTTGACATGCTAGGTGTACCTTGACATACTAGGAACTAGGTATATTGTAGTCCACCAGATAAAGTCAGAGTGCCTAAAATCTGGGGAAGGAGGAGAGATAAATTGGAAAAAGAAGAGAAGGAGAAGGCAATGCAAATGATAGTCCTGATGAACCTCATCAGGACTGTCATTGTCATTTGATCTTTGTCTTTTCTTCTGTCCAGTACCAATTATATTCCTTCTGAATGTTTACCTAAGAAACTTTGCTAAAACAACTTTTTACTTCTTTTAGATCAGTGTTTCTCAAACTTTTCAAAACCATAGGACATTGAAGTAGTCTTTTTTTTTAACGAAGGATACATAAGAAGTTTCCTTCAAAATGGTTTCTACAGCTGCATCTGAAAGACATGATGCTTGGGTCATGTGGCTTGAAGGGAGAGGAGCAGGGGTGGGTTGCTGTGGGTTTGCAAAGGTTTGGGAGAGCCCCTAGCTAAGATTCTGTGCATTTTGGAGAAGCCCCAAATCACAGTCCTGGCTGGCCCCGCCCCCTGCCCCGCCCCTCCCAGGAGTCCCCACACGGCCCGTTTTGGATGCAGGTAAGTGCAAGGCATGCATGGTGGCTCGGGGAAGGTGAAAAACGGGCCTCCTGGAAGTTTGGGAAGGCTGGAAATGGGCCCGTTTCCGGCTTCCAGAGAGCCTCCGGAGCCTGGATAGGACAAAAATGCCCCCCCCTCCGGTGCAGGAGTTCAACTAGGCCACGCCCACCATGGCCACACCCACCCAGCAACCAGGCAGTGAACCCTTTGCTAAAATTTTTGAAGCCCACCCCTGAATTAAAATGTTTTCTGAACAGTTTTTATCCCAGAGCTATAATTGCATCTAACAATGAACTTAAGGATCACCATCAGTGAGCTGTTGGACTGTATTACTTGGTCTGTTGTGTGAATGCTTGTGTGTTTTTAGGAGGCGGGGAATTTTGGTGGGTGGGGGTGTATTGGGGATTGTCATGTGTGTGTGCGTGTTGGGTCTGGTCTCTGGATGTTATGTGAATTTCGTTGTATGTGTATACTGTGTATATACATATATATGTACAATGACAATAAAGTATTATTGTTATTGTTATTATTGATGAGAATAGGCAGCTAAGAGTTCTAATTCTTGCTATTCCTCTACCATGGGCCACCAGCTGAAGGAACATAAGGAACAGCAGCAAGATCAAGCAGAGTGGACCCTGGACAGTCTTTGTTGAAATAGCCAAATTGGAGGGCTATTCCAAATCTACACTTTAGAAATTGGATATGGAAATACTGCGGCTGTTTCTGCCCCCATTGTATTGGGAGAACTTCTCTTTGTTTAACAGTGGCTTCCATATGAAGTATGACTAAATGTGTAACACTAATTATTATTACAAATATTTATGGTACAGTTGCAAATTATTGATGAAACTCTGGTGTTCTGCATAGCGTATTTTCTGAGATACTGTTTTAGAGAATTAACTCCAAGGCCCCAGAGTTTGAATAGGAATAGAAACAAATGTAGATGGTATTAAAAACAAAAAAATAATTAATATCTGTTATGATATGTACAGAATAACTCTTGAGTAACAAGGATATACACATGGAAATGTTTATGAGAGTAGTTATGAATAATTATTCAGCCACACACAGATACATTAAATTGAGTTAAAGTTTACTTTAAGAAATAGCAAAGTCCAATAAACAGTCCAGGTCATATACATTTTACAGTCCAAAGAATATCCAGTTACAAAGTCTTCTTACCGGTTGCCTTTGTCATTTACAGTAAACAAAAATATGAAAGTATAAGCACAGCATAAATACAACAGAGAAACTTAGATAGCAACAGAATGTCAGAGAGACAGAATGTCAGAGAGAGCAAGCTATGATCTCTAGTTCCCTCTTATGGTAATTTGCAATATAATCAACCAATCGGAATATAGTATAAATCAATACAGTGATTTTGTCTTAAAGCTACAAACATACATGGTTGGTTTATATATTGCTAACCCAACTAATTGGTGGACAGATTCCTAACAATGTCATTGTATTTTTAAAATGTGTTGGTGTCACATGTATCTCATTCTTTGCCATTAAATGTTGATTTAATCCAAGGTCTGTCCATTGACCTTAATCACAACACCATAAAATAATTTGCTCAACTGCAGGATTCAGATATTAGATGCCATTAATCTCTGTTCCTTTTTCCATGCTAGAACACACTCATTCTCATCTTTCATTCATTGCAAGTATTTCTTTGTTATACCAGCCACATCATAATTTTGTGCCTTTTTCCCTATATTCTTTTCAAGACTGCCCCTAGTCAACAATACTCTAATGCAATGAAATTTGCAAACATAATGACGGAATGGAACAACTCATTGTGGGGCAATTTAACAATTCTATTTAATTATTTAAAATAAATAAAACATTATTTTAATTTTTGTCATTCACATTTCATTTTGTCCCTTCTTTTGCATCCTTTCTTTGATGATTCCATTCCACATTTCTTTGAGTATACATTTTGTCCTGCAGCGAGTTGTCCTATGGCGAGTTGGCTGTGGCTAGTTGCCCCATGGCTGATTGGTTGCATTAAGTTGGCTGTAGCAAGATGGCTGTGATGAGTTGGCCAAAGTGAGTTGGCCATGGTGAATTATCATAGATCCTATAAGGATGTGAAGTGTGATGACTTCACACTTAAATAGCACAGTACTCAATAACATGAAACAGTGAAGTGTTCAACCCTAAGGGCCAACATATAACACTCAAAATGTATCTAATGCTGGCAATATATGTCTTCCCTTTTTTAACATTCTTTTACATTTTTCTGATGCTGCAATGACAATTTTTTGAAACATTGAATCTGATTCTTTCTGGGACAGTTATATGACCAATCTTTACCAATTAGGATTCAGACAGTATAACTAAATCTGGCCAGAAAATGGTATAAACACTACTACTTTCCAGTTTCTACTGTCTATAATTACACAAACAAATTTGGTTATTGTTTTTTTTCCCCCTTTCCTGAAGTGCAACTCTTCATTGGCTATATGTCAGATGGCACAAAAATGTGTTTGGTTTTGTTGTGTTATTTGCTATTTCACCACAATTTTTTTTTAAAAGATCCTTTTTATATAAGTAGTGAATTGAATCTTTATTGTTTTTTGATATTACACTTTTTGGAATGTTCTGATTTGTGATTCAGTTCATTAAAAATGTTTACATAATACAGCTATTAAAGGCAACATCCAGGAACATATATTATATACATTAATGAAAACAATATACAAATGCAATATTATGTTTGCAAAAATATGGACGTTAATTGATGTGAGCACAAATATGGAGAGAGAGAAGGGAGGAAGAAAAAGGGAGGGAGGGTTCACACAATCATGAAATTAAGGGGGCAGAAGCCAGGAAGATGTGGTTTTCCGTCATGTTCTCTGCTTGAGGTAACCTTTCTGGGAAGCAAGATTTTTTTTTCCAGAAGACTTTCTGTTTTAAAGTAGATAGAATAAGATACATAGCATTCATGCTGTTTTCCATTAGAGTTTTATCATTGTTTATTTGATTATTGCATTTACATTTGCAAGAGGTGGCTGTTTTATCTTTGGTATACCACCCAAAGCTCTATAATGACTATTTAAAACAAGTTTCAATCTCAAAATGAGTTAGAAACGGGATGGTTTTAAGAAATTGAATGAAGGCAAGATCATTTATTTCTAAAACCATAGGGGATTTTAAATCCAGTCAAACTGACAACAAAAATTCAAGTTCCCACCTTCATTTCTACAAGTCTCCTTGCAAGCAGAGAGGAAGAAGAGATGGGAGAAAAATTGGGTGATTTCTCAGGGATTGTTGGAAATGTTAGGATGGTGTTTTCTGTTTCTTAATTTTAAGCATTTATTTATTATTTATATTAATTACATTTACAGTATATGCTGCCCATCTCACTATTCAAAGTTTTTCTTTCCTCTTATGAAGCTGAATTCTTCAAAATAGTTCTTCTCATTTTCTTCTAGCAACTTTCCCATTCTCTCGGAATTCTATTCCTAGATTTCAGATTTTGCATGCTGGAGAAATTCTTGACCTGAAATTTAAAAAATTTGGATTCATTCAACGTGCAAACCTGGCTTAAAAATACAATTACTATCTTCACACAATATATCCTTATTCTCTCAATTAAACTTAGTTACATTTGAACATAATATGGGACATATTATATGCTAAGACACTGGCTAGGTGTTCACAGTACATTTTATCTTTCTCTGAGATACTGGGTAAATCTAGCCAGAGAGAAAGCCAAATATAATATTGTCACCCATGAATGGCAACCCCTCTCTCCATCTTAACAGAATGTTTCTTCCAGTCTTCCATATGTCAAGGATCATTCTTTCAGACTGAAAATTGTCAGAACACACCAGATGTCTGTGTCTTAAATATAACAAGCAGCCACAAAGCATGGAAGACAGAGTGTGAACCTTTTTTTTCTTGCATAGTCTTCTGCCTGAGCAATTGAAATAATGGTGAGTGTTTCTTAGCAGCACACCTGTGCAGGAGAGGCCATCTTTCAGTGATCTACTCTACAATTAGTTGAGCGGTTTTCATGATGAAAACGGGTCTTCGTCTTTTCTGTGATTGAAGTTCCTCTCGAGAACTGCATGGCCCTCACCTGGTTGACATTTCCAAGAGTTTTGGAGATCCGGGTTTTCCCCAACTTTTGGGAGGATGATTGATGCCCCTTATCTTCTTTTGCTTTGTCCCCATCTGGATATATTTAGTATATTCATAGGCCGCCAATTTTTTAAAAATAAAATTTTATTTGGGTTTTCACAAAACAAAACAAAAATAAAACATCTTTTTTTAGCTAACAGCATGGTTCCAGGTTTTCACATCTCCATACAGATATAATCTCAGTTGCATATTCATCTTTCATATTCAATTTCATATTATCACTATTTTATATATTCTCTATTGATTTTTTCCCTCAGGCTTATTTTATAGCTTTCTCATTCATTTCTAAGTCTATTTCATTTCCTTTTCAAAATTTTCATATCTTCATAATAATTATACTTGTACTTTTATCTGTCCTGATAAAATGCATATTTCTTGGCATATTCTTATTTCATCATTTCTCAAAAAATTCCACCACATTTCAAACATTACAAAACAAGGTTTCCCCTATGGTTGCCAATTAGAGTGTGTCACCTTCATATCTTATAATTAGTTCCCTTTCAAATCCCATTAAACATTCAACTTTTAAATTGTCCCCTTAAAGTTATAACATTCAGCTCCTAATAACTATATTATAACATATATCCCTTTTCAGTCAGATTCCACATGGCACTTTCCCCTTAAATTACCTCTAATACACTTTAAATTTCAAAGAAAAAAAGTAAAGAAAATAATTATTCAAATTCATCCTAGAAACTGATATTGATCTCATTACAATCATTCTCATAATTTTTTTCAATTATATTTTATAAGTCATTAAATATAATTAATATACATATTTTCATACCCCTCTTTTTACCTTATAATCTTATAATTATGAATCCTCATAATTCATTTCAATTAAATTCCGTATATTAACTAATATATCTCATATTTTCCCTTCTTTCATCTTTATTCCGTTTATCTCTATATTTGATCTGATTGTTAGCAAACATTCCATTAATTAACAATACCAGTTTCATCTTCCATTTTAATAACATATATTTTCCTATTTTCTACATAGTTTATTATTTCTAATATATTTTATACTATCCCTTGTCACCTTGTAGAATCCTCTCTTAATTTTTGTTTTTAACCATTGTCTCTGTGTCTTTTAAACAAACTATTTCTTTTTATTCTTGTTCATTTCCCATGTTTCTTTATTCCCCGATTCTGTTTCTTGTAACTTCTTTTCCCTTTTATTTTCCCCCTCTTTTTCTCACACCAGTTTTTGTCCCCCTCCCTCTTTAACACTTCCTTCTGTAATCCTCCCTTCTGCTTGTTCCTTATATTTTGTTTATTTTTCGAACTGTTCTTTTTTCCAATTACCTCCTCTAATCTCTAATTTTTAATTCCCTTTCCCCCCTCTTTTCGCTTCAACCCTTGTTGTCCCATTTGTTTGTTAAAGATGGCCTGTTTATTCAGCTCTTCTTCTCCCTCTGGAATTCCTTGTTGTTCTTCATATTCTAAAACCACCATTTCTAGAAACTGTAGAGCAAAGCCAAATGATTCCTCTCTCTTGCAGCTTTTCTTTCATATAGTTCCATTTTCAGTTCCAGAAAAAGTTTCGTCATCTTTAAACACTTCTAAGCAATACTTTAAAGCAACCAAAGTCTAAAAATTACTTCCCATAGTTAATTTCAATTAAATCCTCTGACAATCCAATGTCCAAAATTTCAAAAATAACCAAATAATCCCAGAATAGTTTCTTTTACTTCTTTCTCTTTCTCCAAAGTTCAATGCTCCACTTTCACTTTCCAGGGGCTCTATTATTATAGCAAGATTTCACTTTGCATTCTTTAAAGATCCTTTAAAAATTCACAATTAATTCCTTTTACCACCAGGTGGCACTCTCTGCCATGTCCAAGTTCCACCCTTTTTTTCCTCTGCTTTTTTCTCTTTAATGGCTTTTAAGTTTCAAAAATTCCTTATTTTCCCTTTGACACTTTCAAGTTCAGTTTTAACTTTGCCTATTTAGTGTCAAGATTGTTTTATGCAAATATCTTCTTCAAGCTTCTCTTTCAAGGT